>JAUPFV010000001.1:18563704-20998704 GCA_036936605.1 Limnanthes douglasii subsp. nivea | reverse complement strand
TTGGCCGACTGTTGCTGAGCAGTTTTTGGATATCAAACGTACCTCTCCAGAAGGTAATTTTAATATGGCTGATTTCCCCTCTTTTGCAATAAGTTTCGCTAAAGCACCCGCTGCTCTAGCTAATTGTACACCATTTCCAAATGTGATTTCTATATTATGTATGGTCGTGCCTAAGGGCATATTGGTTGAAGTAGATTCTTTTTTTTTATCAATCAAAACCCATTCCCAAACTGTACAAGCTTCTTCCAAAGCATACGGCTTTCTGGATGTAGATGATGACATCTATACAGATGGATATGATCTATATGGTATAATGAAGTACCACACGAGTGGATATATAGGAATTCAAATCTGCCGAATAAGTCATGTTATGATCTTCTACATCCTAGGTCTTCATGTTCCGTCATCTGGCTTATGTTCTTCATGTAGCATTCAGACCGAATGACTCTATGAAATTACGTCGATATTTCCACATATTCATATCTTCCACGTATTCATATTAGGGGTAACGTAGGAGACATCTCTATTTTTTTCTCCGGGGAATCTTTAGAATTACCACTGCTTATCTTTCAATTCACCTCTGACCATCAAATGAAATGTGAATAACCCGTCCTCCTCTCTTTGAAATAAATGGCGCTTCTGGTTCTGTCGGTGCTTGAAACAATTTTGTCTTCTCCGTATTACTATATCTCTAGAGTCAATAATTTTATATGAGGAACTACTGAACTCAATCACTCGATGCCGTTACTTTTCAGTTTGCTATTGAGGTCTATCCTGTAGAGGTACTCAAATTGGATCTGTGATCGATTTCTAGGTTTCGTCGTAAACCTAATTGGTTACTTCCAATTACGTAAATCAATAGTTCAAACTGCACTCAAAGGTAAGGCATTTCCCATTTTTATAGGAACTTATGTACCCGAAACAATGGTATCTCCAATTATAGCCCCCTGGGATGTAAAATATATCTCTTCTCACCATCCCCATAGTGTATGAGACAAATGTATGCATTTTGATTAGGGTCGTATTCTATGGTTACGATTCTACCATATATGTCTTTTTCATTTCGTCGAAATCTATTTTACGGTATAGACGCTTATGACCTCCCCCTCTATGCCTTGCGGTAATGATTCCTCTGGCATTACGAACTTTACCACAACGATGTTGTCTATAGATCAAATTATTTCGTGGATTGGATTTCAATTGACTGTCTACGGCTCCATTGTGTGTGCTCGGGGTAGAACTTTTGGATAAATGTATCGCCATGCTATTAAGTATTTTTATTTAAGTTCTTTTATTTCTAAGAGGTGGAATAGAATAACCTGGTTGAAGCGTAATGATCATACGTTTGTAATGCATTTTATGTCCCATAATAGGTTTCATTCTTCTACCCTTTCCGGGGAGTCGATGGCTATTCATAGCTATTACCTTGACACCAAAGAAGAGTTCGACCCAATGCTTGATTTTTGTCCTAGTTGATCCTGATTCGGCATTATAAGTATATTTATTTTTCAACAATAACCGAATACTTTTGTCTGTCAATACTGCATATTTGATTCCATCCATAAATCTATTTTCTTCCGTATGAGTTCTAGTCTCAATAAGAATGCTAGTTCTTACTGTTCATATGTTATGATATGAATATACCACACCAATTCGTTATGTATAGATGATGAGATTCCATTGATACAGAGCCAATTCCAATAGACTTATTGGAGGGTCCGGTCCCATTGGCGTGCATCCAGTAGGAATTGAACCTACAAATTCGCCAATTATGAGTTGGGCGCTTTAACCATTCAGCCATGGATGCTTAGTGGGGATCCTCGTACATGATGAATAACCAAATTCCAATTGAAATGAAATATTTAGGATAAATCAATGCAACTTAGGAGGAATCAGTAAGAGGGCATCAATTCAAATCCTAGATTTTCAAATTGAGAGAAATGTTGAGAGAGATCAAGAATTCTCACTATTTCTTAGATTCATGGACCCAATTCAATTCAGTGGGATCTTTAATTCACATTTTTTCCACCAAGAACGTTTTATAAAACTCTTGGACCCTCGAATTTTGAGTATCTTACTTTCACGCAATTTAGAGGGTTCAACAAGCAATCGATATTTCACGATCAAGGGTGTACTACTATTTGTAGTAGCCGTCCTTACATATCGTATTAAAAATCTAAATATGGTTGAAAGAAAAAATATCTATTTGACAGGGCTTCTTTCTATACCTATGAATTCCATTGGACCCAGAAATGCTACATTGGAAGAATCTTTTGGGTCTTCCAATATCAATAGGTTGATTGTTTCACTCTTGTATCTTCCAAAAGGAAAAAAGATCTCTGAGAGCTCTTTCTAGGATCCGAAAGAGATTACTTGGGTTCTCCCAATAACTAAAATGTGTATCATGCCTGAATCTAACTGGAGTTCGCGGTGGTGGAGGAGCTGGATCGGAAAAAATAGGGATTTTAGTTGTAAGATATCTAATGAAACCGTCGCTAGAATTAATATCTCATTCAAAGAGAAAGATATCAAATATCTGGAGTTTCTTTTTATCTATTATATGGATGATCCGATCCGCAAGGGCCATGATTGGGGATTGTTTGATCGTCTTTCTCCGAGTAAGAGGCGAAACATAATCAACTTGAATTCAGGACAACTATTCGAAATCTTAGTGAAAGACTGGATTTATTATCTCATGTTTGCTTTTCGTGAAAAAAATACCAATTGAAATTGAAGCGGAGGGTTTCTTCAAACAACAAAGAGCTGAGTCAACTATTCAATCAAATGATATTGAGCATGTTTCCCATCTCTTCTAGAGAAACAAGTGGGCTATTTCTATTTCTTTGCAAAATTGTGCTCAATTTCATGTGTGGCAATTCCGCCAAGATCTCTTCGTTAGTTGGGGGAATAATCCGCACGAATCAGATTTTTTGAGGAACATATGGAGAGAGAATTGGAATTGGTTAGACAATGTGTGGTTGGTAAACAAGGATCAATTTTTTAGCAAGGTACAAAATGTATCGCCAAATATTCAATATGATTCCGCAGGATCTAGTTTCGTTCAAGTAACGGATTCTAGCCAATTGAAAGGATCTTCTGATCAATTTAGAGATCATTTCGATTCCATTAGTAATGAGGATTCGGAATATCACACATTGATCAATCAAAGAGAGATTCAACAACTAAAAGAAAGATCGATTCTTTTGGATCCTTCTTTTCTTCAAACGGAACAAAGAGAGATAGAATCAGACCGATTCCCTAAATGCCTTTCTGGATATTCCTCAATGCCCCGGCTACTCACGGAACGTGAGAAGCGGATGAATAATCATCTGCTTCCGGAAGAAAGTGAAGAATTTCTTGGGAATCCTACAAGACTGATTCGTTCTTTTTTCTCTGACAGATGGTTAGAACTTCATCTGGGTTCTAATCCTACTTAGAGGTCCACTATGGATCAGAAATTGTTGAAGAAAGAACAAGATGTTTCTTTTGTCCCTTCCAGGCGATCGGAAAATAAAGAAATAGTTAATATATTCAAGATATATTCTGCTTCTGTAGTCGAAAGCGCCACAACAGATTGTTTCTTTGAGCCCCATGAAACTGCACTGCTACCAAGGTGAAACACATACCCAGAAGTGCTTTTGCTATCATCAATGCTTCCTGCTAAATCACTATCTATATAACCAATGAGATTAACTTCTGTATTAGCTTCATAAAAAATTCCATGGTCAATGGTTCCCTTCACATATCGAAATATTCTTTTGACAGCCTCCTAATGGTTAGAATAAGGTTTTTCCATGAATATACTTATCAAACTAACAACATACACAATGTCAGGCCTTGTCAAAGTTAGATATATCAGATTTCCAACTTAACTTAGGAACATGGTTGAATTAAAAAGTTTTCCTTCACCTTCTTAAGATAACTTCAGACCTGTGATGCATGGAGTAGTGACTGGATTAGCAGCTTCCATCTTGAATTTTTTCAAACTTTCTTTTGCATAGTTCTCTTATGAAATAAAAATTCCTTTCTCAGATTGATGAATTATAATACCAAGAAAATGATGAAGTTCTCCTGAATCTGTCATCTCAAATTCTGCCATTATTGACTGTTTAAATTCTTCCCACATTTTTACATTGTTTCCTGTAAAAATAAGATCGTCGACATAAAGACTAACCACCATAATTCTTCCTTGCGAATCACTTTTTATGTAGAGAGTATGTTCATATGGACATTTTTTAAATCCATATTTTTCAAAATAAGAATTGATACGGCTGTACCAGGCTCGGGGTGATTGTTTCAACCCATACAATGCTTTCTTTAGCTTGTAAACTTTTTCTTCTTCTCTTTTCTTAATAAACCCAGGTGGTTGATCAACATAGAATTCTTCTTTGAGAACACCATTCAAGAATGCGGCCTTTACACCCATTTGGAACATCTTCCAATTATTTTGAGCAGCAAGATATATGAGTAACCGAACTGTTTTAAGTCTAGAAACGGGAGCAAATACCTCTGTAAAATTTTCTCCTTCTTTTTGCTTGTATCCTTTTGCAACTAGCCTCGCCTTGTATTTATTGATGGAACCATTTGGATTCATCTTTGTCTTGTAAACCTATTTGAACCCAATAGAACTCTTATGCGGCGGTAAATCTGTAAGCTCCCATGTATCATTATTTTCAATTCAGACAATCTCTTCGTTCATGGATTTCCTCCATACTTTTTCTTGATATGCATCATCAAACGAAATTGGATCTTCTCCTGCAAAAAAAGTAAAAAATACATCATCGTGTTCCACGATTTCATCAGTTACATCATATAGTTCCTGAATACTTCTCATTTTTCTGACCGGACTAGATGAAGAACTTGATGAAAAAATTGGGGAAGTAGGAGGGCTTCCTGTTGGAGTATTATTTTCAGCACTTTCAAAATCTGCCTCTTCTTTTTCTTCAAGTTCAAGTGGAAAAATTTGTAGAGATTCTTTCTCAGCTCTCATCTCTTCAAAAAAACGAATTTTCATCAAACCGGACATCTCGACTTATCACAAACGTTTTTGTTACCGGATTATATAGCTTGTATGTCTTACTTCTTTCACTATAACCAATGAAGATGCATTTTTCAGACTTGTCATCTAACTTGCTTCTCATTACATCAGGAATATGAGAGTATGCAACATTCCCAAATATTCTTAGATGATGAACATTAGGCTTTCTACCATACCACATCCCATATGGCGTGAAATTCTCCAAGCTTGTTGTTGGTGATCTGTTAATAAGATAAACAGCGCATGTAATAGCTTCAACCCAAAACACTCTTGATAACCTCTTTTTCTTAAGAAAACATCTAGCCATCTCTATTATTGTTCTGTTTTTTCTTTCAGATACACCATTTTGCTGAGGCGTATAGCGGATTGTCATCTCATGCTGAATGCCACTGTCTCTGCAACATTTCTCAAATTCTTTTGAAAAATACTCACCTCCATGATCTGTCCGTAAAGTGTTGATTTTTAATCCAATAAAGTTCTCTACTTCTACTTTAAAATCTTTGAATTTTTGAAATGCCTCTGATTTTTCTCTGACACAATAAACCCAAACTTTTCGTGAGTAATCATCAATAAAAGTTATAAAATAACGATTACCTCCGAAAGATGGAACTACCATTGGACCACAAAGATCTGAATGAATAAGTTGCAGTGGTCTTTTTGCTTCCGCGATGATTTAGACGGAAACGAAATTTTATTTTGCTTTCCAAACTGACAAGTTTCACATACATCATCGAGACAACTAATATTTGGTAAACCGGTGACCATCATCTTTCTTGAAAGCATCTCCAAATTTCTATAATTCAAATGTCCAAACCGATCATTCCATAATTTTGCAACTCTTCATGAGAACTAATCAAGCAAGACATATTCTGATTTTGAAGAGTGAGTGAGAAAAGATTATTTTGTGCTACTCCAACTTTAGAAACAACCTGATTATTCAATGATAAGTAACATGCCATGTCACGAAAGTGAATACCATACCCCTTCTTCAGTAGATGCCCAACGCTAAGCAAATTATTTTTAAGTCCAGGAACAAAATAAACATCTGACATTTTCTCAATCTTACCTTGCTTTGTTTTAAATTCTAATTCACCAGCACCTTTAATTTTGTAAGATCTTCCATCTCATACTTTTACTTCTCCACAATCAGCTTAAAATAATTTTGAAAATAAGTTTTTGTTACCTGTCATATGTTTGCTAGCACCACTGTGTATGTACCAGAAATCATCAGTCTCTCGACCATGAGTCACAAGCAATAACGTTTCTTGACTATTTTTCACCATATTAGCTTCGTATTTTTCTTTTTCCTTGTGCCAACAATCGCTTTCCATATGACCAGGCTTGTAACAATAAAAACACTCAATATAACCACGACCAATTCCTCTTTGATTTGCACGTCCACGTCCTCTTTGTGAACCTCTAAAGTTCTGATTTTGGTTTTCTTCTTTCCATTGATTTTCATAATGACCCATTTCATAAGTATTGAAGCCTCTTCCTCTTTGATTTATGTGTCCTCTTTGTGAGCTTCTAAAATTCTGGTTTTTGTTTGTTCTGTTCCATTCTCTTGAAGGATGGCCATAATCTTTTTCCCTCTGATTTGAAGAATATTCTTTCTTCTCATTTATAGACAAGTTTGAGTGTAGTATCAAATACTAACGTTACTTCCTTCTTTTTCTTATTTAGTCTTTCTTCATGAGCTTTCAATGAGCCTGATAATTCATCAATCGTCATGATGTTTAAATTCTTAGATTCTTCAATAACAACCACAATATAGTCAAATCTTGAATCCAAATAGCGTAGAATTTTTTTTCAATTACACGAATATCATCCAATGTTTCCCCATTTATTTTTAATTGGTTCACAATGGACAATACCCGTGCACAATAATCAGAAACGGATTCAGACGCTGTTTTTTGTAAACTTTCAAATTCTCCTCTAAGAGTTTGTAATCGAATTCTTTTTACCTTTTCATCTCCTTTGAATGATTTCTCTAAAATTTCTCATGCTTGTTTTGCTAAAGTGGCACAAACGATTTTTTCCCAAGCCGCTTCATATGATTGGACTCCTTGATATATCCAGAACAATGCTTTTTTATTTTTCTTTCTTGATTTTCGTAGATCTTCTTTTTGTGTTGGTGTTAATTTTTCTTCTTCAACATCTTTTACTTCATTGTAGCTTTTTTCAACAATTTCCTATTCTTCTTGAGATCCTAGTATAGCCTTCATATGAGTACTCCATTTATTATAATTTTATTTTGTTAATTGAGGAACAAAAGAGATAGAAATCGAGTTGTTCATCTTGATCGAACAGAGCTCCGATACCAATTGTAGATTTTAAAGGGATATTTTTTGAAGAAATAAGAATAAGATTGGAGATAACAGAAGTTTTTTTTTTTATTTCTTTAATCTTTTTTGTTAGTACATCTTCTATATATATATTAGTATAAATATATATATATATATATATATATATATATATATATATATATATATATATATATATATTAGTATAAATATATTATACTGTTTTAATGACAAAATAATATATTTTACTAATATAATACTCTTTAAAATATAAAATCAAATCTAAACATATTTTCAATTTCTTTTACCATGATAAAATATGATTTTAGTTTAAAAAATAATAAATAACACTTGTAATATTTATAACCAAATCACAATAATAATATTCAAAATGTAATATTAAAATTATAACAAATATAACTTGTAATCTTTTATGATGATAAGATTTGATTTTGGTTTAAAAAATAATAACAAACACTTGTAATATTTAAAACCAACTCACAATAGTAATCAAAATGTAATATTAAAATTATAACAATAAAAATTGTAATATTTTAACATGATAAGATATAGAGTTTTGGTTTGTAACATAATATCAACACTACTATTATTAGATCCAAAAACATAATAATAATATTCAAAATATAATAATAACATAAGTAATATTTACAGGACTTAAAATATTAATAAGCAAAACAAATTAATACTAACCAAAATGTAATAATAATTTTATAATCATATGCAATATGTCAATATTTTTTAAATATAATTTAACATATGATTTTGGTTACATCTTCGTTCTACTTTAACAGAAGCCCGACCGGGGAATGTTAACCATTGGACATTATTGGTAATAGATATCGAATGAAACAACAATAAATCTAAACCAAATACCCAAACGTCCAGATCCAACAAATAAAACTGCAGAAAGATTAGTAAGTGTCTCTCTTCTAATGTAATTTCATTGAATATATATATATATATATATATATATATAATATCTAATTTATTTGTATGTTTATAAAATTACAGATTGCATACCCCCAACGCAAAAATATTTTATGAGCAGAAGCAAACATAAAGATACATTGTCCAGTAAAAAATCCTAAACAAAGACGTGAATCACTTGATTGTGGAGTAATGGTGTGCGATTACTTCAAACATTATGTTTGGCATGGAAAACTTTACTTACATAAAACTTCTGTTATTGCACCATTAAGAAGATTATAAATGTTTTACATGTTTCCTAATGAAACCAACACTAACAGATTTTGGGATGATGTTTTGTAATATTGATGATGTTTTTTAATATTTTCTGTAATTTTATTTGTAATATTTGTAATAAGTGGTTGTTTTACAATTTGTCTACAATCAATGTACCTCAAAGAAAAAAACTCTAACAGTTTATGTTTCACATCTACCATAAATGTAAATAAAGTGTTCCACATCTATCATTTGGTTTGTAGACAACGTTTCACATCTATCAGAAATGTAAACAGGAGCTTTCATTCTGTAAAACACGTTTCACATCTATTAAGTCATTATTTTATTGGCGACTCTTTCCCATCTTTTGTTTTATTTAGAGAAGTTTGATGTTTTTGTAATTAATGTAGTTTACCAATCTTCTACCCATTATGTCAAATTAAAAGTTAAACTAGTAATTACATTTGATTGGTTGTTTACTTATATGATTTTATAAAATTAGATACTCATGATTACATTGTTTTAACTAGAAACCTAACCAATAATAACCAAGATATTATACTGTCAAACCTTCTAAACTTTTTATTTTCTTAAACGTTTTAGTTATTAGAGATGTAAATAGAGCATCTCGCATCTACCATATCATTCGTCGCTCTATTTTGCATCTATCAGAAAAATGTAAACAACATGTTTTGAATATACTATTTGATTTGTAAACAAGGTTTCACTCGATCGAAAATGTAAGCAACGTGTTTCATATCTACTATTCGATTTGTAAATAAGGTTTCACATCTATTTTTAGTCCTTATTTATATTGGAAACTTTTTCTATCTTCTGATTTAATTATTTTTCATCTATTTATCATTTAGAGAAGTATTATGTTTTTTTGTAACTAATATACTATACCAATATCCAAACTATTTTGTCAAATGAACTCTTGATTAGTTGTTTACTTACATGATTTGACAAAAAGTAGATACCCATGAGTCATGAGTACATTACATTAATTTAGAAGCTCACGAATATCAACCATGATATTATTATTGTAAAATATTCTAAAATTTTTAACTTCTTAAACCTTTTCGCTACTTGTATAAAGTTCACTTCATACTTTGAGTTCTCAGACAAAAAAAAATTGTTTCTTTGAAAAATAACAAATCTTAATTATTCTTTAGATGATGACTCTGTTGACAGTGATTTCAGTTCCCCAACTCGTTCGCCTGAAGCAAAAAAAAACTGGAAACAAATAACAACAGACGGATTCTCTGATGATAATTATAGTTTCTTTTATCAAGAACAATATTCTGAAGATGCGTTCTCTGAAGACGATCCAAATGAGGATCCTATTTCTGTCATCTTATAGAAAAAAAAAGAAACGAGACCACAAGGATTATGAAGATGAAAACTATGAAGACAAAGACGAAGACGAAGATGAACAAAAGAACAATACTCCGGAGAGGAAGAAGAAGACTCTGACTGATGGTATGGCGAAGGTTCTAGTTTTATTTTGTTGTTGTTTTAACTGAGGGTGTGAACAAATTTATGTTTTTTCGTTCTTTAATGACCATAATGAACAAAGAGAATCTCACTAAAAATAGTCTCAATCAGAGTTTGAACAAGGAGACTCTGTTTTTGAATTTGGTTTAAGCTTGTATCTGGTTTATTGAACTTACCATGTATTGCACTTGTTTCATAATGAACTTAATCCTTTTATTTATCTGTTTGTATACATCTTTTAACCCATCTATCAAAACCATGTATCTTACTTATCATAGATTTTGCATCTATCACCACAAAAATATAATTAGTTATAAGCTGGTTTAACAACTATAAAAACAATGTATTTAGTTATACGAGGTTTCATATCTATCACAGTATATAATATATTTCATTATCCAAGGTTGCGCGCGCATCTATTAAAATTTTCAGTATTTGGTTATCCAAGGTTCCGCATCGATCAGAACCATGTATTTGGTTTTCAATTGTTTCGCATCTACAATAAAAAAAATGAATTTAGTTATACAACGTTTCGCATCTAGCAAAATTATTAAATTTGTTAAAGCTTGTTTCGCATCTATCAACTCGATCTATTTTGCTTATTAAATATTTCGCATCTATCAGGTCTATCTAAATGTTCCAATCTATTTTCATTATGACAAAAAACTCAAAAAAACTAAAAGTATAAAAAATTATATTGATATTACAAATCGTCTACACATGTTCGTCTATTATGGTGAGATTTACGACAACAAGAATACGTTATAGAACAAATACTTAATTCTCCTCTAGTTGGAATTCATTTCTTCTTAGATCGTCTAGTTCTCTTTTTCAAAACTAGAGGATGTACATCTAGAGAAGTTGTTAAAGTAACTTGACCAAAACTAGTAAATGCAACTATACCATATGAATATGTTGCCTTATAAGGGCTTACAAAATAACACGACTCAACACATTTCATAGGATCCGCATCTATATAAAATAACACAACTAAACCATGAGAGCACGGGAAACAATCAGGTCGCCAAACACCACAAGAACAGGTACGTACACTAAGATCAACAACCATAACAAGATCACAAAATACTTCATGCAAAAGAGTAGTAGAAGAATGAACTATCCATAGACGACCATTTTCCACATTAGTTTTAAACTTTTTATCAAATTCAGGACGCAAACCGCTAGTCCAATATTCAGCATCATCAGAACGTCTCGAAATTTGACTCATTTGTAAAAGTATAATCCTATTAATTAACTCTAGTATAGGAAAACAACAATTTTTTTCTCTCGATTGTTAAAAGACATAGCTGGAGTAGACGCCATAGAACCATACCTCTTGCCTTTGAAAAAAGCACAAGCATATATGTAGGGAGATAAATTATCACAAAAAATTTCAACATTTTCACCTCATCATTTAAGAAATTCATCAATATATTGAATAAGCAAATTGAGATTAGCAACATATGTGCATCTTTTAAACAGCTGAACCGTAATATCCTTAAATGTTTTCGATGTAGCCCTTAAACAATGCCTCAAATTATTTAAAAGATAATAAAGACAGTATCCATGATGACAATATAGAAATATAGCAGATACAACACCTAACAATACCTAAATGACGATCACTAATAAATGTGATTTGCTGATCTGGAAAATGGGGTTTCAAACTCTCCAAAAATCATAACCAGTTCTCAGTATCTTCAGCCTCAATAATACTAAATGCAACAAGGAAAATGCATTCAACAAATATATAAAATAAAATATATTATAAAAATGACTAATTACAAGGGATTTGAATCTATCAATTTACTTATACTGTACGTATAACATCTATCATATTAGACATAAGTGTTTCGCATCTATCACTTTACTGATACATTAATGTTTCACATCTAACATATTAGACATGCGTGTTTTGCATCTACCACTTTAATGATACACTAATGTTTCGCATCTATCAAGTTAGTTATACCAAGGTTTCACATCTATTTAATATTACTTCAAGCCTATTTTCGCAGATAAGATTAGAAAGATAACACTTATTCCAATATAAAACAATAGATAACAAAAATCACCATTGTTACCATCTTTAGATATGGCAGATAACAACACCCCTTTATATTTCCCCGTTAAAAAAGTTCCATCAATAAATAAAACTTGACGACAAGAATTGAAACCATAGAGACAAGCCCCGAATTCTATGAAACAACGCTTGAAAACATTGGTTTCCAAAGAATACTCCAGTATGTAATCACTGCTGCTATAAAAAATCTTCAATGTTTTAAAATATTTCTGAAGTAATTTATACAAAGTAGAAATATCTTCATATACAACCCTCTTAGCTTTCTCTAAAGCAAGCCATGAAACACGGTAAGAAATATCTAAACCGTAGTCATTTTTAAAAAATAATTTCACAAATGTAGTTCTAACATCAACTCTCCTCCTAACACAATCACGTATTTTGTTCGCAATCAAATCTAATGACAAATACTTTCTATTATCTTTGCTAAAACCAATCCCACATGTATGAGTTTGGACATACTTTTTTAATAATAAAAAATCTAGTAAACCTCCAATGACAGCCCTTTGAATTCTTTTTTCATGCAATAAATAGTTACTCTTTGTTTATTGTTATGCAAATATTTAAAAGTAAAACCTTCTTGTGAAGCCAATCGACTAAAAGCTAATCTTAAACCTAATGCACCCTCTTCACAGACCTGTCCAACACCACTAATTTCATTAACCCAACCAACAATAGCAAATGCTTTGTGCTCGTGACAAATAGCGTTAACACCAGAAGTTTCACCAGTTTCTCCACAAACAATATCTTCATTTGAAGCTTCAATTATACTTTGAACAGTTTCTCTAATATTATCACCAACAACAACATCACCTTCAATATTAATAGTAAAATTTAAAACACCCAAACTATCAAGAGCTGATACCACAACAATTAAATCACCATCACAACCTAAGATAACATGTTCTAGATCACCATAATAGTATCTTAATTTGAATTTAACCCGAACCAACATATCATATCTACTTAAAAAAAATTAAAAAATATCTTCAAACTCAGCAAACACACCAATATCACAAATTGCAAGCTCGCCAATTAGTTTAAAAATTCATAATCTATTACTAGATACGGCGTACCTGCATTAAACATAAAAATATAGAGGTTTTGAATCTATCATTATAGTTAAAAAATATATATGTTTTGCAGCTACCAGTTGGATAAATACAAATGTTTCACAAATAACACTAAATAGGTTTAAGATCTACCAGTACAAGGGAATACATATGTTTCACATCTACCAGCAGAAAACAATACACAGGTTTCACATCTATGTGTAAGAACGTTTCGCATATATAAAAAAAATGTTTTACATATACCATTCCAGAAGACTTACACGTTTCGCATCTATCAAAAAGATGTTTTGCATCTACCATTTCGGAAACATACATGTTTTGCAACTATCAATACGTACAGAACAAAGATGTTTCGCATCTCCTACTAATAAACCCAGAATCGTTTTACGCGAAAAGAAATTTCACAAACACATACTGCATACTAAAATCAACGAAACACTAACTGCAATGCGACAATTAAACTACATTAGCAAATTCAAACTCAAAAACTAACTGGAAATTCGACTTTCCAAACTACGTAAAAAACGAAAACAGATCTCACCTAAAACAGACGTTTCGAACTCACATTCGACTTTCCAAACACACACAAATCGAATATCTTTGCATATATCAAAAATCAAAATTCGAAATCAAGTACAACACAATCAAAATCATACGAAAACAAAAGAAAAACAAAAACTGATTATCACCTATGGTACGGCACTGTTCACATAGCAAAACAAAATTGGAGAAAAAAGGATGATATGGTGTTAAAAGCTTTTATATAAGTGAGTAGAGGTATAAAAGGTATTAGTGAGTCTTAAATGATAAATATTTGACTAAAATGGGTCTTTCTCGAAAAACTATGAAAATATGGATCTTAAGTGGATAATAGTTAGGGTTTTGGGTCTTAAATGGTAATTAACCCTTTTATTTTTATAGTAATTTTTTTATTTAATATTTTATAGATTTTTTTATATATTTATAACCGATAAAAATATAAATAATCCGACCTTTAGACATTGACCCTTATTTAAAATATATTTAAAAACTTCATAATTGGATAAAAAATATGTTAAAATATATTATTAAATCTTCCTATAATATATATATATATATTAATAAAATCATTTTGACCACGAATTTTTTAATATTAATTAATAAAATATAAACTCATTTATTATTGTTTTCAAACAATTAATATGGGTCTACGATGATTTACTCTTCCATTCCATTTTTATATTAATATTAAATAATAAAATTTTAATATTATACAAAATAAAATTTTAATAAAAATATATTTTATTTTTTAATATTTTAAAAGCATGAATTTGATTTATATCGCTATATTTTCAAATTTATTACTTAAGAAGTAATTAAATTACTTTTTCTTTGTAAAAATTAACATGCTAAGAAGAAGCGGACAACAAAAATTAAAGAAGTTCAAATTAGAGGAAATCAAAAATACTTCTTAGACCATATGAAATGATTTATACGGTTTTGAACAGTAACAGTAACTAGTTACTATCGACTTTGGTGACAGATAGTCTTTGGAACTTTCAAAGAGTAACTCGTTTCAGGACTATCGACTTTGGTGACGTATAGTCTTTGGACTTTCAAAAGTCCCCTGGACTATCCAGTTTGGTGACATATAGTCCCTAGACTCAAAAGTCCGTTGGTAGTCCTGGACTTTATCCAAACAGTTAGTCTCATGCGCATGTTTATTAAGGGGACTAAATTTATTAAAAATAGAAAGTCAAAGAACTAAATTTATTGAAAATGAATAGTTGAAAGACTATCTGTCACAAAAATTGATAGTAACAAATGCAAGGGGATTAACTTTAGGATGTGGCTATACATACCCAAAACTGGTTTAAGTTTACCCAAAAATGCAGTTACTTTAGTTTGACTTTTTTATGACAAAAATACCCTCACACATCCATTTAATTACAGAATTGACATTAAGTAAAAAAAACACTAAGTATATCCTAAATATACTCAAATCACAAAATAACATATTTTACTATCTTTACCAAAAAAAACTTTGATTTAGTAGATCAAACCCATGATACTACAATTTGGTGAAGTTCTTCAAAGTGTTCTTGAACATTCAAAGTTGCCTCAAGAACATTCAAACTCACTTAAAAAACAATTCTAATAAAAACACGAAATCAAACATGAATCAATCCAAACTAAGGTAAAAAAAATGTTTTTTTTAATTTTTTTTTTGTTCTGGTGCGCCTTCGCACTATCGGTTTTGAGGGCCAGAACCGATGGTGCGAAGGTGTTGTACCATCGGTTCACAAACCCAGCACCACCGGTTCTGGGCCTGTGCACCGGTGGTACTGGTGGTCATGTACTCATAGCCATAATTGTTTTTTCCTTTTTTGGTCCTCCAAACTCCTATTTCAACGTGTTTAAGTAAAAAAAAAATCTTTTTATTTAGTTTCAATTTTTAAAAAGAAATTGGTATTGCATACCGATGAATATACTCAAAATTTCACGCTAGAAAATGGAAATATAATAAAACTTTATTAATTGATCTTAATATTTATTGTTTGTATTCATGGATTTTTTTATTCGATTTTAAAAATTAAATCTAAATTTTTTAAAAAAATATACAAACAGTGATACATATACCAATATATAAAGTTTAAATATAACTATATTTTAAATATTATTTATATATAAAATATTTGTAACGTTAGTATATATATATTTATTGAATTTTAATCAAATTTTATTGATTAAAGTTTAAATACAATTATATTTTAGATATTATATATACACAAAACTCGTAAATTACTATTTATTTATTCAATTTATATGATATTTTATTAATTAAAATTTAAATATAATTATATTTTAGGTATTATATATATATATATATATATACAAAATTTTGTATCTTACTATATATTTTTATTAAATTTATATGAGATTTTATTTATTAAAGTTTAAATATAGTTATATTTTAGATACTTTTAATATATATATATATATATATATATATATATATATATTAAACTTGGTACGTTAATATATATATTTATTAAAAAAAGTTATTGGCTGTATTTTTTCATTTTTAATGTACGAGGATACACAAATAATTAAGTTAAAATTCAATTTAAAAAATAGCACATCAAATGACGTTAAGCTCGCCAAAAAAGCATGGATTCTTCCAGGCCAGTCCTGTTCGGTTTTCGACATCTCCCCTGTCAACTACACTTTCGAGGTTCAAGCTATTAATTTAATTGATACGATACTGAAATTTTTTAAACATATGGAACCCTACTGTTATGTCTAAAAAGTGAAAAGTAAGGAACTAATTAATGATTATGGTTCAAAGCCAAATAGATTGAGAATGAGAAATAATTGTTGTTTCGATTAGGCGCAAACCAGTTGAAACAAGATGTAATTGAGAAAGTCCAGCTCAAGTTGAACCAATTCGGCCTTATAATATACAACGCCAATGTTAAACAGCTAGTTGATGTACCCGGGAACAAATACTTCTCTTACCTCGCCCAAAAGACACAAATGGAGGCAGCAAACCAAGCTAAAATCGATGCTTCAGAGGCGAGAATGGAAGGAGAGATTGGCTCCAAGACCAGAGATGGACTGACTGTACAGAATGCGGCTAAAATCGACGCAGAGACAAAGATAATCTCCAGGCAGAAGGACAGAAAGAGGAAATAAAAGTTAATGCACAAGTGAAGATTTTTGAGAACGAAAGAGAAGCTGAGACGGCTAAAGCTACTGCTGACTTGGCTAAAAAGAAAGCCGGTTGGGCTCTGGAATCTAAGGTTGCCGAGATCGAGGCTAATAAGGCGGTTGAACTAAGGGAGGCTGAGTTGCAAGGAGCGGTTGAAAGGATGAATGCCCAAACTATAATTGAGATATTTGAGGCCGAATCGCATACTCTTGCTAGTGTTGATATGTCACTTATACACCAATTCATAGAGTTAGTGAAATATATTCCGTTCAACCAAATTCGTCTGATAAGGGAAAGAAGATCATTCACTGATTCTTGGTTCCATTCAAAATTATCTAAATACAAAATTGGTCAAATTTGGGCAGTGCAATATTAAAAATCTTCTTCTTTGAACTTACTTTAGGTTCTAGCAGCAAACGCAGAGCTATACAAGAAACAGAAAGCTGCAGAAGCAGTACTCTACGAGAAACAAAAAGAAGCCTAGGCGCAAAAAGCTTTAGCAGAAGCAACATTCTACGTAGCTTTAGCAGAAGCAACATTCTACGTTCGTGAAAAATCCGCGGATTCAGCACTTTATTCTAAGAAAAAAAAAGCAGAAGAATTTATGGCAATTGCTTCGGCTCAAAGCGCCTACCTACACACCCTTTTAGATGCGGTTGGAGGAAACTACCAAGCCGCGAGGGATTGCATAATGATCAATGGTGGTGTTGGTCGTTCGAGGTTTGGCACCTAAGATTAGTATTTGGGATGATGGAATGAAAAGCGATGGTTGTGCATTGGGGTAGGTTGTTGATGTTTATAAAATATTACCTCCGTTTTCTTTTATTGTTTTATTGACGATCATTATTTTATAAATTTAGAATTGTTTTATTGATATAAGTTTTATAATTTGTTTCTTAAATTATACTTTACTATATTAGCGGTTTGAAATATTTGCTTCTTTTGTATTGTAAAATAGACTTTTCGTTTCCAAGTTTCCAACCACCATAAATTGTTTTCCAAGTTCCCAACCAATAGAAATTGAAGTCGTTCAAGTTTTGATTCAGTTTCCTATCAAAAGCTTTTCAAGTACTTCAGATCAAAATCTATTTTAAAAATAGTAAAAAATTCTAGTTCTGATCATCATATTCTTCAAAAATACAATCAGATTTTATTGTTTTTGACAAAATTGAAGTTTTATTGTAAGGTTTTTTAGATTTTGTTAGGTACCGTAGTTATCATCTTATATCAGCTTTGGATTATTTTTTGGGTTAGTAATTCATCTTCTTCATTTATCATCTATAAGCATATAATTCTTACTTGTGTCATGCTAAAGCGAGTTACTCGTGTATCGCTCTTCAATTTCTACAGTATTATATAAAAAATACTGCAAAACAGACTCCATAATTTCTTATCTATTAAAACTGCCATAATATTGTTTCTCATCATCTATATTGGTCTGGTAAACCATCTATGTTGGTATGGTAAACCATCTATTAGTAACATTTATCGTATTTGGCCTGTTTTTAGCATCCATGCAATTTCCAGGTTTTGTTACATTTGCATAGGATTCATATCTATCACTTTTTCCATAGTTTCACATTTGCATATATTTCGCATCTATAAAGTTTACACCGGTTTAACATTTGCATAGGTTTCACATCTATCACTTATCATAGTTCCACTGATTTCGTATAATCCACATATAATCCACTGATTTCGTATAATCCACATTTGCATAGGTTTCACATATATCCATTCATCATGGAACACACAACTATATACCAAAAAAATAAAATTGAAGAGAAGATACCGAGATACTTCAAATGGTTGTGTATTAAGGGCAACATAAAATTGAATTTTATTAACGCTATAAAGGAGGTCCCAAATGAACAAGTATTTTTACACATGTTTTTAGTCCGGTTTCACATATATATATATATTTAATTTAACATTTTTTTAGGTTTTAGACGAAGAATTGAACCTAACAAAAGAAGAAGAAGAAGAAGAAGAGCAGTTTGGAGGAGATTTCCAAATACCTGAAGAAGATTAAGAAGACGAAAATTTTTAATACACAGAATGATGAACATAATGTTTCTTTCTAGAAAGGAAAACTAATGATATTCCTCTAGAGGAAAAACTTGATGATGTTCCAAAGGATGTTCCGATGAATGTTCATAGTGGAGAACTTAGTCTCAGCGACGATAATAGAGATGTAAATTTGGATACAAACTAAGCCTCTGATGGAAATGATTTTACTAATGTAGACACAATAATAGATGAATACAATTTTCAATAATGTACAAAAGCTATAAGGACTAAAACGACTACAACATGAAGAAGAAAATCACTAAAAAAAACGTTGTAAAACATACATTACCGACCAATACTGTTCTTCTAAAAAAAACAGAAGTCGGTACAGACATAACGTGCTCCTATTTCAAAAAAATAAAATTTAGTATTAAAGATTCTTAAGAATCTAAGGAGACCTGAAAATAAAATAAAAAAGAAGTGTTCAAACAAAAATGCTGACATAATGTACCATATAATAATAGAACACAGAAGACTGAAGAGATTACTATACTAACAAAAGGTAAAAAATCTCCATTTTATCATAATTTCATATCTATCATGGTTCTTAGTGTAGCACATCTCATCTTTATGAAGGTCTCACAGCTTTTACATGAATTCTCATATTTAATGGTTTCTTATTTACAACGTTTCACATCTATCATCTTTATGAACATTTCACATCTATCATCTTTATAAACATTTCACATCTATCATCTTTATGAAGTTGCACATCTATCATCTTTATGAGTGTTTCACTTCTATCATCTTCATGAAGACTACATATTTGTATATTTGTCATCAATCATTGTTAGTAAGATTTATAAGGTTTCACATCTATCATCGTTGATAAATTACCTCATGTATCATTAGTTTAAAATGTTTCACATCTATCATGGTTAATAAGGTTTCGTGCCTATTATCATTTTAATGTTTTCTCATCATTAATATGGTTTCATATTTATTTTTTAGAGGATAACAAAAAATCCCCAGCACCAACAGAGCTTGTCTCTAGCTAGAGAATTGTCTTATCGACAGCGGAAAGAATAAATAAACATGAAATTGAACGTAACAAATTTAAACTTTAAACTGTATGTTTCAACTGCCTATGTTGAAGATATACTCAAAGGATTAGATTAAAAACACTTGAAAAAAAATAAAAAACTTATGAAAGGAAAAAAGATCACATGTTAAATTCTGACAATCACAAAATAAAAAAACATGCATTGTGATTACAAGCCATAATGATAAACAAATTAGTGTACAATAACCTTCTTCTAATTTAGCGAATCCTCCCGCCCACAAGGACCCGAATGTAGTTGCTGATGTTTGTGTAGAAACTCTATTGTTGGTTTCGAAAACCAATACACTACATCTAATGTTGTTGTGGAAGAACATGATCCACCTCCACCATAAAAGAACCCTGATATTGGTGTGGAACAACAAGATCCTAAAGTTACTATTACTGTAGAAAAGGAGCATGTTATCCTATTGTTGTTGTGAAAAAATAAGATCCACCTCCACCACAAGAAAACCCGGATGTTAGTGTTGAAAACCAAGACATTACACCTAATTTTGTTATGGAAGGAGAAAATCCTAAGGTCACCGTTGTTCTTGAAGAACACGATGTTCATATTCATGTTAAAATTGAAAAAATGAATGCTCATACTCATATTGATGTTGGTGTTAAAAACCAAGATGTTACGCCTAATGCTATCGTAGAAGGATATGATCCTGATATTACTGCTATTGCCAAAGAATGTTGCTGTCGAAAAAAATAATACTTCATCTAACATCGTTATGGAAAACAATTTTTTTTATTATAGGTGTGGTCCAAGATGTCCGTGCTTTAGATGTTAATGTTATACAAAAAGGCAAGGAGGTTTCTAATCCAATAGAAGTGACCCAAAATGTTGCTGAAATATCTATTTCCGTAGACAAAGATGTGATCTAGATAACTCAAAATTAACAAATATTTATTTGCTCGGATCAGCTCGTAACCCATCGACAGAGACAATATACCCCAAAACTTGGAGAACTGGGGACATAAACGAGCATTTGGCAGTAGCAGCATAAAACTTGTCCCGACGCAACACCAATAACACCTCACGTAAATGGGATAAATGCACAGAATGGTTAGCACTATAGATCAGAATATCATCGAAGTAAACAACAACAAATTTACCGATGAAAGGCCTCAAAGCCTGGTTCATGATATGCATGAAAGTGTTCGGCGTGTTGGACATACCAAACGGCATCACCAGCCACTCGAACAATCCCTCACACGTCTTAAACGCCGTCTTCCACTCATCACCAGGACGAATCTGAATCTGATGGTATCCACTCTTCAAATCAAGCTTGCTGAACACAGAAGCACCACCCAATTGACCTAACAGATCATCCAGACGAGGTATAGGAAACTTGTAGTGAACAGTGATCTTGTTGATAGCTCGGCTGTCCACACACATACGCCAGGAACCATCTTTTTTCGCTGTCAGTAACCCCGGAACTGTACATAGACTGAGACTTTCTCGAACATGCCCCTTATCCAACAAATCCTCCACATGTCGTCGTAATTCTTCATGCTCCTTCGGGCTCATTCGATAGTGGGGCCGATTTGGGAGAGCAGCACCAGGAACCAGGTCGATTTGATGTTGAATATCCCTCAGAGGAGGTAACTCGGGAGGCAAATTCTCAGGAAACACATCTGCAAACTCCTGCAAAAGAGACTGAACTACAGGGCTAGGGTCCGCATGAGAATCAGTCACAATAGGATCACAAAACAACAAGAAAACCACACTAGCCTCTTCCATGGCTGGTTGAAAAGGAGCACGGGACAGCAAGGTCGTTGTGAAAGGACCAGAGCCAATGCTTAGGGGCCGAGGCTTTGCCGGCACAAGAACAATCTTTTTACCCCGAAAGAGGAATGAATAAGTATTTGTACGACCAGCATGCACAACAGATAAATCATATTGCCAAGGACGCCCAAGCAACAGGTGACAAGCGTCCATAGGGACGATATCACAAAACACCTCATCCTGGTATGTCTGCCCCACGGAAAAAGATACAAGCACATGTTTAGACATAGTTATATCAGTACATTTACTCAGCCAGGCTAGCTTGTATGGCTTGGGGTGTGATTCTGATTTCAGCCCGAGCTTCGAAAACACTGTCTCGGAGATGACATTCTCGTAACTACCAGCATCAATAATGAAGGTGCACACCTTACCGCCAATCGTACAAGTCGACTGAAACACATTATTCCGCAGCCTGTCACTCTGATCAGGAACGCGAGGAGACAGAAAAGTGTGACGTAGCATCAAAACTGCACCAACATCACCAGTCACAACTTCCTCCGCAACCTCAGGCATATCATCATAATATGTATCAAATTTCGGAGGACCATCAAGAACAATGGGGTTCGGTTCAAACGCCTCGTGAGAGAAAAGACCCTTAGCACCCGCAGCATTCGGACACTCTACTTGGCGATGCCCTAACTCACCACAGCCAAAGCAACGTAAATTACCTAGAAGAGCGGCTAGTCGCACCGCGCCCAGGAGGGACCTGATCAGGGGTTGGACGGGGAACTGGTTTGGGCGCCGAAGTCCCTGGAGGAGCACCAGTCCGTACGCCAATCTGGGTCCGGCGAGCCAACTGTTTTTCTGCCTGGAGGGCACGCCGATGGGCTTCGAAAACAGACACCGGGTCGAACATGTTCAACACATCTTGAAGCTGAAGGCGCAACCCACCAATATAGCGGGATACCCGCTGATGCGGCAACTCGTTCACATCCGTACGAGCCAGCAGGTGATAGAATTCTTCTATATACTCGTCCACAGATCGTGGTCCTTGACGAAGACTTTGGAATCGCTGGAATAGTTCCCGCTCGAAATTGTAAGGTAGGAAAGCCTTGCGGATTTTTTTTCTGAACTTCTCCCAACTGCAGACTTTCTCCTTGCCTTCACACTCACGGGTCTTCTTCACTTGCTGCCACCAGGCCTGTGTCCTGCCGCGCAGGTGGATGGTGACCAAAGCGACCCTTCTCTCCTCAGGAACATCCTTGAAGTCTAGCACTTCCTCAACTTGGGATAACCAATCAACAAACGCCTCTGCCTTAAGGCTACCATCAAAGTCAGGGATGTCTACCTTAAATCCAAGCTCCCAGCGGCGGCCGTGATAAGTATTCTGTTCTAACCCCTCCCCAAAAGGGTTATCGATATTTTCAACCTCCATACCTTGTTGTC
Organism: Limnanthes douglasii subsp. nivea; assembly: GCA_036936605.1. Taxonomy (NCBI): domain Eukaryota; kingdom Viridiplantae; phylum Streptophyta; class Magnoliopsida; order Brassicales; family Limnanthaceae; genus Limnanthes; species Limnanthes douglasii. The sequence goes on along the minus strand of JAUPFV010000001.1, from coordinate 20,975,526 downwards.
TGGCGTTAAGATCAGCCATCTGACGGGTATGATCAGCCATCTGACGGCATAGGTCAGCATCTTCGCGATCTTCGAAATCACCTGCATCTCTAGCCACCGCAGCGCCACCGCAACCTCTGGGTCTTCCTCGCACCATCTCGCAGGACTGCCTGTGTCTGATACCAATCTGATTCAGAGTAGAATGCAAAAGAAGCTAGATAGAGGGATAAACTCTAATTTTAATTAATCAAAAGTCTCCCCAAACAATGTAAAGAAGATATGTTTATATAAGGTTTCAATTGAAACCCTAAAACTAAAATAAGAAAATTACTAAAGTATCCTAAATTATTAAAAACTCGAAATAAGCTGATAGTTTACCGGAGCAAAATCAGACACCGGAGCTCCAAACTGTCAATTCACCGCATTCTTGAGATGAACGCCAGTCTTCATAAATTTCACTAAACTGTCTGCATCAGATAATTTATTGGAATAAAAACAAACCCTTAAAAAATAATAATTATATGCTAGCCTTATCTTCTTTAAGCTATTTATAATTAATAAATCTTATATAACTTAACAAAGAGATTGTCATTTGGTAAGCCATTTAGATTTTTATCAGTCAAATGAAATCGAACTTCTCAAATTCCTCTAGATTTTAAACAAGTAATGTAACAATAATCAACCGTTGGTTCGCTGAAAGAGAGTGATAAAATGTTCAAAATTCTACACGAAAAAGAAAAAGAAAACTAATTCATTTAAATTTAGTACATTACACGAGTGAGTCGTGTGTTTTGATATCGTAAGAGATATTTTTATGAACTACATTAGTAGTTTTTAGTGAACGTTTTGGTAAGTGAAGTTTTTAAGAGAAAAAAATGACAATACGTAAATGATAACTAAACGTGAGACTTCCACAAAAATAAGTGATATGAACTATTTATAATGAGTTTTTGGGTTTAGATGATTTTATTAGTCAAAAATATACTAAAAACATCTTTTGAATTTTTTTTCTTGTTTTAATAAATACAAAATAGACTGGATCACTAAGCGGGATATAAATTTACAAAATTATTCATTCAATAGTTATATATATTTAGGAACATGTGAAAGTAGAAATATGGTGTACCAGAGTCGTTTCACTAGCGTGCAGGAACATTCAAAGAGGTGATTGAGCTTGATAAGGTCGGATATTTTTTGAAGTGCCATTTTGTCTATTTGGGAGAGGCAGTTCGAACATCATCTACGTTAACTTTTTCATAAATAGTAAACCTAAGTGGACCATGACTTAGTTGTGTGCTGATACTGATCCGTTTTTTGTTAAACCTGATCTGGGTTCAAAGTCTGATCCGGACAGTCCATGAATCAAAAAACAAGTATAAATACCTCAACCAAACTCATTTAAGAGGGTTTGACTTTTTCCACAGAAATTAATAACAAGAACACACATTTTTATCTCTCTACTCTCCACTCCAAAAATTTAATATTTCATAAAGATAAAACTCTTTCCAATAATATCCTTCGATAAAAAATAACCATCATCATAGCTGAAGATAATGCAGAGCGAAAAGACTTGCTCTTGTTTGACGGATAGTCACCCATTCTGCTTCGGTTGTGATTATTTTAAAACCTTTCGTGAGGATCGAACTGATCATGTGATGTGATCTCTCACCACATGTTGACCCCCAATACAGCACTAGGCTTAAAACAAACGTCGCCTTCATTAGTAGACGAGGTTACTTCTACTGTTTAATCATTTATAAATTAAAAATCAATACAACGTCATCCCCATCTTAATTTATAGAGGGAACTCATCTAGAGAGAAAAACTTTCCCTAAATTTAATTTGGCTGCCGCAAAAATCTTTTCAGACGAGATCACCCATCGCGAATTCTTTTTTGCTGACCTCGATTCCATTATTTCGAAGGGCACTCAGAGTTCACAACTTACTTTTTATTTAATCATTCGACAAACTATTATGGCACTGTACGTTCACAAAACCCTCCCCTAGCAAGTACACTCTTGCATTCTCTTTTCTTTACTAACCTAATGAGTGGTAAATATTTTGACGTCATTCAAAGATAGTAGAGCTACGAAATGTGTTGCTTGAGATTAAGAGTGAGGTTGAGGAAGAGATGACTTATTATTTTTCTGGTTAACCGGAAGAGGAAGAATACTACAGACCTCCAGTAGTCTAAATAGTCGACATGCCTTCTCAATTTGTCATGGTCAAAGGTGGTGTGACCCGTATATTTGTCCCACCGAGGAGCACTCCCTCGTGAACACGTTTGATTAGTCTTCAAAACTTTCCAAATGTCCTGAATGCTAGCACCCCTCCTACAGTTGCTACCGACTTATAAGGAAAAAGGGAATAAATTTCTAAACGTATATGGTTATGCGGACTCCCCTAAGATAATAAGGAAATATGGGGGGGGAGATTACATCAATCTGTGAGAAAATCATGGTTTCTTATCTTCCAAGAGGGAACCCCTACTCTCGTTGTGCTGAAAACGGAGATGCTCGATGTTTCGACCAAAATGAAGATCACCTCAAAAATGGTGTTTGGATTTCAACAGAGAAGTTCCCTAACCTGCACCTCGAATCTCTATAGAAACTCGTACTCACAGAAAAAACCTATTATGCTATCAATCAAAGACAACCATGACGAGATGGACGATACATAATAAGTTCATGAGGGAACAGATAAGGATAGGAACATAATCTTGAATTCTTGATGAAATCGCCAACGTTTCTGCCAATGTAAAATTTGGGTTTACTTTGGAGTTTTTTTAACTTGGTACCTTTCAGAATCTTTTAAATTTAGTCTATTTCATTATTTTTAAAATTTGGTCCATTTTAGACTTTTATTAAATTTGGTCACTTTCAGGATCCTTTTTAAATTTGATCATTTTCGGACTCTTTTTAAATTTGGTTTATTTCAGACTCTTTTTAAATTTTATCTTTTTAGACTCTTTTTAAATTAAAAAAGTAGTTAATCAACCTAGGTCGGTGTTCTTTAAACGATCTCATGAGGATAATATCATGACGTTTTAATATAATCGGATTAGATTGGACCATCATATAATAATATAATAATATCATAAAGTTTTAATGTGTAGATATTTGTTCGGTTAAAGTGTACTAAAAAAGGATAATTTTTTATATTGGATCATCAATTATTGGATTTTATGAACATAAATACGAGTACATTAGATCTTGATAAAAAACGAACCAATAAGATATAGAAAGATAGGCTTTGAACAGTACATCGTCCATGGACTATCGCGTTTGGTGGCAGATAGTCCCTTGACTTTCAAATGTCCGTTGACAGTCCCTGGACTATCGCGTTTGGATAAAGTTAGTCCACCAGATCCTTTGATCCATGAGAGGCTGCCACGTGTCACCATAGTCCCCAAATTTTTGTATCACCACTAGTCCCTTGAGTTTAGTTATCCGTAATATTCTACATTTTTGGTTTGACCTAAACTCAAGGGACTAGTGGTCATACAAAAATCTGGGGACTATGGTGACAGGTGGCAGCCTCTCATGGATCAGAGGATCTGGTGGACTAACTTTATCCAAACGCGATAGTCCAGGGACTGTCAACGGGCATTTGAAAGTCAAGGGACTATCTGCCACCAAACGCGATAGTCGAGGGACGATTTACTGTTCAATGCCTAGAAAGATAATATATATATATATATATATATATATATATATATATTATTTTAAATACGAAAATCATGAAAATATATATCACATACACCATATTCACAACAAAACATTTTATGAGATTTCAACATTTGGCAAAGATAGTCAAGCACCATCTTCTGTATTCCCTTTCAAAACTATAAATATATCTTTTATATTATATCAAAAATCTCATTTTATTTTCTAAACCCGTTAAGATTTCAAACTCTACCATTTATTGAGGTAGCATCCCTAGAGTGCCATCTAGTGAGTTCACTAAAAAAATTACAAGTTTTTACTAAATTTACGTAGCAAAAATCACAATATATACACCATCTAAACCTTTATACATTTATAAATTATCCAAGTAATAAATAATATATACACCTTCCACACCTTTTGATCTCCATGTTATCTTTCTAGACATCCAATTTATGTCCCAATCTTTTCTAATTTTACACTTCCTCCACCAAAAATTATAATACAAGTCAGTGGAAAAGGTTCATAAGCACCAGTATCCTTAACCATGTCTAATTTAGAGAGACAAATAGAAAGAATGAAATCCAATCTTACATGTTTTTAATTGTTTCTCATCGTTCCTCCATGATGAACACGGGAAAGGGTGCTCGATCCCTCAAAAAATACCTTACAATAGAAAGAAAAATTACTTTGTTCCAGCTATCAACCATCCTCCGCGAACATGCAAACTATTTTTCAACAACCCAACCCAAATAAATTATAGACCTTGTCCATACATTTCCTTTGTAGGTCTATCCCACTCCCATCAACCTCCCTATATAGCTACATTCACTCATAAACCTTAACAAATTATCTAAAGTATCATGTAGTATCATAGCCATCTTTACCGGTTCTCTCCATCATAACTTACCTCAAAAATTCCAATAATATTAGTAATCCACATGCAATACTTGATCCCCTCTTATCACTAGGCCCGACTCTTGTGGGTCTCTTTCAATCATCTATCTTCGACATTAAATGTAGGGTAGAGATATCACCTCCCAACCATGTGGTAGAAGAAGCACACATCCTTATATTCTTGATTACACGACATCCCAAACGGCATTCTCAAGATCCAGAAGAACCCATTTCCAAACCTTTTCCTTTTCCCAATTTCGATAATCATCTACAATGCCATACAGAACCACCCCGTTCAATATCATATTCATGACTTCCCTACCATATGTCGTGACCACCTTGACCAATATTTATCCAAACCCTTTTCAATAAAGTTTCGACAAAGTAATTTATTGGCATACACCCAGACATGGATTAAAGTTATATATGTTAAATAAAAACAAAAGAGAGAAAATAGAACGACTAGGGTTTTTGTGTATCTATTACATAGTGTATATGCTTTTATTTATAGATGAAACATATTACCTAGCGGGCTTGGGCCTTATATATTTAACACCCTCTCTAAAACTCACAATGCAACAGTAATAAACATTGAGAGTTTTTCACAAATAAAACAAAACAGTGCTGTTGACTGAGCCTTTGTGAAAATATCAACAACCTCCAAAGGTAAAGGAACATAAGAAAGTGAGATGGTGTCGATCTGAAGATGATGCCGAGTGAAGTGACAATATATTTCAATGTGCTTCGTCCTCTTGTGAAAAACATAATTCTTTGCTATTTGCATGACGTTTTGGTTATCATAATGTAAAGAAGTGGTTTAGTAACATTAACCCTCATATCTGTAAGAAGTCATCGTAACCAACTAATCTTACATGTGGTCACGACCATAGCACGGTACTTAGCTTCATTAAATGATCTAGAGACAACATCTTATTTCTTACTTTTCCATAAGATTAATGAATCTCCAAGGAAAAAACAGAAACCAGTAGTAGATTTTCGGTCATGAGGATCACTATCCCAATCAACATCACTATAGGCCCGCAGCTCAAGTGAAAAGGTCGAAGGAAACAAAATTCTTTGGAACTCACTGCCACGAAGATATCTCAATATTCAAAGAATAAATCCCCAATGGAAGAATGTCAGAGCAGTAACAAACTGACTAACCACATGACGAGATGGACGATACATAATAAGTTCATGAGGGAACAGATAAGGATAGGAACATAATCTTGAATTCTTGATGAAATCGCCAACGTTTCTGCCAATGTAAAATTTGGGTTTACTTTGGAGTTTTTTTTAACTTGGTACCTTTCAGAATCTTTTAAATTTAGTCTCTTTTATTATTTTTAAAATTTGGTCCATTTTAGACTTTTATTAAATTTGGTCACTTTCAGGATCCTTTTTAAATTTGATCATTTTCGGACTCTTTTTAAATTTGGTTTATTTCAGACTCTTTTTAAATTTTATCTTTTTAGACTCTTTTTAAATTAAAAAAGTAGTTAATCAACCTAGGTCGGTGTTCTTTAAACGATCTCATGAGGATAATATCATGACGTTTTAATATAATCGGATTAGATTGGACCATCATATAATAATATAATAATATCATAAAGTTTTAATGTGTAGATATTTGTTCGGTTAAAGTGTACTAAAAAAGGATAATTTTTTATATTGGATCATCAATTATTGGATTTTATGAACATAAATACGAGTACATTAGATCTTGATAAAAAACGAACCAATAAGATATAGAAAGATAGGCTTTGAACAGTACATCGTCCATGGACTATCGCGTTTGGTGGCAGATAGTCCCTTGACTTTCAAATGTCCGTTGACAGTCCCTGGACTACCGCGTTTGGATAAAGTTAGTCCACCAGATCCTTTGATCCATGAGAGGCTGCCACGTGTCACCATAGTCCCCAAATTTTTGTATCACCACTAGTCCCTTGAGTTTAGTTATCCGTAATATTCTACATTTTTGGTTTGACCTAAACTCAAGGGACTAGTGGTCATACAAAAATCTGGGGACTATGGTGACAGGTGGCAGCCTCTCATGGATCAGAGGATCTGGTGGACTAACTTTATCCAAACGCGATAGTCCAGGGACTGTCAACGGGCATTTGAAAGTCAAGGGACTATCTGCCACCAAACGCGATAGTCGAGGGACGATTTACTGTTCAATTCCTAGAAAGATAATATATATACATATATATATATATATATTATTTTAAATACGAAAATCATGAAAATATATATCACATACACCATATTCACAACAAAACATTTTATGAGATTTCAACATTTGGCAAAGATAGTCAAGCACCATCTTCTGTATTCCCTTTCAAAACTATAAATATATCTTTTATATTATATCAAAAATCTCATTTTATTTTCTAAACCCGTTAAGATTTCAAACTCTACCATTTATTGAGGTAGCATCCCTAGAGTGCCATCTAGTGAGTTCACTAAAAAATTTACAAGTTTTTACTAAATTTACGTAGCAAAAATCACAATATATACACCATCTAAACCTTTATACATTTATAAATTATCCAAGTAATAAATAATATATACACCTTCCACACCTTTTGATCTCCATGTTATCTTTCTAGACATCCAATTTATGTCCCAATCTTTTCTAATTTTACACTTCCTCCACCAAAAATTATAATACAAGTCAGTGGAAAAGGTTCATAAGCACCAGTATCCTTAACCATGTCTAATTTAGAGAGACAAAGAGAAAGAATGAAATCCAATCTTACATGTTTTTAATTGTTTCTCATCGTTCCTCCATGATGAACACGGGAAAGGGTGCTCGATCCCTCAAAAAATACCTTACAATAGAAAGAAAAATTACTTTGTTCCAGCTATCAACCATCCTCCGCGAACATGCAAACTATTTTTCAACAACCCAACCCAAATAAATTATAGACCTTGTCCATACATTTCCTTTGTAGGTCTATCCCACTCCCATCAACCTCCCTATATAGCTACATTCACTCATAAACCTTAACAAATTATCTAAAGTATCATGTAGTATCATAGCCATCTTTACCGGTTCTCTCCATCATAACTTACCTCAAAAATTCCAATAATATTAGTAATCCACATGCAATACTTGATCCCCTCTTATCACTAGGCCCGACTCTTGTGGGTCTCTTTCAATCATCTATCTTCGACATTAAATGTAGGGTAGAGATATCACCTCCCAACCATGTGGTAGAAGAAGCACACATCCTTATATTCTTGATTACACGACATCGCAAACGGCATTCTCAAGATCCAGAAGAACCCATTTCCAAACCTTTTCCTTTTCCCAATTTCGATAATCATCTACAATGCCGTACAGAACCACCCCGTTCAATATCATATTCATGACTTCCCTACCATATGTCGTGACCACCTTGACCAATATTTATCCAAACCCTTTTCAATAAAGTTTCGACAAAGTAATTTATTGGCATACACCCAGACATGGATTAAAGTTATATATGTTAAATAAAAACAAAAGAGAGAAAATAGAACGACTAGGGTTTTTGTGTATCTATTACATAGTGTATATGCTCTTATTTATAGATGAAACATATTACCTAGCGGGCTTGGGCCTTATATATTTAACACCCTCTCTAAAACTCACAATGCAACAGTAATAAACATTGAGAGTTTTTCACAAATAAAACAAAACAGTGCTGTTGACTGAGCCTTTGTGAAAATATCAACAACCTCCAAAGGTAAAGGAACATAAGAAAGTGAGATGGTGCCGATCTGAAGATGATGCCGAGTGAAGTGACAATATATTTCAATGTGCTTCGTCCTCTTGTGAAAAACATAATTCTTTGCTATTTGCATGACGTTTTGGTTATCATAATGTAAAGAAGTGGGTTTAGTAACATTAACCCTCATATCTGTAAGAAGTCATCGTAACCAACTAATCTTACATGTGGTCACGACCATAGCACGGTACTTAGCTTCATTAAATGATCTAGAGACAACATCTTATTTCTTACTTTTCCATAAGATTAATGAATCTCCAAGGAAAAAACAGAAACCAGTAGTAGATTTTCGGTCATGAGGATCACTATCCCAATCAACATCACTATAGGCCCGCAGCTCAAGTGAAAAGGTCGAAGGAAACAAAATTCTTTGGAACTCACTGCCACGAAGATATCTCAATATTCAAAGAATAAATCCCCAATGGAAGAATGTCAGAGCAGTAACAAACTGACTAACCACATGACGAGATGGACGATACATAATAAGTTCATGAGGGAACAGATAAGGATAGGAACATAATCTTGAATTCTTGATGAAATCGCCAACGTTTCTGCCAATGTAAAATTTGGGTTTACTTTGGAGTTTTTTTAACTTGGTACCTTTCAGAATCTTTTAAATTTAGTCTCTTTTATTATTTTTAAAATTTGGTCCATTTTAGACTTTTATTAAATTTGGTCACTTTCAGGATCCTTTTTAAATTTGATCATTTTCGGACTCTTTTTAAATTTGGTTTATTTCAGACTCTTTTTAAATTTTATCTTTTTAGACTCTTTTTAAATTAAAAAAGTAGTTAATCAACCTAGGTCGGTGTTCTTTAAACGATCTCATGAGGATAATATCATGACGTTTTAATATAATCGGATTAGATTGGACCATCATATAATAATATAATAATATCATAAAGTTTTAATGTGTAGATATTTGTTCGGTTAAAGTGTACTAAAAAAGGATAATTTTTTATATTGGATCATCAATTATTGGATTTTATGAACATAAATACGAGTACATTAGATCTTGATAAAAAACGAACCAATAAGATATAGAAAGATAGGCTTTGAACAGTACATCGTCCATGGACTATCGCGTTTGGTGGCAGATAGTCCCTTGACTTTCAAATGTCCGTTGACAGTCCCTGGACTATCGCGTTTGGATAAAGTTAGTCCACCAGATCCTTTGATCCATGAGAGGCTGCCACGTGTCACCATAGTCCCCAAATTTTTGTATCACCACTAGTCCTTTGAGTTTAGTTATCCATAATATTCTACATTTTTGGTTTGACCTAAACTCAAGGGACTAGTGGTCATACAAAAATCTGGGGACTATGGTGACAGGTGGCAGCCTCTCATGGATCAGAGGATCTGGTGGACTAACTTTATCCAAACGCGATAGTCCAGGGACTGTCAACGGGCATTTGAAAGTCAAGGGACTATCTGCCACCAAACGCGATAGTCGAGGGACGATTTACTGTTCAATGCCTAGAAAGATAATATATATACATATATATATATATATATATATATATATATATATATATATATTATTTTAAATACGAAAATCATGAAAATATATATCACATACACCATATTCACAACAAAACATTTTATGAGATTTCAACATTTGGCAAAGATAGTCAAGCACCATCTTCTGTATTCCCTTTCAAAACTATAAATATATCTTTTATATTATATCAAAAATCTCATTTTATTTTCTAAACCCGTTAAGATTTCAAACTCTACCATTTATTGAGGTAGCATCCCTAGAGTGCCATCTAGTGAGTTCACTAAAAAATTTACAAGTTTTTACTAAATTTACGTAGCAAAAATCACAATATATACACCATCTAAACCTTTATACATTTATAAATTATCCAAGTAATAAATAATATATACACCTTCCACACCTTTTGATCTCCATGTTATCTTTCTAGACATCCAATTTATGTCCCAATCTTTTCTAATTTTACACTTCCTCCACCAAAAATTATAATACAAGTCAGTGGAAAAGGTTCATAAGCACCAGTATCCTTAACCATGTCTAATTTAGAGAGACAAAGAGAAAGAATGAAATCCAATCTTACATGTTTTTAATTATTTCTCATCGTTCCTCCATGATGAACACGGGAAAGGGTGCTCGATCCCTCAAAAAATACCTTACAATAGAAAGAAAAATTACTTTGTTCCAGCTATCAACCATCCTCCGCGAACATGCAAACTATTTTTCAACAACCCAACCCAAATAAATTATAGACCTTGTCCATACATTTCCTTTGTAGGTCTATCCCACTCCCATCAACCTCCCTATATAGCTACATTCACTCATAAACCTTAACAAATTATCTAAAGTATCATGTAGTATCATAGCCATCTTTACCGGTTCTCTCCATCATAACTTACCTCAAAAATTCCAATAATATTAGTAATCCACATGCAATACTTGATCCCCTCTTATCATTAGGCCCGACTCTTGTGGGTCTCTTTCAATCATCTATCTTCGACATTAAATGTAGGGTAGAGATATCACCTCCCAACCATGTGGTAGAAGAAGCACACATCCTTATATTCTTGATTACACGACATCACAAACGGCATTCTCAAGATCCAGAAGAACCCATTTCCAAACCTTTTCCTTTTCCCAATTTCGATAATCATCTACAATGCCATACAGAACCACCCCGTTCAATATCATATTCATGACTTCCCTACCATATGTCGTGACCACCTTGACCAATATTTATCCAAACCCTTTTCAATAAAGTTTCGACAAAGTAATTTATTGGCATACACCCAGACATGGATTAAAGTTATATATGTTAAATAAAAACAAAAGAGAGAAAATAGAACGACTAGGGTTTTTGTGTATCTATTACATAGTGTATATGCTCTTATTTATAGATGAAACATATTACCTAGAGGGCTTGGGCCTTATATATTTAACACCCTCTCTAAAACTCACAATGCAACAGTAATAAACATTGAGAGTTTTTCACAAATAAAACAAAACAGTGCTGTTGACTGAGCCTTTGTGAAAATATCAACAACCTCCAAAGGTAAAGGAACATAAGAAAGTGAGATGGTGCCGATCTGAAGATGATGCCGAGTGAAGTGACAATATATTTCAATGTGCTTCGTCCTCTTGTGAAAAAACATAATTCTTTGCTATTTGCATGACGTTTTGGTTATCATAATGTAAAGAAGTGGGTTTAGTAACATTAACCCTCATATCTGTAAGAAGTCATCGTAACCAACTAATCTTACATGTGGTCACGACCATAGCACGGTACTTAGCTTCATTAAATGATCTAGAGACAACATCTTATTTCTTACTTTTCCATAAGATTAATGAATCTCCAAGGAAAAAACAGAAACCAGTAATAGATTTTCGGTCATGAGGATCACTATCCCAATCAACATCACTATAGGCCCGTAGCTCAAGTGAAAAGGTCGAAGGAAACAAAATTCTTTGGAACTCACTGCCACGAAGATATCTCAATATTCAAAGAATAAATCCCCAATGGAAGAATGTCAGAGCAGTAACAAACTGACTAACCACATGAACAACATAAGCTCTATCTAGTCGAGTAACTGTAAGATAGACCAAGCTCCCAACAAGAGTTCAATATAGAGTTGGGTCTGACAAAAGAACACCATCAGTTGGAGAATACTGAGCATTGGTTTCAAGAGGGGTATTTACCATCCTGTTATCAGAAAGTCGCGCTTGCTCGAATAAATCAGATATATATTTTGTTTGAGAAAGAATATAACCTTTTAGAGAGTGAGCCACCTCAATACCTAAGAAATATCGTAATAGTCCTAAGTCTTTCATCGCAAAGCACTGAGCCAAATCATGTTTTAGTCCTTCAATACCATCAATATCATCATTTATAATTATCATATCATCTACATATAGGGATAAAATAATCAATCATGCACTCGTGCGGCTGAATCATTATTACTAGCACAAAAACCAAGTGAAGTAATAGTCGTAGAGAGTTTTTCAAACCAAGCACGAGGAGCTTGTTTGAGACCATATAAATATTCCCTACGTAACTTCACCTGGTTGGTGAGCAACACCTAGAGGAGGAGTCATGTAAACCTCCTCCTGAAGATCGTCATTCAAAAAACATTTTTGATATCTGGTTGGAAGATCTTCCACTGGCGAACGGATGCAACCGCAATAAGAATACAAATTATCGTCATTTTTACCATTAAGGCAAATGTCTCATCATAATCCATACCGTACTTCTGTGAATACCCTTTTTCTATAAGATGGGCCTTATATCTTTCAACAGACCCATCAGACTTTGTTTTAATTTTAAAAACCCACTGAGAGCCGATTACAATCTTACCAAATTGAGGCTTAACTATATCTCATGTATGAGTCTGATAAAGAGAGGTAAGCTCTTCGACTATTGCATTTTGCCAACAAGGATTAGAAAAAACTTTTTTAAACGATGAGGTTCATATAAATTATGTATGTTTGTTATGAAATTGGTGAAAGAAGATGAGTAAGAAAAATACGCAAAATTTGGTTGTTTGGTAGACGTACTTGTACGAGTAGATCTTCAGAGGGGTAGAGCTGGTGGTTCATTAAAAGAAGAAGTTGAAACAGGCCTTGATGGAGCAGAAGTAGTATCAGTTGTAGTCGATGTCTCATGAACTGGCACATCAATATCAATGGGTATGTCACTATTATTTTCAAAATAAACAACATTTTGAAGTTTGGTACTTGTTATATCATGTGATTTTATTGGAATAAAATAAAATGGGATATGCTCAAGAAATGTAACATGTCGAGAGACATAAAGTTTCTGACTACTAGGATAAAAAAATGATAACTTTTATGTCTAACACCATAACCCAAGAAAACTCACAATATGGATTTAAGGCCCAATTTGTTGTGTTCTACATAAGGACGAAAGACAAAACATGTATATCCAAACACTCGTAAGGAAGAATAATCTTGAGGTTGTCCGTATAACTTCTGAAAGGGAGACATCCCTGCATTATGAGCAGTGGGAATTTGATTAATCATATATAAACAGTATAAATTATTTCTCCTCAAAAAATAGTAGGAACCTCAGCAGATAAAAGTAAAGAACGAGCAGTCTCAATAAGATGACCATATTTTCTTTATATAACACCATTCTGCTGAGGGGTGTTAGTGAAAGAAGACTGATGTACGGTACCATCAGATGTAAGTAATTGAGTAAAATCAATGGATATATATTAACTTATTCATTCACACCTAAAGAATATTATTACAACATAATGTTGAGCCTTAACAAGTGCTCGAAATTCTCTATAAATTCTGAGGAAATCTGATCTCTGTTTCATATGGTAAACCCAAGTATATCGAGTATAATCATGGTATTTGGATTTATCTTGGTATTTGGACTTGGTTATGGATTTGGATTTAGTTGAGTATTCGATTTAATTTCGCTGGACCACTGAGATTTTGATTTTGGACTTGGTTTGATTTTGGATTCAGGTTTGATTTGATTTTGATTTGATTTTTCAGATTCGAATTTGTTATCTCTTGGTTATTTGATTTTGTTTGATTAGAGATTGTGGATCTTATTGCGAATATGATAGGAAAAGATGATGTTCTGCAGTCTACCAGTAACAAACTGAATAAGAAGAATTTTATTATGTCTGCATCTGCATATCATTTAGGTATGTCATCGTCTTCCACTTCAGACATTGATTCATCATTATGGACTTTGAATTCGGGTGCGTCTCATCATATGTCACCTTACATGTCAAACTTTATTTCGTTGTTTCATATTTCACCCATATCTGTTTTTCTGCTAGTGCTACACCAATGTCAGTAGAAGGTATTGGCTCTATTTGTATCGATAACATATCGCCATCCGATGTTTACTACGTTCACAATGTTCTTATTTAACATTATTTTTTAATAATTGTTGCTTTGGTATGTTTTAATTATTTTTTCGGATATTTATGAGTAGCCTCCATAGTGGTTGTTGAAAGATAAATCAATGACTATATTTAGTTATACTCTTTTTGTGTTGACTATGTAACAATGAAGTTGTCGCAACCCTTGTTTTGGAGAATTTACCAAATTGTTGTAAGTGATTGTGTGTAGATTATAAGTAGGTATGAACCAAATTGGTGTCTGTCTTTCTTATCATGGGGGTCAATACATACATATATATATATGTATATATATGACTCGTGAGTCAAGGCAGAGTATGGCCTCATGCGTAGCTTTTACTGGCTTAGTTTAACTAGTTCGCTAGTTTTCCTTTGTAAGTCTCGGGTCAGTATGCCCCTTGTGTGACATTATAGGCTTGGTTTATTAACCAGTTCACGATGTTGAATTTGAAGTCTACGATTAGTATGTCCTCTTATGTAGCATTTATTGGCTAGGTTGATGAACAATGTTCGCTAATTTGACTTTTGAAGTCTATGCTTAGTATGTCATCTTGTGTGATCTTATAGGACTGGTTTATTAACCATGTTTGCTTATGTATCAGTGTCGACAATCTCCGCTTTGTAGATTTTGCAATATAGAGACGTAGATTACTTAACGTATAACATATTCTAGTATAGAGAGGATTTGACGTATATTATGGATATCACGTGGCTAATTGCTTACCAGCTTCTATAATTGGAGGTTTATTGCACGACCTCTATTTTGTTAACTATGAATTTCGAAATATAGATATAACATTATTTTTAAAATACTCCAAGTTAATTAAATTTGTTCAGGAAACTATTAACTAAAACCAAAAATTATTATTTGAATATCTATTGAATAAACTATAATATAGATACTCACTTAACTTAAATGACGAGGAGTTGCAATATTTTTGTTATAGAGGTTTCAAGAAAGTTCTTTCATGATGCTCCAAGTTAATTAAATTTGTTAGGTTTGTGTGTGAGCCCTTGTGTCTGTATGGTACTGTAATTATTTGTTGTCGCAGTGTGTATGTGACTGCGTGATTTACATACACCATTTTTTTGGAACCACGTCTCGTCTGCATAGTTGTTATTTTTTTCATCTTAATGGGGAGACAATAACTTTCTCTTTAATAAAAAATTTATAAAGCTTTAACTTTTAATTGGTAACAAATGTTGAGACATTTTTTTTAGTCCAATTGTCTCTGAAATTTTAGTAATCAACTTCGATCTCAAATGTCAAAAACAATTATGTATATAAAAAATGCATCCATGATATCAATCAAACATGTATACTTACTTGAGTATCACAAACCCCATAAAATTTAGCTAAACGCATCTTAAATCAATTCATTCACTTTTTTTATAATGATTAACAAAAGAAAATAAAAATATATACATTACCCAATTTTAGAGCCAAATATGCAAAAAATACTAACATCACTAGACAAGTGTTTCCAACTAAAATAAATTTTAAATCTTCATGTTTTGTTTTCTTATTTAGCCATATTTTATTATTATTTTAGCTATATTTATTTTAATGTGCGGGTTAATATCAAAAATATCGCACAATGATACTTTTCCAAGAGATTAAAAATGTACACTCAACTATCTCAATTGGATATATGTATATAATTAGCTTGACATCTAAACCTAACCATTTATAACTCGAATGAGTATGTGTAAGATGATCGTTCAAAATAAAATAAATGTATGTTATACACTACATTATCTTGATTTGATATATGTACATAACTAGTTTGACATCTGAACCAAGCTATTTAAATTTGGATGAGTATTTTTAAGATGATTGTTCAAAATAAAAATAAAAAACATAATATATTGTATATTAGATCATCTCAATTGTGTATACGTGCATAACTAGTCGGACATCTAAACCCAACCATTTATAACTCAAGTGAGTATGTCTACGATGACCGTTCAAAAAAATAAAACATGTTGATAGTTTCCAGTCGATATCTATATACTAGGAAGATTATAACAAAAATTTGATACTATTTCAAGAAGGTTTAAATTATGTTTGTAATATTTTGTTTTATTTTGTTAACATATTATATTGTTTAAATTCTATTTATTTGTTGTAAACATCTTGGTTGTTGGTTTTATTTACGGAAAAACTATCATTATTTTTGTCATATTTTATAGTTTAATTTATTTATTATGGTTTTTTATTAAGTTGGTTCTTGTGAATTTATATTAGTTAAAAAAATTAAGTAACTCAATTATTTAACTTTAAATAAAATATTATTTTGAAACATATTATGTTTCTGATCATATTTATCGAAAATACAATCTTAAGAGAACAAATAACACTATATTTTTCCTATATTTAGTAAAACCAACTATTAATTACACTCATATTTAACAAAATTACTGTTTTCGAATCTAATATAATACACATGAATTCTGGAAACAACTAAAAAATACAAAAAACATACATTTTATAAAAATATCTTCTGCATAATTACTATCGGTTTGTTGTTACTATTAATTTTTTATCTATATTTAAAGTAAAAAAAATCTAATTAAAAGATGTAGAAAAGTTTTATTTTATATTTTAGTGCTTATAGTCATGTTTAGTAAATAATTGCATGAAATATGATTAACTAGATATAAAATGGTAAGGTTGATTTTTACTACAATAATATTTTTATAAATATTATAGAAATATGTATATGTGAATGTGTCATGTAGATTTATTTCTACTACCACTTTTATTTAATTAATATTATTCTAATATGAAATTATGCTTCTAATACAAATAATATATATATATATAACAAAATAATATTATTTTTTAAATAAATAAATGGTTATAAAAAATGTTATAAAAGTCAATTAGGTCATTATCTCAAATATAGTTGTTATTTATGTACGATATGTATTAGAAAAATCAAGATATTCACAAATTTCGGACACAAAGTTGGGATTTAAACTTTGGTCAATGCTTAGATTTAGTGATGCAAATTTTATGAAACTAAAATCAAACAGACAACACACGTAGTTCGGATTGTAGAAATATCCTACATCCATGAATCACATACCACTTATTTTAGATAATAAATATTATAAGAAAATTTAATAACATAAATAACACAACCGCTCAACAATACGTTGTTACGTAGCTTCACAAAACATAGTACAAGCTCGGAAAGGGAACTCTCAGTTTTTAATATTTCTCTCAGTAGAATTCTTAACTTTCTTATCTCAAAACACATCTTCATCAGCAAATCTTCTCTCTTGGAACATCGTCATCTTCATACTTCTACATCGATATTTATAAAACCAGTTATGAGAAAAATATGCACTATAGTATCACGATAACAGCTGACTATTTGTCCAAAACAAATTTGAGATGTAGTGGAACCAACCATCTTAAATCTGCACTGCCTGTACAATCTAACAAGTAGTGGAACCAACCCATTTCCCTATATCACAAGTACTATTTCTAAAAACTCGAAAGCGCGCTTTAATATCAAACTTTTTATCGACGGTTAAAGATGTTCCATCTTTTCAAATTCTTATCATAATATCGAAACTCAGTTTCATACATAAGTTCCAACAATCTAGTCTATGTACTTAAGTTCCGACAGGTAATGTTTAATGTAGGGGTCTCTAACGTGATGTCTCGTCCTTAACCGTCACATTAACCATCACATTTAAGACAGTTCCACCGTGACAAAATTATGCCGTGACAGCAATCTATCGTGACAGCCCTTGTCTCGTCCATTTAATAGTTTACCATATCTTTTAATACATCTATTAAAAAATAATTTGTATGTGTTAATTTAGTATAATGAAATAAATTAAGATATTCATATCATAAACAAAATATTTTAGATATTATTTTTGACATTTTTTGTAATTTTATTTAGATATTCTAAATAGTTTATTAAATATTTAAACTATATCTTTAAAGTTGTTGGAATCTTTAGATATTTAGATCTTTCAGCTACTAGATATTTTAAATAGTTTATTAGATCTTTCAACTAATAGTTTATTAGATATGTAGACTATATCTTTAAAGTTGTTTGTTTTTTTAATCTTTATAACTTCCAACTATGGAGGGAAAAAAGGGTCTTGTTTGGTCCGGCTCGATCTGGCCCAAGCCAAACATAAAACAAGTCGGGTACAAGTTTTGAAATTATGACCCGTAAGCGGGTCGGGTCAGGTCGGGCCCGGATTTTAAATTTCTTTGGCCCGACCTAGCCAAAAAATAATTATATATATATATATTGGTGTCCCTCTGAGCTGGATAGATCCGCATATACAAAAAATTTGGGCTTGCATTTGAAAATACTAGGCACAGTGTTGGTCGGAGTCATACTCAAGTACCAAAAAAATGAGCACAAGCGGGTCGGTCTGAACCCGGTCCGCGGAAGGTTCATTCTCATCCCTGCTTTTAAGTATTAGATATTTTAGATAACTTAGAAGATCCTTCAACTAATAGTTTATTAGATTTTTAAACTATATCTTTAAACTCGTTGGAATCTTTAGAATTTTTAGATCTTTTAGTTATTAGATATTTAAAACAGTTTATTAGATCTTTTAACTACGTCATTAAAGTTGTTGGAATCTTTAGATCTTTAAATCTTTCAACTATTATATATTTTAAATAGTTTATTAGATCTTTTAAGTATATTTTATATATCTTGAATAATTTATTAGATCTTTCAACTAATAGTTTATTAGATACTTTATAAAAATACTTAATAAACAACAACAAAAAAATTTAATTCATATAACTAAAACCCCATAATAGACTAATTGGACAAAATAATAATGATGTTATTACGATAAAATAGAAAAAACATAACAAAAAATGTTTAATACAATAAAAAAAACTAAGTCATCATAATTGTGGTGGTACGGGAGGATATTATTCTTCATCGCCATAAGATCGTGTTGGTGTAGGATATGAAAGAGGAGGAAGATCAACATCTACTTATTGATTAATCGAATCCAACAACAACTTTCTTATTATATTTTTTATGTACACATCATGACGTATTTGGGTGTTGATTCTATTACAATTGTTCGCGTTTTGAGTTTCGATTATATTCCAGTTTTTCACCTTTTGTGTATGTATCAATTCTACATATTGTTGGCCCGAAAATATTATTTTAGGTTGATGAGAAGAACTACCGAAATTCGAAGTGGCTGGCTGACTCTGCTGCATCCCATCATGCATGATTGTCTCACCATATTTGTAGGCGAATTAGGTGGTGTGGTACACTCATTCAACTATCATATTTTTTCCAATTTATTCGCAAAAAGTGAAAAAATCTATTATTTCGACCAGAGTTGTTTAATCCAAGCATATATATCTAGGCTTCTTAAAACTGTTTTTCCTATACTAGAACTCTGCTGAATAAGATGATCAATCCACCGAGTAATATCTACCATTTTTCATAACCAACTGACTTATTATCATCCCCCAAGGGAGTTGTTTACTACCACGTCTCGAATCTATATGCATAATGATTAAAGTAAGTAAATTTATTTTTGGATCCCAACGCTATAGCAACATCTACAAATGCTTGAAAATTCAAAAAGTTTGAATCGTTATTATTATTACTTTCGAAAGGAAATAAGTATTTACTAATTTCGAAGTTAATTTCAGAATTCCAAATAAGTTAGATCTACTAGCTTTAAATATATGGTAAACCATTATATGATTTCTACCATTACACGGTACTGTGATTGCTTCATCCAACATTATATGTCAATCAGCATGCTAATTATTACGAGGATAAGTTAAAGACCGGTAAGTTCTTCCAAAAATATCATGTCTTGGCAACATAAATTCGTGTGTTAGGTTAGTTTCAAAAAAATATAAAGTGTTTTATTAATCATGCAGCTCATCCCCAAATTAGATTCTTCGCATAATATTATAATTGTACTTGAATAAAACTGTTGTACTATTTTTATATAGCATATGCAGCTAAATTTGGCCAAATAAAACCAACTCACCATGTTATTAAGATTATTAAAACTCACTTTCATATTAATGACATTTTTAAGGTCGTTATTGTCTAAAAACATACCCAACTTTATAGTGATTCAACTCGTTGTCAACTCATTAAGAACGTCAACATCACCGTTGGTGGCTTCTTGAATACTCTCGGATACATCTTCTGGTGGTGGTGACTCAATCTCGACTCTTCTTCTCATCAACGTGGATGCTTCGGAGACATCTTTCCGGATATTTTATAGTAGAAGATCTCTATGATGGAGAGGGAAGTTCACATTATGGTTACAAAGAATTATATAAACTATTCTTGCTGCAAGAGTATTCTTGGTCCACGACCTTGAAAGATGCAAAAAGATGTGTCAAAAATTATGATACTTGCCAATTTTTTCTAATACAATATAATTGATTGCTGTTATTTTGGGACTATATCAAATTATATTCATATTAGGAAAATTAACAAGATTCGACCTAACCCTAACAAGACTCAAGTGATCAACAGTTGGCCAACACATACCCGAGAGACTATAGAAGGTAATCAAAGCTTCGGTTATTCCTTATTTCAATAATAAAGATAAAAAGAAAGAATAAAACGTAAATCAATCGCATAACAAAAGATTTAATATGGTTCAGATCATGAAGAAAGTCTACATCCATGGGTAATAGACACAATATATATAGGAGATTACTAAAAAACTATAAAAAAAACTAAACACTCAATCACTCAGCTTTGTTACAAAGCTCTTTTATGGGCTTATAAAGAAATCACGAATCTCATAATGCATATTCAAATGTTTATATTCTACATCACTACACCATTTAAAACATACTCATCGATTTCTTATATCGCTAATCATTTATCTTGCGTCACCGCGCCTTTACCACAAGTTATGCTTCATTTATTTGTAGACTTAGGGAAAACCCTAATTCTCCAGCAAATACTTCTGATTAAATTACGTCAATGCAGTTGTAAATAAAATCATAATCATAAAATGAGAAACCTAATAAATAAATAAAAATCAATTAATAGGATATCCAACTAATATAGGAAGACCAAAATATGATATGCAATTAAATATGAAACTTCTAGCAAATAGAATAAGCCTAATTTAATCAAGAACTTAAGCCAAACTTCATTAGATAAAAAAAACACAGTATTTTAGTGGCATCGACAAACTGCCTTGGACTAGCTCGCTTTTGACTAGTCTAATTCAGACCAATTTGCTTTGTACCAGCTTGATTCAAACTAGTCTACTTTAGACCAGTTTGCTTCGGTCCAACACATATGCTTCCGTCCAGCTTGATTTGGTTATGCTCAAATCGTAGGTTCCAATGGACTCCTTTTACACCTAAGTCTGGTTGAGCATCCAATCACATAAAGAGTCAGCAATTTCAACTAAACTACTCCAATCAAATTTATCCAGCTACAATACTTAGTTCCAGTGTCATCACTCAGCTCCAGCATTCGACACTTAGTCTCGACTTTAGCATTTAGCTTCAACATTAAGTTACAACCTACACAACAAGTTTAGAACTGGCACTGAATGATCATTCACAAATTTCAAGCCATTCTCAGCTTCTAACTTCTTCAAGTACTCTTCGTACTGATTTTTTCTACTAGCTTCTTCTAACCCTTAAAAATATTGAACTGTATTTTGGTAATTCTACTCTCAACACTAGGCATACCTTCCACTAAAATACCATTAGTCCAGTCAGCCTTCGTAACAACCAATGAGTTTTTCAAGACCATAAGTCTTCCATCTTTGCCTTTTTAATTAAACCCCTCCTCGTCTAACATTCATATAAATAGAAGGTTTTGCTTCACTCCAACGACATACCTCACATTTGTTACGGCTTTTTCAAGTAATGTAGATAATCTGAACTTTATACTCTTTATTCCTTTTAGACTACAGAGTTCGTTATTCTCCAACATGGCATTACCACCTTCAAACTTTTTCAGGTCTTCAAACCAATTGGAAATCATATGGAAAGACGCTCCATAGCTTAGAATCCACTTGTTACCATACCTACAAGTCGGATATCATAAACTAAAAAATAAAACCAAACTCTTCAAAATCTACCCTCAAATTTTCAATTTAATTTGAAAATTACAAAAAAAACGTGTCATTTTGTCTAATACAGACGATACACATCAATACTTAAAAACACTAGAAAAAAGACGAACACAAAATCAAAAAAAAAAGTTTTGAAAAACAAAAAAAAAACGACTTAAACATAAAAAATACAAAAAAATGTCGAAACAAAATTTAAAAAACAAGATAAGAAGAATGAACTCAACCATACATCATGCAAAACATAATAATAATAATAATAATAATAAAAATAATAATAATAATAATAATAATAATAATAATAATAATAATAATAATTTGGTAATATACACAGTAACTAATTGATTACTTGTAATGGTAGATTAGATATTTTATTAGTCAAAACCTTCTTAATTACTAAGAATACATATCAGTATCTCTAATCAATTATAACTATGAGATTATAGAATATACCAAATCAAACTAGCCGAGAAAAGAAAGAGAGGAAATATTCGAATTTTGATTAAATTGATTTTTAGATCACAATCATATCCATCTTGACGTCCATTAATTTGATCATGATTATCAGATAGACATCAATATACAAATTCAAATTAGATGGAGAAAAAAGCATGGATAAGTTTAATTAATAAATCATCACTCCTCACAAATTGTATAGTACAATTCTAATTTTAATATGAATATTATAAGACGGCTTATTAGATTATTTAATATCTAATGTCATTACCTGCCAAGGATTAGATTAATAGAAAACGATACAATGCAGTAGGATCTGCTATTTATTCGAATCATTAAGTATTATCCATCTAATAATTTTTCAATAATAGTCACTTTATTTATTTTTAATATTACCATATAAATTGATTAACCAAAAAATTATATAAATAACAAAATCATATAACTAAAATACGAAACACGGTTTTGTGGTTGTCTTTATGGATGTCTGCAAGTTGTTTCAGACAAAATTGTAAGCAGTTTGCGGTCTGTTTCAAGGCCACAAAGTTGTTTTGTGGCCGTTGGTAGACTGTTTACACAATTCTGTGTCGTACATTTAGTATTTTTTTCGTCACCAAGCCAACAACAACTTCGGTGATTCTGCTGTCCGTGACTATGAACTCTCTCAAGGTTTAAAACCAATCGTCAATCTGATGATGACATGATCAACGACCAGCCAGTATGTTATTCTTTACCCAAGGTTTAAAGTCAATCCAGCCCGATGATGACATGATCAACGACCAGTATGTTATTCTTTTCGCAAGGTCTAAAGTCAATCCAGCTCGATGATAACATGATCAACGACCAGTATGTTATTCTTTTCGCAAGGTCTAAAGTCAATCCAGCCCGATGATAACATGATCAACGACCAGTATGTTATTCTTTTCGCAAGGTCTAAAGTCAATCCAGCCCGATGATAACATGATCAACTATACTTTTCGCAAGGTCTAAAGTCAATCTGATCATCATCGACCAACTCGTGTTATTTGCTTGTAATGTGGCTACCCAATCGTTATGTACCAATGTTTTGTAGAGAAACAAGGTGGAAAAGATGACTCCAACCTCAGAAATGTGCGTTGGAAAAAACTAATTCGGACTGATAATCGAGTTATCTCTAATTCAAACTCTGAAGGGCGAGTCTGAAATGAAGACCGTGTACAGGAGGCATTTAATAACTCGGCCAGTTTGGCTAATTTAATCGTGCAAAAGCAGAAGAGGTGGTATATAATCTGTGTACGAATCACTCATCGAAAGAATCTAAATATTGAAAGGTTTCAACATTGCATTAATAAGCCCTGTACATAGCAACAAGCAAGAGATTGTGAATCCAGCAATACAAATGGTTTTAAGCAACAGCAGATACAAAACTTTTAACATAATTAACTTACTGGGAAAGCTAAGCTTTTTTCTGAAAAACACTGTTTCCCAAATGCTGGCGAAATTTGCTCGGCAGAAACATCGGTTTATTTTTAGCAACAAAAAAGCCCCATCACACATGTAGATCAACAAAATGTGCATATCAAGTCTATAGGATCCAAATCAGGAAACTAAAATGCTACCGCAGTATAGCTACTTGAAGTGCACCAGACAGAGTTCAACATAATAAAGAACAGTTACATATCATATAGCATATCTAAGTATGCTAATCACACTAGTGAATACATAACTGGGAAGACAGCAAGCAACAACCGAACGAATAAGTCCTTCGACATCAAGATCCAACTACTACACCATCATATAATAGTACTGAATTAGAGTAATATGAAACATTTCCATATATATGAGTTGGCTTGGCTTACTATACTAAAAGCAACGATGTCTCATCAGGCAATGTAATTAAACTAAGGCATTAAAAAGCTAGAACATGGGTACATAACTTGGATGGAATTGAAGACTATTCAATGTTTTTCAGACAATGCTAGAGATACATACAGTACCCAGCGACCGTGGTTTCATCATGACTGTCATTGTTGTTGCAAAGAATGAAAGTAGATCGACTTCTCATGAAATTTCCGAAACATTCTAATCTCTTGTTTAGCAGCCCAGTAAATAAGGCTAAAAGAGACCCAAAACTTATATATGCATCAGAAGATGGGGAAAAAGGCATCTTAGGCATGATAGAGAAACATATTTACACATTAATATATGGAACTTCTCTTCACCAATTCTGCCAAAAAAAAACACTTTTAGTGCTTGAATAACATCAGCCAGTGTGCCATCAAGAATCATAGACCACATATAATTGCAGAAAGTAACAACTCCTCAAGATTCATAAGTTCTGCAAATCATCCAGAAACCCAACCCCTTACACCTAGATCCTACCAATGCATCACGAATTATGCGGACAGAGTAGTCTACTATCGCTCTAATAACTCCCTCTAACTCACTGGTCATCTTGCACCTGAACAATACCTAAACCAACGCAAACCCGACAATAGAAACTTAACACATTGCATATTACAATTCCTAGCAATACCATTAGGTTCTTATCTACCAAAGTTGTAGAACACAACTTTCTAGATTTCTATGAGTAAGCTATATATAAGATCTCCAAATCATTCTGCTATGGAGTTCGCATGTTTATTACTATATAAAACCCATCAGAACAAATTTGTTATCTGCATAAATATATATATCTATATCTATATAAACTCTGTACAACAAAGTAGAAGAATATGAACATAATTTTTTATGTTAATAAAGACTGAATAAAAGGAGTAATCCCTAATTCACCTCCATTGATCTTCACGAACCGAATCAGCAGATAGAAGACAGTCTCATAGTCATAGACATCTTCTCTCTTGCACCTTCGGCCATGACTCGAACTACCTTCTTAAAAGCATAATGCACGCAATTAGACAAAGCGATCCAGCAGATTACCTCGTACACGAAATTCATTGCAGGATCCGACCACGAAGGATACGAAGGAGTATCCTCCCAGCCTTTCCCGTCGAAATTCCACCCTCCCCCACCCCAACCACCGCCTCCGCTGCCTCCAAAAGGACCGTCATAACCTCCGCCGCTCCCGGAACCGAAATATCCACCTTCTTCGCCACTACCAAAAAACCCACCTTCTTCGCTGTCTCCGTCGTACAAGCTCCGTCTGGTACGTTGCTTTTTGCGGCGGAGAGTGCGTCGGATGGTCTTTGGTTTGACAGCCGGAGGAGCGATCGCGTCGACGGGGGATAATAGAGCCTCGACTTGGAGAGTTCCGGGTGATGATTGATCACCGGTGTTATCCGAGACCGATACGATGCTATTGAAGGTCAAATCGGAGCGATTAAGAAGGAATTTCGCAAACCCTACCCCTTGTTGTTGTGCTGTTGCAACAGAAACTGCATCGACGATCAAAGACATGTCCATGAAATTATGGACTGAGAACAGGAAATAGTGATCGGGAACGGGAAGAATGAGAGAAGATTGCAGGAAGCCAACTTGGACCGTAATTCAGGTTCTATTTGGAATTGGAAAACTTAAGGGCATGGACTTGCCTTGAGATGTTAAACGATGACACAGCATGACGCACGCGTAACTCTGAAAATATAGAAAAGGGATACTAAAAACGCATATAATTTTTTTAAAAAAATAATCCGTGAAGTTATTTTGTGTGACAATTTGATCATAAAAATTTACTGTGCGAAGTTATCATAATTAAAAAAAAAAAAACTCCAATTATCTAACTTTGCTCTACCTTCTCTCTAAAAAAATTAAAAAAAAAATTATAACTAAAATTATATCTAAAATTAAAACTAATCTAACCTAGATTAAGTTAAAACTTAACTAAATCTAAATTATAACTATAATTAAAACTAAAACTAACCTAACCTAATCAATAAAAGTAACCTAACCTAATCTATCTTCTACATAACGGTATCCATTCGACCACAAACGCAACCCACCCCTGCCTCCCACCCACCTGACCGAATCCACACCCAAAACCTACACCCGACGGTTGTTTCTCTCACCTGACCGAACGAACGCGCAGTACCACCCATTTAAGCCCAAATCGGCACCGGCGAACTAAATCGGAGTAAGAAAAAGGAACCGAACGGCATCGGCGACGAAATCACCGAATCGGAATCGAAACTGATTACTGTAAGTTGATTTCTTTGTTGTTAGATACTTTAGTTAGGGTATGGGTGTAGTTTTAAAGGTTTTAGGGGTCTAGGTAAGGTCTGACAGAAGCTTGACGCTTCTGTCATGGCGAAACTGTTCTTCGCCACACGGGGGCGAAGAATAGGGTCCCTACGCCACACGCGATGGCGTAGGGACCCTTCCACACGCCATCACTGTGGCGTATGTATAAGGGTGTACGCCTTCATACATATGCCGCAGTGACGGCGCTGGCTGCTCCGGTCACCGGAATGGCTCGGGACCGGTTTATTCTTGTTCTTTGGTGTGTGTTGGCTTGATTTATGCTATTATTTGTTTAAAAACGCTACCAGTATCACAATTTGTGTTTTGGACGAAACTTGATATTTAATACGTTTTTTATTTTCAGATGATGGATCACGGCGACGGCAGTCGGCGCACAGTCTACGGATGGCTCGCGGACGAGGAGAATAAAAAAATGGAGTAGGGTACGGGAAGCTGCTCAGCCCGTTTTAGCTGTTGAGATGGATGAGCTGCCTATAGTTTCCGGACCGCATGCGTCCGGATCGAGTTCAACTTCTGCTTCCGCTTCCCGCGGACGATGCCATCCTCCCCCGGCTACAGGGCAGCGTAGAGCTCCTCCTCCGTCCAGATTACCACCGTTATTCGGCGAGGCTTTCATCTTCCACACTGCATACCACATTTGGATGGGAGAGGTAATATCGAAATTCCAATTTGACATTTTATTAAGTTATTTTGTTTTGTCATATGCTAATTGGAATAAATATTTTCAGGAGCGAGAGATGCGGCTGTATGCCCATTATCCTAGTTATAGAGCATAAAGTTTGGCTGCACAGACTAGGGTACGCGCCGTAGTTGACGCCACCCCGTTCGGTCTTCTCATAGAGTCGTTCTATCAGATGCACACACACTCCTACATGACGGAGGTTTTCCTAGAGAGGTGGCATATGAAGACTAATAGCTTCCATTTCTCTTTCGGAGAGATGACGGTTACTCTGGACGACGTCCACACCATTTTGGGACTCCCAGTTCAGGGTGAGCTTGTTGTGTTTCCTTATATATCTGACAAGAGTCTGGCCATGCACGAGTGCGCTGAAATGCTTATGGTGGATGATTTATCCTTCGTGACGAAGGTTGAGATATGCAAGGGCGTTGGTTTGGGGTTTAAATGGCTCCATAGTAGGTTTAGTGGGCCAGAGTTCTGCGATGACAGCTCTGGTTTGAGTGATATGATGGTGGATGCGGCTACCCGCGCCTACATATTGCATATGTTCGGCACGGTCATATTCTCGGACAAGAGCAACATGTACTCCAATTACAAGTATTTGTTTTTGTTGCGCGATTTGACTCCGGAGGGTGTCGGCAGGTACTCATGGGGTAGTGATGTTCTCGCTTACTTGTACCACCATCTGGGTGAGGCCTCCCTTCACGACACGAGGACTATGGTCGGATGTATTGGTTTACTGGACACGTGGATACAGGATCATTTTGTCATGATCCGTCCTGTTACTCGCTCCACTTACACTGAGCGCGAAAGGTATTCGACATATCGAGTCACTTCCTTGGGAAGTCCGAACCAAAATCCGAAAGGTATTCGACATGGGATTGCAAAGTACAGTTACGCAAGAGATGGTGTCACATGCGATACAGCGAATGGAGCAAGAAATAGCCAGCGCCGTTGAAACGTACTCAACTCCCGAAGGAAGTAGTAATGGAGAGGAATATTCATTCGAGAAAATCTTTGAGTATGGAATGAACTATCCGACTCCGTAAAAGTAAGTGTGTAATGCTAACTCAGGGTTAGCTTATCTATCATTTGGTTTAAGTTATGTGCTTATGTATTTCTAAGCATGCAATACTTTTGATTAAAGTGTAATGTTTTAATGCAATCGGCATATTAAGAAGTTTAAGTGTTATTGTTTTTAAGATAAACATCCAAACATAAAACATCCATAGTTTACATTCATTCATTACAAAAAAACATCCAAAATTTACAAATTAAGAAGTTTAAGTGTTATTGTTTTGAGGATAACCTCAAATTAACCTTAAATTAAAGTAAAATAGCAGTTGAATTTAAAAAAAAATTATTAGGTTTACCCTATTGCCGCCACACAGTGGCGTAGGGGTAGCCCTTTTCGCTAACGTGTGGCGGCAATAGGCTTAAAAATTTTGGAGCCTCTGTTCTTTTGGGACAGAGGCTCCAGAAAAGTCATGTACGCCAGCCGAATGGCGTACGAGACGATGCTCACGCCATCGGTTGGCGTAGGGAGCTCGTCCCACGCCAACGGTTGGCGTGAGCTTTGTCAGTTACGTCATTCGGCTGGCGAAAACTACAATTTCGAATTAGTTAAGTCAATTTTTTTTGAAAAAAAAAATGGACATAAAAGGGAACATGTTTACAAGGGTACAACACATTGTTAGTTTACAACAAAAAAAACAACATAACCGAACACAAAATAAATTCGATTTTAAAATAAATTCAATCTTTGGTTAAGTCCACTATGGGATCATCATGTTCAACGGAATGTGTCGGGGTGAACTTTTGCAGTCTTGAAAATACACGGACTCTATCTAGCAAAGGGATCGACCAAGAAATAGCGTCTTCTCTCGCCGTTCGCATCCACGTGGGATCTATAGTCGGTATGGGTGACCCTTTAACCAAGTCAACCTATAAATTCTCATTCAATATCAATGCGCGTTAACAAAATAAATGATTAAATGCGTGCGAAAGTTAAAGTTCTTTACTCACGTGAACAAAATAGTTTTTATTGACGAATGCCACGCCGATCTCCTTTAAAGAACCATCGCTCGGCGGTGCATTTCTCACTGGTAGGTAAGTCATACTTCCACCAGGAGCGAGGCAATAGAGAACGCAATTGAATATAGTCGCGACTAGTTTTTCGCAACTAGGCAAGGACATCCATTTTGCGAAAGGTGCATTCTCTTTATTAAAAGTCAACCGGTTTATCTCTTTATCGACTTCGCTTTCATTGTCGTAATATGCAACCCGTTTATACAACTCCTGATCGCTCCTTAGCTCGTGAACCAAGGCTTCTCTAACCATTAGTCATCCACTTTCGTTACCGACCATACCATGCGCGATGGCTCTAAAACCACAATTACCGTCGGGCATTACATTTGTAATTCGGCTTATGCAAAGACGCATATATTGAGGTATGTCTTTTGAAAATCTTGAGTCCAAAACATTTGTTAATCTAGCCGGGAATGGTTTAGCCGAGAATGATGGTATAGCCTTGATGTGGTTCGACGCATCCGGAGTGCCTAAATCAATGCATTGAACCCGTTTTGCTATATTTTTTGGCGGTTTTGCTCCATAATTAGTAGGAGTATGTGCGGCAACCGTTCTTGCGGTGCTACCGAAAGTGCCGACCGAGGTTGTTATACTAGCGGCGGGTGTTACCACTCATGGATTTCGGCACTATCGTGGGACTCGAACATTTCTTGTTCCACGTATTCATGATACAAAGGATCCCTTTTCGTAGAATAATCACGTTGGACTTTGCTACCTTTAACGCGACCCCGACCGCGTCCACGACCACGGCTTCCAACACGTCCGGGATGAGAAACCTTCTTTGTATTGCTACATGTGAAACCTTCTTTGTTTTGCTAGATGTGAAAACTTCTTTGTTTTGCTAGATGTGAAACCTTCTTTGTTTCGCTCGATGAGAAACCTTATTTGTTTCGCTAGATGAGAAACCTTCTTTGTTTACTAGATGTGAAACCTTCTTAATTTTGCTAGTTGAGAAACCTTTTTTGTTTTCCTAAATGTGAAACCTTCTTTGTTTTGCTAGACGAAAAACCTTATTTATTTTGCTGGATGCGAAACCTTCTTTGTTTTGCTAGATGTGAAACCTTATTTGTTTTCCTAGATGTAAAACCTTCTTTGTTTTGATAGATGATAAAGTTGTGTAAAATAAAATTTTAAAAAAAATCAAAACCTATCATGAGTGGTACTAGTTTTGTTCGTCTTAAAAAAAACCCCAATGGTAAGTCCCCTTTCTAGTTACGGTGTAAAAAATATGAACGTTTTAAAATTTAAATTAAAAAAATAAAAGAAAATGAATAGGTCCAGTTGTTTCGTGGATTGTATATAAAGGGGTATTTTAGGTATTAAATCTCTTGACTTTTTATGCCTTTATTCATGATAGGTTTGTTGGATGAGTCTTAAATGGTAAGTCCCCTAGTTTTTTATTTAACTTTTTTATATTTTATTTATATTATTTATTTTTAAAATGTGTTATATTTGTCCATTTTTACTTAGCATTAGTTTTTTTCAATGATAAACTACTACTATTTTTTTGAAGTATTATTTTTGGATTCATATTTTATTTAAGTAGAAGCAATCCATATTTTTTTAATTGGATTAAAAAGTATAATAATTAGTTAATAAATGTTAGTGGAAGTAATTTTTTAATAGTGATAAGATTATATGAGCATAGATTGCCAAAACAACATAAATTTAGTAAAAACTCATGAACTCTTTAGGTGAAGTTTGAACCGTCATTTAGTTGTAGATACATTTGTTAATCCTAAGTAATTAGATAAGGTTACCATTGTGTGAAGGGAAATATGTGATGAGCCGAGCAGTGGTGTGCCAGGATTTAAATCCTATGGTGTCCTGGTTATTGTCCAAAAAATATTTCTTTTGTAGTGAAGTTGTAAAATGGTGTTGTAATATATCTTCATATTCTATCTATATAAAAGTTGTTTATTTGTTTAAATGAGTCTTCCATATTATTTTTGTCAACACTTTGAAGTACTATTATAACATAAAAATAATATAGAATTGACTAATAAATGTATTGTTTAGGACATCTATTATTAGTGAACTCGAGAGCCTATGTTGTTACGGTTTGAGTCGTAAAACAAAATAAAATATTATGATTTATGCAGGTCTATTTGTTTCAAAATTAAACTCTACCACTCTTTATCTTAAAAAAAAATATAGATAAATCAATGTTAATCTTTGTAACTAGTGAATAGTAATATAAGACATGTACCAAAGCTTCAATTTTGAGAATTAATAACATAGAGCCATAATAAACACCTTAGTGTTTGAAACTCGTAGTTAGAGTCTTCTAATCGATAGTAAAAGAATTTTTTTCTAAAAGATTGTATCTTGTAATTAGGGGTGACGACAAAGGAACAACCCGTTCGCGGACCAAATTTATATATGTTTATATTATTTTTTGAATCATATTTATAAATAAATAATATATAATAAAAATATATATATATATGAAATATTATATATATATATATATATAAATTTATATTGTCTTTTAATTAAGATATCTATTACAGTAAAATAATATAGATGTTATTATATATATAATAAAATAAATAATAAAAACTTAATGATATAATAAAATATATATTAAAAATTAAATTCAAGTAAAAAATTAAAACAACAAGAAACCCAAGACCTGTGGGTTCCTGACATCCATCTTTACCAACTCGACTGAAGCAAAACATATAATGGTAATACTAAAGATATTATTTATCGGGCTAGGTGGGTTATTAGGACCCACAGGCACCCATCTGGCTTCGCCTATAGAGTCGAGGTTGGATAGTCCGAAGCAAGATTATGTGAAGCTAGAGTTGTCAACGGTTTGCTGATAACCGGAAACCGAACTGAGAATCTAACATTTCTTAATGATTCGGTTCACGGTTCCATTCTAAAACCCAAAACCAATTTAAAACTGAAATGTTAAATCTGTTTCGGAACTGAACCGATAAACGTGTAAAAAATATTTGGAACTAAAGATAAACCGGTAAACCAATAAAATTGATACGGAATCGAACTGATAAAACCGATAAACCTGTAAAATTGATTTGGAACCGAACCGATAAATCGGTAAACTGATAGAATTGATACGGAACCGAACCGATAAAATCAATAGATCGGTAGAACCGATAGTTCATCGAACCAATAAAAACGCTAAAGCCGATTATTTTTTTATATACATTATATTGTCAACATCATTAGGTAATTATTGATTATAAATAAATAAAATTTTAATTATAAATTTTAATTTACATATCATTTGTTTAAGTAATTTTTTCGAAACCAAATTATTATTTGATTTTTTTTGAAGTGGATTGAATCATATCAAAATTATATCGATAACGGACCGAACCGAAACCGGATCGAACCGAAAATTAAACCAAAACATGACTGAAAAAGACCAAACCAAACCGAAATCTAAACCAAACCAGACCGAACCGAACCGAAAACTTAGCGGTCCAGTTTGGTTACAAAAACTAAAACTAAAAGCTTAGTGGTCCAGTCTGATTTCGTCAAAATCTAGACCAAACACCACATGTGGACCGGAAGGAAGTACTCTATTTGTTAGGTCTCCTATATTAATTGAGTCTCTTATTTTTCGTATATTATGTGGACTTCATATTAATTGAGTTTTTTTTATATTAATTAGGTTTTTATTAGGTTTTTTAATTAATGGATTATGAGTTACTTTAATAGTTGATTAATGAGATTTATTTGGGACCGTCCGATGAAGAATTACGTTTTTCCTAAAACCTATAAAAAATATTGATATGCAATTTGCGTTGTGATGTGACGATGAATGTTCGTGAGAAATATATTTATTTGAATAAGTGAAATAACCTTAATTCTTTCAAGAGATAAGTGATGTGATTAAAGAGAGAATTCTATGAATCACGTCATATTTTGTTACAAAGAGTAATTGAGTTATTTGTGTTTGAAAGCTTTATGTATTCTACTTATTTATAAAAGAGTTTATGTTGCATGTGGTTCTATGATTTATTCACAATAGTAAACACATTGAATATTATCGTGTGTGCTTGGTTTTATTACGTTTTCTTTTATTTGTTGCTTCGTTTTGAACATGGTAAAATAATTTTTTATTTAAACGTTCGTTTAATCAATACATTGGTTCATTTACGATTTTTTTTAAACTTGCACGTAATGTATCCGACTAATAAAGTTATTACAAGTCCAGATATTAAAATTTAGACCCACAAGATGGTTTTCCATATAATAGTTCTCTTCCAGATGATAATACTCGATCACAACTTCGAGTCTAATTATAGTGGATGATACAAAATGAGACAATAATACTTCCAAAAATGGATTAAAAAGTCAATATTTTGGACACTATAAAAGTAAATACTTTATAGAGTTTAGAAAGCTATTTGCAAACATTTCAATAAACCACTAGTTTTAGACACTAAAAATAAAACCAACCATCCGATAACATTAAAGGCACTAATGTGCTCGGAAAATTGGTTATGGATACTTGATTGTAAAAATATGGTATGTATTTTTACTCAAAATTATTTTTTAAATTATAATGTTATCAAAACTAAGACATTTATTTGTTTCCGTTAACGGTGTTGCTATCCATTTTCATGGTTATTCAACAATATTTGAAGATGTTAACAAAGATGAGTCAGTATAAAGTTAAATTATTATTTTTGTTTAACATTTAAAGATGTAAATAATACTGAAGTTAGAGATACGTGTAAACATACTTTGAATGATGCACAAGCTAGCTTTATTATATTGGATCTATTTTTTTGTGAATTTATATATGATTTTTGAAGTTAGTATAATATATAATTTTTTGGTATTTAAGATATTTATCAAGACGTTTTAATAAAATTAAATAGGTAATCTATTTATTGATAGTTATATATTGTTTAATTTGATATTTATTCATGAGAAACGATTTTTTTCGGATAATGTTTCAATGACTATTTTATCCACGAAAAACTACTATTTAGGTAGTTTTTTCACAAACAAAAATTACGGTTAAAAAAATAGTTATTGGATATTTGTGGATGAGTCTTCCAACCTCACAGGTTCAGGCGTGGAAAAATATATTTTTATCATACATGTTTAGGTTTGGATTTGAATTTAAGGAATTAAAAACGGAAGAGTTACATATTTTTCTTAAATGACATATTATTCTAAAAATGGATGTCATCAAAATAAAACCAAATTAACATTGTGATAAAAGAATAGATTAAAACCTATAAAACGATACGAACCATGCTTAGTCATCTGAGCATATCATTTGTTTTAAAAGAGCAACTAAAATTATATTTGTATCAAAATTGTAATTTTTGTTGTTTTATTTTAATTTACATTAATTTACAGTGATCAAGAATGAAAAAAAATCAACAATAAAGATCACTCATGCAACAAAATAACAATTTTGATATTGTGGTTGTTTTGAAACAAATGACCCATTAGCCCCTATAAAACAATAAAAAATTTAAACTACTTCAATAAATTTTTAAAAATATTTTATATTATGTAATACAACTAAAATATAATTTTAACATTTTTGTAAAAATCTAGAACTATTTTTTTTTCTCTATTTAAAATAAAAAGAATTATAATAAAATAATGAATTAAAGATATATTTGATTATGATTTTTTCCTTGATTGGGCTCAACTCTGTCATTAGCAATTTTGCAAATTGAAAAGCCCATAAACATATTTTTATCGGGCTCGGCCCTAACCCGCATAAATAACCCGGTTTAAACTCAGTCACTGATCCTCTGCTAGCAAGAACCCGGTCTCTTAAAACCCTAGCTCGAAGTAAAAGTTTATCCTTCTTAAAGAGCCGCCTCCGCTTCTTTCATCCGAGAGAGAAAGAAAGATTAGCCATGGTGTCGCTGAAGCTACAGAAACGTCTCGCCTCGAGCGTTCTAAAGTGCGGGAAAGGAAAAGTCTGGCTCGACCCCAATGAAGGCAACGAGATCTCAATGGCCAACTCCAGTAAGCTTTCTTTGATTTACTTTGTTGTTCCCAGTTTGTATTTGAATCTAGGCTGCGAATTGTGGATTGAGTTTTCAGGAGTATGATACATGGAATCGTACTGCTCTTGTTGGTTCAGCTTGACTCAATAGTCCAGTTGTAAAATTAAGTATCGTATTGTTTTCTACAAGATAATTTTATTATGATAATTGTAGTCTCTGATTCAGCTTGCTTATGTGAAGATTTGGTACTAGGATGATGTCTTTGCTCGTGTTCATCTTTGTTCATGTCTATCTATACCAAGCTTTAGTTCAGAGTTTTTTTTTAAGTTTTGTTTTCTTGTCAATTATTGTGTGGGTAGCTGTGATTTGAGTAGTTCTTGTTGGTTGTTCGTATGTATCTTGCTTGTTATCGTTTCTAATGTTTTGGAGTAGTCTAATGAAATTCTTATGAAGATGTATATTGTTTCTCAAACTCGTAATAGCTACTGTTCTAATCTACTCATAATGGTGTCAAAGGGCTAGTCTGTTAAGTAGATTATATAAATTGATGTGAATTATTACTCTCACAGCTTAAAGGCTGACTTTGCTTGGTGATTTTGCTGCTTGTTGCTACTTTTTTTTTTATAGAGATTAGTAGATGCTTTTCGGTTTATGTTTGTGTCTTTATATCTGCTTATGCGATTGTCCTTTTCCTTTCCATTGCAGGGCAAAACATCAGGAAGCTCGTGAAGGATGGTTTCATCATCAGGAAACCCACCAAGATCCATTCACGTTCGCGTGCCAGAAAAATGATGGAGGCCAAGAGAAAGGGTCGTCACTCTGGATATGGTATGCTATGTTGAAGACTTCAAATTTGTTTGTTTGTTGTGGTCTGAATGTATAGGTCTGTAATTTTTGATTTTTTTTCCTTATAAAACGTTAAGGTAAGAGGAAGGGAACCAGGGAGGCAAGGTTGCCAACAAAGGTCCTTTGGATGCGTAGAATGCGTGTGCTCAGGCGTTTGCTCCGTAAGTACCGTGAGTCGAAAAAGATTGACAAGCATATGTACCATGATATGTACATGAGGGTTAAAGGTAATGTCTTTAAGAACAAGCGTGTCTTGATGGAGAGCATCCATAAGTCCAAGGCTGAAAAGGCAAGAGAGAAGACTCTGGCCGATCAGTTTGAGGCCAAGCGGGTAAAGAACAAGGCTAGTAGGGAGAGAAAGTTTGCCCGAAGAGAGGAGCGATTTGCACAGGTAGGCATTTGTCAGTCTCTAGTGTTATTCTATTCATTCGATTAATCTACTATTTTTGAAGTATATGTATACTTTATATTTCTTCTGCGTCAAATCGTGATCATAACAAGCTAGAGCTGATGTTATGTGATTGCAGGGACCACCTGGGGCAGTTGCCGCACCAGTTGCTGAGTAAGTCTCTTGATTTGTCCGTAAATATCTCGTGATCTATTTGAAAGTATTTCTAACATGATTCAACTGATCATTTGTGCAGGGTAGAGGCACCTAAGAAGTCGAAGAAGTGATCGGTGAGACTTATGATCTGTCGAGCTGCAAAGGTTGATGAATTGTAATGTTTCACTCAGTTTTGTTGTTCCTAGTTACCTTCTGCTAAATCTGACTTGTTTGTTGTTGGTGGTATGGGATGTTTTTATTTACTTTTATATTAAAGGATTTGAGCTTTTCAGTTTTTGTGTATGAGTAACCTAAATGTTATATGTTCCTTTATTTATAATCTGTATGTGTTCTATCTTCCAATAGGATTGGAAGCCTCCTTACAATAGAAAATATAGTTAGTAAAATTATCTATTGGAGAAAAAATGTTTTGATTAATCGGTTATAATAATGTAAACTAAAATTCTAAAGTCTTCGGTAATATAGACTTATTTTAAAGTTTATGTTTATTTATTCGTTTTTTAATTAATCGGTTATAATAATGTAAGCTAAAATTCTAAAGTCTTAGGTAGTATAGACTTATTTTAAAGTTTATGTTTATTTATTCGTTAGTTACGTAAATTTGAACTATCATCTTGTCGTCTACAATATAGCTGAAACTACTCATTCTATTCGTTTTGCAAATATAGTCTACTCGCACATGTGAAGTCCAAAAAATTGACACGTATCTTTAAGTTTTGTTGCAAGTTTGTCCCCTATATTTTTGGCTAGCCTTTGTTCATGTAAGTAAGCTACCTAATAATTGGGTCGAACCCAATTTAACCCAACCCAAAACCCACTTTAATATAACTTAACCCACTACAATATGATCCAACCTGAAACCTAATGTAGTTTAACTTGAACCCTCGTTTAGTCTAACTTAAACCCTCGTTTACTTTGGTGACCCGTTTAATCAAATCAAACCCCAGTTGACTTCGGTAAGACAAATCCTAATTTCTCCCTCCAAAACGAGAAAATCAAAAATCTCAAGGAAACCTCTAATCAGAAAGACCAAAACATTAATGTTTCTCCCTCCAAACATTAATACCGTATCTATTTCTTCATCCTAACTAGATTGAAACCACTTTCCCCAAAAATAATTGGTAGTGATAGGGTAGTGAACATATTCTCTGATAGGACACCCCCTCTAGAAGTGATATCTCAAACTAAATTAAAAAACAAAACCTTCATTCCAACTGTCGATGTTGAAGGTGATAACAGTTTAATTGGTGGTCTAGACAATGTGGATGTTGATGAGACTGCCGGTGGTGGTGACAATGTGGATGTTAGGGAAAATGTAGATGATGAAGGGTATGGTATAGATGGTATGCAAGTTAATGTTGATGGTAGGGAAAATGTAGAGGCCAAAGGGGATGGTATAGATGGTGAAGAGGCCGGTGGTGAAGAGGCTGAAGGTGTGCAGGCTGGTGGGGCTGGTATAGACTGTTCGCAGCCTGATGGTGAAGAGGCTGAAGGTGTGCATGCTGGTGGGACTGGTGTAGACTGTTCGCAGCGACATGGTGATGTTACTGAAGATATGCAGGCTGGTGGGGCTGGTGTAGATTATTCGCAGCCTGATGATGATGTTACTGAAGATGTGCAGGCTGGTGGGGCTAGTGTAGATAGTGTGCAGCCTGATGGTGATGTTACTGAAGATGTGCAAGCTGGTGGGGATACAAGTGGTAGATGTAGTGTTGGTGTCGACGACATCGACGAGTCGTTCTTTGCTGACATTGACATGTCACAGTTTGATGTCAGTGAGCAGCCTCAACCAGCTCAGTCGAAACAGAGTGAACCTATTGCAGAAGATAGTATGAGTGAAGACACTTATTACACTCCAGAATCAAACAGCAAAAGTGAAACTGATTCCGCTTGATCTGACGCAAGCCACGAATTGAATAATGAATTAGCTCAAAAGAAGAGTGTTATAAAATACTATGCAATTATCACAAAATGGCTCAAGCACAGAATATATGCGAATGAAAGATTTAAATGAAACACAGGATTTAACGTGGTTCGACAATTGTCTACGTCCACGGGCGCCGCCAGAGAAAAGAGTTTCACTATGATAGAAAAGGTTACAGATTTCAGATTGTGTTTTGTGTCGCCCTAGTAATCTATTTATAGGGAATTAATAGACTTACTAGACTATGGGCCTAATGGGCTCATACCACAAGACTAACTCAAGTAATTGAACAATATCACTATCACAACACAAAACTGTACTGCCGCACACAGTACACTGTCAAGGCACTATTCGACTCATTCACAACAAATCTTCCCCTTGAGGCGAATATCCTTTCTTCACTATCAACAAAGAATCTTCTCTTCTTCTGACTCACCAAATGCCCTTAAGGCATTCACTCTATACTGTGAACACCGATCCAGTTTAGGAATTCTCTAAACTTTCGAACTGATACTGCCTTGGTCATTATATCTGCTGGATTATCGTGTGTAGACACTTTCTTCACATCAACAATTCCCTTTGATATTATATCACGAATAAAATAATACCTGACATCTATGTGCTTTGTACGCTCATGGTACATCTGGTTCCCTGTAAGGTGTATGGCGCTTTGACTGTCACAAAACACTTTTGTAGTAGTCCTATCCAAGCCCAAATCTGCCACCAAACCTTGCAACCATATTGCCTCTTTAACTGCTTCTGTTACCGCCATGTACTCTGCCTCTGTTGTAGACAAAGCTACAGTAGCTTGCAACTGTGCTTTCCAACTGATCGCACTCCCAGCTAGAGTAAATACATATCCTGTCAGAGATCTTCTTTTATCCATATCACCTGCAAAATCAGAATCAACAAAACCAACCAATGATCCTGCAACATCATTCGGCGATTCACCAATATCGGTTTTGTTAAAAGTTAAGCCAACGTTCACAGTATTCTTCAGATACCGAAGTATCCATTTCACTGCCTGCCAGTGTTCTTTCCCAGGACATCCCATGTACCTGCTAACTACACTAACCGCATGTGAAATATCAGGACGTGTGCATACCATAACATACATGATACTACCAACTGCACTTGCATATGGAACCTTCGACATTTGTTCCAACTCAGCATCGTCCTTGGCCGCTTCTACTGCAGACAACTTGAAATGAGTAGCAAAAGGAATGTTAACTGCTTTAGCATCAAACATGTTGAATCGTTTTAACACTTTCTCAATATAGCTTCGTTGAGACAAGTGTAATGTTCCTAAATTTCTGTTCCTGATAATCTCCATACCAAGAATTTTCTTTGCTCTACCCAGATCCTTCATCTCAAACTCGGCACTAAGCTGCTTCTTTAACTGCACAATGTGTGACATACTACAAGCAGCAATAAGCATATCATCCACATACAACAACAAGTAAACATAAGAATCATCTGACATCTTTTGATGATACACACAACTATCATATGGACTCCTTGTGAACCCTTTTGACACCATGAATGTATCAAAACGTTTGTACCATTGCCTAGGTGACTGTTTCAAACCATACAGTGACTTTTTCAGTAGACAAACTTTATCCTCCATATTAGGTTCGATAAATCCCTCTGGTTGTCTCATGTAGATTTGATCATCCAATTCACCATGTAGAAACGTAGTCTTCACATCCAACTGCTCAAGCTCTAAATCTTGCAAAACTACTATGGCTAACAAAACTCGAATCGAACTATGCTTCACCACTGGAGAAAACACTTCATTGAAGTCGATTCCTTCCCTTTGAGTAAAACCCTTAGCGACCAGTCTTGCTTTGAATCGAGATGCCTCAACCCCTGGATTACCTTCCTTTTTCTTGAACACCCATTTACTGCCTACTATTTTCTGTCCTTTAGGCAAGTCAACAAGCTTCCATGTTTGATTCTTATGAAGAGATTCAATCTCTTCTCCCATAGCACCAATCCATCGATCTGCCTCTGAACTTGCTATAGCTTCTTTGTAGCTACTAGGTTCCTGCATCTCAACTTCTTCTGCAACTGACAGAGCATATGCAACTAGATTCACATACCTTTTTGGAAGTCTAATATCTCTTCTTTCTCTGCCCAATGCTATGCTATAAGGTTGTTGTTCTGGTTCAGGCACATCATCGTCACTATCATCCGATGCTGACGCTTCACCTCCTGATTCTGGATCCACCTAAGAACCACTTGAATTATTGGACTTGCTAGGAACTGATTCTACTTCAAGCTCCACCTGTTTACTCACAAACGATCCTGATTCGACCATTCCTCCTACTTCCTTCTGACTGTCTATCGAAGCAAACTCATTAAAATTAACGTCCCTACTGATGAGAAAACCTAGAGACTTTGGAGAGGTACACCATAACCTATATCCCTTCACTGTAGTAGCATATCCTAGAAATATGCATCTCTTTGCCCTCAGCTCAAGCTTACCATCTCTCACATGAGCATACGCAGGACAACCGAACACCCTCAAATGTTCATAATCAGCCGACGATCCAGACCAAATCTCAAAAGGAGTTTTACAATCAATAGCCGTTGATGGAGACCGATTCACCAAGTAACACGCTGTATTGATAGCTTCAGCCCAAAAATCCTTTCCCACACCGGAATGTGAGAGCATACTTCGTGCCTTGTCACAAAGCGTTCTGTTCATTCTTTCTGCGACTCCATTCTGTTGTGGTGTTCTAGAACAAGTGCGATGACGCACTATTCCCTCAGCTTCGCAGAACTCGTTGAACTCACGACTGCAATATTCTAACCCATTATTTGTCCTAAGACGTTTGATTTTTCTTCCTGTTTGCTTCTCAATCATCGTCTTCCATTTGACAAAGGTTGAATATGCCTCATCTTTCGTTTTCAGAAAGTAAACCCACACCATCCTTGAATAATCATCAATCAAACTCATGTAGTATCTGGCTCCGCTCTTGGATGGAATTTTGTTTGGACCCCAAAGATCTGAGTGAATGTAGTCCACTGTACCTTTTAGTCTTTCTTATAGCCGATTTGCTGAATTTGACTCTAGTTTGTTTACCAAACACACAGTGCTCACAAAATCCCAATGATTCTGCTTTATACCCTTTCAACAAATCTCTATTTCCCAAAACAGCTAATCCTCTTTCACTCATGTGACCAAGACGCCAATGCCACAACTTATTTTGATCCTGCCTACTTTGGCTATTACTCCCTGATGATGCTACTGCATCATCGCCCATAACAACACTCCCCTGGAGAATGTAAAGACCCTTCTGCAAACTACCTTTCATGCATACCATTGAGCCTTTTGTCACTTTGATTACACCATTTTCTGCATGGTACTTGTAACCCCGAGAGTCTAGAGTCCCAAGAGAAATCAGGTTTCTTTTTAACCCAGGAACATGCCAGCACGTCAAGATTCTAACAACCCCGTCAAACATTCTGATTCTGACGTTACCCATACCACCAACAGTCAACGAATGATTGTTCCCTAAATAGACAGTTCCCTGCATTGGCTTGTACGTATCAAACCACTGCTTGAACTGACACATGTGATATGTAGCGCCAGTATCAAGTACCCAAGAGTTTTGCCCAAAGTCTGAACTCACGGACAATACATCTCATTTACCACTGTTTTCACTATCGTCGGAATCGTTCACACCTTCAACAATGTTTGCTGCATTTTCCTTTTGATTTCCCTTCTTACCATTCAGTTTTGGACAATCTC
Source organism: Limnanthes douglasii subsp. nivea (assembly GCA_036936605.1). Lineage (NCBI taxonomy): Eukaryota > Viridiplantae > Streptophyta > Magnoliopsida > Brassicales > Limnanthaceae > Limnanthes > Limnanthes douglasii. The sequence goes on along the minus strand of JAUPFV010000001.1, from coordinate 20,932,754 downwards.
TCCTATAATGACCCTGCTCACCGCATTCATAACATTTTGAGTGCTTCACCCTTGACTTGGACCTCAAGTTCTTCCTTCTTAAAGAACTCGTTTTGCTTTTAGATCTTCCCCAAGTCATAAGACCTTCCCCTTCAGCTTGATTGTCTGGCTGCAACAGTCTCATCTCTTTTGATTTCAGTTCCCCTTTGACATCTGCTAGCGATAACTTATCCTTACCATACATAATGGTATCTACGAAGTTTTCATAGGGAGCTGGTAACGATCTCAATACAAACAAAGCTTGATCCTCATACTCAATATTGATATCTATGTTCTCCAAGTCCATTATAATTGATTTAAAATTATCTAGGTGCTCTGTTATGGACATACCTTCTTTCAATATGAAATCATACAAACGTTTCTTCAAATATAATCGGTTTACTACTGATTTCTCTGAGTAAAGATCTCCTAGCTTTCTCCATGTACAGGCAGCAGTCTTCTCACCACTAATCTCGCGAAGCACATTGTCTTTCACACTCATTACAATCCAGCACAAAGCCCTTTCTTGAAGATCTTGATTCTCCTCTTCTTTCATCTCTTATGGTAACTTATTCTCCACAGCCTTCTACAGCCCTTGCAGTACCAATAAAGATTTCAGTTTAATCTTCCACAACGCAAAGCTGGATCCCCCATCAAATTTTTCAATCATGTATTTTGTTGCTGTAGACGCCATTGTGAAACCCTAATTGCAAAAGCCCTAATTTCACCACGTGGCTCTGATACCAATTTTGTTATAAAATACTATGCAATTATCACAAAATGGCTCAAGCACAGAATATATGCGAATGAAAGATTTAAATGAAACACAGGATTTAACGTGGTTCGACAATTGTCTACGTCCACGGGCGCCGCCAGAGAAAAGAGTTTCACTATGATAGAAAAGGCTACAGATTTCAGATTGTGTTTTGTGTCGCCCTAGTAATCTATTTATAGGTAATTAATAGACTTACTAGACTATGGGCCTAATGGGCTCATACCACAAGACTAACTCAAGTAATTGGACAATATCACTATCACAACACAAAACTGTACTGTCGGACACAATACACTGTCAAGGCACTATTCGACTCATTCACAACAAAGAGTATGTCAGCAAACAATTTGACAGGTCCTAAAGACTCTCCCGACGAATCTTGGAGATCAAGGAAAAGGGAACAAAGGCTTAGAAGTTTCAGGATGCCGACAAAGATAAGGCTCTTGAGTTGGAGGTGGGAGTTGAGTTTGGTTCATCGAAACAGTTTAAAGACAGTGTTAGACAGTACAGAATTAAACAGAGAAGGAACATTAAGATGTTCAAGAATGACAAACAACGTTGTTCATTCAAATGCACCCAAGCCAACTGCAAGTGGTACATCTACGCAAGTAATAGAGGTTGCGAACTAATGGAGGATCAAAACCTTCTTGGATGAACACCAGTGTGGGCCAACTAACAAGAATAGGAACATTACAAGTCATTGGCTAGCAAAACGTTACATGAGTAGGTGATATACTTTGGTTTTGCTTTTGCTCCGATAGGTTAATCTTAAATAACTGATATACTTTTTTGATATAAATAAAATGTTATGATTTTCATTGCTTAAAATATAATTAGTTCCCATATAATATTTTTTTTGATAACAATCTTTTTGTAGAAAAGAAATTTTGTTTGAACAGAAATTTTAATAGGATATCTATGAATCTAGTTTTTAATGAAAAAAATATCATATTGAAATAAAGTCCATAAACACAATTATCGTATTTATCGTAAAAAAATCTATTTTGCATCAAAAAAATTTATATCAAGTTAAAATATAATTATATACTAATTTAGAATGTTTAAATCATTTAATTATGCACTGATTTCATATTTAATTCTATAAATGATGGTAAAGATATATGACTATGCCTTTAGTTTCTAATGAAAAATATCATACCAAAATATTATTTATATACCAAATTATGGTATTTCCTATTTTTATCAACATATTTTATATTAAGGTAAATTTTAATTATGTACTACAAAATTATAGTATTTCTTGTAATAGTCATTTAAAACGTTTTAACGTTTCTATATTAAATATAATATATAATAACTGATTTATAATATTTGTGAAAATCTAAACCTCTAGTTTCTAATACGAAAAATATCATATTAAAATGACAAGTTATAGAATTTTTTTTGTCATATTAAAACAACAAGTTTTGAAAAAGTTATGACATTTCTTGTGAATTTTTTTTTTTAATATTTTACTCGAATTGTTTTTTGATTAATTCGATCATACTTGATTACTTTTAATTGATTTATATTATCAAAATAATTTAATTAACTAGGTAAATAAAATCAATTAAAAAAACTTAAACACAACACTTACTTAATTGATCAAATTTATAAAATTAATTTAAAAGATGAATAAAATATTTTAAAATAATTAATCTAATTCAATAAAACCAATTAAAAATATTAGATTATAATGTATTTTTTAAATAATAACCCTAGTTTGATAAAATTATTTAAATATTAATAAAAAAAACTACTTAAATCTATAAGCTAGCCAAATAAAATATGTTGATATTAATCAAATCAATTAAATTTAATCGAGTGTAATTATTATAAATTAAATATGATCAGTCAATTACTTACCTATTGTGTCATTTGTTATTTTTTATTTGGCTAATTTTATATTTGGACTAAAGTATAGATATATATATTTATTTATATTTGTCTTTTCTATTCAAACTGAGTTACTAGTTTCAGTTACTAGTTTAGTTTGTTTTAGTTTGTTGGTGTTGAAAATGGTGAGGAGAAAAAATATGGATACATAAACTCTATGATGAGCTGATATTTGATATCATCTCTGACACAACCTTAAAAAGACTCGATATGTCGAATTTAACCATTCAGCTAAAGCAATGACCAACAGTTGGCAAACACATGTCCGAGAGACAGTAATAGGTAGTACGAGCTTTGACTCTTATCTTATTTCAAGAACAAAGTTAATAAGAAAGAATAGTAAGTAAACAATCGCACAATAACAGATTTAACGTGGTTCAAATAGTAAAAAAATCTTACAAGATTGTGAAAAATCTTACAAAGACGGGCAACAAAATCAAACACAAAAGACTTAATTAGTTTATATAACAAAAGATGATGTGATTCATATAAACATATCTTCACTATTTATCTCTTACCTCATTTATCTATCTAGAACTAGTTTCTCTGGCTGAAGAAATATGCCGCTTACATATCTTTGATCAATATTAATAAAAAATCTTACTAATATAGAAAACCCAATTTATAAGAAATCTAATATATATAAAAGACCAAATTAATTGAAGATAATGTGATGGTTAGTATGCAAGAGATTCCATTAATAAGAGAATCTAATTAATATATAAAACTCAATATTATAAAATCTAATTAATATTAAAGACTAAATTAATAAAAGATGGTGTGGGTAGTTTAACTTAATATCATCAAATAGATAATGGTGTGTACTTTCATCTGGATTTGGTTTTGACTCATCAATTATCGATTACAATGTCGTAGTAATAGGTTACAAGGTAGTAAGAGGTTACGAAGAGTAAGAATCAAGGCATATTGCTCAATAAAGTTCTTGAATTTGAAGTCCAACAAATGAAAAATGATTCAGTTTCCATAAAATAATGAACTCATTCATACTATTGGGATTTTTTTAGCAAAAGTTTGCATTGGGCAATAAAAAATGTGATAAAAGAGATAGAGTTTTATCATTTAGTATGTAAGAAGAAAATTTTATGGAGATCGTAAAACTTACTCAGGTCTTTACCCCTTCTTGTCTAGTGAAGTTGACTGCCTCTTTAAATTCTAGATTGTTTCAGAAATTTTCCGAAACAGAGGAATACAAAAAAACAAAATAAATCTAGAAGCACTCAACTTCACTAGACAAGAAAAGGTAAGGAGCTGAAGAGGTGAAAAGTCTTGCGAACTCTATAAAATTTTCTTCTTTTATACTAAATTATAAAAACTTTATCCCTTTTATCACATTTTTGTATTGACCAATCGTTCCAAAAAACTCAACAATACGATTTTTCACTTGTTGAACTAAATTTAAGACAACTTCATAAACTTAGATGCTCTAAGTTAACACGTACACATAGTCGAGTTGGTGGAGTAAGGCATGCTTGTGACCAAAGGTCGTGAGTTCGAGTCTCTCTACAAATTTTTTCTTGGCTAAGCGTGTCACTTTGTGTGGTTTACCTTCTGGCGTTGGTTTGCAGGCTATTGCGTCAGATTGAGAGTTTACTCTGTGCGCACTCGTTGAGTAGCGGCAGTAGGTTCCCTAAAAAAAACATATAAACACCTTTAATCCTCTAAGAATTGTTTTCTGAAAAAAAAACCAATTTCATAAAATCATGAAACACGCGTACATGTTATTTTTGGTTTATTAGTTTTTAATTTAAAATTATAAAGTTTTGTATCTTTTAAACCGTAACTTAGAAAAAAATCTAAAAATATCATTGATTCTGTTTTTTTAAAACGAACAAAAGTAGATCCATTCATGATATATTTTGATTTAAAAAAGATATATTTTACATTGGTTTTATATTATATGATTTGACATTTATCATATGACATGGTTTCACATCTAGCATATAACATATATCATAGTTGGTCTGGTTTAACATTTATCATAGTTGGTATGGTTTCACCTCTAGCATCTACAATAGTTAGTCTGTTTTACATATAACATTTATCATAGTTTACATGGTTTAACATCTAACATCTATCATATTTGGCTTGGTTTCACATCTAGCATTTATCATAGTTGGCATGGTTTGACATTTATCATAGTTGGCCTCGTTTCGCATCTAACATTTTATCATAGTTGTTTGGTTTTGCATCTTGTAGCACAAAAAGGTTTCGCATCTTCTTCGTAACAATCGTCTTATTTGTTTACACTGTAAAAACTTTTTCAAATACATTTTTCAGAAACATAAAAAAACACTAAAAACGACTAAAATATAAATCAATACAACATTTCAATTACAAGATCAAATTAAAACAGATGAAATATCAAAAATAAAAAATAACACAGAGACATAAACTCAAGAACAAATCTACAGAAAAAGAGTTATATGAAACAAAAACAAAAAATCAAACATCAAAATCAAATAAAAACAAAATCAAAATAAAAAAATACAAAGAAAAACATATGAAAACAAAAAACAGATAAATCTGAAAGGTGTTATGGCTTTAGATCCTGAAAAATCGAGAGATAATGTTTTATGGTTATAGATCCTCAAAACTAAATTGAGAGAAAGAAACATAAAAAGTTAATTAAAAATATAAAAATGTATTATATAATTAACTAAGGGTATTTATGGTATTATAGATATAGTTGGATCTTAAATGGTAAATAAAGGAGTTAAATTGATCTTTTTAGAAATATATAAAATTATGGGTAGTAAGTGGATAATAATTTTGCCTTTTGTTTTAAATTGGTACTAAACCCTAAAAAATATTTTTCAACAATTTTAATAAATTTAATTAATTGGTGAGTTAGTAATCAAGATCCATTTTATAAATCTATTACTCATTAAGACCAAACAAATTTAACAAATTATGTATTTAAAATAAATTTATATATAAAATCATCGTATACACATTCTTTTTCCTTAATTTTTTTCAATTTAAAATTTTAAATGTTCGTATCTGTTTAAACGGTAACTCGGAAAACAAATTCTGAAAATACTATTGGTTTTATTTTTTAAGAAGAATAAAAGTATGGGTCGAGCTATATATACCCAACTGTGGTTTAAGTATACCCAATTTTGGGTTTACCTAAAAGTGGTATAAGTATACCCAATTTTTGACAAAAATACCCTTTACAGGTATATAAGCTCTTTTCTTTTGTACTAAATCATTCCACTTCATTTTTTCTCTAACATTTCATATTCACTCTTACTTATCTCTAACATATATCTTATTTCTCTCTAATTTTTCCGGTGAAGTAAGTATTTTTTAGATTTGATTTTTTGTTTGATTAAGAATTTTTTATTGTTTAGATTTAATTTCTATGATTTTGTTAAGTTTTTTTAGTGAAAATTATAGATTAGAATTAGGTTTAATTTCAAAATTAGATTTAAGATTAAATTAGGAAAAAAACATTTTTCTGTTTTTCCATTTTCCCGACTGGAAAATGGCCGGCATAGGTGGGCTGCGCAAGGCGCACCGATGGGCGCCTGGCGCAGCCCACCGGTGCGTTGCACCATCGGTACGCTCTCTTGCGTACCGATGGTGCAGGCCATTTTTTTTAATTCTTAATATATTTTTTATAATTAAGTCCTTAATTTTTTAAAACTAACGTCTCTAAATTTATTATTATTTTTCAAAAAGGTTGTTTTAGTTTTTATATGTTTAATGGGGCATTGAATAGTAAATCGTCCCTCGACTATCGCGTTTGGTGGCAGATAGTCCCTTGACTTTCAAATGTCCGTTGACAGTCCCTGGACTATCGCGTTTGGATAAAGTTAGTCCACCAGATCCTCTAATCCATGAGAGGCTGCCACCTGTCACCATAGTCCCCAGATTTTTGTATCACCACCAGTCCATTGAGTTTAGGTCAAACCCAAAATATAGAAAATTACATAAAACTAAACTCAAGGGACTAGTGGTGATACAAAAATCTGGGGACTATGGTGACACGTGGCAGCCTCTCAAGGATCAGAGGATCTGGTGGACTAACTTTATCCAAACGCGATAGTCCAGGACTGTCAACGGACATTTGAAAGTCAAAGGACTATTTGCCACCAAACGTGATAGTCGAGGGACGATGTACTGTTCAACGCCTGTTTAATGGTTATAATAATGTATGTTAATTGTTTTTATAATTTTTGTGACTAACTTTAAATTTTTTGTTTATTTTAAGTATTTAATCAAACAGTCTACTCGGCATTCAAAGACATTTTTTCAGTTTTTTTTCTAAATATTTTCTTTTATGTATGTAATTTATAATTTTAATTCAATTATTTATTAACAGTTTATGTATTTAAGAGTTAATTAATGTGATTTTATTAAAATTGAATTTTAAGTTAATTATTTGTGTATCCTCGTACATTAAAATGAATAATACACTCAATAGGATAAGTTTAAAAACAATTAAACACTAATGAATAAAATCTCATAACTTACCAAGTTTAATATATATATATATTATTGGGAATATGGGTGTTGTGAATTAGGGGTCCGCATATTCCGCCTCCGTATGTAAGTAAGAACACAACCGATCTCAACACTAGTATGATATTGTCCGCTTTGGCACCCGAAGGCCCTCACGGTTTTGCATTTGGTCCACTTCCAAAAGGCCTCATACTAGTTGAGGTACTACCGCTTGATGAGTCATGGACGCTCCGAACTAGGATGTATAGAGTAGATCATTCACCTTGAGCATGACTACTGGTTCATCATGTTCGACCTCCGCCGAGAATATTACCACCATCGTGACGGTCCGCATATTCCTCCTCCGTATATAAGTAAGAACACAACCGATCTCAACACTAGTATGATATTGTCCGCTTTGGCACCCAAAGGCCCTCACGGTTTTGCATTTGGTCCACTTCCAAAAGGCCTCATACTAGTTGAGGTACTACCGCTTGATGAGTCATGGACGCTCCAAACTAGGATGTATAGAGTAGATCATTCACCTTGAGCATGACTACTGGTTCATCATGTTCGACCTCCGCCGAGAATATTACCACCATCGTGACGGTCCGCATATTCCTCCTCCGTATATAAGTAAGAACACAACCGATCTCAACACTAGTATGATATTGTCCGCTTTGGCATCCGAAGGCCCTCACGGTTTTGAACTCACCATCGTGAGTGTCCGCATATTCCTCCTCCGTATATAAGTAAGAACACAACCGATCTCAACACTAGTATGATATTGTCCGTTTTGGCATCTGAAGGCCCTCACGGTTTTGAACTCACCATCGTGACGATCTCAACACTAGTATGATATTGTCCGCTTTGGCATCCGAAGGCCCTCACGGTTTTGAACTCACCATCGTGAGTGTCCGCATATTCCTCCTCCGTATATAAGTAAGAACACAACCGATCTCAACACTAGTATGATATTGTCCGTTTTGGCATCTGAAGGCCCTCACGGTTTTGAACTCACCATCGTGACGGTCCGCATATTCCTCCTCCGTATATAAGTAAGAACACAACAGATCTCAACACTAGTGTGATATTGTCCGCTTTGGACTCAAAGGCCCGCACGACTTTGCTTTTGGTCCACTTCCAAAAGGCCTCACACTAGTTGAGGTATGTTCTTACTTATATAACGCTGATCCTTCCCATGTTTAACCGATGTGGGATGTGGGACTTTGGTCGCCACCCTAACATATATATATATATATATATATATATATTAAATATTTAAAATATAACTATATTTAAACATTAATAAATAAAATCTCATATAAATTTAATAAATATATAGTAACTTACGAGTTTTTTTATATATAATATCTAAAATATAATTATATTTAAACTTTAATTAATAAAATTTGATTAAAATTCAATAAATATATATAGTAACGTTACAAATATTATTTATAATTATATTTAAACATTATATATTGGTATATATATCACTATTTAATTAATAAAAACAACAATATCAGTATATTTATCTAAAACATTTAGTTTTAATTTTTTAAATCTAATAAAAGATCGATGAATACAAACAATAAATATTAAGATCAATTAATAAATTTTTATTATATTTCGGTATCATTCGGGTAATACCAATTTCTTTTTAAAAAATCAAACTAAATAAGAATATTTTTTTTTAATTAAACAGGTTAAAATAGAAATTTGAAGGACCAAAAAGGAAAAACAAAATTATGGCCATGAATCACCGGTTCAGGGTCTCTGAACCGGTGGTACATAACCACTATCACAGGCCCAAAACCGGTGGTGCTGGGCCTTAGTACTGATGGTACTGAGGCCCAGCACCATCGGCTATGGGCTTGTGAACCGATGGTAGGCCTTCGCACCACGAAAAAAAAACAAAAAAAAACATTTTTTTACCTTAGTTCGGGTTGATTCATGTTTGATTTCGTGTTTTTATTAGAAAAAATTTAAATTTTTTTGAAGTGAGTTTGAATGTTTTTTTAGGAAACTTTGAATGTTCAAGAACACTTTGAAGAACTTCACAAAATTGTAGTAACATGGGTTTGATCTACTAAATCAAAGTGTTTTTTGGGTAAATATAATAAAATATGTTATTCTGTGATTTGGGTATATTTAGGATATGCTTAGTGCTTTTTTTTACTTAATGTCAATTCTGTAATTAAATAAATATTCGAGGGTATTTTTGTCATAAAAAGTCAAACTAAAGTCAACTATATTTTTTGGGTGAACTTAAACTAGTTTTGGGTATATATAGCCATACCCTAAAAGTATATCTATTTATGTTTTTTATATATAAAAAAATTCACTAGCCCAATTAATTGTGGTCTCGCATCTATCTTTTTTGCCCCGTATCTATCAACTAAAATTATATTTCATGCCGATTTTACATTATCTGGTATCTAATCATTTATAGTTGGTATGGTTTTGCATTATGTGGTATCTGATGATTTATCATTGGCCTCGTTTCTCATCATTTTTAGTATTCCTAGTTTCACATGATGTGGTCTCCCATCATTTATAGTTGTTCGAGTTTTGTATTTTATAGTCTCTCATCATTTATAGCTGTCTCGTTTCTTATGAAAATATTTATTGCTGGTTTCTCATTATATGGTCTCTTATCATTCATAGTTGGCTTGGTTTCTCATTTGATGGCCTCTCGTCATTTATAGTTGTCTAGTTTCTCATGAAAATATATGTTGTTGGTTTCTCATAATATGGTCTCTCATCATTCGTAGTTGGTTTGATTTCAAATTTTACGGTCTCTCATCATTATAGTTGTCTCGTTTCTTTTGGAATATCGGTTGTTGGTTTCTCATTATATGGTCTCTCATCATTCATAATTGGTATGATTTCTCATTTTATGGTCTCTCATCATCTATAATTTTCTAATTTCTCATAAAATATATGTTGTTGATATCTCATCATTCATATTTGGTATGGTTATAGTTGACTAGTTTTTCATGTAATATCCGTTGTTGGTTTCTCATTATATGGTCTATCATAATTCATAGTTGACGATGTATCTCATTTTATGGTCCCATATCATTTATAGTTGCATGATTTCTTATAAAATATATGTTGTTAGTTTCTCATTATATGGTCTCTCATCATTCATAGTTGGCTTGTTTCTCATCATATGATCTCTCATCATTCATAGTTGGCATGATGCTCATGAAATATATGTTATTGGTTTCTCATTATATGACCTCTTAACATTCATAATTGGCTTGATTCTCATTTTATGGTCTCTTATCATTTATAGTTGTCTAATTCCTCATGAAATATCTATTGTTGGTTTCTCATTATATGGTCTCTAATCATTCATCATTGTCATAGTTTCTCATCCATCATTACTATAATATATCAGGTTCACAACTATCATTACAGATGGTTGAAACTTCATCTTCTTCGTTTTTACAATAAACTTATCCAAAACCTTGTCAATGATATTTTACAGAACATTTCAACTACAAAATAAAGTAAAAACATATGAAATATTTTCATAGCTCTTCGCCTACGATTATAAAAGCACGTGTATGGGGAAATGAAAGGGTTTTTCTGACATAGCAAGTCACACACAAGTCATTTTAAGAGCCTGCGGTTTAGTCTCAAAGATTAAAAGACGCATGCATAAAAAACAGCATGCGCAACGCATGATCGCCAGGTCAACAATCCATGTGGTAAAGTCTCCTGATGAGAAAGTGACCCTAGTTAGTCCAATAAATTCCACAAGATAAAGTAGGTCGAATAACGTCATGGGTGTCCGTAGAGGTAGTCTTAGCTCAGATATCATCGCAAGGACTAGGGGGGCTACTGATAAGGGTTAGAATAATCCGAACTATGGACTGGATTAGTAGAATATAGGGGTAATTTGGATTTATATAAGTCTTGTAAGATAAGCCTAACACATATTTAATATTGATGGTATTCCACATAATAAGTTGTAATTATGATTAAAGTTGGTGAAATTATGGAGGGAAATAGTACTAAATGGACTATTTATGTGGCCTTTAGGCCCACCATCACTACTATATAAGGGAACACTCCCTTAATGGGGAAAGGTGAACATTTATTACTCTATTCCTACTTTCATGAGCTTCTTTCTCTAGCTTCTCCATGTTTCCCTCTCTAGACTAATGATCCTGGAGATATCTTTGACTCATAATCCCTCCAAAAATCTTTGGAACTATCAGATATTATAGCTTAATTATAATATAATTGTATAAGTAGGTTTTGTTACACTATGAGATTGAAAAAATAAGTAATAAATTTTATTGATTTATACCTTTCAAAGTTTATGATTTTTGGAGACCATGAGTTGTATAAATGTTCTCAATTTGAATTACCCTCTTAAAAATTAATTAATTAATTTCTACTACAAATTCTCTTCATCCATAATGACGTCTTCCGATTCAAGTTATTCTTCATTTGCACAACCAGATTCATCTGTAAGATCTTGTTTAATATCACTTAGTTCATCCAACATGTCTTTTTATCTTCTATGTTATATTTATTATCTTGTATCATATGCTCTGTCCCAGCCAAGTCCTTGATTACAAAACATATTTTAATTTATTGGCTAGTCAGTCTTGATTGTCTCGTTGTGTATTATAGGTTGACCAAACTATTTACTTGCCAATGTAGACATAGGTATATAAAGAAACACCTCGGCATATCTGGAAATAGTAGAAAAAATGATTCATTGGATTTCTACCACATTAAGAGATCAATTGGGTTATTATCATTTTGCATACTCAAAGCAAACGCAGTTTTCAAATCGGGTCAGTTTCTTAAGATCTTGAGTAATTGTTTACGTCATCGTTCTAGTTTGTATAATATTTCTCACATAGTTATGACAAGGCCTAATTTTTGCTTCCCTTATTACTAGTACAAACTAAACTTGGGGATGAACGAAAATTATTTTTCCCGCATTTCATAGTATAATGATTATACACTTCATACAAATAAAATTAAATATATTCATAATATTTTATTGGCCAAAGCTATTTCCCCAATCAAAATTATTATTCCTCCCATAATTTGAAAAAACCCCTATGTTGTTATTTCCTCCATAAAGAAAAATACACATTTACCCTTATACCCATTTTTTCTTAAAAAACCATTACCCTAACATACCATTACCCATTTACTACAACTAAACCCATTCTTCACAAACAACAAAACCAGTACCTTACAAATTGAAGAGAGAGAAAAAGCTTGGAGAAGAAAATCCATTCTTCACAAAAGAGAGAGAAGCTTGGTGAAGAAAACCCATTCTTCACAAAACCATTCGAAGAGAGAAGATAGAAGGCTTGGAAAATGTATGATTTCTTCATTTTTCTTTGCTTTTTCATTTCCGATTAAGGTTTGGTTTGGAAAAGTTTTCTGCAATTTTTTAAATGCATCGAGCATGTGATTCCGAGTGGGCATCTCGGAATCACATGCTCGATGCATACAAAAAATTTCAGAAAACTTGATGCTGTAATTTTTTCCGAGATTTTATCGGATGATCATACTAGTTTATCGGATGTTGTTGTTTGTTTATCGGATGATGTTTTTTTTAATCGAATTATGTTTTTTGTTTATCAGATGATGTTTTTTGTTATTCGGATGATGTTTTTAACGGGACAGAAAGTTTGCAACTGATTCCTAGTGGCCCTCTCTGAATCAGTTGCACATTTTTTGAAAACTTGCAACTGATTCCGAGTGGCCCACTCGGAATCAGTTGCAACTTGGTTCCAGCTTGAGACAACTGATTCCGAGTGGCCCTCTCGGAATCAGATGCACATTTTTTTAAGTTACACCCGATTCCTAATGCCCGACTCGGAAATAGTTGTTTTTCTTTCGGAACTGTAAAAATCGGGTTTAGCTAAAAAAAATAAGTTTTGAAATAGGTATTTTCAAGCTACGAAGTTGTAAACGTAAAAACAAGTTTAAATTATCTTGTTTGTCGATTGAGTGCTGTTCTCCGGTTTTGTTTGGGTTTCTTCATTTTCCATGATTAATCTTCAATAAAATTGAAGTTCTTTGTTTTAGGGTTAATTTTAGAGGTAGAATCATATATCTTGGATTAAAGTTAGGTTAATGCTGTGTTTTTTCATATAAGACTATCTATTAGATAAATGGCATCTAGTGATAAATTTGAAATAAAAATAAGGGTAATTTGGTAAAAGCAAGTCACTAATGTTTTTGAAAGTTTAAAAGATGGAGGAAATAAAAAATAACATGGAGGAAATAGCTTTGGCCTATTTTATTATAAGTATGATCAAAGTCAAGTCTAATATTAGTATAAAATATCTTAACATATATGTGAAAGTAATTTAGTTTCAGATAATGATGCAAAAATGAACCTAATAACATAAGCGTACGAGATATAATAAAAATACTTGATAAATTTTGCTTCCGTATCGCGAACTATATTACAATACACATCCTTGTTTTTATGTACATTTAAATCTACGACGATATAAACAACACATTTAATGGTCAAATAAATGTTATGACTATTGATAAGGAAATGAAAATTCAGGGACTAAAAGTGTAAACAATAAAACGTTATGTAACATATAGTAAAGTTAGAGGAGAATTTTAGAATATGCATTCTAGTTAAGGACTAAGAGTGCAATTTATCATTTTTGTGTAACTGATTTCAGTTGTAAGCTAAGTCTTTGCGCTTCTATATAAAGGCCAAACCTGAATTAATAAAGGGGTTGGATTTTTGAGATTAGATCACTTGCGTACTTTTGTTTTCTCTCTCTAAAATCTATTTATCTGTCTAAAACACTTATTCTCTTGCTTACTAAGGAAATCCTAAATAATCAAACTCACCAACTATATCGTGTAGAAAAAATATGAGCAAACCCTTTAAACATGACAAAAAACATACAAGTCAAGACAATATAACCAATTTATAATAATAAGAGGATGGTAATGGTCCATGACGTTTCTAGAGTTATAGTTATAGGTTTCGTAATCAATTGTAATCTCTTGCCTAAACCTATAAGCACAAGCAAAGAAACAATAAGTAAAATTCCATCTAGTTTCGACATCTAAAATTATTTTTTTGAATTTATTTCCACAAACTAAAACAAGTTCTTTATATTTATGTTTCCCATTACCCAAAGTCATGACTAGTATAATCGTCTATCTAATATTCTCTATAAATTATATGTATATCGTCTTTATTCCATCAACTACAAGAAATTGAAGTATATGACATAAACATCTAGTATGCAAAATTCTTCTAAAATCTGGGTTGCATTCAATTCTAAACCTATTAGCAGTTGCGGTATTAGCAGATGCATTATCATAGAAAGTTGATATAATTTTATCTTTTCCATTATAATTAAACATACCTTTTTAAAGACCTTCTGTAATTTGTTCAGTGTTGTGATTACCAGTAGCACGAAAGTATATAATTATTCTTTGAATTATTCATGCATAATCAATCTAGTTTAAAATAACACACATTATATCAAAGTCAAGAAATATTGTTATACCACAAATCAAAGATACTTTCCATGGAAAACAAGAAATCATAGATGTAACAAGTTGTTTTTGTGTATAAATAATCACATAGTAGTACTATTTCTTATATTTACATCTGTTGGTAAAAAAAAGTGTAACACCAATGGTAAATTTCATCGTTCCTTTCTTATATTGAATCTTATTGAATAAAAATACATTGTCAGTTTGTTTGAGTTGATGGTTATGCCATTAGGTCTCTTTAATCCCCATAGTACTTTTATGCAAGTAAGAAATCTGATTTTTTGTCCTCTTATTAACTAGTTTCTGGGTGTTTATTTTGACGATATCTTGATTTATAGCATTAACGAATACTTGCATCTTCAGCATCCACGAGAGGTCTTGTTTGTTGAAAGCGCAAACAGTTTTACAGGAAAATTAATAAGTCTTCGCATGACAAGTTTTATCATATTCATGGGATATATTGTTTCCAAAGATGATTTATCCATTGATGAGTCCAAGATGGCAACAGTTCGTGATTGACCACTACCTACCACTCCAAAAGCAACTTTAGTGTTTGAAGAGATTAAGGTACGATTGACTATCGTACCTATTTTGGTTTTACATGATTTGTTTATAGGGTTTGAGTTAAATTCTGATATGTTTGGACTAGGTATCAGGGTTGTGCTAAGCCAAAGATGACGTCTTGTAGCTTATTTCAGTGAGAAATTGAGTGGCTTTAAGCTCAAGTACAATACTTATAATGTGGAGTTCTATGCGGTGGTTTGGGCATTGGATTAATGATGTTCGTATCTTGCTTATAATCATTTCGTGTTATACATTTATCATGATGTATTGAAGCATTTTCATAATCAAGATAAACAATGTGGATGTCATGCTCGATGTGCAACATTCACATAGTAGTTCACTTTTTCTATCAAACATACATCTGGGGTTGTTAGTCGTGTAGCCGACGCACTGAGCATACAAAATATGCTGATTTGAATGTAGTATGAGGTTATTGTATTCAAGTTGATGAAAGATTTGTAGGCTACAGATCTGTGTATTGGTTATATCTTAATATACGTTAAGACTGGTTTGATAACTTATATATCTATGATCAATGGCTACCTGTTCAAAGGTAATCTTTTATATCTTTCTGGTTGGGAGTTTACGGCTGTTGGTAGTGTAGGAAAGACACAATGAAGGGCATGATGGTCGCGACCAAACTTTCCACTTTATATCTCGTCATTTTTACCAACCATTTTTGAGGAGATATATTGTTAGTTTTGTGGTTGGGTGCAAAACTTGTCAGATGGTAAAAGGGATGAGTTCTAATGCATGTCTCTATCTTCCTTTACTCATACAAGGAAGACCATGTAGGAGTGTGAGCATGGGTTTTGTTTCCAGGTTACCCCGGATATAGAGGGGTAATGATTTTAATTTTTTGGTGGTTGATCGTTTTTCCAAGATGGCTCATTTTATTTCCTACAATAAAATGACGGATGGGGTAAATATTGCTACATTGTATTTCATGGAATTCTAATGTTTACATGTCTTACCAATGGATATCATCTTTAACTGGTATCCAAGGTTTGTATGATATTTTTAGATATGTTTATGGCAGTTTAAGAATATGAAGTTGAGTTTTAGCAGTTCATATCATCCCCAGACAGATGGGCCAACCAAGATGACTAATAAGATATTAAGAAACATGTTGTGGGCAAATGTGGCTAGAAATTTGAAATCATGGGATCATTGGCTCTATCATGTGGATTTATCCTATAACAGGCACCACAAGATGAGTATTGGGCACAATCCGTTCATGGTTGTATATGGCTATAATCCATGGGGTTCTATGTAGGCATGGGCATTCGGTTCTTCGGTTCAGTTCGGTTCTTTCGGTTCTCAATTCTTTCATGGTTCTTCAAAACTAGTACACATTTAGAAACCGAATAAGTTTTGGTTCTTCTTAATTTGGTTGAGTATGGGTACTTAACTCGGTTCCAATCGAATAGTTTTGGATACTTTAAATGCTTTGCAATATCAATATATATAAAACTCTTTTTACACTTTAAAACAATAAAACTATGTTAGATTGTAAGAAAAAAACTAAATATAAGAAATATTCAAAATTAATATATTAAAAAATAATATTATTAATATAAAGAAAATGGAGTGATGATATCAAATTTATTAAATTATATAAAGGTTGATATTTTGTTATTTTGTTTATACGCATAATATTTTATAAATATGTCGCCACTTTTGAATAAAGTATGTTGTCATTTATTAAAGAGAACATAATTATAGATTAATGATAAAAGATAAATTTAAGGGAATCTAACTTTGAAAAATAAAATATATTTTTAAAACAATTCAAAATTAAGGGTTAATACATAGGTTCGGTTCCTAACGGGTACCCACGGTTCTTCGGTTCGGTTCGGTTCCGAGAACTATGGGTAATTGAAAACTAGAACAATTTGGGTATTATGAAAGAATCAAATCTACTTCGGTTCGGTTCTTTCGGTTCGGTTTTTTCGATTCCGATTAAAATTTTCATGCCTAAATCTATGGATCTGGTTTTTCTGGAGCTAGTTAAGGTTCCTATCAAAGTTGAAACTATTATTTTTGAGATATTCATGAGAGTACTCGAAATCAGTTTGAAAACATTACCCAGAAATACATAAAAAACGCTGACAATAGGAGACGGTTGGTCGAGTTTAAAGTAAGGGATAATTATAGGCCGTGTTGAGCATGGAACATTACCCCACTCATGAATGTAATAAGTTGGAAACTAGAATGGTTGGTCCCTATGAGATCGTTAAGAAATCAACCTGAATGCCTATATATTGAACCTACAACTTATATAAAGACCCATGATATCTTCAATGTGAAACATTTGGTGTCATTTTTGAGCCCGTTGATGATGATGGTGAGAATTCGAGGGCAAATTATTTTCAACCAGGAGAGGATGATTTAGCAGCAGAGGCCCATAATTATCTAGCATTAATAGACAAACACAAACACACCTTATTTTTCACTTGGGTATCAGAACTAGATGAAATCGGTACTCAAACCGAATGTCTTAAAGAGCCAACGATTGTCGGGGATGTGACATGTCATGAAGTTTGTGCCCTAAGTATTTATTTTACAATATTTTCCTTTATCTAAATACTTTAACACTTTGTTCAGATTTGATAAGATTCTATTTTCAGGCGTTTAATTATTTCTAAATTTTAAGATAAGGGTTTTGGTTGATTCTATATAAAAGAAACGTATACCTTTTTTTATTAAAATAAATATGTTTTTACTGAATTTTCAATTTTTTTCTTAGATCAGGATTACATCTATTTTATTACTATTATATTAGGGTTTGGATCGTCTTTTTTTACTTGTTTGCTATTGGTCCTGCATTACTAATGATATGGGTTTGGTTTTACGTATTCTGGTTGTTATAATGGAGCGACGTACATCCATCCAAGTATATTGTAATATTGTTTCCCTTAGAAAATATATAATGGATATCCCGGGAATTCTATTGTATTTTGGGAATGTCGGTTGAGCAGCTTGACCCGAATAATTAAATTTTATATAGTTTGGGTACGAAGGGTAACCTCGTGGCAACTTTGTGAATCTCAACACTATAAATGACTTCATTAATGGCAAATCAAATCATTTTCCATTTATTGACTTCAAGCCGAATTCATAAAATAGTATGCTGACTTTTATTCTTCGTAAAACCTATTATTTATTTGTAGTTGGTAATTAATAGTCAAATCAAATTTAAAATAAAAAGACACACATACATGGGTGATGGAACTTGTACTCATTCCATATCTATATATCATTTACAACCAAACATTCCATATTGCTCCTTCCGTCCCAAAATAATTAACGTTTTAGAGAAAAATAAGTATCCCAAAATAATTGACGTTTGCAAATACCAAGATGGTATTGATTATCATCTGTCATTTATTTTATTTACCTAAATCTTGTTCATAAGAGTATTAAATAAGATCATTTGTGGAATTTTTTTTTTTTTATAGTTTCAAAAATAATGATTGCATTCTTTAATTAATGTGCCAACTACTAACAATTTGAAACATATGGAGTATATATTATTTATATCCAAACAGTAAACAGACTGGTCCCACAATTTCAATCTTACAATATTTATATTGAAAGGTGTATATTCGAGCAAGACAATTCATAACAAATAAACAAATAAATTCATGACAATTTTTTTTAAAAAATCTAGTAAATAGCTATGTATAGGTATTTGAAGCGCATCGGAAACTTCAAAGAGAGTCTGAGATGATAGTAGCTCACGGTAGAGATCAGATATCTTATCCTTTCTCTACGCCATTTTCAACCACTAGGATTGCCCCAACAAACTAAACTACTAAACCAAAGAAACCGAGACCAAGAGTTTTGAGAATATAAAATTAGACACAATAAAAAATACAGTGATCAAATTTAATTTATAATAAGTATTAAACATAATTTAATTAATTTCAACCTATTTTATGAAACTGGGTTTTAAGTTTTTAATTAAATTAAATCTATAATAATAAAATAATAATAATAATAATAATAATAATAATAATAATAATAATAATAATAAAAAGAGAGTACATGATGATCGATTATTTTTAATTAATTTAATTAGATTAATTATTAAAAAAATATTTTATTCGATTTCGAATTGATTTTATTAATTTTAATCGATTAGAAAAATATTATTTTTAATCTGATCTAATTAATTTATTAATGTAAATAAGTTAAAAGTAATTGATTATAATTAAATTAACCCCAAAATTTTGAATAAAAGATAAAAAAAAATATAAAATTAGTAAGAATATAAAATTAACTACACTATCTTTTAAATTAACTAACATTAATTAATTTAATTATTTATTAAAATATGGTATAATTTATATTCATCTAAGGGAAATTACACATAAGCTACCTACTCAACTATTTTATTGTCATCTAGTACCCAAGGTTTAATCAATTATCTCTTAATGCACATCTCAACTATCTAATTATCACATGGTAAGTAACATTATTTTAATACCCTAACTACCCTCACCATTCACGAATAACCAAAAATTTTCTTTCCTACTTTTTCTTTTTATTTTATTTTTAAAAGATCCGTATCTTTCGAATCGGAGCTCGAAATAAATAAATGAAAGTACCATCACTTTTGTTTTTTAAAAATGAACAAAACTAGATCCATTGATGATATTTTTTGATTTTTTTAAAAAATTAAAATTTCACCAGTAACAATTCGCATCATATCATGAGAATTGTTTAGGAAACCTAGAGTTGCAAACAATTCACATCCTATCATGAGAATTGTTAAGAAAATCCTGAGAGTTGCAAACAATTCGCATCATATCATGAGAATTGTTCAGGAAACATAGAGTTGCAAACAATTCATATCTTATCATGAGAATTGTTCAGGAAATCCTGAGAGTTGCAAACAATTCGCATCCTATCATGAGAATCGTTCAGAAAACCCAGAGTTGCAAACAATTCGCAATCGTTCAGAAAACTCAGAGTTGCAAACAATTCGCATCTTATCACGAGAATCGTTCAGAAATCCTAAGAGTTGCAAGCAATTCGCATCTTATCAGCCCCCAAGGGGGTAGCCGAGTTGGTCGAGTATGTCCATCTACATACGATTTTTCGACTGAGTCTGTCACCTTGTGTGGTTTACCTTCTGGCGTTGGTTTGCAGGCTATCGCCTCAGACCGAGGGTTTACCATGTACGCACTCATTGCACTCTGAGTAACGGCTACGGGTTCCCTCCGGAAAAAAAAATTTCGCATCTTATCACGAGAATCGTTCAGAATTATTCAGAGTTGCAAGCAATTCGCATCATATCATGAGAATTGTATCAGCGCGTTTTTTTTACCAGCGCTAATTATATAGTTGAGCTAATTATATAGTTGAGAAAGTATTTACTGGTACTTTTCTTTTTATCTTATTTTATTGATTTTGTCAAATAAAATAATTATTAAAGATATTTTAATTAAGATCATTAATATAATTAATGACGGAGATATTTTATTTGAATAATTGATTTTGTTAAATTAGTAAACTACGCTATCTTTTAATAATTAATCTAATTTCATACAATCAACCTAAAGGTTAGCCACACCCACCGAAGCAGCACCCGATTCGAGACTACTAAGGTAGGCGGTGGACTCGATCTGTCTTACTAATAGGAAAATCGGGAACGGCTATATATCCAAATTTGGTTTCTTACTGTGATTAAACTTGCTGTATCAAAGACGTAATCAAGTTTCTACTAGAAATACCTCTACGAGTTCTGTCAGATAGATCGGAATGAGATAATAAGATGTACGGTTACACAGATTCTACTCTTACTTTTCATTCAGTTAAGCCATAAAATGTTGTCTCTTTGGTTTTTTTTATTTATGACTTTTTTTTATTTATGACTCTAAATCTATATGTAATAGAGACAAGAACTCCGAAAAGGCATAATCATAATTTCAAGTTATATTATCTTTTTCTATTGTCTATTCATATACTCATTGAAAAGAATGTGTGTTCTTAGAGGTAATCTTCTTATTTACAACATTATCTCCTAGTCCTTATTATACAATTCTTCGAACCTTTCGTCGGGTTTCTAGTTTGGATTTATTGTGCCTAACGAGCCCTATAGCATTGCTATCAGAGCCATCGACCTTCCAAACTCGGATTTTTTTTCTACTTTAAGATAAGCAGTCATGGAAACTAGGGCACAAACTTTGATCGAGGTTAACAAGAAACTTGAGGAGATGAAGCAAGTTCAGGCCGATCAAGCCAAGCAAAATGAAGAAAATCCTGTGGCTCAAATCCAACAAAACGATCTATTGAGGAATGAGACGACTGCTCGATTCAACGATATTAAGAACATGTTTGCAGAGCTACGCCTTATTACACAGAACCCTGAAAAGCGTCCGCTGGTTAACGATCCTTCACATTCCGGTGTTTTCACGACGCTTCCCCGAACATTCTCTCCGGAACCACTTGATTCGTTGAACGTTGTCCCCGGTTCGAATCGTGGAACTAATCAGGAGCGTAGTACGACACCAACAAACGGTTTGCTCACCCGCCTTACTAAGGTTGGGTTTCCTATTTTTGATGGATCCGACCTATGCGATTGGGTTTTTAAATGTGAACAATTCATTGCGCTTGACGGAACGCTAGATGAATCGAAGGTAAGACTCGCTACTATCCATATAACAGGAAAGGCATTGCAATGACACCACAACTATATTGCAGAACGTTTCAATCGATACCCACCCTGGACAAAATATGTTCTTGCAATTTCTACTCGTTTTGGAGGTTTGTATGTCGATCCATTATCAGAGTTGGTTAGCTTACAACAAGAGACCGATTCGGTTGAGGTGTTTCATGATAAATTTGAGTGTAAACTCACACGATTATCCCTACCACGCGCCAATGCGTTAAGTATTTTCTTAACTAATCTAAATCCACATTTGGAGCTTCATGTGAGACATTTTCAGAATGTGGAATCCGTTGCTAAAACAGTAAAAATAGCTATGATGCATGATGCATATTTACGCCTACTTCCTCACAAACCACAACGACCTTCATTCAAACCCAACACCTATTCTACTCCAAACGTCTATTAAACACCGAAATATCCGAATCAAAACACCAAGCCACCGCTTTTACCCACTGCCCCTACCAACACCCAAACACACCAGAAGCAAAATTTTATCTCAAGAAACAACAACCAAATACCCCGAAAATTTACTTGGCAAGAGATGCAAGATCGCAAACGAAAAGTTCTATGCATGTATTGTGATGAAATCTTCACTCCCGACCATCAACAAACCCATCACAAGGCTCATATATATGTCATGGAGGGTGATGCAGAATCTGAACTTTCCGATGTAGATGAGGTTCATGACGTCGTAAACACAACGGCTGTTGAGTCAGAGAAAACACAACCGCCTATGATAACGCTACACGCACTGACGGGCAACACAACCTTCAATTGTATGTGTTTGACATGACAAAGTGGTAAGCGAAAGATCCACATTTTGATTGATCCCGGGAGTACACACAACTTCTTGGACCTAAAGGTTGCCAATGAAATCGGTTGCCCTCTCGAAGCAAAAAAACCGATGGTGGTTTACGCAGCCCTGGGAAGCACAATTGTTACAAAATACAAGTGTAGCAATTTTTCTTGGAAAGTACAAGGCTATGATCTCACCACCGAGGTAAGAACTTTAAACCTTGATTGTTGTGATTTTGTGCTAGGTATTCAATGGTTGCACACCCTCGGCCCAATTTTATGGGATTTTCTCAACCTCTGAATGGAATTCGACCTTAATGGTTTGAAGCATGTGCTGCGTGGGAATGTAAACAAGGGTTGTAAGGTGACCAACGGATAAAGTTTGAACAAGTTAATGCTTCAAGAACCTCAGATCGCATTGTTGTTTGGCCATGAGATAACAGATGATGTTTTAGACGACTTAAACCCAAAAGCTCTTTTGTCTCATATTTCGGCGACCAAAACAGAATTTTCTACGGACTCTACGCTGCGTGAGTTGATCGGTTCGTACTCTGGAATTTTCGTCGAACCCACAACTTTATCGCCTTTTCGTGAAAGGTTTAATCACAAAATTACAGTGGTAAGCGGTTCTAATCCCGTTAATATCCGACCCTATCGCTACTCATCCCTTTAAAAGGATGAAATAGTCAAGATGATAAAGGATATGTTGAACCAAGGAATAATCGAACATAGTTCTAGTCCGTATGCTTCTCCAATTGTCTTAGTAAAAAAGAAGGATGGTACTTGGAGGTTGTGCGTTGATTATCGCGGGTTAAACAAGCAAACCATCAAAGACAAATATCATATTCCACTGTTAGAGGACCTGTTAGATGAATTGGGTGGGGCTGTATACTTTTCAAAATTGGACCTCCGTGCGGGTTTTCACCAACTAAGAATGTCACCTGAAGATATATATAAAACAACATTCAAGCCTCACTCCGGACACTATGAATATATTATTACGCCGTTTGGTCTCACAAATTCCCCTTGTACTTTTCAGAGCCTCATGAATCACATTTTTAGTGAAGTTACGCGAAAGTTTGTACTCGTTTTTTTTACGATATCTTGTTGTATATCTCTACTTGGGAAGCACATCTCACCCACCTACAAACCGTTTTCGAGATCCTCCGCCAACAACAACTTCACCTCAAAGAAAGCAAATGTATTTTTGGAGAAACCATAATTGAGTATTTGGGACACTTTATTTCGGCAAAGGGAGTTGAAACCGATCCAGGTAAAGTTGACAGTATTACGCAATGGCCTACACCGACCATGCAAAAACAGTTACGCAGTTTTTGGGACTTGCTAATTACTATCGGCGGTTCATCAAAGGATATAGCATGATCGCTAGGCCCATGACCAACTTGTTAAAAAAAGATGGTTTCGAATGAAATGACGGAGCAAACACGGGTTTTACGGCTTTAAAAAGAGCTTTATCGTCTACTCCCGTTTTAGCCTTACCAGATTTTGATAAAACTTTTATCGTCGAGACCGATGCCTCTAACGTCGGGATCAGAGAATTTCTTATGCAAGAGAATCATCTGATGCTCTATCACGGGTTTCGGGTTCACAACTCCCTAGTCTCATATTATCTACGATTCAATCGGGTTTTTTTTATTCCATTCGGCTTCTTTGGAAATCTGATCATTCCTTCAAACAGATCATCGACGATATTGTCGCTGGTACGAATGTTCATCCGCACTATACGTACACCAATAACGAACTGCGCAAGAAAGGAAAGCTAGTTATCGGAAACCACAAAGACACCAAATTATCAATTCTTCAGTGGTTATATGATTCAGCGGTTGGAGGTCACTCGCGTCGTGACTCTACTCTTAATCGTGCTAAAACTCTATTTTATTGGCCAAAAATGAGTACGGAAATACAAAATTATGTACGGAACTGTGCGATATGTCAACAAAACAAATACGACAGGACAAAACGACAGGGTCTGTTACAGCAACTGTCGATACCGGACGGACTTTGGGAATCAGTTAGCCTTGACTTTATCGAAGGACTTCCAAAATCAACCGGGAAGCATTGTATACTTATCGTTATCGATCGGTTAAGCAAACAGGCGCACTTCATCGCCATCTCACATCCATATACCGCTTTTGATATTGCACACATTTATCTCGATAATGTCTTCAAACACCATGGTATGCCGAAGAAGCTTATTAGCGATCGAGACCCTACTTTTCTAAGCGAAATTTGGCAAGAACGTTTTTGAGTGCATGGAGTGGAATTTCGACATTCTTCCGCCTATCATCCACAAACCGGTGGCCAAACAGAGGTCACTAACCAAACACTTGAGACTTATTTACGCTGTATGATAGGTGAAGCTCCAACCACATGGTCCAAATGGCTTTCCTTAGCCGAGTGGTGGTATAATACCACCTACCACGACGCTACACGCATGACGCCGTTCGAAACCGTCTACGGATACCCGCCTCCCACCCACCTGCCTTACCTACCCGGAGAAAGCAAGCCACCAACTATCGATAAGACTCTGCAAAACCGGGAAGATATCCTTCGAATGTTAAAGTTTCATTTGAATTGTGCCCAACATCGAATGGAGTAAACTGCAGATTTACACCGCTCCCACCGCGCATTTAACCTAGGCGATTACGTGTACCTCCAGCTCCAACCATACCGTCAGAATTTGTTGAAAACAAATAAGGTACCGAATAAGCTTGCTCCAAAATATTATGGTTCTTTTCGTGTTACAGATAAAATTGGAAACGTTGCCTACAAGTTGGAGCTTCCGGCCACCGCAGCCATTCACGACGTTTTTCATGTGAACCAAATGAAGTTTTGCCCTAACCCACCGTCAACAATCTCTGCTCTGCCTCCATACCTCGTCGACTTGGGAAATTCTAAAGAACCCGAAGCAATCTTGGAACGCAAAACAGTCAAGCACCGCAACGCCGCTGTCACCAAAGTTCCCGTTCATTGGAAGGGTTATCCGTCATCAGCCGCTACTTGGGAGTTTTACCAAAACTTCGTCGCCAAGTATCCAAATTTCAATCCTTGAGGACAAGGATGTTCCGAAGAAGGGGTAATGTTACAGAGATCCTATTGGTCTCCTACTGTTACTTTTCATTCAGTTAAGCCCTAAACTGATGTCTGTTTATTTCTCTTTATTTATGACTCTAAATCTATATGTAAGAGAGACCGAAAAGGCATATTCATAATTTCAAGTTATTTTATCTCTCTCTATTGTATATTCATATACTCATTTGAGAGAATTTGTGTTCTTAGAGATATTCTTCTTACTCCTCATTCTACCATTCTTCGAACCTTTCGTCGGGATTCTAGTTTGGATTTATCGTGCCTAACGAGTCCTATAACAACAGCGCACCATAGCTGATGTACTTCCCTAGTCTCTATAGTGCGTTGGCCGATTTCTTAATCGAAGCTGAACTCTTCGTCGTCGCCCAAACACCCTACGATCCCCTTGCAAAGAACCGATCTGGTGGAAAAATAAGAGGAGCTTGGTTGCATAAAAAAAAAAACTTTTGAAATTAGGAGAGAGCAGAAGAAAGCAGTCTATTAAGATATAAGTTGGGCCACATAAGTATGAAGCCCAACTGTTCTCAAGACCAATTGTATATCTGTATACATAAAATAAATTAAAAGACGTAAAAGTTTTTTTGGATTTTAAAAAAAAAAATCTAATTTCTTAAAATCAATTTTTCTTAATTAAAGAGAATATACTTTTCCATCTATTTTATTAAAATTAATTAATAATAAATAATAGCTTAAATAAGTTTGATCATTAAAGCTTAATTGATGTAATTAAGTTATATTAATAATTACAAGATATTATATTCGGAAAAATTTATAATTAGATTTTTTATATGAACGTATGAAACTGAAAAAAACAATAATTCGTCTTTTCTATCGATTTTGGCGAGACTTTTAAAAGTTCGGTGGTAGTGCATAGACTATAGTTAGTTTCTATATTTTTAAAAGTCCGTTGGTAGTGCATAGACTATCCATTTAGACGGAATATAATCTATGAAATCAAAAATCCGTTCGTAGGAATATAATCTATGAGTAACCCGTGGTTTAACTATCGATTTTGGTAATAGTTGGTCTATGAACTTTTAAAAATCTGAATCCTGAACTATCCAATCCATAAAATTCGTTGGTAGTTTAGTCTCTTACCCATGTTATTTAGGTGATCTGTAAAAAAAAATTGATAGTAAAAAAACTGAGACTAATTTTGAAAATCCAAAAACTATCTAAAACCAAAATCCATTGTCAAAACCTAAATTTATATATCTAATATTGGCTAAAAATCACTGTGTATCAAAAGTACAAACTGTGTATCTTCATAAAACTTTTATCACTTTCTTGTACAAATTTTTAAAACATGAAAGATGAACCGGAAAATAAAACTGAATATCAAAACTACTATGATACATGCTATAGATGGATAATTTTTAACCTCAAATATTTATAAAAATAAAATCATAACTTATAATTTTAAAGGATATTAATGTGAGAGCCCACTCGAAAAGAGCAGGCTTCCAAAAATTGACGGGCGAGAATCAACCAAAGTAGGGTGAGAACTCGCTCGCCTTATTACTGTATTCGTTCAGTAAGTGTCGGCGCGACCCGTCGTCTCAATACGATCATTGACGTGTCGCCTTTCACCCCTGACAGGACGGGTAACTACAACGTAATGCCACAGCTTCTTATTTATAGATATACCAAGCTACTGAAGAGGTTAATGTTAACGATGTGGGATATCTTTGGTTCTCTTTTTTACTTCTTCTTTTATTCTCTGCTTCAAAAACATTTAGACGTTATTGTCGCCGATGTGGGATGTGTTTGTTTCTCTTTTCTTGTTCTTTGATTCTCTGCGTTTCAAGAACAGTTGGGTTTAGTAGTTGTTAATATTAGGAGATTTAGTTAGGAAATAATTAAAAAACTAGACGTGTTCTATTCGGATGAAACACCCATGGGAATGGATGATAGTTAATTATTTAAAGGACAAATTCAAATTTCTTTACTTTTTTTTTATAGTTTCGATGTAATTGATAGTTAATTATTTTAAGGACAAAACTAATCTTTTAACTTTTTTAATTTTTAATTTTTTTTAAGATAAAAAACCAATAAGGCCGGAATGTAAACCACAGAATGTGAACAACTAAAAAAACGTTGGTAGAACACTCGCACGCATGAACTTTCGATCACGAACATATTTTATTCTACCAACTCGGTTATTTTTTTTTGGAATTTTTAAAAAAAGATCTATATACATTAAAATAAAAAAATTGTGATATTTTTGTCTAATGCCACCTTGTGACAAATAATGTAAATAAATTTTAAAATATTTTTAAAATTTATGATATAGAATTATTTTTATAAATGATTTTTATTCATTTTCAGTTGATTGATATTGATAAAATTAGCTTAGGCAATGCGAGCTTGATTTAGATAGAGTGTTAGGGTGAAGATGAATAACTCAAAAACACGTAACAAAATCATTAGAGAAGATATGTTGGTTTTATTGATTTCTTCATATTAAGAGATAATAGATGATAATTTTCTGTTCCGAGAAGGGTAGCCAAATTGGTAGAGTAGATGTGACTAGAAAGCTATACATTTTACCTTCTGATTTTGAAATAATAGATGATTTTTCCCGTCCCGAAAAGGATATTGCTGAATTGGTGGAGTAGATGAGTTTGTGACCAAAAAGTCATACGTTGCTGAATTAGTAGAGTAGATGAGTTCGTGACCAAAAGACCATACGTTGCTGAATTAGTAGAGTAGATGAGTTCGTGACCAAAAAGCCATACAGGCCATACGTTTTACCTTCTGATCCTCATAGAGTAGCAGCTAAAACTCGTTGAATATCGGTTAGGTTCCTAAAAAAACAAAAATGGTATTTTTCTAATTGTTAAGATATATAGTTTGTGCAGCGTTATTGTTATCGGCCGAACCGATTTTTTGGCAGGGTTGAGTGAAATACCTTGGCCTATAAAAGAATATTAGATGGTAGTTCTACTCTCTATTACTAGTAATAAAGAATAGGCGTTGTGCCCTCTAAATAGATTCGACAGGCTATATAATGCAGGTTAGACGAGTATAATTAGATGGTATCTCGTTCAAAACAATATAATATATATATTTATAATATTTGTATTATACTTATTCATTTAATCTTACAGAATCATGAACTTCATCATTTTCCAGATCCCTGATCAAAAGTTCCATCATTTTTTTGTACATTGGCATGTAATGATCATTAATCATTGTTTTCGAGATTCGCATCTTACTGTACAGTTCCCTAGGCGTTTCGTATATCCGTACATGTTCTTCCCTCAGTTCATCATCGGTCATATGAATATCTGATGCAGCAGATTCTGTTAAAGGTATAGACACTATATGCATGATTCTGCCTGGAGGATAGAACCGATCACTCTCCACAACATCGGCGGAACACACAGATACAGGACTCTTGCTTTCCATTGTGTCTGCCAAAACGTTCTCTTCCTCGGTGATTTCTTTGGCAGCCGCTGCTTCCTCTTCCTGAGCTTGGACATCTACTTTGTTCTCCTGTCTTTTAAGCTCCTTCTCAAGTTCATTCCACACATCACCTTCGGTTATATCTACCATGCCAGATCCAGAGATGACTCTGTCCTCTAAGATCACGCGTTCATCTTCGTCTGTATCATCATGCCTCAATTCACGACTAGAAGAACTCCCCTCGGATTTTGATATCACTTCAACTGTAAGAGCTTCAGAACTTTCGGTTAATAAGGGTATCTCAGACATGTCCTCGATTTCAGAGTTAATGGGTGCACCAACAGCACGGCGTCGTGCTCCCATACAAGACCATGATGTCAGAGATGACCGTGTTTTTACAACTGCTTGTGCAATGTCTTGTGCACGCCTTATTACAACCTATAACTTTATGAAGTTATAAAACCATGGAATACGTAGTGAATTAGGCCAAAGTAATTAGTAGGAGGAAGTTTACCTGAGTACCACTTGAAACGGGCCTTAGAAGCGCTCCGGTACCAGCAACCCTAGCTTTTGCACTTGCCATAGATGGAAGGCGAGATCCCAAAGCAGTCGCAGAGCGGTAAACAACATTGAGGACCCTTGTTCGTTCAACCTGGTCCCGCAAATCACTCAACCAAGATGATGCTATGACCTGGCAATAAGATTTTTAATATATACTATTTAAAGGATGGATAAGCTTTCAGCTAATAAATAATTTGCTTAATGGTCAAAGAGAGAGAGAGAGAGAGAGAGAATACATTTAATTAGGTCAACTAAGGTGGATAAGTATTTCAAGATTACTCAATGATCAATGTCAACAGAGAGAGAGAGAGAGAGATGAGCACTTTTAGGGTCACCTCAGAACACAATAAAGCTCTCAAAGATTAAATAATCAACTTTATAATTTTATGTCAACACTAACTAATCTACTCGATAATTTTACATCAACATATAGAAAGTGTAAGAGAGAGAGTGAGAGAGAGGGAGTACCTCAGAGCGAAGGTCATCGACCGAGGCAGCTGAAAATGTAGGGACCAGGTCAGACCCATTAATAACTGTCGTAATGAAGTGCTTGCCTGATTCTGCTAAATCCCATGTCATACAAGCAGCTGCAAAAGACACGGCATACAGCAGGATGACCATCATATACTTAACCAAGCTATCAAGTAACATATCAAGAATAAAGAGGGAACCTAGTGGAACCACAACCTTATTGACACGTCTAATTGAGTCGGTGGCACAAAACAACAATAAGAAATGCCTAATGTGACATAAGTTGCAAGAAGATTATGCAATCTGTTTGCTTTCTTAGTACTCATCTTATAAGATTTCTATAAGACCTCTACCAGCCATAAGCTTTGATGACTATATCTAATAACTGATGATTTGTACTGTAACACAACAAGTGGCCTAGTGCATACCTGGAGCAAATGTGAAACATGTGCTAGAGGAGAACTCTTTCTGTTCTCGAAATATATATGTT
The DNA here is from genome assembly GCA_036936605.1 of Limnanthes douglasii subsp. nivea. Lineage (NCBI taxonomy): Eukaryota > Viridiplantae > Streptophyta > Magnoliopsida > Brassicales > Limnanthaceae > Limnanthes > Limnanthes douglasii. The sequence continues at coordinate 20,901,989 of JAUPFV010000001.1, read as the reverse complement.
AATAACGCAGCTGTTCCACCTCCAAGTGAATGCCCGACAATCTGAAATGAGTTGCATGCATTAACCACTTTAGTGTATTATTGATGAATTATGAACAGAGCTTATATTAGCATTGCTTCCACTGCTTTACCCAGATAAGTGCAAGACTGAAAAGTCACCTAGAAACTACATATGCATAAAATTACATATACATATTTGTGTAATGTTTCATTAAGGATATAGCAATTACCTTAATTTTGAAGTCGGGATGTTCGCTGAGAGCTTTGACTAGACAAGGTGTGCTAAGCTTTGCAATCCAACGAGCCGCAGCAACCATTCCACAGTGTGCATATCCTAAAACTAAATTGCTTACTCCTCCGTCATCTAGAACCAAATGGTGGAAAGGGACCACTGCCCCAGTTGCTGCAGTTAGTGTATCTTTGATGCTATGAGTACCTCGAATAAATAGCAGGAGACATTTTGTATTCTTATCGCATATGATTGTAAAAGCGGGCTTTAGGATCTACAGTTGTTGTGAAAACAAAGTCGTCAAAATATAAGTTCCAAAAGAATAAGAAATTTTACATTATTATGCTAGCAAATATATTTCCGCCAAAGTATATAATTGACAATGCAATTCTAAATGTCCCCATGAAAATCTACTATCAATACGTAACTTTAAAATGCAATCTCTTCCAGAGCTCTGCTAATTATTACCTATGGTTCACCAACCACTAGAAATGAGATGTAGATTCCTTTATTACGCACGGAACCGTGTGCTAGAAAGATGAAAAGGACAAACCTAGATTTAAATAAATGCGAAGAACATCCTTCGGATTCAAATAAACAGATTTACCTAATTTTCTTCCATAGACTAAAATTAATTTTCCAAGCACAATTGACACCCAAGAAGAATCTAAGAAGAACAGGTTCCTTGCGGTTGCATCAAAAGATGCTCAATGCAACAAAAAAAGAAATATTCTTATGCAATTTTTGTTCTTTACTTTGTGCGCACAAGCACCTGTAATATGTTTAGATTACAATTACTGCAAATGTTGAGCTTCTCCTTTGACCACACATATACATGTAGAGCAGTTGCTTATATTGAAGTCATATGATATAAGAACTTGCAGTATGAACGACAGATTTTTCTAGATACGAACTTACCCCTGCCTTGGGCTCTTGAAGAAGAACATCGTCTTTAGAGAAACCACCAGACTCTAGAAACACTGGAAAAGGCTTTTTAGAGAAGACCATACAAAGTGTTAATAACCTTAATAGATCATTCAGCTCCGATATGATCGCAGGGCCTTTCAGTTGTACAGAATCACTTCCAGCGTAAATGCTTGCTACTTGTAAATTGCCCTAAAACCAAATTAAACAAGGAAAAATTACCATCAAATTCTAGGCGACCAAAGTAATCAGCTAAATAATTCTCAGCATCTGAATAACCCAAAGAGAAATCAAAGAGCACAAAACATCAAACAAGAAATAGAAAGGTTGTATTGTACGATTCATGATTAACATAATTATGATCTTGATCAACAATCCGAACCCAAGGATTCAGTAAAGAAATTGTGAAATATAACCTGAAACTGTTAACACACTAAATCACATTGTCTCCTCTTCCAGGAAACAATTTACCAGCACCACCACAAAACGATACAAATCAAATTTAGAAATTCACCTGACTCCTCATAAAGTAATTGAGCCCAAACGCCAATTCTCCAAGCGGCCATTTCCCAAGAGTCTCCGAATACGTAAAACGCACCGTCTCCGACAAGGTATAGATCACCTCGAGCCATGTCGAGGGCGCCTGAGCCGGTCTCCTAGAGATCCTCGTCCTCATCGACCGCCCTGATTTTGATAAATCTCCTCCGAGGTCGTCGTCGCCTCCTTTCCCGGCGACAAGGCGACGGATCACCACGTAATAAAGTATCACTGCCGCTCCTGCGGCGGTCGCCATTGCGCCCGCCGCCATGTAGCCTTGTCGGGGAATTGCGGTCAGAAGAGAATGATCGGAGAAACCTGATCAGGGAATTGGCGACCTAGATTCATGATACCATAAGGTTTTGGGATCCAAAAGGAAATCGAACAAGAGTTGAGATTTAAGGCCTAGTCGAATCGCAATGTGTAACGTCGAGGAGAATTTTGATGAATTATGTGATTAATGGAAGGAAAGGATATGTCGGATTTGGCTTAAGACATCCACTTTAGGATAAAATCTTATTCCTTTTATTAACTTAAAAGTTAAATTAGGTAACGTGCGGGAGTATTAAATTTTTTATTTGAAAACTAATTATGTAGATCATAGGATCATTTAATATTAATTTTTAGGCTACGGGCTAAACCATCCAAAATTTTATACATTGTTTTTTAAAAAGATTTTTTTTAGTCTTTTATATTTATTTCTAATTACAGAAAGATTTTTAAAAAATTTTAAGAAAATTGGATGAATTTAATATTATTAAATTTGTTTTTTTACAAAGACATGATTATTTTAATATACAAATTCCAACTTTTTTACAAAATTTTAATTTTTGATTGAATAAAAAATACTTTACATTTCTTTATTAGAAAACCTCAAAACCAAAAACATTATAGTTGAGCTTAAAACTCCAAATAATGTAATTTTTTAATAGATTAGATGTAAAGTTACCATTTTTCTAGATCTGATTTCGTTTTGGAAAGTTATTATTTATAGTAGACTACCGTCGTTGCGAAGCTTTGACACCGACGGTGAATAAATTTGTCCATTTTTTTTTTTTACCAACGGTGTAAAGTAACCGATGTCGTTGGTGTTTAGTAGCCTACATTGCCGGTTCGCGCATTTACAATGGCTTATCTTTTATACTAAAATTTACGTAATGGTGTTGTAACTAAGCTCACAACGCCGATGTGTTTTGGCCAACACCGCCAGTGTCATACGCCACAAAATAGTCACCGACATTTAATCATTGTTGGCGCCTTTGGTAATACCATAATGCATCTTTGGCTTAATGGCTCATCACCGTCAGTGTAAGGGTGATAAATAATATATGAAGACTATTTAGTGATCTGCTGCCCACACCCGCAATGTGGTTTTTTTTGTCACGAAGGTGAGAAACGACACTCTCGGTGTAGAATTTATACAGTACAAATTTCCACTATTTTTATGTTTTTATATGTTTAAAGTTTGCCTACGTAGGATGAGGTTGAAGATTTCGATTTAATGAGAGAAGATTCGAGGCTTGCATGATTATAGCAATTTGTTTACTAAGAAAGCTAACTATATGCAACAACAATTTATTAATTAGGTTAAGGTTGCCGCAAAGTACAACGGGTTAGTAGTTGTATTAAGACGTTGTGACGATGCCAAAAGCAGAAAAATAAAAACCTAGAGTGTTGTTTGTATCGAGAAATCGGGAAAGCACACTAAGTTCGTGGAACCAAAAGGTCTTAAGAGAAAACTGAAACCAAGAAATGTGGATGTCATTTCCCGTTTAAAAGAAGTAGAAAAAATGATGATTTATGGTCCGTAAAGATCGTATGCGAAGTTCATAATCATGACACTATAAAATTCAGTGAAAGTCATTCATGCTTGGGATGATTTTCTAAAGAAAAGTTGTAATTTGTAATTAGTTCTACCAAAACTTGTCCTCGAGATATTTTTGGCAGGGTGAAAAAGTTGGACCCTAACAATTCGTCGTCCTTGCGCGTTGTATACAATGCTAAACTAAAATAATGGAAGATCGAGAAAGGCGGTCGCTCGCAGTTCTAATATTTGTTAGGTAAACTAAAAAAGGTTAAATTGTTACGAATGACATAGATTGTGCGAAGACGGAACCGGTATCATAAGTGAAATTTTATTTGCACACCCAGATAATTTAGATTTGTTACTGGCATTCCCAAATATGTTTATAATGAATAACATCTACAAGGTAATAAGATATCGGATGTTGTTGTATGAGGTTGTCGAAGCCACTTTTACCGGGACGACTTTTTACATCAAATTTGTTTTTATGTCCGGAGAGAAAATTGGAGCTACAAATGGGTGTTAAAATGTTTACAATTGTTGATGGTTACTCAGTCCATCGAACCACCGTACATTGTTTTGACGAATAGAAACTTAGCATTGGTGAAGGCGGTCAAAGAAGTGTTCCCTAATGTAACCCGCATGTTATGTCAATGACACATTAACATGAACGTCCTAGCGAAAACGAAAAAATCATCAATGATAAAAAAACTCCGATGAAATTTTAAAAGTGTGAAGTAAAATTATATTGTCATATATGTAACTCTTGTTCAAGAACTATTGGTCGAAAATGCTTTGTGACTTCAAATAATATCCAAAAATAATCGATGGCACCAGAAACTTGGTTAGATCTTTATGGTGATAAGTTTATCACGTGGAGAACTAACAAGTCATTACATTTTGGTAACCAAACCACTAACCACGTAGAGAGCGTTCATTCCACCGCAAGCATTTTATTAGTACGAACAAAGGGAGCTTTGAGTCATTTTGGTTAAAGGTGCATACTTTGATCGAATTGCAACATAGAGAAATTAATGCCTCATTTGAAAATAGTCGATTGTTAGCTCTACATAAATTTGCTAACAATATGTACAAAAAGATAAAAAAATAATGTCTCTCGCTATGCTTTGGAATTTTTTTCCTCATAAGTATAATGTTCATAAAAAATACAGTTGCGTACGGTATACGTAGTGGTTGTGTAATACAAACTACGCACAACGGACCTTGTTCGCACAAAATCTACGAATTTATAAGCAACGGCTTGGAGGTACTTTTAGACTTTTTCCACAATCATTGGAAGAGGTTAGATATAGTTGTTTGTACTGATCTTATGACGAACGAGCAATTGAAAGAAAAACTGGATAAACTCATACTCGTTGTCATGAAAACCAAGGATGAAGCACATATAGAGCATGTGTACAAGAAATGGTTTGTCATATTCCCTTCTTAAACAACTTTCATTTTAGAGCCTTCGGAAAAACTAAAAGTGTGTGGTCATCCAGTTTCCAAATGTAAGTTAACTATTATTGCATCTGTATCATCCATTAAACGAGACAAATCATATCACGGACATGTGATAAATTATGAGAAAGCGAGTGCATCATCGCTAGGTAATATTTCAAAACTTAACCGATCATTTTTTTTAAAGGGAGCAGATTACCGCCTCTCAAATTTTGTAGGGTTAAAAAATTTCATAAACAAATGAGTGATTATTTTATACAAGCAAGTGGAACAATGCATTCTAGTGGAATGGTCGGTTGTATGTAAATTATTATGATACCGACTTAAGTCAAGTTGGTTGTCCCAATGGTTACTTAAACTAGTTCCCCATCTTGTATAAACATTTTATAACATAGATCAACGATGTTAAAGTTGATGGCCACTATGGGTACCATTTGATTGTATTTTCTTTGAATGGACAACAAGATCGATAAAATTTGATTATGAATGACCTCTAAAACAAGCTTATAGATTTCACATCCGTGTACGTGAAAATATTTACTAGTATGGAGATTTTAATAGATATTACGGAACGTGTGAAATGCTCTAGCAATACGGATACTACGAAGAATTAGATGACGATGCTCGAGATAGGAGTCGTGATCGCATCTACGTTTAATTGCATACTCCACTTTGTAGGACAGTCGAAGACCATTGATGTTAGTTTCATTTTTCTACCATTAAGAGATGCATCCCCACCAATTGCAATCAACAATCCGAACCCAAGGATTCAGTAACGAAATTATGAAAAATGACTTGAAACTGTTAACATATTAAATCACATTGTCTCCTCTTCCAGGAAACAATTTACCAGCATCACCACAAAACGATACAAATCAATTTAGAATTTCACATGACTCCTCATAAAGTAATTGACCCCGAACGCCAATTCTCCAAGTGGCCATTTCCCAAGAGTCTCGGAATACGTAAAACGCATCATCTCGGACAAGGTATAGATCACCTCGAGCCATGTCGAGGGCGCCTGAACTGGTCTCCTAGAGATCCTCGTCCTCATAGACTGCCCTGATTTCGATAAATATCCTCAGAGGTCGTCATCGCCTCCTTTCCGGCGACAAGGCGACGGATCACCACGTAATAAAGTATTACTGCCGCTCTTGTGGTGGTCGTCATTGCGCCTGCCGCCATGTAGCCTCGTCGGGGAATTGCGGTCAGAAGAGAATGATTGGAGAAACCTGATCAGGGAATTGATGACCTAGATTCATGATATCGTAAGGTTTTGGGATCCAAAAGGAAATCGAAAAAGAGTTGAGATTTAAGGCCTAGTCGAATCGCAATGTGTAACATCGAGGAGAATTTTGATGAATTATGTGATTAATTGAAGGAAAGGATATGTTGGATTTGGCTTAAGACATCCACTTTAAGATAAAATTTGTTTTATTAACTTAAAAGTTAAATTAGGTTACGTGCGGGAGTATTAAAGTTTTTATTTGAAAACTAATCATGTAGATGATGGTATCATTTAAAACTACTTAGGTATTGCGATAGGGAAATGAGACCAAAGTATCTAATATTAATTTTTAGGCTTTTGCCTACTAAGCACCAACTTTGTTACAAAATCTAAATTTTTTGGTTGAATAAAAAATACTTCATATTTCTCTATTAGAAAACCTCAAAACAAAAAACATTATAGGTGAGCTTAAAATCCAAATAATGTAATCTTTCTAATAAATTAGATGTAAAGTTACCATTTTTATAAATCTAATTATGTTTTCGAAAGTTTTTTTTATAGTAGAACACCGTTTGTGCAAAGCTTTTACACCGGCGACAAATAAACTTGCCCGTATTTTTTTTGTTACCAGGTGTAAGGTAGCCGATGTCGTTGGTGCTTAGTGGCCTACACCGTCGGTTCGCGCATTTTGTACTAGCGCTGATTATAAAATGGTTTATCTTTTACACTAAAATTTATATATCGGTAGTGTAACCAAGTTCACAAAGCCGATGTGTTTTGGCCAACACCGCTAGTGTCATACGCCACAAAATATTCACCGACAATTTATCATTGTTGGCGCCGCCGGTAATACCAGAATGCATCTTTGGTTTAATAGCCTATCACCGTCATTGTAAGGGTGAGAAATAATATATGAAGACTATTTAGTGATTTGTTTCCCACACTTTGGTTTAATGGCCTATCACCGTCAGTATAAGGGTGAGAAATAATATATGAAAACTATTTAGTGATTCTTTGCCCACACCGGCGGTGTGGTTTTTTTTGTAACGAAGGTGAGAAACGACACTGTGGTGTTAAATTTATACAATATAAATTTTCCCTATTTTTATGTTTTTATATGTTTAAATTTTGCATACGTAGGATCAGGTTGAAGATTTTGGTTTAATGAGAGGAGATTTGAGGTTTGCATGATTATAGCGATTTGTTTACTAAAAAAGCTAACTATGTGCAACAACAATTGTTTAATTGGGTTAAGGTTACCATAAAGTACAACGAGTTAGTAGTTGTATTAAGACGTCGTGACGATGTCAAAAGCAGAAAAATAAAAACCTAGAGTATTATTTGTATCGAGAGATCAGGAAAGTACATTAAGTTGGTAGAACCAAAGGACCTGAAGAGAAAACCAGAACCAAGAAATGCAGATGTCCTTTCCCACTTAAAAGAAATAGAGAAAATGATGATTTATGGTCTTTAAAGATCGTATGCAAAGTTCATAATCATGACACTATAAAATTCACTGAAAGTCATTCATGCTTAGGATGATTGTCTAAAGAAAAGTTGGAATTTGTAATTAGTTCTACCAAAACATGTCCTCGAGTTATTTTTGGCGGGGTGAAAAAGTTGGACCCTAACAATTCATCGTCCCCGCTGGTTATATACAATGCTAAACTAAAATAATGGAAGATCGAAGACGGAACCGATATCATAAGTGAAATTTGTTTTGCACATCCAGATAGTTTAGATTTGTTACTGACGTTCCCAAATATGCTAATAATGAATAACATCTACAAGGTAATAAGATATCGGATGTTATTCTATGAGGTTGTTGAAGCCACTTTTACCGGGACGACTTTTTACATCAAATTTTTTTAGGTCCGGAGAGAAAATTGGAGCTAAAAATGGATGTTAAAATGTTTACAATCGTTGATGGTTACTCAGTCCATCGAACCACCGTACATTGTTTTGACGGATAGAAACTTAGCATTGGTGAAGGCGGTCAAAGAAGTGTTCCCTAATGTAACCTGCATGTTATGTCAATGACACATAAACATGACCGTCTTAGCGAAAATGAAAAAATCATCAATGATAAAAAAAACTCCGATGAATTTTTAAAAGTGTGAAGTAAAATTATGTTGTCAGATACGGAACTCTCGGTCAAGAACTATTGGTCGAAAACGCTTTGTGACTTCAAATAATATCCAAAAATAATCGATGACACCATAAACTTGGTTAGATCTTATGGTGATAATTTTATCACGTGGAGAACTAACAAATCATTTCATTTTGGTAACCAACCCACTAACCACGTAGAGAGCGTTCATTCCACCGCAAGTGTTTCCTTCGTACGAACAAAGGTAACTTCGAGTCATTTTGGTTAAAGGTTCCTACTTTGATCGAATTGCAACATGAAGAAATTAATGCCTCATTTGAAAATAGTCGATTGTTACCTTTATGGTAATTTTATGCCTATTAGTACTATTGGTGATCTTTATTCCACATTCACTATTATTTTTGTGTCTCGTGACCTCTTCACGAATCTTATTTATATTGGTCAATTGGTCGATAATAATTGTCATGTCATTTTCTCTCGTTTTGGTTGTGTTGTGCAGGATAAAGTGTCAAGAAAGATGATTGCGAAGGGTCCTAAAGTGGGACAACTTTTTCCATTATATAAGTCTTCTTCCATTGATATTCCTAGTTTTTTCATTTCGTTTGCTTGTAATGTTGTTGGTTCTCGAAACCAAATGTGGCACATACGTGTAGGTCATCTACATTCTGATGTAATTTTTACTTTGGTTCATTCTGGATTATCGGGAAATAAAACAAGTTACTCTCATGAACTTTCTTTCGATTGTACAGCATGCAAACTTGGTAAAAGTAAGTTGTACTTTTTCCTCATCATGTATCTCATGATTCATAATGCTTTGATGTTATTCATAGTGATGTCTGGTGGATTGCACCCATTGTCTCTCACGCACTCTACAAGTATTTTGTTACATTCATTGATGATTTTAGTCCTTTTAATTGGGTTTACTTTCTTTGGGCTAAAGCTGAATTTTTTTTCACTTTTTAAAAGTTTTCTTGCATATATTGAAACACAATTTTCTGCCAATATAAAAGTTTTACGATTTGATTCTAGGGTGAATATATGTCACATGAGTTTTAAAAATTTCTTCAAAATAAATGGATTCTCTCTCAACGTTCTTGTCATTTGACACCACGACGAACCAATGTAGAGCAAAAAATTGTCACCTTCTTAATGTGGTAAGAACTATTTTACTTGAATCATTTGTTCCTCCTCGTTTTTTGTATGAAGCACTTTCTACAGTTGTACTTTTTTATTAATCGTTTACCTTCTCCTACATTAAATCACGTTTCTTTTTTAAAAAAAATTGTTTGGTCATTCTCCTTCATATTCTGATCTTCGTACTTTTGGATGTGTTTGTTTTGTACACCTCTCTACTCATGAACATCATAAACTTACTGCTCAATCTGTAAAATGTGCTTTTCTTGGTTATGTTATTCCTCATAAGGGTTATGTTTATTACGATCCTCATGCTCGTTGTCTTGGGTGTCTGGGAATGTGATTTGTTTTGAAAATCAATATTTGTTTCCTTCTCATGTTGATATATCTCCTGCATCTTTATCTCTCATGCCTAGTTTTTTTAAATTTCAAAATCTATATAAAGATTTAAACCTGGTTTTATGTATCGACGATGTAATCGAGATGAGTATGGTCCCACTTATTCTGTGATCCCTCTTTGATACCACGAATCTTTGTCGATCTACTTGTCCTTCTCGACCCCCTAATAGCTATGATTTTTCTTCTTTTGTCTCTCTGGTAACTAATTTATCCAGTATTTCAATTCCCACTAGCTACAAATAAGCCATGGAACATGAATGTTGGAAACTCAATGCAAGTAGAACTTCAAGCACTTGAGGAGAATCATACATGGGATATTGTTCATTGTCCTCATATAGTTAAACCAATTGAGAGTAGATGAGTTTTCTCTGTAAAAACTACGTTCTGATGGCTCTTTGAAGTGATATAAAGCTCGTCTTGTAGCTCTGGGTAATAAACAAGAATATGAGATTGATTATGATGAGACATTTTCTCATGTTACCAAAATGACCACAGTTTGAAGCATCTTGACTATTGTTGCTTCACAGTCGTTGTCGTTGCATCAAATAAATGTTAAAAATTCTTTTCTCCATGGTGATATTTAAGAATATATTTATATGAAGCTTCCATCTAGTATGAGTACTTCTTCTCCTCGTGATGTCTGTAAGTTAAGGCGTTATTTTTATGGGCTAAAACAAGCACCTCGAGCTTGGTTTGAGAAGTTTCGTCGTACACTTCTTTCTTTCAATATTACCAAAGTCACTATGATTCTTAGTTATATTTTTACACGTCTACATCGAATATAGTCCCTCTCTTGGTTTATGTGGATGATATTTACATCACTGGTACTAATTGAAGTTTGATTACTAAGCTTCAAAAATAGTTAAATGCAACTTTTTATATAAAAGATCTTGGCCAAATTACATACTTCTTAGGTTTAGAAGTTCATCATCGAGTTAATGGTATTTTTTTGAACCAACCAAAGTATATTCAAGATCTTATCACTTTGGATGGTTTGGAGGAGGCTTCTTCCGTTGATACTCATATGGAGGTAAATGTCAAATTTAGAAAAAATAAAGGGAACCTTTTAGAAGATCTTACTATTTATCGACGCTTGGTTGGAATTCTTATCTACTTGATAACTACGCATCTTGATATATCATATGTTGTTAATCAAGTCAGACATTTTATATTCTCTTCTCCACATCTACACCTTGCTGCAGTTCGACACATCATTCGTTTTTTTTCAAGGCTCACATACTCGTGGTTTGTTCTTTCCTACTGGCTCATCTCTTCAACTTGTTTCCTATAGTGATATTGATTGGGTTGGATGTCTAGGTACAGGTTAATCTACTGGGGGTTGGTGTATGTTTTTAGGCGATGCTCTAATTTCTTGGAGGTGTAAGAAACAAAATCGTGTTTCTAAATCCTCTACCAAATCCGAATATCATGTCATGTCTAGTTTCCAAAATTATATGGCTACGCGGTTTTCTTGAGGAGATTGGGTTTCCTCAAACAACTTCTACCCCTTTTTATGTTGATAACACTGGTGTCATTTAGATTGCTAACAATCCTGTTTTTTATGAGCGCACCAAGCACATTGAAGTTGATTGTCATTATATTCGAGATACTTTGGAAAAGCAGGCGATATCTCTTCCTCGTATCTCTTTTGATCTCCAAGTGGCTGATATTTTTATCAAAGCTATGACTCATCAGCGGCATCAATTTCTCATTGGCAAATCGTTACTGGTTGATTTACCAACATCAATTTGAGGGAGGGTGTTTAAGTAAATAAATTAGATTAATATCTAATTTATTTTAGTCAAAGATTTAATAGTATAATATCTATGGTAATCAATTATAGTCAATGGTTTACGCCAATTTTATGAAAATAAAAATATTATAGTATTAATTGTTGTAACAACCATAAATTATTATAAAAGGTGAACGAGAACGAGAAATAAGACACAATTTTTCAGAAATAAAATACTTTTGACATTGACTACTGCTATAGCAAAGGGGCTAGACTAAGTTTGGGTTAATTTCCAAAGATAACACTTGCAATTGAGGAAATGAAAATGATCATTTATGCTTCGGTGATTATGAGTTTAATATATGCTCAAGTTTTTACTAGGACATTTGTTGTAAATACGTTGGGAAGGTATGTATGTAACCCATGCATGGACCACTTGAGGGTAATCTATAAGGAACAAAAGGGTACCTGTTGACATACAAGAAGTCAGAAAGGCTAGAGATCATTGGATATTCTGACTCAGATTTTGGTAGATGCATGGACACACTGAAAAAGACTTCGGGCAACATATTCTTATTAGTGCAATATCTTTGAAAAATGTAAAGCAGACACTTATTGTATCATCCATTATAGCAACATAATATGTTGTGTACTTCGAGGCATCAAATCAATCATTGTAGATGTGCAATTTTATTACTTATGTACGCGTTGTTCAAGGGATGGTAGGTCATATGAAGTTGCAATACGATATCAATTTTGCAATGCAGTACTCTTATAGTAATAGGAGCTCATATAAGTCCAAACAAATAAACATAAAGTTCCTATATGTTAAAGATAGAGTCTAAAGGGGTCAAAACAATATAGATCACATTTGTACAAACATTATGATAGAAGATCCTCTTACAAAGGTGGTATTGCCTAAGGTTTTAGAGTAATACACCTCCAAGATGGATGTAAACGATTTAGAGGTTTGTTAGTTTCAGGAGATTTTTTGTAATATGATTCGATTAATATTTACAATATTGTATATATAAAGGTTTATTGCAATATGTGGTTTGGTTAAATTTATTGGCGTATGTTGTTTTATTAGATTATCAATTTAGAGTCATTTAAGAGTAGATATATACGATTACGTTTCATATTATTCTTAAGTTACAGACCATAATTGACTTAAGTAATTGATTGATGGTGCTAAAAATATTATTTTTAAAATGAATATGAGATAATTTTAAATTTTTTAAAACATGATAAATTTTAAATTTTTATTGTTCTACGACTTTGGTATCGAAAGCTTCTCCATCACTTATTTTTGCAACAAGTTTTGCGAATCTAATATCTAATATATATAAAAGAGAATAAAAAATTGACAGAAATGAATGTTAGCGTAGATAACAAAATTAAAATAACACTAGTCAAGTGGTTAATATTATAAAGCATAACAAACTTTATAAAAGATACAAACTTTTATTATAATTGATATATTAAATAACAACATTGTAATATTTGTACTATGCACCGATAAAATCTATATAAATTATAATCAAAATCAACTAAATTCATGTTTATATGCAATTTGTTGTATTTTGAAAAAAAAAATCATTAAATTTCCAATTCTGTAAAATTTTAAATTTGAAGTTGAATTTAAGTTTTGTAAATTTAGAAAATAGAAAAAATGTTTTAAAAAAAAATCTATAATATGACTATAATTGATAATAACAAAAAAAATGTTGTACTTAGAAAAAAAATCACCTGTAAAATTATAAATTTGTAATCGAAGTTTTGTATAAAGAAATCGTAAGTTCGGGAAAAAAGAAAAAAAATTAACAATAAAAAAAAAATCTCATGAACATAATTGATGATAACAAAAAAAATCATAAATTGAAAGTGAGTTAAAAAATTATTTGTACGTTCATAGAAATAACATGACACATCTTAACATTTTATTATAAATTCTATTTTTTTGTCAACAACTTTATATTTATTTTAATATATTAAATTATAATTTATTTGTTCAATATTACATTTTAGTTTTCTCCCAATATTTTAGTTTATGAATTTGGAGACGAATTGATAGTGGTTAAAATATCCCATATGTGGTAAGTTGTAGATAGGTAATTTTATTTTTGCTTTGGTTTTTTTTTAATTTGTTCCTTTTTTTTGTTACATGGTTAATTTTGTTTCAAATTCAGAAAAACAAAACATATTTTTTAAAAAATTAAACAAAATCAACTATTTAATTTTCCAATTTATATCATATGTTTTTGGTACATTGAGTATTTAGTACATTCGATACTAAAAGTATTTTATAAGTTAAAATTTTATTCCATACATTTAAAAGGTGATTTTGTATTTAATTATGCGGTCATCATTTGAAAAAAATGCCGTGATTATGGTAATGCTGATTAATTTAGAAACTGTCATGGCTATATGTACTATACCATTCCAAAACTGTTCAAAACAGCGCATCTGGTGTAGTGGTATCATATTACCCTCCCACGGTAATGACCAGGGTTCGATTCCCTGGATGCGCAAATGTTTTTAATAATTCAATCTTTTTATATAACTAATTCTACTTATACATATCTTTATATACATCTTTTTATATAACTAATTCATGATTAGCGGCTAAAAATCTATATAACTAATTCTACTTATATATATCTTTATATACATCTTTTTATATAACTAATTCATGATTAGCGGCTAAAAGTCGCATTGGTCTCCTCTATTTTACCTGTGTATCATAGTAGTTTCTCATCTTCACTTTTGTCTTCCATCCATTCTTTATCTTTTAAAAATTTGTAAGAAGCAAGTTAAGAAATATTTGCTAAATCCAAAGTAAAAGTCATGAGTTAAATGCAAAATAAAAATCATAAGTTAAATACAAACTAAGAATCATGGTTAAATGTGAATCAAAAATCAATTGTTAAATACGAATTGAGAATATTAGATTAAACAAGAATCCAGAATGATGTGGTCTATACGAACTCATAATCATGATTTGAATTTAAGTTGAGAATCATATATTAAATTGAACTGTGAATAAGGGCTTAAAAAGGAATAATAAATTATCATGTGGTTTATACGAACTCATAATCATGATTTGAATTTAAATTGAGAATCATATATTAAATTGAACTGAAAATAAGGGCTTAAAAATGAATAATAAATTACATATTAAACCCCAAATTAGAATCAGTGATAAAATGTGGATAACAAATCATAGTTTAGTTAAATCCAAATTGAGAATCAAGGGTTTGATAAAAATCGTAAACTATTAGTTAAACACGAAATCACATACTTGTTAAATTTAAACTAATAGTATTGGGTTAAACGTAAATCAAAAATCATGTATTAAATCCAAACTGAGAGTCAAGAACTAAATGTGAACCAAAAATCATGTGTTAAATCCGAACTAATTATTAGGATAAAATAATAATCGCGGATAACGGGTTAAATAAGAAATATTAATTAAATATGAATTAAGATCATGTGTTAAACGTGAGTCGTGAATAAGTTGTTAAACCTAAACTAAGAACATCGGATTCAATGCGAATTATGAATCATGTGTGTATACGAATTGATAACCATGTGTTAAATTCAAACAAAGAATCATGTGTTAAAATCGAATTGAGAATACGGGGTTAAAAGCAAATCGTGAATCATGTGTTAAATATGAACTTAGAATCAATGGTTAAATGTAAATAGCAAATCATGTGTTAAACCTGAACTTATAACCATGTGTTAAATTCAAATCAAGAATCATGTATTAAATCGAATTGAGAATATGGGGTTAAAAGCAAATCGTGAATCATATGTTAAATATGAACTTAGGATCAATGGTTAAATTTGAGCTGAGAATCATGTGTTAAATGCAATTTATAATCATGTATCAAATTTGAACTGAGAATCATGTGTTAAACTGAATTGAGAATAAAGGGCTTAAAGTGAATCACAAATAATGTGGCATATCTGAACTAAGAATCAAGGTTTGGATATGAATCAAAATCATAGATTAAACACGAACTATGAATCAACTATTAGATCTGAATTGAGAATCTTGGGTTAAACGTGAATCACGAATCACGTGTTAAATCTGAACGGAGAATCAAAGGCTAAATGCAAACTTAGACATGGGTTAAATATGAATTAAGAATCATTAATTAAATACGAACTGAGAATCATGGGTTAAACACAAATCATGAATTATTTTTTAAACCCGAACTGAGCATATTGGATTAAACGTGAATCGTGAATCATGTGTTTTATGTGGTGATAATCATGTGTTAAATTTGAACCACCAATCATGTGTTAAACCAAATTAAGAATTTGGGTAAAAAATAAATTGTGATTCATATTTTAAATCTGAACTTAGAATCCATGGTTGAATGTGAATAGTTAATTATGTGTTAAATGGGAACTTAGAATCATATATTAAATTTGAATTGAGAATCATGTGTTAAAAGGAACTGAAAATCAAAGGCTAAAAGTGAATCACGAATGATATGTCAAATCCGAATTGAGCATCAAGGGTAAATGTGAAGCGCAAATCATAGATTAAACACGAATTGTTTTGTTATTATAAATTGAGAATCGTGGGTTAAACGCGTGAATCATTTGTAAAATCCGAATTGAGAATTAGTGGCTAAATGCGAACTCATAATCATGGGTTAAATGCGCATTATGAATCATAAATTAAATACAAACTGAAAATCATAGGTTAAACGCGAATCATGAATCATTTGTTAAACTTGGAGTGAGAATATTGGATTAAACACGAATCGTTGAATCATGTATTTTATGTGAACTAATAATCATGTGTTAAATTCGAACCAAGAATTATGTGTTAAACTAAACTAAGAATTTGGGGTTAAAAACAAACTGTGAATCGTGTTTTAAATGCGAACTTAGAATCATACATTAAATATGAACTGCAATGTGAATCGCAAATCACGAGTTGAACACGAATTGTGAATCATTTTTAAAATCTGAATTGAGAATTTTGGATTAAACGAGGAACATGAATCATGTATTAAATTCGAACTAAGAATCATTGACTAAATATTGATTATTTTATTTACCTTATTTCCATAATAAAAGTTAATTTCATTAATATCTTTATTATTTTTATTGTAACATATTATTTAACTTATTATTATTATTTATATATTAAAATTAATATAAAATCGATTTAAAAATGTAATTAGTAAACTAAAATATATTAAATTCACATTTGAAAACATTTATATAAGATTTAAATTAATTTATTCAAAAATGAAAAGTAAATTATTAATTAGATTTATAATTGTTTCGTAACATAATAAATCATCTTAAATAACATTTTTATGTAATTATAATTAATGTAATTTCAAAATAAATTATTTTACATATGTTCTTGTTATTTATTAATATGTTTTTATTAAATATTTGTATATATCAATAAACTAGTGTTACATGTATGATACACTGTAGATTATCCTAATTTTAGTAATGTCAGTTATATGAGTTAAAAAGATGGAGTTTAGAAAATTTAATTATAAAATTACACAATTTTTGAATGAATAAAGAATATTTTGTGACCAAAATTTGGACAAGGAAAATGAAAAATAATTTGGGGAATAAATTTTGTTTGGATTGAAGAATGTTGGGGTTACTTATCAGGATATATAAATAAAAGCTTTTATCAGCTAAATCGGAAAAAGATTTGAAGTTTATACTGATGATAGACTAGTAAAAAAATGAGAGGTCAATCTCTTGAGATATTTCAAAAAAGTACAAATTTTAACTGGAAGGTCAGTAGCTTTAAACAGGTTCATATCAAGGTCTTGAGACAAATGTGCACAATTTTTTCAAGTTTTAAGAAAAGCGAATAAATTCAATTGAACTCTGGACTATGATGAGACATTTAATAAAATAAAATAACATGTGTACTCTCTATAAATTTTGACCAAACCTACAATAGGAGAACAACTATTTATCTCCATCGTTGTGTCGGATTATGCATTGTGTGCAGTTTTATTCAGTGAAGTTGAAAATTATCCACTTAAAAATAAAGCCTTATTTTTAAGCATATGAAAACAGACAGTGTTGCAGGATTAGATGGGTACAACATTTATTTTTATAAAATTTGTTGAAGCATAATTAAGGGTGATCTCTATACTTCTATTAACTCTTTCATTCATGGTTATAGCATGCCAAATGGCATGTTTACTACTGGGATTAGTTTGATCCATAAGACTTATAACCCTATAAGTTGGAGTAATTACAGACCAATAAGTCTGTGTTCTATGTTAAATATAGTCTTCTCTAGGCTTATTATTACAAGGATTTCTAATATTCTTCCTCATATTATTTCTAACAATCAGGTTTCCTTTGTTAAAAATAAATCCATTCACGAAAATATACTTATAGCCAAAGAGATGGCTTATGATCTTAATAGATAGCTTAAGAATGGTAACATTATGATACAATTAGACATGTCAAAAGCATTTGAGAGAATGTCCTTCTCTTTCATACTGAAATTTTTATCTCATTTTGGATTCTCTAGTAGTTTCATAAGTCTGGTTTCTAAGATGATTAAGAGTTCAATATGTCTATTCTTAGTAATGGTAACAGCTATGGTTATTTCCAATCTAAAAGGGGCTCGAGACAGGGTGATCTCCTGTCTCCAAGCCTTTTTATTAGTAGTGAGGAAGTGCTTATTAGAGGTCTGTCTAAGCTATTAAATGCTAACAAGTCTATGAAGTATGCTTCAAGGCCCAAAATCTTTATCCATTGTACTACTTTTGCTAATGATATAATCATTTATACTACCAGTCTGCCTAATTCTATTGAGCTATTAAGCTGCTTCTTAGACAGGTACCAATTTGTGTCTGACCAATCCATAAATAAAGATAAAACTAAACTTTATTAGGCCCCTTGTGTTATACTAAAGTCTTAATTGGCTCCTCAAACAATTGTAATTTTCTTATTATAGTAATAGAAGTCGCTTGCATAAAAAATGGTCAAAATTTTTAAATGAAATTTGGATTATAATAAGAATTTTTTTAAAAAAGAGATCCTTATCATTTACCATTTACCATAGGTAAAAGAGATTTTAGGTTTATATGTAACAGTATTTTAATAATTTAAAGCTTTTGAAATACAAATTTAATAGAAAGATCTCATTTTAATAAAAGGGGACCCATTGTAGTTTAGCCAAAAAAATGAAACACAAGACCTCTAATACAAAAGTAAATATGAGACCGTTACGTATACTTATATAAAACCCACAGTTTTACCTAACCCTAGAGCTGCAGAGCGCAATGCAAGAAGGAGCAGAAGTCGTCTCGTCTCCCTACCGAACGGTCCGTTTCTGTTCCTTTTTACCATCACTTGAATTTATCACTGTCTCTTCGTCCGGATTCAATCTATCAAGGACTTGCAACTTTATCGCTTCCTCTTTAAAAGAGGCAAGATCTTTTCTCCACAAATATTTAGTATATTCTTTTTCAATAGCTATTAACTCCTCATCGTACTTAGAAATACGATATCTCAACTTTGAAATGTTCTTCTTTCTTAGTGGTGTTAAAAAGGATAAAATATTCTCATATTGATCAAACCCAGTTACCACAGCTTTTGAGGGTTCGACTGTCTTTTCAGAATCATCAATGGCATGAGGGTAGTTTTCTTGCAACTTGAGCGCAAAATCTTCAATTTCGATTTTAAAGTCCTCCATTAACTGTAATTTAGCCCGTGACTTGTTTACCTCCAACTTAATAGTAGCAATATGAGCTTCCTATAATACATGAGAAAATATATATTATATAAACAATAAAGTTTAAAATACGAAAAATATAGTTAATGTATACATACCTTTCTTTTTTCATAAAACTCACGCCTAGTCTCATAGAATTCTAGCTGAACTGTAATATGAAAAACATAACAAAGATAAATAATAATGTTGTTATAATGGAATGATATGCATCAAATAAAACTTACAATCTTTTATAGTGTCGTATCTTTTAAGAGCACTGCTACGATCGAAAAGATGTATGTTTGTTGTGCTAATGGGAGTGGTAATTTCAAAATTCTCCAACATATTTTTTGGGACTCCCCTCATGTTATTCTTAGAAAGAGTAAGAGCAATATTTATAGATGTAGCGTCGCTGTAATCTCGGATATCCTGCAACAACCAGAATATATGAGATCAGAACAAAAATTAACAGTTTTAGTGATAGTAGCTAGTGATGATAGATTTTTTACCATTATAAGAGGATGACCTTCTTCATTTGTAAGGTCGGGTGGGGTATTTTTGTAATCAGTTGTCCACTTGCCGATCGGAAACTCCGTAATATGGATCGTTGTAGCATTTATTTTAGTTATAGTTCCTTTGGTGATATATTTTCCTACTCCAGTCTTTTTTATGGTTCCTTTAAAAGAATGATACCACGGATGGATATCTAATATGTCTTTATCATCTAGCAAATTCTCCAAATTTTGTATGATATCGAATGGGTTATAATTTGGTATAAAAGTACTCCAACATGTCTTTATTCCTCTACAACCATTTATAAGAACCAGTGGTACGATGGGGATATACCTGATGGAAAGAGAAATAAAGATATAAGCACTCAAAATGGTCTTTTAAGGAATGTTTTATTTCAAATAAAATAATATACCAAGTTGGTTGAATGTATAACCTATCTTCTTTCAAACATTCCACTAGGTTGTTATCCTCCTTCGAGAATAAAAATCGTGTGATGGGAGATAGTTTTGTGTACAGATACCTAGAAAATGCTGCATCATACCCCCTTCCTAAAGAATACAAATAATAAAACTGATTATGAATTAATAAAGCAAACTAAGAAATAGTAGATTAAGTTTGCTTATCTGACCTTAGCACGAGTTCCAAATTGACCTCCGAGATGAAGGAGATTTATGTTGTTGGTGCCAATGTAATCATGTGTCATACGAGTAATTGTCGATACAAGACTCTCATCGTCATGATGGTAGGCAGAATTTTCCAAAACATAACCACAAATTTGAAAAATCTTTTCTTCTGTTTCAAATTGTTTTTTGAAAGAAGAAAATATAAAAAAATTTACATAGGTTTCAGACCATCTAATAAGGATGGTATAGACCTTTCACAGTCGGCCAAAAAATAATATTTAATTTCTTTATCAATAACTTCCTTATAAGAAATGGAATTGTTGGTCCAAACAAGATGGGGATCGGCCTGCAAGAGTGAATTATTAGAATATAAAAGTAAAAATATATGAAGAATATAAATAACACCATATATATATATATATATAGTTTGCCACATTTTCTTATTTTGTATATTTCTTCCAAGTGCTATTTATATTGCTTCTTCATCTGCTGACATTGCCGAGTTAAAAGATACAATGTGTTTTCTTAGGTTCTTAAAATATATTTCTCATTTTCCTATATTGTGTTTGTTCCGAGGCCCTGCATGGAAACATAATTTGTTGTACTTAATAGTAAAAAAATACTAATAATTTAAATAGTTTATATAATTATACAAATCTTATAGTACTTAATACTCCATTCATGTGTATTTACCCCCAAAGATTCATTCCATTTTTGGAACTGGGGAATGGAGTAGAATTCTATCACGTCTCTGCTATTTATATGAGTAGCTTTAACAATAGGCGTGATAAACTCTTCTAGGAATGAACTTTTGAGTAGATCGGCCCAAAACATGTGTATAAGATTTATTATTAGTCCCTTAATATGAGATCCATCATGATCATGTCAGAGATAAAAAAAAATTATAACAATGATATAAACAAAATCAGAAAAGCATATAAAATACAAAAATACCATTAAAGAAATACCTAATCAACCATTATGAGGACCAGCCATATCTTAATGAATAGTGTTATAGTATATTACACCTTTCTCCAACCATATAATCTTTTTGAGACTATTAGTCCCGGCATTATTTTTTATTTGAAGAGGGCTGACCTTCTTTACATTAAGGATTTTTCCTCTCAACGGAAACACACCGTAGTATTTTTCAGTCAATCAACGACAATCTGACCATATGTTGATCAAAGTCAGAATAATAATAACAAAAAAAACATATAAAAGAAAGGGAAAATTTACTGTAAGAGTTTTTGCTGTAGATCAAAGTCAGAATAATAATAACAAAAATAAAAACATACAAAAGAAAGGAAAAACTTATTGCAAGAATTTTTCTTGTAGATCAAAGTCAGAATAATAATAAGAGAAAGAAAAACAGATAAAATAAAGTTACACTCGTGCTTAATGTTTAATATTTATACTAATATATTTCCTAAATTATAGGAGTTACCATTTGTTTGTTTAATATATCATACTAATCTTTTTCCTAAACTAACTAAGTTACCGTTTGTTTGCTAAATTGAATAATATATTCAATAATATATATTATTTAAAATCACAATTGATATAATTTTTGTTTTTTTTACATGCCAACTATGGCGGCCTAAAATACATGAAACACTTACTTTATTTATTTATACATTGTTCCTCTATTCTAAATCAAAATTGGACAGTCTTTTCTTGCAATTTATTTTTGAAGTTAAGTTTTATTGAACAGTTATTAAAATTTTGTAACACATGCAAAATTTTGTAAAATTTTAAAGCGTAAATATCATCAATAATTTCATATTTCGCATTATATCAAATTTATTTTTATTTTTTTCGCATATAATTGTTTAGATGATATACTTTTTTGATTTTCTTTCGCTACGTGACAATTGTGGTTGTTAAAAGTACATGAAACACTTTATTTATTTATACATTGTCTATTTTAGATTAAAGTTGGACTATTTTATTCTTCGAGAATGACTTGTAAAATTTAAATTGCCAATGTTTGTGTCGATTTTAGCAGGTAAAAAATCGTCAACAGTTTTCATATTTTGCGTTGTATCAAATTTTTTATTTTTACTATTTCTTTTTGTATAATTGTTTATAACTATCATGTGACACTTTATAAACTACACATGAAATAAATATTTATTTTCAATAATTTTTTTACATTTTTTTACAATAAAAAAAATTATCATCTAAAAATATCAATTAAAAATAAATAAAACTAAAAATATAATATTTTTTTATTTTTTTTAACTAAAACTGAAAATAGAAAAATGTTTACAAAAATTAAACACAATCTTTGTTATCTAACTTCCAAACCAAGAATCTAAAAAAACATGAGGCTAAACACTACTCGAGTACTTCGGAATCTGTCGAAGGCTAAACTACAGACTCAGAAGTGTCATCATCTTCTTTGAGCAGTGATCATTGTCGAAAGAAAAAGAAAGGGGAAGTTTCAGTCTAAAAAACATTCATAAAAACACCACAAAGTAAGAAAACATGACTCCTCGGAATAGAAAAGGACCTGAAAGGGTAAAGAAAAAAGGAAAGAATATTAGGGAAAATTGAAAGGGTCAGTAAACTATAACATAAATCGCTTGCTTAGTGACCAGTTTGTCGTGCAACTCGAGCCTGGGATATTTGACGCTCCCCATGAGGATCACATGTTTAGTCAATCATATAATTGGAGGCAGTCGTCGTTGTATGCGGAAATCCTCTTCAGATATCTTCATAGGCGCTTTGATAGTTCGAAGATGGAAAAGTATAATAAAAGCCAAGACCTCGATAGTCATTTCGAGCAATTTAAAAAATTTATGATGAGCTTTAATGACGATGACCGGCTATTGTGCATGGATTTTTCTCAAACTTTCAAGGATAACGCCTTAAATGGTATAAAAGATTACCGCATAGATCAATGAAGAATTTCAACATATTTTAGATGGCATTCGGGAGGTAATTTGTGGAAAGTAAATAACTTAGAGGGAACGATAATCCATTGTTGGCAACACCCTACTGAGTCTTCGAAAGATTACACCAACCGTTTTGTGAACACAAAAGATGGGTTGGCAGATTGCTTTGAACATGTGGTTATAGGTTCACTTCAATAGGGGTTGTTAGTGGGCGAATTGGTTAATTCAGTGACCCAAAAAAATAATATATTTTAGGATAGTTTGTTGAATCAAGTCGGAAAGAAAATCAATGTTGAAGAACCAAGAGACTGAGGCAGCCTCATCTGGTATAGACCTGCCCATTCACCCCCCCCCCCCCTCTCCCACAACTAGTAGCCCGTCACAAGCTACATGTAGCAATCGTCCGAGGGACTCTGGCAATGGTTCTCACCGTGTCAATACAAAGCCAATCTAATCAAGGAAAGCAGTCTATGCCTAGAGGGAATCAATGGGTCCAACCTGGTTATTTTGCATATCTAATCCAAAATTTGGCTACCATTTTTGATAGGGTGTTGTTGAATTTCAAAGGCCTACACCTATTGAAATTCTAAAGGAATATTGAAATACACGATTCTGCAGGTATCACAATGATGTTGGACATGACACTCAGGATTGTATTGTTTTAAAGCAAGAGATACAATCATTAATTGAGAATAGAAAATTAACCACATTTGGTACATTACACATGAGAAATAGGCAAGTAAATAACATATTGCAACCGAGATCAAGTGGGACTCAAGCTGCATCACCTGTTTTCTAAAGGAAAAATACATAAGCTCCTAAAGAAGAGAGTACAATAATGATTATTGAGCAGTTTGATGTGGATAAAGAATACTTGGATCCTAATCTGGATCGGGTTTGAGTGAATGTGGTGGTTGAAAATACTGGAAAGGTTTCCAAGTTGTGTAGTTACTTTAAATCTTTGACTATGTTAGAGGGGATATCATGACAGCACTTTCGAATTGTTATAGGAAAAGGTATGTGGTTAGTTTAACCACCCAATCGGAAGGAAAAATGTCTTCACATTTGTACCAGAATCTCGCTCCCTTCATAGTTTTTTTTATGAAAACGAATTAAGAAATATCACAGGCCCACGTGAGGATGCTATGGTAATAGGGACATCAACTGAGGTTATTAAAATCCGATGAATTTAGATTGACACGTGCAACTCAGCTAATATTTTGTTTTTATCCACCTATAAACAGACGAAAAAACCCATTCATCATACTCTTATCGAATAGAATAATAGTAGGGTTTACTCGCAACTCCGTTGATGTTATTGGAGAAATCGAGAGGATGTGAATTCTTGGGAAATGACCATTTAAAAAATTATCAGAGTATTGTTTGTGGTTGTGGACTATCTGACTTCATATAATGTCGTTTTTTGTAGGTCTTGGCTATCAAGGAAGCATGTGGATCCATCAACAATTCAATAATGTTTAAAATGCACTGTTGGAGGTCAGGTAGAGGTGGTTCAGAGCAGCCAAAAATGGCTAAGGAATGGTATGTCACTGCTCTTGCTCCAAAGTCCCTTGAGAATGTGACAGACAAGAAGAAATAATAATTAATTGAGTCATCTTCGGATCCAAGAAAAATGGATGATTCAATGAAGACAAGTAGTGTTGTTATCCCGGTTAAAAAGGTCGAAACACACAGTGTGGCCGATGGAAAAATGTTAAAATTGGGGCTAGATTGCCATCAGAATTAAAATAAAATTTAATGTCTTTCTTGTCTAAAACTTTGCATTTGTTCGCCTGGTGCAATGAAGATGTGACTGGTTTACCGGCTAGTATCATTTTCCATAAGTTGATTGTGTATTCCGATGCGCGCCCAATAATCCAAAGAATAAGAGCTTTTTCCAAAGAAAAATCTGAAGCCATTTTTAAAGAGGTAGACAAGTTGACTAACGTCAGATTTATTTCAGAATCTCAACATCCACTATGGATGAAAAATTCAGTACTTATAAGAAAAAATAATGGTAAATAGTGAATGTGTATCGATTTCATATATCTCAATAGAGCACGTCCCAAGGATCCTTTCCCAGTTTCTCGAATAGATCCGTTAGTGGATTCTACTTCGGGAAATAAGTTGTTATCTTTAATGGATGCCTTTGTTGGGTACAATCAGATAAAAATGGATCCTAAGGACCATGATCATACTACGTTTATCACTGATAGGGGGCTTCCCTGTTCAAGGTAATGTCATTTGGCTTAAAGAACGTTGGGGCTACTTATCAGCGCCTAGTGAATAAAGCATTTGCCAGTCAGATTGAAAAAAATGTGGAAGTTTACATTGATGGCATGATTGTAAAGAGTCCAATGGAGGAAGATCATTTATGTGACCTCGAAGAAACCTTCTCTAATTTGGAAGCCATTAACTTAAAGCTCAATCCAGAAAAAGTGTACATTTGCAGTACGATCGAGAAAAGTTTTGGAATATATCATTAATGAAAAATGGATACAGACGGACCAGTCGCAATTAGATGCATTGTTGACTATGGAACCTTCTCGATCTACCAAAGTAGTTCAAATGTTAATTGGAAGGTTGGTAACTTTTGATATGTTTATTTCAAGATCATCAGATAAGTGTGCGCAATTTTTCTAAGTATTAAGAAAAGGAGAACGAAATCAATTGGTCCCCAAATTATGATAAGGCATCCACTAAGATCAGGAAATATTTATCTTCACCTAAAAACCTATTGAAAGCGATCATCGAAGAAAGGCTCTACATGTATCTAGCGTATCGGATTATGTAGTAAGTGATATGTTAATTTGGGAGGTTGACTATTAAGCAGTCCAATTTATTACATTAGCAAGATTTTTTAAATGTCGAGAGAAGCGACCTCGGATTCTAAAAAAAAAAACCTTTTATCTTTTTTCAATACAAAAAATAATAAAACAAAATATTTAAAATTATATAGATAATAAAATTAAGTTTATTATTTAAAAATATTTTAATAAGTGCTTTAGAAATACAATATAATAAAATCACAAATTAAATAATAATTTAAAAGATATTTTTAATAAATAAATTTAAGTTTGTTAAAAAAAAATTACAAAATGAGGTGCCTCTTTCCTAGGTGGTACCACTAACACACCTGTACATGCATTAAGAAAAAAAATTAAAATGGTTCACTTTGAAACATCTCTATGGATAATTGAGTTTCGTAAAGCCAAAATATAGTAAAACGGTCTTCACTTTAGAAACCTCTAATTAATTTTTGTGTTTTCTTAAAACCAAAAATAGTAAAACAGTTCGCTAACAAAATAAAACCTTAAATTTTCAGTAGTTTGGAGTATCTTACTGAAGCAAAATAATCCGAGGAATAACATAAAAGCAAGACAGCAACCCCAAATGGTGTAACAAAACTGGGTTTCAAACGACTAATAACACAAAATTGTAACATAAGTTACTTAATTTCTTCATACATCTTGACTTTTGAAGCCTTAAAAGATATTATCATGGTAAAATTTGCATCAACAACTCTTCTATAATATTATCTTGGAATTCCAGTTTGTCTAACCCAGAGCCGACTTAAAACCAACTGAATGGTTAAGGGATTCCTATGTGGTTGAATCTTCATTTGCTTGCTTCTGGCTTCTTAGGGACTTTAAGTTTACCGCCATCAATCAAAGGCTGCAGCTCACCTTTTGCCATATCTCGGACCTCAGAATCTGGTGTTTCTAAGAAAGCAGATAGGACCTTAGACCTGCAATATTGTAACAATATATTTGTTACGGTGACAAACCAATGTAAAACCATTAAATTGTCAAGTTGGAGTTTATGGGTGGCTAACGCGGTAATTAGATAAGACATCGGTTCATTCAATAAGTTTTGAACTCAAGCTCACTTATACATAGGCTCCAATTTCTTAGTAAACCGAGCTGCTCAAAATCTATATGTAGCTCCAGCTTGTATAGACTCTAACTTGAGTTTGGTCTAATAATATTTGGATATAGGTTTGATGATTTAGAATTTGCTTACCCATGGCCTTCAGCCCACGATTCGCATTTCCCTTCCAATGCCTCCTTCCATAAAACAGAGGCGAAATCAGGGCAATCCAAGATTAATTTTCTTATGGTACGACTGGAATGAAAATTTTCGAGGACATGATCCTCTTTTTCTTCTTCTTTATCTCCTTCCTTTTTGGATTTAGTCTCTGCAGCAAGTGATGCTATTGTTTTGTATAAAGTCTGCAGCTGATCATTCAAAGTCGGCTGAAGAATGCCATCAGAACCCCCTGTTGCTACCTACATATAACATGAAACTTCAGTACCTTAAAAGAAAGACTTGTTGGAAACACTATATTTCAAAATGTACTCCAAACTTACTTCATAGATCACTTCTCTACCGAAATTCGATCTGAGCAGTTCATCTGCACTCTCAATACACTCCTTAATGAGACTCTGCAAAAAAAAATTAGAATAAAAGTTATCTCATCATCAATACCCACCCCTCTACTGAAGCAGCCTACCAAGATTCTTAAATTACTGAAAAGAAGTAAAAGAAACCCAGCTTTTTAACCTTAATACACTTCATGGCTCCATGCTTATTTAAGAATCCTGCTTGGCGGCTTTTTAAATTTTTAGATTTAATTTTTCTTGATACATTTTTCATTGCACTCTTCACTATACACATTTTCATATAAAACAAGTTTTTCTTGTGGGTACTTTATATTAGACACAAAATTATAAGCCACAAAACCATCTGGCTTTTTCTAAAAAGCTAATCTTTTTTTTATTTACTTCGCTTAAGCTAGCTTTTTGGCCTACAAGTTGAGCACTAAACAAACCCTAAAGAATGAAACAATTAGCAAGCAAGTGTCCAAAGTAACCAACCTCAGCAAGGCCACTTTTGACCAACAACTCCTGCCTCCTTAAAAATGGATCTTTTTTCCCACCTTCGACCGGAAGGACACTTTCACCGGGGCTTGAAGTCTGATCAGGCTCGGTCACTGTCTCTTCTGGTACAGTTTCTTTCTCCTTGTCATTAGAGTCTTCATCCATATCTTCAGTCTGTGGGGTTTCTTCCGGCTCATTCTGATAGCGAGAAAAAACAAAACCAACATTAAATAATATTAGTCTGGGTTGCTCCTGTAAATGAATGTAACACAGTAAACTTTTGGAGAAGAATATAGACCCCATTACCTTAGCAGAGAGACAAGGAAGAGACAAGTCAAGAGAAGCAAGATCATCAGGACTGAAGTAGCGTGAACAGTTAGGATGAAGTAACTGCAACAAGGGTCGTCTACCATTCTACAAGCAGCATGAAAAAAGATTGGCACCATTGGTTATACAACATAAATTTTTTTATTGAAGAATTAAACAAGAGCAAGTCCTGTCTGTCATATGTGAAAATCCACAAAACTCTAACCTTGTCCAACATCAGCTCTTTTAAAACCTTCTGAAGCTCACGGACGACCATCTATAACAGACAGGTAGATTTATAATCTTGTAAGAGAAAGACATAGAGAAACAAATGACTATAGTACAAAAACTGGTTAGAGATGAGAAAATTGAACACCTTTGTTATTAGCTTTGTGTCATCAACTGTTGAAAGAATGCATGCAAGCACCTGAAAATAATTAAGACTAACTTGTAAAAACAACTTCAAAAATATTAAAAAAAACATATATCATTTAACATACAAAATAAAATGAAATTTGAAAACATGAATGCTCAATAAATCTTCCCCTACCAAACTCCCGCATTGATCATGAGCAACCTTCCCTACATGATCTTTCAGTCCTTTGATGACTTTCTTCCTTTCCTAGGAGAATACATAAATATAACAACAGGCGATCAATCATTAGAAATTAGGCACAGATGTGGATAGCCAAATGAAGCAAAAAAGGAGTTCTTTAATAGAGGCAGACAGTAAACCTTAGCACTCCCGTGCTTGATACACAGCACCCCAAGCCTAGATCCATCACGAGTATGGATCATTCGAACAAGAAGCGGACCTGACAGCTGTTGTAGTATGTCTGCAGCTGAAGACTGCCATAAACTTGATTTAGAAACCAAAAGACATTGGGAGAAGAGCAAACAGCTGCATAAAAGAAAAAGTAATTTTAACTTATCAAATGCGCAAAATAATATAAGAATTACCTTATCAGCTATGGTCAAGTACTCCATCAACACCCTGTGTATAATAGAATGGTCAACTATTCCCTTCTCTAGAACAGGTTGAATAACGGATATCATGTGACGTTGGACAGAACCTTTCTGAAGACTTAACTTAGCCATAATATCTACCAACCTGACATGAAAAATTATTGAAGACCTTAAACAGCGTGTACAAAAAATGTATTTATATTAAAAAGAATATACGCAATAAAAGAATATTCTAATGATTATTTACGTAAAAATGATCAAGGATAGGTGTTTCTTCATATCAACGGAAAACACAGTTTGCTATCCAAATCAAAATAGGCCAAGGAACAATGATACTGCAGAAATATGTGTCTAAAAGATAAATTGACAGTTTACAGCAACAAAAAACGAAATGAAACAAAAACCATTACTTTTTCTCTTTTGTTGAGACAAGATCTTTGAACAATTGAAGTTCTGTAGAATATAACTCCATCATAAGCTCCTGCTTTTGATTCGCATTTCCGAGGTGATACGCATGTTCAACCACTGCGAGTAAAGCGAACTTAAATCGGTTATATTGATAGCTTTATTCAGATAAGACCAAAAAATAACCAACAACCAAAACAATGACATTTTTTATGGCCACTATCTATAAACAGTGTAGTACTTATTACGGTGTAATGTTTCCCCAAGACTCCATAAGCAAAAATAGAAATCATGAAATTGAGACTGAGAGATGAAATATTACCAACTGATCCAACCATGTGTCGGAGAAGAGATGCTACATGTCCCCGTAAAATGGATATACAAGATGCCAGCTGTTTCTTAGAAGCTGCATAATTCAAATTACTTACGTCAGATTGTAATAAGCAAGAGCTTATATAATGAAAAGCAGAAGGTTGTTCAGAGCTGGATCTGTACCATTATCTAACATCTTTTTTAATAAATGAACTGAATAAGTATTGCATGCAAGGTTAAGAAGATGTGGCTGAAGCTCCACAAACACTGTATCCCTTTCAGATTGAGAACAGTACTTCACACAAGACTGAGAGAAAAGAAAAAGAATCATTAAATAGCTACCCAGAACAAAATCCGAAGCAGTTAAATTCATGAAATCTAACGGAGTGAAGCTAAATAACCACCTGCAGAACCCGAGATGAAACATGAGAGCCAGCAATTTCGGCGATCTTTCCTTTCATCTTCTTTATAGCTTCGGTGATTAGCCTAAAGATAGTTTACAATAAATTATATCAACACACGAGAAACAGATAAAGAGGACTCAATGGACCATAATTGAAAAAGGATTCATACTTGGATCTCTCTTCCTTGGCAATATCACGCCTTCTTACTTTCTCCCACAACAAGGCAAGCTCCTATGATATGAATATTGATTGAAAAAATTAATCAAAACCAACCAAAACGGTCTCTGAGATAGTCTGAAATTCAAAAGTGAAGTTCATAGTAGACTACTCGTGAATAAAAATCGATCACTCCGCTCAGGTACAAAATAGGGTTGGAACATGAGCACACGCACAATAAGTAACATGCTAAAGTTTGATAATGCAAAAGACGCAAATTGAAACATAGAATTGATAGAGAATACAAAATTAGAATAGTCCATACTTGCTCGAGAGTGTAATGTTGCTTTCTCCTCTTCTTCCTCGCCTCTGCTAGCTCCTGCAGTTCAACAAAAGAACAACCCAAATAAACACGCAACATAAGATAAAACAAATTGACAAACGTTCAAACGACATACAAGCTAAGATATAACAATCAAATTAGTAAAACCAAACCTTAGCGCGAATGCGAGCATCTCTTTTCGATTCAGGAACCTGATTCTGCTCGCCAGATTTCGGCTTATCGAACTTCGGCTTAAACGACTGCTTGCTCGTTTGATTCTTATCATCTCGCTGTTTTTCATAGGGTTTCTTAGGGTTTGAGATTTTGGAGGAGACGAACTTTGGTTTCTTAGATTTATCAGTCTCAGGTTTGGAAGCCGAGTTGAACTTTCTCTTTTTGTCAGTCTGGTTTCGCTGGTCCTTGGTAATCGCCATTGGAGAGCTTTTTCGTTAGCTGTTACGGGGTGTTTGTTCAGTTCTTTGATAGGGTTTAGTATAGGGTTTTGGTTTGGGGTTGAGATGGAGACGGAGACGCTTATGTTTTTTCGGGTCGAGCTGGATATGTGTTCGGTCCAATATTTTAGTATCGGCCCAAGTGGTCATTTGAGTTTGAAATATTGTTCTTCGGAAATAAGTTGGCTAAATTAGGTCTCTTTTGGATAAGCACCTCCAATTTTAACCGTACCTATACATATTTTAAGTAGCTCTAATTTTATACCAAAAACAACCTTTCGTTTTTACTAAGTTCTAACCCTATCCACTAACCATATTTTAAGTAGCTCCAATTTTATACCAAAAACAACCTTTCGTTTTTACTAAGTTCTAACCCTATCCACTAACCATCCCAAAACAGAAATAAATCTAAACCAGCCCCAACTTTCCCTCTCATTTCTCCACTAATCCAAACTTCCAAATCAGTTCCAAATTCAAACTTAAAGAACTTCAGTAGATCGATACCCAGTCAAGAACGACAATGGGAAAAGGAAAAGAGTAAGTTAGTTTTTCTTAAGTTTTGAAGATTTTGATATAGAATGGCTGTTAGAATAGGCGAAGTATGTTTATTAAGTTGTTTTTAGTTGTATATTGATGCTAGGGTAGAGTTGGTGTGGCTGATTTGGTGTTTTAGGTTAGATTTTAGAGTTTTGGTTTCAAGTCTTCAATGGAGGTTGAGGGTTTGTTCGAGACCCCCGTCGGGTGAGCATATTTATACCGGCGGCGGGGATGATATTTTTTTCTAGAAAATGATTCATCCCCGCTGGGTATGCACCGTTTGAACCGGCGGGGAAGCCATATGTTCATGACATATGTTCATAAGCCCCGCCGGTTAAATATATTTGAAGTTAAATATATTTCCCCGCCGGGTTAAAATAATTCAACCGGCGGGGACCTAGTTAATTTTATAGAAATTCTAACTTATTTTGTTCTATTTGTTCCTGCATACACGAAGCACCTCGCCCCGCGAAAGAGAAGACGGCTAAAATCCAGAGGCGAGAACGGGAAGTCCCTCCCCCAAAGAAAGACAAAGGAGGTACCCGACGGTCGGCGGTCGATCGCCCCGAACAAAGGGAACGCCTCGAGCGTGAGGTGCGCCCGGGCCTTGGGGAACAATCCTCGCGGCATAGAAAATATGAAGCCACAAGGGATCGTGATGCCCCAAAGGAGCCCGTTGTACGACCTTCTCCTCCACGTGCGCTAATAGACAAGGTCGAGACAGAGGAGAAAACGGATGTCCCAATGCCACCACCTCGAAGAGAGGGTACGGTCGGATGTCCTATTGATCCGGAAGGATGGATGAACTTGTTTTTATCGCAAAACAATATCCTTCTGTTCCCGGATTACGCGCATCATGAGGCGTACTACACATTCATGGACGACGTAAGTTTTTTAATTTTGGATTAACTTATATTTTGTTATTAGTTTAACTGTTTTATTTGTGTTAAAATTATATGTGTGTTTGGATTTTTTGCAGGCACGATCTAGTATCACCGTCCAGTCGAAGTACGGTCTGCTCGGTCAGTGGGACCTTAGCAAGCAGTTGGGTGTCAAAGCTTTGTTGGAAGAGACGCCGTTCAAGCCACTAATGCGCCATCTTCCAAAGTTCAACACGC
This sequence comes from Limnanthes douglasii subsp. nivea, assembly GCA_036936605.1. Taxonomy (NCBI): domain Eukaryota; kingdom Viridiplantae; phylum Streptophyta; class Magnoliopsida; order Brassicales; family Limnanthaceae; genus Limnanthes; species Limnanthes douglasii. Next base: position 20,868,803 of record JAUPFV010000001.1, on the reverse strand, counting down.
GCGTACAGTTGGTGGAGGTGTTCATTAAGAGGTGGCACCAAGAGACCAACACCTTCCAGTTTGCGTTCGGGAAGATGACTATCACGCTAGATGACGTGTATGTCATCACTGGCCTCCCGGTCGAGGGGAGAATTATCGACGCCTTTAGGACGGAGGATATAGGTGCGACATATGCACGTTATGCATATTTGTTGGGAGTTTCGACGGATGTTGATATGGAGGCGCATGACGGGAGTGGGTTTGGCCTCCGATGGCTACGGACGACGTTCTCCGGGGCGGAGTATTTGGATTCCAATGCCGACCTCACTACGGAGATGAAGAAATCAACTGTTATGGCATACATCATGTTCTTCCTTGGGTGTACCATCTTCGCAAACACGAGACAGAAGAACATCCAGTGCGATTTTCTCCACTACCTCGAGGATTTGTCTGACCTCCGTAAGTATGCATGGGGTACATGTGCACTCGTGTGGTTGTACAAAAGTTTGGGAGGCGTTGCAAAGCACTCCTTGAAGAGCTTGGTCGGGTTTTCGGCCCTGATGGAATGTTGGATCTACAACCAGTTTCACATCTTTCGAGCGGCGGTTAACAGTGGTTATAGCCCGACTGATCCAAAAATGCTAGCGTGGTTGCCCAAAAGGATCACGGGGTCAGTAGCTCGCGGGAAGCCTTACTACCGTGACATCCTCACAGCGCAAGGAGAGACGGAAGTAAGTATGGTTGTTACGTATATTATTATTTGACTATTAATTATATGATTATATGAGTAATTGCTTTTTGTAGGTGATATTCCGACCTTACGAGGATGTACGTGAAGTGTGGCCGAAACAGGAAATAGGGTTGTATCGGAACCCTATTCATCGTATGCTAGTAAGCGAAGCATATCACCCCGACCGAGTGATGGTGCAGTTTGGTTGGATATAGGAAAAGCCGATGGACCCTCTTTTGGCTAGAATTGGTCTGCAAAGAGTAGACCATCTCCGTTATGCACTGCATGGGAGGCACTGGGCGAACTGGAGGGAGCACCTTTACATTATTGATAGGTACTCGAGGCCCTTAGAAGGGAGTAGCCACACGTCATCCCCACAGTACAAGGAGTACGTGAAGAGGTACAGTTGGTTTAACATCACACCTTGTATTCTTACCGAGAGGTCCGCGGTTTATGCTATCAACACGATTAATCGTGTTCGCCCGTTAGACAATTCCCCTGACGAGCTCATGTCGTTTGCAAAAAGGTGTTGGAGATCACTAGTCTGTGGCTTTTGATTATGGTAGTCGCACTCGTCATTTTCATGTTGTTTTACTTTGCGAACTACATTTTGTGGATTGTGTTTTTCATGTTTTACATTTTTTGTTGTTGTACAATGATCACGATACTATTGTTTTCAATTTCTTGTTAACTACATTGTTCGCGTGATATAATGTCGTTTTGTGTATTATTTATCCTTGTACCACGAATTCAACTAAAACACGTTTTCCAATTAATCAAGTATATACTTTTTGTGTTTGGAATTCCTTCCACCCCGGCGGTGGAACGATTTCCACCCCCCGGTTGAAAACAACCCCGGGGGTTGAAAATATGTCACCCGGTGGTTGAGAATTTGTGGCCCGGCGGGGTCCTAGTCCAATGTTCCATACGAATTGTAAGTCTCTTGTTGGTAATCACCCCGCCGGTATGAAAATTTTATACCGTCGGGGAAGTTTTAACCCCGCCGGTGTAGTATTTCAACCGGCGGATGAAAAATTCTAACCTGGCGGGGTCCAAGCCCAATTACTCATACCAATTCTAATGCAAAAGTTTTGCATCACCCCGGCGGTTGAAAATGTCTAATCCGGCGGGGAACTACTAGGAACAAACTAAATGACTCTCCCGCCAAAAGAGACTCCCGCCAAGTGCGACTCCCGCCAAATGAAACTTCCGCCTACCATTATAAATATACAAGTATTATCAAGCAACATGACATCCATCAAACACTAAAAAACAAATGGAGTTTACGCCTAATGAAGACTACTATATGCTTATAGCAGTGAAGGATTCCCGCGCGGATTTGGGTGAAGATAGGAGTGACGCATTTTTTGAAAGGGTCTTATGTCATGGAAGTGTCGTTGTGCGCAACCGTGACGAAATCAAGAGATGGTACATTTTCGTCCAACCACTCACGAAGTTGTTGTTCATGCCGCGGAGAATAAAAGAGAAGGCGGTAAAGGTCTGGGACATTACAATTTGCAACTATATCACTAGAGATATGGTAGCATATGTGGAGGATATGGTTATGGCAAGGAAGGATGGCGACGATGTTTTACACAACTTGCGATACGACTACTAATAGTGCAATGTGTCGTCTTCGAACGTGTTTTTATTATTTATGTTTTGAAATGTTGTTATTCTCCTCATTTCTTATGTAATGCTAAGTTGTTATGTTTGAGTTTCTAGTTGTTGTTCAATATTTATGTATTTTACATATCAACCGTTCATAATTTATCTCTTTCAATTTAGTAACATATTGTCAATCGGCGGGTGAGAATTAGTCAACCGTCGGGGACATTATCAACCGACAGGTGAGAATTAGTCAACCGTCGGGGACATTGTCAACCGGCAGGTGAGAATTTGTGGCCCGGCGGGGTCGTAATCCAATGTCCCATACCCATTCTAAGTCTCCTGTTGTGAATCACCCCGCCGGTATGAAGATTTGAAACCGTCGGGGGAGTTTACACCCCATTCTAAGAAGATACATTCATCTAAGGGGATACATTCATCATTAAACCTCATACAATAGAAGATACATTCATCTAAAGAAAATCAAATTGAAAGACAAACTAATACAAATTGGCACTATTTAGTTAATCACTCATTTCCTGTAAACGGATGTCGATAATGTCATAACGGACCCTATCCAACTGATCCTCCGTTATCGAATCCGTGTGTTGGCAATTGGACCGATTACACGCAACACGACGTTCTAATTCGGTGAGGCCAGAAACTGGATGAAGGCGGAGTGTAAGTAGGACTGACCACCTAGCCTTCACCTCATCAACACGCCTTGAAATTTTTGCTGGTTGGACACCATCCCTTCCGTATAAGAAGTACATCCGGCATAGCAATGCCTCCTAGTACGCTTTACGCCCCCCTTCCATGTGCGTGTTACCAACTTTGATTGATGCTTTCATCAGATATTGATCTTCTAACTCATTCCATGGACACATTATTTTTAGGTTTTTCAAGTTGTTTACCCTTCAATGTGTGGATAGAACATTTATTTTATAAACATTAAATTCCCACCAAAAATTTTGCCACATAAACTCCCACCAAAATAAGTCCCGCCAAATTCCAACTCCTGCCAAATGAGTCTCAAGACAAATGAGACTCCCGCTTCGAAACGTTTTACGCGGGAATAAAACACCATTTCCCGCTTATTATTTTAGAATTGACCACCGACTACGAGCCTATAAATACTAGAATCTGAGTATGAAACTAAACATTTAAGTTATAACAATGGCTGATTCAGGCTGGAACATGCACGGAGATGCAAACCTCCTAAGCGCATTTGACTTCGTCAGAGGTACGATGCAAGAGGAGATTCTTGGTTTCGTCGATGCGGTTTTATGCAGAATGTTCTTCAATCACGATATGGAGGCAGCGTGTCCAGGATGTTTAATGCCCCGACAACGCGGACGTGAAGATGTGGCCGATAGGTTAGCTTATCTTAAAACAATAACTATACAGATTGAGTAACTTCCTTATGAAGTCTGAAGCAAAGTTCGAAAAGTATTCAATATGGGATACCAAAGTACAATTACGCAGGAGATGGTTTCACATGCGGAGCAGCAAATTGAGCAAGAAATAGCTGAATCAATAGCCAGCGCCATTGATACTAACACAAGTCCCGAAGGAAGTAGCGAGAAAGAGGAATATTCATTCGAAAAATGCTATGAGCATTGATGGAACTATCCGTCTCCATGAAACTGAGTGCGCTATGTTTAGTCATGCTTAGTTTATCTATCATATGTTTTAACTTATTTTTTTATGTATTTCTAATTATGCAATGCTTTTGATTTAAGTGTAATGTTTTAATGCAATCGTCGGAAAACAAAGTTTAAATGTTATTGTTTTTAATCTAATGTCCACCCCAGGTTAGAAAATTGTATACCGTCGGGGAAGTTGTGAACCGCCGGTTGACAAATGCTCAACCGACGGAAACCAAGACTAAATTACATGAGTCGAAATAAGGGTGCGCTTCAACCGTTGGTGTCAAAATTCTCAACCGCCGGTGACGTTTTCATACCGACGGTTGAGTATTCCAACCGTCGGTGTCAAAATATCCACCCGACGGTTGACTAACATGAAATTAAATTTCATTTCTCCTTAATGCCTACCCATGTAAACCGTCAGTATCAAAATTCTCAACAGCCGGTGACGTTTTTACACCGGCGGTTGAGTATTTCAAACGCCGGTATGAAAATATCCACCTGGCGGTTGACTAACATGAAATAAATTTCATTTTCTCATTAATGCCTACCCATGTAAACCGCCGGTATTAAAATTCTAAACCGCTGGTTGAGTATTCTACCCGTCGGTATGAAAAATTTGAACCAGCGGGGATAAACATGAAAGTTTCATAAGCTGTTACTTTCATGCCAAGCCACGTCCCCCGCCCATTGACAACTTGTCAACCCCCTGAGTGGTCCAATCGTTGTGTTTTACTTTAGAATTAACTTGCATCTTTAGTACGATCTAGGTATGCCATAGTATGTTGTTAACGTTCGAGGAACATGCATACGTTAGTAAGAAGCATAAATTAGCACAAAGGCAAACATAAAATAAACGACCGAGTCAAACATAAAATTATTGTGTTTTTATGACAAACATCAACTCAAAAAACACCAAATTTTAGCATGCATGTGCATTACAATAACATAGTAATCAAGCAAAAGTGGATAAATCTGTTACATTGGGGCAACCATTTTTTAGTTCTTGATATCTTTTGCAACGAGAGACAATCGGCAATGCCCAACCCTCTGCTTTAGGTGAACGCAACTTTAGGCAACATGGATGTATCCTTGCGCAAGGGGCGTCCACCCTAATCCCAAGCTACAAAATGAAATGTCGATAAAATAAATGTCTTAATGTTATAACTAATCGTGAAGGTCAAAAAATACTTACGTTAACGAAATGGTTGGAGTTGACCCAACCCAATCCGATTTCCACCCGGTTTGACATTGGAGGCGGTGGACCTCTTAGGGGGAGAAAAGTGAAGCCGATGTCCATATTTCGGTACACTCCAACAAAATGGAGTACGCAGGTAAACGCAGATGCAATTGCCATCCCCATCTCGGGCATGGACATCCAGTGGGCTTTAGTACCCACGTTACTAGAGCACTTCACACACTCCGCAACATCAATCAGTTCCTCCATCCTTGTAAATATTTTAACATACACGGATGCATAATCCATCAGCTCGTTGTAAAGGGAATCCCTTATCAACCTCCACCCATCTTGTTGCCCGCTTAACGCATACGCTATCGAACGGTACCCGCAATTTCCATCGGCTTTTACGTCATCAATTGACTCCACAAATAGTATAAAGTAGATGGGGAATTGTATTAAGTATCCTTTAGGTTCTACAAAACTTGCCTTAGCTGACAACGTTGAATTGACTTACAACCAACCGTTCCACTAGAAAGCATCGTTCTACTTGCTTGGGTTGGAATCGGACTACCTTTCTTACGAGTGGCAGCACTATCAGAAATAATTTTATTCCCCGAATTTTTTTCCCCGGAATTTTTTTCCCTTTACTTGACATTGCCGGAGGATATTTGAATTCATTAGCAAATGAAGGAGAACTAACATTTTCCGATTCAAGAACATACTCGTGCGCACTTTTGTCGCGTTTAGTGGATGTATCATCAATGACAATAGAAAGCTTGCGCTTGTTAGGTGGACGACCGCGCGCTTTTGGCTTCACCAATGGCTCCAAAATGGTAGTTGTTTCCGGATGGACGACAACAAACCATTTTTTGCAGACGTGCTCTATTCGCGCTTCATCTTTGGATTCCATGACATCACATAGTAGTTTATCAATTTTCGCTTTTAGTTGTTCAATAGTCGTGAGGTTTGTACAGACTAAAATTTCCAACCTCTTCCAATGTTCGTTAAACAACTCTAGTGGCACCTCCAACCCTTTGGCAACAAACTCGTAGATATTATGCGCACAAGGGTTACCGTGCATACTTCGTATTGAGCAACCGCAAGGCATACAACCCGCGATTGTCATGTTGCGAGCACAATCTACTTCGCCGGACAAAATATCCAAGGCATAATGTAAGACGTTGGTTTTTAGTCTGTCTTACACCTTGTTTGCGAACTTGTATAGGGCTAACAAGCATCTCTTTTCGAATGAACCCTTTATGCCCCCATGCTGCAATACTATCAAGGTATGCAACTTCAACCAAAAAGATTCAAAGTTACCTTTGCTTGTACCGATGAAACGTTTGAGGGTCGAATGAGGGCTCTCCACGTGGTTTGTGGTTTGGTTACCAAAATACATCCACTTGTTGGTTCTCCGCGTCAAAAATTTGTCACCGTAAGGCCCTAACCAACTTTCCATATACTCAATTGCTTGCGGATACTCTTTGTAGTCACGGTGCAATTTGGCTCGGTAGTCGTTGAACGCTATTTCTGTTTCAGCCAACATCATATTATTCCACACTTTCAAGAATGCGTTGGACACTTTCTTATCCTTTATGATTTTTTTGTTTTCCCTAGGACGTTCATGTTGATGTGCCATCGACACAACATGTGTGTTGCATTGGGGAACACATCCTCCACCGCCTTCACAAACGTCAAGTCTCTATCCGTCAAAACGATGGATGGTAATTCAATGGAGTGAGTTACCATCAAAGAATGTAAGCATTCTAACACCCATTTGTAGCTCTTGATTTTTTCCTCCGACATGAACGCGAATCCGATGTAGAAAGTCTTCCCCGTACAAGTGGCTCTGACGACCTCGTACAATGACATCCCGTATTTGATCACCTTGTACGTGTTATCCATTTCAATCACGTTTGGAAATGTGTGTAACAAATCCAAACTAACCGGCTGCGCGAAGAAAAGCTCGCCTATGACATCGCTTCCATCTTCGGACTTTCTATGAAATTCGTAGTAGTTTAGCCGCTTAAGTTCGCCCAACAAGTATTGAAATTGTGACCGACCACCTTTCTCAAGCTTCCGATGTTTTAGTTGAGCATTTTAGACGGTGCGTATTGAGGAAGAATTCTTGGGGTTCAACTTCTTAACCCCACCGAGAATGTCTCGATGACGGGATCCCATTTTCATAGAAGTAACTACAAAATCCATCTCTTCTTTGTTAAATCGTCCCAAGTAAATATGACCTTCTTTGTACGATGTAGTATCGTGATTGTGAACACCGCATTTGACCTCTAAACCCCACAAATCATCACCCAACTTCTTTCATTTTAGGGTGAAAGGGCATCCGCATTTTTTTGTGCCGGTTGACTTCCTCTTTAGATGCTTCGGATCTACCAATTTTTTGTAAACTCCAGATCTTTCACACACAAACTCAATTCTCGAAGTTTTTATATCAAGTCTATCGCATCGTCGTAATATTACTACAAACTCGTAATCCGTTGTGGTCTGCTTCACCCATTCGATCAACTTCACTTGAGAGTAGTGACATTTGGTGTCGAACAAATGGCTATAATCGACCGAGCATGGCACCGGTGTTTCCTCCTCTTTCACCATGCACGAACTAAAATCTTTGGCCTTAAGATCTTCGTCCTTAAAATCTTCGTCCTTATAATTTTCATTCTTTAAATGTTCAGCCTACGTAAAAAAAACAAGAGATTATGTTAGGGTTCTAAAAATAATATTAATTAACGCCTTACCCCGCCGGTTTACAAATACCATACCGACGGGGTTGTATCAACCACCGGCGGTTTAAGACCTACTCCCCGGCGGTGTACTAAACACCCCGGCGGGTGAAAATACTCGAACCGCCAGGGGCGTTGCCAACCACCGGTTGAAAATTACTCAACCGGCGGGATTGACCCTACCTATTTTTAACCAATTCGTAAATATTTCTAAGTATTCGGCCCCGCCGGTGATGACCCTATCTCCCCGCCAGGACACTAATACTAAAACCGGCGGGTGGAAGTCGATGCCACAGCCGGTGGGCATGACCTCGACCGGCGAGGGACATTCATCCTCAAAGTTGAATGTTCTTCAACCCCGCCGGTTGAGGAGGCTACCACCGGCGGGGTAGTTCGGGTCCAACTTTCTAAATATGGAAAATCTACCAAAACGGAAACTTTTTCCGAAAGATTGGTTAGAACAAGTATCGTGTTTGCAGTTCCACGCTCTTCATCAACCTTCTCGCGTGTTGAATCCATTCTTCAATGATTTGAATTTTTTTCGAAAAAATAGTTGATTTTTGGAGGTTTGAGAGTGTATGGAGTTTTTTGAGTTTTTGAATTTTTTGGACTTTCAATATTTTGAGTTTTTGAATTTTTGAATTTTTGGTTAAATTTTGAGTATAAGAGGGTTGTTGGGAAGAGTAATTTTGTGTTCTTCTATATTTGGTTAACTATACCCACAATGTACTAGAAGATAAAATTAAAGATTCTTGGCCAAAAGACAAAATCATCTTTAACTATTTATTAAAAAAGATTCTCTAGAATTTGAGAATATATAACATTTTTTGGGCCATAATTTAGCCAAAACCAATAAGTAAATGTTAAATAATATTATTATTTTGAATAAAAAGGTAACAGATTATCAAAATAAAAATTTCATAGAAATATTTAGGACACATCTATATTTGAATATAAGGTTTCTTCTCCACTGTGTGTGCAAACTAGATTGTCTAATACTGGTCCATCTATATGTTTTTTAGCACTGCTATAAAATTATCTTGGTTGTCCTATCATATTTTATTTTGAAAATCTCATATGTGGAGCATAAGATATATATAATTTTAAAAAATTATCCATGTTATATAACAACTCGAGAAACAATTTGGAGTTTAGTTTTCAATAAAAAAAGTGTTTTACCTTCATCGATTTCAAAACAAAATCCTCGATATTTGGCATAATATGTCGTAGATGATCATTTAATATATTTTGTATGTCTTACATGATCCTTGTACTTCAAAGATTATCCTCGCTTTAAGCTATTACTTTCAGTGTTGCAAGTCATTGGTTAAAACTAGTTGATTATTCTCATTTTTTAGGAGTTGGTTAATTATTTACTATAAAACTTTAAAAAATTTATTGCGTTTGATTAAGGCAAGTTTTATTTGAATAATGTGTCGAACATGTAAAATATTGGACTAATTCGGTTTAATATATGTATAGTAAATTAGGTATAATAAATGTGTAGCGTCGAGGGTATCTAATGTAATAAGCAGTAAATATATTTAACCTTAGCAAAATAATGGGGTAGAATAGTCAATTTGGACCACTCATATGTCTTTTGGGCCCACAATCATTGCTATATAAAGCAATATTGGAAAATAAATGAGTAATCATTATTCATTTACTACTTTTGGAAACTAATCTATGTAAAATTAACGTGTTTCTCTCTTTAAGTATCTATGAGAGTTTGGACTAGTACCCATATATTATCCAAAACCAAACATTTACTAATTTTGAATCACTAAGATATGAGTACCGAAGCGCAATCGGATTTTACTATTGCATCATATACCGTAATGATCGAAGAGCAACAATAATATGACAAACAACAATAGTATAAGAAATATCAAGAACAATTGAAGAAGCAGATATGTCAATTGTTGGAAGGAATCACTCAATTGAAATTAGAGAATGAGGCAATTTTGCACCAATCTAATAAGGTCCGATCAAAAATCCAAAATGAAAGCAATAATATGGATTTTATTGAGGGTGATACCGCTAGCCCTGAGTCATTTATGAGTTGAAGTAAGTTACTGAGGTTACCATTTTTAGAGAAACGGGAGTAGAATAAGACATCGATATGTTCCTTTATAGTCAAATGAATACACAACGATTGGTTCAGAAGAATAATCAATCTTTGGAGCGAGGATATCATTAAAGAGAATGCAATATAAGAAACTACTATTCGAGAAAACATATTCAAAAAAAGTGAGGCTCTAACAAACGACATGTTTATTTGGCTAATATGGAACAAACATTGGAGGTTAGATAATAACTAGTAATAAAATGAAGAATATGACCACAACAAGCAACAATTTAGGTCTAACAAACCCCACTACCGATGCTTACCACCCCTATAGTTAACAGTATGAAGGGTCAAGAAACCAAAGCTTCGATTATAATAACAACAATATTGTGGGATCTTACCCACGAATACAGGAGGAGGGAAATATTTGATCGTAGTAGTTGTTACTTCTTCAAATGGACGAAGGCAGAATCAATAATTAGCTTCACAACCAAATAAGTAACCAACTTTATGGACTCACACATACGTTGTCTCTATGGAATTACTCAATTTATAACAGCAAATAATAGCTTCCACTTCCACAATGATGATTTAACAAGTTATTGCCAAAAGAATTATATCAAACAAATATTTGTTAAAATGATCAATAAGATGCTTGAATGAATAATATAAACTTGGCCATATTTTATACTAGAGGCTCTATTATTTTATATAACGACCCCTTATACAACCACATAAGAAATGCATTTTTCAATAATCTACGACATGGAAGAGGTGTTTTTGACTGAAATAATTATACTTTCCTACAAAAGGTATACGTACAACGAAGAAAAAACTAACAATAAATCTAGATGTGCCGAACCTGATGCTATAAAAAAGAAAATACTCAAGGCTTATATACAATATAAGAATTGTAAGACCTTAGTGTGTAACAGATACAATTCCAAGGTTTGGTTCCGCATCTTTTAACGAGGAGATAAATTATTGAGAAGGCATTCATCCGCATTAAGTATAAATTGATAGGCAAGCTCATCCTAATTTAGGAAGAACCATTTATGGTAGAATAAAAAATGAAGCCATGAACCTATTGTTTTCCATATGAGAAAGAAAAGAAAATTCGAAATACTTACAAAGTTGAGCACTAAAAATACATCATCATTCATAAGTCATAATATTTTCTATAAATATTTTATCGTATCACGGTAGTATTTCTTTATTCAATGTCGTGAGTAAGGTTTTAATGATGCACTTATTATTTAATAAAATACTTATGTTGTTACACTTTGTTTTTCTTTCCTTTTATAATGCAAAAATGAATGTTTAGATTTGGCAAATGGCACGCCTGTTGCAAATAATTGTGTTATGCATCCAATACCCATCTTATAACAAATGGTTCTCCATAAATCTTTGATAAGTATGAAATCTTCCAACATATTTTATTAATAATTAAACCTTCATTTCTCTATGAGGTTAGGATAAATCCGAAATACTTCAGAACATTTTATCATGCTCTAACATTTATTTCTCCATGAAGCTATAATAAGTTTAAAATATTTTACCATATTTTACCATATTTTTAAATGCTCTAACTTTCATTTATCCACGCATATATGATAAGTTTGAAATCTTTCAGCACTTTGCATGCTACGAAACTTGAAAAAAGTGTAAGTTTGAGATGAAAATGTAGTATTAAGCATTATTATGATACGAACTTCGATAATAAATAATGACGAATTTGAAGTCTTTTCGGCGCCTTAAATACTACGACAATACGCGATGTGTTATTAATAAATAAAGGATAAGGATGGATGAGCATTAACATTCAACACCATAAATATTTTGTGGTAACTATATGTAAAAAGGAGGCATGAACCCATCTAATGCTAAAAGAAACCGCATGATCATTTCCAAAAGTAAAAAAAAAATTGGGGTACTTAATATATAACTCAACGCGGGAACCACGTGCCCGTAGATGTTTCTGCCTTTGAAATTGATCATTTCATTTGGACAAACAAAACCCTACGAAAAAAATGTATACACATATAAAACACCAACAAATAAAGAAATTGAGCACATACAATGTTTTTAAAATATAGTGTATATTCGCAAAATTACCTTTAACATGGATTTTGTTCAAGCAAGTCAACAACATAAATAAAAATAAAATACAAGAGAAAAAATAATAATTTGGATATCAGAATTTTATTTTATTTTGCAAAAGTAGATGCCAAACCAGATGGAGCGGTATCAGAACCTGAAGCTAATTGGAGTGGGACAAATGCAACTATACCATTTTTTTGAATAACCTCGTTAAATTTTCTCGTTGAGAGCACGTCCTCATCTTTATCATATGTTGAAGCAACTTTTTTTCTTAAGCCCATGCAAGTAGTATGGCCAGGTTATATCCCATTTTCACAAATTTAGCATTGGATAACTTTTAAGAGATTATTGGCACACACAAATACCATACCTGTGTTTTATAAGGATTCAATTATAAAGGAGACCAAATTATTTTTTGAATATCAGTTGTGAATTTCAAGTATCATAGTCGATTCTGCCTTACACACGACATCTTCGGTTTGCTCTAGCATAATGACTTTAAAATTGATTGTAATATCAGTCCAATAAGTATTTTAAGGACCCAGTATGAAAGTTAGTTCAACTTTATTCTTAATTGTAATAATGACACTCTATTTTATGGCATATATTTTAGAAACAAAACCAATCAGCTTACTTCTCCAAGGGTCATTGGGTAACACTTACTTATTGAACACTAAAAATTCTATTTTTGGATACACTTAAAATTGCTGATTACAATTGTGTTTTTGACAAAATATAAATTTTGTAGCTAGTTCCAAAAAATACACATAAAACAATTTTTTTTTTGCTTCTTGATATTCTGATTTTATCTAGTTGATTTCTTTAGAGAAGCGATAAAATAGTTCAATTTAAAATGTCTAGGAAAATTTCAGAATTAATCTTGTTATCATATACATATTCCTACATTTACTACTTTATTCAGGTATTCATGTAACATAATCTCAATAACTTTCTTTAGTATGGTAAACAAACAAATGATATACACCTATTCCATGTTTTGATAGAGGTAACATATTTGAAACATGTATAATAGATGGGCAAACCAAAAATAATAAGCATGTGTGAATATAAATTATAGCTTTTGGGTAATCCACAACCTATTAGATAAGTTCTATCAATTTTAACTTTTCGTTTCTATTCGATAAATTCTCCTATTTTATATATAAATTACCATTCATTCACCTATTTACTATATTCTTTTATTTAACAAGATTAAAACTCTTATTCTTCTACAAACTTCTTTGTTTATTTTTCTATAAACTTATAGTATTCATCCCAAAACTCATCATTGATTCATTTTCTCTTCATCATTATTTATGAGGGAAAAAATAAGTTTTTTTTTCCATATTCTTATTTTAATTCACGTTTTATTTACAATTGATTTTTTCGTAGAATCCAAATAAGTAAGGTTTCATAATTATGGAAGTATGTTCATATGTTAATGGTTTCTTGATATAATGATGTTTATTTTAAGTTATTTTTTTTATTTTTTCATAATTTATACTACTAGCTTTTGCATGTATTCTTCAACATCATCGATATATACTTCATGTAGCGCCAATATTGTTGAAAGGATACCAACGGTGCCACATACCGCCAATACTCATTCACTGGTGATATAAAGTAGATACTGGCAATAAATAGATTGTATCGGGAATATCGCCATATATGTATGTTATATTTATTTTTACTTATCATTTTACTAATTTGTTATTTTTATCGCAGGGTGGATAATAACAGACTAGGAAAAACATAATAGAGGTAAAGGTCGACCAAGACAATAAATCACGATTTAGAGACAAAAAGTACATAAAAAAGCTAAGTTTTGTAAAAGTTCGCAACCAGCAACCCCCAAACCCATCAAGCCCTTACCACTCATGCAACTAAGACTTTACTTACTATCAATATGTTTTTACTTTTTCCTACAATAAAAAGTTCGCATAACGTTGTTGGTGAGCTCAATGCTCTAGATGCGCTTTGCAATATGTTAATAATTAGCTATATTCACGACACTAATACAAAGTTTAATATTTCTTGCAAAATGAGTTATGAAAATAAATGATTTTATGTTTTCTTAGTTGCAAATGTTGTCGTTGTATTTGGTACACACTATTGGACCTTGTTGTTGTTCTTTTAGTCGCGGACGAATGATGATTTTTGTACATGGATAATGTTGGTATATCGATTAAAAACTTTCTTATGTTAGGTTGTGTTGTTGTTTGATTTTTTTTGTGATATATTGTCGATGTTGTGTGTGATGGTATGAAAAGTTATCCATATTGCTTGTGATGGTGTGTAAAGTTAGCCGTTTTTCTTTTTCTTTTTATAGGTGCTATAATAGCGGTACAATCACCTCCATCCTCGATTTTAGTACCTTACGGAAGGGATACAAAATTAGTACTAATGTTCCTCTATTTGAGTTATTGACTTAAAAATATAATGTTTTTTACACTAACAGTAGCCCGTACCACTGGTATATTTGTAGCACCGACGATATATGAATTGTATACATGCGGTATGAAAAATCGGTACCGTCTGTATACCCTACCATTTGTGTTATAAAAAACAAGTGTTTTTTACACTAACACCTTCGATTACATCAATCTATAACGCTATTATATTTGTGACACCAACGACATGGAAATTATGTATCGTTAGTCAAATTTCTCAACAGTAGTATCTAAAAATTGTACCACTGGGGTCCCCTCATATTTATTAGCTTAAACTTATAGTGTTTTTTTTAATTTGACATTGGTGAATCCATACTATATTGATATATTTGTAACACATGTGGTATGAAAATTGTATACCGCCGATCGATTTTCTCATCGACGGTATAGAAAATCCATATTGTTGGTATGCTCTTACTGTTATTGACTTAAAAATTGTAGTGTTTTTTACTCTAACATCAACGGTTACATCAATCCCTACCGTTGATATATTTGTGACACTGACGATAAGAAAATTATGTACCTCTGATCACGTTTATCACTGAATTGTACCGTCGGCATGTTATCTCAAATATTGACTTAAAAATATAATATATTTTTGTACAATAATACCAACGGTAAAATCATTCCACACTGATTGTATATTTGTGGCACTGGCGATATGGAAATTGTGTATAGTCTGATGAGTTTGGATCTTACAGTCACAACAAACCCGTTAATCCAAACGGGGGTAATTCAGACCATATCACACCACTAAAAATCCAAACAGGACAAACGTAAATAAATTTTGACTAAGCTATTTGCTAATCTACTTAAAACTAATGAGTCTTTGAATTCGACCCGGTTTCACAACCCGACCCGGCAAGCCCATGGGTTAATAATTAAGGTATAAATACCCCAACCACTCTCATTAATGAGGGTGATCAAAATTTAATACTAGCAAGCTGCTTAATTATCTCATTACTCCTCACACTAAACACAAAACTCCCCAAAATTATTAAAATATTTTACCAAACTACCCTCAGCCCCAAATTAAACCAAACCAAATTGGCAACCATAGTGGGAGGCGACGGTGCCTGAATTTTACATTCAAAACCAGTGAGAAAAATAGCTCGGATGGATCCGAATGAGCAAGGTACTTCACCTCTTAAGGTGGAAACGGTGAAGGAAAATAAAGAATACACTGTTGAGGAGCGAGGTTAGTTGAGGACAGAAATAGAGGCACTAAGGGCCATAAAACAAGCAGAGAAATGTATCAAGAAGAAATCCAGAGTGTCAGTACTTCATCATATTGACAATCTTGGGGAGAATGAGCCATCGCTAAAAACTCACCTCAGTTTAAAAAAGACCCATCTCAGTTCAAAGAAGACACATCGGTCTAAGCTTATTGAAAGTTATGGGTCTGAGTCTTCTAGTAGCTCTTTGAATGAGGCTGAGCTTGAAGAATCTTTGTCATCAAGTAGTGAAGAGGGAAGATCTATAAAAAATATAAAATTAACCAAAAATCATTCAAGAAAGAGGGATAGGCATGGTAGGCTTAAAAGACATTTGGGCAAATGGTCGTCCCATAGGCATGTTGATCAGTTGCTGATAGATCATTTTGTTATTCAGTCCGAAACAGGTATTTTTACAACTCCTAATGAAGATATAGTCTTTAGTCGCAATAAAAACTGGAGGCAGTCACCTTTGTCCATAAAAATACTGTCCGGACACCTTCCCAAAAGGTTTAATAGCTCCAAAATGGAAAAGTATGATGGAAGTCAAGATCCGGACAACCATCTGGAGCAATTCAAGAACTTCATGATGAATTTTGATGATGATAAGCTTTTGTGCAGAGCCTTCTCCCAAAATTTTATGGGGAGTGCTCTTAAATGGTATAATAGCTTACCTCAGGGGGTATTATCAATTTTGATACTTTTTGGGTTGTCTTCTAGAGGAAATTTGTTGAGAGTAAAGAATTGAAGAGTAATGGGGATACCATTATCCATTGTGCCTAAAAACCAAATGAATCTTTGAAAGACTACATAAGTCGAGTTGTGAATACAAAGAACGGATTAACATATTGCTTTGAGCATGTGGCAATTGCTTCTCTAAGGCATGGATTGAATCATGGGAATTTAGCTGATTCTGTAACCCGAAAGAAAGCTATGACCTGGGGTGGCTTGTTAAACCAAGTGGGAAAGCAGATTAATGTGGAGGAAACAAAGAAAACCAGGGTGCACCGTCAGATGAGGTTGACCATAACAGCTTCTCCAGTCGCTAAACAGTCCGGTTACAAGGCTAAGGAGACCGGACAATGATCTAACCGGTCTAAGCAAACTCAATCCAACCATAACCAGACCCAGAGCCAACAATCAAGGGGCAAGATGGGTCATTGGGTTAAGCCTGAGTGGTTTGTAGAGTTAAGGGAAAATGTAGCAACAATCTATAATAAAACCAAGGATAAAGTACATTTTCGAAAGCCGACGGCATTGAAGTCCCCCAGAGAAAACCCAAACACTTGTTTTTGTCGGTATCACAATGATATAGGCCATAATACTCAAGACTGCATAGCATTGAAACAAGAAGTTCAGAACCTTATTGAGAGGGGAAAACTGGGAGCATATGTTAAAAGACGAAGTGGAAACAGACCTGACAATGCTCTTTGGACAGGTTACAAAAAATCCTCGAACGTCTGCTCAAGAAGAGGTAATGGTAATCCTTGAGAGGTTCGATGTGGACTCTGAATATCTGGATCCAGATCCAACTCGGAGTAAGGTGGGGGTGATAATAGAAAAAACCAAGACAGTATCCGGACTGATCAGTTTCTTTGAGTTATTAACTATCTTTTGAAGGAATACCGTAACTACGCCTACCCCTTCATCAATGAAGAGGCATATCCACAATTTGGCTACTTAATTTAAGGGGGGGGGGGGGTGTGTTTTCCTATCAGTTCTAGTCCCCATTCTCATTCATAGTTTTTGATGAGGATGATTTGAGGGATATTGTTGGGCCTCACGAGGATGCGGTGGTTATAGGAGCATCTATATGGGTGAATGATATACGCAAAATTTTAATCGATACAGACAGTTCGACAAACATCCTATTTTTAAGCTCCTACAAACAGATGAGGAATCCGGCCGTTATTCAACGTTTGAACAGAACTATTGTGGGCTTCACAGGTAGTTCTGCAGATGTAGTTGAGGAGTTTGAAGAAGAAGTGTTGTTAGGTAAAGGGCCTTTTAAAAAGATGGTGAGGGTACTATTTGTTGTGGTAGATTTTCCCACAGCGTACAATGAAATTTTTGGAAGGTTTTGGCTTTCCAGAATGCATGTTGTGGCCTCAACAGTCCATCAGTGTTTGAATTATGCGATACAGGGACACGTAGGCATTGTCCAAGGTAGTCTGAAGATAGCGAGAGAGTGATATGCAACAACTCTTGCTCCTAAGACATTGGGGGCAGTTCAAATTAATAAAGATTAGCAGTTACTGGAGCCTTCTGTTGAGGAAAATAAGATTATTGGCCCCAGAGAGGCTCTCAGTGTCATAATACCCATTGAAGAAGTTGAAACTCATTCTCTTGCAGAGGGTAAGAACGTCAATATTGGTTCCAAGATGGCGCCAGAGTTAAAGAAGAAATTGTTGTGTTTTTTTGCAATGCAATCAACATGTATTTGCTTGGTGCAATAGTGATGTAACCGGGAGGTTGATCGGTTAACCAAGATGGGGCATATTAAAGAAACCCAATATCCTCTATGGACTGCCAATCCAGTATTAGTCAAGAAAAAGAACGGCAAATGACGTATGTGTATTAATTTCACTGACCTCAATAGAGCTTTCCCAAAATATTTTTATCTTGTCCCTCAGATAGATCAACTAGTAGACTTTATATCTAGAAATAAGTTGTTGTCCTTCATGGATGCCTTCTCGAGGTATAATCAGATACAAGTAGATCTGAAGGATCAAGATCACACTACCTTTATTACAGATAGAGGTTTCCATTGCTACAAGGTAATGCCCTTCAGATTGAAGAATGTTGGGGCTACTTATCAGAGGTTGGGGAACAAAACATTTGCTAATCAGATCGGCATAAATATGGAAGTGTACATAGATAACATGATAGTCAAAAGTATGGAGGAGGATTTTCACAAAACTGATCTTCAAAAAACTTTTGCTAACTTAGCAACTCTGAATTTGAAATTAAATATAGAGAAATGTGTGTTTGGGGTCCGATCTGGAAAGTTTCTGGGTTACATAATAAGTGAGAAAGATATCTAGCCTGATCTGGATCAGCTTAATACACTATTAGAAATTGATCCTCTTAGAAATATTAAAGAAGTTCAGAGGCTCACCAGAAGGTTGGCTGCATTAAATAGATTTATTTCAAGGTCATCGGACAAATGTGCTCCATTTTTTCAAATATTGAAGAATGCTAAAGACTTCAATTGGTCCCCACAGTGTGACCAAACCTTTGTCAAGATAAAGAAACATTTATCCTCACCAAAGACTCTTTTCAAGCCCATTAAAAAATAAAAGCTTTATGTATACGTGGTTGTGTCAGAATGTGTTATAAGTGTTGTATTGGTAAAAGAAGTTGACAGTTATCCTCGTCTGGTGTACTACATCAATAAGAGTTTGTTGGATGCTGAAAGAAGATATTTAAAGTCGGAAAAGTTGGCACTAGCCTTAGTGATTGCAGCAAGAAAGATGAGGTCGTATTTTCAATCTCATTTTATTATTGTCCGAACGTATTTCCCGCTAAAGAATTTTCTTCAAAAGGCAGATATATCAAGCATAATGACCAAGTGGTCAATAAAATTGGGTGATTATGACATTGATTTTGCCTCCCGAATAGCAATTAAAGCTCAATCAGTGGCTGATTTCTTGGTAGAATTCCATGCGGACATGAGCTCTAAACAAACTTCAGAAGATAATTCCAAGAAAGAATGGGTGGTTCAAACTGATGTTGGATCAAACACTATAGGATGTGGAGCTGGAATTTGCTTAACCTCTATGTATGGTGACAAAATGTATCAAACTATATGTTTTGGATTAAGGGCCTCTAACAATGAATCTGAATATGAAGTAGCTATAGTTGGTCTTAAATTATCTCTCATCTGTGGAGCTAAAGAGTCCGGTTAATGAGTGACTCTCAATTGCTCATCAACAATGATCAAGGTCAGTCTGAGGCCAAGAAGGAACAACTGGTCAAGTACTTACTCATTCTGAAAGAAGTGGTAGTACGCTTTGATGAGTCCGAATTCAGAATGCTCCCCGTACAAGGACAGATCGGTCTAGTCTCTCCGGATACCGGACTGATCACATGGACCGGACTGATCACTTCGAACACTATGACCATAGGACTGTTCGAACTATGACAAAAGTACTAAAAAACCTAAACACTTCTTGACTAAGCTACTTGCTCTCCTGCTTATAACTCATGGGTCTTTGAACATGACTCGGGTCCATTAAACATGACCCGAAAGCCCATAAGGGCCCAAATATCAGGGTATAAATACCCAACCACCTGCATTAACTATAGGTAATGAGAATTAACTGCTACCAAGCTGCTTAATTATCTCTTTACTCTATACTCTAAACAATTAAACACCCACACACCACCTTAAAACACCAACTGAAATTACCAGCCTACCCTCAGACGATTATCATCCACACCAAATTGGCGACCACAGTGGGAGGCGTGAGGTTCCTGAATTAAGCATTCAAAACCAGCTAAGAAAATCTGTCTGAATGAATCCGGACAATCCAGAGCTACCACCGGCTTTACTCGAAGTGGTGGAAGAGAACGATGAATACAATGTCGAAGAGCGTGACAGGCTAAAGTGTGAAATAGAAGTTTTAAGGGAAGAAAAGGCCAAGATGGGCGTGAAAGAAAGATCCAAAGCATCAGTTGCTCATCACACCGATAACCCCAGAGAGCATGAGACTTCAAAAACTCATGTGAGCACCAAAAAGACTCATGCCAGTTCTAAAAAGTCTCACCGGTCTAAGCCAGTGGAGAGTTCTGACTCGAGCTCAGAATCTTCAGATAGCTCTTCGGACAGCGAGGGAATTGAAAAATCCTTGTCCTCTAGCAGCGATGAGGGTCGAACCAGGAAAAAGCAAAAGCAGGTTAAGAAATATTCAAGAAAAAGAGACAGACATGGAAGAATGAAAAGGTATATTGACAAGGGATCATCTCACAACCGGAGGCATGTGGACAAGATGCTGATGGATCCCTTTGCTTTCCACGATGAACCAGGTATCTTTGCGACTCCCAATGAGGATACTGTGTTCAGTCGTGGAAGGAATTGGAGGCAGTCTCCACTGTCTTCTAAAATTCTGTCCGGAAACCTCCCCAAGAGGTTTGACAGCACTAAAATAGAGAAGTACGATGACAGTACTGATCCGGACAACCATCTGGAGCAATTCAAGGAACTTCATGATGAACTTTGATGACGATGATAAACTACTTTGTAGGGCATTCTCCCAATCATTCACGGGGAGTGCTCTGAAATGGTACAACAGCCTGCCTCAAGGTTGTATTAAAGATTTCGATACGTTTTGGGTAGCCTTTCGAAGGCAGTTCGTAGGGAGTAAAGAGCTGAAGGGCAATGGAGACACAATAATCCATTGTGCTCAAGAGCCAAATGAGTCCTTGAAAGAATACATAAGCCGTTTTGTGAACACAAAGAATGGGTTGGCTGATTGATTCGAACAGGTAGCAATAGCATCCCTGAGACAGGGTTTGAACCCAGGCAATCTAGCTGATTCGGTGACCAGAAAGAAGGCCATGACATGGGGAGGGTTGCTGAATCAGGTTGGCAAACAAATAAATATCGATGAAACAAAGAAAACCAGGGTGCACAGGCAGGTGAGGTCAACCCCAGGGGCTCCAACTCCAAATCAAAATCAGTCCGGGAACAAAGCAAGAGAGACCGGACAGCGGCATGGTAGGGCAAAAGCTCAGTCTCAGCCAGCAGCTCCTGCTCAGAGTCAGCAATCCAGAAACAAAAGAGGGCCATGGGTCCAACCGGAGTGGTTCGCAGAGCTCAAAGAAAGTGTGGCCACCATTTTTGATAAAACAAAAGATGAAGTGCATTACCGGAGACCGGCAATACTGCAGTCTCCCAGAGAGCATCGCAACAACTCTTTTTGCCAATATCACAATGATATTGGCCATACCACTGATGCCTGCATAGCATTGAAACAAGAAGTTCATAACTTGATTGAGAGGGGAAAGCTGGGAGCGTATGTTAAAAGAAGAGGAGGCAACAGGCCAGACAACACTCACCGGGTTGGTCCAAGTAATGATGCTCCGGAGGGGGCCATGGTTATAGTTGAAAGGTTTGACGTGGAATCTGAATACTTGGATCCTGATCCAACTCGAAACAGAGTGGGTGCTATAGAAGAGTGCTCTAAATCGGTCTCCGGGCTCATTAAGTTTTTTGAGTCGCTTACAATTTTCAGAGGGGACACTATGACAGCTCCTACTGCTTCTTCAAGGAAGAGGCATGTTCATACTTTAGCCTCCCAGCTAGAAGGAGGCATGACATCTTATCAGTCACCAAACTCATTCCCCTTCATTGTGTTTGATGAAGATGATTTGAGGGACATTGCTGGCCCTCATGAGGATGCTGTTGTCATAGGAGCATCTATAGGGGGCAATGAAATAAGACGAATCCTGGTAGATACTGGAAGCTCAGCCAATATCCTTTTCCTAACCACTTACAAGAAAATGAAAAACCCAACTGTAATTCAGAATTCCGACAGGTCAATTGTGGGCTTCACGGGCATCTCAGCAGATGTGATCGGAGAGTTCGAAGAAGAGGTGTTATTGGGCAGGGGCCCTTTCAAGAAAATGGTCAGAATACTCTTTATTGTGGTGGATTGTCCCACTTGCTATAATGCCATTCTGGGGAGGTCTTGGCTCTCTAAGATGCATGTTGTGGCTTCAACAGTCCACCAGTGCTTGAAGTATGCTGTTCAGGGACAGGTTGGAGTCGTCCGGAGCAGCCAAAAGATTGCAAGAGAATGCTATGCTACTGCCCTGGCTCCTCGAACGTTGGGGGCAGTCCGTATTAATGAACAATAGCAGTTTGAGGGCCTTTCTGGGGGTGAGGGTGAAATTGATGACCCCAGAGAGACCCCTGGAGTATTAATACCGATCGAAGAGGTTGAAACACACTGTTTGGAAGATGGTAAAAGTGTCAAGATAGGGTCTAAGATGCCACCAATGCTGAAAAAGGAAATGTTGAAGTTTTTGAAAGACCATCAGCACGTTTTTGCTTGGTGCAATGCTGATGTAACTAGGGTTCCATCAGAGGTGATATCACACCACTTATCCGTCCGGAGAGATGTAGCTCCATTAGTTCAAAAAAGAAGAGATTTTTCCAAAGAAAAGGCTGATGTCATTGTGCAAGAGGTTGACAGACTCACAAAGATGGGGCACATTAAGGAATCTCAATACCCTTTGTGGACTGCCAATCCTGTCTTGGTGAAAAAGAAGAATGGCAAGTGGCGCATGTGCATTGATTTCACAGATCTCAATAGAGCTTGCCCAAAAGATTTGTATCCGGTCCCCCTGATAGATCAGTTAGTAGACTCTACCTCTGGGAACAAGCTGTTTTCCTTTATGGATGCCTTCTCCAGGTACAATCAGATTCAAGTAGATCCGAAGGATCAAGAGCATACCACGTTTGTCACTGTCAGGGGTCTACATTACTATAAGGTGATGCCATTTGGTTTGAAAAATACTGGGGATACTTATCAGAGGTTAGTCAACAAGGCGTTTGCTGACCAAATTGGAAGAAATATGGAAGTATACATTGACGACATGATGGTGAAAAGTGTAGATGAGCAGTTGCACTTATCTGATCTCCAAGAAACTTTTGCCAACTTGGTAAAAGTGAATTTGAAATTGAACCCTGAAAAGTGTGTGTTCGGAGTGCAGTCCGGGAAGTTTCTAGGATATATCATAAGTGAACATGGAATACAGCCCGATCCGGACCAGCTCAATGCTCTATTCCAAATGGAGCCTCCTCGAAACATTAAAGAAGTACAGCGATTAACGGGGAGATTAGCTGCCTTAAGCAGATTTATCTCGAGGTCTTCGGACATGTGTGTTCCTTTCTTTCAAACTTTGAAGGGTGCAAAGGGGTTCGATTGGACCCCACAGTGTGATGAGGCTTTCAATGAAATCAAGAAACACCTGTCCTCCCCCAAAACTTTGTTCAAACCAGTCTATGGGGAGACTATCTTCGTATATTTGGCAGTTTCAAGTTGTGCCATCAGTGTTATGCTAGTAAGAGAGGTCGATGGACATCCCCATCCAGTGTACTACATCGGTAAAAGCTTGATAGATGCTGAGAGGCGTTACTTGAAACTTGAAAAATTGGCATTAGCTCTGGTGATAGCTGCAAGGAAGATGAGGCCTTATTTCCAGGCTCATCCTATCATCGTCCAGACTTCTTTTCCCTTAAAGAATGTCCTTAAAAAAGCAGACATTTCGAGCAGAATGAGTAAGTGGTCAGTAGAGTTGGGGGACTTCGACATAGACTTTGCTCCCCGGACAGCAGTCAAAGCCCAAGCTGTGGCTGATTTTCTGGTCGAATTCCACTCCGATAGGGATTCAGAGCAAGCTACTAATGTAAAAGATAAGAAAATGTGGATCGTCCAAACAGACGGTGGATCTAGCACTATGGGATGTGGTGCATGAATATGTTTAACTTCCCCATATGGGGACAACATATACCAGGCTATTTGTTTTGCTTTCAGGGCATCTAATAACGAGTCCGAATACGAAGCAGCTATAGCTGGGTTAAAGTTAGCCTACATTTGTGGGGCTAAAAGGGTCAAGCTGCTAAGTGACTCCCAATTGCTTATCCACCATGCCTTATGTCAATCTGAGGCTAGAAAGGAGCAGTTTGTGAAGTATTTACTCCTCCTCAAAAATGAATCACTTAAATTTAAAGCTGTTGTCTATGAGCACATTCCCCGGGCAGAAAATGAGCTAGCAGACTCACTGGCGACCATAGCATATACGGAGTCATATCCATGGATCCATGTGCTTAAAAACCCTTCTATTCAACTTAGTAAGGGAAAAGAAGAGGAAATTCTTGAAATACAAGTGAAACAGCCTCAAGAATGGAGATTTCCTCTCCTACAATATCTCTCTGATGGTGTCGTGCCTCCAGATAAGCAACAAGCCAGAACATTGAAACACAAGGCTCGTGGTTTCATCATATTGAGAGAAGTGTTGTACAAAAAGTCCTATAGTAAACCTCTCCTGCGTTGTTTGGGGGGTGAAGAATCACAAGAAGTCCTCTCTGAATTACATGATGGAGAGAGATCAGCTCATTGTGGATTTAGAGCTTTAACAAGAAGAGTTTTACTCTCCGGTTACTATTGGCCATCAATCATGAAAGATGTTAAGGAACTGGGGAGGAGGTGTGACCCATGCCAGAGGTACAGCAATGAAATTCATGTACCAGCCATTCCCTTAGAGTTAATTTCTGAGCCCATTCCCTTTGCTCGATGGAGGTTGGATTTAGTAGGGCCTCTCCATGTGGCGTCCGGAGGGCGCAAAACTATAATTGTGGCCATTGACTACTTCTCGAAGTGGATAGAAGCAGCCCCTCTGGCACGGACAACATCAAAAGCTGTCATAAAATTCATTCTATCCAACATATGTTGCAGATTTGGTGTCCCACGGAAAATAACAACAGACAATGGGCCACAATTCGACAATAGAGAAATGGAGAGCTTCTGTTTCTCAAGGGGTATACAGCATTGTTTTTCTTCACCTTTCCACCCACAAGCAAATGGGCAAGTTGAAGTGGCTAATAGAACCATACTCTCCGGTTTAAAGAAGAATTTGGAAGGGGGTGCTGGGAAGTGGCCTAGTTATTTGTAAGAAGTCTTGTGGGCCTACCGGACAACACCTGGGGCTGCAACACAAGAATCACCCTTCGCTTTGGTCTATGGGATGGATGCAGTAGCCCCCATAGAGAAGACCTTCCCTTCCTTTCGTGTTCACAACTTCTCCGAACAGGCTAATGAGATGGCAATCAAAATTCAACTTGATTTGATAGAAGAAAGACGGGTTAAAGCTCACCTTAGAGTTGCACACTATCAGGGCTTGATGAGGAGCAGGTTTGCTTCTAAAGTTAAAAGAAGAGACTTCCAACCAGGGGACAAAGTATTAAGGAAGGTCTTCTTACACACTAAAGAAAAGCTCTTTGGAAAGCTGGCCCCAACTTGGGAAGGTCCGTATATAGTGGTTGAAAGAATCAAGCCTGGAACTTATTGGTTGGAAGACAAAGATGGCAGAGTTTTAACTCATCCTTGGAATATTGAGCATCTCCGGATGTACTTGGAATAGCATTTGTGTAAATATTTACTTGTCTAAACATCCATGTAAATATTTGGGGGCATACTCTTTCCTCCCTGGTGGCACGGGGAGGTTTTAATGAGGTGTCCAGGTGGTTGAATAAAATTCGATGCCTTCTTCAAAAATTTCTAAGTGTTTTTAAAGTTCTATCCCTTATCATACTATCCAGACTGAAATATCTAAGGGCTATTTAAACTCTAGCCGGAGAATTTAAACACTCTCACAATGCAACAACTAAAGGCTACTTAAACTGTGGCTATCAAAATTAAAATGAACAATGAAAGAAGATGATGGTTGTACAGAACAGAGATATTCATTGAGATAAACAACTTAAAATTGCCTTGGCCTTCCAAGGAATTTTAAATAAGTCAAGATACAACACAAAAAACCTGTCCGGTCGAGCACCGGCCACCATTACAAAAAAAGTGCCTTGGCCTTCCAAGGACTTTAGTTTGAATGAAAAATAAACAAAGTAAATTGTAGGTTAAGGTTGAGCCTTTGAAGATGGCTCACCTGCATCTGCCTTCTTGCCCTTAAAGTCGCTTTTCCCTTCGACTACCTTCTTGCATTTGGGATCATTTTCCTCCTCGTCTGGGCTCTCTCCGGTCATCTCTTCATCATCGGATGAGGATGCACTGGAGACTCCATACTGATCCTCTTCGCCCATTGTATGATGTGGAAGGTCGTCATCGTCTACATAAAGCCACAAGTCCCCTAGGTTCCTCTTCGGAAATTTTTCATGAAAGAGTAGAACCATATCAGACTTCACCTTCTCAAACAATAACTCTTCGCTTTTAATCATCTGGTTGGCATAGGCATTGATCTTGGCATTGATTTTAGCCTCTTGATCCCTTAACAAAGTGTTTTTCTCCTCGGCAGCCTTGGACACTGCATTCTCAAGAGTAATCTTGTCAGTGGTCAAGTTGGTGATAGTCTTGTCCTTTGCCTTGGTCTCTTCTTTTGAGGCAGTAAGATCTTTCTCCACACCGGACAGCTTCTCCCGGAGGTCTCTAATGGTTTCCTCTAGAGTGGCAACCTTTGTGGTGCTTTCCTCTTGACTCCTCTTCAGCTCCTCGTTTGCCTCCTTTAGCATGTCAGCATTGGCAGTAGCAGTGCGGAGGTCTTCAGACAGCTTTTCCTTCTCAGACTTAAGGTCCTTGATGATGTCTGCTTGACCCCAAACTTGTCTCTCCAGTGTAAGTACTGGCTGCACGTTGCTAAGCAAGGAGTGGGCTATGGTGTCCTTTTCACTAGAAACAATGAAAGTCTTACCATTGAAGTTGACCGTATTGGAGCTGCTCGGAGGAATGTAAGGCCCTGCGAATTCATCTTTAGGGAGGCTAAGGAAGTATTCTCCAAGCCCACCTAGACCGGTGATGTCCACTTCATCGAGGTTGAGATCTCCCCCCTCCACCTCATCGGTATGAAAGTCCCTTGGGATCTCTTCGGCCTGCGTTGGGTCAGAAGGGTCAGCATGGAAAAGAGGCTTCGGATCCCGGAGAGCAAGCTCATCTCCCTTTGAAGTCTTTTTCTTTTTGGCTCCCCATTCAGCGCTTTCACCTTCTTATTTACGAGTCCTCTTGGGAGCCCTTGGAGGTTTTGAGAGGTCTGCATCCTGCTTTTCGGTCTCTTGCTCCACCACTTGCAAGAGAGTAACATCGATTTGGCTCTGGGCCGGCCCCTCCGAGGCTGTTGGAGCATCCTTCTCAGCATCACTCGCCACCTTTTTGCCTCTCTTCTTGCCCTTCATTTTGCTTGGGGCTTTGGCCCGGCCTGGCAGGAAGAGTGTCCTATCTGGCTCATGGGACCTTTTAAGCACAGTGTCCGCAGAAGGCTGGGTGGTGAGCTCCTCCCAAGTCAGGTCTCTCTGGCTTGTGGTGTTCCACAGGTGAGACCTTGCCAAGTTCCCACTGGTGAAGGCAGCGTGGAATCGGTTCCCCCATTCCTCAGCAGCCCAGGCATTGATTTTGCCACAGGTAACCTGTCCGGCCTTCAAGTAATCCCTGAACTCCTTAGGCAGTTCTGTTAAAATAAAAGAGAGACTAGTTAATTTAAACCAACTTAAAGAAGGAAGAAATGGACAAAGATTTAAAGTGGAAAGCTTACGGTCACTCCTCCACCTGCTTCTGAGGAGGCTTGGGTTCCCTCCGGCCTTGATCTTCTTGCCGTTTTCCCAAGCGCCACTGACGAACAAAAACTGGCTTCTCCATTTGCTCTCAGACTCCAATAGATCATTAACGGCCTTAAAATTGTCCCCCATATTGAAGTGATAGAAGGGGAATTAGTGATGTTTGCAAAGGTTGGCCACTACTGCAAACTCTTCCATAGGGAGAGGGATCCCGGACAGCCTTGATGCCATGATGCATGACATCAGAGTATACCAACCGTTGGGGCTCAGCTGGCTCGGACAGAGTTTGACCAGATGAAAATATCTGACAATCTCCGGGTCCAATGGGAATCTGAGTCCCCAATTAAATAGCTTCGTGAAGATGACTATTTCGTTCAACTTGCAATCCATAGGAGTTTCAGGATCTATGGGAATCCTTATCTTCACGTTTTTTGGGATCCCCCATTTTGTGCGCATTCGACCCAGATCAGCAGTGTGGATGAATGCATACTTGGTCTTTTGTAAGGCCAAGAGGTATTTGAGCTCGACCTTGTGAAAACAAGGCCCCACCTTCCCTTCAAGGCACTTTGGCAGCTCCGGATGCCTCAAGCACAGTTTTTCTTTGCCTTTTTTGGCAGCAGCAGTGTTACTAGTCTAGCCGGAGGACTCAGACTCGAAGGGGACTTCGTCAGCAGAGTCCTCCATTATTTCCTCCATGATTGTTGGAGGAATATCAGTGGTAGTGGTCCGGAGAGGGTTCGAACTTGGCTCAGCCTGGCTTCCGGACTGCTGGCCTTCAACGTTTCCTTGACTTCTAGTCTCAGGCTGGGGCTCTGAGGCAGAGGTCTCTCTTGGAAGTGCCAGGCTGCTAGCCTCCGGACCAGATGGTCTTTCTCGGGGAGCCCTGATAGGCACTCCGGACCCAGAACTACTATTTTTTGCCCCCGATTTCGAGGGAGTGTTCTTAGAGGCTTGCCCTTTAACCAACCGGCTTGTCCCCTTAATAACCAGTTTCTCCGGAGAGTGCTCTGTGTCTGATCCCATAGCAAGAAAAGGAGAAGGTTTTCTAAAGCTATTGGTTGTAGCTCCTGGCTCAACAGTAGGCATTGACTCCTGAATTGAGGAACCAGAGATTATAGGGGAATGGGTGGATTAGAATAGTTTCTTGGGCTTAGTACCTTTAGAAGAGGATGAGCCTCGATCTGATTCTGTAACGGAGGCGACTGGTCTGTCAATAGGCGATGAAGGTAACCCTGCTGCGATTCGTCTTTCCTTCTCGACTTTTTGTGCCTTCTCCAACTCAGAAAGGTTGAGCCACCCGCCTTTGATCAATGCAGTCCTTGCTGTAAACATAAACTACCAAGAAAATCTTTGCTTTAGAGAGAGAAAGCTCTGAGTAAATTTGCTGAGTAAATATGAAAGAGATAGTAAAAACAGAAGAAAGTGAGTTTGAATTTATAGTAAATCTGAAAAAGAGAGTTGATTCCTAAGAGAATTCGAAAAGTTTGGCAATGATTAAAAGACGGCGCTGATGTCATCATCTATGATTAAAGAAGTTGCTTTTCGAAGAAGGTGGGTTCGAAATTCAAGGTGAAAAAACGGCTGGAGCAACCAATCAGAGAGAGACACGTGTCCCACAAACTCTGGCAAAAACCGTTTTGAATTCGTGAAGCTTAATCTGTCCGGGTAAACCCATAGACCTGTTCGGATTGAAAACCACTTCTGACGTCGGACTGTTTTTCAGATCTTTGACAAGAATACTTGCTCAAACACCTAAAAAAGGGGCTCATGATGAGTCCGAATTCAGCATGCTCCCCGTACAAGGACAGATCGGTCTAGTCTCTCCGGATACCGGACTGATCACATGGACCGGACAGATCACTTCGAACACTATGACCATAGGACTGTTTGAACTATGACAAAAGTACTAAAAAACCTAAACACTTCTTGACTAAGCTACTTGCTCTCCTGCTTAGAACTCATGGGTCTTTGAACATGACCCGGGTCCATTAAACATGACCCGAAAGCCCATAAGGGCCCAAATATCAGGGTATAAATACCCAACCACCTGCATTAACTATAAGTAATGAGAATTAACTGCTACCAAGCTGCTTAATTATCTCTCTACTCTCTACTCTAAACAATTAAACACCCACACACCACCTTAAAACACCAACTGAAATTACCGGCCTACCCCCAGGCGATTATTATCCACACCACGCTTCAAAAGTGTTTGCTATGAGCATATTCTCATATCGGAGAATACACTGGCAGACTCTCTGACAACTATAGCATATTCCGAGTCTTACCCTTGGATTCTCATACAAGAATGTCTGTTCATACAACTAGATCAGAAGAAGGAAGATGTGGAAAGTATGAGTATACATGTGATCCAACCTAAGGATTGGAGATATACCCTTCTTCAATATATTTCTTATGGAACATTGTCTTGGATAAAGGTGTGGCAAAAATGGTTAAATACAAGGCTTCTGGTTTTTTTGATAATAAGGGGAATTCTCTATAAAAAACTTTCAGTAGACCTCTCCTACATTGTTTGGGGTTTGAAGAATCCCAAGTTGTTTTATCTGAACTGCATGATGGGGAAGGCTCATCACACTGTGGGTACATGGCACTAACCCGGAGAGTCTTATTAACTGGATATTATTGGCCAACCATAATGGCAGATGCTAAAGAAATAGTGAAGAAATGTGATCCATGTTAAAGGTATGGGAATGAAAATCATGTGCCAATTGTACATGTGGAGTCTATTTCTGAGCCAATACCTTTTTCTATATGGGGGATGGATTTAGTTGGACCTCTACCCATGGCATCCGTAGGGTGCATAACTATTATAGTCGCTATTGACTATTTATCAAAGTGGATAACAAAGACATAGAGGATTTTTGTGCCTCTAGAGGCATTCAACATTGTTTTTCTTCTCCTTTCCATCATCAAGCAAATAGCCAAGTTGAAGTTGCAAATAAAATCATTTTTTCTGGATTAAAATTTTTTTAGAGGGGGCTACGGGGAAATGGCCAAGCTATTTAGAAAAAGTATTGTAGGCTTACCGAACTACTCCTCGGGCTGCTACACAAGAATCTCATTTTGCCTTAGTGTATGAGATGGATGAAATTACCCTCATAGAGGCTATTTTACCATCATACATGGTCCATAACTATTCCGAACAGGATAATGAGGCAACAATTAGGAATTAGTTGGACTTAGTAGATGGAAGAAGGGTTAAAGCACACTTGAGAACAGTGCTCTACCAAGGCTTGATGAGGAGCAGATTTGCTTCCAAAGTCAAAAGAAGATATTTTCAAACAGGGGATAAAGTATTAAGGAAAGTATTCTTACATACCAAGGAGAAGCAGTTTGGTAAACTGGCTCGAAACTGGGAAGGCCCTTATGAGGTCTGTGAAAAAGTCAAACCTGGGACTTATAGGCTTCAAGACAAAAAAAGAAAAGCTTTGAAGCACCCATGGAATATTGAGCATCTCAGGTTATTTTTTGAATAAAGTCTTTATGTAAATATTTACTTGTTAAATACCAATGTAAATATTAGAGGGCATACTTTTTCCTACCCTGGTGGCACGAAGAGGTTTTAATGAGGTGTCCAGTTTTTTCTTCAATAATACATGATGCATTCTTCAAAAAATTGGTGTAATTTTACTTCAATTCAATTTAAGTATGAATCACTTATTCAACACCCTAGATTTCTAGTGATCTTGAGTAGATCGGATAAATTTAGTGATTGATCATGACTACTAAATATATATGGTTGGAGATATTAAACGCTCTTAGTTTAATACTTCTGAAATTACAGGGGCTACTTAAACATTAGCCATGAAAGATTTAAAGCAAAGTATTAAACAAAAAGGAAATTTAATTCAACATGGTCAGACTTGAACCGAACAAAAGTACAAAATGTGCCTTGACCATCCAAGGACTTTGATTGAACAAAAACAGAGAAAAATACATGATAAAACCTTAGGGTTTGTTCCCCTTGGATTTTTATTCACCACCACATTTTTTCGGAATTTTGAGTTCAACACTTGAACTCTCACCCGTTCCTTCTTCGTTATCAGTAGAATAAACTCCACTAGCATAGTTGTGTTTGTCGTCGTCTGCCAAGGTATGAAATGGGAGGTCCTCGTACTCCACATACTTCCCTGAGGGACCAAGGGTTCTCTTAGGAAATGTCTCATAAAACAGCAACATCATGTCGGATTTGATCCCATCATATTTATTTTCTAAGGAGTCTACTACTCCATTGGCATATTCTTCAATACCTGCTTTGATAGCTTGCTCTTGCTGACGCTCTAGGGCCTCCTTTTCCTTAGTCATCTCCAAAACAGTATCTTCCAACTTAGTATTCTCGTTGGTTAGGGTTTGGATGTCACCATCCTTAGTTTTCAACTGCTCATTCAAAACTGTGAGGTTTTGTGAGGAAGAGGTCTCCAGGCTGGAATACTTAGTTTGGAGCTCAGTATTGGCTGCTTCCGATGCGGTTAGCTTGGTTGCCAAATCCTCATTTGCCTTTTTCAGCACCTCTACACTTTGTTGAGCACTTAGAAGACTGTCTGACAGAGGTTGCTTGTCAGAAGTGAAAGAGTTGATAACATTGGTTTGAATTTTTACCTGTATTTCCAGATCGAGTACTGACCGGATATAACCGACGAAAACATGGCTTAAGGTATCTTGTTCTCCGGATATGGAAAAATATTTCCCATTGTAGGTTACCATGTTAGAAGAACTGGAGGGACGGTAAGGACCTGCACAATCATTTTTATCAAAGTCATTAAAATACAGACCGATGTCTTGAAGGGTAGAAAGGCTCACTTCGTCGTTTCCTCCACCAACATTCTGTCAGGACTGGAGGTCTGTTGGGATTTCCTCTTGTAGAGTATGATCAACAGGAACTAGGGGTGGGTTTTCCGGGGGGCGAAGGATTATCTCTTCCCCTAGAGTAACCTTCTTCTTATTGGCAGCTTTTTCATCATTGTTGGCCTCGCGCTTTATGTCCTTTTTAGGAGGCCTTGGTGGGTTCTTTGACCCTGCAGCTTCCCTTACAATCTCGAACTCTACCGCCTTTAGCAAGGCCACATCAATACCACCCTAGTTCCCCGAACCAGTCCCCTCCGTAGCTGTTTGAGCCAGGTCTGTTGTAGCCTTCCTCTTCTTGTTCTTCATTTTGTTGAGGGCTTTAGCCCTGGAAGGCAGGTACAACTTGGCATCTTAGGTTTCTATCATTTTTAAAATTACGTCAGCACGAGAAGGGGTGGTTAGCTCTTCCTATGAAATGTCTCTTCTTCCTGTTGTGTTCCACATGTGAGACCTCAGAAAATTTTCCGACTTGAAGCAATTGTGGAAGGCATTCCCCTAATTTTCTGAATCCCATGCATTAAGCTTTGCACAAGTCTTCTGCCCCTCTTCCAAATGGATTATGAATTCCTTCGTCAGAACTAAAGAGAGATAATAAATTAGTTAGAATAGGAAAAGTTGCAACTCAAGAAATAAAAATAAAAATAAAGAAAAACTTACCAGAGTTTTTCCATCTGCTAGTCAGCAAGTTAGGGTTTGTATTGGCCTTGATTTTCCTATTACTCTTTCATGTTCCACTAACAAAAAGAAACTGTGTCCTCTAAGGTTTCTCGGATATCTAACAAATCATCCACAACTTTGAAGTCATTCCCCATATTGTAGTGATAGAAGGGGATTATGTGGTTATTGCACAAGCTTGCTACATCAACAAACTGTTCCATTGGAAGATGGATCTTTGACGGTCTAGCCATGATACAAGCCAAGAGTGTATACCAAGCGATGAGGCTTAGCTGATTGTGACATAGTTTGACCAGATGAAAGTACTTGACGATCTCTGGGTCTAAAGGGAACCGAAGTCCCCAGTTCAGCACTTCAGTATATACTACCACCTTGTTTAATTTACAGTCCATGGGGGTTTCCGGAGTGATTGGTATCTTCACTTTTACGGACTCCGGAATCCTCCATTTGGTTTGGCTTCGAACTAACTCGGCAGTATGAGTTTAGACATAGTTAATATTTTGCAAAGCCAGAAAATACTTGACGCTAACATGTTTAAAACAAGGGCCTACTTTACCCTCAAGACTCTTCGGAAGAGCGTCCGGATGAATCATGCCAACTTTAACTTTACCTTTCCTTTCTGAGGCAGCATCCCATGTCTGACCTGACGCCTCGGTCTCAAAATGGGCATCTTCGATGCTATCCTCCATATTTTATTCCATCACCGTATAAGGTTTTTTCAGTTTTCCTTGAAGAAGGTTGCTCTGGTTCCTTCATCGGAAGTTGTTCAGGTGGTTGTGCACTTGTTGCCTCTGAGGGCCTGATGTCTGGTAGAGATTGTTGTCCACAAGACTTGGCTTGTGGTGTAAATTTAGCCACCTCCGATCCAGAGGGTTTTGAAGATGATGGTGTTGACTGGGTTTCTGTTTGATGAGTCGTTCGACGAGAAGTTATCCTCTCTGGTGACCATTATGTATCGGAGCCCATTGCTATAAACTGTGAGGGTTTTCTAACGCTTGAAACAACCTTTTCCTTGGAAACAGGGTGTTGAGATTCTTGTATGGAAGAGCCAGAAGGGAGGGTGAGAGGTTTGGTATGAATGGAAGTTTCCTAGGTCTAGGGTTTTTTTAGGAAGATGACCCCTGATCGGCGTCTTTGTTTGGCTGGTTACTTATGTCACTTGGAGAAACAGGGAGACCGACGACGATACGACTTTCTCTCTCTACTTTCCTTGCTCTCTCTAACTCATATGAGTTCAACCAACCTCCTTTAACTAAGGCGTTTCTGGTTGTGTATATCTCTCAAGAACAGGTTGAATATGAAGATGAAGATGAAATAGGATTTTTTGTCTCTAAAAAGGTTTTGAGTGTGAAAGACAATGGAATAGTAATAATATATATATATATATATATATAACAGTAAAAATAACAGTTACCAAGAAGAAGGTGAACGAGGTTTTTTCGCAATGATTAAAGGTTGCGTAACGTGTGAAAAATCAAAACCTAGGTATCTTTCTAGACCTAATGGGTGCGACGATCTAAGGGAAATAATGACTGTAAGGTCAAACCAGATATTGACACGTGTCCCACGATTCAAGAAAAAACACTTAGAATTTTGGAAAGAAAAATCAGTCTTGATAAAATTCAAACCGGATTGTTTGTGAAAAGAAGTTTTTCAATTCAGACGACGCAAGAAGATCAGACAAAATTGATGTTGACTTGGTAAATTTTTTAACCCTTCCAAAGATACTTTGCAAGGCCTACAAAAGAGGCTACTGATGAGTTCAGATCTTACAGTCACAGCCAACCCATTAATCCGAACAGGGGTAATTCAGACCATATCATACCACTAAAAATCCGAACAGGACAAATGTAAATAACTTTTGACCAAGCTATTTGCTAATCTACTTAAAACCAATAGGTCTTTGAATTCGACCCGGTTTCACAACCCGACCCGGCAAGCTTATGGGTCAATAATTAAGGTATAAATACCTTAACCACTCTCATTAATAAGGGTGATCGGATTTAATACTAGTAGGCTGCTTAATTATCTCACTACTCCTCACAATAAACACAAAACACCCCAAAATTATTAAAACATTTTACCAAGCTACCCTCAGCCCCAAAATAAACCAAACCACCGTCGATCGAGTTTCTTACTTGCGGTATAAAAAATCACTACCGCTAGTATACCATCTCATTTTAATCCCCCATATAAAGTCATGCCATCTAAAATTACCAGCAATTACTAAGTCACAATAACTATAAACCCTCGCAACTTTCATAATTAACTCTCATATATAACAAGATTCTCAATTATACCATATTTATTCATATACAAAATAAAATAAGTAATCAATCTTATATTTTTAGGATATGGAATGAACTTTCAACGAAAACAACCCATTATTCTAAGTCGTCAAGTTTGTGAAGACAACGAGGTCAGATGCGACTACCGCTGAATTTTGTAATGAAGTGTTGGTACATAGTATATATGTTCATGTATGGGTGTGAAAGAACAAATTCATGTCTGAATCCATATAACTACAAAGAACTCTCCACGAGGTACAATTATTTGAAATTAAACCCAAGGTTTATGGTGTTTGAAATTTCTTACGAAGTTAAAAAATAAACGTTTAACACGTTCAATTTGATATTATTCAATTTAATAACAAAAGATATGCTACGCTATATAGATAAAAATCGTTGAAAAAATAGATGCATAAAAGAATTACGAAAGATATAAATTTAACGAATAATATGACTTTTAACTAATATTATGTTTGTTGTTGCAATTCATGTTTAATGTTATTTTATGGTTATTTGATGTTCTAAAGTTACTGTATTTACTTCTTTGTATGTTTTATTTATCTCAAATGTTATTTTTGTAAGCTATTTATATATTGTATTGATATTAGATGTATCAATCATGTTATAATATATAAAATGCGTTTTATACAATAGGTGCATATGTTATTTGGTTTGAGGATAACATATTTCATAAACAACATATACGATCCATAATGACCATTCGTTACCAGTTACCATATTTCCATAAAATTTAAAAAATAGCCACATTTATTTGTTTAAGTATAGTTCCTCTTAAAATTCTTTGGGTCTACCAAGTTCACATATGATCCAGATCTCATGCATTCAAATAATACTCTATGGATTTTTTTTGTTTTTCACATCTTCACGACGTCTTTAATGCAATTACCAAGTAGTTGTATTTTTCAGTAACCATAACCTAATCAATAGTTGTTGCGTATAATAGACTAAGATACACATTGTTGTTGTACACGCACCTAAACATTAACAGTAGAAAAAACACAAGCGATATGAATAACACTGCCAGTACACTAGCACCAACAGTGCATATGACACGTAGTGTCCGTATACTGTGAAAAATTGCAAAACAAAGTTATAATTTTATTAATTTAGTTATTAATGAATTTAGTCTAGTGAGGTACCCTGTTTGGAGTTTCTTTTTCATAACTTTTTTTGTCTTTTTAAAAATTGAGAACAATTATTTTTTGTTTAAAAATAAGAAGATTTTTTTAGAGATTTTTTTATTTTGATTTCTAAAATTAATATTATATTAGTTAAAATGAATTCGTATGGAATCCAGTGTTCTTAAGTTTTTTTTCTAAGTTCTAAAAAAATTAAAAATTAAAAATTAACCTAAATAAGATATAAGATCAAATGGTAAAAAACAAATCAATACAAGAAATATATATTTAAATAAAAGTTGATTCGGAAAACAATAAACATTGAATTATAATTTTATTTAAATAACCTTAAAATATAATAGTATATATATAAAGGTTTAGTACCATTTAAGACCAAAAAACAAAAACATTATCCACTTACTATCCATATTTTCATGTATTTCCGAGAAAAACCAATTTCGCTCAAATATTTACCATCTAAGACCCAATAATACTCATAGTTAATTATATAAAATGTTTTCTATTTTTTTGGAGATATTTTAAGATCTAATTAAAACAGATAAGACCCAATAATACTCAACAGAACGACGATTATGACATCCTATATTTTACCAATTAGTTTAATTGACGTAGGCACAAATTTCAGTACAATGTAAATCATTTTCTATTCAACCATGAATATTCTAAACATTTTGGTTTCAACAATTCTAAATCCGGAAGTCGAGTAGATATCACGACACCAAGCATGCAGTTGTTTTTAAAACTTTTGAATTGGAGAAACTAGTTATCAAAGATGATTTTAAGAAAATTATATAAGAATAATAAACACGACGATTACATAAATTTTAGGAGTAATATTTAGTTAAGGAATTGGTTAAGGATGTTGTTACCAGTAAATGAACTATTTTTCCAAGCAGTACTAATACTGATGATAGTAGCCCTAAATTCGGTGGTGTTAAGCGAACCCGAGAGGTATGAGCAAGAGCTATCGTCGATTTGTGTTGTCTATTATTCATTAACAAAAGCTAATAAGCAAAAACTAAAAGAAGTGTTATAAAAATGGTCAGAATGTCAAACGAAAACTGGCACTTCAACTACTCATGTAAATTGTACGTATTATTGAGATTAGTGTAATTTCTTAAAAACTTTGAGGCTTTATGTTATAATACTAAACCTTTATTAGTTTTCTTTGAAATTTTACACTAGAATTTATATTGTGATTAGCTATGATTAGGTAAACACTTCTCTGATTATGAGCTTTCATTAAAAAACATGCCTATACGCGGTATGAATGTTCACCATATCTGGTTAGGTGGTTTGAGCTAGATATTTGTTTTGTAAGGATATACTTTGTTTGTGTGTACTTATATATGTGGTTCTATTGGCATAAGTTAGAAAAATATCCATTTTAGTGTGAGACAGTCCCCCTTAAAAGTCGTTCGATGATAATCCTTTAAGTTTCTCATGAAGTTTGATGAGTCCGGATTCTGCTACCTCTTCGGACAGGGACAGTTCGGACAATGACCATCTAACCGGACAGAACAGTTCGAACACCTCACCCATTGGACTGTTTGAACAAGGACTAAAGTAATTAAAAACCTAATCATTTTATGACTAAGCTGCCTGCACTCCTACGAAGAGCTCATGGGTCCTTAAACTTGACCTGAGTCCATTAAGCATGACCCGAAGGCCCATAAGGCCCAAATGTAAGGGTATAAATACCCAACCACCAACATTAAATGAGGGTAATGAAAATTAAATACAACAGGCTGCTTAGTTCTCCCTCTACTCTCTACTCAAACATTAAATACTTACAAACTTCCACAAACTCTAAACAAAAGTTACAAACTTACCATCAGATAAAAATAAACCACACCAAAGTTTAAGTTGTTTTTCTAATGCAAAAGTTATTTATTTAATGAAAAAGTTTATGAAACAAAATGGAATCTTAGGATCATTAATCATGCACACTGAAACAAAATGACACCTTAGGCCATTTATGATAGATGCGAAACCACACCAATTATAATATATGCTAAACCATGCAAACTATGATAGATACTAAACCAGCCCAATTATGATAGATGCGAAACCATGCAATGGGATACATATTTCTTTTGTGTAGTT
The DNA here is from genome assembly GCA_036936605.1 of Limnanthes douglasii subsp. nivea. NCBI lineage: Eukaryota > Viridiplantae > Streptophyta > Magnoliopsida > Brassicales > Limnanthaceae > Limnanthes > Limnanthes douglasii. Next base: position 20,829,703 of record JAUPFV010000001.1, on the reverse strand, counting down.
ACATTTAATATACAAGAAACAACATACAAGATAGAAACTAAAGATGCAAGACATTCATGGACCTATTCTTTCCTTTCTCTACGGTAACTCTCCGGACACGAAAACAGCTCGACTGAACAAAGCAACAAAATAAAAAATATCGCATTTGTCCAAAGTAGAATTAAACGCTCCTCAATTATAAAATATAAAATCAGCCATTTTCTCTCTATGTCTCCTCTATCAATGTGCAGATCAGTAAAATCCCAAGATAAATTAAATCAATAAGCTTGATCAGTAACGATATCTACAGAAAGAGAGCAACATAAACCTTTAAAATGGAGTTTTTAACTTTTGTTCACCTATTTTTGAGTTCTCTAGTAGGGATACACTTCGTTTGTTATACGATCCATCTATACAAAACCACGAGAGGAAAATCAGAAAAATAAGGAGAAACTAAACATGCAGGGCATCGATGAACCTCTTCCAAAGTCCGTAAGCATAGCTAGTCCCGTGTTTTTTTTATCAAAATGCTCATATGCGTGGTTTACTCCTCTGTTTTTTGTCCATCATAGATATGAAAGTCAAAGCTTTTGTTACTGTTACTTGTTTTTATTTTGCAAATCATTTTACTTTAAGAAAAAAATAGTAACATAAAAGTTTCAAATCAAATGGGGACGAGTAAGAAATAAATAAAAGTCACTTTTAAAACCTCAAAATTTAGAATTGGTTAATAACTAAAAACGAATTAAGAAAATAAATATATGTTAGAGAAAAAAATTCATGACTAATAAGAAAAAAGTCCACATATAATATGGATCCAGACAATGAAGAAGAAAGGCCGTAGATTCAAAAATAAAATTACACATAATATATATTTTGTTACTCAAGAAGTAGAGGAAAAAAGTTTGTCGATTAAGAAACTAAGATTCACACGCAGTATGGATTCACAGACCAAAAGAAGAAAAAATAGTTAGTTTCAGATAATATTGGAAACCTATAATTGAAACGAAGAGTTGTTGAATATAGTAAATGAAATATTATGTGGAAAATAAAATAAGGAAGAAGAAGAAAAAACTTGATATAGATTGAGATTCTTGTTGCCGCGTATTAATAGCGTGTCACACCGAGTGAAAGATGTCAAAGTATCATTATGAAACATGTAAGAGTATTTGGTACATCTCACTTATTAGTCTTGTTGATAGATGTTAAACCAGACCAATTATAATATATGTTAAACTAGACAAATTATGATATATATTAAACCGGACCAATCATGATAGATGCTAAACCATATCAATTATGATAGATGTAAAACGTATCAATTAATAGATGCTAAACCATATCAATTGTGATGGATGCTAAACCAGACCAACTATGATAGATGCTAAACCATGCCACGCTAACTCATGCCAATTAGGATAAATGCTAAACCATACCAATTATGACATATGCGAAACTATGCTAACTGTAATAAATGCTAAACTATGCTAACTATGATAAATGCTTGATAATATATACTAGATACGAAACTATACGTTGAGAAAAGAGTGTAATTTTTTTTTAAATTCAAAACATATAATGAATAAATATATTTTTATTCATTTTAAAAAAACAAAAGCAATGAAATTTTTTATTTTTTTTTCGATTTACGGTTTAAAAAATACAAACATTCAAAATTTTAATTTTTTTTAAAAAAAGTTCTATATAGACCTGTTTACTTAGAATTCATATAAATTGAATAGATCTTGTCAATTTTGTTGGATTTTTACGATAATGAATTTATAAAATGGATTTTAAACAATAATTTTCCATTCAAAAAATTAGAAGATAATAGTTTAACCAAAATCTAAACATTAAATTATAATTTAATTTTAAATAACCCTAAAAATATAAGAGAAAAATACCTGAAAATACCCACTCAACTATCTTATTACCCGACAGTACCCAAATTTAACATAGTGTTACTTAATACCCAGACTAATAAATTGGACAAAAATACCCTTCCACTATATATACCCATTTTTCAATTCCAACCCACTTTTTCCACCTTCCTATCACCCTAAACAAACGCAAAATTCTAATTTTAGAAACCACCAGAAAACAAATCGTTCGACTTCGTGATACTCTCTATCTCTCTCAACCCCAAAAACCCTACAGCTTCTCACCGTTCGCACCTTCGACACTATCGCACCGGTCAGCGTCTTTTACTCACTCAGACTACACACCTTCTGTTCGACAAAGTTGTCGTGAAGTCGTCTCTGAAAGCTTCAATCTCGTTCTCCGACCGGTGAAATTTAACAGGTATGCATTATCGTGGAAAATGTATTTTTTTTTTGCGTTTTTGACGAATTTGAACCACTTTTTTTCTCTTAATTCACGATAGGCGTTGCTTTTTATGCTAGAATGAAGTATCTATTGACGATAGTTGCTCAGTTTATGGGTTTATAGTCGAAGGCATGGTAGAATTTTAGTTGCATGTAATAATAATACTTTCTTGAAAAATATTATGTATGTTAGATCTGCATTAGGTAGTTCATTGTTGATTTTGATGTTTGTTGCATAATTCCCAGATCCCTGCAACGTGCATGTAAAAAGTGTAACAGTTCGCATCCTGATCACCCACTATGCAAGCAATTCGCAGCTCGATTGTATGTTTATGCTTATTTGCAATCAATTCGCAGCTTGAGCTGCAAATTGTCTGTTAAAACAATATTTATATGTATGCAATTCGCAGCTTGTGATGCGAATTATTTGTGACACTCCAACTGATTTGTGTTTGTGCAGAAAGTATGACAACAAAACCTAGCTACTACAGATCAGGGTTGGTGAGCCTTCTGAAGCTACTCAAAGACATGCGTATTACAAGGGCCCACATTGAAGCTGCAAGAAACACACCCGTCTACACGCTTCTGAAAATGGCGTTCCAAATCCGTAATGAAGAAGAGCTGCCAAGGAAAAAATTCTACCAAATCATTCAGTATATCATCGAGAAATTCTCTGTGGATAGAGACGCCTTTAGGATTGGCAACAAGTATATAAAGTTAACTGAAAACGATATCAAGATCATATTCGGGTTGAGGCATGGCACCGAGAAAATGGAGTTAGCAAAAACCGGAGCTATTCACAACAAGTATGCACCCGGCGATGAGGACGAATCAAGAATGATGAAGAAATACTTCATGGGTAAAACTGGCAGGAAAGTAGTAGCTAGTAATACCAAAACAATAACAAATGCCATTATAAAGGTACGTCTAAATGGACTTCATCTTTATAAAGCAAGATTATGTACATTTCTAACATAGCATGTTGTCATTGGTTTTACAGGAGGGTATAGAGAAGGCGATAAACGAAGGAGGGGAGTATGAGTTGGAAGACATGGCGAGGCTGTTGATACTGTTTTTGTGCTCCATGCTATTCTACTCCGTATCTGGAGATATCCTGGGCTGGAGCACGGTTTATTACGTTGAAGACCTCAACAGAATAAACATTATGACTGGGCTGGATCAACACTGTACAAGCTTCGACAGTCTATCACGAGTTGCTTAGCAATAGAAAGAGCTGATAAAGTCGTCGGCTGCGTCGCCCTTGTAGTTGTAAGATTGATCTATTCAATATAAAAATTAGTTATGTACATAAAATCGTGTTGATAAAACTTGTCCCCATGCAGCCCTTCATCATGGTGCACACAACAATCGGCCACGAGGTAGCGAAGCCAACCTCGATACCAAGGTTCTTCAAATGGTTGGGGTTAGAGTGTCACGCATCAACCATGGAATATCTTCTTAGAACACCCTACCTGGATAATGACCAGGTATAAGCTTTATATATGTATTGAACTGGGGGTGCATACAGTTCGCAGTATATCACGCGTTTTGCTTATAAAAATGTATCAATCATTTCGCAGCCTGATATGAATCTTACTTCGCAGCTTCTTTTTCAACACAGTTCACATCATATGGTTTACAGTTAGTTCGCATCATATGTTTTACACATAGTTCGCAGCATATTGTCCCATACACATTTCGCAGCTCAGCATGCGAAATGTTATTTAAAATCACACATTTCGCATCATATGATGCGAACTGTTTCTAAAAAACAATTTGTTTGTCTACACCCTCATACTTTCGAAACAATTAATTTACTTACATGTGCCTCTGTTTGTAGGTTTTAGAAGGTCCATTACAGCTTACCGAGGCTGAAATTGAAGCTTTCGGACCACAAGAAGATAATGAAGATGCAGAAGTAACGGTATCTACTTCACCGGAAGAAAGACCTAGGAAGATGACGAAAAGTATAGCATCAAAACCAAAACAAAGGAGACGAGCATCACAGAATGTAATGAATAAGGTGATGTCTCCCAGACCCGAACAACCAACACCACCCGAGCCATCGATTCCACCACCAAGACTCCCCAAGCAAACGATTCCACCACAACCGAAAGGCAAATCCAGGCATGAGCCCTCCGACAACGACACAACCAGTATGAGTGAAACAATCGGTGATTATGTACTCAAACGCAGAGGTCCTAATCCCGATATTTCTGCAATTGCTGCTCAATCAAAGCGTTTGAAGACATACGCCGACAAGAACAAGTACGAGAGAAAAATAGAAAAACAGGCCAGAGAAGTAAGTATGACTTGAACCTTAAATAATCACTACAATCAGCACTTAATATGTTTATAAAAAGTTTGCTATCATTTTTGCAGCTGAAAGAATTGAAACGCAAGATAGCAGAACTTGAAGCACAGCAACTCCACAATGCTATGTCTCAGCCAATTTGCCGGATTGAAAGCCCAATAGAGCAGGTACCAGCAGCACTTCCAGAGAGAGAAGAATCCACTGATCAGCAAGCATCCGTGTCTAATGCTGATCAACACCATGCTGATGGAGTACTGCCAGAAGAAAGGGACGATGATGCCCACCATTCACCCATCATGGAGACACAGACAGAGGAGGTAGATAATGTAAGTGGATGATATGATGTTATCAAACAAATATCAGGACTCTTGTGTAGTCCTGTCCAAACGTTTCGCAGCTTAAGCTGCGAATTATGTAATAAACTAGTGGGTTGGTTATTACACAATTCGCATGCTGAGGTGCGAATTGTTAGGAATGTACAACACAGATGTCAGGTCAGCATGCGAATCGTGCTCAACAATGATTAACTTATGCTTAACCCTTCCACCCTTTTGTTTTTTTTTGTATGAAACAGGAGACCGAAAGACAACAACAACAACAACAGCAGAAACAGGAAGACCAGCAGCAACAACAACAACAACAGCAACAAGAACAACAACAACAAGAAGAACAACAACAACAACACCAACAACAACAACAAGAAGAAGAAGAACAACAACACCAACAACAAGAACAAGAGAACAACAACAACAACACCAACAGCAAGACCAAGAAGAACACCACCACCAACAACAACACCAACAGCAACAACAAGAAGAACACCCCAGCAACAACAACAAGAAGAACACCACCAGCAACAACACCAGCAGCCACAGGTTCAACACGAAGACCGGCAACAAGAACAACAACAACGAGAGCAACAAGGACAACAAGAACAACAACAACAGCAACAGATAACCTTGGCGAAAAGAGAAAGGCTAACTCAAGAGATAGCACCTCAAGAGTCAGAACCTGTCCATCCCGGTGAGAAGACGGAACTACTCAGCCAGGAATGACCATCCTTAGAAGACAACACCACTTCTTCGGTGGAACCTCAAAGACCAACGGTGCTGTCAGCAAAGTCAGAATTGCTAAGCCAACGTGAAACTGTGGGCCCGGTAACAAATCAACTGCAAGCTCCAGAGTCCCACGATAACACAGTAGGTTTACCCGATGCTTTTGTTGATGGTATTTATACTCAAGTTTCACAGATATTTTTAAATGAAATTGATAATGTATATTACGATTCTATAATACAACGGTCTTTGGAGAACATGTCGGAGGATGACTTTAATGATTTCTGCCGACACGATCCAGATCCTATGCCGAACAAGTCAGCGGCATTGGTTGTCGCTGACCGTGCGGTAAGGCCTACTTATAATGATTACGCATCATAACATGAGATTTGTGTTAGCAAATTGATTGGGGTATTACAAACGAATATCATGGTAGGATGCGAACTGTTCAGTGGAACCTCGAATAGTTTGCATCATACCCTGATAGATACTAATAAATTTATTAAACTGGAACCATATAGTTCGCAGCCTAAGATGCGAACTATTTGGAGTCGTTGCAGTTATAATCACTGACACCCTTCTACTTTTGATTTTTGTTATTTACTAAGCTCGAGCCCAGTAAAGAGATAGAGGAGCCAAGTTTTACTCTACTGACACAAACGCAGCCTCAAGTGGCAGAGGAAGAAGAAGAGTTCGTAATAACAATACGGGTGCCGCCAGTAGTAGAATACAGCGACTGGCCAAAGAAAACAAAAGTAAATGACCGTATCGATCTGACAGAATACCACAAAATACAGTTAGTTAAAGCCTACGAGAGCGACACCCCTGATCCAGTGGTATGGCAGTTACCAGAGTCCAAGTTTACATACGGAATCAGGGTGCAAGCGAGTGATATCATGGCACTACCTTTAGAACTGGAGCTGGACGTAAAGGTATCCAATTGTCAACCGATTCTATTTTCAATGTTTCAAATATGTATTCTATATTTACCATAATTCTACAACTCCTTTGTTAGGTTATCGATTCTCGGATTTGAAAGATGTTTGAAGAAGCAGACTTCAAAGTTCCATGTACTACAGCTAAAGGAGAGCATCACGACGCCGTACTGATTTCGGGCATGACTGCGGTAAGTTTAGCTCAGGTAAATTGAACAAAGTTCTCAGAAAATGTTCTTATTTTAATATACTCTTGCTTGGATGCAGCATCAAATGAAAGCAGGGTGGCAAGTAGAAAATTTGGTGGACATGGCTTTTAGGTGGGGTGCAAAGATGCCAACATCATCATGGTTCCAGTGTGTACCGAGATGAAGAATAATGTAAACCACTGGACGTTGCTCGTCATCGATATCGACGACAGGACAATTTCAAACTACAATCTGCTTCTGCCTAAGCTTCATACCACAGACAACACCACAAGAACACCTGCACTACTGGTAAATATTCCAAACTATACACTTAAATTTAAACACACTTTAAGTATGCATGCTGCGAACTGTGATCGGGATATGCTGCGAATTGTAAGTAAATCAATTGTTTTTTCGCAGCCTATCCATAACTCAATTTGCAGCATATAATGTGAATCGTGTGACATGCCCATGTTGGATTTGTTGTCATGCAATTCGCAGCCTATGGTGCGAATTATGTTGGATTCATTGTCATATAGTTCGTAGCCTAAGATGCGAATTGTATGTCACCAACTGTTTTTGTTTTTGTGCTTATTCCTAACACTAATTGTTATACACAGATCAAATATTTGTTGGATAGAGGATTCCTACCTAAATATAATACAATGTGGAAGGTGAAAGTGGAAAGAGGCATCCCATAACAAAAGCGAGGCACCGTGGACTATGGTATCTTTATCTACAAATATGCAAGAGATATTATTGAGTATGGATCAGTGCAGAGAAAATACGATGCAGATATGGTAACTGCATTCAGAGCATAAATGTTTTATTACTTTTTAAATGACAAAGACCGCATCGCATATGGCTGATTCATGTATTGCTTGTAAATACATCTGTTGCTTGTAAATACATCTGTTGTAATTTTTAGTTTTGTTGTGCATACATAAACAAATTACATTTTCAGAAATTTTAATATTCCTTAGCTTATAGTTCGCATCATAACTTGATATATAAGGGTTGATTAATACTCGATTAATTCCAACCAAATAATTCACAGCAAATCTCTGGTATGTATGAACAGTTCGCAGCCTAACCTGTATGAACAGTTCGCAGCTTAACTTATCATCAAATAGTTCGCAGCCTAACCTGATAGATGGTTATCACTACACACACAGTTCGCAGCCTGGTATACCAGCTTAAAATTAGTTCGCAGCCTGGTGCAGAAATAAAAAATTAAAAATACAAAGTTCAAGGATACGAACATGCTGTGGCTTATACCTTGAGCACACAAAAAACAATCTAATCAAGTACATAATTCATTAAATGCTGATTAGACATGAAGGCTATGTAATGATTACCTCATTTCCCTATAAATACCTCTAGTAACCAAAGGCTAACTTTACACCAAACTCTATATTTTTTTTAAAACACCTCTGCTTCTCTTGGAATTCAAACAGTCATGTCTTTTCCACCACCACAACAACCACCTCATACTCAAACTCTGGTTCACTCGGTTCTCTGGGTGACTCCTGGTCATCCTTAACCGTTAACTGGAGTGATGAGTTGATCATGCCAACAGTACCACCCCCCAGCCCAGTCTCTGTCTTCGAACTAGACATGTATGATGACTACTACTCTGCTGACTCTCAACCAGTGGAAGTTGTTCCACAGGTTGCTGCTGAAACTCAGCCAGAACAGGTTCCAATGCTTCCTGCTGCACCTCAGCCAGAAAAGGTGCAACCTCAAACGGCAGAGGTTCGAAACAACAAAAGGAAGAGGGAAGACGAAACTGGTCCATCAAGGACAAAATTTTTAAGCATGATGGACGTAGATATTGAAGCTGAAGAGAAAGTGGAAGAGAAAGAGAAAGTGGAAGAGAAAGAGGAGAAAGACAAAGATGATCAGCACAAAGAGGAGAAAGAGGAAAAAAATGGTGATGAATCCTCTACCAACTGCTAGAGTTGGTTTTTGTTTTTTGTTTTTTTGAAATGCAACTAACTAGCACCAGTAGCTTGTAGTGATATGTGTAAACAGTTGTTAGTTTCTGAAAATATTGTAATCCTCTTTTTTGTAATCCAATTTGTTTACAGAGTTTCAATGATATAAACGATTCGCATCCAAATACATTTTGCACATCATTCGCATGTTAACCTGCTATATTACTTATTTTCAACCTTATTGAATATCCTGGTATTTTTATTAAATCACAATTCGCAGCTTATCATATGACAAATATCAGGACTTCTAATTGATCTCCATTCGCATCACAATTCTGGCCCTAATTCGCAGCCTATCATGCGAAACGTTTAATATGATAAATGTTTGATATGATTTTACTAGCGATTCGCATCCTGGTGAAATTTCACATAAAAACGCATGTAATCCTGATAGATGTTTGTAACAATACACCAACATATTGTACATAATTCGCAACACAGGATGCGAAATGCTTACAACTCCAATAATAGCAAATACAAAAACACAGGAATGTACAAATGTTTAGTTTGCTGTACAGAACAATAACTATACTACAAAAATAAATGTGATATGACCAACTAGAATTGTCCTTAAACTGGAACATCATAAGTCCTCCGGTTATGGCCTGATTTCGAACATCGGCCACACCTCAACTTCTTGGTTGAGATTTCTCCTCTAGAAGGGATTCGTTTTTTCTTAGGCCTTCCGGATCGTCTCTTAACGTTCGGAGGCATAACTTCAACAAAAAAAGGATCGTTAGCGCTGGACCCTTTGCCGAAATCAGTTATAGCTGGTATGCTGAAAGAGTAACTTTTCCTGTAATTCTTAACCGTAAAGAAGGGTTCTATTACAGTCAATGGATCTTGGTCGGTGTATTGTAATGCCGCTAGAGCATGAACACATGGAAAATACTCTTGTTGCCATGATCCGCATGAACATTTGAAATCCAACAGATTAATAACAGCCACAAGATTCGAAAAGTCTTCGAACATGGCGGAAGAGGACTTACGTACTACCCAACTTCGGCACATGTCAACATTCTCCTTTAGCTTCTTCTCGTACTCGGGAACCAAATTAGTACTCCAGCTGAGACCTTCTTCGTATCTCTGTGAAACTTGAGTCATAAGCAAGACTCTAATCCAATCAATAAACTCAACAATTGGTAAGCCGCAATATTTTTTAATCTGATTGTTAAACGATTCAGCTGCGGTAGAAGCCATAGAGCCGTATCGCTTCCCTTTTACGTAAGCCTGCGCAAACTTTTCAGGGGGTAAATTTGCAAGAAAATCACTCATTCTCTCACCACCTTCACATAGAAAACTGTTAGTATATCTTTAAATAGCTCTTGACTGGGAGCATAAGCAAGACGATGGAAGAAACTCAACATCTTTTTTTTATACTCCCTGTTAGTATGTTCCAGTTTGGCTTTCAAATTCTGCATGAGATGGAAATAACAGTACGCATGATAGCAGTTTGGATACAAGACAGAAGTAGCATTAACAATACCAGAATGACGGTCTGAAATAAATGTGATCTGGCGATCCAGCAAATGTGGTTTCAAACACCTCAAAAACCACATCCAATTGTCCCAATCTTCAATACTAACTACACCAACAGAAACAGGAATAGTCCTGGAAAAAGGCAGATCAAATGAACACTACAACAGTATGCAAACGTTTAAAAATTGTAAACAATTCGCATGTTGTCCTGGAACAATTCGCAGCTTTCCATGCGAATTATGTGTGACATTTTAATTGCTCATACAAACAATTCGCAGCTTGTCATGCGAATTCTTTGTGACAACTTTAAATAATACCTAACTCAAGCTGCGATGTAAGTACAGTTTACTCAGATAATACCTAATTCGCAGCCTCAAATGCGAAATGTGAGGATCACAACACTGCTTAATTCGCATCACCGGATGCGAATTGCATCAGCATTTTCACACAAAAATATCGTTCAGATTAACTAGATAAATGTAACTAACCGTTGTTTTCGTCCTTTGCTACAGCAGTGACAAATGTACCCTTGTACTTTCCATATAAGTGGGTTCCATCGACAAACAACATTGGATGGCATGAATGAAAACCACTAAGGGACGAACCGAATGCTACAAAATAGCGCTTGAATCGGTTTCCAGCTGACAACTCCAACTGGCAGTCTGAAGTAATATCCCGACTCTTCAAGCGTTTGAAGTATCCGCTTAGTAAACTAAAAGAACTTGAACTATCTCCAAAAACTCCCCGCCTAGCCTTCTCTAAAGCATTCCATGACAAACGATAAGAGATGTCAAGACCGTAATCTTGTTTGACAGTCGATTGTATGGTTTTGGCTGTCAACGAATGACAGGTCCGGAGAGAATCCTGAATTTCCTCTACAATCAAATCTAATGTCAAATGCCTGTGCCGTTTATGCTTATGCTTCTGGGAGAAAACATGACTGCAAGTATGGTACGAGACATACTTCTTGATCGTCATAAGGCCGCTGCTTGAGTCAATAGATGCATAAACCCTCCATTTGCACCCGCTTGTGAGCTTATTTTCACAATAAGCAATGATCTTATTTGTTGTGTTGTGCATGTATTTGAAAGAAAAACCATGCTCTAACGCAAACTTGCACAAAGATACCCTCAGACCAGCAACACCTTCTTCAAAAGCTTGACCCACTCCTGTAATAGCATCAGCCCAACCAGCAGTAGCAAGTTGTTTTTTCCTATGATCATAATTAACTAAACTGTTACTACTCTCCCCGCTAACTAGTTGATCAAGAGATGGTTCTCCCAAAATCAAGCTACGCTCTTTACACTTTACACCACAATCCTTACCACCAGAGCTCTTATCAACAGAACTTTTATTACCAGAACCCTTATCGAAGACGTGTTGTTCTATGAGAAAACTAACCCGTTTTAAACGCTCCAAATCAAGATATAACACCAACCTAACAAAATCATTCTGGTTATTAAAGAAACAATTATTGTGATCCCCGCAGGAGTAAGTAATTAGGTAGTCACCTGTGGCAAGCTCCTCCCATGTGTTCTCTACATAAGCTTGGATACTTTCGAAGCTTTCAAACTCCGTGAAAGGCACAATTGCAGTTTGGTGACCATATTTAAAAATACAAACTCGGGATTTAGACATCTCTTACCCTGGACAATACAAGTTATTTGTTATTAGTCACAAAAACTAGGTGCAAATTATTTACTACTGCATCAAACAGTCCGCATCCTATCTTGCAAATTGTGTATACCTACAACGAGCTATTCGCATCTTGTCCTGATATTTGTAGGTAAAAAAAGTCCTGTTATTTGTTATTAGTCACAAAACTATGTGCAAATTATTTTCTATTGCATCAAACAATTCGCATCCTATCTTGCGAATTGTGTATATCTACATAAAGGTATTCGCATAATGTCCTGATATTTCTATGTAAAAAAGGTCCTGATATTTGTTTCGAAATACAATACTCTAATTGACCTAAAAACTCGTAATCTACACATTCAAGACAAAACTAAAGCACTACCAAATTAGAATATAACATCAGAAAACAAGGACATAACTATATAACGAACAATATTAACTAAACAATAACAGATCACTATAACAAAAAAAAAACAGAGAAAAGCTCGAAATCAGGCAATGGCATCTAAAAACAGTAGAATAGAACCTATTCCAACAGAGAAAACGAATAAAAAACTTCGAAATCGGTAGGTAATTACCTAAAAAGCTCGCAACACGATTACTTGTAAGCTATAAGATTCCAAAAAGCGACGATCAACTCCTGTACGTATAAAACAGAGGTTAGACAGGTCTAACACAACAACCTACATAAAATAACAAACCTTTAGCAGCTTCCGATCACCGAAAAATGTGATTTCAATCGGTCTCGTGGTGGTTGTTAGGGTTAGGTGGTTAGAGCGACTAACAAATTCAAATCTTCAAAAAGCTATAAAAAATAAAAAGAAAACAGAAAATTATATTTATATAGTGGGTTAAGGGTAGTTAGGGTATTAAAATAATATTAGGTTGTAAGTGACAATAAGATAGTTGAGTTGAGTATTAAATAACAATTGATCAAATCTTAAGCAGTAAGTGACAATTGAATAGTTGAGTGGATACTTTAAAGTACAATTTCTCAAAATATAATACTATATATAATTTTTTTTTAAAAGACAATAGTCTAGTCAAACATTTTACAAAACAAAGCGCTTTAACAAAAACCCTAGCGTTTTAGGCTCTTCTTCTCTTCCGGGAAATTGGATAGGACAAAACCTTCTTAAACCCAGGCACCTTCTCTTCTTCGTCTCTTCCTCTTCTCCGACTCCCCCCTAGCTTTCTTCGAATTATTGCCGTAATTTGTTGTTCAATCGACGATGAGTTCGAATATTAGAGACCTGTTAACATCTTTCAGTCCTGCTTTAGATTATCTCGCTATCAGTTCCGGAGATGGTCGAATCAAGGTAGGTACCCCCAGCTTCTTACCTTTGTATTAAATTGATTATCGCTACTTGTACATTAGACCATATTTTTTATTCGGTTGGTGTTTTTTCAGATATGGGACACTGTGAAAGGACAAATACAGACAGAGTTCTCAAACATTACATCGACTGGAGAGACAAATGTGATTACTAAAGCTGAGAAAGGGCACCTGGCTGTCGATTACACTTGTATGAAATGGTTGTCATTGGATAAAAAGGTAAAAAAAATTCTGCATTCTAAATTAGGGTTTACGCAGTGATTAAGTGTAGTGTAGCTCGGTCGCTCCTAGCAAGAGGGATGAGTGTAGGGTCTAAGGACTGCTTGTCGTTTCTGTTTTGAAGGTTAGAATATATTTGATTGGATCCGTCTTCTCTTTTGTTGTCATGGAGCGGGGTTAAGGGGAGTTTCGGGATATCTATACCTGACGCAGGCTGCTACTTGACTGTAGGGTTATAACAAGCACAGCCAGATAAGAATGTTTACGATTTTGCACCGGTAGTTGCTAGGCGTAGGATGTAGCTGTAGGATGTTTAAGAAATCCTCTAACTAGCTTCCTATCCTACTAGTTCCTAGCCTTTTAAGTGGCTAGGTTGTTAGAGAGCAGCAGGCAATCTTAAGAAGACAATTCGATGGTGGGCTGTTCATGGACTAGCTGTACCTACTGTTTCTTATTTGGGGTCAATATCAGCAATGCATTTCATCTAAGGAGAATTAATCCACTTATCTAAAGATGTTTATTCTCATGTTTGCAGAAGAAAAGGAAGCTTGTGACTTCGTTGTTAGTGTTGGGAACAGGTGGTGGAGATGTTCTGGCACTTGATGTGGCAGGTGGTAATTTGAAGTGGAGAGTTAACGATTGCCACCCCGGGTAAAATTAGTTGCAAATTTAATTTATTAATGATAATAGTTCATTAATTATTGTATGTTTATCATCCTTTGAATTCGCAGGGGTGTTAGCTCGGTTTCATTTTCTACCAACGCATCCTGCATTTACACTGCCGGTTCGGATGGGATGATTTGCGAGATTGAACCCCACACTGGAAACCTTATAGGGAAGTTCAAGGCTTCTACAAAGGCAATTTCCCGCATATGTGTTTCATCAGGTTTATATCTCTGCCTGTGTTATGCTACTCTTTCTTTTCCTTCAAAGGGAATCCAACTTCTAAGTACTCACTAAATTGGATTTAGATTAATAGAAGGTACTTTTAGTTGCTTAATTTCGATTTTTTTCAATATCGTGCTTACTTACTCAATATATCTTGGTTTGACTATGTTTATTTCCCGGTCTTTGAAAACACGATGAGTATACAATGCCAAAAGCAGACCCAAAATATTTGTTAATCTTGGAATGCCCAATGCTTCTACATATTTTATATATAAGCTATAGAGCTCTCTTATTTTCCTATATATGTCTTCAATTTCGGTTGCTGGAAGCTTGTTTGAGTTTAAACATTCTATTTCGTTGATGTTGCCACACTAGACTTTAGCTGGTGGTGGCTAGGCGATTTCTACTCCATACTGTAATTTTCTGGTTGACTAGGCTGATCATTATTGGTTGGTAAATCGGGAGATATGTGTGATGTATTCCCTTCACTATAATATTTTTTGTAGCTTAACTTGAATGTTAATCTGGAAACAGCCACTCACATAATATTGTAAGAAGTTGAGCGTCATAAGAACTTTTTTCTCATGCTTTTAAGTATATTCTTCTTTAATTTTACTCTTGTTGTATGACACCCACAGATGGGAAGATGTTGGCTTCAGCTGCTTCCCAGTTGAAGACTATTAACTGTTCTAATCACAAGAAGATACAGAGGTTTTCAGGCCATCCTGTGAGTTTATATGCATAATCCTTTAGATGTATTGCTTTTCAGTCATATGAAGTTTACCGGTATCTCATGGCTGTAATTAATCGTATTTTAACATTTTACAGGGCGCTGTTCGTTGTATGAGTTTTTCTGAAGATGGAAAGTTCATCCTTTCATCTGCTGTTGGCGAAAGATATGTTGCAATATGGACAACAGATGGTGGCAAGAAGCAATCTGCAAGTTGTGTGCTGGCGATGGAGCACCCTGCTGTCTTCCTAGATAGCTGGAGTATTGACAATGGGAATGCTGATGAGTCAGGTTTATGTGTTCTGGCTATATCAGAGACTGGTGTGTGTTACTTTTGGTATGGCCAGAATATTGATGGACTGCGCAATGCAAAAGCCACAAAAGTTTTGCTGACTGTTGAAGCTTCTGTCATTAAGACTCACTTGCCTACCATATTTGCTGCCAAATTACAAAGTATAACCAAGCCTGGTTCTATGCACGCCTTTGTTGCCTCTGGTTCACTCGTGAAGCCAACTTTTCAGAAAATAGTGGTCCACCCTGGCTCAGACATGGTGTTGGACATCTCTCAAGATGGGGCTCTTCTACCAATGGATCAATTTGCGACCAAGTCCAAGAAAGGAAAAAATTTACAAAGCAAAGGTACTTGGTCCCTTTTGTAGCTATCTGGGTATCAAAAGATTGTAGATTGTGGTAGTGTTACATTATAAACAAAAATAAAAAATTCTTTGCTTATTTGATTCATTAATGTGTATGGTTCCAAAAAAAAGTTTCATACTCTATTTAGTAGCATAGTGCAGGTTTTGTCTTTAACTTGTAGGCTAAGTATATAATTCATACTTATGCAGTCACTACACTAGACCGTGCATATGCGGAGGATGCCTTGTTGCCGATTTCAAAGCTAGCTGATTTCCACGACAAAAAGAACCAAAAAGACAAAATTAACATCGAATCTGATGAGGAGATGGCTGATTTAGTTGACAACCAGAGCCAAGCTACATCGGCAGAGGGTAAAGGTTAGATTTCTATGATTTCCATTGTGCTTTAGTGGTAATGGCAGGCTGATGACCGTTTTCCTATTTTTGAGTTTTGTGAGTTATTTAGTAGAAACATAGAGAGATGTGTTGCTCAATGGGATACAAAGATCTCACGAAGGAAACCCTATTTTATAAGAATGCCTATATGTTGTATTATAGTCCGGTCCAAGTCTAACTCACTGGGGTTTAACAATTCAGCTATATTCACCTAAATATGGCTATTACAGATGACGTAGAAATGGAGGCTGCAACGTTGTCCATGGAGGATAGGCTGAGGTCATTTGGAATACTTGGTAAAATTGATAATATTGCACCCAATGCTCTACTATCCAAAGGTATCAATCTTGAAGCTAATATGCCACTGAGGAAGGTACGTCATTTGCTGAATACGAGCAAATCTGCATCCTTTTATATAAACTTACTTAGTTTTTTTGGAATTAATTTATTCTTAACAGTTAAGGAATGTCGTTTTGTCCATGGAACCCACTGACGCGTACCAATCACTGGAAACCTTGGTGGCCTTGTGGCAGACAAGGTTTGCTCCTCTTTTTTCATTTCTTATTATTGAATGGGAGGATATTGGATATTTGCATGTGAAAGAAAAGTTTATGCATTATATCTGAAGTGAGTAAAATTGTCTGCTAACTGTAAATGGTGCTCTTCAGGACCTATAGCGGCAAGGTTATTCTTCCATGGATATATAGCATATTGGTAAATCACGGGCAGTACATCGTGACTATGGAACCAAAAAACAACAAGATGGTTGTTCAAAACTTGCAAAAGGTACAATATTATTGAAGATAGTACACATCAGATGTTTGTAAAACATAATCAGTTTAGATAATCGGGCGACTGCGGTGTTTTCTTATTCCAGATTATACAAGCCAGAGGGGTGGCTCGTACGCAATTGTTACAGTTATCAGGGCGTTTGCAGCTCGTAACGGCTCAGGTATTATCTCAAGACCATTTATCTATCTTTTCATTACCTTATGTCGTTAATGAGTACAATATAATTGTTGACAGGTTAATAAGGCAACACAGAATAAACCACAAATTTTGGCAAATGATCATTTGACGGATGAGACTGACGATGAGAACGAAAACGTTGATGATGTTCTTTATGGGGAGGAAGATAACGAGTCAGAATTAAGCAGTGATGATGAAAAATAGAATTTTTAAATTAGCAGGTGATTATCCTTATTGCAAAACTTTGTCTATCCAAGATGTTGTTTTCTTGTGGAGTATGACTTATGTACCTGTACGTTAGGCTTTCAGTTTGAGATTAAAAGATATACCCATAGATTGCTGTAGGAAGTTTTGGTGGTAGCTCTGTAGCTATGGATTATTCTTCAATCAGAAATTCACATAACCTTTTATTAATTCTCATATATATAAAATTTATTATTTATTTCTTCTCTCTACATGGTACAGAAAACTCTGTCCATTTAGTTTCTTTTTGTATGTTTCTTATAAATTGATTTCGCATAAATTGCTGTAACGAAAGGAAATATATAGTTTAAAATCTTGATTTGGTCTGTTAAATTTAATGTGTTGCTTTCCTTATCCAAAGAGTAGTATTGAATGAGACAGGATCAGTTTCTCTTAAATATTATCTTTTAGTTGATTTCCACACAATAATGAAATCAAGCTAAATGATTTTTTAACTTAGTTGTGATAAGAACTCTGGCAAGTGTATCACTGTTATAGACATGTTGAATGTAAGAATTTTTTTTTCGCTGGAGTTCTTTGAAGGTTACATGTTGGATGTAGGAGCCGACTCTTTTCTACGTGAACTTAGCCGAATAGTTTGTTAGCGGAGTGGATTTCAGATAGTTTTCAAAACCCTTCAGAAAACATTTTGCCTACTTTTAGAATCATTTAGAGTTGTGTAAAAAGCTGAGGTATAAAATAAATCAAGTAGACCAATAAGAAACAACAGCAAGACTTCTTAGGTACATGTTTAGAGGAAAATAATAGTTTTCAATGTGTTAGATTATATTAATGGAATTATTTTTGTAGTTGCCTCTTATTGGTGGAACACAGTTTATTCTTACCGTACTCATCGCCTCTAGAATCTACCTTTCTTTTTTTCATTAATGTTTGCTCATGGTTGGCTATTTTCTTTCTCCTGAAAGTCGAAGTCAGAAAGAACCTTCACGTGTATTCTAGTCTATCTTACGTTTCTACATTATCCTGCATGCATTTGGATTTTCATCGCTAAAATTGGCTGCGATATTCGCATTGCTATTGTTATAGTTGTTGTTACGGTAGTCTTCTATGTTATGATCTATCATGCTATAATTTGTATCCCGGGGTGGTGAGTTGATGCACTCATATTCAGTAACATAAGGGGATGGCTTGTATGAGCCATAGCTATGAGTCACATAACTGGGCTGTCGTCGATAATACATAAATCCTTGACCATAATCCAATCTATTTGATGGCTCCTGTAAGTAGTCTTGCTGCCCTCTAGTATATCTGTTCTCGTGTCCATCATAGCTGTGCGTGGAGCCATCCTTTGCTCTAGTAAAATCTGGTGGCACGGCTGCCTCGCTCTTTATAGTTGGAGGTCTTGATTTTTCTTCTTCAGTTGGTTTCTCCTGCGATTTCTGTTGCTCGGTTGATTCAATCGCCGGTGTAGCTGGTTCAGCTGATGTGTCTGCTTCGTATGATAGAGGCTTTACCGCATCGCTAGCTGGTTGACTAATCTCAGGTATTTGATCAAGTGGATTAGATGTTGTTGCTTCTATAGTTTCTGTATTTGAACAGATTGTTGCAGTCTTTCTTGTCTTTTTAATAGCTTTAATGATTTTCTCTGGGTCAGCCCACCCTGTGATTGTTACCTTTTGTTGAGGAACATCAATGTATATGTCATGTATCCCTGTACAAAAAAACAGAAGCATGACTCAAGCTATATATAACTTTAAACGCAAATAATACTTACCGTTAATACCGTGTAGAGCCTTCTTGATCTTCTGAACACACCCGTTACAGTCGATTTGTATTTGTATCTCGATGACTTGAGGTTTTTGCTGTTCATTTCATGGAAGTTAAAAACAAAAGAACTTGTATTATATGTTTGTCTTTTCAAACACATAAACGAGAGATTTGAACGTTACCTCTACCTCGAGTACCATGCTAATGAGAGAAACCTTAAGAGGGGGATGTGCTGGAGATGTGCTTTGTATGAATTGGTGATAAGAATTAGAAAGTAGAGTTTTTCTTGGCTTATAAGAGGTTATGGGACAGGAATCTCTGTTGTTGCAAGCTCTTACTTTTAGAGAGGGTTAAATTCAGATGATCTTGCTTCTCAAGTCTCTATAGAGTCATTGTCAAGTCTATGGGAAAAGTTGAAGAGAGTTGTTTTTGCATTTGGTAAAGGAACCTTTGTGGGTAAATAAACCAAGCTAATAAATTGAACCTTTTCTGTAAGTCGAATATAGTTACAATTTTTTTAACAACGATACCCAACATTGACTTTTCAAATTTTTGTCGTTTTTCTTTTGGTTTAAAAACATATCTGATTCTGATTTGATAACCATTTGGAAACGAGATGGAAA
This sequence comes from Limnanthes douglasii subsp. nivea, assembly GCA_036936605.1. Lineage (NCBI taxonomy): Eukaryota > Viridiplantae > Streptophyta > Magnoliopsida > Brassicales > Limnanthaceae > Limnanthes > Limnanthes douglasii. Next base: position 20,810,027 of record JAUPFV010000001.1, on the reverse strand, counting down.
TCTGATATATATATATATATATATAAATATATACTAAACTAAACCGAAAACCTGTTCGTTAAAATACTGTCAAACTGATCTAATAGTATTATTAAAGGGTACGCAACCTGAAATTTGTATCCGACTATCCTTTTAAAATAAATAAATATATAACTTAACAAAATAGGTAAAAGATGCGGGGGTATTTATCACTATTCATCTGTACATATCAACTATAATAGTCTAATAATTTAATATTTTTTTATAGTTTTATATCGGAGAGAAAAGGTTCTTCAAAACCTATTACGGATAAATGTCCAACATATTTGACTAACTTTCTTTTAAAATTTCTCTAATATAAATACAAATTTAAAATAGAAATATTTTTTTCTCTCTATTATACCTCTCCTGTCTACGTACTAACTTCGACGGTTTATTTTGCGACTTGCTACCATAAAAAATCAAAACAAATAAGCTCCGTTCCGTTATTACAGAATAAAATCTACGTTAAAAACAATAATAACTTCAAGTTCTGATCATTTTGTTCTTCGAAAATATAGTTTGATTTTATTGTTTTTCAAAGTTATAGGATTTCATTGGAAGATTTGTTTTTTGAATTTTTCAGTTAGTGTAGTCATCATCTTCATTTATATCAGTTTCTGTGATTTTTTCGGTTAATTATTCGTTTTTTAGTATACCTTCACTTCATCATCTTTTTCATTTAATTCCTTTGTCAGTTAATTACTAATTACTCGTGTCTTACTAAAGCAAGATACGAGACGCTCATTCATAATTTTAAACAACCATGCATAATTACTACAAAACAGAGTTCAGAATTTCTAGTCTATCAAAACTACCATACTATTGTTTCTCCTCATATACATTGGTCTAATTTAACATCTATCATTTGACATCTATCATAGTTGGTGAATTTTAACATCTATCACTTAACATCTATCAGGGTATGTTTGTATTTAACATATGTGATTCCCAAATTTTGTTACATTTGCATATGTTTTATAGATACATTTTTGTCATGATTGCACTTTCGCATAGGTTTCGCACAGGTTTCGCATTTACCACTTTGCATTGGTTGCACATTTGCACTGCTTTCGTATATACCACTTTTTTTCCGCTTACACATTTGCATGCATCTATCAATTTTGCAATGGTTTCACATTTGCATAGGTTTCGCGTTTATCACTAATCATACTTTCACTAATTTCGCATAATATACAATACAACTTCTATCATAGCTTCTATGTTTTTCTCATTTTATTATTTTTTTACATGAAAAATGGCTCTAAAAACTTGTTTTTTCAGGTCAAGTCTCTTTGCATTGTTAAAAAAAATGAAAGAGACAAAAGTAAAACTAGAACACATAGAATAAGGTAAAAAGACACCATTTTATTCGATCTTGAAGGCAACATACGACCTGAGGAAAAAGAAAACGTCTTACAAAAAAAATTGGGAATTGATTGAAGAGATAATAAAGAGGTATGATGATGAAAATGAAGCTTTCAAATTGGGAAAAAATTTCTATGCCTTACAACTAATGATGTCAAGATAATTTTTGGTTTTAAACATGAAAACCATCATATGTGACTACAAGCCAAATACTTTGAGCCAAGATATTATGAAACAAAAGAAGAAAAACAATCCAGGATTACCAAGACATACTTTTCTAATGAGACATCAAGAAAAGTTGATAAAAGCCGAGCAAGACAAATCACAAATAAAATAATAAATGTATGAAATTCCAACTTTTTTTTTACATTATTGCACTGGTTTATCGTTGGAAAAGGTTTCATATCTATCATATTTGCAATGGTTTCTCATTGCGATAGGTTTCGCGTCTATAATTTTCTCCTTAATTTTTTCTCTGGTTTCACATCTACCATTTTCCCTAGTTTCATATTTGCATAGATTTTGTATATATTATTTTTTACTATGGTTTCACATTTGCATAGGTTTCACGTCTATCACTTTAGTCCTGCTTCCCATTAGCATAAGTTTCACATCTATCAATTTTGCCCATGGTTTAACATTTTTAAGGGTTTCACATCTATCACTTTTGCAATGGTTTCACATTTGCATAGGTTTCACATTTGCATAGGTTTCACATCATATATCTTTCTGACAACTAACATAGTTATCATGGTTTAACATCTATTATAGTTCCCAATTGTTCCTCATCTATTATCTATATTAACCAATGATTTTGAATGTTATAGGATACTATAAATAAAGCATTTAAAAACTAGGAGAGCATACATTAAAAGATATTGTGATACTCTTCATAGTGTTAGCCTTCTCAATATTGTTTTTCTCTACATTCAGTGATGTACTAGCCTCTACATTGGTATATTACGTAGAAAACCTAGGAAAAGTAACAACTACGATTGGGCTGAAACAATCCGGGATAAGTTGATGAATTCAATAGAACTTTTTCATAAAAATAAACCTGGAAAAGTAGTTGGTTGTGTTGCTCTATTACTAGTTAATATTTTTATTCTACTTTAAATATGATTAAAAAATAGTAAGACAATGGTATCTAAAGTATTGTTAATATATAACCATTCATCATAGAACACACAACTATATGTCAAAAAGAAGAAATTGGAGACAATATATCGTGATGCTTCAAATGACTGGGTATTGAGCGCAAAATAAATTGAATATGATTGGCGCGGTAGCAAACAATTAACATGTATATTTACACATTATTTTTTGGTCTGGTTTTTCATTTTACATAAATATATGTCTTTGCTTTAAACTTTTAGTTTTGTTTATAGGTTCTAGAGGAAGAACTGAACTTAGAAAAATAAGAAGAAGAACAATTTGAAGGAGAGTTCTAAATACCCGAAGAGGATTTATTAGAAAATAACAAAATAATGATGTTCCTCATCAGGATGATGATGTTTCACATGATGTTCCACACGATGTTACACAACAAGAAAAAACTGATGATGTTCCACAACATGTTATAGAGGATGTTAAGATGATGGTTACTCTGAACAAGTTAATCTCAACGACGAAGACGATTGTCCGAATTGGGATACGAACCAAACCTCTGATGAAAATGATTCCAATGATGCCGAAAGAATAAAATCTATATATTGCCAAACCACGTCTAAAAGTTACAAATACTAAAAATATTGTAACACGATAGTAAAAACCATTAAAGAAAGTTGCAGAGCCTAATTTACCGATAGAAACCGATCCTCTAAAGAATCTAAAGATGGTACAGATATGACGTGCTCCTATTTCAAAAAAGTAAAATTAAGTATTGCATATTATTAGGAATCCAAGGAGACCTGAAAATAATAATAAAAAAGTCTCCTAACAAAAATACTAACATAATGTAACACTGATAGTAGAAAATAGAAGACTGAAGAGAGTATTGTAACAATAAAAAGTAAAAATATCCCTTTTATCATAGTTTCGCATCTATCATGATTTATAGCGTTGCACATCTATCATGTTTATGTAGGTTGCACATCTATCATATTTATGAAGGTTGCGAATCTATAATCTTTATAATATTGTGCATCTATCATCTTATAAAAGACTTCACATCTATCATATTTATTAATGTTGCATTTATCATACATCATCTTATAAAACATTTCACATCTATCATATTCGTGCACGTTTCACATTTATCATATTTATTAGGGTTGCACATCCATCTTCCATCATTTTATAAAAGGTTTCACATCTATCATATTCATGTACATTTTACATCTATCATATTTATTAAGGTTGCGCATCTATCATCCATCATCTTTATAAAGGTTTCACATCTTTGACATGGTTTTCATTTTGTAGAGGATTAACAAAATATCCCCAGCCCCAAAACCAGTAGTGCTTGTTTCTAGCCAGAGCATTGACTTATCAACAATAGATAAAATAGATAAAAATGAAGTCGAATGTAAAAAATTTGAACTTGAAATTGAAGAACTACAAATGAAACTCACTAAAAAAGACAACTCATTTCATAAATGAAAATAAATAAATATATGAATCTGATGCAGAGGATAGACACATACACCCACATAGGAAAAACACGTCAATTTCCTATGTAGATGACAAACACATAGGATGAATTTTAAAAAACACCTGAAAAAATTAAAAACTTATGAATTTTTTTTATTACACGATAAAGCCAAACAATCACCGAATAAAAAATATATATTGTGAATACAAGATAGAATGATCAATAGATCGGTATACATCAACCTGCTTCTAATATGAGTATGTCTCCCACCCACAATGACCCGGATATAGTTGTTTGTGTCGAAAACCCTGTCGTGGACAAATATGTGATATAAATAACTCAAAGTTAATAAAACCTGTTTTAAAAAACCTATGTATTTGGACATATATTTTGTTGTGTATTATCTTCTTTTTTGCTTAAATATTGTAATATTATAATATTATAATATTTAATGTTTGATATTTCATAGTTGCATGGTTTAGCATAATGTATCGTTTCTCATCTATCAAAGTTCCACTATTTTTGCATCTATCAAGTTGCTAATGGTTTAGCATCTATCATTATAAACTGTTCTTGCATCTATCTTTTCTAATCTTGAACTGTTCTTGCATCTATCAAAGTTGTACTATTTTCGCATCTATCATAATTACACTGATTTCGCATCAATCGTAGTTGCCCTCGTTTCCCATTTATCAAAGTTTCAATGTTTTCGCACCTATGATAGTTACACTAGTTTTGCATCTATCATAGGTGCAATGGTTTCTCATATGTCAAAGTTGCGCTATTTTCGCATCTGTCATAGTTCTACAGGGTTTTTATCTATCACATCTTACAGTTTTACTAGTTTCGCATCTTACACAATTTCCCCTGGTCGTGCCTCTTAATTCTCCATAATATGCTGGTTTTTATATTTTTGCATCAAGAGTTGGATGAAGGGCCTTCATTTGAACTAAATTTGGATCCTTCATAGTATTAAATCCCCGATGAACTCCCTAACATGGAAATTACCAAAACCGAATGCCCATTTACAAACAAAGTAACAAAAGCAATTGAAATAGAGCAATACTACAAATTAGAAATGATTCAAAAAAGAGAAAACAACAATGATCCATCAGTATGGTCATTTCCAAAGATACCACGATTTAATATTTTTGTTAGTAATATGATGAAGATATTAGGTCAAGATGAAATCGACTCTACGGTAAAAGTTAATTTTACATTTATTTTGTTTCCTTTGCTTCCCATTACAAAAATAAACTAACTCTTAGCTTCCACTTTGAAAAACACAGGTAATACACGGTTATATGTATATTTACCTTAAACAACATAATTTTTAAATACATGTTTATGATTATACAGGATAATTTATTCGAGTAACATACCTATCTCGAAGCGTAATGGTAAGAATAATATACTTTTACAACATATGTATTAATTAATAAACAAAAAATTCTTCTAAATATTACTGCTTCAAAGTAGTCCATGCTAAACCAAAATATGGATGTAACTGTGTATGTTGAAAATAAGTTACAATGCATCACAGAAGGTTACATCTTCGTTCCGCTTCTAACACAAAAATAACGAGTAAATATTGCCCATTGGACGTTACTGGTAATAGATTTCAAAAATGAATCAGCAGTAAATCTAAACCCATTGCCAAAATGTTGTCCAAAAATCATAGATTAGTGTAAATTTTCTGTGAAGTCCGGTTGTAGTTTATCGTAAATGTATAACTTTTTTTATCAAAATTTTATAAGTTTTATTTGAAAATAACATAAAACTTAGATATATGGATGCAATAATGGAATTTAAAATAAAAATAAATTCATATATATAATAATATTTATATAATTATAGTCATAGAAGATGAAATAGATTACTTATTAGGTTGCTCTTATACTTAAAACCTTTTATTTTTATTATTAAACCTTTTTTGTGTGTGTGTTTAAGATTTTCCATGTTCATCTTTTTCAGATGCATCGGATCAAAAGGAAAAGGAAACTCTAATATAATTCAATAAACCTAAATTTCAGTAGCCATTTCAACAGTATTATTCATTGCTTTTCCAAGGATCATTTTTTCAAACTAATAAAAAACAAAATCTACCATTATTTATAAAGCAGTGGAGATTTGCAATATATTAAATGCTTTCACACCACTGGACTTATAATAGAAACACGGTTTTACTTGCTGAAGGATTGCTGTGTAAATAACTTAGAAACTTGCTACGCAAGATATCCCTTTCATGCTCCTCACAGATGTCTGGCTTAAAAGCAGTGCAGATTTACAATGATTTTGACAAATACCGGCGTTTTCTGCTTTATGTAGGTGAAAAGTATTTGGAACAATATCGACTTTCAACTCTGATGCACTCACTCCATCTGACAAATTCAATGCCCAGCCAGCGGCCCCAGAAAGATCATACATACATTACTGTGGCATCTTTCTTCTATAACAAGATAAGTGGAACACCACATGGGGATAAAATCTTCTTGGGATAGAGAACAAATGTTACACTGAACCTCACTAAAACTATAGATAAATTGATTTCAAACTCTATTCTAATTTATGATGAAATAATATAACAAGAGAAAAAGATCTAAAATTACAAAAAAGAAAAACCATGTTCTTTGGATCTGGTCAAATCATCATTGACATCTTCTGATTCTGGCTCATCAGATTTCTGCATAAATCACACTATAACGTTATACCACTTTAAAACAAACAAATTTAAGAATATGGATGCATTTCTCAAAAGAAAAGTACCTCGTTTTCATTCACCTCCATTAATGGAATAGATCCATATTTGAGAAACGTTGTGCTGTTGTATATTCCAGCGTTTTCAGTTTCAGCTTCAGCATAAAACTGGCCTCCTAAGTATGGTGGTTGTTGTTGGCTAATCGATGCATTGATCACTATATTAGAGTCCATAGTGCCCAATACTGAGTTGTATTCATTTTGACATTGCTCACCGACAAAACCGTTTCCCATGGTAGTAGTGTTAGGTTCAAGCATCACTTGATGCTCAGTAGCTAGAGTTACATCGTGCCAGTTTCCCTTATTATAAGAAGATTCGTTTTCGAATTGACGAAGAACATTGGAAGAAGATGGACCGCTATATACAGGAGGTACAAAAGATTCAGCTAAAGGAGGTACAAAAGATTCAGCTAAAGGATAACGTCCACTGTATTGACCGGTATATACGGGACGAACTCGGGAAGAAGATGGACCGGTATCTAGAGGAAGATTAGGATGTACAAGAGATTGACCAAAAGGAAGAACATATGGACCGTTATATAAAGGAAGAACTTGGGAAGAAGATGGATCTGCTAAAGACTGACAACCAAATAGAGGACATTGGCTGTTTGAAGATTGACCTACAAACCCTGACCTTATAGTAGTTATTTGTGTGTTTCCATGTAACATGGAAGGAGTGCTCAGCCTATCTAGAAAAGGGTTGTTCGAGCCACTAGATAAGCCTGTCTGATTAGCGATCAGAAAATTTTCACAAAATCGGCTATGTGAATCTTGAAAATTATTACCAACGAGAGAGTATGGCTGATCAACTATAGCTGGACGAATTTCTCCACTCATACCATTTACCCCTTGATTCATTTGGAGGTAGGAAGTATCATTGGTTTGGTATGAATTACAGGTATCATTGGTTTGGTATGAATTAGCAGATTTGTTCGGTAACTTCTTTTTCCGATACTTCTGCAACGATTCAATGATCCACAAACAAAGTGATATGAGAGGTCATGTGGATTCCATATACGTTGAAATAAGCAAAACTCATACAACAACTATACCTGAAATAAATGACAGTAACAAAATGAACAATAAATTAAAAAAAGTGATTTGTACCTGCAAATGACTTGCAACTTGGTCCCTCGAAAGACCATTGTCACCCATGAGCTCAAGAATTCTTTTGGGGACAGCTTCTGCAGTGGAAAAAGAAAAACTAACTAAACTCGACATTTCAAGAAAATAATAGTAGTAAAAAAAAGCACAACAGTCACATACTTTTTCCGTCGATTTCTAATCGATTGACAGCTTCAACAAACTTTGCATCACGCTCAGATGTCCAAGTAAGTCGAGCTTTCTTACTACTCGACTCCCCCTCGAGGTTATCATTGTGACCGTGATCGTTACCGTGCTCCTCGCTATCTCTTCCTTGGTCTGCCGTTTCATTTTCAATAGAGGAGGGATTCACAAGATTGGATGTAGAAGCCATGTTTGAATCGGTAGCGTTTTTTATGGCAATTGAATTCAATTTGAACATGCGATAAACATGTTGCCAGATAACTTTTATATCCTCTATTCTAACTGGCTTGATCAGATAGTGAACCGCACCGTATTCAATCCCAGCCATAACCAACTCCGTATAGGATTGAGAAGATATCACTGGATTTATCCATTGTAATATAGTTAAAAATACTATCATACTTCTTTAGATTAATAATATCAATATGTGTATTCTAAAATTAAAACTCTAAGCTCCGTAATATTAGATATACATAAGAAAAACAAAAGACTTACGGACAACGGGTATGTGTTTTTTGGCTATGATGGGTTCAAGATGTTTCAAACTATCGAGGTTCGACGTTTTAACATCACATATGATAATATCGAACCCGTTTTTCTCATCTCTCACAATATCCGGTATTTCTGCAGGACGAACGGTGGTAGTAACTGCGTAAAATCATATAATTCAATGTAAACACCGGAAGAAATTGAATAAACAATGAAGAAATTTGAATAAACAGAAACTACCTTTATAGTTGCATTGACAGAGCATTGTCTTTAAGCTTTGGAGAGAAATTGGATCATCATCCACGACAAGTACTCGAATGCCGGTTGGAAATCCTGCCGGGAGAAAGTTATCACGGAAAATAGAATTATTCATCGGAAAGTGATAGGATTACGAGGAGAACTTATGATTATTTGTTAGAAAGAAATTGCAACTAAAAGAAAAGAGATTTTTAAATTTTTTAAACTTTTAACAGTGAGCTCAAAACCAAGAGGTCTTATTTAAGAGAAAATAACCCTAACAGTATAATATCTTTTATACTTGACTAATTCAAAGTATTATCATCTAACGGTCATTTTTTTTAATATTTTTTTTCTTTAAATTTTCTAAATTTAAACCTATCTATCAATATATTACTAGTTTTATTTTAATTAATAAAATAATATATTACTAGTATTATCAATATATTTTTAATTAATTTTCTTGACTAGTTTTCTTTAGATAGAAAAGCGACGGAGGAAAGAGAAAGAGGGATGTAGGGGAGACAGACAATTAATTAATTTCTTACTTATAAGTTTCTTTTATTCTGAGTTTATATTCAAATTAAATAATTGAAAGTTTAGTTGAAATATATATTTATATTAAAAATTAGTTTATAGTATAATTTAATTTTAATTATAAAAAACCTAAGTTATAATATAATTATGGGTATGGCTATATATACCCAAATGATTTAAGTATACCCAAAAAACGCAGTTGACTTTTGTTTGACTTTTTTAGGACGAAAAAACCCTTGAACTTTCATTTAATATCCGAATTGCCACTAAGTAAAAAAAAACACACTAAGTATATCCTAGATACACCCAATTCACAAAACAATCTATTTGGTTATGTATACCCAAAAAAACACAACTCTCTACTAGATCAAACCCCATATTACTACAATTTTGTGAAATTCTTCAAATTGTTCTTGAACATTCAAAGTTGCCTCAAGAACATTCAAACTCTTTTTAATTTTTTTAAACTTCTTCTAATGAAAACACAAAATCAAAACTTGTTTTTTTTGAAGTTATTTTTTAAAAAAATTAAAAATTTAATTACTAAAAAAAATCATAATTTTAGGGTGTTTGGAGGCCATTTTCGAAGGCTGAGTGTACACCCCCTCTGTACCGATGGTACTCTATGTACCATAGGTACGGGGGGGGGGGGGGGTACCGGTTCCGGCCGGAAAATGGCCTCCAAACACCCTAAAATTCTGATTTTTTTACCTAATTCAACCATAACCCTAAATTTTGATACTAAGACTAAGTTTTTATATTTTAATTCGCCGGATTTTAGTTCGCCGGATTTTAGTTCGCCGGATAAATTAGAGAGAACTTGAAGGTTTTAGAGAGAAGTTAGAGAGTGTAAGAGAAAAAATGAGGTGGATAAGATTAGTAAAAAAAAAAACCTTATATACCTAGAAAAGGGTATTTTTGTCAAAATTTAGGTATACTTAGATCACCTTTGGGTATACTCAAAATTGGGTATACTTAAACCCGAATTGGGTATATATAGCTTGACCCTATAATTATAGAAAAGATAGATTTCTTTCTCTCCAAGAAATTTAAGGATTTTTCTCGAACTCTAAGAAAAATCTCTTTTCTTTTCTTCCCTTCCTTCTAGTGCTCAAATCTACTGATTTGATGATAGCAATGGCAGCCAACAACAATAAAATGGATGCAAACTTGTTATCTTAATATTTTCAAAAAGAGTACAATCAACAACGAAAAACTCAAATTCGAGCCAGAATCAGCAACTGTAAAATCTGATCATCTATCGATTCAGTACATCAAGGATATTCTTGAGCATCTGAAATCTCAATCTAAACACTCAATTGTGGATAAATTTACTCATGGTTTACAAAGAATAAACCTGCTATTTTAGTTTCTTGAATCTTTTAGGTTTCAATTTTCATATAAATATAAAGTTTAGGACTCCAGACATGTTATATTCGAACTAGACTCTAAGCAAAATCTGTCAAAATGTGGCATCGTTCGGTGTGGACTATAGGTAGTACAATCATAAGGCTGCTTAAATTGACTGGAGATTTCACTAAAGAGAGCTCAATTGCCCCTGTTTGGATTAAGCTTCACCTGCCAGAGCATTTATATGATAAAACTATGGTTAAATCCATAGCATCGATGATTAGTGAGCCACTGGTTGTGAAAGTTCCAGCCGAAAACATGTTATTCCATTCTTGCACTGCTCTAGTGGAAATGAATGTTACCTGGAAGCGTCAAAGTGATGTATGGATAGGCTTTGGATGTAATTATGGACACTGGGTTAGAATTTCGTATTTGAATGTTCCATAATATTGTACTCACTGTCAACATCTGGGCCACTGCAAGGACTAATGCAAGAAAATTCAGAAAGAGAATGCTGGTGATGTAGAGAAATAATTGAACACTTGTGGAGCTAATAAAATCAAGTCAGTTGTTGTCAATGAAGGAACAAATGCTAAAAAAAATGAGCAAGAACATAATGAAAATGCTGTTGGATTCAAGAATCCTGATCAAGGTGAAATTATTGAAGCTCTTCAAGCTCTTTCTTATGGGGCTAATGCTACTAACTCTGAATATGATAATCTGGATTCTGATTCAACACATAACATCACTCTGGAAAATTAGAAGCCTCAATCACCAAAATTCTATAGAGAGGAGTAAGATACCAATTGCAGAAATTCTATAGAAAAAACAAAGCCTGAAACAAAAGAAACATGTGAGAAGTTTGCTAACCAGACAGAGAATTCTGAGAAATCTCCAAAAGAACCATAAAAGTATAATAAATATGAAGATAAAGGAAGTTTCAGGGAAATCTTGAATAAGAAATTAAAGGTTGCTAGAGGAAAGAAGAGAACTAAGAGAAAAATCATTAAAGCTTTGCAATTCAACGGAACAAGTAAATCTAAATCTTCTAATTCTCTTAATGATTAACATGATTAACTAGAATATAAGAGGAATTAAAGACAAAACATCTCTTAGAAGACTCAATTATCTAATTAAAAAGAATAATGCTAAGCTTATAGAAATTCATGAACCTTTAATCAATGGTGATGATGTAGACATCATTGCTGGGAAGCTGGGTTTTATGAACTCTGCTCGTAACCTTTCTAATAATATTTGGCTCTTCTGGCATGACAATCTTTCTGTTGTGATACTGAATGATCTGAATCAGTGCATAAATGTCAAAATAAACCTAAAGAATGATACCAAATCAATCATGCTCACTGTAGTTTATGCTAAGTGCAAGAGGTTTAATAGAGTTGAGCTTTGGAACTTTTTAAAAATCATCGCTACAACTGAATTTGATTGGACGATTTGTGGTGATTTAATGTTGTTTGTTCAGTTGATGAGCAGCTAGGATGCAACACTTTTTGTCTTAACAACACTAATGATTTTAATGAAATGATAAGTCAATACAGAATAGACGATGCTGGTTACACAGGCTCCAAGTACACTTGGTCTAATTGCTCAAAGTGGAAGCGATTAGACAGAGTTTTTATCAACAGCAGATGGACTGAATCCTTTTCTAATACTAAGATTTATCACCAAGCTAGGACATATTCAGATCATATGCCTATTATTATCTCAATTTTTAATGAGTTTACTAGAGTTAAATCTAGTTTTAAGTTTCATGAAATATGGACATTTGATGAGCAATTTTTGCCTTTTGTGGAAAACAATTGGCAGCAAGAGTTGAATGACGATCCTTTGTTCATCTTTTGGAATAAATTAAAGTGTCTTAAAAAGGTCTTGGCAACTGGAATAGATCTCACATTGGTAACATATTCAATAAAGTTCATATCTTAGAGGAGGAGGCCCTGGTAATGGAGATCAATCATCAGACTCAGCAAAGCAATGAGTCTAAGCATAACCTTGCAAAAGTTAATGCTTTACTCATTAAGGCCCAAAGGATGGAATAAGCTTTTTTTAGACAACAATGTTATTCTAAGTGGACCATTGAGGGTGACAAAAATACGAAATTCGTCCACAGTTCTGTTAAAAAAAGAAGGAAAAGAAGTAGCATTAATGGGATTAAAAGTGGTGATACCCGGATCACAGATAAGAAGGCTATTGGTCTCTCTTCTGTGAAATTATTTGAGAAAGCCTTTTCAGAGTATCTTTATGACAACAAGGAGGATGAGGAAAGCTGTATGAATGATGCTTTGATCAACAATATTCCCACCATTGTTACGGAGGAGGACAACACGAATCTTTTTAAGCCTCCTGATGAGACTGAAATCTGGGAGATTATCAAGACAATGAATCCTGCAAGTACACCAGGTATGGATGGTTACACTCATTGTTTTTATAAATGCTGTTGGCATATCATTAAAAATGACATGGTAAACGCTATGAAGGATTTCATTCTTGGTAAGAACATACCTAGTGGCATCTGTCTTACTCCTAAGCATACTAACCCTTTGAGATGGAAAGATTATAGACCTATAAGTCTATGCTCTCTCCTTAACTGTATCATGTTGAAAATATTAGCTAACGGGATCTCTTTAATTCTGCCTAAAATTATCTCTCCTAATCAAGGTGGTTTTTTCCTTGGTAAGTGCATTCATGAAAACATTCTCATTTCGAATGAGCTGCTCTATGATATCAACAGGATGGTTAAGGATAACAACATTTTGATCTAGCTTGACATGTCTAAAGAATTTGACAAGTTGGATCACTATTTTATCCTTAAATTTCTTAAGAATTTTGGCTTCTCTAACAGATTTGTTTGTCTTATTAAAAAGATTATCTTTGCTATTAATGTGTCTATGTTAGTTAACAGTGAAGTCACTGGTTTTTTCAAAACAAATAAGGGCTTAAGACAAGGAGATCCCATCTCTCCTTGTATCATAGCTGAAGAGGTGTTGTTAAGATAAATTAACTCTCTGTTTTCTCTTAATAAGTCAATGCACCACAGAAGTAGAAGCACCATGCGCATCAACAGCCTTGCTTTTGCAAATGATATTATGCTTTTTACCAATTGCAAGGTGTCTACTATTGATAAACTTTGCAATTTTCTACAAAGACATCAAACCATATCTGGTCAGGTAATAAATAAGGAAAAAACTAAGATTGCTATGGCTGCTGGGATTGGCCCTTCTAGAACTAATGTTATTACTAACAGTTCTGGATTTTCTACTAGCTATCTTCCTACTGACTATTTAGGTGTGACTATCAACACTAGCAACAGGGTCAACAATTACAATAATCTGATTTGTAAAATCAGCAACAAAATCAAATAGTGGGATGCTGATCATCTTTATTTCTCTAGCATAATCACTTTGATCAACTCTGTTTTGATGAATATCATCCTTTACTGGATGCAGTGCAATGTTTTGCCTAAAGAAATTCTTTATAAGATTGAAACTACCTTCAATAGGTTCCTTTGGGGATAAAAAATGCCGACAATAAAATTCATTGCTGCAGATGGAAAAACATTTGTAAAACTTTCCAATAGGGAGGCTTAAATGTGAGAAATATTGATGACATTCAAGCCTCTATCTCTTATAATCTCTGGGCTACTTTCATAGAGAACAATACTTACTGGTCTAAATTAATGCACAATATATACTGCAATGCTTTGCACCCTTTACAGATTAGCTCTTCTAAAGATGGCTCTATGATATTGAAAAGAATAATTAAAATTAGGAACTCTGCTGAGACGCATATTAGCTGAATATTGGGAAAAAGTCAAGTTGATTTTTGGCTGGATAACTGGACTAATTGTGAGCCTATCCTGAAGCTTAATGACGCTGATAACAACCTTTGGTTTACTGGTAAAAAGGTCAGCAAGCTAGTCCTTCGCCTGTTGAGATATGCTTAAAGAGACTCTTTATTGGAACTGAAATTGTGAGAAGCTTTTCAAGTCAGTTGAGTTGGAGTTTGGATTTCAATAGCCAGAGCTCTGTCTTGCCGGCGAGAAATTGACGTAAAGATTGGTGTCTGAGCTTACTTGTTGATTGATGGAAGATTGTTGGAGTAATAGAAATTGTTGTAAAAAATTTTGAGGTGTAAATTTGAATGGTTTAGGCACTACTTTTGGGCGAAAAATTTGAATGATTTGGGTGAAAATTTGACGCCAAGTTGTAACCTCTGCTTTTAATCAAAGTTTCATTTTAATTTAAAAAAAATATAATTATAAATCTAATTTATAATATTTAATGTATTTATAGATAATGTTAATTGTAGTCATTTATAATAAAAACTTAATTAATAAGAATTTATTTTCTAGAAAATAAATTTTTACAAAAATTACAGTTGAAATTTAAAAAAAAAACACACTCAATGATAATTGAGGTAAAAAACACCACTCATCCTTCATGTTTCTCACTTGTAACAAGTTCGTCATTTTTCTTTGGGGTTGTAATAAACTGGTCCCTTGTGTTTTATAAAACATAACAAAATCGTCCTTATCGACCTTAGCTCATAATTTCTACCATTAATACCCTTTGACCAGCCACATCAGCGTCCCATGTGGATCGCTGATGTGGCAGCAGTAAGAAAAGTTAAAACCTGTTTTACTTTTACCTTAACCTTTTAACCTAATTTTACCTGTAACTCGGCCCAACCAACTAAAAAACTCGAAAGGCCCATATACACTATTTTAATTCAGCACAGTAACCTAAAGCCTAACTTATAACCCGATTTCTAAGCCCATCTACACTTTATCCTTCCTCTCTCTCATCTCTTTCCCCTCTCTCATTCTAACCTAAGACAATAACCACATAAACCGGATCTTGAATTGAGAACTGTCGCAGCAACCCAGTTGTTTGGCTAACAGAATCCAATTCCGTTCATACTATTTGAAAATAATATTTTATTAGTACTAAATAATAATACTTATAAAATTCGTTACCATAGTGGTTTTTTGTCAAAAGTTTAATTAACTCACCATAAAACTTACTGCTACTTGCTGATAAAATTTGTTCCAACTACTTGCTGATAAAATTAGTGCTACTCACCATAAAATTCGTTACCAGAGTGGTCTGATAGAATACTCCATTATACAAATAAAACTTACTGTTACTTGCTGATCCCGTGTAATGCCTATCCTATCTGCATCAATTTCTTTAGTTCTTTTTTTCTTGTTCTATATATAATCAAAATAGAATACTCGGACTAAAATCTGTCGTGTCAGTACAGTCAAATTGATACACCAACAGGATAACCGGTAGTAACAAGTAACCAAAATCTACTTTGTGGATTGAAAATTCATCTTTTATAAATCAACCTTTTTTATTTTTATATAAAAGATCTGTATGATCCAATCTCTTTTCTTTTTCTATTTTTCTAAATAAGATATAACATATGTAGATTTATTGTAATAATTTCTGAATGCTTTTTTCTTAGTGATAACCTGCTGTGATGTAACATGCCCAAGAGATAAGATAGATAAGAGCTTCTGAAAGTGCGAGATATAGGGTTAGAATGAGAGATGAGAGATGAAAGAGGGGGAAGAAATGAGATTTAGGGTTAGGTTTTTTGTTTATGCTGTAATGAGAAATGGGAAGGCTAACATTTAGGGTTAGAAATCGGGTTATAAGTTAGGCTTTATGATATTGGGCTGGATTAAAATAGGGTAGATGAATTTATCGGGTTTTTTAGTTGGTTGGGTCGGGTTACGGGTAAAATAAGGGTTAAAAGGTTAGGATAAAAGTAAAATAAGTTTTAACTTTTTTTTACTACTGCCACATCAGTGATCCACGTGGGACGCTGATGTGGCTGGTCAAATGATATTAATGGTAGAAATTATGAGCTGAGGTCGATAAGGACGATTTTGTTACGTTTTGTGAAACACAGGGGACTAGTTTATTACAACCCCAAAGGAAAAGGACGAACTTGTTACAAGTGGGAAACATGAGGGGCCACTGGTGTTTTTTACCCATGATAATTGACTCAGGAGTATTCACGAGACCATGATGATAGCTCAGGAGTTTAGTCATGATCTTAATGCAAAAGTCACGGGAAACAATGTAATTCTCAAGACAGACATCACCAAAGCTTTTGGCAGACTCAATCTCACGTTCCTTCATGAAATCCTCTCTTCATTTGGCTTTAATACTAATGTTCTGCCTTTGCTTAACAAGTTTACATCAAATATTCACTCATCTATCATCATCAACGGGGAATTGAAAGGGTATTTTAACAACACTCAAGGCCTGAGACAAGGAGACGAGTCTCTTTATTCTGGCTAATGAATACTTAATCAGAGGCATTAAAAAGATTTATGAGGCCAAGCCTAACTCCAGATATAAAACTAGAGGGAAGTTACACATTGAGTGCCTTGCTTTTGCTGACAATTTCATGATCTTTAGAATTGGGTCAATCTCTTTAATCAACCAGAAATTCCTAAACCACTATCAAAGAATTTCAGGGCAATACATCAACAATAGAAAGTCTTAGATCATTGTTCCCACTAACATGACTATGCAGAGAATTCATAATGTTGAGAAAAAACTGGGATTTAATCATACAAATTTACCTTTCCAATAATTGGGCTCAACAATCTGCACTGGTACCAGGATAACCAACTTTGAAGACATGATCTCCAAAATAAAGAATCGAATCTTGGTTGGGACGGGGAAACTCGTAGATTGACTTTGATCCAATCTATCCTCTCAACGTTCCCCACCTATTTGATTCAGCACACCACCCTCCCCATCTCTGTCACCTAGAAAATAAGAATAATTTATAATAATTTCCTACAGGGAAACAAAACTTCAACACTATTACCTGGACAAAATGGAACAAGATTTGCAAGACTCACGAGGATGGAGGTTTAAACCTAAGGGATCTCGAAGAAATGCAGACAGTTTTTTCCCTGAAGCTTTGGTTCTCATTCAGATCCCAAAACTTCATTTGGGATAAGCTCATTTAATCCATTTATTGCTCCAACATTCACCCAATCTTAGCCCCAATTTCTTTAAAGTCCTCTAAAATATGGACTAGAATCTGGAGGATCAGAGACATTGCTGAGAAGTTCATCTACTGGAATCTTGGTCAGGGGAATATGGAATTTTGGCTTGATCGTTGGTGCTCTAAAAATCCCTTCATTCACTTCAATGAAATTGATGATAGAAGCTGGCTTTGGGATACTCATAGAGATACAATGAAAGCTACTGGTTTGATGAAATCTTAAACATTGATAGATTGAGAATGAATGTCACTTTTATTGAAATCGAAAAGATAATAAAAATTACGATGAGTGACAACCCAGACACAATTCAATGGTCTCTCACTTTAGATGGCTCATTTAGCTCTAAAAAACCTGGAAGATAATTAAAAACAAATGCAATTCATCCAACCACTATCGAAAGACCTGGAATTCAGTCACTCTGATAAAATGCTCCTTTTTACTCTGGAGATCTCTGGTAGACTTGATTACCATGGATTCAGTCCTTCAAATGAAGTATTCCAGTTGGCATCGAAGTGTCAGTTCTGCAACAATAAAGAAATAACTCAACATATTCTCAATCAGTGTTCCCTGTCTTGGGAAGTTTGGTCCTTCTTCAGTTCTTTCTTCAAGCTCCACCTCTTTCCAAACATGACTTTTCCTCACCTTATCCACTCTTGGTCTTGGTCTACTTCAAGGAACTACGATATTCGAACAATTTTTCCCTTAATCATAGTGTGGGTCATTTGGACTGCTCGTAATAAAATAAAACATAAGAACTTGAAAGCCAGTAAGAATACCTTGATTAACCACGTCATTTACATCCTTGCTAGTTTGGAAAATGCGAAGCTTCTTAAGACCTCTCACTGGGGAAATATTTGAAAACTTCTCTAAGCTTGGGTTGTGTAAATCATCTAAAAAACAACAGAATCCCCTTGTTCCTTAAATGGAAAAACCCTAAAGCCAACATATTTAAACTGAACACCGAAGGAGATTGCGACAATTCAGGAGAAGCTAGTAGAGGAGGAATCGTTAGAAATCACAGTGTTAACATCATTCTTGGATTTGGAAGACTCTACGAGAAAGATCTCCCAATTGGTACTGAGAGAAAATCTGTTCTCGATGGCCTGTTAATTTGCAGAATGATGAACATAACTTGCATGGACATCGAAACTGATTCTAAAATTCGGGTTGAGCTGAAGAAAACATGGTACTTAGCTCCTCTTGTCAATTATTGCAGGAAGCTGATTTCCCCTTCAATGACAATCAACCACATAAACAGAACATAATTTTGTTGCGGATTGGATCGCTAAGCAAACTCTCAAAGACAGAATCCTTATGAATTTTAATCAAGATGACTCTCCTAATCCTTTAAGAGCAATCACCTTGCTGGAGAGTCTTGGAATTGGGTATTTAAGATTGAATCCCTAACATCAATCAAATTCTTCCTCTTTTAGTTGTTGGTTTCTCAATGAAGAATTTTCTTCTACAATAGTGCTTGGCTTCTGGCCTATTTTTTGATTCTTCGTCTTCATCTCTGTTTCAATTCTAACGTCTCTTTCCTCTTCAATGACGCATGCTTTTAACTTTTGGATTACTTGTAACTTTGTCTTTTTATTATTTTAAGCCTTCTGTTTAGGCCCTTGTATTTTCAAAACATATCAATAAAGAAATAAAATTGATGGAAAAACAGTAATAAATTTTAACTGCAATGAAAAAAGAATAATAATAAATAAATATATTCGATTAAAAAATAAATAAGCACACTCAAAATAAATAAAAATGCAGGAAAATCCATAGTTAGAGTGAGAAATAAGACGATACATAGAGTGAGAAATAAGACGAATTTATGGATTGAAAATGGACTAATATAATAACTTATAAAATTAGATTTAAAAGTTATAGATTCATTACAATTTTTTTAAAAAATAAACAATGTTATTGATATACTTACATTTACGAAATATTTATCATCTACAAGAACAATTCTATAACATAGATAGTAATTCGTCGTAAATAAAATAAATTTAAAACTAAAATTTAAAATAAATGATATTGTAAAAAAATACAAAAATATTAATATTAATTATTAGTATAGGTCAAAATATTTATTATAAAGTTAGTAAATGTAACATGATAATCTAAATACTTAGATAATGAGATAAAGTGAGGAATAAATAGAGTGAGATGAATAGTTAATAGATAGTGGGATTGTTTGAATTAAATTTTTCTATATTAAAAGTCTATGGATTAATAAAGTACCGGTTAGAAGTGTAAATAAATGCATATCTCTAGAGCTAGACTATGTCTTCAAAGAGCCCTACGATTAGAGATGGACTTTGAGGTCGCCATTTTGATTTGTATATATGTGTGGGTTTAGCGACTGATTCGAAGATGGTGGATTTATAATAAGAGAAGGAGAGCGATGTGTCTTTGGGTTTAGAGAGAAACAATTGAAAATGAGAGTAAAATTTTATTAACATAATACTATCGATTAACAAATTAATATAAAAAAATTGTTCTTTTGAAAAACATTTTTTTCTCCTTATACTTTAATAATATTATTAGGTAAATTTATTTTTCCTCTTTTTATAATTTTTCTAAGCCATAGTAAATGAAGTGTATTATAATTATTCAATTTTTGTTTGAATGCTAGTTTTTTAGTTTATTTTTTTCTACATTTTAATATTTACTATGATTTTTATTTGATTATGTCGTAGTTTTTGAATTTATTTCATCGTTAAAGTCGATTTGCAGGTTCAGTATTTTTGAGTTTTTAATTATGTTTTTATTCGATTTTAGGGTTTGTTATCGATAAATTATAATTGAAATGTTTGATTGAGTTATGTTTTATTCGTTTTTTTGCAGGTTATGTATAAGTTTTCATGAAAAATATGAAGTTACAAACATGTGTTTGTTATGCGTGTCTTGTACGAGACAAGATACAATAATAATTATTATATGAGAGACTTTTTTATGTGATATATGCGAGGTTGTCTTAATCATCACATGTGAGATTTTCTTATGATAGATGTGAGACTATTTTTTAAAGATATACGCGAGACATGTATTTTATTTTTTAACTGACAAATACAGGTACACGATGTCTAGAGGTCGACTATTTATTTTTAAATTAAATGTTGAACTTGCAATGAGTGATCTTGGTCCGTTTAAAGACTTTGTAGATATCATTAAATTTGTTTTAAGTAAATATGATGTATTGGTTCATGTTAAATTCAGATTAAGACAGTGTTGTGGTGACCTCAAAAATATTATCTTAGGTTGTGATGGTGATTTAGTTACTTAGGTATCAATTATTGTTACTTTACGGGTTTCAACTGCTAGTATTGATATTGAAAATGATGTTGTTGTTAACAATAATGTTAGAGAAACTGCTAAAAGTTTATTTGAAGCTTTAAATCAGGATTTTATTGGTGGTGAAGTAAATGTGGTATGAATATTATTGGTCACAATAATAAACAACTTGCTACTGTTGGTTGGATTGATGAAATTAGCAGTTCTGGACATGTTTTTTAATATGTTATAATAGGTTTAAGATTAGCTATTAGTAAGTTTTTTTGCAATAAGTTTTTACTTTCAAATGTTTGTGTAATAATAAAAAAGAGTAATTGTTTATTGCACGAAAAAATATTTAAATGGCTTCCCTTGGAGACTTTATGCTAAAAAAGATAAGTTTACATAATTTTTTGGTTAAGAAGTATGTTCAACCCTCACATTTGTGGGAGTGGTTTTTGAAAATAAATTAGAAAACATTTATCATCAGATTTGTTTTCTAATAATATACATGATTTTTTAGGAGTAATGTTGATATTACAGACACAAGTTTATAATTATTTTTAAAAAATGATTATGGTTTATATATCATTTATCGTCTTTCATGAATTGTTTTAGAGAAATTTAAGATGACTATTTATAGAGATAGTTCTACTTCGTATAAACTACTCCAAAATAATTTCAAAGCATTGAAGATTTTTTTATAGCATTACTGACTACGTACTAGAATATACTTTGGGAATCAATATCTTCAAGTGTTGTTTCGTAGCATTTGGTTCTTGTCTTCATGATTTTAATTCTTATCGTCTAGTTTTATTTATTGATGAAACGTTTTTACGAGAAAATATAAAAGGGTATGACTATGTGTCATAGCTAAAGATGGTAACAGTCGCGAGATTTGTTCTCTACTGTTTTGTATTAGAAAACATGTTATTTTCTTATGTTATATCTACAAGTGCAAATCCCGATATAACCAAATAAGATAAATGAGAAACGACATATATCAATATAATAGATGCGCAACCATAGATAAGCAATATGATAAATACGAAACTAGGTATACTCAATATGATAGATGCAGTGCGAAATCATATATAATCAACATAACAATGTAATTTATGATATATTTTCCATAACTTTTTGTAGGTATCTTTCTTGTTGTATTTGATATTGATGAGGCTAAAGATTTCGAAATTGATTATGGTTTTTGTAGATGTTGAAAACTCATTTATTAGATCGTCAAATCACGTTTATAAGTGATCATCATTTAGGTATTTTTAGTATTTTGTTTGCTTTGTTTCCAAATTTCTATCATGCATATTGTATTATCATCTTATATATAATTTCAAGTATTCTTTGAGTGGTACATCTACACCATTTAAGGAAAATATGATTTACATGTTTTAAAAGTGTACTTATACCGCGACTCAAAACATGTAAATTGAATATATAGATGAATTTCTAAAATAATGAGGTCATAAAGTTGTTACTTTTTGTGAGAATTTACCTTTGAACAAATATGTTTGTGCTTTTTTCAAAAGTATAAGTTATAGTTCTACGGCTTTTACTTCAGTTGAGTCTTTTAATCATCAGATCAAACAATATTATAATATTACTTATGTGTCAAATTTCAAGATGTTATGTTGATGTTGAACGTTAAGCTAGTGATTTATATCCTGAATTTGATAAGAAGTTAAAAGTCAATATGGAAAAAGTTCGTCAATTGATTGTTCATTCATTTACTCTTTAGTGTATCTACATGTTATTGTAGTGTGTGGCAATATGATTATTTTTCATGCTCTTACGATTTGGCTGTCATATTTTATATAGATGAGAATCCTATGAAATATGTTTACCCGTGTTATTTTATAAACTCTTATAAGGAAACGTATTCATATGTCATACTAGTGTTTACTATTTTTGGTCATGTACTTTAATAAAGTTTCTAGATATAATTCCTTCAATTTTGAAAAGAAAATATAGAAGACTTAAGAAAAAACGTATTCCATATAGAGGAGAATTAAGTATGTGAAAGACAATGTGTAGTCGTTGTTTGAAATGTAGTCATAATAGATGTGTAGAGCTTTTGTAAGATCAATGTAATTTTGATACTTTTAGTTGTTTAAGGCTTCTGTAACTTTGAATTTTTGTTATTGTATTAATCTATTTTATTTTTGTTAGTTTTTTCGCACTTTTTTTGTCATAATCAAAATACATGAATAATGTAAGCCTTATGTTGCAGCTATCCTCTTAACTATTGACAGTTATCATGACTAAAATACATTGATAGTGATAGATATGAGACCATATGATGCATGACAGATATAGGAACCATACATAATACAAGGATGGTGATAGATGTGAAACCAATCATAACCAAATACATAGATGGCGATAGATATTAAACATGTTCACGGGTTTGATAGATGCAAGACTAGGTAATATTTGATGATAGGTGTGAAACCAACTCATAAGTTTGATAGACACAGGCTCCATTCTTTTTTATTATGTGTATTGAACAATTATATTTTATCATTTAAGATCTTTGTAGTAAGGGCGAATGAATTCCCCTTCGACTCCATACGCAACACCCCCGACCTCTTACGTTTTTTTGCATAGGATTTAATGTTGTTTGTAAACGATTTAGAAGAACAATTTGACTTGATTAAATAATTATTATGTATTTTCTTTATGAGTTTGGTTAATCGGTTTTTATTTGGTTAATCGATTTTTCTCATCTCTCACAATATTCGGTATATC
The DNA here is from genome assembly GCA_036936605.1 of Limnanthes douglasii subsp. nivea. Lineage (NCBI taxonomy): Eukaryota > Viridiplantae > Streptophyta > Magnoliopsida > Brassicales > Limnanthaceae > Limnanthes > Limnanthes douglasii. Next base: position 20,786,307 of record JAUPFV010000001.1, on the reverse strand, counting down.
TGCAGGACAGTGGTAGTAACTGCATGAAACCATATAATTCAATGTAAACACCGAAAGAAATTGAATAAACAATGAAAGAAATTTGAATAAACAAAACCTACCTTTATAGTTGCATTGATAGAGCATTGTCTCTAATCTTTGGAGAGAAATTGGATCGTCATCCACAACCAGTACTCGAACGCGGGTTGGAAATCCGGCCGGGAGAAAGTCATCACGAAAAAGAGAAATATTCATCGGAAAGTGATAGAATTAATAGGAGGAGAAATTATGATTATTACTTAGAGAGAAATTTCAACTAAAAGAAAAGACTTTTAAATTTTTTAACAGTGAAGTCGAAACAAAGAGGGTCCCCATCAGTATGATATCTTTTTATATTTGACCAGTTCATGTATTATCATCTAACGGTTTTTTTATCTCTTTTTAAATTTGTTTTTACTTAAATTTTTCAAATTTAAATCCATCTATCTATATATATAGTTTTATTTTAAACCATATCAAAAGAAAAAATATCACAGAAGCTAGAGAGCAATATTCTATTGCTCAAAATTGTATATAGGAGGGTCCGAAAATGGGTTCTGGGTATTCCGGTTTAGTAGGCTATTGTGAAAGAGAAAAGTACACATATTTAGATAGCTTTGAGATACTGCCACGTAGCAATACCATTACACGCAAGGGTAATAATGGAAACTTAAATTAAAAGAATGGAGGATAGACATTTAGAATATTAAGTATCACATAAATAGTATATCAATAAAAAATTAAATATGATTTTAATTTTAAATGATTTTAATTTTAAATGACTCATAATATTTTAGATGGTAAGTCACATGTTATATTAAGTTCAAAAAAACATCTTTCCAGCCCCTTGTTTTAAATTTAGAGGTATCAAAAAATTAGAGTAAATAATTTCCTATGTTATTATTATAAACTTACTTTTAGATTTATAATAGGGTTGTGGTCTATTCTTTTTCCAGATTTAATGAATTAGGCCAAATTCATATTAGGAGGGAAACTAGTTAGGACATTCTAATAATTAGATACTAAGAATTTTTTTTATTGTAAATTAAATTATTATATTTTTTTTGGGATCGATACAAAAATATTAATTTCATAAAATGAAATAAATAGAATAAAAATTATTATTTTGAACATATAAAACAGGAAGAGAGTAAAAAAGAACCTTAAAACAATAAAAACAAAATAAAATTTTAAAATATTAAAAATAGATAAAAAGACAAATAAATTTTCGGAAATATAAAATAATCATCATTATAAAAATAACTTATAATAAGATCATTGTTTTTTATTAATAAAATATAATAAATTTCAATATTTGTTTGATAATTACTTTTATATGAATAGTTTATCTAATTATAGATATTATTTGTATATAATATTATAGTTTTTAAAATGTTTTTCGGTATTTAAAATTTTGAAAATTGTTATTTATAATTTCAATTGAAAATCAAAACGTTTATAAAATGCTTGTGAAAATAAATATAAAAGAAGTCTCTTGCAAAATTAGGGTGTGAATATTTAATAGAAATGGACAAAAGTTAAATAAAACTCCGAAAAAATTAAATAAAAAAATAATTAAAAAATTTAAACATTTTCCAAAACGTAAATTTATACTTTTTATAATATTCTTTTTGGTAATACTATATTTTTTAGAAAACTTTGCTTCATAATTTTAAAGTGAAATTAAAAAATAATATAAAAAATGGTAAAAAGAAGATAAAAAAGTATTGCATTAGAAATATCAAATATCAAAATTCAATCAAATTTCATTAATGATTTTGTATATAAAAACACTATAAGATATAAAATATTAATAAATGACCTAATAAAAAAATAAAATATAGAAGAAAAAAGAAAAAAAATGTTAAAAAAAGAATCAATATTTACAAAATTGCCACTAGGCAAAAAGTCCAAAAATTCTTGAAACTCAAATAAATTACGACCCATGATATTGAGGACTCCAAATTACTCTATGAAATTGCAAACGAAATTTTAAACACCAAACATAATTCATCTTCTCCAAACTACCAAAAAATAGAAACTCAACAACTAACAAAACCCATTTTTTCCAAAACTTCAAAACTTTTGAAACATGGTCTGAAAAAAATCAAAACCACTTCCCATGCAGAACGGTATGGACGCCGAGGAGGTACATTGCATTCCCCACTCTTATTTTCCCGAAAAAACAGATTTTTGTAAAAAATCCGTTTTTGGTGTTCGTCGCCACTCATTGGCGTGCACGATGGCGGCCTTCGCCAACATAATGGCATATGCCACCATCACCCACACCATTCCTTGGCATGTGAACCTTTCATCCGCCACACGTGTGGCGTGTGGCGGGTGTTCTACGCCATTGGGTGGCGTGGTGATGGTGTTCTACACCACTATGTTTCTAAAATTGCTTAAACTAATCCGGAATACCGGTTTAATTGGTTTATCTACTTCTTACATATTGCAGGAGGTGACCCGATGCGATATTTCGCTTGTTTCAGACTATGCTCACCATTTCACCACTCACGACGAGTATAGCTTAGACTCGATGACCGAGTGGGTAAAAAATACGAGAAAGTCGTTAGGTTTTTTGATTAACATAACATCCAATGAGATTGGGAAAAGAGGTAGAAAACCGAGAGTAGATTATCAGTGCGAGCGATCCAGAATTTTTAAGTCATCCGTTAAAGAGTGCGACTGTAAGCTTAAGGCTACCGGTAGCAAAAAAATAAATTTCCCTTTTCATTTGGTAGGCAACCCGGTAAAAAGAGACGATAAGTGGGCTCGTAGTGTCCTTTCCGGGATGCACAACCATGAACCAATTAAGTATGCCCAAGGACATTTGCAATGGTCCAAGTTAAAACGGAAGGAAAAAGATCTCGTTGATCTTTTGACGGTGAACGAAACAAGTCCACGACAAATATTTGGTGCTTTGAAGAAGGCCGATCCAGAGAATGCTTCAAATCTTCGTCACGTTTACAATCACCATCAAAGAACAAAGATGGTTGAAAAAGATGGTTGATCCCAAATGCAATGCTTGTTAGTTAAATTACAATTGCACAAGTACAAGTATTGGGTACAGACAAACAATGATGGCTCTAACGTTATAACCTATTTGTTTTTCAACATCCGCTCAGTATTGATTTACTACGGACCTTCCCACGCTTGCTAATCATGGATATCACATATAAAATTATTCGTTACAGGATCCCTTTGTTCGAAGTAGTCGGGGTAACGTCGACCAACAAAACATTTTGCATTGGTTTCACGCTTATAGTGAGTGAAAAACAAGACAACTACAAATGCTCATTGGGATGCTTGAAAACGGTAATGGAGAAGAATGATTGTGAATTGCCTTGTGTTATCGTTACGGACCGTGAACTAGCCTTGATGAATAACATCGACAAAATATTTCCTAGAACTAGTCACATGTTATGCGAGTGTCATATCAACAAGAATGTTGACGGGAAAACAAAAAAACTGTTTGAAGACGGGAAAGTGTTTAACAATGTTTTGGCGGCTTGGAACGACGTTGTTTCATCCACTACCGTTGGAACGAAGTTGTTTCATCCACTACTGTTTGCACCGATCGTATGATCTATGGTTTGTCGTGTTCCCACGAACTTGAGGCAATCCAAAGAGACCTGAAAATAAAATAAAAAAGAAGTCTCCAAACAAGAATACTAACAAAATGTACCATATGATAGTAGAAAACAGAAGGCTGAAGAGAGTACTATAATAACAAAAGTTAAAAGAATCTCTTTTATCATAGTTTCGCATCTATTATGATTCATAGCGTTGCGCATCCATCATGTTTATGTAGGTTGCACATCTATAATTTTTATAACATTGTGCATCTATCATATTTATGTACGTTTCACATCTATCATATTTATTAATATTGCACATCTATCATCCATCATCTTATAAAAGAATCTACATCTATTATATTCATGTACGTTTCACATCTATCATATTTATTAGGGTTGCGCATCTATCGTCCATCATTTTATAAAATGTTTGATATCTATCATATTCATGTATGTTTCACATCTATCATATTTATTGAAGTTGCGCATCTATCACCCATCATCTTTATAAAAGTTTCACATCTTTGACATGGTTTTTATTTTATAGAGGATTAACAAAATATCCTCAGCCCCAGCACCATCACCAACAGAACCTGTCTCTAGCCAGAGCATTGACTTATCAACACTAGATAGAATAGAGAAAAAGAAAGTCAAACGTAAAATTTTTGAAGTTTAAATCTTGAACTACAAATGAAACTCACTAAAATAGACAAACTCATTTTAATAATAATAAAAAATTAATAAAGGAATCCGATGCAGAGATAGACACATAGATCTATATAGAAAATACACTTCAACTGCCTATGTTGATGACAAACACATAGTATGAATTTTAAATAACACTTGAAAAAAATCAAAAACTTATAAAAGGAAAAAGTGATTACAAAATAAAGCCCAACAATCACCGAATAAAAAAACATGTATTGCGAATACAAGACAAAATGATCAACAAATCGGTGTACATCAACCTGCTTATAATATAACTAAGTCTCCCTCCCATAAGGACCCGAATATAGTTGGTGGTGTTGAAAACCATGTTGATGGTGTCAAAAACCCAGACACTAGACCTAATATTGTTGTGTAACTCCAGGATCCACCTCCCCCATAAGAGAACCCTGATGTTGGTATGGAAAAACATGATCCTAAAATTAATTTCGTTGTGGAAGAGGACCATATTAATCATACCGTTATCGTTGCTGTAGAGGAGCATGTTAATCCCACTGCTACTGTACAAAAAACAATATCTACCTCCACAACAAGAAAACCCTAATGTAAGTGACGAAGAACAAGATACTACAGTTAAGGTTAATTTTGCTGTTGATTTTCATACTCCTTGTTGACGTGGGGGTTAAAAAACAAGATGTTTTCCTTGTTGATGTTGATGTTGTGGAAGAACAAAATCCTCATATTATTGTTGTTATCAAAGAACATGATCCTAATACTTCCGTTGTCAAAGATCAGTATCCTAATTCTGTTATAGATATGGTTAATGATGCTAATGTTATGGGGAAAACAAAGGAGGTTCCTAATGCAATACAAGTGACCCAGAATGTTGCTGAAGTTTTTGTTGCTGTGGACAAAGAAGTGATATAGATAACTCAAAATTAACAAAAACTGTTTTTAAAAACCTATGTATTTGGCATATATTTTGTTGTGTATTATCTTCTTTTTTGCTTAAATATTGTAATATTATATTATTTATTTATTTAATGTTTGATATTTCATAGTTGCATGGTTTAGCATAATATATCGTTTCTCATCTATCAAAGTTCCACTATTTTTGCTTCTATCAAGTTGCTAATGGTTTAGTATCTATCATTTTAAAAGATATCATATTTACTATGGTTTTGCAACTATTGTTTTTACCCTTATTTCACATCTAATGTGCAGTTTGTTTTATAAAGCATCATGCCGCTGAAGTCCAAAAAATCGAAATGCCACAAGTCAATGATTTAGATCCAGCTTTTGAGAAGGAAATTATAAGGATTGAAAATGATATACACAAAAACAAGTAAATGAATGACCTTTCCTATCTTCTCTAATCTTGCACTATTTTTGCATCTATCATAATTACATTGATTTCGCATCTATCATAGTTGCCATGGTTTCCCATTTATTAAAGTTTCATTATTTTTGTACATATCATAATTACACTAATTTGCATGTATCATAGTTACAATGGTTTCTCATCTGTCAAAGTTGTGCTATTTTCGCATCCATCATAGTTCTATGGGGTTCTCATCTATCACATCTTACAATTTCACTAGTTTCGCATCTTACACGGGTATCCCTGGTTTTTCCACTTATTCATCATAATATGCTGGTTTTGTCACTTAATTCTCCATAATATGTTGGTTTTTATATTTTTACAGAAAGAGTTGGATCAAGAGACTTCATTTAAACTAAATTTGGATCCTTCATAATATCAAATCCCTGATTAACTCCCTAACATGGAAATTACCAAAAAGAATGTCCATTTACAAACAAAGTAACAAAAGCAATTGAAATAGAGCAATACTACAAATTAGAAATGATTCAAAAAGGAGAAAACAACGAAGATCTATCAGTATGGTCATTTCCATAGATACCGCGGTCTAATATTTTTGTTAGTAATATGATGAAAATATTATGCCAAGATGAAATCGACTCTAAGGTAAAAGTTAATTTTACATTTATTTTGTTTCCCTTGCTTCCCATTACACAAATAAACTAACTCTTAGCTTCCACTTTAAAAAAACACATGTAATACACGGTTATATGCATATCTACCTTAAACAACATAATTTTCAAATACTAGTTCCTAATTATTCGAGAGAATTTACTTGAGTAACATACCTATCTGGAAGCATAATGGTAAGAATAATATACTTTTACAACATATGTATTAATTAATAAACAAAAAATATTTATAAATATTATTGCTTCAAGTAGTCCATGCTAAACCAAAATATGCATGTAACACTGCATGTTGAGAATAAGCTACAAGACATCACAGAAGGTTACATCTTCGTTCTGCTTCTAACACAAGAATAACGAGGAAATATATCTCATTGGACGTTACTCGTAATAGATGTCGAAATGAATTAGCAGTAAATCTAAACCCAATGCCAAGACGTTGTCCAAAATTCATAGATTTGTGTGAATTTTTGTTAAGTTCGGTTGTAATTTATCGTAAATGTATTTTTTTATCAAAATTTTGTGTTTTAAATAACTAAAAGGTTACACATATTGATGGAATGATGGAACGAGAAAAATGAATAAATAAAATAAAAAGAGAATCAAAAGAGAATAAAAAATTTGGTGGTGTAAGTGATAATATATTCGAATTCATTTTAGAAATGAGGGGTATAATTGGTTTTTCTAAATGATCAATAAAATTTTTAAATTTTTTAGATGAAAAATTCAATAATAAGAGGATGAGATATAGCCTATATATAATTATAATTATAGAAGATGAAATAGATTACCTGTTAGGTTGCTCTTATACGTTAAACCTATTATATTTATTATTAAACCTTCCATGTTCGTCTTTTATATATATATATATATATAAATAATTATAATTATAATTATAATTATAGAAGATGAAATAGATTACCGGTTGCTCTTATACCTAAAACCTATTATATTTATTATTAAACCTTCCATGTTCGTCTTTTTCTTTATAAATTGATGCATCAGATCAAAAGGAATAGCCAACTCTAATATAATTCAATAAACCTAAATTTCAGTAGTCATTTCAACAGTATTATTCATTGCTATTTCAAAGATCATCTTTCAAACTAATAAAAAACAAAATCTACCATTATTTATATAGCTAGCAGATCTATCTCCCTAATTTATTATTATTATTTTTACTTGAATTCTTGAGGCTTCAAGAAGTACATATTGCTCAAGTCCCATCTAACTCTTGTCACACCAAACCTTGTTTCAGCCTCTTCAAATGATGAACCGAACAAGCCAGAGGGGTGTGAAGCCTTTCTCGTCGATCCGCCTTTAGCTCGACTACATCACTCATTATAGTTCATTTGCGTTTTCCCCGTTGTCTTTCCATAGTACCCTGAACATTGTTAACTTGTGAAGGATCGCTGTGTAAATAACTTAGAAACTTGCTACGCAAGATACCCCTTTCATGCTCCTTACAGATGTCTAAATTAAAGCAGTGGAGATTTACAATGATTTTGACAAACAACGGCGTTTTCTGCTTTGTGTAGGTATCTTGGCGAAAAGTATTTGGAACAATATCGACTTTCAGCTCTGATGCACTCACTCCATCTGACAAATATAATACCCAGCCAGCGGCCCCAGAAAGATCATGCATACATTACTGTGGCATCACAAGAAGATCAGTCGAATACCACATGGGGAAAAAACTTCTTGAGATAGAGAACAAATGTTACACTGAACCTCACTAAAACTATAGATAAATTGATTTCAAACTCTATTCTAATTTATGATGAAATAATATAACAAGAGAAAAAGATCTAAAATTACAAAAAAGAAAAACCATGTTCTTAACAATTTTCTTTGGATCTGGTCAAATCATCATGCACATCTTCTGATTCTGGCTCATCAGATTTCTGCATAAATCACACTATAACGTTATACCACTTTAAAACAAACAAATTTAAGAATATGGATGTATTTCTCAAAAGAAAAGTACCTCGTTTTCATTCACCTCCATTAATGGAATAGATCCATATTCGAGAAAAGTTGCGCTGTTGTATATTCCAGCGTTTTCAGTTTCACCTTCAGCATAAAACTGGCCTCCTAAGTATGGTGGTTGTTGTTGGCTAATCGATGCATTGATCACTATATTAGAGTCTATAGTGCCCAATACTGAGCTGTATTCATCTTGATATTGCTCACCGACAAAACCGTTTCCCATGGTAGTAGTGTTAGGTTCAAGCATCACTTGATGGTCAGTAGCTAGAGTTACATCGTGCCAGTTTCCGTTATTATAAGACGATTCGTCGACATGACGAAGAGCATGGGAAGAAGATGGACCGCTATATACAGGATGGACAAAAGATTCACCTAAAGGAGGTACAAAAGGTTGATCTAAAGGATAATGTCCATTGTATTGACCGGTATATACGGGAAGAACTTGGGAAGAAGATGGACCGGTATCTAGAGGAAGAATAGGATGTACAAAAGATTGACCAAAATGATGAACATGCACAGGATGAACCTGGGAAGAAGATGGATTTGCTAAAGACTGACAACCAAATGGAGGACATTGGCTGTTTGAAGATTGACCTACAAACCCTGACCTAATAGTAGCTATTTGTGTGTTTCCATGTAACATGGAAGAAGTGGCCAGACTATGTAGGAAAGGGTTGCTCGAGCCACCAGATAAGCCTCTCTGATTAGCCATTAGAGAATTTTCACAAAATCGGCTATGTGAATCTTGAAAATTATTACCAACCAGAGAGTATGGTTGATCAACTTGGACACCAGTTCGTCTATCTCTGATGTCTAACCGTGTTATGTAAGGCGATCTGCTAAAAGATGGTGTAGAATAACTCGAACCACTTAGTTCAGTGGCTGGACGAATTTCTCCACTCATACCATTCATTTGGAGGTAAGAGGTATCATTAGTTTGGTATGAATCAGCAGATTTGTTTGGTAACTTCTTTTTCCGATACTTCTGCAACGATTCAATGATCCACAAACAAAGTGATATGAGAGGTCAGGTGGATTCCCATATATGTCGAAATAAGCAAAACTCATACAACAACTACACCTGAAATAAATGACAGTAACCAAATGAACAACAGATTAAAAAAACGATTCGTACCTGCAAATGACTTGCAACTTGGTCCCTCGAAAGATCTATGTCACCCATGAGCTCAAGAATTCTTTTGGGGACAGCTTCTGCAGTGGAAAAAGAAAAAATAGCTAAAGTCAACAATTCAAGAAAATAATAGTAGTAAAAAAAAAAGCACAACAGTCACATACTTTTTCCGTCGATTTCTAATCGACTGACAGCTTCAACAAACTTTGCTTCGCGCTCAGTTGACCAAGTAAATCGAGCTTTCTTACTACTCGACTCCCCCTCGAGGTTATCATTGTGATCGTGATCGTCACCGTGCTCCTCGCTATCTCTTCCTTGGTCTGCCGTTTCATTTTCATTAGAGGAGGGATTCACAAGATTGGATGTAGAAGCCATGTTTGAATCGGTAGCGTTTTTTTATCACAACTGAATTCAATTTGAACTTGCGATAAACATGCTGCCAGATCAGTTTTATGTCCTCCATCCTAACGGGCTTCATCAGATAGTGAACTGCACCGTGTTCAATCCCAGCCATAACCAACCCCGTGTCGGATTGAGAAGATATCACTGGATTCATCCCAAATAATTTGTAATATAGCTAAAAATACTATCATACTTCTTTAGATTAATAATATAACTCTACGCTCCATTATATAGAATATACATAAAAATAGCAAAAGACTTACGGACAACGGGTATGTTTTTTTCGGTTATGATGGGTTTAAGATGTTTCAAAGCATTGAGGTTCGACGTTTTAACGTCACATAAGATAATATCGAACTCGTTTTTCTCATCTTTCACAATATTCGATATTTCTGCCGGACGAATGGTGGTAATAACTGTAAAAAAACCATATAATTCAATGTTAACACTAGGAGAAATATTGAATAAACAATGAAGAAATTTGAATAAACAAAAACTATCTTTATAGTTGCATTGATAGAGCATTGTCTCTAATCTTTGGAGAGAAATTGGATCGTCATCCACAGCCAGTACTCGAATGCCGGTTGGAAATCCCGCCAGGAGAAAGTTATCACGGAAAAGAGAAATAGTCATCGGAAAATGATACGATTATTAGGAAGAGAATTATGATTATTACTTAGAAAGAAATTTCAACTAAAAAAAGAGATTTTTAAATTTTTAAATTTTTTAACAGTGAAGTCAAAACAAAAAGGTTCCCTATCAGTATGATATCTTTTTATATTTGACCAGTTCAAGTATTATCATCTAACGGTCAATTTTTTAATCTCTTTTTATTTTTATTTTTATTTAAATTTTTAAAATTTAAATCCATCTATCATCAAAAGAAAAAAATATCACAAAAGCTGGAGAGCAATATTCGGTATTTCTGCAGGACGAACGGTGGTAGTAACTGCATGAAACTATATAATTCAATGTAAACACCGAAAGAAATTGAATAAACAATGAAAGAAATTTGAATACACAAAATCTACCTTCATAGTTGCATTGATAGAGCATTGTCTATAATCTTTGGAGAGAAATTGGATCGTCATCCACAGCCAGTACTCGAACGCCGGTTGGAAATCCGGCCGGGAGAAAGTCATCACGGAAAAGAGAAATATTCATCGGAAAGTGATATGATTATTAGGAGGAGAAATATGATAATTACTTAGCAAAAAATTTCAAGTAAAAGAAGAGACTTAAAAATTTTAAACTTTTAACAGTGAGCTCAAAACCAAGAGGTCTTATTTAAGAAAAAATAACCCTATCAGTATAATATCTTTTATATTTGACTAGTTCAAAGTATTATCATCCAACGGTCATTTCTTTTTATTTTTTTAAAATTTGTTTTTCTTTTCATATGAGAAGATATCATGGTTTTATATATATTACGTCAACATGAATAACTAAATAAAAGCCGAAACTATTTCGCGAAATCGTTTATTTCTGTTTTTCAATATTTACAAAATTGTCATTAGGCAAAAAGCTCAAAAATCTTTGAAACTCAAATAAATTACGACCTATTGAGGACTCCAAATTACTCTATGAAATTGCAAACGAAATTTCAAACACCAAACACAATTCATCTTCTCCAAACTACCGAAAAATAGAAACTCAACAACCAACAAAATCCATTTTTCAAAAACCTCAAACCCTTTGAAACATGGTCTGAAAAAAATCAGAACAACTTCCCATGCAAAACGGCATGGACGCCAAGGAGGTACATTGCATTCCCACTCTTATTTTCCCGAAAAAACAGATTTTTGTAAAAAATCCGTTTTTGGTGTTCGTCGCCACTCATTGGCGTGCGCGATGGTGGCCTTTGCCAACATAATGGCATATTCCACCATCACCCACACCATTCCTTGGCATGGGAACCTTTCATCCGCCACACGTGTGGCGTGTGACGGGTGTTCTACGCCATTGGGTGGCGTGGTGATGGTGTTCTACACCATTATGTTTCCAAAATTGCTTAAACTAATCCGGAATGCCGGCCTAATTGGTTTATCTACTTCTTATATATTACAAGAGTTGACCCGATGCGATATTTCGCTTGTTTCGGACTACGCTCACCATGTCACCACTCACGACGAGTATAGCTTAGACTCGATGACCGAGTGGGTAAAAAATACGGGAAAGTCGTTAGGTTTTTTGATTAACATAGCATCCAAGGAGATTGAGAAAAGAGGGAGACCACCGAGAGTAGATTATCAGTGCGAGCGATCTATAATTTTTAAGTCGTCCGTTAAAGAGTGCGACCGTAAGCTTAAGGCTACCGGTAGCAAAACAATAAATTGCCCTTTTCATTTGTAATATAGTTAAAAATATTATTATACTTCTTTAGATTAATAATATAACTCTAAGCTCAATAATATAGAATATACATAAAAATAGCAAAAGACTTACGAACAACGGGTATGTGTTTTTCGGCTATGATGTGTTCAAGATGTTTCAAATCATCGAGGTTCGAGGTTTTAACATCACATAAGATAATATCGAACCCGTTTTTCTCATCTCTCACAATATTCGGTATTTCTGCAGGACGAACGGTGGTAGTAACTGCATGAAACCATATAATTCAATGTAAACACCGAAAGAAATTGAATAAACAATGAAAGAAATTTGAATAAACAAAATCTACCTTTATAGTTGCATTGATAGAGCATTGTCTCTAATCTTTGGAGAGAAATTGGATCGTCATCCACAGCCAGTACTCGAACGCCGGTTGGAAATCCGGCCGGGAGAAAGTCATCACGGAAAAGAGAAATATTCATCGGAAAGTGATATGATTATTAGGAGGAGAAATAAGATAATTACTTAGCAAAAAATTTCAATTAAAAGAAGAGACTTAAAAATTTTAAACTTTTAACAGTGAGCTCAAAACCAAGAGGTCTTATTTAAGAAAAAATAACCCTATCAGTATAATATCTTTTATATTTGACTAGTTCAAAGTATTATCATCCAAAGGTCATTTCTTTTTATTTTTTTAAAATTTGTTTTTCTTTAAATTTTCTAAATTTTAACCTATCTATCTATATATTACTAGTTTTATTTTAAACCATATCAAAAGAACAAATATTCACAGAAGCTAGAGAGCAATCAACTTAGTCGCTGGAGGAGAGATAGAAAAGCGACGGAGGAAAGAGAAAGAGGTATGTACTATATAGGGGAGACTCACAATTATAATTAATTTCTTACTTCTAAGTTTCTTTTACTTAATATTTTGAGTTTATATTCAAATTAAGTAATTGAAAGTTTTGTTGAAATATATATTTATATTAAAATTTAGTTTATAGTATAATTTAATTTTAATTATAAAAAACCTGAGTTATAATATAATTATAAGAATATGAGTGGTCGAAGAGTTCGATTTTTGAAAATATGGATTACTTTCTCTCCATGAAACTTAAGGATTTTTTTGAACTCTAAAAAAATCTCTTTTCTTTCCTTCCCTTCCTTTTAGTGCTCAAATCTACTGATTTGATGATAACAATGGCAGCCAACAACAACAAAATGGATGCAAACTTGTTATCTTATGTTGATATTGTCAAGAAGAGTACAATCAACAACGAAAAACTCGAATTCGAGCCAGAATCAGCAACTGTAAAATCTGATCATCTATCAATTCAGTATCTCGAGGATATTTTTGAGCACCTGAAATCTCAATCTAAACATTCAATTGTGGATAAATTTACTCATGGTTTACAAAAAAGAAACCTGCTATTTCAGTTTCTTGAATCTTTCAAGTTTCAATCTACATATAGATATAAAGTTTAGGACTCCAGACATGTTATATTCGAACTAGACTCTAAGCAAAATTTGTGCAAAATGTGGCATCGTTCGGTGTGGACTATAGGTAGTACAATTATAAGGCTGCTTAAATGGACTAGAGATTTCACTAAAGAGAGCTCAATTTCCCCTGTTTGGATTAAGCTTCACCTGCTAGAGCATTTATATAAAAAATTGTGGTTAAATCTATAGCATCGATGATTAGTGAGCCACTGGTTGTGAAAGTTCCAGCCGAAAACAGTTATTCCATTCTTGCACTGCTCTAGTGGAAATGAATGTTACCTGGAAGCGTCAAAGTGATGTATGGATAGGCTTTTGATGTAATTATGGATACTGGGTTAGAATTTCGTATTTAAATGTTCCATAATATTGTACTCACTGCCAACATCTGGGCCACTGCAAGGACTAATGCAAGAAAATTCAGAAAGAGAATGCTGATGATGTAGAGAAATAATTGAACACTTCTGGAGCTAATAAAATCAAGTCAGTTGTTGTCAATGAAGGAACAAATGCTCAAAAAAATGAGCAAGAACATAATGAAAATGCTGTTGGATTCAAGAATCCTGATCAAGGTGAAATTATTGAAGCTCTTCAAGCTCTTTCTTATGGGGCTAATGCTACTAACTCTGAATATGATAATATGGATTCTGATTCAACACATAACATCACTCTGGAAAATTAGAAGCCTCAATCACCAAAATTCTATAGAGAGAAGTAAGATACCAATTGCAGAAATTCTATAGAAAAAACAAAGCCTGAAACAAAAGAAACATGTGAGAAGTTTGCTAACCAGACAAGGAATTCTGAGAAATCTCAAAAAGAACCATAAAAGTATAATAAAGATGAAGATAAAGGAAGTTTCAGGGAAATTTTTAATAAGAAATTAAAGGTTTCTAGAGCAAAGAAGAGAACTAAGAGCAAAATCATTAAAGCTTTGCAATTCAACGGAACAAGTAAATCTAAATCTTTTAATTCTCTTAATGATTAACATGATTAACTAGAATATAAGAGGAATTAAAGATAAAACATATCTTAGAAGACTAAATTATCTAACTAAAAAGAATAATGCTAAGCTTATAGCAATTCAAGAACCTTTAATCAATGGTGATGATGTAGACATCATTGCTGGGAAGCTGGGTTATATGAACTCTGCTCGTAACCTTTCTAATAATATTTGGCTCTTCTGGCATGACAATCTTTCTGTTGTGATACTGAATGATCTGAATCAGTGCATAAATGTCAAAATAAACCTAAAGAATGACACCAAATCAATCATGCTCACTGTAGTTTATGCTAAGTGCCAGAGGTTTAATAGAGTTGAGCTTTGGAACTTTTTAAAAATCATTGCTACAACTGAATTTGATTGGACGATTTGTGGTGATATAATGCTGTTTGTTCAGTTGATGAGCAGCTAGGATGCAACACTTTTTGTCTTAACAACACTAATGATTTTAATGAAATGATAAGTCAATACAGAATAGACGATGCGGGTTACACAGGCTCCAAGTACACTTGGTCTAATTGCTCAAAGTGGAAGCGATTAGACAGAGTTTTTATCAAGAACAAATGGACTGAATCCTTTTCTAATACTAAGATTTACCACAAAGCTAGGACATGTTCAGATCATATGCCTATTATTATCTCAGTTTTTGCCTTTTGTGGAAAACAATTGGCAGCAAGAGTTGAATGACGATCCTTTGTTCATCTTTTGGAATAAATTAAAGTGTCTTAAAAAGGTCTCAGCAACTGGAATAGATCTCACATTGGTAACATATTCAATAAAGTTCATATCTTAGAGGAGGAGGCCCTGGTAATGGAGATCAATCATCAGACTCAGCAAAGCAATGAGTCTAAGCATAACCTTGCAAAAGTTAATGCTTTACTCATTAAGGCCCAAAGGATGGAAGAAACTTTTTTAGACAACAATGTTATTCTAAGTGGACCATTGAGGGTGACAAAAATAAGAAATTCTTCCACAGTTTTGTTAAAAAAAAGAAGGAAAAGAAGTAGCATTAATGGGATTAAAAGTGGTGATACGCGGATCACAAATAAGAAGGCTATTGGTCTCTCTTCTGTGAAATTCTTTGAGAAAGCCTTTTCTGAGTATCTTTATGACAACAAGGAGGATGAGGAAAGCTGTATGAATGATGCTTTGATAAAAAATATTCCCACCATTGTTACTGAGGAGGACAACACGAATCTTTTTAAGCCTCCTGATGAGACTGAAATCTGGGAGATTATCAAGATAATGAATCCTGCAAGTACACCATGTATGGATGGTTACACTCACTGTTTTTATAAATGCTGTTGGCATATCATTAAAAATGACATGGTAAACGCTATGAAGGATTTCATTCTTGGTAAGAACATACCTAGTGGCATCTGTCTTACTCCTAAGCATACTAACCCTTTGAGATGGAAAGATTATAGACCTATAAGTCTATGCTCTCTCCTTAACTGTATCATGTCGAAAATATTAGCTAACGGGATCTCTTTAATTCCGCCTAAAATTATCTCTCCTAATCAAGGTGGTTTTGTCATTGGTAAGTGCATTCATGAAAACATTCTCATTTCGAATGAGCTGGTCTATGATATCAACAGGATGGTTAAGGATAACAACATTTTGATCTAGCTTGACATGTCTAAAGAATTTGACAAGTTGGATCACTATTTTATCCTTAAATTTCTTAAGAATTATGGTTTCTCTAACAGATTTGTTTGTCTTATTAAAAAGATTATCTTTGCTATTAATGTGTCTATGTTAGTTAATAGTGAAGTCACTGGTTTTTTCAAAACAAATAAGGGCTTAAGACAAGGAGATCCCATCTCTCCTTGTATCATAGCTGAAGAGGTGTTGTTAAGATAAATTAACTCTCTGTTTTATCTTAATAAGTCAATGCACTACAGAAGTAGAAGCACCATGCGCATCAACAGCCTTGCTTTTGCAGATGATATTCTGCTTTTTACCAATTTCAAATAGTCTATTGATAAACTTTGCAATTTTCTACAAAGATATCAAACCATATCTGGTCAGGTAATAAATAAGGAAAAAACTAAGATTGTTATGGCTGCTGGGATTGGCCCTTCTAGAACTAATGTTATTACTAACATATCTGGCTTTTCTACTAGCTATCTTCCTACTGACTATTTAGGTGTGACTATCAACACTAGCAACAAGGTCAACAATTACAATAATCTGATTTGTAAAATCAGCAACGAAATCAAAGAGTGGGATGCTGATCATCTTTATTTCTCTGGCATAATCACTTTGATCAACTCTGTTTTGATGAATATCATCCTTTACTGGATGCAGTGCAATGTTTTGCCTAAAGGAATTCTTTATAAGATTGAAACTATCTTCAATAGGTTCCTTTGGGGATAAAAAATGCTGACAATAAAATTCATTGGTGCAGATGGAAAAACATTTGTAAAACTTTCCAATAGGGAGGCTTAAATGTGAGAAATATTGATGACATTCAAGCCTTTATCTCTTATAATCTATGGGCTACTTTCATAGAGAACAATACTTACTGGTCTAAATTAATGAACAATATATACTGCAATGCTTTGCACCCTTTACAGATTAGCTCTTCTAAAGATGGCTCTATGATATTGAAAAGAATAATTAAAATTAGGAACTCTGCTGAGACGCATATTAGCTGAATATTGGGAAAAGGTCAAGTTGATTTTTGGCTGGATAACTGGACTAATTGTGAGCCTATCCTGAAGCTTAATGACGCTGATAACAACCTTTGGTTTACTCAAGTATTCTTTGAGTGGTACATCTACACCATTTAAGGAAAATATGATTTACATGTTTTACAAGTGTACTTATACCGCGACTCAAAACATGTAAATTGAATACATAGACAAATTTATAAAATAATGAGGTCATAAAGTTGTTACTTTTTGTGAGGTTAATTTTTTTACAAAAATTACAGTTGAAATTTTAAAAAAAAACACACTCAATGAT
The DNA here is from genome assembly GCA_036936605.1 of Limnanthes douglasii subsp. nivea. Taxonomy (NCBI): domain Eukaryota; kingdom Viridiplantae; phylum Streptophyta; class Magnoliopsida; order Brassicales; family Limnanthaceae; genus Limnanthes; species Limnanthes douglasii. The sequence goes on along the minus strand of JAUPFV010000001.1, from coordinate 20,768,708 downwards.
AATTGGGGTAAAACACACCACTCATCCTTCATGTTTCTCACTTGTAACAAGTTCGTCCTTTTTTTTAGGTTGTAATAAACTGGTCCCTTGTGTTTCATAAAACATAACAAAATCGTTCTTATCGGCCTTAGCTCATAATTTCTACCATTAATACCCTTTGACCAGCCACATCAGCGTCCCATGTGGATCGCTGATGTGGCAGCAGTAAGAAAAGTTAAAACCTGTTTTACTTTTACCTTAACCTTTTAACCTAATTTTACCCGTAACTCGGCCCAACCAACTAAAAAACTCGAAAGGCCCATATACACTATTTTAATTCAGCCCAGTAACCTAAAGCCTAACTTATAACCCGATTTCTAAGCCCATCTACACTTTATCCTTCCTCTCTCTCATCTCTTTCCCCTCTCTCATTCTAACCTAAGACAATAACCACATAAACCGGATCTTGAATTGAGAACTGTCGCAGCAACCCAGTTGTTTGGCTAACGGAATGCAACTCCGTTCCTACTATTTGAAAATAATATTTTATTAGTACTAAATAATAATACTTATAAAATTCGTTACCATAGTGGTTTTTTGTCAAAAGTTTAATTAACTCACCGTAAAACTTACTGCTACTTGCTGATAAAATTCGTTCCAACTACTTGCTGATAAACTTAGTGCTACTCACCATAAAATTCGTTACCAGAGTGGTCTGATAGAATACTCCATTATACAAATAAAACTTACTGTTACTTGTTGATCCCGTGTAATGCCTATCCTATCTGCATCAATTTCTTTAGTTCTTTTTATCTTGTTCTATATATAATCAAAATAGAATACTCGGACTAAAATCTGTCGTGTCAGTACAGGGACATTGATACACCAACAGGATAACCGGTAGTAACTGATGAGGGAGAATAAAAGACAAGGGCCAAAATGCAAAGAAATAAATGTATAAGGGCCAAAATGCATAGAAATAAATGTATAAGGGCCGAAATGCATAGAAATAAATGTATAAGGGCCGAAATGCATAGAAATAAGTGTATAAGGGCTGAAATGCATTAATTGTAAAGATATAGCCAAAATAGGAAGGAACCTTAGAGCAGGGACCAAAAGATGTAATTAAACCGAATTAAAGCGTGTGGGGTCCGCAATTGTACTATAAAAGGACCACACACGCTTCACGAATCTCAAGATGAATAGTACGACTTTCTCTCTCTACTATTTTAGTATTTTCTCTCTCTAGATCTAACACTCAAATATTCTTCTACTTCTTAATCCTCTATCAACAAATCTTCTCACAATAAAATCACCCTCGGACCATCTTTTAACTCTTCAGTGGCGCCGTCTGTGGGAAACGAAAATCGCTCCGACGATAATCGCTTCCTAGAAATAATTCCTGTTCCGAGGAGAACCATGGAAGGCCGAGGGGACGATTTAGTTGATCACTGCGAGGAAAATATGGAGGCGGATGACTTTCGAAATGACTTGGAGTCCGAAGGAGAAGGAGGTCGGCGAGTTGAAAACGTTTTTGATGACTCCGCTCTTTTGGCTCAGAGGAATGAACTATTGCTGGAGATCGAAAGGTTGAAGGCGGAGAAGGAAGCTGCGCAAGGAAATGTTCGATCAGAGATAAGAAGAGAACCCGTCGAACAAAAGGAGGAGCGCGAGGTTGAAATTCGATCCAAGAGGAGAGATGACAAGCATCGGAGGCGTGAGCGACGGTCTCCGAGGAGGAGAGAAAGATACCGTTCGGACTCGGCTACTTCAAGCGACTACTCGCGATATAGCACTTCTAAATCATCCCCTCGGAGATACCGCAGAAGGAAAAAGCGTGACCAGAGGCGAACTGGCGCCCGAAGGGGAAGGAGTTCGGAGAGGAAATCTTCGCGGGAAAAGAGTCGCCATGACCGAGTCGGTGATCGCTCTCATGAGCAGGAAAAGTGCCTTGGGAAGGAGGATATGGGCCCTCGAAATTCAGAATGGCAGCAGCAGTACACTTTGCCCTCCGAGGAGGGTCTGTACTTTTCGAACAACGATAATTTGAGGTCTAACATTTATCGTACAGGGCATAACTGGAGAGCCTCTCCTCTATCATCGGAGATCTTAGTAGAAAATCTCCCAAAGCATTTTGACATTTCGAAGCTTGAAAAGTTCGACGGGACTCAGGATCCGGACAACCACATCGAGCAGTTTAAGAACTTTATGATAAACTTCGACGACGATGATAAGCTCTTGTGCAGAGCATTCTCTCAAACCTTCAAAGGAGTGGCATCCAAATGGTACAACAGGCTACTTCAGGGCTCTATTAAGAATTTTGACATGTTCTGGAATATTTTTAGACAACACTTCGTGGGGAGTAAGAAATTTCGAGCCAACGGAGACACCATAATCTACTGTCGGCAAAAAGTGGGGGAGAGCCTCAAAAACTATACCAATCGCTTTGTCAAGACCAAAACAGATATGGAGTACTGTAAGGATTCAGTAGCACTTGCAGCGTTCAGGATGGGTTTGCTCCCCGGGTTGTTGAAAGACACGGTGGCAGAAAGTCAGGCAATGACCTTCGGAGCATTGCTAGATCAAGTAGAGAAGAGAATCTTGGTGGAAGAAACCCAAGCCTCAGAGAAAGGTTCCGGAGAGCAATTGGACCATAATCAATTTCAGAGGGCTGAGCCAAGCTCTCAGGGACCCCGATCAACCGTTCAAGCTAAAAGCGCGGGTCAGTATCCTCCAAGGCAAAAATCAAACCCTCAGTACTATGGCAATCAACCAAACCATAATCAAGGGGGGAGATACATGTCAAACAAATGGACTCGGCCCGACTACTATGCGGAGTTAACAGAAAATATCACTGCAATATTCGATAAAGCTAAATCTTCGGTCACGTTCAGGAAGCCCTTTCCCATACAAACACCGAGGGAGAGCAGAAGCATTACCAAATATTGCAAGTATCACGAGGATGTGGGCCACGACACCAAAGATTGCATAGCCTTGAAGAAGGAGGTGCAGGCTCTCATCGAAAATGGAATGCTGTTGGAGTATGTCAAGAAACACTCCCAGAAAAACGTCGTGGTAAAAGCTGTCTCGAAGAACACTGACACAGCCATGGTAATTTCCGAAGGGGTTGACGATTTTGACATCGAGCAAGAGTATTTGGACCCGAAAGTCGGGAGGAACAATGTAAACTTGGTCGAAGAGGAAATTCCAAGGGGGAAGGTGGATAGTCTTTGTGCATTTTTTGAGTCCTTAGCAATCTTTGGCGGAGACACTATCGCCGGGAATTCGAACAGCTCTCGCAAAAGGCACATGGTGAATTTGATCACCCAGATCGAAGCTGGAGTCTCCGCACAAATGCATCGATCGCCTTCTCCTATTATTTGTTTTGATGATGATGATATGCGTAATGTTGCAGGCCCTCACGAGGACGCTGTAGTGATCGCGGCGGGCATTGCCGGGGATCAGATTCAAAAAATACTCATCGACACAGGAAGCTCTGCGAACATCTTGTTTATGAGTAATTATCGCCGCATTTCTGACCCACCGGTCATCCGAAGATCTGATAGAACGATAGTGGGTTTCACTGGTGCCACAGCGGTTGTCGTGGGAGACTTTCAATGTATGGTGGAGTTGGGTCGTGGACCATTCAAAAAAGAAGTGGAGGTACTCTTCATTGTGGTTGACGCACCCACCTCATATAATGCTATCTTGGGTCGCTCTTGGTTGTCTCGGATGCATGCCGTCATCTCCACGGTGCATCAATGTCTAAAGTATGTGATCGGGAACAATATTGGTACGGTCAGAAGTAGCCAGAAGATGGCACGAGAATGCTACCAAATCGCCCTGTCTTCCAAGGGAGTTCGAGGGGGGCCCTCTGACTCAGCATAGCAATTAAAGGGGCCACCCTCCGAGGTCATCCCTTGTGATGATCCGAGGGAGGCCCCCGGATTTCAGGTCCCGGAGGAGGATTCTGCGACACACGAGTTCGCGGCTGGCAAAGTTCTGAAAATAGGGGTCCATCTCTCCCCCGAATTTAAAGGGAAGTTAATTGCTTTTTTATCTGATAAGCTCGATATGTTTGCTTGGTGTGCACAGGATGTCACCGGGGTGCCGACGGAGATTATATGTCACCAGCTTGCCTTGCGATCAGATGTCCGACCAATAGTCCAAAAAAGGAGGCATGTCTCCCCGGAAAAGGCCTCAGCAATTTTGTTGGAGGTCGAACGACTTTTAAGTATTGGTCATATTCGTGAGTCGCATTATCCCCTATGGGCGTCAAATCCGGTGTTGGTGAGGAAGAAGAACGACAAGTGGAGGATGTGTATCGACTTCACAGATTTGAACCGTGCTTGTCCTAAGGATCCTTTTCCTGTCCCGCGCATTGATTAGTTAGTAGACTCGACCTCCGGAAATCGATTGCTATCTTTTATGGATGCTTACTCGGGCTACAATCAAATCCGATTGGCTGCTAACGATGAGGATAGCACTTCTTTTATTACCGGGCGGGGTCTATACTGTTACAAGGTCATGCCGTTCGGGTTAAAAAACGCGGGGGCAACTTATCATCGCCTGGTTAATAAAACTTTCGAGGAGCAGATTGGGAGGAATATGGAAGCTTATATCGAAGATATGTTGGTGAAGAGTGAGAAAGACGACGACCATTTTGCTGACCTCACAGAGACATTCCACAACTTGCGTAGGGTCAACCTCAAGCTCAATCCAGAAAAGTGTATTTTTGGAGTACGGTCGGGTAAATTCCTTGGCTACATGATCAGTGAAAAAGGCATTGAGGCGGACCCAGAGCAGTTAAGAGTGTTGATCACCATGAGCCCTCCTCGAAACATTAAAGAGGTGCAAATCCTGACAGGGCGATTGGCTGCCCTAAATCGATTCATTTCCCGCTCGTCGGACAAGTGTGCCCCGTTCTTTAAAGTATTGCGGAATGCGAAGCAATTTTGTTGGACCGAAGAATGTTCGACGGCATTTCGTCAAATTCAGGAGTATCTAACCTCTCCGGAAGTTTTATCTAAACCCTTAGTGGGGGAGACGTTGATTGTTTACGTAGCGGTATCCACGTGTGCTGTCAGTGTCGTTCTCCTCCGAGAAGCTGACTCTCTCCTGAGGCCAATTTATTATGTCAGCAAGAGTTTGCTGGACGCCGAAAAGCGATATCTTACCTTGGAGAAGGTGGCTTTGGCGTTAGTCACAGCAGCGCGAAAGATGAGACCTTACTTTCAAGCCCATCCAATTGTGGTTCGAACAACGTTTCCCCTGAAGAGTCTATTACAACGACCAGATATCTCCGGCAGAATGACTAAGTGGTCCGTCGAGTTGGGAGACTTTGACATAACATTTGAGCCTCGCACAGCGATAAAGGCATAGGTTTTAGCAGATTTTCTGGTTGAATTCCACTCCGACAGGGACGAACAGGAGGTATCTGATATAGTTGCCGAGGAAGAGTGGGTAATACGAACGAATGGGGGGTCGAACATCTCAGGCTGCGGGGCAGGTGTTCAGTTAATATCCTCGCAAGGGGTCGCTATGTTCCAAGCCATCCGTTTCGGTTTCAAAGCTACTAATAATGAGGCTGGGTATGAAGCAGCTTTAGCCGGCCTACGCTTAGCTCAGGTATGCGGGGCTCGACGGATAAAGTTGGTCAGTGATTCTCAGCTGGTAATAAATCAGGTTTCGGGGGAGTCCGAGGCGAGAAAGGAAACACTGGTACAATACTTGAAACTGATGAAAGATTTGGCGTCGGGTTTTGAGGACGTTAAGTTCGAACATGTCCGACGAGAATTGAATGCCGTCCCGGATTCTCTTGCTTCTGTTTTGCGGACAGAAGGTTATCCCTGGGTTTTGGTCCAGACATGCCCGTCGATCTTAATCAGTAAAGACCATGTGATGAACGTCTCGGAGGGAAATCATGCGATCACACCTGATTGGAGAACAGTCCTCATTGATTTTTTGGCTCATGACATTTTGCCCCCCGACAAATATGAAGCCAGAAAAGTTAGATTCAAGTCTCACGGTTACATTTTGCTGGACGGGTCGCTGTATAAGAAATCTCTGAGTCGGCCATTACTGAGGTGCTTGAACGGACCCGAGTCACAAATTATCCTCTCCGAGTTACACGACGGTGAAGGATCCGCTCATTGTGGATATAAAGCTTTGATACGCAGGGTATTCTTGGCAGGTTATTATTGGCCAACTATTTCGGCTGATGCAAAAGATCTGGTCAAACGTTGTGACACGTGCCAGCGGTATGCTAATGTAATCCACAAGCCAGGAGCATTGATGGAAAGCATCCCAGAGGCAGTTCCTTTTGACAGATGTGGCATTGACTTGGTTGGACCTCTACCAATGGCCTCTGGGGGCAGACAGACGATAATTGTGGCCGTTGATTATTTTTCTAAGTGGGTGGAAGCTGAGCCACTCGCGGGCACGAAAGCCAAGGATGTGATCAAATTTGTTTTGTCTAATATCTGTTGTCGTTTTGGTGTACCATTGCAGATTACAACGGACAATGGACCACAGTTTGATAACAAAGAATTTCAGAGTTTTTGTGTGTCAAGGGGCATACGACAATGTTTCTCGGCACCATTTCACCCTCAGGCAAATAGCCAGGTGGAAGTAACTAATCGCACCATCCTCGACGGGCTGAGAAAGAACTTAGAAGGTAAGGCAGGGAAATGGCCCGACTATTTACAGGAGGTGTTGTGGGCATATCGAACGACCCCACGAACAGCCACCGCTGTGTCCCCTTTCGCTTTAGTTTATGGAATGGACGCCGTGGTCCCTCCAGAGATCCTCTTCCCTTCACATCAAATAGCAACTTATGACTCAGACACCAATAAAGAGCATAGAGCGTTGGCTTTAGACTTGGTGGAGGAAAAGAGGCAACGGGCGCAGCTGACTTCCCTTCATTATCAAACTCTTATGCGGAGCCGATATGCATCCAAAGTCAACCATAGGGATTTTCAGGTGGGAGACAAGGTCCTACGGAAAATCTTCTTACACACTAAGGACAAGAGTTTGGGGAAGCTGGGCCCTAATTGGGAAGGCCCCTATACGGTCACCGAAAGGATAAAACCAGGCACTTATCGGTTGAAAGATAAAGATGGACGATATCTCCGCTTACCTTGGAATATTGAGCATTTAAAGTTGTACCTCGATTAGCAGAGCTCGGAGAAAATATTGTATTTCTTTTCACTTTCTATGTATCCCTCGGGAAAATTTTTGGTGAGGACACACTCTTTCCTACCCTGTTAGGCACAGGAAGGTTTTAATGAGGTGTTTCGGTGATCCCATTAATACAAAGTTTCTTTGCCTTTAACTATTTTTTGAGTCACATTAACATGTGCCTCGAATTGTTGTCCCTCGCACTATTTTTTGAGTCACAGTAACATGTGCCTCGAATTGTTGTCCCTCGCACTATTTTTTGAGTCACAGTAACATGTGCCTCGAATTGTTGTCCCTCGTACGATTTTTTGAGTCACAGTAACATGTGCTTCGAATTGATGTCCTTCGACCTATTTTCTGAACCACATTCACATTAAGGTGTGCCACGATGTTTTGGGACTTTCAAACTATTCTTCGGGTCATATTAAGGTGTGCCACGATGTTTTGGGACTTTCAAACTATTCTTCGGGTCACATTAAGGTGTGCCACGATGTTTCGGGACTTTCAAACTATTCTTCGGGTCACATTAAGGTGTGCCACGATGTTTTGGGATTTTCAAACTATTCTCCGGATCACATTAAGGTGTGCCACGATGATTTGGGACCTTCGAACTATTTTCCGGGTCACTTTAAGGTGTGCCTCGAAGCCACTCTCAGTGATGAATCGAGAATATTTTTTCCTTACAATTTTTTTTTTACTTTTCGGAGACCCTACAAATTGTTCGACGGCCAAACAGATTGGCATTCGAAAGCCTCATGGCAAGTATAAAACTTGGTAAATCTATCTAAGTAATAATTGTTCGAAGACCAAGCGGGTTGAAATTCGAAGGCCTTATTGTAAGTATAAAACTTGCTAAAAATATCTAAGTAACAATTGTTCGACGACCAAATAAGTTGGCATTCGAAGGCCAAATTGCAAGTATAAAACTTGCTAAATCTATCTAAGTAAAAATTGTTCGAAGGCCAAGTAAGTTGGAGTTCGAAGGCCTAATGATAAATATAAAACCTGCTAAATTTATCTAAGTTAAATTCTTTCGAAGGCCAAAAGAATTGGTGAATTTATCCAAGTACTCATTGTTCGAAGGGCTAGTGAAATCATAAGTTCGAAGAACAATACATTGATGAGTTAAATATCCAAGTACTCATTGGAACAGCACAACAGCTTCCAACCATTACAAAAAGAGGCCTTTTTAGGCCTTACACAAAAAAAACTACCTACAGCAACTTTGTTCAATCGGTATTTTTCGAGGTATCACTTTCTTCACCTTCTGAGTCTTCACTCTCGCTTACAACAATTATAGGAGGGTGAAGCTCTGGGGGGACAAGCTTCCAAAAAGACCCCAGGTCATATTCAGGGTGATCGCTGTATATCTGGGTCAATAAACCGGCTCGAGTGGCAGCATCCCGAGCCTGGAATTTCTTCGAACATGTGGCTGCATAAGCATCCACAGCTTTATCTTTTGCCTCCTCGATCTCTACTAGGAAACCTCTGATCTTTATCTCTAATTTATCGCGCTCTCCAACTACTTTTCCAAGAGCCTCAGTGCATTGCTCGAATCCATCGCAAGCCTTGCGATGTCCTGTCTTATATTCAGATATCAGCAGCTCTTGGGCATCAGTCTTTTTCTTGTATAAGTCCCTCTCTTTCTGACAACAATGCTCTAGTATCGTCACATAATGTTCAGCAGCAGAAAGACGCTCATACAAGGCATCAGCCTGGCCTTCGACCACTGCGTACTCCTTTTTGGCTTCCTCGAGCTGAGAGGCAGCAACTGATGCCTTGTACTTATAGTAATTTTTGCGCTTTTCCAGATGGCGCATCTTTTTTTCCTGGTTCACCGAAGTGTGTAATATTCTTCGAAGACTCATTGAGAACTCGTCGTCCAGGGGAACCTCGAAGGAGCTTGAAGGAGATCCTAAGGCTGCAGAGTCGAATTCAGAAAAATTACCACAAGCAATGTCTGGATGGACAAGTAGTGGAGGGTCTGTTCGAGGAGCAGGGATAGGAGCCAGCCTTGGGCTGTTTTCCAGAGAAGCTGGGTGAGAAGCCTCAGTTAGAGGCGAATGCAAGGACTGGTAGGAAGCTTCCCTGGGTGACTGGCCACCCCTGTTTTCAACATCATTTGCGATACTGTGGACTTCTCCTTCGAAATTGGTCTCCTTGTTGTTGTTAGGGGTTTCTCCCCCCTCGGATTGTTCTTCGATGGGCTCAAGAAGAATCCCTTTTCCCTTTAAGTCTTTTTTCTTGCCATCTTTCCTTGATGGGAGGATGGGAGCAGAGATAGGGGCAATAGACTTTGATGGAACGATGATATCTGTTCGAAGGACCTCACTTTTTTGAGGGACCTCATTTGTTCGAGGAGCTTCACTTGTTCGAGGAACTTCGCTTGTTCGAGGAATCTTTGACCTTTATGTCCCAGGATTATCTGAGGAGGGAGGTTGTTGGTTGTTCGTCACCACTTGGGGATTTAGTGGTTGAGCTGGTGCTACTTCCTCTTCTGAGGGTTCTTCCAAATGACTTTGCGACCGAGAGCGTTTGGGTAGATAAATTGTCACGTCTTGTTGGCTACACCGCTCTAATACCTGCCTCTCCGAAGGCGGCGTCATTAACCTACTCATGCTAAGGCGGTCAAGGGGATTCAGCCTCCATAATCGACTCCTCGCCAGATTGTCGTCGGTAAAGCACTGCCGAAATCGATTGTCCCATTTATCTTTTGCCCACAGGCGAAGATTGGTGAAAATGGTTGTAGCTCCCTCGACATACTCTGTGTAGGGTTTGGATATGCCGGTCATCGCTGAAACAAAGTATAAAGGATAAGAACGTTTACAAACAGCATGCTGTTCGAAGACACATGTGTCTTCGAGGGTGTATGTTTTTTAGAAGGAATATACTTAGAAAAATGCAGATTTGCAAGTTTTAAAATCAAGGGTGCATAGTGAGTCGAGGAGGGTCACATTCGAGGAGTAAAAAGCAGAGCTAGTACTTACATTTCATGGTCCATTTCAAAGACAGCTTATGTGGATTCGAAGGACTGGCTTCTGATCCCGTCTCCCAGCAACCAGAGAAAAAGAGGAACTGTTGCCTCCATTTTTTATCCGCCTCCAAAAGATCTTTCAACACTTTTTGCCCCCGATTGAATGTTAACGAGTAGAAGGGGAAGTAAGGGTTTCGAGCAATGCCAGCGAGACCAATGATTTGTTCTAATGAAAATGCTTGGCCTGAGAGCCTTGAGGCTATTATGCAAGCCATTAAGGTGAACCACATATTGGGCCCAACCAGTGAGGGACAGAGATCTATCTTCGAGAGATATTCAATAAAGAAGGGGTCTAAGGGATACCTCAGCCCCCAGTTCATGATCTCTGTATAGACCACCACCTCATGGTCCCTCACAGATAAGGGCGTCTCTCCCTCGGAGGGAAATCTGATGTTGACGTATTGAGGGATGCCCCATCGAGCCCTAAGCATTGTTTCCTCTGCCTCCGCAAAATACTTATACTTGATATTGGCAAGGGCCACCATGTGCTTATTCTCAATGCCCCTAATATTGTTGCCGGCAATATTATCTAACTCCAAGGGCAAAGTAACATCCCCTTTAGACTTTGGAGAAATCCGGCGAGCTTGTTCCTCGGATATTGCCGAAGAGGAAGTACCACCATTCGCAGGGCCCGATGAGGAGGAGATAGGCAATCGCTGTCCGAGGAGTTTGTTGAAAGGTTTCATAACTATGGGGTCTAACGTCTCTTCATGCCTAATCCGCATATCTTCCTCGGTAATAAGCGTTCTTGAGGGGGAGAATTGAGTACCATGGATGGTCATGGACGGCGTGGAGGGCAGACTAGACACATCCGTTCCTTGTCTTCGAGGGGGGCTTTCGGTACTGTGTTGCACGTTTTGTCTTCGAGGAGGACTCTCGGTATTGTATTGTAAGTCTTGCCTTCGAGGAGGACTTTCAGTATTGTGTTCCAAGTCTTGTCTTCGAGGGGGACTGTCAGTAGTATGTTGCAAGTCTTGTTTTCGAAGAGGACTAGCTGGGTTTCGAGGAGGACTCCTTGAAGTCCTTCGAGGACTTGGAGATTTTTGGGGGAGATTTTCAACATTAATTGGGGCAGTGGGTTCTCGAATTGTTAGGGAAGTCTCCCTGGCCCGCTTTCGCTCGTGAGAACTTTTTCTGTCTCTATGGGATTTCTTCCTCTTCGAACCTGATGAATGCTTGTGAGATCTTTCTTTGCCCATTTCTCTTGGAGGGTTTGTTTCGCTAAGCAAGCTTTGACGAGCTACTTCCCGAGGGATAATGGCGGTCGAATTGTGCGAAGGGGGCCAGGCACCAAAAAAAGTTGTAGTCGGTGGTGGGGGACGAGGCATTACGTCTTCACCAGCAGCAACCCTCTCTTCGAATCGTTTACTGATCAACAACCACTCAGGAATTCGACGGGGCTTGTTCGCCAGCTTTATCTCTCTAGAACTAATTGAACAGAAGTTGCATTAATGAAGGAAGAGGTTGATATTTATAGAGTACTAGTGGGCTTTCTTGACAGATGAGGCCCGATGACATTTTTGTGTTGTTTGCCTAGGGGTACGATGGTCAACATAGGTGGACATTGTTCGGTCGCCTAGCTATAGCAGAAGGTGAAGAGTGTTGTGTCAGAAATTGTCAGGGAAGGGGAAGAGTTTTCTGACAACAATGTCAGAAGAATTGCTACCGTTTTTTCAGAAGTACGATGACATCGATGTTTGTACAATGACATCATCAATCCTAGCAACATTTTTTCGCTTAAGTACATAATTATCCGATGACTATCTGGCTGAAAAAGTTGCAAGGATTGAGGGGGCTACTCGGTATAACAGAAATTCGAAGGGATCTTTGTAGATATTCGAGGAAGCTTTCAAGTCATTCGAAGACAGAAATTCGAAGGGATCTTTGCAGAAATTCGAGGAGGCTTTCAAGTTATTCGAAGAGGTTGTGGGTGGCAAAGAGATTTCGTGGAGAAACCTTTTGCCTAAGAAGTCTATGGCCTCAATAACACCAAGGGACTTATGAAGTTCGAAGGAGCAACCTTTCAAAGAGATTTTGGCCGGTCAGAAGAATTATTCAGTCTTAGCAAAACAATTTTTTACTAAGACTGGGGGCTACTGATGAGGGAGAATAAAAGACAAGGGCCAAAATGCATAGAAATAAATGTATAAGGGCCAAAATGCATAGAAATAAATGTATAAGGGCCGAAATGCATAGAAATAAGTGTATAAGGGCTGAAATGCATTAATTGTAAAGATATAGCCAAAATAGGAAGGAACCTTAGAGCAGGGACCAAAAGATGTAATTAAACCGAATTAAAGCGTGTGGGGTCCGCAATTGTACTATAAAAGGACCACACACGCTTCACGAATCTCAAGATGAATAGTACGACTTTCTCTCTCTACCATTTTAGCATTTTCTCTCTCTAGATCTAACACTCAAATATTCTTCTACTTCTTAATCCTCTATCAAAAAATCTTCTCAGAACAATATCACCCTCGGACCATCTTTTAACTCTTCAGTAACAAGTAACCAAAGTCTACTTTGTGGATTGAAAATTCATCTTTTATAAATCAACCTTTTTTATTTTTATATAAAAGATCTGTATGATCCAATCTCTTTTCTTTTTCTATTTTTCTAAATAAGATATAACATATATAGATTTATTGTAATAATTTCTGAATGCTTTTTTCTTAGTGATAACCTGATGTGATGTAACCTGCCCAAAAGATAAGATAGATAAGAGCTTCTGAAAGTGCGAGATATAGGGTTAGAATGAGAGATGAGAGATGAAAGAGGGGGAAGAGATGAGATTTAGGGTTAGGTTTTTTGTTTATGCTGTAATGAGAAATGGGAAGGCTGACATTTAGGGTTAGAAATCGGGTTATAAGTTAGGATTTATGTTATTGGGCTGGATTAAAATAGGGTAGATGAATTTATCAAGTTTTTTAGTTGGTTGGGTCGGGTTACGGGTAAAATAAGGGTTAAAAGGTTAGGATAAAAGTTAAAACCTATTTTAACTTTTTTTTACTGCTGCCACATCAGCGATCCACGTGGGACGCTGATGTGGCTGGTCAAAGGATATTAATGGTAGAAATTATGAGCTGAGGTCGATAAGGACGATTTTGTTACGTTTTGTGAAACACAGGGGACTAGTTTATTACAACCCCAAAGGAAAAGGACGAACTTGTTACAAGTGGGAAACATGAGGGGTCACTGGTGTTTTTTACCCATGATAATTGACTCAGGAGTATTCACGAGACCATGATGATAGCTCAGGAGTTTAGTCATGATCTCAATGCAAAAGTCACGGGAAATAATGTAATTCTCAAGACATGCATCACCAAAGCTTTTGACAGACTCAATCTCACGTTCCTTCATGAAATCCTCTCTTCATTTGACTTTAATACTAATGTTCTGCCTTTGCTTAACAAGTGTACATCAAATATTCACTCATCTATCATCATCAACGGGGAATTGAAAGGGTATTTTAACAACACTCAAGGCCTGAGACAACGAGATGAGTCTCTTTATTCTGGCTAATGAATACTTAATCAGAGGCATTAAAAAGATTTCTGAGGCCAATCCTAACTCCAGATATAAAACTAGAGGGAAGTTACACATTGACTGCCTTGCTTTTGCTGACAATTTCATGATCTTTAGAAATGGGTCAATCTCTTTAATCAACCAGAAATTCCTAAACCACTATCAAAGAATTTCAGGGCAATACATCAACAATAGAAAGTCTTAGATCATTGTTCCCACTAACATGACTATGCAGAGAATTCATAATGTTGAGAAAAACTGGGATTTAATCATACAAATTTACCTTTCCAATACTTGGGCTCAACAATCTGCACTGGTACCAGGATAACCAACTTTGAAGACATGATCTCCAAAATAAAGAATCGAATCTTGGATTGGAACGGGGAAACTCGTAGATAGACTTTGATCCAATCTATCCTCTCAACTTTCCCCACCTATTTGATTCAGCACACCACCCTCCCCATCATTGTCACCTAGAAAATAAGAATAATTTATAATAATTTCCTATGGGGAAACAAAACTTCAACACTATTACCTGGACAAGATGGAACAAGATTTGCAAGACTCACGAGGAGGGAGGTTTGAACCTAAGGGATCTCGAAGAAATGTAGAAAGTTTTTTCCCTGAAGCTTTGGTTCTCATTCAGATCCCAAAACTTCATTTGGGATAAGCTCATTTAATCCATTTATTGCTCCAAGATTCACCCAATCTTAGCCCCAATTTCTTTAAAGTCCTCTAAAATATGGACTAGAATCTGGAGGATCAGAGACATTGCTGAGAAGTTCATCTACTGGAATCTTGGTCAGGGGAATATGGACTTTTGGCTTGATCGCTGGTGCTCTAAAAATCCCTTCATTCACTTCAATGAAATTGATGATAGAAGCTGGCTTTGGGATACTCATAAAGATACAATGAAAGCTACTGGTCTGTTGGAATCTTAAACAATGACAGATTGAGAATGAATTTTACTTTTATTGAAATCGAAAAGATAATCAAAATTGCGATGAGTGACAACCCAGACACAATTCAATGGTCTCTCACTTTAGATGGCTCATTTAGCTCTAAAATACCTGGAAGATAATTAAAAACAAATGCAATTCATCCAACCACTATCGAAAGACCTGGAATTCAGTCACTCTAATAAAATGCTCCTTTTTACTCTGGAGATCTCTACTAGAATTGATTACCATGGATTCAATCCGTCAAAGGAAGTACTTCCAGTTGGCATCGAAGTGTCAGTTCTGCAACAGTAAAGAAATAACTCAACATATTCTCAATTAGTGTTCCCTGTCTTGGGAAGTTTGGTCCTTCTTCAGTTCTTTCTTCAAGCTCCACCTCTTTCCAAACATGACTTTTCCTCACCTTATCCACTCCTGGTCTTGGTCTACTTCAAGGAACTACGACATTCGAACAATTTTTCCCTCAATCATAGTGTGGGTCATTTGGACTTCTTGTAATAAAATGAAACATAAGAACTTGAAAGCCAGTAAGAATACCTTGATTAACCACGTCATTTACGTTCGTGCTAGTTTGGAAAATGCGAAGCTTCTTAAGACCTCTCACTGGGGAAATATTTGAAAACTTCTCTAAGCTTGGGTTGTGTAAATAATCTAAAAAACAACAGAATCCCCTTGTTCCTTAAATGGAAAAACCCCAAAGCCAACAGATTTAAACTGAACACCGAAGGAGATTGCGATAATTCCGGAGAAGCTAGTAGAGGAGGAATCGTTAGAAATCACAGTGTTAACATCATTCTTGGATTTGGAAGACTCTACGAGAAAGATCTCCCAATTGGTACTGAGAGAAACGCTCTTCTCGATTGCTTGTTAATATGCAGAATGATGAACATAACTTGCATGGACATCAAAACTGATTCTAAAATTCTGGTTGAGCTTCTACTCTATGGGAATGAAACATGGTACTTAGCTCCTCTTGTCAATTGTTGCAGGAAGCTGATTTCCCCTTCAATAACAATCAACCACATAAACATAACATAATTTTGTTGCGGATTGGATCGCTAAGCAAACTCTCAAAGACAGAATCCTTATGAATTTTAATCAAGATGACTCTCCTAATCCTTTAAGAGTAATCACCTTGCTGGAGAGTCTTGGAATTGGGTATTTAAGATTGAATCCCTAACATCAATCAAATTCTTCCTCTTTTAGTTGTTGGTTTCTCAATGGAGAATTTTTTTCTACAATGGTGCTTGGCTTCTGCCCTATTTTTTTATTCTTCGTCTTCATCTCTGTTTCAATTCTAACGTCTCTTTCCTCTTCAATGACGCCTGCTTTTAACTTTTGGATTACTTGTAACTTTGTCTTTTTATTATTTTAAGCCTTCTGTTTAGGCCCTTGTATTTTCAAAACATATCAATAAAGAAATAAAATTGATGGAAAAACAGTAATAAATTTTAACTGCAATGAAAAAAAAAATATATATTCGATTAAAAAATAAATAAACACACTCAAAATAAATAAAAATGCATGAAACTCCATAGTTAGAGTGAGAAATAAGACGATACATAGAGTGAGAAATAAGACGAATTTATGGATTGAAAATGGACTAATATAATAACTTATAAAATTAGATTTAAAAGTTATAGATTCATTACGATTTTTTTTAAATAAACAATGTTGTTGATATACTTACATTTACGAAATATTTATCATCTACAAGAACAATTCTATAACATAGATAGTAATTCGTCGTAAATAAAATAAATTTAAAACTAAAATTTAAAATAAATGATATTGTCAAAAAATACAAAAATATTAATATTAATTATAAAGTTAGTAAATGTAACATAATAATCTAAATACTTAGATAATGAGATAAAGTGAGGAATAAAGAGAGTGAGATGAATAGTTAATAGATAGTGGGATTGTTTGAATTGAATTTTTCTATATTAAAAGTCTATGGATTAATAAAGTAACGGTTAGAAGCTGTGTGGCAGATCTGTAAATAAATGCATATCTCTAGGGCTAGACTATGTCTTCAAAGAGCCCTACGATTAGAGATGGCCTTAGAGGTCGCCATTTTGATTTGTATATATGTGTGGGTTTAGCGACTGATTCAAAGATGGTGGATTTATAATAAGAGAATGAGAGCGATGTGTCTTTGGGTTTAGAGAGAAAAAATTGAAAATGAGAGTAAAATTTTATTAACATAATACTATCGATTAACAAATTAATATAAAAAAAATTGTTCTTTTGAAAAAACATTTTTTTCTCCTTATACTTTAATAATATTATTAGTTAAGTTTATTTTTCCTCTCTTTATAATTTTTCTAAGCCATAGTAAATGGAGTGTATTATAATTATTCAATTTTTGTTTGAATGCTAGTTTTTTTAGTTTATTTTTTTCTACATTTTAATATTTACTATGATTTTTATTTCATTATGTCGTAGTTTTTGAATTTATTTCATCGTTAAAGTCGATTTGCAGGTTCAGTATTTTTGAGTTTTTAATTATGTTTTTATTCGATTTTAGGGTTTGTTATCGATAAATTATAATTGAAATGTTTGATTGAGTTATGTTTTATTCATTTTTTTTGCAGATTATGTATAAGTTTTCATGAAAAATATAGAGTTACAAACATGTGTTTGTTATGCGTGTCTTGTACGAGACAAGATACAATAATAATTATTATATGAGAGACTTTTTTATGTGATATATGCGAGGTTGTCTTAATCATCACATGTGAGACTTTCTTATGATAGATGTGAGACTATTTTTTAAAGATATACGCGAGACATGTATTTTATTCTATGGCTCAAAATTGTATTTAGGAGGGTCCGAAAATGGGTTTTGGGTATTCTGGTTTAATAGGATATTGTGAAGGAGAAGACGAGTACACATATTTAAATAGCTTTGGGATACTGCCACGTAGCAATATTATTACACGGAAGGGTAATAATGGAAACTTAAATTAAAAGAACGGAGGATAGACATCGAGAATATGTTTTGTATCTTTTTAAAATATTAAAAATACATAAAAAAGACAAATAAATTTTCGGAAATATAAAATAATAAATAACTTAATAATAAATAATATTAAGAATATATAAAATAATCATCGTCATAAAAAATAACTTATAAAAAGATCATTGTTTTTTATTAATAAAA
Organism: Limnanthes douglasii subsp. nivea; assembly: GCA_036936605.1. Lineage (NCBI taxonomy): Eukaryota > Viridiplantae > Streptophyta > Magnoliopsida > Brassicales > Limnanthaceae > Limnanthes > Limnanthes douglasii. Next base: position 20,750,866 of record JAUPFV010000001.1, on the reverse strand, counting down.
TATAATAAATTTCAATATTATATTTGTTTGGTAATTACTTTTATATGAATAGTTTATCTAATTATAGATATTATTTGTATATAATATTATAGTTTTTAAAATGTTTTTCGGTATTTAAAATTTTGAAAATTGTTATTTATAATTTCAATTGAAAATCAAAACGTTTATAAAATGTTTGTGAAAATAAATATAAAAGAAGTCTCTTGCAAAATCAGGGTGTGAAAATTTAATAGAATTGGACAAAACTTAAATAAAACTCGAAAAAATTAAATAAAAAAATAATTAAAAAATCTAAACATTTTTCAAAAAGTAAATTTATAATTTTTATAATATTCTTTTTGGTAATACTATATTTTTTAAAAAACTTTGCTTGATAATTTTAAAATGAAATTAAAAAATAATATAAAAAATGGTAAAAAGAAGATAAAAAAGTGTTGCATTACAAATATCAAATATCAAAATTCAATCAAATTTCATCTATGATTTTGTATATAAAAACAGTATAAGATATAAAATATTAATAAATGACCTTATAAAAAAACAAAAACAAAATATAGAAGAAAAAAGAAAAAAAATGTTAAAAAAGAAGAAGAAATAGTATACAACTCATAATAAATGAAGAGATCTTCGAAGTAAAATAAAATTTTAAAAATACAAGGGTTAAATGAAAGAAAATAAACTAATATACAAAATAACTACTAATAAAATAGATTTTATAATTAATTTGATGATAAATGTAAATTTCCTAAATAAATTGTTTTAGTGATAATGAAACATTTTACTAATTTTTTATTTTATTTTGAGTGACTAATTTTTATTAAATCTTAATAAAAATATATTATTTCAGTTTCTTTATATGCTTTTCAAATTTTAATTAATATAAATCAAAATTACAAAACCTACATTTTTACTAAAAAAAATTCAATATCGATATAAACAAAAAATAAAAACACTAAAATCATCAAATAAATTATATACTAAATTTATTACATGAAATATCAAACTGTATATATATGAAACTTGGTTGGTTAAAGAAGTGAAAAACTTGATAGGTAATTATACAAAAATAAATAAATAACAATATTACAGAAATAAAATTAAGTAAATCTAAATAAGAATATAAACTAAAACTATATAAATTAAAATAAAACGTTATAAATTAAATAATTAAAAAAACTTACATCTTATTGAGTAAAAGAGAAAAAAAATTGATTATGATTTCCAGAGTTTAGCTCCATAGAAAATAAATATATTTCATATGAGAAGATATCATGGTTTTATATATATTATGTCAACATGCAAATGTAAGATGTGAATTACTAAATAAAAACCGAAACTATTTCGCGAAATCGTTTATTTCTGTTTTTCAATATTTACAAAATTGTCATTAGGCAAAAAGCTCAAAAGTCTTTGAAACTCAAATAAATTACGACCTATTGAGGACTCCAAATTACTCTATGAAATTGCAAACGAAATTTCAAACACCAAACACAATTCATCTTCTCCAAACTACCAAAAAATAGAAACTCAACAACCAACAAAATCCATTTTTCAAAAACCTCAAAACCTTTGAAACATGGTCTGAAAAAAATCAGAACAACTTCCCATGCAAAAAGGCATGGATGCCAAGGAGGTACATTGCATTCCCACTCTTATTTTCCCGAAAAAACAGGTTTTTGTAAAAAATCCGTTTTTGGTGTTCGTCGCCACTCATTGGCGTGCGCGATGGTGGCCTTTGCCAACATAATGGCATATTCCACCATCACCCACACCATTCCTTGGCATGGGAACCTTTCATCCGCCACACGTGTGGCGTGTGGCGGGTGTTCTACGCCATTGGGTGGCGTGGTGATGGTGTTCTACACCATTATGTTTCCAAAATTGCTTAAACTAATCCGGAATGCCGGCCTAATTGGTTTATCTACTTCTTATATATTACAGGAGTTGACCCGATGCGATATTTCGCTTGTTTCGGACTACGCTCACCATATCACCACTCACGACGAGTATAGCTTAGACTCGATGACCGAGTGGGTAAAAAATACGGGAAAGTCGTTAGGTTTTTTGATTAACATAGCATCCAAAGAGATTGGGAAAAGAGGGAGACCACCGAGAGTAGATTATCAGTGCGAGCGATCTAGAATTTTTAAGTCGTCCGTTAAAGAGTGCGACCGTAAGCTTAAGGCTACCGGTAGCAAAACAATAAATTGCCCTTTTCATTTGTAATATAGTTAAAAATATTATCATACTTCTTTAGATTAATAATATAACTCTAAGCTCAATAATATAGAATATACATAAAAATAGCAAAAGACTTACGGACAACGGGTATGTGTTTTTCGGCTATGATGTGTTCAAGATGTTTCAAATCATCGAGGTTCGACGTTTTAACATCACATAAGATAATATCGAACCCGTTTTTCTCATCTCTCACAATATTCGGTATTTCTGCAGGACGAACGGTGGTAGTAACTGCATGAAACCATATAATTCAATGTAAACACCGAAAGAAATTGAATAAACAATGAAAGAAATTTGAATAAACAAAATCTACCTTTATAGTTGCATTGATAGAGCATTGTCTCTAATCTTTGGAGAGAAATTGGATCGTCATCCACAGCCAGTACTCGAACGCCGGTTGGAAATCCGGCCGGGAGAAAGTCATCACGAAAAAGAGAAATATTCATCGGAAAGTGATATGATTATTAGGAGGAGAAATAAGATAATTACTTAGCAAAAAAATTCAACTAAAAGAAGAGACTTAAAATTTTTAAACTTTTAACAGTGAGCTCAAAACCAAGAGGTCTTATTTAAGAAAAAATAACCCTATGAGTATAATATCTTTTATATTTGACTAGTTCAAAGTATTATCATCCAACGGTCATTTCTTTTTATTTTTTTAAAATTTGTTTTTCTTTAAATTTTCTAAATTTTAACCTATTTATCTATATATTACTAGTTTTATTTTAAACCATATCAAAAGAAAAAATATCACAGAAGCTAGAGAGCAATCAACTTAGTCGCTGGAGGAGAGATTGAAAAGCGACGGAGGAAAGAGAAAGAGGTATGTAGTAGGCATGGGCATATGGGTATGGAACCGAAGAACCAAACCGAACCGAACCGAAATAACGGATTCGGTTCGGTTCCGGTTCCTTATAAATACCCGTACGGTTCCTTATTTTAAATACCCACGGTTCTCGGTTCGGTTCGGTTCGTAACCGAGAACCGAATAGTACCCATAAAGAACCGAATACGTAATAGTACCTTTGAATATCCATGATTTTCTGTTCGGTTCCAAACGGTTCTTTTGGTTACAAAATAACCATCTGGTTACAAAGTAACCATTTGGTTCTTTTCAGGTTCAGTTCCAAACAGTTCTTTTGGTTAGAAAGTAACCATTTGGTTAGAAAATAACCATTTGGTTCTCTTCGGGTTCAGTTCCATACAGTTTTTTTGTTAGAAAGTAACCATTTGGTTAGAAAATAACCATTTCATTCCTTTCAGGTTCGGTTCCAAACGGTTCTTCTGGTTACAAAGTAACCATTTGGTTAGAAAGTAACCATTTGGAACCGAAACCCGAATGTAACCGAACCGAACCGAACTAAATTTTAATCAGTTCCTAAATAGGTACTAGTTTTAAAGAACCGAAAGAACCGAGAACCGAACCGAACCGAATTGAATTTTAATCGGTTCCTAAATGGGTACTAGTTTTAAAGAACCGAAAGAACCGAACCGAACCGAACCGAAGAACCGAATGCCCATACCTAGTATGTAGGGGAGACTGACAATTATAATTAATTTCTTACTTTTAGGTTTCTTTTACTTAATATTTTGAGTTTATATTCAAATTAAGTAATTGAAAGTTTTGTTGAAATATATATTTATATTAAAATTTAGTTTATAGTATAATTTAATTTTAATTATAAAAAACCTAAGTTATAATATAATTATAAGAATATGAGTGGTCGAAGAGTTCGATTTTTGAAAAGATGGATTTCTTTCTCTCCATGAAACTTAAAGATTTTTTTGAACTCTAAAAAAATCTCTTTTCTTTCCTTCCCTTCCTTTTAGTGCTCAAATCTACTGATTTGATGATAACAATGGCAGCCAACAACAAAAAAAATGGATGCAAACTTGTTATCTTATGTTGATATTGTCAAGAAGAGTACAATCAACAACGAAAAACTCGAATTCGAGCCAAAATCAGCAACTGTGAAATCTGATCATCTATCAATTCAGTACATCAAGGATATTTTTGAGCACCTGAAATCTCAATCTAAACATTCAATTGTGGATAAATTTACTCATGGTTACAAAAAAAAACCTTCTATTTCAGTTTCTTGAATCTTTCAAGTTTCAATCTACATATAGATATAAAGTTTAGGACTCCAGACATGTTATATTCGAACTAGACTCTAAGCAAAATGTGTGCAAAATGTGGCATCGTTCGGTGTGGACTATAGGTAGTACAATCATAAGGCTTCTTAAATGGACTGGAGATTTCACTAAAGAGAGCTCAATTGCCCCTGTTTGGATAAAGCTTCACCTGCCAGAGCATTTATATAAAAAAATTGTGGTTAAATCCATAGCATCGATGATTAGTGAGCCACTGGTTGTGAAAGTTCCAGGCGAAAACAGGTTATTCCATTCTTGCACTGCTCTAGTGGAAATGAATGTTACCTGGAAGCGTCAAAGTGATGTATGGATAGGCTTTGGATGTAATTATGGGCACTGGGTTAGAATTTCGTATTTGAATGTTCCATAATATTGTACTCACTGCCAACATCTGGGCCACTGCAAAGGACTAATGCAAGAAAATTCAGATAGAGAATGCTGATGATGTAGAGAAATAATTGAACACTTCTGGAGCTAATAAAATCAAGTCAGTTGTTGTCAATGAAGGAACAAATGCTCAAAAAAATGAGCAAGAACATAATGAAAATGCTGTTGGATTCAAGAATCCTGATCAAGGTGAAATTATTGAAGCTCTTCAAGCTCTTTCTCATGGGGCTAATGCTACTAACTCTGAATATGATAATCTGGATTCTGATTCAACACATAACTTCACTCTGGAAAATTAGAAGCCTCAATCACCAATATTCTATAGAGAGAAGTAAGATACGAATTGCAGAAATTCTATAGAAAAAACAAAGCCTGAAACAAAAGAAACATGTGAGAAGTTTGCTAACCAGATAGAGAATTCTGAGAAATCTCAAAAAGAACCATAAAAGTATAATAAAGATGAAGATAAAGGAAGTTGCAGGGAAATTTTTAATAAGAAATTAAAGGTTGCTAGAGGAAAGAAGAGAACTAAGAGAAAAATCATTAAAGCTTTGCAATTCAACGGAACAAGTAAATCTAAATCTTCTAATTCTCTTAATGATTAACATGATTAACTAGAATATAAGAGGAATTAAAGACAAAACATCTCTTAGGAGACTCAATTATCTAACTAAAAAGAATAATGCTAAGCTTATACCAACTCAAGAACCTTTAATCAATGGTGATGATGTAGACATCATTGCTGGGAAGCTGGGTTTTATGAACTCTGCTCGTAACCTTTCTAATAATATTTGGCTCTTCTGGCATGGCAATCTTTCTGTTGTGATACTGAATGATCTGAATCAGTGCATAAATGTCAAAATAAACCTAAAGAATGACACTAAATCAATCATGCTCACTGTAGTTTATGCTAAGTGCCAGAGGTTTAATAAAGTTGAGCTTTGGAACTTTTTAAAAATCATTGCTACAACTGAATTTGATTGGACGATTTGTGGTGATTTAATGCTGTTTGTTCAGTTGATGAGCAGCTAGGATGCAACACTTTTTGTCTGAACAACACTAATGATTTTAATAAAATGATAAGTCAATACAGAATAGACGATGCTGGTTACACAGGCTCCAAGTACACTTGGTCTAATTGCTCAAAGTGGAAGCGATTAGACAGAGTTTTTATCAACAGCAAATGGACTGAATCCTTTTCTAATACTAAGATTTATCACCAAGCTAGGACATGTTCATATCATATGCCTATTATTATCTTAATTTTTAATGAGTTTACTAGAGTTAAATCTAGTTTTAAGTTTCATGAAATATGGACATTTGATGAGCAATTTTTGCCTTTTGTGGAAAACAATTGGCAGCAAGAGTTGAATGACGATCCTTTGTTCATCTTTTGGAATAAATTAAAGTGTCTTAAAAAGGTCTCAGCAACTGGAATAGATCTTACATTGGTAACATATTCAATAAAGTTCATATCTTAGAGGAGGAGGCCCTGGTAATGGAGATCAATCATCAGACTCAGCAAAGCAATGAGTCTAAGCATAACCTTGCAAAAGTTAATACTTTACTCATTAAGGCCCAAAGGATGGAAGAATCTTTTTTAGACAGCAATGTTATTCTAAGTGGACCATTGAGGGTGACAAAAATACGAAATTCTTCCACAGTTTTGTTAAAAAAAGAAGGAAAAAAAAGTAGCATTAATGGGATTAAAAGTGGTGATACCCGGATCACAGATAAGAAGGCTATTGGTCTCTCTTCTGTGAAATTCTTTGAGAAAGACTTTTCTGAGTATTCTTATGACAACAAGGAGGATGAGGAAAGCTGTATGAATGATGCTTTGATCAACAATATTCCCACCATTGTTACTGAGGAGGACAACACGAATCTTTTTAAGCCTCCTGATGAGACTGAAATCTGGGAGATTATCAAGACAATGAATCCTGCAAGCACACCAGGTATGGATGGTTACACTCACTGTTTTTATAAATGCTGTTGGCATATCATTAAAAATGACATGGTAAACGCTATGAAGGATTTCATTCTTGGTAAGAACATACCTAGTGGTATCTGTCTTACTCCTAAGCATACTAACCCTTTGAGATGGAAAGATTATAGACCTATAAGTCTATGCTCTCTCCTTAACTGTATCATGTCGAAAATATTAGCTAACGAGATCTCTTTAATTCTGCCTAAAATTATTTCTCCTTATCAAGGTGGTTTTGTCCTTGGTAAATGCATTCATGAAAACATTCTCATTTCGAATAAGCTGCTCTATGATATCAACAGGATGGTTAAGGATAACAAAATTTTGATCTAGCTTGACATGTCTAAAGAATTTGACAAGTTGGATCACTGTTTTATCCTTAAATTTCTTAAGAATTTTGGCTTCTCTAACAGATTTGTTTGTCTTATTAAAAAGATTATCTTTGCTATTAATGTGTCTATGTTAGTTAACAGTGAAGTCACTGGTTTTTTCAAAACAAATAAGGGCTTAAGACAAGGAGATCCCATCTCTCCTTGTATCATAGCTGAAGAGATGTTGTTAAGATAAATTAACTCTCTGTTTTATCTTAATAAGTCAATGCACTACAGAAGTAAAAGCACCATGCGCATCAACAGCCTTGCTTTTGCAGATGATATTCTGCTTTTTACCAATTGCAAGGAGTCTACTATTGATAAACTTTTCAATTTTCTACAAAGATTTCAAACCATATCTGGTCAGGTAATAAATAAGGAAAAAACTAAGATTGTTATGGCTGCTAGGATTGGCCCTTCTAGAACTAATGTTATTACTAACAGTTCTGGTTTTTCTACTAGCTATCTTCCTACTGACTATTTAGGTGTGACTATCAACACTAGCAACAGGGTCAACAATTACAATAATCTGATTTGTAAAATCAGCAACAAAATCAAAGAGTGGGATGCTGATCATCTTTATTTCTCTCACATAATCACTTTGATCAACTCTGTTTTGATGAATATCATCCTTTACTGGATGCAGTGCAATGTTTTGCCTAAAGGAATTCTTTATAAGATTGAAACTATCTTCAATAGGTTCTTTTGGGGATAAAAAATGCTGACAATAAAATTCATTGGTGTAGATGGAAAAACATTTGTAAAACTTTCCAATAGGGAGGCTTAAATGTGAGAAATATTGATGACATTCAAGCCTCTATCTCTTATAATCTCTGGGCTACTTTCATAGAGAACAATACTTACTGGTCTAAATTAATGCACAATATATACTGCAATGCTTTGCACCCTTTACAGATTAGCTCTTCTAAAGATGACTCTATGATATTGAAAAGAATAATTAAAATTAGGAACTCTGCTGAGACGCATATTAGCTGAATATTGGGAAAAGGTCAAGTTGATTTTTGGCTGGATAACTGGACTAATTGTGAGCCTATCCTGAAGCTTAATGACGCTGATAACAACCTTTGGTTTACTGGTAAAAAGGTCAGCAAGCTAGTCCATCGCCTGTTGAGATATGCTTAAATAGACTCTTTATTGGAACTGAAATTGTGAGAAGCTTTTCAAGTCAGTTGAGTTGGAGTTTGGATTTCAATAGCCAGAGCTCTGTCTTGCCGGCGAGAAATTGACGTAAAGATTGGTGTCTGAGCTTACTTGTTGATTGATGGAAGATTGTTGGAGTAATAGAAATTCTTGTCAAAAAATTTGAGGTGTAAATTTGAATGGTTTAAGCACTACTTTTGGGCGAAATATTTGCATGATTTGGGCGAAAATTTGACGCCAAGTTGTAACCTCTACTTTTAATCAAAGTTTCATTTTAATTTAAAAAAATATATAATTATAAATCTAATTTATATTATTTAATTTATTTATAGATAATGTTAATTGTAGTCATTTATAATAAAAACTTAATTAATAAGTATTTATTTTCTAGAAAATAAATTTTTACAAAAATTATAGTTGAAATTTTAAAAAAAACACACTCAATGATAATTGGGGTAAAAAACACCACTCATCCTTCATGTTTCTCACTTGTAACAAGTTCGTCCTTTTTTTTTTGTTGTAATAAACTGGTCCCTTGTGTTTCATAAAACATAACAAAATCGTCCTTATCGACCTTAGCTCATAATTTCCACCATTAATACCCTTTGACCAGCCACATTAGCGTCCCATGTGGATCACTGATGTAGCAGCAGTAAGAAAAGTTAAAACCTGTTTTACTTTTACCTTAACCTTTTAACCTAATTTTACCCGTAACTCGGCCCAACCAACTAAAAAACTCAAAAGGCCCACATACACTATTTTAATTCAGCCCAGTAACCTAAAGCCTAACTTATAACCCGATTTCTAAGCCCATCTACACTTTATCCTTCCTCTCTCTCATCTCTTTCCCCTCTCTCATTCTAACCTAAGACAATAACCACATAAACCGGATCTTGAATTGAGAACTGTCGCAGCAATCCAGTTGTTTGGCTAACGGAATCCAACTCCGTTCCTACTATTTGAAAATAATATTTTATTAGTACTAAATAATAATACTTATAAAATTCGTTACCATAGTGGTTTTTTGTCAAAAGTTTAATTAACTCACCATAAAACTTACTGCTACTTGCTGATAAAATTCGTTCCAACTACTTGTTGATAAACTTAGTGCTACTCACCATAAAATTCGTTACCAGAGTGGTCTGATAGAATACTCCATTATACAAATAAAACTTATTGTTACTTGTTGATCCCGTGTAATGCCTATCCTATCTGCATCAATTTCTTTAGTTCTTATTTTTCTTGTTCTATATATAATCAAAATAGAATACTCGGACTAAATTCTATCGTGTCAGTACAGTCACATTGATACACCAACAGGATAACCGGTAGTAACAAGTAACCAAAGTATACTTTGTGGATTGAAAATTTATCTTTTATAAATCAACCTTTTTTATTTTTATATAAAAGATCTGTATGATCCAATCTCTTTTCTTTTTCTATTTTTCTAAATAAGATATAACATATGTAGATTTATTGTAATAATTTCTGAATGCTTTTTTCTTAGTGATAACCTGTTGTGATGTAACACGCCCAAGAGATAAGATAGATAAGAGCTTCTGAAAGTGCGAGATATAGGGTTAGAATGAGAGATGAGAGATGAAAAAGGGGGAAGAGATTAGATTTAGGGTTAGGTTTTTGTTTATGCTGTAATGAGAAATGGGAAGGCTGACATTTAGGGTTAGAAATCGGGTTATAAGTTAGGCTTTATGTTATTGGGCTGGATTAAAATAGGGTAGATGAATTTATCGGGTTTTTTAGTTGGTTGGGTCGGGTTACGGGTAAAATAAGGGTTAAAAGGTTAGGATAAAAATAAAATAGGTTTTAACTTTTTTTTAATGCTGCCACATCAGCGATCCACGTGGGACGCTGATGTGGCTGGTCAAAGGATATTAATGGTAGAAATTATGAGCTGAGGTCGATAATGACGATTTTGTTACGTTTTGTGAAACATAGGGGACTAGTTTATTACAACCCCAAAGGAAAAGGACGAACTTGTTACAAGTGGGAAACATGAGGGGTCACTGGTGTTTTTTATCCATGATAATTGACTCAGGAGTATTCACGAGACCATGATGATAGCTCAGGAGTTTAGTCATGATCTCAATGCAAAAGTCACGAGAAACAATGTAATTCTCAAGACATGCATCACCAAAGCTTTTGACAGACTCAATCTCACGTTCTTTCATGAAATCCTCTCTTTATTTGGCTTTAATACTAATGTTCTGCCTTTGCTTAACAAGTGTACATCAAATATTCACTCATCTATCATCATCAACGGGGAATTGAAAGGGTATTTTAACAACACTCAAGGCCTGAGACAAGGAGACGAGTCTCTTTATTCTAGCTAATGAATACTTAATCAGAGGCATTAAAAAGATTTCTGAGGCCAATCCTAACTCCAGATATAAAACTAGAGGGAAGTTACACATTGAGTGCCTTGCTTTTGCTGACAATTTCATGATCTTTAGAAATGGGTCAATCTCTTTAATCAACCAGAAATTCCTAAACCACTATCAAAGAATTTCAGGGCAATACATCAACAATAGAAAGTCTTAGATCATTGTTCCCACTAACATGACTATGCAGAGAATTCATAATGTTGAGAAAAAACTGGGATTTAATCATACAAATTTACCTTTCCAATACTTGGGCTCAACAATCTGCACTTGTACCAGGATAACCAACTTTGAAGACATGATCTCTAAAATAAAGAATCGAATCTTGGATTGGGACGGGGAAACTCGTAGATAGACTTTGGTCCAATCTATCCTTTCAACTTTCCCCACCTATTTGATTCAGGACACCACCCTCCCCATCTCTGTCACCTAGAAAATAAGAATAATTTATAATAATTTCGTATGGGGAAACAAAACTTCAACACTATTACCTGGACAAGATGGAACAAGATTTGCAAGACTCACGAGGAGGGAGGTTTGAACCTAAGGGATCTCGAAGAAATGTAGAAAGTTTTTTCCCTGAAGCTTTGGTTCTCATTCAGATCCCAAAACTTCATTTGGGATAAGCTCATTTAATCCATTTATTGCTCCAAGATTCACCCAATCTTAGCCCAATTTCTTTAAAGTCCTCTAAAATATGGACTAGAATCTGGAGGATCAGAGACATTGCTGAGAAGTTCATCTACTGGAATCTTGTACGAGACAAGATACAATAATAATTATTATATGAGATACTTCTTTATGTGATATATGCGAGGTTGTCTTAATCATCACATGTGAGACTTTCTTATGATAGATATGATAGTATTTTTTAAAGATATACGCGAGACATGTATTTTATTCTATTGCTCAAAATTGTATTTAGGAGGGTCCGAAAATGGGTTTTGGGTATTCTGATTTAATAGGCTATTGTGAAGGAGAAGACGAGTACACATATTTAAATAGCTTTGAGATACTGCCACGTAGCAATATTATTACACTGAAGGGTAATAATGGAAACTTAAATTAAAAGAACGGAGGATAGACATCGAGAATATGTTTTGTATCTTTTTAAAATATTAAAAATACATAAAAAAGACAAATAAATTTTCGGAAATATAAAATAATAAATAACTTAATAATAAATAATATTAAGAATATATAAAATAATCATCGTAATAAAAAATAACTTATTAAAAGATCATTGTTTTTTATTAATAAAATATAATAAATTTCAATATTATATTTGTTTGGTAATTACTTTTATATGAATAGTTTATCTAATTATAGATATTATTTGTATATAATATTATAGTTTTTAAAATGTTTTTCGGTATTTAAAATTTTGAAAATTGTTATTTATAATTTCAATTGAAAATCAAAACGTTTATAAAATGTTTGTGAAAATAAATATGAAAGAAGTCTCTTGCAAAATTAGGGTGTGAATATTTAATAAAATTGGACAAAACTTGAATAAAACTCGAAAAAATTAAATAAAAAAATAATTAAAAACTCTAAACATTTTTCAAAAAGTAAATTTATAATTTTTATAATATTCTTTTTGGTAATACTATATTTTTTAAAAAACTTTGCTTGATAATTTTAAAGTGAAATTAAAAAATAATATAAAAAATGGTAAAAAGAAGATAAAAAAAGTGTTGCATTACAAATATCAAATATCAAAATTCAATCAAATTTCATCAATGATTTTGTATATAAAAAAAGTATAAGATATAAAATATTAATAAATGACCTTATAAAAAAACAAAAACAAAATATAGAAGAAAAAAGAAAAAAAATGTTAAAAAAAGAAGAAATAGTATACTAATCATAATAAATGAAGTGATCTTCGAAGTAAAATAAAATTTTAAAAATACAAGGGTTAAATCAAATAAAATAAACTAATATACAAAATAACTACTAATAAAATAGATTTTATAATTAATTTGATGATAAATGTAAATTTCCTAAATAAATTGTTTTAGTGATAATGAAACATTTTACTAATTTTTTATTTTATTTTGAGTGACTAATTGTTATTAAATCTTAATAAAAATATATTATTTCAGTTTCTTTATATGCTTTTCAAAATTTAATTAATATAAATCAAAATTACAAAACCTACATTTTTACTAAAAAAATTCAATATCGATATAAACAAAAAATAAAAACACTGAAATCATCAAATAAATTATATACTAAATTTATTACATGAAATATCAAACTATATATATATATATATATATATATATATATATATATATATATATATATATATATATGAAACTTGGTTGGTTAAAGAAGTGAAAAACTTGATAGGTAATTAAACAAAAATAAATAAATAACAATATTACAGAAATAAAATTAAATAAATCTAAATAAGAATATAAACTAAAACTATATAAATTAAAATAACGTTATAAATTAAATAATTAAAAAAACTTACATAAAAAAAATTGATTATGATTTCCAGAGTTTAGATGCATAGAAAATAAATATATTTCATATGAGAAGATATCATGGTTTTATATATATTACGTCAACATGCAAATGTAAGAGGTGAATTACTAAATAAAAGCCGAAACTATTTCGCGAAATCGTTTATTTCTGTTTTTCAATATTTACAAAATTGTCATTAGGCAAAAAGCTCAAAAATCTTTGAAACTCAAATAAATTACGACCTATTGAGGACTCCAAATTACTCTATGAAATTGCAAACGAAATTTCAAACACCAAACACAATTCATCTTCTCCAAACTACCGAAAAATAGAAACTCAACAACCAACAAAATCCATTTTTCAAAAACCTCAAAACCTTTGAAACATGGTCTGAAAAAAATCAGAACAACTTCCCATGCAAAACGGCATGGACGCCAAGGAGGTACATTGCATTCTCACTCTTATTTTCCCGAAAAAACAGATTTTTGTAAAAAATCCGTTTTTGGTGTTCGTCGCCACTCATTGGCGTGCGCGATGGTGGCCTTTGCCAACATAATGGCATATTCCACCATCACCCACACCATTCCTTGGCATGGGAACCTTTCATCCGCCACACGTGTGGCGTGTGGCGGGTGTTCTACGCCATTGGGTGGCGTGGTGATGGTGTTCTACACCATTATGTTTCCAAAATTGCTTAAACTAATCCGGAATGCCGGCCTAATTGGTTTATCTACTTCTTATATATTACAGGAGTTGACCCGATGCGATATTTCGCTTGTTTCGGACTACGCTCACCATGTCACCACTCACGACGAGTATAGCTTAGACTCGATGACCGAGTGGGTAAAAAATACGGGAAAGTCGTTAGGTTTTTTGATTAACATAGCATCCAAGGAGATTGAGAAAAGAGGGAGACCACCGAGAGTAGATTATCAGTGCGAGCGATCTATAATTTTTAAGTCGTCCGTTAAAGAGTGCGACCGTAAGCTTAACGCTACCGGTAGCAAAACAATAAATTGCCCTTTTCATTTGTAATATAGTTAAAAATATTATCATACTTCTTTAGATTAATAATATAACTCTAAGCTCAATAATATAGAATATACATAAAAATAGCAAAAGACTTACGGACAACGGGTATGTGTTTTTCGGCTATGATGTGTTCAAGATGTTTCAAATCATCGAGGTTCGAGGTTTTAACATCACATAAGATAATATCGAACCCGTTTTTCTCATCTCTCACAATATTCGGTATTTCTGCAGGACGAACGGTGGTAGTAACTGCATGAAACCATATAATTCAATGTAAACACCGAAAGAAATTGAATAAACAATGAAAGAAATTTGAATAAACAAAATCTACCTTTATAGTTGCATTGATAGAGCATTGTCTCTAATCTTTGGAGAGAAATTGGATCGTCATCCACAGCCAGTACTCGAACGCCGGTTGGAAATCCGGCCGGGAGAAAGTCATCACGGAAAAGAGAAATATTCATCGGAAAGTGATATGATTATTAGGAGGAGAAATAAGATAATTACTTAGCAAAAAATTTCAACTAAAAGAAGAGACTTAAAAATTTTAAACTTTTAACAGTGAGCTCAAAACCAAGAGGTCTTATTTAAGAAAATATAACCCTATCAGTATAATATCTTTTATATTTGACTAGTTCAAAGTATTATCATCCAACGGTCATTTCTTTTTATTTTTTTAAAATTTGTTTTTCTTTAAATTTTCTAAATTTTAACCTATCTATCTATATATTACTAGTTTTATTTTAAACCATATCGAAAGAAAAAATATCACAGAAGCTAGAGAGCAATCAACTTAGTCGTTGGAGGAGAGATTGAAAAGCGACGGAGGAAAGAGAAATAGGTATGTAGTAGGCATGAGCATATGGGTATGGAACCGAAGAACCAAACCGAACCGAAATAACGGATTCGGTTCGGTTCCGGTTCCTTATAAATACCCGTACGGTTCCTTATTTTAAGTACCCACGGTTCTCGGTTCGGTTCGGTTCGGAACCGAGAACCAAATATTACCCATAAAGAACCGAATAAGTAATAGTACCTTTGAATATCCATGATTTTCTGTTCGGTTCCAAACGGTTCTTTTCAGGTTCAGTTCCAAACAGTTCTTTTGGTTAGAAAGTAACCATTTGGTTAGAAAATAACCATTTGGTTCTCTTCGGGTTCAGTTCCATACAGTTTTTTGTTAGAAAGTAACCATTTGGTTAGAAAATAACCATTTCATTCCTTTCAGGTTCGGTTCCAAACGGTTCTTCTGGTTACAAAGTAACCATTTGGTTAGAAAGTAACCATTTGGAACCGAAACCCGAATGTAACCGAACCGAACCGAACTAAATTTTAATCAGTTCCTAAATGGGTACTAGTTTTAAAGAACCGAAAGAACCGAGAACCGAACCGAACCGAATTGAATTTTAATTGGTTCCTAAATGGGTACTAGTTTTAAAGAACCGAAAGAACCGAATCGAACCGAACCGAAGAACCGAATGCCCATACCTAGTATGTAGGGGAGACTGACAATTATAATTAATTTCTTACTTCTAAGTTTCTTTTACTTAATATTTTGAGTTTATATTCAAATTAATTAATTGAAAGTTTTGTTGAAATATATATTTATATTAAAATTTAGTTTATAGTATAATTTAATTTTAATTATAAAAAACCTAAGTTATAATATAATTATAAGAATATGAGTGGTCGAAGAGTTCGATTTTTGAAAAGATGGATTTCTTTCTCTCCATGAAACTTAAAGATTTTTTTGAACTCTAAAAAAATCTCTTTTCTTTCCTTCCCTTCCTTCTAGTGCTCAAATCTACTGATTTGATGATAACAATGGCAGCCAACAACAAAAAAATGGATGCAAACTTGTTATCTTATTTTGATATTGTCAAGAAGAGTGCAATCAACAACGAAAAACTCAAATTCGAGCCAAAATCAGCAACTGTGAAATCTGATCATCTATCGATTCAGTACATCAAGGATATTTTTGAGCACCTGATATCTCAATCTAAACATTCAATTGTGGATAAATTTACTCATGGTTTACAAAAAAGAAACCTTCTATTTCAGTTTCTTGAATCTTTCAAGTTTCAATCTACATATAGATATAAAGTTTAGGACTCCAGACATGTTATATTCGAACTAGACTCTAAGCAAAATCTGTGCAAAATGTGGCATCGTTCGGTGTGGACTATAGGTAGTACAATCATAAGGCTGCTTAAATGGACTGCAGATTTCACTAAAGAGAGCTCAATTGCCCCTGTTTGGATTAAGCTTCACCTGCCAGAGCATTTATATAAAAAATTGTGGTTAAATCCATAGCATTGATGATTAGTGAGCCACTGGTTGTGAAACTTCCAGCCGAAAACAGGTTATTCCATTCTTGCACTGCTCTAGTGGAAATGAATGTTACCTGGAAGCGTCAAAGTGATGTATGGATAGGCTTTGGATGTAATTATGGGCACTGGGTTAGAATTTCGTATTTGAATGTTCCATAATATTGTACTCACTGCCAACATCTGGGCCACTGCAAGGACTAATGCAAGAAAATTCAGAAAGAGAATGCTGATGATGTAGAGAAATAATTGAACACTTCTGGAGCTAATAAAATCAAGTCAGTTGTTGTCAATGAAGGAACAAATGCTCAAAAAAATGAGCAAGAACATAATGAAAATGCTGTTGGATTCAAGAATCCTGTTCAAGGTGAAATTATTGAAGCTCTTCAAGCTCTTTCTCATGAGGCTAATGCTACTAACTCTGAATATGATAATCTGGATTCTGATTCAACACATAACATCACTCTGGAAAATTAGAAGCCTCAATCACCAATATTCTATAGAGAGAAGTAAGATACGAATTGCAGAAATTCTATAGAAAAACAAAGCCTGAAACAAAAGAAACATGTGAGAAGTTTGCTAACCAGACAGAGAATTCTGAGAAATCTCAAAAAGAACCATAAAAGTATAATAAAGATGAAGATAAAGGAAGTTTCAGGGAAATTTTTAATAAGAAATTAAAGGTTGCTAGAGGAAAGAAGAGAACTAAGAGAAAAATCATTAAAGCTTTGCAATTCAACGGAACAAGTAAATCTAAATCTTCTAATTCTCTTAATGATTAACATGATTAACTAGAATATAAGAGGAATTAAAGACAAAACATCTCTTAGAAGACTCAATGGTGATGATGTAGACATCATTGCTGGGAAGCTGGGTTTTATGAACTCTGCTCGTAACCTTTCTAATAATATTTGGCTCTTCTGGCATGGCAATCTTTCTGTTGTGATACTGAATGATCTGAATCAGTGCATAAATGTCAAAATAAACCTAAAGAATGACACTAAATCAATCATGCTCACTGTAGTTTATGCTAAGTGCTAGAGGTTTAATAGAGTTGAGCTTTGGAACTTTTTAAAAATCATTGCTACAACTGAATTTGATTGGACGATTTGTGGTGATTTAATGCTGTTTGTTCAGTTGATGAGCAGCTAGGATGCAACACTTTTTGTCTGAACAACACTAATGATTTTAATAAAATGATAAGTCAATACAGAATAGACGATGCTGGTTACACAGGCTCCAAGTACACTTGGTCTAATTGCTCAAAGTGG
The DNA here is from genome assembly GCA_036936605.1 of Limnanthes douglasii subsp. nivea. Classification (NCBI taxonomy): domain Eukaryota; kingdom Viridiplantae; phylum Streptophyta; class Magnoliopsida; order Brassicales; family Limnanthaceae; genus Limnanthes; species Limnanthes douglasii. Next base: position 20,733,061 of record JAUPFV010000001.1, on the reverse strand, counting down.
AAGCGATTAGACAGAGTTTTTATCAACAGCAAATGGACTGAATCCTTTTCTAATACTAAGATTTATCACCAATCTAGGACATGTTCATATCATATGCCTATTATTATCTTAATTTTTAATGAGTTTACTAGAGTTAAATCTAGTTTTAAGTTTCATGAAATATGGACATTTGATGAGCAATTTTTGCCTTTTGTAGAAAACAATTGGCAGCAAGAGTTGAATGACGATCCTTTGTTCATCTTTTGGAATAAATTAAAGTGTCTTAAAAAGGTCTCAGCAACTGGAATAGATCTTACATTGGTAACATATTCAATAAAGTTCATATCTTAGAGGAGGAGGCCCTGGTAATAGAGATCAATCATCAGACTCAGCAAAGCAATGAGTCTAAGCATAACCTTGCAAAAGTTAATGCTTTACTCATTAAGGCCCAAAGGATGGAAGAAGCTTTTTTAGACAACAATGTTATTCTAAGTGGACCATTGAGGGTGACAAAAATATGAAATTCTTCCACAGTTCTGTTAAAAAAAGAAGGAAAAAAAGTAGCATTAATGGGATTAAAAGTGGTGATACCCGGATCACAGATAAGAAGGCTATTGGTCTCTCTTCTGTGAAATTCTTTGAGAAAGCCTTTTCTGAGTATCTTTATGACAACAAGGAGGATGAGGAAAGTTGTATGAATGATGCTTTGATCAACAATATTCCCACCATTGTTACTGAGGAGGATAACGCGAATCTTTTTAAGCCTCCTGATGAGACTGAAATCTGGGAGATTATCAAGACAATGAATCCTGCAAGTACACCAGGTATGGATGGTTACACTCACTGTTTTTATAAATGCTGTTGGCATATCATTAAAAATGACATGGTAAACGCTATGAAGGATTTCATTCTTGGTAAGAACATACCTAGTGGCATATGTCTTACTCCTAAGCATACTAACCCTTTGAGATGGAAAGATTATAGACCTATAAGTCTATGCTCTCTCCTTAACTGTATCATGTCGAAAATATTAGCTAACGGGATCTCTTTAATTCTGCCTAAAATTATCTCTCCTAATCAATGTGATTTTGTCCTTGGTAAGTGCATTCATGAAAACATTCTCATTTCGAATGAGCTGCTCTATGATATCAATAGGATGGTTAAGGATAACAACATTTTGATCTAGCTTGACATGTCTAAAGAATTTGACAAGTTGGATCACTGTTTTATCCTTAAATTTCTTAAGAATTTTGGCTTCTCTAACAGATTTGTTTGTCTTATTAAAAAGATTATCTTTGCTATTAATTTGTCTATGTTAATTAACTCTCTGTTTTATCTTAATAAGTCAATGCACTACAAAAGTAGAAGCACCATGCGCATCAACAGCCTTGCTTTTGCAGATGATATTCTGCTTTTTACCAATTGCAAGGAGCCTACTATTAATAAACTTTGCAATTTTCTACAAAGATATCAAACCATATCTGGTCAGGTAATAAATAAGGAAAAAACTAAGATTGTTATGGCTGCTAGGATTGGCCCTTCTAGAACTAATGTTATTACTAACAGTTCTGGTTTTTCTACTAGCTATCTTCCTACTGACTATTTAGGTGTGACTATCAACACTAGCAACAGGGTCAACAATTACAATAATCTGATTTGTAAAATCAGCAACAAAATCAAAGAGTGGGATGTTGATCATCTTTATTTCTCTGGCATAATCACTTTGATCAACTCTGTTTTGATGAATATCGTCCTTTACTGGATGCAGTGCAATGTTTTGCCTAAAGGAATACTTTATAAGATTGAAACTATCTTCAATAGGTTCTTTTGGGGATAAAAAAATGCTGACAATAAAATTCATTGGTGTAGATGGAAAAACATTTGTAAAACTTTCCAATAGGGAGGCTTAAATGTGAGAAATATTGATGACATTCAAGCCTCTATCTCTTATAATCTCTGGGCTACTTTCATAGAGAACAATACTTACTGGTCTAAATTAATTCACAATATATACTGCAATACTTTGCACCCTTTACAGATTAGCTCTTCTAAAGATGACTTTATGATATTGAAAAGAATAATTAAAATTAGCAACTCTGCTGAGACGCATATTAGCTGAATATTGGGAAAAGGTCAAGTTGATTTTTGGCTGGATAACTGGACTAATTGTGAGCCTATCCTGAAGCTTAATGACGCTGATAACAACCTTTGGTTTACTGGTAAAAAGGTCAGCAAGCTAGTCCATCGCCTGTTGAGATATGCTTAAAGAGACTCTTTATTGGAACTGAAATTGTGAGAAGCTTTTCAAGTCAGTTGAGTTGGAGTTTGGATTTCAATAGCCAGAGCTCTGTCTTGCCGGCGAGAAATTGACGTAAAGATTGGTGTCTGAGCTTACTTGTTGATTGATGGAAGATTATTGGAGTAATAGAAATTCTTGTCAAAAATTTTGAGGTGTAAATTTGAATGGTTTAGGCACTACTTTTGGGCGAAAAATTTGAATGATTTGGGCGAAAATTTGACGCCAAGTTGTAACCTCTGCTTTTAATCAAAGTTTCATTTTAATTTAAAAATATATATAATTATAAATCTAATTTATATTATTTAATATATTTATAGATAATGTTAATTGTAGTCATTTATAATAAAAACTTAATTAATAAGTATTTATTTTCTAGAAAATAAATTTTTACAAAAATTATAGTTAAAATTTTAAAAAAAACACACTCAATGATAATTGGGGTAAAAAACACCACTCATCCTTCATGTTTCTCACTTGTAACAAGTTTGTCCTTTTTTTTGGGTTGTTGTGTTTCATAAAACATAACAAAATCGTCCTTATCGACCTTAGCTCATAATTTCTACCATTAATACCCTTTGACCAGCCATATTAGCGTCCCATGTGGATCGCTGATGTAGGAGCAGTAAGAAAAGTTAAAACCTGTTTTACTTTTACCTTAACCTTTTAACCTAATTTTACCCGTAACTCGGCCCAACCAACTAAAAAACTCGAAAGGCCCATATACACTATTTTAATTCAGCCCAGTAACCTAAAGCCTAACTTATAACCCGATTTCTAAGCCCATCTACACTTTATCCTTCCTCTCTCTCATCTTTTTCCCCTCTCTCATTCTAACCTAAGACAATAACCACATAAACCGGATCTTGAATTGAGAACTATCGCAGCAACCCAGTTGTTTGGCTAACGGAATCCAACTCCGTTCCTACTATTTGAAAATAATATTTTATTAGTACTAAATAATAATACTTATAAAATTCGTTACCATAGTGGTTTTTTGTCAAAAGTTTAATTAACTCACCATAAAACTTACTGCTACTTGCTGATAAAATTCGTTCCAACTACTTGCTGATAAACTTAGTGCTACTCACCATAAAATTGGTTACCAGAGTGGTCTGATAGAATACTCCATTATACAAATAAAACTTACTGTTACTTGTTGATCTCGTGTAATGCCTATCCTATCTGCATCAATTTCTTTAGTTCTTCTTTTTCTTGTTCTATATATAATCAAAATAGAATCCTCGGACTAAATTTTGTCGTGTCAGTACAGTCACATTGATACACCAACAGGATAACCGGTAGTAACAAGTAACCAAAGTATACTTTGTGGATTGAAAATTTATCTTTTATAAATCAACCTTTTTTATTTTTATATAAAAGATCTGTATGATCCAATCTCTTTTCTTTTTCTATTTTTCTAAATAAGATATAACATATGTAAATTTATTTTAATAATTTCTGAATGCTTTTTTCTTAGTGATAACCTGTTGTGATGTAACATGCCCAAGAGATAAGATAGATAAGAGCTTCTTAAAGTGCGAGATATAGGGTTAGAATGAGAGATGATAGATGAAAAAGGGGGAAGAGATGAGATTTAGGGTTAGGTTTTTTGTTTATGCTGTAATGAGAAATGGGAAGGCTGACATTTAGGGTTAGAAATCGGGTTATAAGTTAGGCTTTATGTTATTGGGCTGGATTAAAATAGGGTAGATGAATTTATCGGGTTTTTTAGTTGGTTGGGTCGGGTTACGGGTAAAATAAGGGTTAAAAGGTTAGGATAAAAGTAAAATAGGTTTTAACTTTTTTTAATGCTGCCACATCAGCGATCCACGTGGGACGCTGATGTGGCTGGTCAAAGGATATTAATGGTAGAAATTATGAGCTGAGGTCGATAAGGACGATTTTGTTACGTTTTGTGAAACATAGGGGACTAGTTTATTACAACCCCAAAGGAAAAGGACGAACTTGTTACAAGTGGGAAACATGAGGGGTCACTGGTGTTTTTTATCCATGATAATTGACTCAGGAGTATTCATGAGACCATGATAATAGCTCAGGAGTTTAGTCATGATCTCAATGCAAAAGTCACGAGAAACAATGTAATTCTCAAGACATGCATCACCAAAGCTTTTGACAGACTCAATCTCACGTTCTTTCATGAAATTCTCTCTTCATTTGGCTTTAATACTAATGTTCTGCCTTTGCTTAACAAGTGTACATCAAATATTCACTCATCTATCATCATCAACGGTGAATTGAAAGGGTATTTTAACAACACTCAAGGCCTGAGACAAGGAGACGAGTCTCTTTATTCTGGCTAATGAATACTTAATCATAGGCATTAAAAATATTTCTGAGGCCAATCCTAACTCCAGATATAAAACTAGAGGGAAGTTACACATTGACTGACTTGCTTTTGCTGACAATTTCATGATCTTTAGAAATGGGTCAATCTCTTTAATCAACCAGAAATTCCTAAACCACTATCAAAGAAGTTCAGGGCAATACATCAACAATAACAAGTCTTAGATCATTGTTCCCACTAACATGACTATGCAGAGAATTCATAATGTTGAGAAAAAACTGGGATTTAATCATACAAATTTACCTTTCCAATACTTGGGCTCAACAATCTGCACTGGTACCAGGATAACCAACTTTGAAGACATGATCTCCAAAATATAGAATCGAATCTTGGATTGGGACGGGGAAACTCGTAGATTGACTTTGATCCAATCTATCCTCTCAACTTTCCCCACCTATTTGATTCAGCACACCACCCTCCCCATCTCTGTCACCTAGAAAATAAGAATAATTTATAATAATTTCATATGGGGAAACAAAACTTCAACACTATTACCTGGACAAGATTGAACAAGATTTGCAAGACTCACGAGGAGGGAGGTTTGAACCTAAGGGATCTCGAAGAAATGTAGAAAGTTTTTTCCCTGAAGCTTTGGTTCTCATTCAGATCCCAAAACTTCATTTGGGATAAGCTCATTTAATCCATTTATTGCTCCAGCATTCACCCAATCTTAGCCTCAATTTCTTTAAAGTCCTCTAAAATATGGACTAGAATCTGGAGGATCAGAGACATTGCTGAGAAGTTCATCTACTGGAATCTTAGTCAGGGGAATATGGACTTTTGGCTTGATCGCTGGTGCTCTAAAAATCCCTTCATTCACTTCAATGAAATTGATGATAGAAACTGGCTTTGGGATACTCATAGAGATACAATGAAAGCTACTGGTCTGATGGAATCTTAAACATTGACAGATTGAGAATGAATGTCACTTTTATTGAAATCAAAAATATAATAAAAATTACGATGAGTGACAACCCAGACACAATTCAATGGTCTCTCACTTTAAATGGCTCATTTAGCTCTAAAAAACCTGGAAGATAATTAAAAACAAATGCAATTCATCCAACCATTATCGAAAGACCTGGAATTCAGTCACTCTGATAAAATACTCCTTTTTACTCTGGAGATCTCTGCTAGACTTGATTACCATGGATTCAGTCCTTCAAAGGAAGTACTTCCAGTTGGCATCGAAGTGTCAGTTCTGCAACAGTAAAGAAATAACTCAACATATTCTCAATCAGTGCTCCCTGTCTTGGGAAGTTTGGTCCTTCTTCAGTTCTTTCTTCAAGCTCCACCTCTTTCCAAACATGACTTTTCCTCACCTTATCCACTCCTAGTCTTGGTCTACTTCAAGGAACTACGACATTCGAACAATTTTTCCCTCAATCATAGTGTGGGTCATTTGGACTGCTCGTAATAAAATAAAACATAAGAACTTCAAAGCCAGTAAGAATACCTTGATTAACCACGTCATTTACATCCTTGCTAGTTTGGAAAATGCGAAGCTTCTTAAGACCTCTCACTGGGGAAATATTTGACAACTTCTCTAAGCTTGGATTGTGTAAATCATCTAAAAAACAACAGAATCCCCTTGTTCCTTAAATGGAAAAACCCCAAAGCCAACAGATTTAAACTGAACACAGAAGGAGATTGCGACAATTCCGGAGAAGCTAGTAGAGGAGGAATCGTTAGAAATCACAGTGTTAACATCATTCTTGGATTTGGAAGACTCTACGAGAAAGATCTCCCAATTGGTATTGAGAGCAAAGCTCTTCTCGATTGCTTGTTAATATGCAGAATGATGAACATAACTTGCATGGACATCAAAACTGATTCTAAAATTCTGGTTGAGCTTCTACTCTATGGGAATGAAACATGGTACTTAGTTCCTCTTGTCAATTGTTGCAGGAAGCTGATTTCCCCTTCAATGACAATCAACCACATAAACATAACATAATTTTGTTGCGGATTGGATCGCTAAGAAAACTCTCAAAGACAGAATCCTTATGAATTTTAATCAAGATGACTCTCCTAATCCTTTAAGAGCAATCACCTTGCTGGAGAGTCTTGGAATTGGGTATTTAAGATTGAATCCCTAACATCAATCAAATTCTTCCTCTTTTAGTTGTTGGTTTCTCAATGAAATTTTTTTTTCTACAATGGTGCTTGGCTTCTGGCCTATTTTTTGATTCTTTGTCTTCATCTCTGTTTCAATTCTAACGTCTCTTTCCTCTTCAATGACGCCTGCTTTTTACTTTTGGATTACTTGTAACTTTGTCTTTTTATTATTTTAAGCCTTCTGTTTAGGCCCTTGTATTTTCAAAACATATCAATAAAGATATAAAATTGATGGAAAAACAGTAATAAATTTTAACTGCAATGAAAAAATAATAAAAATAAATAAATAAACACACTCAAAATAAATAAAAATGCAGGAAACTCCATAGTTATAGTGAGAAATAAGACGATACATAGAGTGAGAAATAAGACGAATTTATGGATTGAAAATGGACTAATATAATAACTTATAAAATTAGATTTAAAAGTTATAGATTCATTACAAAAAAAAATTAAAATAAACAATGTTGTTGATATACTTACATTTACGAAATATTTATCATCTACAAGAAAAATTCTATAACATAGATAGTAATTCGTCGTAAATAAAATAAATTTAAAACTAAAATTTAAAATAAATGATATTGTAAACAAATACAAAAATATTAATATTAATTATTAGTATAGGTCAAAATATTTATTATAAAGTTAGTAAAATGTAACATGATAATCTAAATACTTAGATAATGAGATAAAGTGAGGAATAAAGAGAGTGAGATGAATAGTTAATAGATAGTAGGATTGTTTGAATTGAATTTTTCTATATTAAAAGTCTATGGATTAATAAAGTAACGGTTAGAAGCTGTGTAGCAGATCTGTAAATAAATGCATATCTCTAGGGCTAGACTATGTCTTCAAAGAGCCCTACGATTAGAGATGGCTTTAGAGGTCGCCATTTTGATTTGTATATATGTGTGGGTTTAGCGACTGATTCAAAGATGGTAGATTTATAATAAGAGAAGGAGAGCGATGTGTCTTTGGGTTTAGAGAGAAAAAATTGAAAATCAGAGTAAAATTTTATTAACATAATACTATCAATTAACAAATTAATATAAAAAAAATTGTTCTTTTGAAAAAACATTTTTTTCTCCTTATACTTTAATAATATTATTAGGTAAATTTATTTTTCCTCTTTTTATAATTTTTCTAAGCCATAGTAAATGGAGTGTATTATAATTATTCAATTTTTGTTTGAATGCTAGATTTTTTAGTTTATTTTTTTCTACATTTTAATATTTACTATGATTTTTATTTGATTATGTCGTAGTTTTTGAATTTATTTCATCGTTAAAGTCGATTTGCAGGTTCAGTATTTTTGAGTTTTTAATTATGTTTTTATTCGATTTTAGGGTTTGTTATCGATTAATTATAATTGAAATATTTGATTGAGTTATGTTTTATTCGTTTTTTTTAGGTTATGTATAAGTTTTCATGAAAAATATGAAGTTACAAACATGTGTTTGTTATGCGTGCCACCATCACCCACACCATTCCTTGGCATGTGAACCTTTCATCCGCCACACGTGTGGCGCGTGGCGGGTGTTCTACGCCATTAGGTGGCGTGGTGATGGTGTTCTACACCACTATGTTTCTAAAATTGCTTAAACTAATCCGGAATAACGGTTTAATTGGTTTATCTACTTCTTACATATTGCAGGAGGTGACCCGATGCGATATTTCGCTTGTTTCAGACTACGCTCACCATTTCACCACTCACGACGAGTATAACTTAGACTCGATGACCGAGTGGGTAAAAAATACGAGAAAGTCGTTAGGTTTTTTTATTAACATAACATCCAATGAGATTGGGAAAAGAGGTAGAAAACCAAGAGTAGATTATCAGTGCGAGCGGTCCAGAATTTTTAAGTCGTTTGTTAAAGAGTGCGACTGTAAGCTTAAGGCTACCGGTAGCAAAAAAATAAATTTCCCTTTTCATTTGGTAGGCAACCCGGTAAAAAGAGACAATAAGTGGGCTCGTAGTGTCCTTTCCGGGATGCACAACCATGAACCAATTAAGTATGCCCAAGGACATTTGCAACGGTCCTAGTTAAAACGGAAGGAAAAAGATCTCGTTGATCTTTTGACGGTGAACGAAACAAGTCCACGACAAATATTTGGTGCTTTGAAGAAGGCCGATCCAGAGAATGCTTCAAATCTTCGTCACCTTTACAATCACCGTCAAAGAACAAAGATGGTTGAAAAAGATGGTTGATCCCAAATGCAATGCTTGTTAGTTAAATTACAATTGCACAAGTACAAGTATTGGGTACAGACAAACAATGATGGCTCTAACGTTATAACCTATTTGTTTTTCGAACATCCGCTCAGTATTGATTTACTACGGACCTTCCCACGCTTGCTAATCATGGATATCACGTATAAAATTATTCGTTACAAGATGCCTTTGTTCGAAGTAGTCGGGGTAACGTCGACCAACAAAACATTTTGCATCGGTTTCACGCTTATAGTGAGTGAAAAACAAGACAACTACAAATGCTCATTGGGATGCTTGAAAACGGTAATGGAGAAGAATGATTGTAAATTTCCTTGTGTTATTGTTACGGACCGTGAACTAGCCTTGATGAATAACATCGACAAAATATTTCCTAGAACTAGTCACATGTTATGCGAGTGTCATATCAACAAGAATGTTAACGGGAAAACAAAAAAAAACTGTTTGAAGATAGGAAAGTATTTAACAATGTTTTGGCGGCTTGGAACGACGTTGTTTCATCCACTACCGTTGGAACGAAGTTGTTTCATCCACTACTGTTTGCACCGATCGTATGATCTATGGTTTGTCGTGTTCCCACGAACTTGAGGCAATCCAAAGAGACCTGAAAATAAAATAAAAAAGAAGTCTCCAAACAAAAATACTAACAAAATGTACCATGTGATAGTAGAAAACAGAAGGCTGAAGAGAGTACTATAATAACAAAAGTTAAAAGAATCCCTTTTATCATAGTTTTGCATCTATTATAATTCACAGCGTTGCGCATCCATCATGTTTATGTAGGTTGCACATCTATAATTTTTATAACATTGTGCATCTATCATATTTATGTACGTTTTACATCTATCATATTTATTAATGTTGCACATCTATCATCCATCATCTTATAAAAGAATCCACATCTATTATATTCATGTACGTTTCACATCTATCATATTTATTAGGGTTGCGCATCTATCGTCCATCATTTTATAAAATGTTTGATATCTATCATATTCATGTATGTTTCACATCTATCATATTTATTGAGGTTGCGCATCTATCACCCATCATCTTTATAAAAGTTTCACATCTTTGACATGGTTTTTATTTTAGAGAGGATTAACAAAATATCCTCAGCCCCAACACCATCACCAACAGAACCTCTCTCTAGCCAGAGCATTGACTTATCAACACTAGATAGAATAGAGAAAAAGAAAGTCAAACGTAAAATTTTTGAAGTTTAAATCTTGAACTACAAATGAAACTCACTAAAATAGACAAACTCATTTTAATAATAATAAAAAATTAATAAAGGAATCCGATGCAGAGATAGACACATAGATCTATATAGAAAATACACTTCAACTGCCTATGTTGATAACAAACACATAGTATGAATTTTAAATAACACTTGAAAAAAATCAAAAACTTATAAAAGGAAAAAATGATTACAAAATAAAACCCAACAATCACCGAATAAAAAAACATGTATTGCGAATACAAGACAAAATGATCAACAAATCGGTGTACATCAACCTGCTTATAATATAACTAAGTCTCCCTCCCACAAGGACCCGAATATAGTTGGTGGTGTTGAAAACCATGTTGATGGTGTCAAAAACCCAGACACTACACCTAATATTGTTGTGTAACTCCAAGATCCACCTCTCCCATAAGAGAACCTGATGTTGGTATGGAAAAACATGATCCTAAAATTAATTTCGTTGTGGAAGAGGACCATATTAATCATACCGTTGTCGTTGCTGTAGAGGAGCATGTTAATCCCACTGCTACTGTACAAAAAACAATATCTACCTCCACAACAATAAAACCCTAATGTTAGTGACGAAGAACAAGATACTACAGTTAAGGTTAATTTTGCTGTTGATTTTCATACTCCTTGTTGATGTGGGGGTTGAAAAACAAGATGTTATCTTTGTTGATGTTAATGTTGATGTTGATGTTGTGGAAGAACAAAATCCTGATATTATTGTTGTTATCAAAGAACATGATCCTAATACTTCCGTTGTCAAAGATCAGTATCCTAATTCTGTTATAGATATGGTTAATGATGCTAATGTTACGGGGAAAACAAAAGAGGTTCCTAATGCAATACAAGTGACCCAGAATGTTGCTGTGGACAAAGAATTGATATAGATAACTCAAAATTAACAAAAACTGTTTTTAAAAACCTATGTATTTGGCATATATTTTGTTGTGTATTATCTTCTTTTTTGCTTAAATATTGTAATATTATATTATTTATTTAATGCTTGATATTTCATAGTTGCATGGGTTAGCATAATATATCGTTTCTCATCTATCAAAGTTCCACTATTTTTGCTTCTATCAAGTTGTTAATGGTTTAGTATCTATCATTTTAAAAGATATCATATTGACTATGGTTTTGCAACTATTGTTTTTACCCTTATTTCACATCTAATGTGCAGTTTGTTTTATAAAGCATCATGCCGCTGAAGTCCAAAAAATCGAAATGCCACAAGTCAATGATTTAGATCCAGCTTTTGAGAAGGAAATTATAAGGATTGAAAATGATATACACAAAAACAAGTAAATGAATTACCTTTCATATCTTCTCTAATCTTGCACTATTTTCGCATCTATCATAATTACATTGATTTCGCATCTATCGTAGTTGCCATGGTTCCCATTTATTAAAGTTTCATTATTTTTGTACATATCATAATTACACTAATTTGCATGTATCATAGTTACAATGGTTTCTCATCTGTCAAAGTTGTGCTATTTTCGCATCCATCATAGTTCTATGGGGTTCTCATCTATCACATCTTACAGTTTCACTAGTTTCGCATCTTACACGGGTATCCCTGGTTTTTCCACTTATTCATCATAATATGCTGGTTTTGTCACTTAATTCTCCATAATATGCTGGTTTTTTATATTTTTACAGAAAGTTGGATGGAGAGACTTCATTTAAACTAAATTTGGATCCTTCATAATATCAAATCCCCGATTAACTCCCTAACATGGAAATTACCAAAAAGAATGTCCATTTACAAACAAAGTAACAAAAGCAATTGAAATAGAGCAATACTACAAATTAGAAATGATTTAAAAAGGAGAAAACAACGAAGATCCATCAGTATGGTCATTTCCATAGATACCGCGGTCTAATATTTTTGTTAGTAATATGATGAAAATATTATGCCAAGATGAAATCGACTCTAAGGTAAAAGTTAATTTTACATTTATTTTGTTTCCCTTGCTTCCCATTACACAAATAAACTAACTCTTAGCTTCCACTTTAAAAAAACACATGTAATACACGGTTATATGCATATCTACCTTAAACAACATAATTTTCAAATACTAGTTCCTAATTATTCGAGAGAATTTACTTGAGTAACATACCTATCTGGAAGCATAATGGTAAGAATAATATACTTTTACAACATATGTATTAATTAATAAACAAAAAATATTTCTAAATATTATTGCTTCAAGTAGTCCATGCTAAACCAAAATATGGATGTAACACTGCATGTTGAGAATAAGCTAAAAGACATCACAGAAGGTTACATCTTCGTTCTGCTTCTAACATAAGAATAACGAGGAAATATATCTCATTGGACGTTACTCGTAATAGATGTCGAAATGAATTAGCAGTAAATCTAAACCCAATGCCAAGACGTTGTCCAAAATTCATAGATTTGTGTGAATTTTTGTTAAGTTCAGTTGTAATTTATCGTAAATGTATTTTTTTTATCGAAATTTTGTGTTTTAAATAACTAAAAGGTTACACATGTTGATGGAATGATGGAAAGAGAAAAATGAGAAAATAAAATAAAAAGAGAATCCGGAGAGAATAAAAAAATTAGTGGTGTAGGTGATAATATATTCGAATTCATTTTAGAAATGTGGGGTATAATTGGTTTTTTTTAAATGATCAATAAAATTTTAAATTTTTTGGATGAAAAATTCCATAATAAGAGGATGAGATATAGCCTATATATATATATATATAAAAAAAAATTATAATTATAGAAGATGAAATAGATTACCTGTTAGGTTGCTCTTATACGTTAAACCTATTATATTTATTATTAAACCTTCCATGTTCGTCTTTTTTTTTATATATATATATGTATATAATTATACTTATAGAAGATGAAATAGATTACCTATTAGGTTGCTCTTATACGTTAAACCCATTATATTTATTATTAAACCTTCCATGTTCGTCTTTTTCTTTATTAATTGATGCATCAGATCAAAAGGAATAGCCAACTCTAATATAATTCAATAAACCTAAATTTCAGTAGTCATTTCAACAGTTGCTATTTCAAAGATCATCTTTCAAACTAATAAAAAACAAAATCTACCATTATTTATATAGCTAGCAGATCTATCTCCCTAATTTATTATTATTATTTTTACTTGAATTCTTGAGGCTTCAAGAAGTACATATTGCTCAAGTCCCATCTAACTCTTGTCACACCAAACCTTGTTTCAGCCTCTTCAAATGATGAACCGAACAAGCCAGAGGGGTGTGAAGCCTTTCTCGTCGATCCGCCTTTAGCTCGACTACATCACTCATTATAGTTCATTTGCGTTTTCCCCGTTGTCTTTCCATAGTACCCTGAACATTGTTAACTTGTGAAGGATCGCTGTGTAAATAACTTAGAAACTTGCTACGCAAGATACCCCTTTCATGCTCCTTACAGATGTCTAAATTAAAGCAGTGGAGATTTACAATGATTTTGACAAACAACGGCGTTTTCTGCTTTGTGTAGGTATCTTGGCGAAAAGTATTTGGAACAATATCGACTTTCAGCTCTGATGCACTCACTCCATCTGACAAATATAATACCCAGCCAGCGGCCCCAGAAAGATCATGCATACATTACTGTGGCATCACAAGAAGATCAGTCGAATACCACATGGGGAAAAAACTTCTTGAGATAGAGAACAAATGTTACACTGAACCTCACTAAAACTATAGATAAATTGATTTCAAACTCTATTCTAATTTATGATGAAATAATATAACAAGAGAAAAAGATCTAAAATTACAAAAAAGAAAAACCATGTTCTTAACAATTTTCTTTGGATCTGGTCAAATCATCATGCACATCTTCTGATTCTGGCTCATCAGATTTCTGCATAAATCACACTATAACGTTATACCACTTTAAAACAAACAAATTTAAGAATATGGATGTATTTCTCAAAAGAAAAGTACCTCGTTTTCATTCACCTCCATTAATGGAATAGATCCATATTCGAGAAAAGTTGCGCTGTTGTATATTCCAGCGTTTTCAGTTTCACCTTCAGCATAAAACTGGCCTCCTAAGTATGGTGGTTGTTGTTGGCTAATCGATGCATTGATCACTATATTAGAGTCTATAGTGCCCAATACTGAGCTGTATTCATCTTGATATTGCTCACCGACAAAACCGTTTCCCATGGTAGTAGTGTTAGGTTCAAGCATCACTTGATGGTCAGTAGCTAGAGTTACATCGTGCCAGTTTCCGTTATTATAAGACGATTCGTCGACATGACGAAGAGCATGGGAAGAAGATGGACCGCTATATACAGGATGGACAAAAGATTCACCTAAAGGAGGTACAAAAGGTTGATCTAAAGGATAATGTCCATTGTATTGACCGGTATATACGGGAAGAACTTGGGAAGAAGATGGACCGGTATCTAGAGGAAGAATAGGATGTACAAAAGATTGACCAAAATGATGAACATGCACAGGATGAACCTGGGAAGAAGATGGATTTGCTAAAGACTGACAACCAAATGGAGGACATTGGCTGTTTGAAGATTGACCTACAAACCCTGACCTAATAGTAGCTATTTGTGTGTTTCCATGTAACATGGAAGAAGTGGCCAGACTATGTAGGAAAGGGTTGCTCGAGCCACCAGATAAGCCTCTCTGATTAGCCATTAGAGAATTTTCACAAAATCGGCTATGTGAATCTTGAAAATTATTACCAACGAGAGAGTATGGCTGATCAACTATAGCTGGACGAATTTCTCCACTCATACCATTTACCCCTTGATTCATTTGGAGGTAGGAAGTATCATTGGTTTGGTATGAATTAGCAGATTTGTTTGGTAACTTCTTTTTACGATACTTCTGCAACAATTCAATGATCCACAAACAAAGTGATATCAGAGGTCATGTGGATTCCCATATATGTCGAAATAAGCAAAACTCATACGGCAACTATACCTGAAATAAATGACAGTAACAAAATGAACAATAGATTAAAAGAAAACGATTTGTACCTGCAAATGACTTGCAACTTGGTCCCTCGAAAGATCTGTGTCACCCATGAGCTCAAGAATTCTTTTGGGGACAGCTTCTGCATTGGTAAAGAAAAAATAACTAAACTCAACAATTCAAGAAAATAATAGTAAAAAAATAAAATAAGCATAACAGTCACATACTTTTTCCGTCGATTTCTAATCGATTGACAGCTTCAACAAACTTTGCTTCGCGCTCAGATGACCAAGTAATTCGAGCTTTCTTACTACTCGACTCTCCCTCGAGGTTAGCATTGTGATCATGATTGTCACCGTGCTCCTCGCTATCTCTTCCTTGGTCTGCCGTTTCATTTTCATTAGAGGAGGGATTCACAAGATTGGATGTAGAAGCCATGGTTGAATCGGTAGCGTTTTTTATCGCAAGTGAATTCAATTTGAACATGCGATAAACATGCTGCCAGATCAGTTTTATGTCCTCCATTCTAACGGGCTTCATCAGATAGTGAACTGCACCGTGTTCAATCCCAGCCATAACCAACTCCGTGTCAGATTGAGAAGATATCACTGGATTCATCCCAAATAATTTGTAATATAGTTAAAAATACTATCATACTTCTTTAGATTAATAATATAACTCTAAGCTCCATAATATTAGATATACATAAGAAAAACAAAAGACTTACGGACAACGGGTATGTGTTTTTCGGCTATGATGGGTTCAAGATGTTTCAAACCATCGAGGTTCGACGTTTTAACATCACATATGATAATATCGAACCCGTTTTTCTCATCTCTCACAATATCCGGTATTTCTGCAGGACGAACGGTGGTATTAACTGCATGAAACCATATAATTCAATGTAAACACTGAAAGAAATTGAATAAACAATGAAAGAAATTTGAATAAACAAAAACTACCTTTATAGTTGCATTGATAGAGCATTGCCTCTAAGCTGTGGAGAGAAATTGGATCATCATCGACGGCGAGTACTCGAACTCCGGTTGGAAATCCCACCGGGAGAAAATCATTACGGAAAAGAGAAATATTCATCGGAAAATGATATGATTATTAGAAGGAGAAATTATGAGTATTAATTAGAGAGAGATTTCAACTAAGAGAAGAGATTTTTAAAATTTTAAATTTTTAACAGTGAACTCAAAACCAAGAGGTTTTATTTACCCTATCAATATAATATCTTTTATATTTTACCGTTCAAGTATTATCATCTAACGGTCATATTTTTTATCTTTCTTAAAAAAAAATTATTCAAATTTTCTAAATTTAAATCTAACTATCTATCTATATCTATATCTATATATATATATTAATAGTTTTATTTTAAATTTGTTTTTATTATCATCAACGGGTTTCATAGACAAAACGACATTCCTGAACTTCACCTAACACTATTTAGATAAAAGAGAAAATATACCTGAACTTCTACTCCCTAGGTGTAGGGAAGGCGGAGAGAAGGGTGCAAAGTTTGGCAATGGCGTAGGAGACGACGATAGCTAGACCGGCCATGAGACGGCTAGCGCGGCCAGTGGTCCCATAAAGTCATACCACCGTAAAGTCCTACGCATTTCTTGACCGGACCCGGTTCATTTCATCGGTTGAAGTTGACGCAGAACCGGTAATTGGGCCAGAGCTGGAAAGTAAGAAGTGGGGCTAGATAAAGAGGAGTTAAAGGTCGCCATTTTGATTTGTATATCTGTGTGGGTTTGGCGACTGATTCGAAGATGGTGGATTTATAGTGAGAGAAGGAGAGCGATGGTGTCTTTAGGTTTAGAGAGTGAGAAAATTGACAGAAGGTGTAAACTTTTATTAACATAAAAAAATTGGTCTTTTGAAAAAACATTTTTATTCTCTTTATATTCGATAATATTATTAGGTATTTTTATTTTCTTTTTCTATAATTTTTTTGAGCTATAGTAAATGGCATGTATTATAATTATTGAATTTTAGTTTGAATTTTTGTTATTTTAGTTTATTTTCTTTCTATATTTTTTATATTTACTATAATTTTTATTTGATTATGTCGTGGTTTTTGAATTTATTTCATCATTAAAATCGATTTGTAGGTTCTGTATATTTTAGTTTTGATTATGTTTTTATTCGATTCTAGGGTTTGTTATCGATAAAATGTAATTGAAATGTTTGATTGAGTTATGTTTTTTTCGTTTTTCATTTTCTTCTTCTTCAGGTTTTGTATAAGTTTTCACGAAAAATATGAAGTTACAAACATGTGTTTGTTATGCGTGTCCTGTACGAGATGAGAGACAATAATAATTATTACATGAGAGACTTGTTTATGTGATATATGCGAGGTTGTGTAACCATCAGATGTGAGACTTTCTTGTGATAGATACGAGACTATTGTTATTTTCCTAAAGATATATGCGAGACATGTATTTTATTTTTATTATTTTAACTAGCATATACAGGTACACGATGTCTAGAGGTTGACTATTTATTTTTAAACTAAATGGTGAACTTGCAATGCGTGATCTTGGTCCGTTTAAAGACTTTAAATATATGATTAAATTTTTTTTAAGTAAATATGATGTATTGGTTCAGGTTAAATTCCGATTAAGACAATGTTGTGGTCACCTAAAAAGTATTAGCTTAGGTTGTGATGGTGATTTAGTTACTTAGGTATCAATTATTGTTACTTTATGGGCTTCAACTGCTAGTGTTGGTATTGGAAATGATGTTGTTGTTAACGATAATGTTAGAGAAACTTCTTAAAGTTTATTTGAAGCTTTAAATCAGGATTTTATTGGTGGTGAAGTAAATCTGGTATGAATGTTATTGATCACAATAATAAACAACTTGATATTGTTGGTTGGATTGATGAAAGTAGCGGTGTTGGGCAGGTTTTTTAAGACGTTTTGATAGATTTAAGCTTAGCTATTAGTAAGCTTGTTTTACAAGAAGTTTTTACTTTCAAATGTTTGCGTAATAATAAAGAAAGAGTAATTGTTTATTGAACGAAAAATATTTAAATGGCTTCCCTTAGAGACTTTATGCTAAAAAAGATAAGTCTATATAATTTTTTGGTTAAGAAGTATGTTCAACCCTCACATTTGTGGGAGTGGTTTTTTAAAATAAATTAGAAAGCATTTATCATCGGATTTGTTTTCTAATAAGATACGTGCTTTTTTAGGAGTAATGTTGATATTACATACACAAGTTTTGAATTGTATTTTTTTTAAATGATTATGGTTTAGATATCGTTTATCGTCTTTCATGAATTGCTTTAGAGAAAGCTAAGACAAATGTTTATAGAGACAGTTCTACTTCGTATAAACTACTCCAAAATTATTTCAAAACAATGAAGATTTTTTATAGTAGTACTAACTACGTACTCGAATATACTTTAGGAATCAATATCTTCAAGCGTTGTTTCGTAGCATTTGGTTCGTGTCTTCATGATTTCAATTCTTATCGTCTGTTTTTATTTATTGATGAAACCTTTTTTACGGGGAAATATAAAATGGTATTACTATTTGTCATAGCTAAAGATGGTAATAATCGCGAGGTTTGTTCTCTACTGTTTTGTATTGCATAACATGTTCGTTTCTTATATAATACCTACAAATGCGAAACGAGGTATAACCAAATTAGATAAATGTGAAACGATATATATGAATATAATAGATGCGTAACCATAGATAATCAATATGATAAATACAAAACTATGTATAATCAATACGATAGATACAAAACTTGGTATAATCGATATGATAGATATAAAAGTTGATATAACCAGTGATAGATGTGGGAATCGATACGATAGATGCGAAACCATATATAATCAACATAACAATTTGATTTATGATATATTTTCCATAACTATATGCAGGTATCTTTCCTTGTATTTGGTATTGATGAGGCTAAAGATTCTGAAAAATGGGTTATGGTTTAGTAGATGTTGAAAACTCATTTGTTAGATCGTCAAATCACATTTATAAGTGATCATCATTTAGGTATTTTCAGTGTTTTGTTTGCTTTGTTTCCAAATTTCTATCATGCCTACTGTATTATCATCTTATAAATAGTTTGAAGTATTGTTTGAGTGGTACATCTACACCATTTAAAGAAAATATGATTTATATGTTTTAAAAGTGTACTTATATCGCGACTCAAAACTTTAAAAATTAGAATATATAGATGAATTTCTTAAAGAATAAGGTCATAAAGTTGTTAGTTTTTGTGAGAATTTACCTTTGAACAAATATGATTGTGTTTTTTTTCAAAAGTATAAGGTATGGTTCTATGGCTTCTACTTCAGCCGAGTCTTTTAATCATCAGATCAAACAGTATTATAATATTACTTATGTGTCAAATTTCAAGATGTTATGTTGATGTTGAATGTTGAACTAGTGATTTATATCCTGAATTCGATAAGAAGTTAAAAGTCAATATGGAAAATTCAATTGGTTGTTCATTCATTTACTCTCTTTTTTACATGAAGTTTATTATGACCATGTTATGGTTTCCGATTTTAGTGTATCTACATGTTATTGTAGTGTGTGGCAACATGATTATTTTTCATGCTCTTACGTTTTGGCTGTCATATTTTATATAGATGAGAACCCTATGAAATATGTTTACCCAGGTTATTTTATAAGCTCTTACAAGGAAATATATTCATATGCCATACCCGTGTTTACTATTTTTGGTCATGCATCTATTTCAATAACGTTTCCAAATATACTTCTTTCAATTTTAAAAAGAAAAGCTATAAGACTTAAGAAGAAACGTATTCCATAATGGGGAGAATTAAGTACGTGAAAGACAATGTGTAGTTGTTGTTTGAAATGTAGTCATAATAGATGTGTATAGGTTTTGTAAGACCAATGTAACTTTGATACTTTTAATTGTTTAAGGCTTCTGTAATTTTGAATTTTTGTTATTGTATTAATCTATTTTATTTTTGTTAGTTTTTTCTCATTTTTTTCATAATCAAAATACATGGATAGTGTAAGCCTTATGTTACCATCCTTTTGACTATTGACATTTATCATGACTAAAATACATTTATAGTGATAGATGCGAGACAATATGATGCATGATAGATGTAGGAACCATACATAATACATATGGTGAAACCAATCATAACCAAATACATAGATGGCGATAAATATTAAACATGGTCATGGGTTTGATAGATGCATGACTAGGTAATGTTTGATGATATGTGTGAAACCAACTCATAGGTTTGATAGACGCGGGCTCCTTTTTTTATTATGTGTATTGAACAATTATATCTTATCATTTAAGATATTTGTAGTAAGGGTGAATGGATTCCCCTTCGACTCTATATGCAACACCCTCGCTCTCTTACATCTTTTTTGCATATGATTTAATGCTGTTTGTAAAGGCTTTAAAAGAACAATTTGAATTGATTAAATAAGTATTATGTCTGTTTTGTGATGAATTTTTCCAATCAGTAAGCTATAAGAAGTCGATAATAATATTTTTTGAGAATATACAACAAAGTCACAAAAATGATTTGGTGTCTTGGAGTGGTTTTTTTGTCTCAGTGAATCACTGAGAACGTATTTGGGTACGTTAATTTCTTCAGGTTACCTCACAATGAAGTTTTATTGGCATATTACTCTGAAGATGAAGGGAAAATAACCGAATTGGAAATCGCATAATCTCTCTTTGGTGAGTTAGATAACTATGGCACAATCTATTTTGAGCGTGATCACGAATTATACTATGAAAACAATTAAGTTATCAGTGCATATGTGTAATGAAGTAGATCAAATTATTAGATATTTCATTTGGGGTTCATCCGAAGAGGGTAGAAATATCCATTAGGTGACCTGAGATAATATGTGTAGACCAAAAAAAGAAAGAGGCTACAATTTAGGGGTAGAAGGACTTTCAATAAAGCATTCTTAGCTAAGCTGGGATAAAATATCCTACAAAATGAAAATCGGTTATAGGTGAGGGTTCTCAAACAAAACTATTTTAAAGAAGGTTTTTGAAGCTTGCAATTAAATCTTCGGATTTGAAGATGTGTAAAAACATATTGGAACAACTAGGATACGTAAATTCATGAGGTGATTATAGCTCAACATTGTGATGGAGAACGGTACAAATGGAAACTGGAGCCATCATAAGTGTTTTTTGGTAAAATCAGTTTATAATTTGTTGATCCCCTCAAGTTATGAGGCAGTATCCAAGTGAGAAAAGCTTTAAATGCTCAGGTATCTACAAAAAGTACGAGTACCACTTTGGTGTGCACTAAATAATAGTCTTCTAACAACAGTTAATTTTGTGAGACATAGTGTCACGGTATCGATTCTTTAAGGGGGATGTGGTAAGGCCTTTGAGTCGACTTCTCGCTTATTTTGAGATTGTAATAGATACAAAGATCTTTGGGAATAATGAAGTGTTTTGTGGATTTGAAAAAAATATCTTTAAGAGTATGACATAATATGTAATACCTACAAGAAGAGCGTCATAACTTCAAGGTGAACATCGATCAATTTCTATTTACGCACTAGAAAATGAACAAGCAAATGTAAGAGATTGTAGTTGGTGGAGCAAATTATTAAGGTTTCCGGGGAAATCCAATAGCCTAGAAAATTCAACACTTGGATTGGCTATGGTATGACATATATGGTTCGATATCAATAACATGATTTTTGAAAGAAATTTGAGACAATAGTCTATAACAAAAATTTGGGTTATGGTTTGTAGCTCAAAGATTATCTTCGAGCTTAGGGAAAATAGGTTGACGAAAGACTTATAATATTATTTCTAAGTACACTGTTAAAATGAACAAAGCCAGGTGTAAGAGGTAAACTCAATGTTAATGAGTGTTTTTGGTCGAATCCTTTGATAATGGATGTAAGAGGAGTGTTTCCGGATGTGAATAGTTTTTTTCTATGTGAATTCGCTGGCTTAAGCTTTGTATTATCAGTTTTATAGGTGGAACCTTATGTGTTAAAGTTCATCCTATATATGGATTTGGACCGTAAATATAAGATTCTTGTTGTAGAGACTGTCTCGCTATAGTAACACACGCAAATGAAAAGTGGTGATGACAATGAAAGTCGTGAAGAGGATGCATTTATTATATGTAGATAAATTTTTATGAATAATTGAATCTTTGAATTCAACCATGCTTATAGAAAATTTAATTATCGTGTTGGCTGGATAAATAAATGAGTGGTGGTTTCAATAGAGGGACTACTCGTGAGCGTTGATATACACTAGTCGATGGTTTGCATATGAATAAAAGAAACATTATATATAATGCTATAATTTTTATATTTTGTTTTTTCATGAGATAATAAAATTGATATATACATAGTTATACCATATATATTATAGTTAAAACACAATTTTAGATAGACGAACGAAATGCGATATTTTTATTTTATTTATTGTTTCATAATATACATAATATTTGCACAAGTATTCATATGCATGTCCAATGTAGAAATGTAAATTATATCATATGTAGACAAAATGTAGTCTTATGAGAACAAGATGTAATAATGTCATATTTGGGCGAGGCATGTATAATTTTATTTACGAACATTACACACATAAGATTGTTACATATATAAATGATATTAAAATATCTTGGACGCAAAGTGTACAAATGGTATCTACATGAGATTTTTATGTTAATATATATTTAGCTTATTTATATTGTGTTATTTATATGTGGGGAGATGTAGTGTTCACACCGATATATTTTCATTTGAAGATTATATAATAAGGTTATGGTCGGGCCTTTTCCTAGTGATATGACAAATTTTAGAGGGTATTATACTATTGTTTTATCAATTGTTGGCCTAGTTAGTATATATACAATGTTGTTATACGTTTAGCTCATGAATAATTTTTTTATTGTATTTAGGTTCCATATTTTTCTTATGTTTTCATATAGTTGACATTGGTCGTCCAAAATTTTAGTCATGGAAATATATATATATATGACTTGAAGATTTATTCTCATTTTTTTTACATGAGAGTTGTAATTGTTGATAGTGTTCTATTAACGTTAAGATATTTATTAGTTTCAAAGTGTGACAAGAAATCAAGAGACACATACTTTTTGTCTGAACAATAAAGTTCATTTTTTTGTTACAAATGATCGTTCCAAAGATGTTTTAGTGGGATTATCTGTCTTAGTTATGTTTGGAGGAGAACGTCTAGAGAGAGATACAAAGGAAAGCTAGAGAGAGGCGCTGACAAAAGTAGTAATAAAGTAATGATTGAGTAATGATCGATTCATTTTCTCTAAAAAGAAGTGTTGTTTTATATAGTAAATTACATGATTACCCTCTTTATGTTCACCTCACCCTATTATTTTACCAATCTCAATCATAATTATTATTTATTACACAAAGCACCCATAATGTTACATACACTTTTATAAAACCAAATTACCTCTCATAATTTGTCGATTTAACTACTATTCCAAATAATTCGTTCCCTTATCAACAAATATTTACCATAATTCTTCTTACTTGTATGCACAATAACACTAGTTTTTCCATCAAACATGTTTGATGTTGAAAATGAGAAGTCGTTCATTACATTTATTCCTTTTATCTATTTTTGTTTTATTTTTTATCTCAACGATAGATAAATTAAAGCTAAGATTAGCACCCATCCTCAAATTTATGAGATTACTCCAAACCATCAAAACAAAACCAATGGCTTACCTCCCTTTAATTATGTGTCATTTAGATAATGTTCAGGGTTTGGTAGGTCATTGAATAAATAATTAAAACAATAAAAATGATCTAATGTTCAAGATTCTTAGTTTTTTTCTTGCCAAACCCATCTAATTATGTTAGGATTAACTTTATAAAACATATCTCTATGTTTATCGAATGACATTGTCAAGAAGAGAAGCCATTAATATATTAGAAAAACTCTAGAAATTGTGACGATTGAGCCGAAGTCATTCAAGATATCATTTTATCTAATATAGTCCTATAGAGGGTGACATTTTATTACCTCGTACTAAAGACAAAAACTGTTAGTAGAGATTATTTAGGACCAAATTATTATTTTTATACTCTTTTTCGGAGAGTTCTTGACCTTGATAAAGCCCGAGAAACTGTTTTTGCCATAAGTGTTTCAAAATGAAGAGTTCGTTTTACTATTCACCTAAAATTATAAGAGTCAACTAACATCGAATACCTAAATATTTTAGTGATGATATTAAAAAGTTATATCGTAGTGGGGTTTATTCGCCATTTTAAAACACTTTATCGATGTATACTCTAATTTTGGCATCCAACTTTTCTTATATTAACTCAACATCTTCACATAAAATTATAAGGTATATAATTAACATATATTGGACATGTGAAAGCAAATTTTTGTCTATGAGAACGAGGTAACAATATAGATTTGCATTAACAAAACAATCATAATCTTTAAAGTTTAAAAATGAAAAACTTTGAATAAACAAAAACTACCTTTATAGCTGCATTGACAAAACATTGTGTCTCAAGTTCAGAGAGAAATTGGATTATCTTCCACATCAAGTACTTGAACACCAGCTGGAATTCCCGTCGGGAGTAAATCATCACGGAAAAAAAATATTCATTGGAAAATAATTATTGGGAAGTGAAATTATGATTATTAATTAAAGAGAAGCTTCAAGTAAAATAAAGATTTTTAGAATTTTTAAACTTTTAACAGTGAACCCAAAACCCAAAAAGCTTTATTTGACAGAGAAAATAATCCTAACGGTACAATACTTTCTTGACCAGTTCATATATAATCATCTGAACGGTCATTTTTTTAATCTTTTTTAAATTTGTTTTTATTTATATATATATATATACTAATAGTTTTATTTTAAACCATATCACAAGAAAATATATCACAAAAGTTAAGGAGAAATATTCTAAAAGTAAATAATATTTCAAGTAAATATAAATTTATATATAAAAACTTACTAAAGTAATTATTCCTTCACTGCAACTATACTATATGTAGTTATGTTTAAATCGTTGTCTAGTCTTTTTACTATCACATTTTCTGTTATTTAGTCGATCGACTAAAAAATCACACGTGAGAGTCCTTTGACTATTGAAAATCTATAAAATTAGTCTTTGTTATTTAGTCCATCGATTAAAAAATGACAGGTGAGGGTCCTTTGACTATTGAAAATCTATAAAGTTAGTCAATGTGCATGGTTTTTCCCTCGTTCTGTCACGCGTCACCATAGTTAAATGGTATAAATATCACAAATAGTCCATCGATTTTTAATTCCATTTTTACCCTTTAAATTTAATATTTTTTTATTTTTTATCTTTTTATTATTCCGGAAATAGAGGATCACAAAATTTGAGATATCTTGTTCTTCTCTTCTTGGAAAATGAGCTTAGTTTTCAGAGTTCTTTTGTAAAAGTGATCATTACATAAAAGTGATCATTACAGTTTTAGTATTGGAGTCTTAGTTTTAGAAGTGTTGGTACCATACAAGTTCTTCTTATTGAAACAAAATATCACGTGAATAGAGTATTTTTCCTGCGGTGAAGAAATTATCTAAACCCTTTCTCATAATATTGAGTCGTTGTTCGAAGGTTATTACCAGATTTTCGGCCATCACTTTCCTAAAAAGTTATTCTCATTTTTCCTTCACCGTCACTAGAACAACCATGGTCACTAGGAGCAAGCAAAAACATCCTTCTCGGAGATCAACAATCGGCAATCTTTAAAGTTTTAGTTTTCTACTTATATTTTTAAGAGTATCTCGGCGATACTCTATTTTCGGAATAATAAAAAAAATTAAAAGGTAAAAATGGAATTAAAAGTCGATAGACTATTTGTGAGATTTGTACCGTTTAACTATGGTGACACGTGGCAGAACCAGAGAGAAAACCACGCGTCGGGACTAACTTTATACATTTTCAATAGTCAAAGAACCCTCACCCGTAACTTTTTTGTCGAATAACTAAATGGAAAAGAACGTAATAGTCGACGGACTAGATAGCGATTTAAACGTATATAATTAATTAATCACAACATTGACAAATTAAAAAAAAAACAAAAATATAAAACTGTTATAGTTTTAATTTATAAGATTATTATGATTTATAATATTATAATAAGTACCGATTATAGTCTTTTGAACTCGAAATTCACCTTAACACTATTTAGATAAAAGAATAAATATACCTGAATTTCTATTCCCTAGAAGTAGGGAAAGGCTGAGAAAAGGGCGCAGCGTCCGGAAATGGGGTAGGTGACGAGGATAGCTGGATCGGCTATGAGACGGCTAGTTCGGTAAGCGGTGATAAACAGTGGGGTACGCATCATCAAGCCGATTTTTAGTCCATAAGATTGAATCTAGGGACGACAATGTTGGTCCAAGTCGATTCGAACCGGTCGGAACCGCCTAACCCATTAGATTTTGTCCCATCCAAATTTATAATAAACCGAATACAAAAATAAAAATTATAGTTCGTATAAGGGTTCCGCTGAGTATGAATTTTTAGTTTATTCAATCTAATCGACCCGAAAATTATACGTATAAAAAATAGAAATAATAATAATATTATTAGTAATATTAATATTAATAATAATATAAAATAAATTATTAATTATACTTGATTTTAATAATATATAAATTTTGTAATTTTAATAACAAGAATTTTGATATATTTGATGTAGCTATTAAGAACTCAGCTTTTAATAATTACTAATTAATTCTTCCACTAAATATTATTTTTAATAACATATTTAATAATTATATTCTTCTAATTTAATCAATAATATTTAAATTTTTATAGTTCTTTTTAATTTTTTAGTATAAATTTATCAATAGTTTTTATTATTTAATTTAACATTATAATTTGCGTTAAGTTTGTCACAAAAAAACAATGTCACATTTAATATCGATATTTCAGAATTTTATTATAATAAATTCGAAGATGAAAAGATTGGGATAAATAGTATTGGAAACTTGAAAAACTTTTTAAAATATTGATGTTTATTTTAATATTTTATTTCACATTATTTAAGACATGTTTAGATGGTTTTATAAAGATTTATACTTTTTTTATTTCACTAACATTTAATGGTTTATTTAAGTATATTTGTCTTAGTTTAAAAAATCGCGTATTAAAGCCAGATCGGACTAACCCGTACACGTACAAACCTACAACGGACTTACTCGATTAGAATTCAATTAAAAAAACGAACACAAACGGATTAATCTTAACCCGATTCCAACCCAACACATTGTCATCTCTAATCATTAACCCATAAAGTTTAACGTATTTGTTTACGAGGGCTAATGGGTTTGAGAACTTATATCTCTAACATACTCTCTCAAACTCACAATGTAATAGTAATGAGCATTGAGAGTTTGTCCAAAGAAAACGAAATCGCGTTGTTAACTGAGTCTTTGTGAAAATATCAGCAACCTGCAAAGCTGATGGAACATATGGAAGCGAGATAGTGCCAATATGAAGATGATGTCGAGTGAAGCGACAATCTATTTCAATATACTTTGTCCTCTCATGAAAATGAAAATTCTTTGCTATCTGCGTGATGCTTTTGTTAACACAATATAAGGAAGTATGTTTAGTAACAGTAAACCCCATATCTGCAAGAAGCCATTGTAACCAAACAATCTCACATGTGGTCACAGCCATAACACGGTACTCAGCTTCAGTAGACAATCTAGAGACAACATCTTGTTTCTTACTTCTCCATAATATTAATGAAACTTCAAGGAAAATGCAAAAACCAGTAGTAGATTTTCGGTCATGAGGATCACTATCCCAATCAGCATCGCTATAGGAACACAGTTCAAGTGAAGAGGTCGAACGAACAAAATGCTCTGGAACTAAGTGCCATGAAGATATCTCAATATTCAAAGAACAACTCACCAATTGATGGATGTAGGAGCAGTAACAAACTAACTAACCACGTGAACATCATAAGCTATATATGGTCGATTAATTGTAAGATAGACCAAGCTCCTTACGAGAGTTCGATATAGAGTTGGGTCTGACAAAGGAACAACACAAGTCAGAGAATACCAAGCCTTGGTTTCAAGAGGGGTATCTACCGTCATGTTATCAGAAATTCACGTTCGCTCGAATAAATCAGGTATATATTTTGTCTAAGAGAGAATATAACCTTTTGGAGAGTGAGCCACCTCAATACCTAAAAAATAGCGCAATAGTCCCAAGTCCTTCATCGCAAAGTGTTGAGCCAAATCACGTTTTAGTGCCTCAATATTATCAATATCATCACCTGTAGTGATCATATCATCTACATATAGGGATAAAATAATTCATCATGCACCCGTACATCTGGCAAACAAGGCTGAATCATGATTGCTAGCAAGAAAACCAAATGAAGTAATAACCGTACATAATTTTTCAAACCAAGCATTAGGATCTTGTTTGAGACCATGTAAAGCTTTCATAAGTCAATAAAATTCACCTGTTTTGTGAGAAACATTTGGAGGAGGAGTCATGTGAACCTCCTCATAAAGATCTCCATACAAAAATGTATTTTTGACATATAGTTCGAAGATCTTCCACAGGCGAACGGATGAAACCGCAATAAGAGTACGAACTGTCGTCATTTTTTACACTGGGGCATATGTCTCATCATAATCCATACCATACTTCTGTGAATACCCTTTTGCTACAAGACGAGCCTTATATCTCTCAATAGATGCATCAAAATTTGTTTTAATTTTAAAAACTCATCGAGAGCCAATTATATGCTTACCGGATGAAGGCTTAACTATATCCCATGTATAAGTCTAATAAATAGTGGTAAGCTCTTCAACTATTTCATTTTTCCAACAAGGATCAGAAAAAACTTCTTTAAACAATTGAGGTTCGTATAAATCATGTATGTTTGCTATGAAAGAGGCAAAAGGAGCTGAGTAAAAAGAATACGCAAAATCTGGTAGATTGGTAGACGTACTTGTAAGAATAGATCTTCTGAGGGGTGGAGTTGGTGTTTCACTAAAAGAATGAGCTGACTCAGGCCTTGATGAAGCAATAATAGTATCAGTTTTAGTCGATGTCTCATGATCTGACACACAAATATCAATAGGTATGTCGCTGTTATTTTCAAAAGGATCAATAGTTTGAAGTTTGGTACTTGTTATATCATGTGATTTCGCTGGAATCGAATAAAACGGGATATGCTCAAGAAATGTAACATGTCGAGAGACATAAAGTTTCTGACTAGTGGGATCAAAACAAAAATAACATTTCTGTCTAACACCATAAACCAAGAAGACACATATTACGGATAAGGCCCAATTTGTTGCGTTCTACATGAGGATGAAGGACAAAACATGTATATCCAAACACTCGTAAGGAAGAATACTCTAGAAGTTTTCTATATAACTTTTGAAAGGGAGACATCCCTGCATTATGACCAGTGATTAATCACATATACAACAGTATGAATTGCTTATCCCAAAAAAATAGTAGAAACCTCAATAGATAAAAGCAAAGACCGAGCAATCTCAACAAGGTGTCAATGTTTTCTTTCTGCAACACTATTTTGCTGAGGGGTGTCAGTGCAAGAAGTCTAATGTATGGTACCATCATATGCAAGTAACTGATTAAAATCATTAGATGTATATTCACCCTCTAAGTCACACCTGAAGCATTTTATTACAGTAGAATGTTAAGTCTTAACAAGTGCCCAAAATTATCTAATAAATTCCAAGGAAATTTGATCTTCGTTTTATAAGGTAAACCCAAGTATAATGAGTATAATCATCGATGAAAGAAACATAGTAGGAAAAACCACCTTTTGTGAAGATGGAATGGACCTTAGACATCAAAATGAATAATATCAAATGGAGCAATAGAAGAAGTAATACTTTCATTTAACGGTAACACCAAATGTTTTGCAAGTTTACAACCACTACATTCCGATATATTACAAGAGTTTAAGTGACCTTAAGCACCTGTAGAGACTAAATTTTTTTAACGTGATGCAGATAAATGTCCTAGACAAGAATACCAAAGATAAAACTCATACGATGAATGATTCAAACGAAATAAAGATAAATCAACACCATAGGAAGCAATATCAGTCAAGTATGTTTCAACACCATATACATCCACATATGTTACTTTGATTTTCTCTAAAATATAGAGTTTCCCTATTTTGCAACCTGTCTCAATCACTCTATGAGTCTGTTGATTTTGTATAGCATAAACAGAATCAGAAAATACGATGCAATAACAGATTTAGATATCGGATAGCGATATATGAAGGCTACAAATAAAGTTAATACCCTCTAGTGGCATTGGTGTATCACTAGCAGACAAAACAGATATGGGTGAAACATAAGACAACAAAACAAAGTTCGACACGTGAGGTGACATGTGATGAGACGCACCCCAATCCAAAATCCACAATGGTGAATCAATACCTGAAGTGGAAAACAAAAACATACCTAAACGGTATGCAGATGTAGACATAACAAATTTCTTCTTATTTAGTTTGTTACCAATAGACTGTAGATAATCATCTTTTCCTATCATATTCACAATACGATCCACAATCTCTAATCAAATCAAAGTCAAAGTAAAATCTTAATCAAACCCCAAATCCATAAATCAAACTCAGTCCAAATTCAAAATCTCAATGGTCCAACGAAATCAAATCGAATACTCAATCAAATCCAAATCCAAAATCAGGTCCAAATACCAAACTAAATCAAAATACCAACTTTTAATACCAAACTAAATCCAAATACCAAACAACAAACTTATTGCATTGTTCCAGTAGCGATTTCTCTCGAATCGTAGCATAAAATCATAATCCAATCAGTCAGATTGAAGGATTAAATGTCCCAAATATGCTCTCCAAAATAAAGAAAAAACGAAAACTATTTGCCTTTCGATCAGACCGTCTATCTAGGGTTGCACACAGTAGATCTGAAAACCAAAAACTGTATCTATTCTGACAAAAATTAAATCAAAATTTCCAACACAAATCCAATCAAAACACAAGAGAACAAATTGGAAACCACACAAAAGCCGATCCAAAAAAAACAAAAAATCCAACTAAAATCACAATCGAAATCCAAATAAAAAAACCAATGCAGTTTTTACGACAAACATCTTTTCTATTCTAAATCGAAATCCAAATTAATTTTCTGTAATTAATTTTAACAATTAATTTCTTGAAATTAATTTTAACAATTAATTTCTTGAAATTTCACCAATTAATTAATTGATACTATTATACAAATTAATTCAACTCACTATTATAATTTTACCAATAATTCAATATTGCAATTTATCAATTGATTCGATATTAATTGCAATTTTACCGATTAATAGCAACATACCTTCAAATTACTCATCTAATTTGCCGTCTGCAACTTCACAAATTAAATCAAATATTGAAATTTTACAAATAATTCAACTTGCAATTTTACTAATTAATAGAAGATTAGCAGTGACAATTTTATTAATTAATACACAAATTTACTAATAACTCAAGTATTGCAATTTTATGATCGGACAGTAATCATCTTCTTTATCGACAATTTTACAAATTAATATGTTCACGACAGGACTTATCTTCTTTATACGGTTTGTGTCAACCGACTTCCTTGTTATTATATCTACGAAATAGAGGGATCCCTATGCTTCACCGATCAAATTACTTCAGACTCTGATACCATGTTAAGAAACAAAGAGAGAAAAGAAAGAAGTAGTCTCAAATAAGCGGTTAGGGTTTATTATTTAGAAAGCGTACGTATTACATTGAACATATGCATGAATTTATAGATAAAATAAAGGGCTAATGGGCTTGGGACCTTATAGGTCTAACACAACCTCACATTTGTATGAGTGGTTTTTGAAAATAACTTAGAAAGCCTTTATCATTGGATTTATTTTCTAATAAGATATGTGATTCTTTTAGAAGTAATGTTGATATTAAAGACACAAGTGTAGAATTATTTATAAAAAATGATTATGGTTTAGATATCGTTTATCGTCTTTCATGAATTGCTTTAGAGAAAGCTAAGAAGACTGTTTATAGAGATAGTTCTTCTTCGTATAAACTACTCCAAAATTATTTCAAAACATTGAAGATTTTTTATAGTAGTACTGACTACGTACTATAATATACTTTGGGAATCAATATCTTCAAGCATTGTTTCGTAGCATTTGATTCTTGTCTTCATGATTTCAATTCTTATCGTCAAGTTTTATTTATTGATGAAACTTTTTTTACGGGGAAAAATAAAATGGTATTACTATCTGTCATAATTAAAGATGGTAACAATTGTGAGGTTTGTTCTTTATTGTTTTGTATTGCAAAACATGTTATATTCTAATGTTATATCTATAAATGCAAAACCTGGTATAACCAAATAAGATAAATCTGAAACGATATATATATATATATCAATATAATAGATGCGCAACCATAAATAATCAATATGATAAATACAAAACTAAATATAATCAATGTGATAGATAAAATACTTGGTATAATCAATATGATAGATGAAAAAGTTGATATAACTAGTGATAGATGTGGGACACCAATACGATAGATGCGAAATCATATATAATCAATATAACAATATAATTTATGATATATTTTCCATAACTTTTTGCAGGTATTTTTCCTCTTTTATTTGGTATTGATGAGGCTGAAAATTCTGAAAATTGGTTATGGTTTATGTAGATGTTGAAAACCCATTTGTTAGATCGCCAAATCACATTTATAAATGAACATTATTTAGGTATTTTTAGTGTTTTGTTTGCTTGATTCCAAAGTTCAATCATGCTTACTGTATTATCATCTTATAAATAATTTGAAGTATTCTTTGAGTGGTATATCTACACCATTTAAGGAAAATATGATTTACATGTTTTAAAAGTGTACTTATACCGCAACTTAAAACCTGTAAATTGAATATATAGATGAATTTCTTAAAGAATGAGGTCATAAAGTTGTTAATTTTTGTGAGACTTTACCTTTGAACAAATATGCTTGTATTTTTTCTCAAAAGTATAAGGTATGGTTTTATGGCTTTTACTTCAGCTGAGTCTTATAATCATTAGATTAAACAATATTATAATATTACTGATGTGTCAAATTTCAAGATGTTATGTTGATGTTGAACGTTGAACTAGTGATTTATATCCTGAATTCGATAAGAAGTTAAAAGTCAACGTGGAAAAATTCGTCAATTGATTGTCAATTTATTTAGACTTTTTTACACTAAATTTTTTATGATCATGTTATAGTTTCCGATTTTAGTGTATCTACATGATCTTGTAGTGTGTGGCAACATGATCATTGTTTTTTATCTTACGATCTTCCTGCCATATTTTATATAGATGAGAATCCTATTAAATATGTTTGCGTATGTTATTTTATAAGCTCTTATAAGGAAACGTATTTATCTATCATACTCGTGTTTACTATTTTTGGTCATGCATCTATTTAAAAATATTTTCTAGATATACTTTCTTCAATTTTGAAAAGAAAAGCTAGAAGGCCTAAAGGTAATAAATAAAGTCTTATGCGACAATTTGTATAATTAATGGATAGATTTTAGGTCTTATATAAGAATGAAGGATCAATGTGTAATTAACCCGTTTGTGTAACTAATTCTGTTACACTAAGTCTTGGCGTCTATATATAATGGTTAAGGCTGAAATCAATACACACAACATTTTCTTAAGCAAAACTCTCCTTCTTTACTTTCTCTCTCTAGTATCAGTATTTCTTTCTTTTTTCTTTCTCAAGGACCATATTTCACTCTCATCAAATTGGCGACCACAGTGGGATTTGTCAATCAATACCTTGATTTCACAATAAAAAAACCAGAAGCAATTGATTTTTCGATTTGTTTTAGCTGTTCTTAATCGATTATTCGTACCTGTTCTTAATCGATATTTTTGTAGTTGTTTAGGATCAACGATGGAACCAGAGAATGAATATTATCCTTTGTGTTCGAAAAGCAATTGAGACTCGTAGTTGTTCTGATTTGAAGTGATTGGAGAAAAATATATTTTGAATCTGACAAAGAGCATCGTCTTTTGCGAAAGGAGAAAAACGATAAGCTTCAGTGTATTGAATCTAGTGGGGATGAGTTTTTACAGTTTGGAATCTGAGGGATTATCTAGGCAAAAAAACTATTGAGGATCTTCCAAAAAAGAAAGAAGTAGGCCTCGAAAATCTTGCAAATATAGTAAATCTAAAATGAAAAATGTACCTTATTGTTTGAGGGAATCAAAATGTGTAAGGGGTATACATCTAACCATTACACGGGCATAGATGATTGGAATTGGTATGTTGTTATTTGAGTGGGATGAGACGATCAGTATATGCAAGGAATGGACTGGAGAAATTCTTCTCTAACTGCTTATATTAGGTCTATTCCGCTTCTGAAGAATTTTGATCCTCTGATCCTCGACTTAGGCCATGAGAATTCCAAAAGTTAAAAATCTCCTCTTTGTTGTTTTATTTACTAAGTATCCTGGTAATAATCCTTGTCTGAAAGCTGCCATAACAACTAATACTTCACAGTCATCTAGCCCCACTTTTGTTAGGACAAAACACTTCGTATAATCTTTCAATTTTTCACCTACAACCTACTTACAACACCATTAGCTCGTATTTCTTTACTACCCACAAATTGTCTTCAAAAAGCTTATAAAAATCCATGAAATTAGCAATAAACCCCATCGGAATCTCGTTGTACCACTTTAACGCTTTTCCTTTAAAAGTTTAAGAAAATGCTCTGCACACCAGCCTATCATCATCTTCGAAGTTCATCAAATAGTTCTTAAATTGTTCTATGTGGTCATCGGGATCTTGAGTCCCATCAGCAGTTATGTGAATTTTAACTAGGAGCGTTGCTTCAATTTATAAAAAACTAGAGGTTATGTGAATTTTAAAAAGGCAGCTCTAACAAAAAGGCTAAGGGAAGAGTGTAACAATATATTTTGTAAGTATCATAATGATATTGGACATGATACTGCAGATTGTATTGCTTTAAAAAGGAGGTGCTAGTTTTAATAGAAAATGGCAAATTAACTGCTTTTGTTAAAAGTCTGAATGAATAGTGGTTCAAAAATTCCAAGCACGTCAACACAGTAGGCATCTAATTCAAACTTGAATGAAGAGAGTACATTAATGATCCTAAACGCTAAGTGTGAAGAATTCGATGCAGACTCAGAATATTTGGTTGCTGATTCAGATCGGTTAATTTTGTTGGTTGTAGATGGACCAATGGAAAAAGGACGGGTTTAGAGTTTGTGTGAGTACTTTGAATCCTTAGAAATTTTTGGGGGAGATTCCATGACTGCCAGTACCAATAGTTATAGGAAGAGGTATGCGGTGAATTAAACTGTTCAGATACAAGGGAGGACGTCTACACATTTGTATGGGGAAAAAGATACTCATTTTATTCTTTTTGATGAGGATGACTTTAAGGGTATTGAAGGACCTCATGAAGATGCGGTGGTAATTGGGACTGAAATAGTTGGTATGGAAATTCGCTGTGTCCTTATAGATATAGGGAGTTCTGCGATGTACTATTCAAGTCAACCTATGATAGGAGGCGTAATCCACCTCGAATTCATCAATCAGATCGTACTATAATTGGGTTTACAGGTGTCGCGGCTCATGTTATTGAAGAGTTCGAGGGTGAAATTTGTTTGGGAAAAGAGCCTTTCAAGAAGAAAGTCCAAGTTTTGTTCATGGTAGTGGATTGTTTGGTCAGTTGTAATGCTATTTTTGGGAGGTCATGGCTTTTGAGGATGCATGCAGTTGTTTCTACTGTACATCAATATTTGAAGTATGTTATTGGATATCGTGTTGGAGTAGTCTGAAACGATCAGAAAGTGGCCAGAGAATGTTATGCAACAGCTCTTCGTGTCCAAGGCTCTAATAGTGGGGATCGAATAGCTGAATAACAATTAGGGGGTTGACCTCAAATGACAAAGAATGAGTTGATGATCCGAGGGAAACCCTGAGTATTTTAACAGTGAGTGAAAATATAGAAGAATATGTATTTTCTGATAAGAAGACTTTTCGAATAGGAACATTGTTGTCACCAACTTTGCGTCATCAATTGTTACAATTTTTGTTTGCTAATTTGGATGTTTTCGCTTGGAAAACAGAAGATGTAGTGGGGGTTCCACTTGAAGTAATATGTCATAGCCTAGCCATAAATCCGAAGAATAAACCTGTAATCCAGAAAAGACGTATTTCTTTTGAAAAGTCAGAGGTTATTGTGGTTGAGGTGAATCACTTGTCCAGGGTAGGACATATAAGGGAGGCACAATATACTTTATGGACAGTAAATTCAGTGGTGGGTAAAAAGAATAATGAGAAATAGAGGATATTTGTTGACTTCATAGATTTAAATCTAGCTTTTCCTAAAGATCCATTTCATGTTCCTCGAATAGATCAACTGGTTGATTCTACCTCAAGAAATAAAATTTTATCTTTTATGGATCAAGGCTTACATTGCTATAGAATTATGCCTTTTGGGTTGAAAAATGTTGGAGCAACATATCAGAGGTTGATGAACAAAACTTTTGATTCTCGGACTGGGAGAATTATAGAGGTGTATATTGATGATATGTTGGTGAAAATCACAACTGATGATACACACTTGGAGGATTTAGATGAGTCTTTTTTAATCTAAAGGCTATTCGGTTGAAACTAAATCCTGAGAAGTGTACGTTTGGAGTTGAATAAGGAAATATTTTTGGGTATATTATTAGTGAAAAATGACATCATCTTGAACTATTAAGGAAGTGCAAATATTGACAAAAAGGTTAACTGTCTTTAATAGATATATTTTAAGATTTTCTGACAAATTTTTTTCTTTTTTCAAAGTTTTACGAAGACCAAAGAAGTTTGAGTGGAAATCGGATTTTGAAGTAGCATTCTCAAGCATTAAGGAACTTTTGTCCTCACCGGAGATATTAACTTAGCCTCGAATTGGAGAGCAGTTGTTTCTATACATAGCAGTGTCAGGTTTTGCTGTAAGTGTTGTTTTGATAAGTGAAGATTCAGGAATTTCGAAGCTAGTTTACTATGTTAGTAAGAGTTTTTTAGCAGCATAAAAAAATATTTGAGACTTGAAAAACTGGCAGTGGCTTTAGTGGTGACTGCTAGGAAAACGCGTCCTTATTTGCAAGCTCATACTGTTGTGGTTCTAACTTTATTCCATGGAAAAATGTTTTACAGCGCCCCAACATTTCTGGAAGGATGACAAAATAGTCAGTGGAGCTTGAAGATTTGGATATCATTTTTGCTCATCGAACGGCTATCAAGGCCCAATCCTTAGCTGATTTTATTGTTGAGTTTCATTTAAGTATATTAGATGAATACATAGATAAGGAGGTTTTACCAAGAAGTTCGATGTGGGTTGTTCGAACTGATGAAGGTTCTAGTATTCTAGGATCCAATGCGAGGGTTCAAATGATTTCTTCATCCGGGGACGCAATGTATCAAGCCATCAAATTTGGTTTTCATGCATCGAATAATAGAAGA
This sequence comes from Limnanthes douglasii subsp. nivea, assembly GCA_036936605.1. NCBI lineage: Eukaryota > Viridiplantae > Streptophyta > Magnoliopsida > Brassicales > Limnanthaceae > Limnanthes > Limnanthes douglasii. The sequence goes on along the minus strand of JAUPFV010000001.1, from coordinate 20,695,281 downwards.
TGAGTATGAAGCTACATTCGCTAGTGTAAGGCTTGCAAGCATTTGTGGGGCAACTTCAGTTCGTTTGGAAACAAATTCCTAATTAGTAGCATATCAAGTCGCTGGTGTTTCTGAAGCTAAATAAGGATCATTTAATTATGTATTTGCGAGAGCTTCGAAACTTGACTCTTCTGTTTGACCATGTTATTGTAGAACATATCAGCCGATGATACAATACAATTACTGATTCTTTGGCAACCGTTGTTTACAGAGAAGAGTATCATTGGATTTTATTACAGGAGAGTCCTTCGATTCTAACCCGTTCAGAAAAGTGTAAATATGCATAAGAAGTTTTTATCACACCAGATGTAATTCAAAGTGTGTGGATTGTTGATATCCTTAATTTCTTGTTGAAAGGAATGCTTCCTCAATATGTGCAATTGGCTAAAACATTAAAGAATAAAGTTCATGGTTATGGTGTATTGGATGTGGTGTTATACAAGAAGTCTTCAAGTAGGCCATTATTGTGTTGCTTGAATAAAGAGTCTCATGAAATTCTATCAGAGTTACATGATGGAGAGGGTTCAACACACTGTGGATTCAAGGCATTAACACGTCGGGTTTTGTTGGCAGGTTATTATTGGCCTTCAATTATGAATGATGCCAAAGTTTTAGTTCAAGGCTGTGATACTTATCAACGTTTTGCCAATTCTTTTCACAAACCAGCATTACCATTTATGTCTATATCTGAAGCTATATCTTTTGACATGTCGGGAATAGACTTGGTAGGACTACTAACTATGGATTCTGGAGGACGCCAAATTATTATTGTGGCAGTGGATTATTTTTAGAAGTGGGAAGAGGTTGAACCATTGTCTGGAACAAAAGCCAAAGATGTTATTAAATTCATTGTGAATAATATTTGTTGTCGTTTTGAGGTTCCTCGATAAATCACCACAGATAATGATCCTAAATTTAATAATAGAGAGATGGTTTCCTTTTGTGTTTCAAGGGGAATAACATTGTTTTTCTAAACCTTTTCATCCCCAAGCAAATGGTCAAGTGGAAGTGACAAATAGATCTATTTTGGAAGGCTTGAAGGAGAATTTGACAGGGGCTGCAGGGAAATGGCCAAATTATTTGCAAGATGTGTTAAGGTCTTATCCAATAACTCCCAAAGAGGTTACTTAGGAAACTCTTTTTGCCTTGGTGTATGGTATAGATGTTGTTAGCCCTGCAGAATCTATGTTACCTTCTTACAGGGTACTTCATTATTCCAAGAACCTAAATGATGAGACAAAAAGAACAGATTTGGATTTAATCGAGGAAAGAAGAGTTAGAGCACATTTAAATATGACTCAGTATCGAAGTTTCATGAGGAGTCGATATAATTCAACAGTGAAAAAGAGGGATTTCAAAGTCGGTGATAAATTTTTAAGGAAAGTGTTCCTCCATACAAAGGATAAATACCTCAGAAAGATGGCCTCGAATTGGGAGGGTCATTATATGGTTATGGAAATAATAAATTCAGGTTGTTATCACATTTGTGATGAGCAGGGGGATGCTTCAACATCATTGGAATATAGAACACCTAAAATTGTATTGGGAATGATTTTATATTTTTGAAACTTTTGTGAATAATTGACACACTATTTCCTACCCTGTTGGCCCATGGAGGTTTTAATGAGGTATAATGTAAATATTCGAAGCTATTAATAAAAGTCTTTTTTAGTCAATGGTCGTTTAAACATAAGTATTTGAATTATTTTAGTAATTAGTCAAAGACTGATCATCTTTGAAGTTGATCAAGAGTAATTATTCCGAAGTAGTATACGTTTATTATAAACACTTTTCAAAGAAAAACCATATTTGAAGTGTTATGTTCTCTAAACGCACTGTATTATTCGAAGTGTTACGTTCTCTAAACGCACTGCATAATTCAAAGTATTACGTTCTATGAATTCACTATTGATATTTAAGGTGTTAACATTCTTTAAGATTGGCCTTGTGAATGCTTGGCCTTGAGCTCTACCATTTCAGATTGATGGAAAGCCTTGAGCTCTGTTTTCTTTTGCTCATGCACAGATCTGAGGTGATGTTTAAGATGGATGATACCTCTGAGTAAATATGATCTACTAGCTTGGAATCCATGAAAATAGTCCTCTATAGTTTTACCAAATATCACCCTCATATTTTTCTCATTTGCAGTATCTTTTTTATACTGCACCATCTTGTTAGGGATAGTCTCTAAGTGGTTTCGGGAAGAATCTACTTCTTTGCACAATTTTTGTAATGTAGCTCCAAGATCGAAAAATGGCTGCAGAGCAAGAGCAACCTCCTCGGATGGTTATTCACTAGGTATGAACCTTTGAGTGTTAAAGGGCATGAGAGCAAGAGATAAGGGTGACAAGGCATTTTTAGCCGTGTAATTCATCAAAAAGAGGAGCAATAACCTAGCAGCCAAGTTGTTGAAGTTGATCTTGAATTTCTTAGACCATCAAATCCGTATCTTGGTCAAATTCTGAACCTTCTTTGAATTGATAAATACATCAGGATCAAAGTGATTGTCCCTTTGATCATTGTTTGCTGTAGCTTCTCCTTATTAATCTTCAACCACAATGACTTCAGATTCAGCCTCAGAAGGAGGCAATTCATGAGAGGTTTCTCCATAATTCTTCTTTGCCTATTTTGTTAAAGGAGTTTTAGAAGCACATTTTTTTTTCGTCGAGGCTGCAACCTTTTTCCATTTTGGAGAAGGTTCAACGTCTACTACATCTTCAATGGTAGGAAGGCTAGTCTCTGTTGCTTTTCTCTTAGAATTTTTCTACAACGTCAATTTTTTTGAAAAGCTAACACCATATGTGCTAGCTGTTTTTTTTCTTTTTCTCCTTCTTTTTTGTGGGCAGGTGGCTGTCAGAACGATTCCTCGTAGGAAAACATACCTTGCAATCAGAAGCTACCAGTCTTTTTATAGCCAGGTTAGCATTTGGTGGCTCCATCAGATTTTCAGAGAGATCAGCCCCCACATTAAACCTGTATAAGTGGTTATTAAGAAAGTTTATATATAGAAAAGATGTGTGGAATCCATTTCCCCACTCATTTTCTGCCCAGGTGGCCAACTAACTGAAAATGTCTTTTGCGTCATTTTGACAAAGTTTATATCTCCTCAAAATTTCTGGATCCAGCACAAAAATAAATAAAATGTTAAAAACAAGTTACTTAGAGCAACAACAGGTAGTGGAAGGGAAAAGAAGCTTACTGTTACTCCTCCAGACAAGGTTAAGTCGTGTTTGGTTCTCTTTGGATACCTCTTTTCCGTTCTCTCATGCCCCAGATATGAAGACAATATAATTTTTAAAAACTTGTCAGCCTCGAGCAAGTCATCGATAATCTTGTGATAATCATCAAAAGTGAGATAGTAGAAAGGAAAAATTTGTCCATTCGAAAGTTTGGTTAAAGCGATGAAGTCTTGGATAGAGAGGGAAATTTGAGCAAGTTTGGAAGTCATGATCACTGATAAAAGGGTGAAGCACTGGTTGGGAGTCGCTTGTGCAGGGAAAAGGTCTAGGAGCTCGAAGTACTACACTATCATTTGATCTAACGGTAACCAAGACCCCAGTTGATACTCAAGATAGAGCACCAACTCATCTTTTCCGAATTCAAGTGGAGTCTCCCCTTCCTTTGGCAACCGAAATGTGATATTATCTGGCATTCCCCATTGTTTTTTCAGAATAGCAACTTGGGCCTCTGAGTAGTAGATATATGGTATATTTTAACACCATAATATAATTTGGGAGGAGTGGCTTCAAATTTACACCCATTGAGGCAACAAGATCTTCAGGAATTTCAATAAGAGCTTTCTTTTTCCTTCCTCTTACCCGTGGTGCTTTTGTTTTCGAAGCAAGTTCCTCCATTTTAGCTTCAACTTATTTTGAGGCGTCATCCTTAGTATCATCTTCGATATTTGATTGAGTAACTTCGAAATCAGCTTCTTTCTCGGAAGCTTCATCTAAAAGTTGAGGTGGATTACAAGTTGAGACAGCTTCCCTTTGCTCTTTATTTGAGGGATTTTATTGAGATTCTGTAATCGTCTCAACAACTTCCCTCAGGGGAGGAGAAGATGGTGAATGATTCGTTGCAGTATTTTGGATAGTTGAGGGTGAAGTGTTGTCAGCATCATCTCCCACATCTATAAAGACTCTTTTTTCTGGGAGGAGTTTGGGGGAGGCTAGTTTTCATCTGGACTTGAGGAGTCTATTTCTGCAGATGTCGAAGAGGTTCAGAACTAAGAGAAGATGAAGTTTCTTTTGATCTTCTTGAAGTAGATCTGGTTTGGGGTACTTTATAGTTGATTCAAGGAGTGAGAGTTGTAGAAGGGATTTGAGGTGAGGATTTAGCTAGTAATGGTGAAGTTCGAGGTAATTTTTGTGATTGAGTTTTTTTTTGGGTAGATGAACTTGGAAATACATGAGAATTTAGGTTTGGATCAAAATTACCATAGTGTATCATTTCATTGGAGAAATAAAGAATGTTGTTTATCAATCCAACTGTTCTATATTCTTCAGTCGTCTCACTGATACAGAAGTAATGTAAGCTCCAAAAATTCTTTGTTTATGGGGTGATTGATTTTCTGGGTTTTTGGGTTTTGGATGCTTTCTCATATAATGACTTAAAGGTTTGTTTAAGAGTATGAGTTTTCTGACGGTGGTAACCAAGAAATTGAAGGTTCAAATGAAGGTAGCTAAGAAATTTGTGGTGTGAATAGACTTTCTCTCTGTACAAATACGTTTGTGAAATAAACGGTGGCTCACAGGAATATGTATAGAGAGGAAAGAAGAGAGAGAAAAATCATAGAAATGAAAAAGATGGAAGGAACAGTTGGGTGGAATACCAAACGGTTGCATAAAGAGGAGGGCTTGTTACATGCTAAATGGCAAGCCTAGTGGCAGACTTAGTGCATAGTGGACCATCACGCTTTCCAAATTACTTTGAACGTTCCTGAATGTTGAGAAAAATGTAGCTCATATTTCCATATGAAAATATTATAAGTACTAACAAAGGTTTCAAGGTGGTTGTACCTGTAGGTCTATTCGAAGATGCAAAGCGTATCATTATATCATCCTGAAGCAGATGAACTTTGGCAAGAGGGATTTCTCCACTGATGAAGATTTTCGAGGACAACTAGTTCTCATTCATTGTATTTCAAAAGAACTAGGGGACTCTTAATAAATATATAGAATATTGAGGGCCTAAATGTAATAAATAAAGTCTTATATGACAACTTGTATAGTTAATGAATAGATTGTAGGTCTTATATAAGTATGAATTACCAATGTGTAATTAACCCATTTGTGTAACTAATTCTGTTACATTAAGTCTTGGCGCCTATATATAATGGTCAATGCTGAAATAAATACACACAATACTTTTTAAGCAAAAACCTCTTCTTCTTATTTACTTCCTATGTCTAATCAATTTTTGTCATTTTCTCTCTCAAGGACGAAATTTCACTCTCATCAACGTTCATTCTTAAGTTTGATGATATTCTATAAGATATTATTGAATAATATTATAGAATATTTTCTAAAAAGATAATTAAGATACTTATAAATTTCATAGCTAAAATTAAAATTTTCATATTTTTAGTACTTTGTGTTTTCCAGGTTTATTTGAGTTTGTTAAATATGAAAATGATGCAAATTGAAATGATAACAATAGATTTCAGATAAGGGTAAGGGTGATATTTATGAGAAAACTAATTATAAGTATATTTGGAGGGTCAATTTAATTTTTTTATTGTGATGTGGTTATTAAATTTTTATCAACATTAAAAGTTGAACAATGATAGGGAATAATAATAACTAAAGAGACTTACTCAAGTTTCAGATCGTTTAAGTATAATTTAGCATACATACTGAATTTCTTCAGTATTCAAAAGGGTTGTGAGAGGTTTGAGAGTTGGATTGCCCAAAAAAGTTGTTTTCACGCATTTGACTTGGCCCATATTTTAAATTATTTCAAGCCGTGACATATGTTTAATGTATTGGTACAGATGCAACCATCACAATATACATTAAATTAGCAATATTAACTGATGATGGAATATTTGTACAAAAAGTAGTTATTCATGTATATATAAGTTATAAAGTGCATAAGTTATAGACAATACAAGAACTACATGTTGCAATAATGTTATACATATTTATGCATTGTATAATAAAATAAATTGAAAATGATAAAGGTAGGATTTATCCGTCCTACGTATTAGTTTAATATAATAAAGTGACTTATATTTACTATGTAAGGCTGATTTTAGTAGAAGAGAAACATTGAGGATATGAAATATAATAATCAGTAGATATCTTTGTACTTAGTATAATTTTGGCGTGAAGTATCTAACAGAATCACCCATGTGAGCTCACTGGGTAATAACCTCTACTGTAAATATGTGTATTATTTCTTGGGATTAATAACACAATCATTATCTTGACTTCTATTTTTCACAGCTTCTCTTTCTAAAATACTTGACTCGTTTTCTTTCTCTAACAATCTAATCACGCTCTAAAAAAATATATTAGACCGATTACCAAATAAATCCCTCAAACATTTATAGAAGCGATTTGTGATGACCATAGTGGGAGGTACGTTTGGTACCCATATATACAATCCAAAACTATATAAGCATTAAACTCGTTGAAAACATACATTCGGATTCTAGAGAGACATGGATCCTGAAATGCAAGCGAACCCTATGGTATTTATTACGGGAGAAGTTGTATAAGCGGTATCTAGACAATTGGAAGGAATAACTCAGACTGAAATTCAATTAGAAGAGCAATGAAATCAATTAGCTTTGGAATATCATATAAATCAGTTATTGGAACAGATCGTTGTGTTAAATGATCAGCTTGCTAAAAATGACAGTTTGTGTTGATTCGCTAGAGAGGGGTTGATCTGATATTTAAAATAACATTAATGGTATAAATTCAATCGAAGGCAACAATAATACCAGTTTTAAAATTTTACAAATTCATGATAATATCAAGAAGTTTAGTTCCAAACGGATCATAATTACCATTCTTTAAGAAAGGAAAATAAATCAAAAGACAGATATGCTCCATCGGAACCTAGCAATTCATCTATTTCAAATTCAGAAGACTATTCTCAATCTTCTGAAATAGATCGTGATCATAGAAAAATAAAGGATTCTTATGAAATGTTTTATTTGAAGAAGTGTGTTAGTAGGGGTAAAATTTACCAAAGGGAACACATGTGCAAGAAATAGTACGAGTTGGATAGATATGAACCGATATCAGCTGAGAAGGGGTAGAATGGTCCTGGGATGCTCCAAACAGAGGTTGTGGCCCATTGGAATATTTATGGGAACCCAAGCCTCTAATATAAGGTTAATAACCAATTCAGGACCCCTTCTGAACAAAGACTTTATGCTATAGCAAATGATGGCGTATGTGGGAATCACTAAGAGCAAATGATGGATTTGAGAATATCTCACTTGTATTCTGGAGTCTATTCTATTGTGCTTAAGCGTTTTGACATTGGGAAAGTATAGTAGTTTGATGGATGCAAGATCCAGATGATCACATTGAATAATTTAATAACTATATGATAAATTTGATGATAATGATAAACTGTTATGTCGAGCTTTCTCATAGACTTATGAGGAAACTGATTTGAAGTGGTATAATCGGTCTACAGGGTACTATCACCAATTTTGGGATGTTTTATACGACTTTCAGGAGACAATTTATAAAGAGTAAAGAGATGCGGGAGAATGAACATAGTATAATTCAGTATATACAGATAATTGAGGGAAGTTTGAATGATTTTACGAAACATTTTATACTCATTAAGATTGGGTAGGATGAAGTGATCAACAAGTTGCATGTACCGCTTACAGACAAAGACTACTCCTTAGGGATCTAGCTAATGAAACAACGAGGAATAAACCACTTACTTTTGTGGCTTTAATGGTTGAGGTTGATGAACAAATTAAAGTTGATGAATGGAAGATGGTAAGGTTTATGTCGAAATCCACGTAAAAGAAGATTCAGTACGGGACTACCTCGAATTATTAGGGTTATCAATCAAAGATTTATCTTCAATTTAGAGCTCCAAGTAATGTGCCCCCGCTGTCATAAGCTTCTCGATTAATGGTTTCAGTTTATCTACAACCATATGTTCCGAGTTACCAACATCAAAATTCTCAGGTTGCGAAACAGAGACCAAGATCAAACCAATGGATTCGATCAAAATATTATGCTGAATTTATTAAGAATGTTGCAATAATTTTTGAAAGATCTCGAAACCATGTTCAATTTCAAAAGCCTTCACCTATAACAAAGCCAAAAGAAAAGAGAAGTACATTTTTTGTAAATATCACAATGATATTGGGCATGCTACAAAATATTGTATAACTCCGCGTAAGGATATTCAAACACTGATTGAGAATGCCAAATTAATAATCTTTATTGAAAAGCATGAAGGGCCGCAACAAGTTTCAAATATAAATCAACAGGTGAGGTAGGGACCCAATATGGCTTTCAACAAGATAAACAAAATTGTGATAACTGAGCATATTGATGGTTTTGATGTATCTTTAGAGTATTTTGATCCCAATTCTGATTGGAGGATTGTAGTGGTAGTAAATCAACTAAGGTTGTTGACTAATGGCATAAGTTTATGTGAGTATTTTGAGTCGTTAACAGTTTTTTGAGGAGACTCAGTGGCTATAAATATTAGTTGCTTAAGAAAAGGCATATTATGAGTTTAATTCATTAGTTGGTTGACGAAGTATCAACTCATCTGTATAGGAAAAATTCTCTGCATTTTATTTTTTTACAATGAAAATCTGAGAAAGGTAGTTGAACCTCATGAGGATGCAGTAGTGATTGGAGAAAATATTTTCGGAAGTAAAATTTGAAGGATACTCATTGATACATGTAGTTTGGCTAATTTTCTGTCTATGCCAACCTATGAAAATATACAAGATCCCCCGGTTATACTTCAGTCAGAATAAATGATAGTAGGTTTAAATGTGCAATAGCTAATGTCATTGGAGAATTTGAAGCGCAGATGTTACTGGGTCGAGAACCATTCAATAAGAAAGTAAGGTTATTTTTTGTGGTAGTGAATGACCTCATAACTTACATCGTCATTTTTTGTAGATCATGATTGTCGAGAATGCATGCCATTGCTTTTACGGTTCATCAATGTTTAAAGTATGTAGTCGGGGATCGAGTGAGAATATTTCAGAGTAGCTAGCATATGGCTAGAGAATACTATGACACTGCTCTACATGGAAAACAAATCATAAATTTTGGAAAAAAAAAGAATAACAATTAAAAGAGTCTGCCTCGGATTCAAAAGAAGTGGATGATCCAAGGGAGAACCCTCGGGTCGTTAATAACTGATGATAATATAGAAGTTTATATTTTTCCTATTGGGGAAATTCTGAAGATAGACACTTTATTGTCCTCAAAGATGAGAGAACTCTGGTACGCTTGTTGTCTGAAAATTTAAACATGTTTTCTTAGAGTACTAAAGATGTAGTTGGGATGCCATCCATGTTAATTTGTCATAGTTTGGCTGAAAAACCGAATGTATGACCAATTATCCAACAAATAAGAGTTTTGTATGCTTAAAAATCTGAGGTAATTAAGACAGAAGTGGACCTGTTATCAAATGTTGGCCATATTCGAGAAGCTCAATATCCAATATGGATTGAAAACTCGGTACTTGTTGAGAAAAAAGAATGGAAAGTGGAGAATGTGTGTGGACTTCACTATTTTGAATAAATCTTGTGTGAAAGTCAGGTTTCAAGAATAATCAACTGGTGGATATGATATCAGGTAATAAGATTCTTTCATTTATGAATGCTTTCACAGGGTATAACTAGATCCAGATGGATCTGATGGATCAGGAAAGCAAAATGTTTATTATCGATACAGGTTTACACTGATACAGAGCGATGCCTTTTGGAAATTAAAAGGCTAGAGCTACTTACAAAAGATTGGTAAGCAAATATTTTTCTACTCAGATCGATATGACAATAAAGGTATACATTGATGACATGTTTGTCAAAAATGTTAAAGATGAAAATCATTTTCACGACTTGGAAAAAATATTTTATAACCTGAAACTTATCTGTCTGAAGTTAAATCTTAAAAAATGTACCTTTGGTGTGTGTTCGGGAAGTTCTTGGGATATATAGTAAGTGATAAAGGGATTGGAGATGATATGTAGTAGTTGAATGCTTTAACAACCATGGACCATCATAGGTGAATAAAAGAAGTACAGATTTTAATTGGAAAACTGGCAACACTGAACATGTTTATTTTTAGATCTCCGGACAAGTGCGCTTCATTTTTTCAAGTGTTAAGACAAGCCAATTATTTTGGTGGACACTAGAATGTGATGATGCATTTTTGAAATTACATTTATCCTGTCTGGAGATTTTAACCAAGGTAATTTTGGGTAAAGTTTTGTTTATTTACATTGTACTTTTGGATTTTACAGTAAACAAAGTTTTGGTAAGGGAAGTTAATGTCTATCCACAAATGGTGTATTATGTGAGTAAGAGTTTGCTAAATATCGAAAAGAGATATGTAGGGTTGGAAAAATTGATATTGGTTTTAGTCACACTTTCTCAGAAAATGCGACCTATTTTTCAAGCACACTCAATTATAGTTCGAACTTATTTTCCATTGAAAAATGTGTTGCAAAAGCTGGATGTATCAAAAAGAATGACAAAGTGGTCTGTAGAATTAAGAGATTATAATATTGATTTTACGCTAAATTACGATTAAGGCTCAGGTTGATTTCCTAGTTGATTTCATTCAGAGAGGCCAAATTCTAAATAAAGAAAAGAATATTTCGTGGATGAATGGATTGTTTAAACTGAATGTGGGTCGAGTATCTTTGGTTGTGGAGCAACAGTCGAACTAGTAGCTCCGACGGGAGATTCAATGTATCAAACAATACGATATGGCTTTAAAACATCAAACAATGAGGCATAATATGAACTTTCTTTAACAATATTATGACTTGCAAAAACTTGCGGCCCTAAAAGAATATGTTTGGTAAGTGATTCATAACTCTTAGTATATCACGCGTCTGGACAATCTGAGGCAATAAATGATCAATTGGTGAAATATTTGAAAGTGTTAAGAGGATTGTCAGTATTTTTTGAGTATGTTAAGTATGATCATGTGCAAAAGGGTCACAATTCCATTGTTGATTCTATGGAAATAGTTGTATACTCTAAGGGGTATCCGTACATTTTAGCACAAGAAATCCATTAATAATTGTGAGATCTAAACAATGTCAGTATTCATAGGAGGTTTTCAAAATTTTAGAGGAAGAATATAGAGATTGAAGGTAGGACCTTAAACAGTTTTTGGTTAAGAGAATATTAATAGTTGATAAGGTTCTGGCTAAAACATTAAAATTTAAGGCATATGGATTTACAGTTCTTCGAGATATTTTACAAAAATTATTTAAGTTAACCATTATTACGGTGTCTTGGAAAGAATGAATCTTAAACAGTGTTGTCTGAATTGCATGACGATGAGGCATCTGCTCGTTGTGGACTCAAAACTTTGACCATGTGAATACTAATGACAATGTATTATTGGCCAACTATCCTGATGGATGCTAAGGATTTAGTTTAGAGATGTGATACTTGTCAAATATTTGTTAATACAATACACATGCCAACGGTAGCGTTTAAGACTATTTCTGAGGCATTACCTGATATATGAGGGATATATTTTGTTTGTCATTTACCAATGGCTTCTAGAAGGTGTCAAACTATTATTACTGCAGTTGATTATTTTTTGAAGTGGGTGAAAGCTGAACCTTTTTTCTGGAACCAGAGCAAAGAATGTTATCAGATTTATTTTGTCTAATATTTATTTTGTAGGTTTAGAGTTCCGAGGATAATTAATACTGATAATGATCCATAATTTGATAAGAAAGAAATTAAGGTTTACTATTATTCGAGGCAAATTCCAATTATTTTTAGACGTCTTTCCACCATCAGGCAAATGGGCAAGTAGAGGTGACCAATATAACCATTCTGGATGGTTTAAAAATAATCTAGAATGAGCAACTCGGAAATGGCCAAGCTACATTCAGGAGGTGTTATGGGCCTACAAAATGAAACCTCAAGCAACAACTCATGAATCACCCTTTGTCGTGGTATACAAGATAGATGCAGTAACTCCGGCAGAATCTACTCTTCTATCTTATAGGTTACATAGTTACTCCGAGGCTGATAACAATGAAGCAAATAGGGCATACCTTGACTTGATTGAAGAGAGAAGAACAAAATCACATATAAATTCACTACACTAGGAAACCTAATTAAGGAGTAGATATGTATCTCGAGTCCTACAGAGAGAATTTAAGGTGGGTGATAAGGTTTTAAGAAAGGTTTTCCTACATACTAAAGATAAGAGGCTTGAGAAATTATGACCAAATTAGGAAGGGCCATATTCAGTAGTTGAAAAAGTAAAGCATGAGACGTATTGTTTCAAAGATTGCAAAGGTAAATGTCTACAACATCCTTGGAATATTGAACGTTTGTACTTGTATTGGGAGTAACTTTGTATGTATGAAATCGGGAATGATTTTGGTTATCAGTGCAATAACCGATAACACACTCTCTCATCTTATGGTGGCTCAGAAAGGTTTTAATGAGGTGTCTTCAAAACCGACTGGTATATATATATATATATATATATTTATTTAATTTTAATCATTTCTCATTTTTCTTCAAGTCTGGGAAGTTCTGACCATGCTTCGCTGTCTTTGTATTATTTTTCAACGACATTGAAGTTTGATTACTCCTATTTTAGATCAGCTTTGTATTTCTTGGCCATCTCCCTATTTGTTGCTATCATAACTTTGTGAAGTTCAGCTTTATTCTTTTTATAGGCATGATATCGTCTGACAAATTCAGTTTGAGCAGATTCAACCCATCTTTTTGGCATCAAATTTCTTTAGAATTCGACCGAGTTGTTTAGCTACAACACTGTCTTTTCCCTGCAAGCATTTGGCCTCTTCTATAAAGTTTTTAGTATCTACTTCAAAAAAAAATTCTTTTTTTTCAAACTCAATCAGAAGTTGAACCATATTATGGAGGGTCGGGGTAAACTCATCTATTGAAAGAGATAATAATATTGCATATTAAGAGGAGGACCCTTGTGGGTTGTTAATTGACAAATGCAGTATTTGATTTTTTGGAGGAAGGTTTCTAATTTGATAAGGATTGTTTTTGGGCTAAGGGTGAGTTAGCTTCATAATGTTGAATGTCTTATCTCTTTTCACCGTATTTTATGAAGGCTCGAGTAGGATTAGGGACGAAATAGTTATAATATGCTCTGGAAGAGGGGTTGTGCTTTTATCAAAATCATAGGGTTTTTTATTATTCGATAGAACCTTTTTATTCCTTTTAACAACATCATGAGTAGTAGTTTCCTGAACATAAATATCAGTTTGAGGAATGATTGTTTTATCGACTTGTTTCTTGCCTTTTCCATTAGCCTTTGTACTAACCTTTTGGTTTTTTTCTTGGATGGTTCACTTTTGCTTTTCCTCTTGACCATATGGATAGGAACCTTGTTCCCATATGGGAGGAAAACTCGAGCAACTAGAGCAGCTAATCACGTTACAACGTGGGCTGGGCTCAGATGATCCATTAGTTTCTCTCGTAGAATAACGGTCTAAGGAGAAATTTTTCATATTTAAACCAGTTTTAGTTAGTCGAAGCATTAGTGACTCAACAATGTAACATTCTCCTTGGTAGTGGGTAGATATTCTTGAAAACATTTGGTGATTTCTGTATAAAATAATTAAATTAATTGGGTGATAGTTCTAAAATAACTTTAGCAAATTCTAAACTTACTTATACTCTTCAATTTCAATAACGGCCTTTGGGGATTATACGTCAAAATCTATATCCTATTTGCCCAGCACCCACTAATGAATATTTTTTATTTCCATATATTTTCTGCCTGTATGAGATCGTCAACTTCTTTAGAGGCATTTCCAGAATGATGTAGTAGAATGGCTGGCATAGATTCTTCGACATTACAGTCTTTATTATAAAATTTTCCATATGAAGCTCAGTTTTAGATAGCTTTGAAGTCATGATGCATGATATCAGAGTGGACCAAAGATTGAGACTGACCTGACTTTGACACATGTTGATTAGTTTGAAATACTTAACGATGGTGGGATCTAAGAAGAACCGGAAACCTAGTTTAATATCCTTAGATACACAACCAATTCTTATTTCCTGCAGGATGATAAAGTCTCTGATTTTTTGATAAGTCGAATGGTAACTAAATCAAAAATCCCCCATAGGCTTCAAAGTGTGAGTACGTCGGATTCTGGGAAGTATTCATATAGAACTTTGTTAAATTTTATAAGATACTCAGAAAGCACTCTGTTTGGATTCTCTCCAAGAATTGCAACTATATCAGTATGGGGGGTAACAATTTCTTTTGATTTCTTATTAATAGGATTTAGTTTTTTATTTAAAGCTTCCTCGCGAGATTCGACATTTGTCATCTCATCCATAATTTATACTTCTTCAACGTTATCAACTGCATCAATAGAGTTACCAACTCTTCAACCATGACTAGTAGTATTGTCGGAAGACTCGTTAAGTAGTTGAGGTGGATTTATGTGTATGATTATTTTGGTGTCTTTTGAATTAGAAGACTCCAATAAAGGGATATTCTATTTCGAATGAACCATCTGTGAATCTCTTTCAAATTCATTTAGCCCGTTTGAGGGATAATCAACCTTAAATATATCCTTAAAATATTTCTACAAACGATCAGATACCATGAAGCAATTAAGTATACTTTTGTAACAAACATTTACATCACACCTTTTAAGAGAAGGTTAACAAGCTAGTTTCTTGAGATATTTTAGAATCTCTTGACTATTCTGATTACATGTATTTGGTACATCAAATGAAACATACCAAATAAAAGAAATTAAGTCCATACATATCAATGAAAATTTTCGACCAAATACAAAAAGTAATTTATAAATTGTTCATATGTAGGTATGACATTGTTGGTAGATATATTGTCGCTCTATTATGCCCATATTATATCATGATTGTGAGTCATTAACAAGTTTAAATCTTTTAAGTTTAGAGTATGATATCTTTACAGTAAAAGAAGTACTAAAAAAGTACTAAAAAGATGTATGGAAGTTCGTTGAACAAATTCATGATCCATTTTATTTTGTTAAAATATACAATTACACATTCTTAATACAATTCATTAAGAGGGATAATTATTAAATATAGTACATTAACTTTAAACTTACCAAAAACTCTGTTTAAAAGAGATACATTATGTTCAACGCAAACGAAATCCTACGAATTTGAAATAAAAACCACCGTGTGATATGATAATAATCAACTCAATCTACTATTCAACTATTTTTAAAGAAAATAATTAACCAGGGATCTCTGATCGACAAATGATTTTGAAAATAAAAAGATATTCTAAATAATTCATTCATACTCAAACAATAAAAATTTAATTTTTAAAAAAATTGTTTTAAAAGTTCATGAATAATTTAATGAGGATGAGTGAAATATACTTGACTTAAATATTTGAGATAGAGTAAGATCATATATGTGATAATGATAACTCACTCCGATATACTTACAATAAATACATAATCCATATTTATTATACATATACAAATCATAACATAAGTCATGCTAGTATCGAGTCATAACTTTTTATAATCAGACGATATAAATTAGAACGGCGGTTAAAATATACGGTATCCAATGGCGTCACAATGGCCATAATATCTCAAGCGAATGTAGACAGACTTCTAGAATATTCCAAGTAGAAAAACAAATCCTCCTCGACAAGAACAGAAGCAAGCAAAGCCAGCAACCAAACATAGCCTTCCTCTTTTCAACAAATATATCATCAAATTAGGGCAACTTTTAAATCCTAATCCTATTCCAAATCCTAATCCTATTCCTAAATCCTAAAACATCAGATAAAAACCTTAACCATCGTCTTCTTTCACGTATCTTCCTCAAATCAACTAAAACCCTAGTACTCTCTGTATTCCAAAAACCAAAAACCAAATAACAATAAAAAATTAAAAACCTTTTCTGTATTTTCCCTCTTTTTTTTAGTTCGATTTCTTGAAATCCCAACTATCAATGTCGGGTTCCGGTGGTGTTTCGATCGCAAGAGGAATCAGAGGAGAGAATCGATTCTACAATCCTCCTGCGATGCGGAAACTGCAGCAGGAGAACCAAATCCAACGCGAGCAAGATAAGCAATCTCGAAAAGACCAAGATAAGAAAAAAACCGAGAAACAACAACAACAACCACCGCAACAACAGCAACAGCAACCGCAACCGCAACCTCAACCTGTGGTGCAAAAGGGTTCGGTTCGTTCGAACAAGAAACGTGTCGGGTCTGATGAATGTGGTTCGTCGGATTGTTCGGTGTCGTCGTCCAGTCGGGTCGGGAATGATGCTACGAATTTGGATCGTTTCTTGGAGTTTACAACTCCTGTGGTTTCTGCACAGTACTTGCCCAAGGTGAAGTAACTATACTTCTTTTGAATCTGTGGTTTTAATTTGTGTGCTGAAAGATAAGTACGATTTTGAATTTGATGAAAATGGGATTTGTGGGTCTTATCAGGCCATGTTGGTTAAAGGTACCATTTTTTTTCTTTCATTTCTAGGCATTTTCGAATCCTTAGGTTGCTTTTTGTCAAAGTATGAGTATAGTAACCAAGAGGAAAACAAGAACTAGCAATTCGTGAATCAGGAAACCACTGGAGTTTACTTTTAGGCACTCTTTTTACGAGTGTGTAAGTTTGGGTTTCTTGTAGTTGTAGATTCTTTTGTATGTTCGAAAGTGTAAATGGTTGTAGTTTTAAGTATATTGATCAGCTAGGAAATCGACATTATGCATTTTCTTGAATGGAGACTCTTAAAGAACTTTTATGTTTTAGCCCCTCTTTTTCACTAGTGTGTAAGTTTGGGTTTCTTGTAATTGTAGATTCTTTTATATGTTCCAAAGTGTAAATGGTTGCAGTTCTAAGTATATTGATCAACTAGGAAATCAACATTCCGCATTTTCTTGAATGGAGACTCTTGAAGAACTTTTTTAGGTTTGCGCGTGTTCTAAATGTGGTTCTTATGTGTGTATGTAGACATGTAAGAGGGCTGGAGTTTTTGAGTAAATAAATTTAGAGGAAACCAGTAATCCGCATTTTCGTGAATTCGGACTTCTAGAGGAGTTTTATTTTTTGAATTGTCTTTCATTTGTAATATTTGGATGTAATCTAAATGTGGTTCTTATGCATGTAGACAAGTGTAAAGGGTTGGAGAACTCGTAAACAAGAGTCTCACCCCTACTTCGTGCTTGGAGATCTATGGGAATCGTTTAAGGAGTGGAGTGCATATGGAGCTGGAGTTCCTCTTCTAATGAATGGGGGTGACTCCGTTGTTCAGTATTATGTTCCATATTTGTCTGGCATTCAGCTGTATGCCAACCCTTCAAAACATGGCTCAAGAAGTAGGTGAGTCATTGTAATTGGTGTCAGATTAATATTTCACTTAATTAGTATGGGGTTCATATAAGTAAGTCAAGGGCAGTAGAATTCACAACATGTGCTGGCTGCTGTTTAGGGTTATGGAGCAATCTCTTTATGCAGAATGATAGATGAGCTCATATGCAATTTATCAAAAAATAGGGTTACCGAAATGTACTTATGAATCTGTTTTCTCTTTCTTTTTGTTCACGTAGATACCAGTTTAACTCTCTGGTTAGTATATTGTGTGGGAATCGATCCAAAATTTACTAAAGCACTCTTTCTTTCTCTCTCTCTCCCCGTTTTCGCTGGTATCTATCTGATCCCAAGAAGGCGAATACCTGCAATTTTTCCGAGAATTTATTTTTCTCTTCCAGTATTCCACTTGATGGTATGAGTTGACGCAAGTCATTATCTGTAGTACCAGATGTCAATCACATAATGTTCAACAAAGAATAGACATTAAGATTTTCCAGTGTACCAACACTGGTATAAGTCTAATAAGTGTCGTACCAGATTTTCTTTTGTTTCTTATATGCTTGGGATTACATAGCTGTTTTTAACTTGTGACGACAGGAAGGCTGGTGAAGATAGCGATGCCGAGTCATCAAGAGGAACAAGTAGTGATGGCAGTAGCGACTACGGAGCAGAGAGGCGCCCTAACAATTTCGTTCACGGAAGTTGGAGTCAGCAAAAGGCTGTTGATGCAGACACTCAGGGTGTAAAGGGACTCTCCCTTAAAGACAAGTCTTTGATTGGTTCATCAAGTGATGAGAGTGAGAATTCCAATTCTCCTGGCCAGCTTATTTTTGAATACTTGGAGCATGATCCTCCATTCGGCCGTGAACCTTTGGCTGATAAGGCAAGTTGATCATCCTTGATAATAAAATAGAATGTGTAACATGTAGTTATCATATTCTTCGTCTTGATCTAAAATGCATCGGTCCCCTTGTCTCCTGCAGATTTTAGTTCTCGCCTCTTATTTTCCCGATCTCAGTACGTACCGAAGCTGTGATCTGTCACCTTCAAGCTGGGTATCTGTTGCTTGGTACCCTATCTACAGGATTCCAATAGGTCCCACGCTGCAGAATCTAGATGCTTGTTTCTTAACCTTCCATTCTTTGTCAGCATCCTCTCCCAGTAAGTATGTCGCTCAGGCGTCGTTTTGTTCATGATTTGCAAATTATGAGAAAACTAGCTTTTAAGTAAAAGCTGAATTCTTTTTGTTGTATTTGAAAAGGTTAGCTTTCTAAGTAAGATTCGATATATCGTTGTGTGGCGGAAAGACTTTATAAAATTATAAACTTAGAATGTTAAGAATGCGTAGTTCAAGCAGTTTGATGCAGGGATAAAGAAAAACTAGTAGAAAAATTGAAGTTAGAAAATGGCTAAACATGTTCAGCTCTTTTGGGTTTTTATCCTAATTTAAGCCTAGAAAGCTAAACCAAACAAACAAGGTTTTTTGCTTATAAGTCAAAAAAGCGTATGGGCATGAATCAGCCTCTCATTCTTATCTTTTTGTTCGAGTTTGTGGTTAAGGGAATCTTGTTTTACAGCTCATGATTTGGTTGTACAGGTAGTAGTAGTATAACCTCCAACGGGATGTCTTCAAAGCTCTCACTGCCTACTTTTGGACTGGCGTCGTATAAGTTTAAAGTCTCTGTTTGGAATCCAACAGGGCTTTACGAAGCTCAGAAAGTCAATTCTTTACTGTTGGCTGCCGAAAACTGGCTTAGGCGCTTGCACGTCAACCATCCCGACTACAAATTCTTCGTCTCACACAGCACTCAATGGAAGTGAACTCTACTACGTCTATTCCGGATGAGATAACTCGATTTTGTTCAACTTGTTTTCAAATTCTAGCAGGTGGATGTCACGACCTCTATCCTGTCCCTGCAGAGAAACGAACAAAAATAACATCAAGGTCGAAAGAAATATGTTGATGAGTTAGCCTCCGGTTTAAATGCTTTTAAGTTCCATTTGCCTACAATGACATTCTGTGATTAGGCTGTTAGGCTGCATTATAGTGATATAAACTGTATAGAAATTTCCGTTTTGTGCGAAACGTTTGTTTACTAAACGTTTTCAGATTTAAATTTTGTGTTCGTATAATACGAAATCTACAGTTTAGTAGCTCCTGAAGGTGCTGCTGTTATTGTAACAATGCTGCACTATTATGGAGTTGCATTATATGTTTCTCTTTGAAATAGTAGCCGTGAAGTTGACCTGGGAAAATCTTTTTGTTCGATTCTTCAAATCTGCCATATAAATTGGGTTTGAATTGATTTGATTTCGTAGATTTTATTACATTTATGTTGCAGTCATTAAACTATAATTATTATATAAATGAATTTGCCAAAATAAGAATTTATGGTAAATGTATTAATTCAAGTGGGCATTCAATGCTTATTCAATACAGCCTTGTTTATTTGAAATATTTAGTAATCACTTATATTATAGTTCTAGCTATCATTATACATCCGCATGTAAACTTTGATAATATAAAAATTAAATATATATTGAATATAAGTATAATACTTTTATATTACCAAATTTAAAAACCAAATTGATTTTATTTGTTTATACAATCCTTTTATCGATATTTTAGATAATTTTTTATGCTGGTTTTGTATTTTGATTTTGAAAGTTTGTAGATTTTTTGTTTTAAAAGCAAAAGTTAACGCCACATTCGAGGTGAATACTTTACTTATAAATATATGTATACCAGTGAAGTCATTTTTAATATTGTCAAATCGAACTTTAAAAACATATATTCCGCGTTGATGATGATAGAAATTTTGGATTATCATATTCATATTTATAGGTATATAGTACGATAATTGTAAAATTGTTTCTGAAAGTCTTATTGTTCCATTTCCAATAATTAGTTATATTTTAAACATTCAAACACAAAACATTTTATTTAGCAGGTACATTATGAAATGCATATGTCAACCTTTTAAAAAGTATATATATATATATATATATATATATATATATTGAAACTATAATCAACATAGAATAAAATTAGATGTTTTTTTGGACCTGCCAATGAATTTGTATGTTTTTTAATTGTCCACGTGTAAGAAAACTATAAACATCTATGTATTTTATATTTGAACATAAAGGACGTGATTTGTACCATCATCCTCCTCCTATGTCGATTTTGTAAATAGTCACGCGACGCGTAAACATGATGAACCAACATCCACGTTCAAAGTGAATGACATGCCTAATAGATCACTAGTATGACCTAGTTTAGAGTGCTTGTGGCACATCAAGCGGTGTGGCTTGGTTAGAGTGACATGCAGCGCGGTCTAATAAGGGTGAGCATATAGATCCGTTGTAACGATCTATCATTCATGTAGTGAGCTTTGACACAACATGTTTAAAGTGAGAGAATGTAAATCAATTGAGAGGAGGCTAAAATGGTACTTTGTTCAAGAAAAGTGTTTGATAGGTGCGAATAAAGTTCCACATCGGTAAGACATGGAAGGATCAGTTGTATATAAGTAGGAACATATCTCAACTAGTACGATGTCTTTTGGAAGATGAACAAAAAAACAAAGGCGTGTGAACTTTCGGACACAAAGCGGACGATATCAGATAGAAGCAAAATATACGGTGTCCATATTCCCAACACCAAATCTTTTATCAATTTTCGTATCTTTTATCAATTTTCGTTTCAGTTTTATAAATGTAATTTGATGTGTTGTCCTAACGTTTGTCGTTTTCCATAGATAGAGAATACGTATTTAAACTTCCGCAAAGACCATGAATCATAAAGTGACTTACTAATTCATGAATAGTTGGATCAGTTTCTTTGTTTCGAATTTTTGTTGAAATATCAGAGTCGGTATCTTGTGGAAGATTACATGTATATACCAAATTCAACCAAACCAATATATGACAGTGGGGAAGACCTCCTCTTTTGGAATTTAATTGTATAAACATTTGTAGTATAAAAATAATATTATAACCAAGAATAATACCAATTAAATTAAATAAATAACTATATTTTAAAAATATTAAACGTTAGATGATAAAATAACCTACATACTACAGCTGCTCCTTGAGGTTTTCTTTACTTGATGTAAGTTATCATATTATCGACTTTCATTTTAAGTACTTTCGTTACAATATGAGGTATATATTTAGATTTATAACTTGGTATTTTTTAGATTTTTTTATAATTTTTGGTAATTTTGCGTTCCATGTAAGGTTGAAAAATCGAGATTACCAAATATCGACTAATTGTAATCTCATCATGATAATTAATCATCATATACCCAACACTTTTGGTATGTAGAGAAGATTAAAAAAAATCAAATATTAGTACCATTAATTAATTTCTCAT
The DNA here is from genome assembly GCA_036936605.1 of Limnanthes douglasii subsp. nivea. Lineage (NCBI taxonomy): Eukaryota > Viridiplantae > Streptophyta > Magnoliopsida > Brassicales > Limnanthaceae > Limnanthes > Limnanthes douglasii. Next base: position 20,673,323 of record JAUPFV010000001.1, on the reverse strand, counting down.
TTTGACATTGCATCGTTTATTCCTTTATATAATTAAGCAAAATTTAGATACTCTTCGTCTCGTGGTATTAACGATCCATTAAATGATGAATTTGATAGTTAATTTTAAAAATATAAACTCATGTACCATTGATAATTGAATTATTAACTATAACTTTCATTGAAGTATATGCGGGCATCGAACTATATGCTCATATATTTTTTCCAAAAAAATTATGTTTTTAGCATTATCTATATTTAATAAATTATTCAAACACTTATGAGTAGACTCTCGTAATCTTAATTTAATTTTATTCCTAAACAACACATTTTAAATTGATATTTATTTGTGCTTGATTTTTTTTTGGACCGGAGCCCTTTTGCTTGGTGAAGTTTTGATTTGATGAAGAGTTTTTATAGAGAGTGTCATCTATAAACTTAGGTAGGGTTTGTTGCATGGTTGATGTGTTTTGAGGAAATGAGAGGTCTTAAAACATTATTATTATTGTTCACTCATTCCTATACTAACATTAGAATATAAATGAAGAGGTAACTATGATCAATAAATAGAAATTATTACCAAGTTTTGTTATTTTTACCTTATTTGTGCTTGATTTATCTTGAAGAAATTCATTACACAAATTAAATTACCAGAATATTCATATTCAATATTTTGTTTCTCGAAAATCAACATAACATTTTCCTTCTCTTGGTTGAGAAACATACTTTCGATCAAATATGTTGAGAAAACATTATAAAATAATCATAAAAATTAAATATATGATATATTTACTTTTTTCGTTTCGAGTTCTCTAATGATATGCTTGACTATAGCTGGAATTAAACAAACTTTTACTTTGAAAGCTAAAATCATCTTCATCATAATTTATACTATCTTCATCGGTCCCAGAAGATTGGCCAACCTCATAAAAATATTAAGCTTACTTAATATTTTATACAAATTTGAAGTATAATTGTAATTGCATCAACAATCGACACAACATAGTCATTCATAAATTTTGTAGTTCAATAAAAATAGATATAGAAACCACAATATAATTAATAAAATAATGTATATTTTATTATTTTACAATTTAACTAAACATTCAATATAAAAACAATATTAGATAACTAAACAGTTTAGGTTTGAAATATGTATTCTCGAGAACAAAACCAAATTTATATAAATAAAATAAACATAACTAAACCATACGTAAAAGACTTATGAAGAAAATGATCGATTAAAATATAAAACAATCTAACAATCCATAATAATATATAACTTTCTAAACAAATTCTAAAATCTAAACTAAAATGTTTGAGAGAAAAAGCTAATATAACTTCAAAAAACTAAACTAAATTATTTAATTTGGTTTGATGTCCAAAATCTCAAAAACAATTTACTCAGCTTTTATATTATTTTTTCGGTAGCCAAAATTGAAGACAATCGTCCAATGTTCTAACATAATAATAATAAATTAATATTTATAAAATATTAACAAAAAATCTTTTTACTTTTTATTTATTTTAATATTGCATGTGTTTGAAATTAAGCAGATTTTTTTGAAGCAGATTATTTCACATTTCATAAATTCCATAAAATTAATTAAAAGATTAATAATAAATCCGCCATAAAAAAAACTATAAATAAAAACACATATACATAATTATATATTGGAACAAATATCTATTAATTAAATATTATAAAATATATTCATTAAAGACTTTTAGACAAGTACATATATATGTATAAAGACTCGGTCTCTCAAAAATAATAAATAATCTAGCAAAGTTATTTCAAAATGAAATAGAATAGTATAATTTATAATTTGATAAAATACAAAATTATTCTCCAAATTAATATCCGAGTATATTTTGTTATTAATTATAATATGTTTTTAAAATGTAAATTTATTTTTACATATTATTATTTGATAAGAATCAAATACTTATAAAAAAATCACATTCAAATAATAGGTAATCAATAGAAATTTTACAATTAAACTTTTAAAAAACTTCAAAATAAGTGAAATTAGTATAAACTTATTTGAATCTGATAAATTGTTCAAAATATACTAAGTAGACTGTGAAAATCTTAATTTAATTTTACCTTTTAAAAGTACATTCCAAATTGATATTTATTTGTGCTTGATTTACACGGGTTTATTACAACAAAAAGTAAACTCTAAAATATTCACATTCAACATTTTTACCCTAAAATCAACTTAACATTCGTATTCTCCTTAGTTAGAATACATACTTTCAAATATATCAACAAAATATTTATAAGATACATTGAAAATTCATAAAACCTAAATATAATTTTTTTTTCTTCCAACTTTTGTGTTGATATGTTTGTTTAACTCTTACTTTGAGAACTAAGATCATTTTTATAAATATGTATACTATTTAGACGGATCCAAAAAATTGACCAGCCTTCATAAAAATACTACGATCATTTTTTGTATACATATTGAGAATAACTATAATTGCATCATTAATCCACATCATAAATTTTCTATGGTAATAGAAAAGTAAAATCTACATAAAATAGTGTATAAAATAACGTTCTATTTTGTTCTTTTTGAATTAAGTAACAATAAATATAAAAAATATTATAGTGTAACTAAACAATCTAAATTTGAAATATATAATTGTATAAAAAAAAATTAAAAACATATATAACTAAAAATTAAAATATTATGTAGAATTCTTACGAAGAAAATGGTTGATTAAAATACTAAACACTTAATGGCCCACGTAGATAAAGTGCACTTTTTCTAAACAAATTCCAGCCCTAAGTTGAAATTCTTAGAGAAAACAAATCTGATAACTAAACTAAATTACATCATTTGATTTCATGTTTCATGTCTACCGTCTCAAGCATTTTTTTTTATTAAATCTTCATAAGTTTATTTTATGGGTCAAAATTGAATATTTTGGTGGTAAAATTTAGTTATTGTATATGTTATAAAATAATAAAATATGTTATAAAATAATAAAATATGTTACAAAATAATAAAAATAAAAATTGAAAAATATCAATATATAATCTTTTGATTTAATAAAAAGATTTTTATTATTACATAAAATAATTTTATAAAAAATCCAATTACTTTATGAATGTTATAAAATAAAACTAAAAAATAATTAAATAATTAATAAACCCTAAAAAAAAAATTAACTTGTGAAAAGGCTTCAAAATAAGATACCTTACGGACTTAATCAAATTAGGGAGATTTCAAGAGCTTATATCATAGGGACCAGTTTATTGCAGTAAATTGCATGTCATCTAATATATTATCGTTGAGACTTTCTAGGCATTATCATATATGAAAAAAATCATATATGTTTTTATTGTATTTTAGATATTATATTTAATTTCAATAATCTATCCTATAATTTTTCTAATTTTCATTATTTCAAAATTTGTAAATGAATTCATAGTGAAAATAATATTGCTTTGCATTTTTAGATCTAAAATTACAAGATTTAATAATTAAACAATAAAATATTGATTTGAAATTACAAAATTAAGTAATTAAAACAATAAATAAATAAATAAATAACAAAATTATGTTCGAATATATTTATTTAATATATTTTTATGAACCGAAAATAATTTGGACCGACATGCTAAATAAACATATTGGGTCATTGTTTTAAGGAAGTCCAAATGTAAAGTAATTGAGTTAATTATTTAATTAACTAAATTGGAGCTATAAGTGAAAATGTATTATGAGCTCAAGTATGGTAACCAGATTGAATTTGGGCATTGTGATGAAGATGGTCCAAATCCTAACACTTAAATCTGAATTAAGAAATCAGGGATATAAATTGAATTATCAATTTATCGGGTTATGGTCCATAGACACAAGAAAGTAATAAAGGATAAGTTTTACAATATTGGCCTTCACATTGTAAAGACTACAAGTACGAGGATAGATTTAAGAATTTCATCATCCAAAACCTTAATCAAACAGACGACCGCTTCCTTCAGTGTCTGGTAATCTTTCATTTCTACTAACTCGTTCTGCAGGTCTCTCAATGCAATCTACAAAACCGCTAAAGAACGAAAAGGAACAAAAGATAGCACTAGATGAAAAACAACAAACAAACTCGTAAATGTTCTTGGTTTTCTGTTTATTCATTAGGTGAATCTAAAAAATGGTTTAATTATATTTCTGCGATTTGTTATATATTATTTGATGCGATTTCGAATAATATATTACAAATTAAGATAATATTGGTGTGGATGCTTATAAGTAATTTAAAAACACAATATTAATTCATTAGAATACCAAAATAATAATAATACACACTAAAGAGTTATTCCTGAAGAGGAACCAACAAATAATGTATGAGTCTAAAAGAGATACCCTTAACTAGTATTCTAGTCACTCACACTAAACATAACAAATAAGCTTTTGATAATGGTGAATTTGTGATACAAACAATCCAACATTTACGGATAAAAATATTAGAAATTTTAAATGTTAAAAGTATGATGATTTTTAAAGAAATAATAATTAAAAGTTGTAAAATAAATAAAGACCTAAAACAATAAAAACGTTATAAAGGTGTTTTCATTAAAATTCCACCAAACTTTTAACTGTTAAAGTTTCTAATATTTTTATCCATATATTAGGTTGTTGGTATCACAAGAATTACTATTGTCAAAAGTTTAGCTCAGTATACCTAATGGGAGTAGAATACTGGTTAGGGATATGTCTTCCGTAATTCATACAACATTTGTTGGCTCCTCCTCAAGAATAATTTCATTTTTTTGAATGTAAAGTCACTTCATTATTTGGTTGATTTAATTGAATCTACATTCACTTCATTATTTAGTTGTTTTAATTAATTAATCTTATAATTTTAGATCGAGTTTTCAACCTATTGTTATCTTAATTTTATTGTTTTTAATTAATTATTTTGTTGTTGGACTTACTTAATCTTACGATTTTAGATATATATATATATATATACTTCATCCCCAAAGTAACAGATTATCTATGAGATTTTTATATTGATCTTGACATTAAAAACAACTATTTTAAAATAAAATATTATACTTTATAATTTGATAAAATAAAATATTTATTATTGAAAAAAAGTGAAGAAATCTATTTTATCATCTACTAGTACATGTTTTTCTAAACATATTTTATTTTTTACTTATTTTTATTCTTTGATAACTAATATGTAATTAATAAAAAATATCATAACTAAACAACAAAAACATCATAATGACTATTAACAATCATAACAATAAATAAAAATTATTATAAAAAAAGTTATAAAAAAATTCCACTAACGTTTTCTTTAAACCATTGTTTTGAAATTCTGGTAAAAAAATCCATCAAATCATAAATAGAAGATTAAAAAATGAGGAATAATATTTTCAATATATGATTTATAAAATAAAATCAACTTGATTGTTATAATTTTAGTGTGCAATTTAAGAAAAATGAGAAAGACTACACTAAATAACCTAAAGAACATCAAGAAAATCAATATCTAAGTAAAACAAAACCGTAAAAAAAATTCTTATATAATTTTCTTTAAAAATATGAAATTCCAACTTCAATTTTTGGAAAATAAATGATATATCATTGAGTTAAATCTCATATAATTTACAGATACGAGATAACAAAAACATAACTTCTAAGAACTAGAAAATAAAATACCTTATTTGGCTTGATTTGGTTTGATGTCTTACTATCTGAAGCTTTCTTGCTCAATCTTCTTTAGCTTCTATGAGAATAAAACAAATAAATATTTAAAAAACATCACAAACTCATACGTGCTCTTCAACGACCATGTTTTAATTGTAATAAAACACAAAAACAACAAAGATAATATGAAAAAGGATATGAAACATACAAACTTCAAATAAAAATTATTTATTCCCAAAATTTTAATTATGTAAATCTATAACACATAAAAAAACTTTAGAACTAAGAGTAAATAACCTAAAAAAAACTTAGCATTCTCCTGAATTTATACTGCAGATAATCAAGAACGAAGATCAATATAAGGAATCATAAGTGAATATCAAATCCAATTGATTTAACCGCATAAGATCTATAAAAACAAGTTCAAAACTATTATAAAAATCAAATAAATGATTTTTTTATCTTTTATAGATGTAGTCTATTCATCAATTGTTTTCTAATATGATAAAATAGCAAAAAAAAATAAAGAGAAGATGAAATATAATTTGAGTTGGCCTTTCAAAGCGATGAAAAGAGAAAAAACATTCAGATGTTCATGAGAAAAGATAAGAAGAAATTATAAGACAGAGAATTTGATTTCTTAGATTAAATAAACCGATGGTAGACGTAACAAAAACGTGGCAAGCTTAAATAAGAGGAGAAAACGTGGTAACTATATAGAAAAAGAAAAGAAAGTGTAACAACAATATTTATGAAGCATGTAAATAAAAATTGGGTAAAAATCATGTTTGGTCACCGATGTTTACCAGTTTTCTCAAAATGTCACTAATGTTAACTTTTCTATTAAATAGTATCATCATTTTTAGGGTTAAAAATTAAAAGTTAAATAATAAATGGTAAAAATATAAAAATAAATGATAAACACAGTAACCAACTACGCTTTTTGCCGAAAAAGTCTAAAACCAAAACTTATTAATAGTTCTAAATCTAAGACCGCAATTACGACCTAAATTTATTACATAAAGACCAAATTGATATTATGATTCAATTTTTTATCGAATTAAAAAAAATCATAACAAAACACCTAAAATATGAGGGCACAACTAAATATTTTTTATTTTAATATACACATAATTTTATCATTATTTTATTATTCTAATATTATATATATATATATATATATATTATTTGGAAAAAAATCAATACATCGACCTATTGGTTAAAACATATTGTCATATTTTGATTTTGTTACCGATATATATGCTAAGAACTCTGGTTAGTCATTGAAATTTGTCATGTGTATCAAAAATGTCATTGATGTTCTTTTGTATCAAAATATTCATTTTTGTTGGTTTCATTTTGCATATGTGGTCACGTTTGTATGTCTTGCTTTGTATATGTGGTCACTCAACAGTGACTAGTGATGCAAAAAAGACCAGCAAAAATGGCATTTTTTATTTAAAAAAACATAAGTGGCATTTTTGATACACTTGACAAATTCTGGTGACTAACCACGGTTCTTAGCTGATCTTTTGTATTTTAAAATAACACATTTTGATTTTTGCATATATATCGGTAACATGTCACTTTCTAGGCTTAAATCGCTGCTTCGTCCCTCGACTATCACGTTTTGTCTCATTTAGTCCCTCAACAAAAAAATCACGCTTGAGGGTCCCTGGACTATAAAAAAATCTGTAAATTCAGTCCCCGCGCGTGGTTTTTGCTGTAATGCTGCCACGTGTCACTATAGTTAAATGGTTTGCGTTCCACAGATAGTCCCTTGACTTTGAGGCAACCCTGTTTGTTGCCCAAAATGCTTAAATGCATCCTTTACCCATCACACTTGCACATGTGGCATCTATGTGGTAAAGTTTTCTGACGTGGACGAAGAGTGGATGGATTAAGTAGATGAACCAGTTTTATTTGTGACTCAAAAGATTTAATTCCCAAATTAAAACAACAAACCCTAATCACAAGCTCAGAATAACCCTTTCATTTCTAATCCATAATCTTATTTTCAAAACAACTCTCTCCCCCCATCCCAAATCGAGTTCCATCTGTAACCCTTACCTCCCCCTATTGTTGAAACCTAAATCCTTACCTTAAGCCATTAAATAAAAAATTGTAACCCTTAAATCGTTTCCAATAACCCTAATTGATACCACATAATGAAGCGTTGTACAAAATCAAAAAAGTCGAGAAAATCGAAGGTGAAAGAAGAGTATGACTTCTCTGACTTGTACATAGGTATGGTTTTTTATACTTTTTTGTTCGTTAAACCCTAAAGGTGTTCATCTTCATTTCTGTTTTGTCAAAGTGGATACAGTTTTCTGCTCGTGAAACCCTAAAAGTTTTCCTTTTTCGTTTATGTTTTGTAAAAAACGATACAGTTTTTTAGGCTTAAGCCAGTTTTTTATATGATTTCGTTGCTCGTCAAACCCTAAAGGGTTGGCCTTTGTTAGAAGTCAGTAGCAATAATGGGGGTAGGTGGGTATATGGGTGTAATAAAGAAGTCAGTAGCATTGATTCGTTGAAATTGGTGTAATAATTGAAGATAAATTGCTATATCTAGTATTGTTTTGCATTTGTAGGCCACAGGTTGAACGGTTGCTATTTTCGGTCTGTTTTTTGTCTGTAATATTTGAACTGTTTTGCATTTATAGGCCACAGATGTTTCTTGTTTTGGTTTGTTCCTTTGAATGTATGTCTTTGTGGTCAGTTTATGGTTGTTAGAGTGTTGTTAATGTGTTGTATATTTATTATGCAGGCGTTAATTCACACTTGTTTACCTTCATCGTTAGACATGTTGGTAAATTCAAAGACAAAGGTGGCTCCTTATACTACTGTGGAGGAACAAATAGCGTTGTTGATAACGACAATCCAGACATGATGTCCCTTTTATATTTGACGGACCAAATATATTTGTCGTGTGAGCCAGCAGAGATATTTGGAGTGTTTAACGTTGCGTATCAAAAGCCGGGTTGTCCAGATGCCAATAACCTCATTCATATCGCCAACGACAGAGAAGCGGTGCATATGTGCTCTTTAATTAATATGCGGAGGTACCTGAAGATATATGTTGAGGTTGTCTGTACTTTAGAAGTAATTCTGTCTCCAAGGCGTGATAAACCCACTGATGTTCTGGTTGTAGAGTTGTCGATAGATTCCGAATCACAAAGTGCAGGGGATGAGGAGGCAGATGACGGCGGGAAAGGGATTGATGAAGATGCTGGTGGACATGAGGCTACTAGAGAGGCTTCTGTTGGTGGAGAAGGGCCAGTAGATGGTGGCGTAGATGCTGGTGGACAGGAGGCTACTAGAGAGGGTGATGTTGGTGGAGAAGGGCCAGTAGATGGTGATGTAGATGCTGGTGGACAGAAGGCTACTGGAAAGGCTGCTGTTGGTGGAGAAGGGCCATTAGATGGTGGCGTAGATGCTGGTGGGCAGGGGTCTAGTAGAGAGGCTGATGTTGGTGGGGAAGGGTTATTAGATGGAGGAGTAGATGGTGGACAACATGGAGCTAGTGGAGAGGCTGTTGTTGATGGAAAAGAGGTTACTACTCGTGGAAATGAAAATGAGGATGGAGAGAGGCATGCTGGTGGACAGGGGCCTGATGATGATATATCAGGATTGTGCAGTTTTATAAGGGAGCTAGGTCCTAAGGTCAATTGGAATGAAGTCCAATCAGGTGCTCCAAATGCTACGCAATCTAGTGCACCAGATGTTACACAATCAGTTGCTCCAGATTCTGCACAAGTAGGTGCACGAGATACTGCTGGTCAAGATCATGATGTGGAGGAGCCAGTGGGTGCTGAGAATGAAGTAGTGGGCACTTGGGATGGTGTTGAAGCTGAGGTAGTGGATGTTGAAGAGCAGGTTAGAGGTGCCGAAGAGGAGGGCAGAGTGCCACCTTATTTTAGACAAGAAGAGAGGGATTGTCTCAAGACAGACTATGTAATAGTGACATTCTATTAATACCCACAAACTCTGATGTGGAGGTTGAAGATGAGGAATGGTGGCACCGTTTTGAGGAGTTTAATCCTACTGTTCCGTTAGCTTCTGTTGAACTCTATGTGGGCCATGAGTTCACTACGGCAACAAAGTGCAAAGAGGCCATTAAAAATTATGGAATAAAACAGCGACGATATGTGGTGATGAAGAAGTATGACAAGAGCAGAATAGTCTTCGTTTGTTCCTCAGACAATTGCGGGTGGAGGTGTTACTGCAGCTCTATGTGTAGTGCTGGAAGGTGGCTTGTGAAGACACTGGTTGACAAACACATATGCGTACCAACAAATAAGAATCCAAATATAACCGATATTTGGATAGCAAGATACTAAAAGCCACAATGAGAGGCAGACATAAACTGGTCGGTGTCGTCGTTGATTGCCTCTCTTAGCAGGGAATTCTGTGTGAAGATCAAACGAAGTAAGGGGTATAGGGCAAGAGCCATAGCACTCGATTTGATTCTGGGTAACGACAAACAACAATTTAGTAGACTTCTGGATTACTGCGGTGAGATTATGAGAACAAATCCTGGGTCTACATGCATCATCAAGCAGGACGACGGTGTTTTTGAAAAGATGTACATGTGTTTGGGGACTGTAAAAAGAGGGTTCAAGGCAGGTTGCAAGCCCGTTGTTATATTAGACGGTTGCTTCCTAAAGGGGTCATTTGGGAGCCAATTGCTAGTGGCTGTTGGGGTTGACGGCAATGACCAAATGTATCCAGTAGCTTGGGCCGTTATTGAAAATGAGAATCATGAGAGTTGGAGTTGGTTTCTCAATCTGTTGGGTGAGGATTTAGACAACCAGAATCAGGGTGCGTGGTTGTGGATCAGTGACAAGCAGAAAGGTTTAGTGCATGCTCTGATGGACCTCTACCCAATTTAGAACATAGATTCTGTTGTGGACACTTGTATGCCAATTTTATTAGGAGCTTCGCTGGTCGTTTAGGGAAACGTATATTCTGGGCAGCTGCTAGAGCAACGTACAAGCAGAAGTTTCTTGCTGAGATGGAGCAGATGAAGATGGTAAACATGGAGGCATACAACTGGCTGTTGGAAAAGCCACCAGGGCAGTGGTCAAGGTCACACTATGTTGATGCTACACAATGCAACATCCAGACCAGTAACCACACAAAGACATTCAACATGGTTATCTTACATATTCGAGAGAAAGGCATCATTACACTGATGGATGGTATCAGACGGAAAACAATGAAAAGAATAGCCAACAAGAAGAAGGTTTCTGATACTTGGGTTGGAGAAATATGCCATGCAATCCAGAAGAAGTTGGATGGAAATGGCCTAGCTGCGGGTAACTGTTTTGTAGAGTCTTCTAGAGGGCGGCAGTATGAAGTCAAATGCGGTACGAGGCAGTTTGTGGTAGACCTGGAGGATAGAAGTTGTGCTTGTAGGCAGTGGCAGCAAAGTGGAATACCATGTGAACATGGGGTTGCGGTGATTTGGTGGAACCAGAAACAACTAGCAGACTACGTCTCGCCGTGTTATAGGGTGGCGACAAACAGAGCAATATATGCCCATACATTGAATCCAATCAACGGCTAGCTACTTTGGGAGAAGTCAAACTTTCCTGAAGTAAAACCACCCCAATGAAAGCCAAGCGCGGGGCAAAAGTGTGGAAGAGAAATTGAGACAAAAGCGAGCTAAAACCACCTGCAGTTGAAGGAGGACGACTCAGCATGAAATTTGTGAAGCTAATTTGCTCCGTATGCAAACAAGCAGGACACAACAAGCAAAAATGTAGATCTGGTGAGGCCCACAATACACCTACTGATTTTGCTTCTTTAGAGCATGATCCTCAAAACAGTCAGGAACCTACAGCTGCTGGTGGTCCAGAGGAGCCTCGAAGCAGTCAAGCTCCTACTGCTGCTGGTTCTTAGGTGGAGCCTCAAGCCAGTCATAATCCTCCACCTGCTGCTTCTTCGGTGAATCTTTAAAGTAGTCAGCCTCAAATCAATGTTGCTGCGGCCAGAGCTTCTGCAACTCCTTCAAACGCAAACATTAATGCTGCCGGTGAGTTTACGGGAACAAAAACTCATCATGCTGCAACTTTCAGGTTGAACGCAACAACTAATAGAACTAGAAGATTGGCTTCAAATATTCCTAAAATCCCGGTAAGTTTTTTTTCTACACCTTTGTTTTATTTAAATGTGAGTAATAGAACTAATGTTATCTTATGGCTGGAATGATAGGAAGGGAGAGATGGTTCAGCAAACACCATGCCTGATGTGAGCACACTTTGTTTTGCATATATTTTTCTATGAATGTAAATATTTATTTAATAATATTGTCTTACTTTTGCAGGGATCAATGGTTTATTGCGTTGAACCAAGGTAAGTTGGTGGACCAAGGCCAACTCATAGTGGGGGACCAAGGCCAGCAGAGGGACCTGCAAGGTTCCTCTCTCTCCTAATGCTTAAAGCTGTCCCCATTACCTTTTTTTAAAAGTAGTTGCTTTATTGGTGTGAGTTTTTATTGGTTGGATCCTTAATTAGCATGAGTCTTTACAGCTTCATTGGTTGTTATTGGTAAGGATAGTTTTCGCCTGAGGGTAGGCTTGTAATTTGTTTGGTGTTTTAAAGAAGTATGTGGGTGTTTAATATTTAGAGTAGAGAGTAGATGGAGAATTAAGCTGGTTGGTTGTAGTTAATTTTCATTACCCACATTTAATGCAGGTGGTTGGGTATTTATACCCTTACATTTTGGGCCCTTATGGGCTTTCGGGGTCATGTTCAATGGTACCGGGTCATGTTCAATGGACCCGGGTCATGTTTAAAGACCCATGAGCTCTAAGTAAGTGAGCAAGTAGCTTAGTCAAGAAGTGTTTAGGTTTTTTAGTACTTTTTTCATAGTTCGAACAGCCTCATTAGCTAGGTGTTCGAAGTGGTCTGTCCGGTCCGGAGAGCTAAGTCCGATCTGTCCCTGTCCGGGGAGTAAGCAGAATTCGGACTCATCAGGAGCCCATTTTTTAGGTGTTTGTTCAAATACCTTTGTCAAAACCTGAAAAACAGTCCGATGCCAGGGGTAGTTTTTAATCCAGACAGGTCTGTTAGCCTTATGGTTTCATCCGGACTGATAAAGTTTCATGAATCCAAACGGTTTTTTGCCAGAGTTTGTGGGACACGTGTCGCTTTCTGATTGGTTGCTTCAGCCGTTTTTTCACCTTGAATTTCGAACCCACCTTCTTCGAAAAGCAACCTCTTAATTAAAGGTGGTGACATCAGCGCCGTCTTTAATCATTACCAATCTTTTCGAATTCTCCTAGGAATCAAACTCCTTTTTCAGATTTACTATAAATTTAAACATTTTCTATTGTTTCACCATCACTCTCATATTTACTCTGCACAACTTCTTTAAGCTTTCTCTCTCTAAATCAAAAATTTACACAAATAGTTTATGTTTACAGCGAGGAATGCTCTAATCAAAGGTGGGTGACTCAACCTCTCTGAGTTAGAAAAGGCACAAAAGGTCGAAAGGGAAAGACGTATCGCTGCAGGACTACCCGTTTCGCCTATCGACAAGCCATTAACTTCAGCCACAGAATCTGATCAATGTTCTTCTTCCTCAAAAGGTACCAAACCGAAGAAGCTATTCCAAACTAACCTCTCCCCTATTATCTCTGGTTCCTCGGTTCAGGAATCGGAACCCGTTGTCGAGCCAGGAGTAACAGTTACCAGTTTCAAAAAACCCTCCCCCTTTATAGCTATGGGGTCAGATATGGAGCACTCCCCACAAAAACTAGTTGACCAGAGAAGAGGCCGGTTAGTTAAAGGCCAAGCTTCCAAGATCACCCCCTCAAAATCAGGTGCTAAAGACAGTAGCACAGGGTCATACGTGCCCATCAAAGTTCCCAAGGACAGGCTGCCCGGTCCGGAGGGGACTAGTCCAAGTCTTCGAAGAGAAGCATCTGTATCAGAGCCCCAATCGGAGGCTAGGAATCAAGGGGACACTGAAGCCCATCAGTCCGGAGTTCAGGCTGAGGCAATGCTGAACCCTCCCTCTACTACTGCTACCAAAAACCCTTCATCAATTATGGAGGATGTAATGGAGGACTCTGTCGAAGAGGCCCCATTTGAGTCTGAGCCCTCCGGTCAGACCAGTAGTGCTGCTGTTGCCAAAAAAGACAAAGGCAAAGAGAAGCTGTGTTTAAAGCATCCGGACCTGCCGGAGAGCCTTGAAGGAAAGGTGGGGCCCTGTTTCCACAAGGTCAATGTCAAGTATCTCCTTGCCCTGCAGAAAATTAACTACGCATTCATCCACACAGCTGAGTTGGGCCGGATGCGTATAAAGTGGGGAATACCGGAGAATGTGAAGATCAGGATCCCCATACACCCAGAGACTCCCATGGATTGCAAATTAAGCGAATTTGTCATCTTCACGGAGCTGTTCAATTGGGGACTTAGACTCCCCCTAGACCCTGAAATTGTCAGATACTTCCATCTGATAAAGCTCTGCCCGAGCCAACTGAGCCCTAATGCCTGGTACACCCTCATGGCCAGCATCATGGCTTAGAGGCTCTCCGGGATTCCTCTGCATATGGAGGAGTTTGCTGCTGTGGCTGGTCTTTGTAGAAACCCCAACATCCCTTTTTACCACTTCAATATGGGGGACAATCTCAAAGCTGTGGATGACCTGCTAGAGGCGGAGAGGAACTGGAGGACTCAATTTCTATTCGTAAGTGGGGCTTGGGAAAATGGAAGGAAAATCAAGTCCGGAGTGAACCCAAGTCTTCTCAAAAGCAGGTGGAGGAGTGATCGTAAGTTTCCCGCTTTATACCTTTTTTTAGAGTTAGAGAGAGATTAATTGGTCTTACTTTTGCCTTAGCAGAACTGCCCAAGGAATTCAGTGATTATCTGAAAGCCGGGCAGGCTACTTGTACCAAGATAAATGCTTGGGCTGCTGAGAGGTGGGGGAACCGGTTCCATGCTGCTTTTACCGGAAGTACCTTGGCAAGGTCTCACTTGTGGAACACCACAGGTCGGAGAGATTTGACTTGGGAGGAGCTCACCACTCAGCCTCCTCCGGATTTTGTGCTTAAAAGGACCCATGAACCAGATGGGACACTCTTCTTGCCAGGCCGGGCCAAAGCTCCAAGCAAGATGAAGGGTAAAAAGAAAGGCAAGAAAGTGGCGGGTGGTGTTAACCCTGCTGATGCAGAAGAGGATGCTCCAATAAACCCGGAGGGGCCAATCCACAGCCAAATTGATGCTGCTCTCCTGGAAGTTGTGGAGCAGGAGACTGAAAGGCAAGAAGTGCACCCCCCAAAACCTCCAAGGGCTTCCAAAAGAAATCGTAAACAGGGAAGTGAAAGCAAAGACCGGGAGACCAAGAAGAAAAAGATCTCTAAGGGTGACGAGATTTCTCTCCGGGCTCCAGAGCCTCCTTCCCAAGCTGATCCTACTGACCCAACACTAGCGGAGGAGATACCGGGCGACTTCCATACCGATGAGGTCGAAGGGGGAGAGCTCAACATTGATGGGGTAAACATCACCGGTCTTGGTGGGCTTGGTGAGTACTTCATCAATCTTCCCAGAGACGACTTCGCTGGGCCTTATCTCCTTCCGAGCACCTCGAATACGGTCACTTTCAATGGTAAGACCTTTATTGTTTCAAGTGAAAGGGACGTCATAGCCCACTCTTTATTGAGCAATGTTCAGCCTGTGCTTGTGTTGGAAAAGCAAGTTCGGAATCAGGCAGACATTATCAAGGATCTTAAATCTGACAAAGAGAGGCTGTCCGATGACCTTCGTACTGCTACTTCAAACGCTGCCATCCTAAAGGAAGAAAATGAGGAGTTGAAGAGAAACCAAGAGGCAAGTACCACGAAAGTCACCACTTTAGAGGACACCATTACAGAGCTCCGGGAGAACCTGTCCGGACTGGAGAAAGATCTTGCCACCTCAAAGGGGGAATCCAAGGCCAAAGACCAAATCATCACCAACTTGACCAATGTCAAAATTGCTCTTGAGAATACAGTGTCCAAGGCTGCCGAGGAGAAAGCTACTTTGCTAAGGGAGCAGGAGGCCAAGATTCAAGCCAAGATCGATGCTTATGCCAACAACGTGATCGATACCCAGGAGGAAATGTATGCCAAGGTGAGGTCTGACATGGTTTTACTCTTCCATGAAAAATTTCCGAAGAGGAACCTTGGGGATTCATGGCTTCATGTTGAGTCTGACGATCTCATGTATCACACAATGGCTGATGGAGACCTGCATGGTTACTCCAGTGCTTCCTCATCGGATGACGAAGAACACACCGGGGAGAGCCCCAACGAAGAGAAATGTGATCTCAAAGGGAAGAAAAAGACAGATGAAGGTGAGCCATCTTCAAAGGCTCAACCTTAACTCATGACTTACTTTTTACTTGTTTATCCAAACTAAAGTCCTTGGATGGCCAAGGCACTCTTTTTGTAATTGTGTCCGGTATCTGACCGGATAGGTTTTTTGTTCTATTTTGACAATTCAAAAGTCCTTGGAAGGCCAAGGCACTTTAAGTTATTTTAATGAGTATTTTTGTTTTGTGCAATTCTCATCTTCTTTTATTGTTTGTTCCAATTTCGATGACTAGAGTTTAAACAGTCTTTAGTTATTTCATAGTGAGAGTGTTTAAATTCTCCGGCTAGAGTTTAAATAGCCCTTAGTTTTTTCATAGTGAGAGTGTTTAAATTCTCCGATGACGAATATTTAAGTGGTCATCATTCTTTTATTTCAATCCAGATAGTGTGACAAAGGACAAAACTTAAAACACTTCGAATTTTTTTTAAGAAGGCATCAAATTTTATTCAAAAGCCCGGACACCTCATTAAAACCTCCCCGTGCCACCAAGGAGGAAAAAGTATGCCCCCAAATATTTACATAGATGTTTAAACAAGTAAATATTTACACAAATACTACTCCAGGTATATCCGGAGATGTTCGATATTCCAAGGGTGAGTCAAAACTCTTCCATCCTTGTCTTCTAGCCAATATGTTCCAGGTTTAAGCCTTTCAATAACCACATAAGGTCCTTCCCAAGTTGGAGCCAATTTGCCGAACAACATTTCTTTAGTATGTAAGAAGACTTTCCTTAATACCTTGTCCCCCGGTTGGAAATCTCTTCTTTTAACTCTGGAAGAAAATCTGCTTCTCATCAACCCCTGATAGTGTGCAACTCTAAGGTGAGCTTTAACTCGTCTTTCTTCTACTAAATCGAGCTGGCCTCTGATTGCCACCTCGTTAGCGCGTTCGGAGAAGTTGTGAACACGAAATGATGGGAGAGTTGCTTCTATGGGAGCTACTGCATCCATCCCATAGACCAAAGCAAAGGGTGACTCTTGTGTTGCAGCCCCAGGTGTTTTCCGGTAGGCCTACAAAACCTTTTGTAAATAACTAGGCCACTTCCCAGCAGCCCCTTCCAAATTCTTCTTTAAACCGGACAGTATAGTTCTATTAACCACTTCGACTTGTCCATTTGCTTGTGGGTGGAAAGGTGAAGAGAAACAATGTTGTATACCCCTTGAGGCACATAAACTCTCCATTTCCTTATTGTCGAACTGTGGCCCATTGTCTGTTGTTATCTTTTGTGGGACACCAAATCTGCAACAGATGTTGGATAGAATGAATTTTATAACAGCTTTTGATGTTGTTCCTGCAAGAGGGGCTGCTTCAATCCACTTCGAAAAGTAATCTATAGCAACAATTATAGTTTTGCGTCCTCCAGAGGCCATAGGTAGAGGCCCTACTAAATCCAACCCCCATCGAGTAAAAGGAATAGGCTCAGAAATCGACTCTAAAGGAATGGCTGGGACATGAATTTAACTGTTGTACCTCCGGCATGGGTCACACCTTCTCACCAATTCCTTAGCATCTTTCATGATAGATGGCCAATAGTAACCGGCCAGTAGAACTCTTCTCGTTAAAGCCCTAAATCCACAATGGGCTGATCCCTCACCATCATGCAATTCTGAGAGGACTACTTGAGCCTCTCCATCCCCCAAACAGCGCATGAGAGGTTTACTGTAAGACTTTTTATACAAAACGTCTCTCAATATGATGAAACCACGGGCCTTGTGTTTCAATGTTCAGGCTAGTGATTTATCCGGAGGCACGATACCATCGGAGAGGTATTGCAGGAGAGGAAACCTCCAGTCCTGAGGATGTTTCAAGGGAAAAGAAGTCCGGACGATGATAGGATGAGCCTGGAAATAAGGCCTCATTTTTCTTGCAGCTATTACTAGGGCCAATGCTAATTTCTCGAGTTTCAAGTAACGCCTTTCTGCATCTACCAAACTTTTGCTAATGTAGTACACCGGATGGGGATAACTCTCCACTTCTCTTACCAACACAGCACTAATGGCACAACTTGAAACTGCCAAATATACGAAGAGTGTCTCCCCGTTAACTGGTTTAAATAAAGTTTTGGGGGAGGACATGTGCTTCTTGATCTCATTAAAAGCCTCATCGCATTGTGAGGTCCAATTGAATCCCTTTGCACCCTTTAGGGTTTGGAAGAACGGGGCGCACCTGTCGGAAGACCTCGAGCTGTATCCCATGCTCACTTATAATATAGCCTAGAAACTTCCCGGACTGTACTCCGAACACACATTTTCCTGGGTTTAATTTTAAATTTACTTTTACCAAGTTGGCAAACGTTTCTTGAAGGTCTGCCAAATGCAATTGCTCATCCACACTCTTCACCATCATGTCATCGATGTATACTTCCATATTCAGATCAACAAAAGCTTTGTTGACCAATCTCTGATAAGTAGCCCCAGCATTTTTCAACCCGAACGACATTACCTTGTAGCAATGAAGACCCCTGTCAGTGATAAATGTAGTATGCTCTTGATCCTTTGGATCTACCTGTATCTGGTTGTATCCGGAGAAGGCATCCATAAAGGATAGCAGCTTGTTCCCAGAGGTGGAGTCTACTAACTAATCAATCCGGGGGACTGGATACAAATCTTTTGGGCAAGCTCTATTGAGATCTATGAAGTCAATGCACATGCGCCACTTGCCATTTTTCTTTTTTACCAGAACCGGATTGGCAGTCCACAAAGGATATTGAGACTCCTTGATATGCCCCATCTTTGTGAGCCTGTCAAATTCTTGCACAATGACATCCGCCTTTTCCTTAGAAAAAGCTCTTCTCTTTTGAACCACTGGTGCTATGTCTTTCCGGATAGACAGGTGATGTGATATTACTTCTGCTGGAACCCCAGTAACATCAGCATTGCACCAAGCAAAAACGTGCTGATGATTCTTCAAGAATTTTAACATTTCATTTTTCAAAACGGGTGGCATCTTAGACCCTATCTTGACACTTTTTCCTTCTTCTAAACAGTGCGTCTCTACCCCCTCGACCGGTATCAACACTCCAGGGGTCTCTCTGGGTCATCAATTTCACCCTCACCCCTAGAAAGCCCCTCAAACTGCTATTGTTCGTTGATACGAACTGCCCCCAGTGTTTGGGGAGCCAGAGCTGTAGCATAACATTCTCTTGCAACCTTTTGACTGCTCCGGACGACTCCCACCTGTCCCTGAACAACATATTTCTAGCACTGGTGGACTGTTGAAGCCACTGCATGCATCCTAGAGAGCCGAGACCTCCCTAGAATAGCATTATAGCAAGTGGGACAATCCACTATGATAAAAAGTATCGTGACCATTTTTTTGAAAGGGCCCTTGCCCAATAGAACTTCTTCTTCGAACTCTCCGATCACATCTACTGAGCTGCCAGTAAAGCCCACAATTGATCTGTCCGAACTCTGAATTACAGCTGGATTTTTCATTCTCTTGTACGTAGTGAAGAAAAGGATATTGGCTGAGCTTCCAGTATCCACCAGAATTCGTCTTATGTCATTGCCCCCAATAGATGCTCCTATGACAACAACATCCTCATGAGGGCCAGCTATATCTCTTAAATCATCTTCATCAAAAACAATAAAGGGGAATGGATTTGGTGACTGATAAGAAGTCATGCCTCCTTCTAGCTGGGTGGCTAAAGTATGAACGTGCCTCTTCCTCGAAGAGGCAGTAGGAGCTGTCATAGTATCCCCTCCGAAAATTGTAAGTGACTCAAAAAACTTAATGAGTCCGGAGACCGTCCTAGAACATTCCTCAATCGCACCCACTCTGTTTCGAGTCGGATCAGGATCCAAGTACTCAGATTCCACATCAAATCTTTCAATTATAACCATGGCTCCCTCCGGAGTAGCATTACTTGGACCAACCCGGTGAGTATTGTCAGACCTGTTACCTCCTCTTCTTTTGACATAAGCCCCCAGCTTTCCCCTCTCGATCAAGTTCTGAACCTCTTGCTTCAAAGCTATACAATCATCAGTGGTATGGCCAGTGTCATTGTGATACTGGCAGAAAGAGTTATTGCGATGCTCTCTGGGAGATTGCAGTGTGGCTGGTCTTCTATAGTGCACCTCCTCCTTTGTTTTATCATAAATGGTGGCCACGCTTTCTTTTAATTCTGCGAACCACTCCGGTTGGACCCATGGCCTTCTCTTGTTTCTGGATTGTTGACTCTGAGCAGGAGCAGCTGGCTGAGACTGAGCTTTGGCCCTACCGTGCCCCTATTCGGTTTCCCTTGCCTTGTTCCCGGATTGATTCTGATTGGGATTTGGTGCCACTGGGGCAGACTTCACTTGCTTGTGCACCCTTGTTTTCTTTGTTTCGTCTACGTTAATCTGTTTTCCAACTTGATTCAGCAACCCTCCCCAGGCCATGGCCTTCTTTCTGGTTACTGAATCAGCCAAATTGTCAGGATTCAAGCCCTGTCTTAAGGATGCTATTGCCACTTGCTCGAAGCAATCAGCCAACCCATTCTTTGTGTTCACAAAACGACTTATATATTATTTTAAGGACTCGTTTGGTTCCTGAGCACAATGGATTATTGTGTCTCCATTGCCCTTTAGCTCTTTACTTCCAACGAACTGCCTTCGAAAGGCCACCCAAAAAGTATCGAAATTCTTGATACAACCTTGTGGTAGACTGTTATACCATTTTAGAGCACTCCCCGTAAAAGACTGGGAGAATGCTCTACAAAGTAGCATATCATCGTCATCAAAGTTTATCATAAAGTTCTTGAATTGCTCTAAGTGGTTGTCCGGATCAGTACTGCCATCGTACTTCTCCATTTTGGTGTTGTCAAACCTCTTAGGGAGGTTTCCGGACAGAATTTTGGATGATAATGGAGATTGCCTCAAATTTCTACCACGACTGAACACAATATCCTCATTGGGAGTTGCAAAGATGCCTGGTTCATCGTGAAAAGCGAAAGGATCCATCAGCATCCGGTCCACATGCCTCCGGCTATGAGATGACCCTTTACCAATATTTCTCTTCATTCTCCCATGCCTATCTCTTTTTCTCGAATATTTTTTAATCTGCTTTTGCTTCTTTTTAGTTCGACCCTCATCGCTGCTAGAGGATAAGGATTCTTCAACGCCCTCATCGTCCGAAGAGCTATCAGAAGATTCTGAGCCTGAGTCAGAGCTCTCCATTGGCTTAGACTGGTGAGACTTTTTGGAGCTGGCATGAGTCTTTTTGGTACTCACATGAGTCTTTGAAGGCTCATGCTCTCTGGGGTTATCGGTGTGATGGGCAACTGATGCTTTGGATTTTTCTTTCATGCCTATCCTAGCCTTTTCTGCCTTCAGGGCTTCTATTTCACCCTTCAGCCTATCGCGCTCTTCGATAGTGTATTCATCGTTTTCACCCACCACTTCGAGCAGAGTTGGTGGTACTCCTGGGGCGTCCGGATCCATTCAGACAGACTTTTCTTGCTGGTTTTGAATGCTTGATTCAGGCACCTTCTCCTCCCACTATGGTCGCCAATTTGGTAAGGATAGTTTTTGCTTGAGGGTAGGATTGTAATTTGTTTGGCGTTTTAAAGAAGTATGTGGGTGTTTAATATTTAGTGTAGAGAGTAGAGGGAGAATTAAGCTGGCTGGTTGCATTTAATTTTCATTACCCACATTTAATGCAGGTGGTTGGGTATTTATACCCTTACATTTTGGGCCCTTATGGGCTTTCGGGTCATGTTCAATTGACCCGGGTCATGTTTAAAGACCCATAAGTAACAGAGCAAGTACCTTAGTCAAGAAGTGTTTAGGTTTTTTAGTACTTTTGGCATAGTTCGAACAGCCTCATTAGCTAGGTGTTTGAAGTGGTCTGTCCGGTCCGGAGAGCTAAGTCTGATTTGTCCCTGTCCGGGGAGTAAGCAGAATTCGGACTCATCAGTTATGTTAGATAAAATGCAGACTTTTGGTTAGGTATGATTCAATTTATGGTTTTAGGTATGTGTGGTATTGGTGGGAGTCATTATTGTAGGCTCTAATGGAATGTTGTAGGTTCATTATGTGTGGTATTGGTGGGAGTCATTAGCTAAATTCATTTTTTTTTTGTTGGTATGCAGCAAGTCGGTGGAAACTGGAGTAATGTAAGAGATATGCAACAGTTTAAAGAAGTTGCTACTGCGTCAAAAACCGCGGCGAGAAAGAAGAAGAGATCATCTGGAAGTTGAGCACGAACAAGAAATACCTGAGCCAAGGAGTGTCCATATGGAAGATGTTTTTTGTTTATGTCTATCTAATTGTGTTTTTTGTAAAGCCTATTATGGGTTTAATACCCTGTTTGTATGTGTGTTTAATTGTAGGCGTAGGCCTTTGTGGTCATGAATCAGGGTCATCGAACCTAATTTTTTGTTGATGTCTGTTTGTATGTGTGTTAATTATCTCAGACAGTGTAACTAATGCTTTGGTGGTATGTAATATAACTGATTTTCATTACTGTCTGATTGAACAACACACTGGAAACAAGTTTTTTCATTCAAACTTAGGCCTGTCATCAAGATACAAACCAAAATTACAAGCTTAATACAAACTAAAACAACAATCGAAACACCTTTAATAAATTATATCCAAGTCGCAAAAACAACGTACAAAAATATAAACAAACATAAACTACAACTAAAAAAAATTTAAACGATAGACTCGAGCCCTCAACACACTGTTTTCAGCTTCAATTTTCTGCAAAAAAAATATTAATCCAACAATTAAATCCTTTGATCGATCTGTCAATGGTGTATCAGCCCATTGAAAATACCCGCAAGAACCTTCGATTGTTTGATATAAACAAAACAAAGTGGGTTAATAAAGACCAGTTAGTTAGGTTTAGGGTTTACGAAATGGAATACAAAATCAAAATTAGGGTTCAATATAACTTACCCGGTAATTCCTGCAACCAACGAATCTTCTACATGGGTTTAAATCAGTCCAAGAAGTCCTAACAATAACTTGTTTGCGATAGTGATATCTTGAATCACATTGATTTTCCTTTTGGGTTTAAACAGAGTTACTGCTTGACATTTTGTTTCGATAGAAAGTGAGTGGTAATTGAAATCGAAGAGTAAAGAATGTTAAAGAGAGAGGAAATAAGGTGTGAGAGAAACAAATTCAAGGACATGGGTTTAGAAGAAGAGACAGTGGTTTTAAACTAAAATTTAATCCACGTGGCCGGTCCAGCCATTTAAGTCGTCCACATAAGCACAAAATGCCACATAGGACAGAGAAAATTTTAGGGAATCAATTAAGTCAAAGGGTAAAATAGGAATCAAAGTCAAGGGACTATCTGTGGAACGCAAACCATTTAACTATAGTGACACGTGGCAGCATTACAACAAAAACCACGCGCGGGGACTGAATTTATAAATTTTTGATAGTCGAGGGACCCTCAACCGTGATTTTTTTGTCAAGGGACTAAATGACACAAAATGTGATAGTCGATAAACTAAATGACACAAAACGTGATAGTCGAGGGACGAAACAACGGTTTAAACCTCAATTTCTATATAAATGAATAAAAATGACCAAAACATGTTATTCAAACATGGAACTAAAATGCTATAACAGGTTACATAAAATACCAAAATATAATATTATTAAAATACAGAAACCAAGATATTACAAAAACAAATATAAAAGATCATTTTTGGCAAACGTGAAACATGAGATCATTAATATTTTTTAACCGTTATATTTTGATTATCTATCTTCTTGTTTTTTATACAATTAACTTTTGTCTTTAATTTATACTAAGAATCATGTTGACTCCTCGTCTAATTATATTATGAAGTTAAATGTACAGAAATGTGGATAAATGTTTTTGAGTTTTTTCGAAGAAGAGTTTAAATTTGTTATTTTTTGCATATTTTTAATATAAAAAAATTAAATGCATTAATTTTTGAAATATTAATATTTTATACCTATTAACAAGTCAAAAGCAATAAAAAAATTAAAAAATTCTAATTTAAAACAAACTTATGATAAAACAAATTGAATGTTTAAATGTCAAGATTTTAACAAATCAAAAACTTTAATAATAGTAAAATAATTGTAAAAATTGAGGTTTCAATGTCTTATATTTATAAGATCAAAACCATATTTTAATTTTAATATGTGTTGTTGTTTGTTACTAGGGGGTTTACATGCTTTTCATAGATTAAATTTGTCATGTTTTTTTGTCTTATTAAATATTAATAGTCTTATTTTTTTAATTAATTTTGATCGGATGTGTTTTAATGGTTAAGAATGTTTTATTAATTAAAAAATAAAAAATACAAATCATACGAATAAAATAGTTTTTATTTAATTAAAATATGAATATAATGAGAAAATATATGAATAATGTAATATAATCTAAAATATACGATTTTAATAAAGATAATTAAAATGAAAGAGAGTTACCAATTACCATCCAAAACAAAATTAAAATTACTCACTACTACGGGGAGTTTAATGTTTATAAAAAACCAATCTAACATAAATTCTTCCAAGAATACCTCTGAGCAGACAAAACACATACAACTTCAACCATTATTTATTTTCAATCTTCAAATAATTAAAAGACGAACAAAAATAAATTTATAAATGATATTTTTGGAGAATTTTTATTTTACCAAATGACATTTAATTACATAACTAGAACACAATTGCTTTTGAAAAACCAAATTACATATAATTGTGCAACTGGAAGAATTTTTTTTCCAGACTTATTTTGTAATCAAAGTCTTATATACGCAATTATTATTTTATTATTTATGCAACTCATTTACAAGTAATCCTGCAACTAGACATAGTTATTTTTCCGGAGCCAAGTCTTATTTATGCAACTATTGTTTTCTTCTTTATGCAACTCATTTGCACGTAATTCCGCAATTGTAATACAATTATTTTTTGCAACCTAATTAAACGTAATTCCACAATTGGAACACTATTATTTTTCTGGACTTCTTTTGCAACCTAATTTCATACATTTACGCAAGTAAAAGATCCAAAAATTATCTTTCATGGATCTACTTTTGTTCGTTTTAAAAAAACAAAGCTAATGGTATGTTTGGATATTTTTTGGAGCTATGGTTTGAAAGATATGACATTTAAGAAAAACAAAACATAGGAGAAAGAAAAACGATTAGGGGATATTTCGGACTACAAGGTAGTTATAGGTACTTTTAATTCAAAACCAAATGGTTATCTTTATTTTATCAAACCTTGGACAACTATTAGTAAATAAGTTTGATGTTGGGTAATTATTGGTAGATTACCGTATAAATATATATATATATATATATATATGTGTGTGTGTAAAAAAAGAAGATATATTTATTTTCGGTGGTATAAAATATACAACGTACAATTAAAGTAATACATGCTCAATTGTATTTACCACTTGTTGTATTTGTGCTCCGTTGCGTGTGTATTTAACAAGATTGTGACACGTGACAAGTATTATATTTTTTGTTGCAATTTTAGTCACTTTAATTTTCAGTCTCGCCTCCTTGACTACACCTCTATTCTTCTTCACTCTTGCATTCTTTCTCTCTTTCATCACCTTCAAAGCCCTCCAAAATCATCTTCTGATTCAGAATCTGACTTTGATGAATTCTCCTCCTCCCACTTTCGATTACTTTATCACAACTTCCCGATCATTATCTACCGACTATATATAGTATCTTGATCAGTCTATACGCACGTGCGGTGGCGCTCGCTTTACAAACTTGTGTACCCAGTTTTCACAACCATCATTAAGAAAATGAAACTCTATATTGATGCCTCTAATATCTTTTTGTTCTTGCTAATTACATCGTTATGATGGTTCTTTCTCATCTCGCTCATTGATGCTCAGCCAAAACCGTAGCTTATATATACCTACTCGATCCTTACGTAATCTCCAAGATAACAAACATGGTAATGCACCTCTTCGCCGCCAAGCTTTACTTAGATTTTATCCAAATCTCGATGAGAAAACGTCGATTGCTCGAAACAACATAAGACTTCCAAGAGTTAAAGTCTCTACCCAACATCAATGGCGCTATCGATTTAAGCCCAATAAAAATAAAACGCCAAAAATCAAAATGAAAACCCAACTACAAAAAAACTACATGCCCTTATACAGATATGATGCATTCTACACAAAGTCATCACTGATAACAAGAAAATCTTATGGGATGTGTTCGTGAAATATTATGGTTCAATCGACGACACTTCACATTTCAGAGATAGCATATTCAACAATCGGCTGACTTCCAGTAAATTCTCATGATTCTAACAATCCTGATGAATCTGGATTTCTAATACAAAAACCGTATCACAAAAAACTTTTATTTCAAATTTCACCGACAGAAATCTTTTTACACTATATAAAATTATTTATTGTTTGTGAGCACCAGTATTTCATCAACATATTACATTATAAATATGAACTTACTCTCAATGAAACCTTTGATACTCACGGTTTTCAACCGAGTTTATCTAAAAACTAAAAGATACGATTACCTTAAGGAACTCATGGTACCACTATCGAGAAACCTTTTTAAGCACATATATGAAATTCTTATGTTTATATACCATTGATTTTGAATCACCAATTATAAAGTTTTTAGGCTATACCATATGTCATCATTAAGAAAAAAATATCTTAACATTCATTTGTTGAAGCTCTAGGTCAAAGTATGCCATTAGTATCATGATTTTCCTACGAGATTCTTTCGATGAAACTAGAGAGTATGTCTTTTTGAAGTCAATCATTTCACGTTCAGTAACTTTTTACCATATTTTATGTTTTATGACTCTCCACATTACTATTATAATCTTGTTTGTTTTTAAATTTACTTACATCCAATCATATTATTTCATATAAGTAACTCTTCCTTCATAGACTAGTCCATAATTAATAATCAAAACTCTTCATAATTTCACAAAAAATAAGACATATTATTTTTTATTACAATATATGAATCTTTATGTTATTGAAGATATATTGTATAATATGAAGATATAGTGTCTTTTGTTTATGTATTTGACCTTCTTGAGAGTTTTATTTCTTCAGTTTGCACTTCTTGAGGATATATAGTTTGAAATTATTTAACAATTTCATTTTGTTCCACGTGTGGGAGAAAATACCATCTTGATTATCTTCATTTTCTAATGAGACTGATATGACTGGTATTGAAACCATCTCATCTTATACACGAGTATAAATTCACCAACATATATAATTATAATGTGATATATTGGTGTCATAGTCTACGTATCTATATTAGAACCTTCATGAATCTTTAATTCTTTCTCAAAATGAACATTAATTCCATCCACATGGATCATTATGGTGTAATATGCCACCTTCATGATCAACTCATCTTCGTTAGAGATGTATGAATCTCTATGGATTTTTCCTCAAAATGAAAATATGTTCCTAAATTATTCACCTCAAACCTAATGTTGGCAAAGAAACTTGTTGTTTCCCTTTCAAATATACTTTTACTGAAAATATCATAAAGCTTACAACCATTGAATATTTTGAATATCTAATGAAATAATAGTTAATTGTATTAGGGTTTAATTTATTTCGATTCAACCTATTAGGAATCTCTTTAGTTGGACATCCCAAAGCATACAAATACTCTAAGTTAGGTTTGATTCTAGTAAAAATTTCATGTCAAGTCTTAATGATTGCTTTAGTGAGAATGTATGCAACATATCTGATGGCTTCATACATTCCAGAGTGATAAGAATATAGATGAATGACTAATCATACTTCTTACTATATCCTTAAGTGTACGGTTTTTCTCTCATATACACTATTCATGTCGGGCGAACACGTTATTATATTTAATAAACTATACCACACACATACAGATACACTATAAATGACCCATGAGGTTGTTCATCAGAACCATCATATCTATCATGGTATTCACTAGTACAGACAAATTTAACTCACCCAATGTTTTTACTAAATTGTTTAACTTTGGTATTAAAATCTATGAACTTATCTTAAGGTTTTTTATTTTATATAAAACATAGTATCGATACTCTTACTGAGATAAAATATCCCATAAATGATATAAAATAATGTTGCTCGTTCCAAAATTCCTTTGGGAATGGTCCATATATATCAAGTATATATCAATTCCAAAACTTTTCTCTCTCTCTCTCTCTTTGAATGCATCTAATCTTTTCACTTTGGCATATTTTCTCTTGATACATTTGATGCAAGCTTCAAAGCCTAAATAATTAAGATAACTTAATAACCTTATAGACATAAGTTTATCCATTATTTCCTTACAAATATTACATAAATTCTTGTGTTAAAGATTTTCTAAATTATCAGCCTTATAATTTAGTTTATTAGATATTTGTATGTTCATTGTTTTTTTGTAATGTTCATAATATCTTATAAATATAGTTTATCATTTGTTGTTATATGCAGTGCCTACTTTCATGTAAACATACGCATTCGCTTATTCCCAAAAAGGCATGAATATTCAAAGATATCTAATATATGAAACTAAATCACATTATTTCTAACATCTTTCAATAACAATAAATATCCATTAGAAAGCAACCACTGAAAAAAAAGACAAAAACCAAGTATAATTCATATTTTATTTGATAGGTAGATATTTAACTATCAATGAGGCATTGGCTCATTATCATTGATGAACTCAAAAAATTCTTAGGGAAGTTCAGAAGCGAAAATGTTTGTAGGAGAGGATTGGACTAGGAAATGTTCGTATGAAGTGACAGTAAATAATTAAATCATTGTTTTGTAGAATGAGAAAAAGACAAAAGGAATAAATGTATCAATAATTGACTAATCATTGGCCCATTTCCAAAAAAAGATAATGTCTTTATATAGTACTTGAGGTACATAGTAAAATTACATAATTACCAACATTGAAGTGGCTTTCTCACCCCACTCTTTTACTATTTACAGACAAGTTCTTGGGGTATATCATTTAACCCATCTACTTCTTATGTTTCCTTTACTTTGGTCCTTAATTACTAAATATACAAACCTAGGCCTTTTACTTGACATAATTTACCTAGTGATCACCTATATTTTTCTCCACTCATCAGTAGCTTCCCAGTCCTGACGAAGATATCTGAGTGGGGACTGCAGTTAATTTTTGAACTTGCTCGGAATTTGTGACCTCCTCGGATCGGATGCCTTTGTTAGTCAGACCTCTCCTATAAATTGCTTAGGTGTTGCTCTTCGGATTATTTGGATAAAGACCCCTTGGAAATGATGACCTCACCTAAATAATCATTTCATTTGAACTCGCGTACTCCTGTCTAACCATTATCGAGTCAAATATTTTTTAGATGGTGATGTCACTTATGGCCACGTGTCGTGCCCTTACCTCAACTTGCCAGTGCGTCGTTCGAAGCGGTTTGTGATAGGGGAATCATGTCAAAACTCCTAACCGTTTTCCTTATGTTCCCTTTCACTATAAATACTTGTTTCTTTCTCTGAATATGGGTTTACACTTTTTTATCTTTGTTTATATTTAAGTCAAGAGCATATGTTCTAGAGAGAGAGAGTCTTAACCCAAAATTCCCTCTTTGCACTTTCATGCCTGAAGAGTTTTTCAATCTCGAACGGTATAAGCTTTGGAGTTGGTTTAATATTTCGAATCAGATTGCTGCTCTCAGACCTTCTGGTGGAAGACATCATCCCACACCTGCAAAAATATGGGAATCGAACTTTCGTGACAACTGGTCCCCTATCCGAGAACGCTCATTCAATCTTGTTACTCAGCCCCCCGGTCGAGCTTGTTTTATTGATAACAAGGTTGACACTTCGACGTCTGATCTTCCTCCCAAGACTTCTACTTTCAGAATCATGGGTGATGAAAGGGAAAGCCTACTAATACGAATACAAAGGAACACAATAAAGGAAGAGGTCCCCAAACCCATCAGTAAAATCAATTCGAGTCAAAATCTCCTCCTCTACTGCGACTCCCAAAGTGACTCCACAGGGGCCACCGCAGACGACTCCAGAAGTGAGTCTTAGGAGGCTTTTGACACGGTGTGTCTAGTTAGAGCAGGTTTTAACATCTATCCCTGAACTTCAACAGAGAACTCATCTTGATGAGCCTAATAGTGACCAAGAAAATCCTGATATGGTGGTGGTTAAGGTGCAGCCTTTACAAGCGGTTCTTGTTGCAATACCTTTCCCCAGACCATCCGCGTTGGGTCCAGATGCTTCCTCTCCTCCCTCGAAGATTGTCACTGATCTTCCCCCTCGGAGTGAGAAATATTCCTTAGCGAAGAAAGATAAAAAGAAATGAAGCGCACAACAGACTTTCCCTCAAACATAAAAGATATTTTAGGTGACAATCTACGCGACATAGAGTCTAAGTATCTTCTTGCCTTGTATAGAGTGAAATACAAATATTTTCATCCGACTGAGGAAGTAAAGCTAAGAGACCGATGGGGGATTCCAGATAACATCATAATCCGTTTTCCCATCGTCGGAGAGACTCTTTTGTCTGTTCGAAGCAATGAGCTGATCTTTTATACCGAGCTCATGAACTGAGGTCTTCAACTACCCTTTGATCCTGCTCTGATTGAATACTTTCATCTTATCAGACTTTGTTTGTCTCAAGCTGGCGCCAACATGTGGTACACGCTTATGGCCTGCATCATGGCCCCAGAATCTCCGAGATAGCCTTTTCCATGGAGCAGCTTATCTCCATCTCAGGTGGGGCTAAAAATTCTCATTACCCTTTTTACTCTCTTGGTTTTGCAAGGTAGTTCAAAGTCATCAAAGATTTCTTAAAGGCTTATAAGAAATGAAAACAACAATTTGTCTTCATATCCGGATTATGGGAGACTGACTTAAAGAATTCTGATAACCTTCCCCATCGATTGACTCTGAAATGGTCCGGGCAGGGGAAGTATACTTATATACTCTTCTAATTTACTGGTTATGGCCGGATGGTCCTAATATCTTCTTTCTAACAGCTATTAGGGGAATTCCTAAACTTTTAAAGTGTTATGCCAAGACCGCCAAGGATATATTTGTTAAGCTGAGCACCTGGGCGAGCGAGCATAGGGATCATAAGTTCCATCAAAGTTTTCGACCTATGAACTTTGTAAAGAGCAACCTATGGAGGTATGACCTAGGAGAGAAAAGGTCCATACCCGATCTGATGGTGCCTCCTCCAAATGATGCCATCCTCAAACACCTCAAGTGCTTGGATAACGTGGTTTATCTTCCTACCCGAGCTCGGGCTCTGAGTCACCAGGATGCGTAAAAAACTCGAGGAAGGTGGTGAGGGGACCGAGGACGATGCAGAGTCGAAAAGTGACGTTCCCGATGAGCAGGAAGTTGGAATCCAGGGAGGTCCAGAGGAGCCGAGAGTTAGGATCCAGGGAGATCCCGAGGAGCAAGGAGTTGGGATCCATGGAGGTTATCATGATGAAACTCATAAGGCAAGGCCACCGGAAGTTCAGCAAGACGATCCACTAGGCTTTCAGATCAATCCTCCAACCAACACTCAAGAAGAAGAGTTGATAGATATTGATTACTCCATTGAAGTAAGACCACATGGTAGATCTGGGGCTGTAAGACCAAAGAGACTTATTGTTGAGGAGAAACAAAAGAAGGTGGTTGACAGTGAAGGGGAAAGTGACAATGCCACATGTCTAATCTTGCCTCCAAGTAAAAAGGTTATCATAGTCGACTCGGGCTCCGTGGGGGGTGTGGGGAATTTTTCCTTCAGAAAAGACAACCAGCATAAGAGAACTTCGAGGAAGGAGAATATCCCTCCCCTACCTCAGCATATTTTGACATTTATGAGAACGACTACGTTACTATTGAGCTAAACAAATTGCTTCATGTTGCTATCCTCCTCGAATGGAAAGCCAACCGCAAGGATCGCTACAAGAGTGAAGTCATTCAAAGAAGGGCTAAGGTAAAAACGATGACATCCGAAACGGCTGAGCTGAAACAAAAGGTAAAGGACTTGACAGAGGAGCTTTCAAGAAATTGGAAATCTCCTCCCAAGTGGAAACGTTGACCTCTGAGGCGACTGAACTAAAGCAGAAAGGAAAAGACTTGACAGATGAACTCGCCACGAAGACAGAACTATCGTCCCAACTGAAAAAGGTCGAGGATGAGCTTGCCAAGGAAAATGAGACTTTCACTGAGTGTTTGTCTAAAATTACTTCTCTGGAGACTACGGTTTCCGATGAGGGGAAAATATTTGATGACGAACGGGAACGATTTATTAATAGGGACACCGAGCAGAATAATTTGGTTGAAGGCCTCACCGAGTCTTGTGCAAAGACTAAAGTCTACTTTCAGAGATCTGTAGAGGATATTGAGAAGTTTTCAAATGAGAAAAAATATCTAAAGGAAGACTTTGAAACAGAGCAAAAGAATCTCCTTGATGAATACGCAGTTGGTATTTTCACTTGCCTCGAAGAAAGAGATTCTAACATGAGATCTACTATGGTGCTGGAGATGCATGAGAAGTTTCTGGATCTGCATCTTGGCAACCTTTGGCTACGAGTCATAGAAAGGCATCGCCCTGCAGGCATCTCAGTTGAAGACTTGGAATCTAGCGATGACACAGAATGTTCGTCCTCAGATTCTGGTTCCCCGGAAGGCATTAAGGAAAACTCCACATCCGACTAGCAAGCATTGAATGTTTCCATCGTTATTTTGTTAACTATTTGTATCCAGAACTTGCTAAGTTTTTTTTGTTATATAAAATTTACTTCTTGTTGTGAGGATTTATGATGCATCTATTTATGTTTACCTTCAAATATTTCTTCTATGACTCAATTTGTCTAATGTTTGTTTTCTTATGATTCAAAAAGATGAATTCTTAATCCAAATATATTTGGAGTGTATTTTGAATTCAAAAAGATGAATTCTCTTCTCCAATTTTTTTGGAGTATGTTTTGAGTTTAAAAAAATAAACTTTCCAGTCCAAACTTTTTTGGAGTACGTTTTGAGTTTTAAAAAAATGAAATATGTTGTCCAAGCTTTTTTAGAGTACGTTTTGAGTTCAAAAAGATGAAACTTGTTGTCCAAACTTTCTTGGAGTATGTTTTGAGTTCAAAATGATGAACTTTCTACGAATCATTTTAAGAAGGCAATGGAATTTTATATATGAGTCAGATATTAGGGCACCTCATTAAAACCTTCCTGCGCCACCAGGGTAGGAAATAGTATGCCACCGATACTTACATAAACTGCTAAATAAAATATTTACATATTCACACATTTACTCTAAGTAAACTTTGAGGTGCTCGATGTTCCAAGGGTGGGGAAGATCTTTTCCTTATTTATCTTTTAATATGTATGTCCCTGGTTTTATCTTCTTGGTTATCATGTACGGACCCTCCGAATTTGGAGCTAGCTTTCCTAGTCTATTTTCTTTTGCATGAAGGAATACTTTCCTTAGAACTTTATCCCCAACTTTGAATTCTATTCTTCTGACTTTTGATGCATATCGGCTCCTCATTAGAGTCTGATAATGTAAAGAGTTTAATTTCGCCATTCTTCTCTTTTCTTCTATCAGATCCAAATTGGTACGCTTTCCTTTGTCATTTGCCTCCTCGAAATACTTTCTTAACCTGTATGATGGGAAAATGGTTTCTTATGGTACTACCGCATCCATTCAATAAACAAGTGCGAAGGGCGACTTGTGCGTTGCGGTCCGAAGAGTGGTCATGTAAGCCCATAAAACTTCTTGCAGGTAATCCGGCCATTTTCCAGCCTTAACCTCTAGATTCTTCCTCAGCCCATCTAAGACTGTCCGATTAGTTACTTCGACCTGGCCATTCGCTTTGGAAGCGCAAAAATCTCTCATCTCATGTTATCGAACTACGGGCAATTATCCATTGTAATTTTCCTTGATACCCCAAAACGACAACAAATGTTGGAGATGATAAACCTGATCACATCATTTTCTCTTGTTCCTGCTAACTGCTCAGCCTCAACCCACTTGGAGAAGTAATCCAATGAAACAATGATCGCTTGAAAACCTCTTGAAGCCATCGGGAGTGGTCTGACTAAATCGATACCCCATCGGTCAAATGGCAGAGACTCTGATATCGATTTGAGGGGGACACCGTGCATATGGATCTTGTTAGCGAATCATTGGCAAGTGTCACAGTTTTGTACCAACTCACGTCCGACGAGATGGCCCATCGTGTAGCTCTGAAAGTATCAGTTGTGACTCGTACCTCCCCAAACAACGAAGTAAAGACCGACTAAAATATTTCTTGTACATTATATCACCAAGTACCACGTACCTATATGCCTTGAATCGTATTCTTTTGGCCATTACTTTATCAATTGGTAATATGTCGTGCACTAAGAACTCTTTTATCTCACTTCTCTAATCTTTCACTATAGCTTTAAAGATTTGGAAGTCCTCGATACTTCCTTCAACCAACCAATTTGGATCGCTTAACCATTGATGGACTTTCTTGGGTAACTATCCATGGGTACTCCTCTTAGTTAGATGCATTGGCCAAAGAATCAACCATTGAATTTCATGCCCTATGAACATGTTCGAATCTGACATCCTCAAAATCTAAGGTTAAAGCCTTCAAAACCCCCAAGTATTTCACTAAATGATCTTTTCTTGCTTCTGATCGCCTTGAGGCATGGTTCACTAGGAGTTAGGAATAATTTATCAACTTGAATATTTTGGCTCCGCAAATTTTTACAAGTCTTAATCCAGCCAAAGCTGATTCATACTTTGTTCATTGATTCTTTGAACCCATGTCTGATAGCTTGATACATTGCAATTCCTTCCATGGATGTCAACTGTACTCCTGCACCGTAGCCGGATGATCTTGATCCCCCGTCGGTTCGGATTATCCACTCTAGGCCAGATTTTTCTTTATCAATATCCATTTCACTCTGATTAGAATGAAATTCAACTAAGAAGTCAGCCATTGCTTGTACTTTGATAGCGGTTCACGGTTCAAATTCAATATTGAAGTATCAAAGTCATACCGACCACTTTGTCATTCTTCCCGATACATCAGACCTCTGTAGCATGTTCTTCAGCAGAAAAGATGTTCGTACCACAGTTGAATGAGCCTGAAAGTAAGGCCTCTTTTTTCGTGCAGACGTTACTAATGCGAGTGCTAACCTTTCTAACTTTAGGTATCGCTTCTCCGCATCTAAAAGACTCTTACTCACGTAGTAGACCGGTCTTGGAACGCTTGATTCTTCTCAAACCAAGACTGCACTTACCATGAATTCTGACACTACCAGATAAATGAACAACTTCTCCCCTAGATTTCCGGGAAAAATAGGTGTTTTTTATATGATTAAAGGCATTTGAACATTCTTGCGTCTAGTCGAAGAATTTTGCTTTTCTTAGTACCTGGAAGAAATGGGCGCATTTATCTGAGGACCTCAATATGAATCTGTTTAATGTTTCCAACCTTCCAGTCAGAATTTGCACCTCATTGATTGTTCTTGGTGGGTCCACACTACACAAAGCAATTAACTGTATTGGGTCAGCTTCAATGCCCTCTTCGCTGACTATGCAACCTAAGACATTTCCAGATCTTACCCCGAATGTACACTTCTCCGGGTTCAACTTTAAATTTATCTTAGCCAAATTGGCAAAAAAAAATTCCAAGTCAGCTAAATGATCCTCATCTTTTAGGCTTTTAACTAACATATCATCGATGTAAACTTCCACATTTCTACCAATCAGACTTTCAAAAGCTTTGTTTACTAAACGCTGATATGTTGCCCCACCGTTCTTCAGTCCGAACGGCATCACTTTGAAGTTGTACTCTCTTGGTCCTTTGGGTCCATCTGGATTTAATTGTACCCAGCATAAGCATCCATAAATGAGAGTAAAACATTTCTAGACGTCACGTTAACCAACTGATCAATTCTAGGGACCGATAGTGGATCTTCGGGGCAGGCCATGTTCGGATCAGTAAAGTCCACACACATTCGCCACTTGGCATTTTTCTTCTTTACTAAGACTGGGTTGGTCGTCCACAAAAGGTACTGTGATTCGTAGATGTGACCCACTTTTGTCAAACGATCCACTTCTGTCATTATCGCTTCAGCTTTTTCTTGAGAAAAAGATTTTCTCATCTGGATAATCGGATGAACATTGTTCCGTATTGCTAACCTGTGACATATGATCTACTGGAACCCCTATTACATCTTCTGTGCACCAAGAAAACAAATGTAATTTGCTAGAAAAAATTAAGTGAACTTTCTTTTACCTCATGGATAGCCTTGTACCAATCTTGAGACTTTTACCGGGGCAAAAGACATGATCATCAAAACCCTCATTAGGGACCATGAACCCGGGGGACTCTCTCGAATCGTCAACAAGAACGGAATCCGCATGATACCCTTCTGATTGTCATTATTATTTTGATTCGACCCCCTTCACCTGATTGCGGGCCACCGCTGCTTTGTAACATTC
Organism: Limnanthes douglasii subsp. nivea; assembly: GCA_036936605.1. NCBI lineage: Eukaryota > Viridiplantae > Streptophyta > Magnoliopsida > Brassicales > Limnanthaceae > Limnanthes > Limnanthes douglasii. The sequence continues at coordinate 20,636,874 of JAUPFV010000001.1, read as the reverse complement.
CCTGACCATCTTTTGACTACTTCTTACCGTTCCCACATTGCTACCTACCACATAATTCAAACACTGATGAACATTAGACGACACGGTATGCATATTGGACAACCAGGATCTCCCGAAGATAGCATTATATGATGTGGGAGCATCCACCACTACAAACAACCCTGTGACTATCTTCTTGAACGACCCTTGGCCCAAGTCAACCATTCCTTCGTAATCTCCGATTACGTCGGCAGTTGCTCCTGTGAATCCCACTATCATCCGATCAGATCGTAAGATTGTTGGTGGGTTCTTTATCTGCCTATAGGTTGACATAAACATTACGTAAGCGAAGCTCCTTATATCAATAAAAAAAATTCATATCTCGTTTCCCGCTATATCCGCTCCGAATACCACGACATCCTCATGGGTACCAACTACGTCTCTCATGTCATCATCTTCAAAGAAAAGAATCAGGGATAGGTTTCTGTATAGGTGTGATGAGGCTCCTGCTTCCAACTGTGTCGTCAAACTAACAATGTGTCTCTTCCGAGAATAGTTTGATATTCCTGCTACTGTGTCCCCACCAAAAATGGTTAGTGATTCAAAAACGCACATAATTCACTAACCTTTCCTCTAACAATCGGTTCTTCAACTATGTTCACCCTATTTCTACCCGACTTTGGATCTAGATACTCTGTAGTAATATCAAACACATCAACAAATTCTTCATCAACCGCTTCGGATATCATCCTAATGCCCTCTTGTTTAGGAGTAGCTTCTTCCTTTAGTGCGACCGTGGAATTCATTTTCACAAAATCAATTAACTTTCTATTCTCTATCATATACTGGACCTCTTTCTTCAATACCACACAGTTTTTTGTATCGTGCCCGATATCTTCATGAAATTGACAATATTTATTGTTCATATACTCCCTTGGAGTCTGCAATGGGAAAGGCTTGTGAAAATGCACATTTGCACGTGCTTTCTCGAAAATGGTTGATATACACTCGGTCAACTCGGCATAATGAGCGGGTTAGCCCCATCTGTTAGACATGGGTCTAACATATTGCTGAGATGCTTGTCATATTGGTGCATACTGTTGATTGTGTATTGCCCGTTGAAGAGTTTGGCTTGTTGCTTGAACTGGTGCTCGTGGCCGAACAAATGTAGTTGGTTGTGAAGCATGTGGTCGGACATTCACCGTTGTTGTACTAGCTTTGATCAAGGTCAGATCCTGATAGAATTGAGACATTGACTCTATCTTCGATGCCCTACTTTCTTCAACTAAGATCCGCTTCTCTATCTGATCCAACAAAGCTCTAAATGTCATGGCATGTGTCTCCGCGGCATTGTCCTTCATTACCCCCGGAAGCATACCCATTCAGAAGGCGGACAAGCCTACCTTGTCTTCACAAAACTCCATATCCGTCTTGAACTGAATGAAGTGTTTTGTGTACTCTTTTAAGCTTTCTCCTACTTTCTGCCTACAGTAGATGATGGTATCCCCATTTACACGGAATTTATTGCTTCCGCCGAAGTTCTATCGGAACATACTCCAAAACATGTCAAATTTTTTAATACACCCTGAGGTAGACAATTATACCATTTTGATGAAACATTCTTGAAGGTTTGGGAGAATGCCCCGCACAATAACTTGTCGTCATCATCACAATTGATCATAAAGTTCTTGAATAGCTCAATGTGGTGTCTGGATCTTGAGTCCCGTCGAACTTTTCCAACTTAGAAATATCGAACCACTTGGGAAGATGTCCGGAAAAGATCTTTGGGGAGAGTGGGGATGATCTCTAGTTATGTCCGACTTTATAATCACTTCCTCCCTGATCATCATTAGTTGTCATATAAAGTTTTTCCTCGGTCGGAGAACTGAACTGATTACTAACTCGTTAATCTTGATTTTAGCTATCGGACTGAGGCTATCTCCGAGGGGTGATATGTTCCACTCGAAGATTCCCTGCTTTAACTTGCTCCTCGGAATACATCTTCATTTTCCCATGATCTTCTTTCTTCCTTGACTCCTTATTTCTCTGACTAGTCCGATGAGAGTGTTTGTTTATCTTCGAATCTCTTTCCCTCCGATTTGCTTTGTACCTGGCATTAGTATTGGCTTGGTTTATTTTGGGCTAAGGATAGTTTGGTAAAATGTTTTAATAATTTTGGGGTATTTTATGTTTAGTGTGAGGAGTATTGAGATAATTAATCAGCATGCTAGTATTAAATTCTGATCACCCTCATTAATGAGAGTGGTTGGGGTATATATACTTTAATTACTAACCCATGGGCTTACTGGGTCGGGTCAAGAAACCGGGTCAAATTCAATGACCCATTAGTCTTAAGCTGATTAGCAAATAGTTTAGTCAAAAGTTAATAGATTTGTACTGTTCAACTTTTTAGTGGTGTGATAAGGTCCGAATTACCCTTGTTTGGTTTAATGAATTTATTGTGACTATAAGATCCTAACTCATTAGTAGCCCCTTTTTAGGCCTTGTAAAATATTTTTGCAAGGGCTGAAAAATTCACCAAGATGGTATCAGTATGGTCCGATATGCTTGTATAATTCGAACTGAAAGGTTTTTTCTAGAAACGACCCTGTTCGAATTTCATCAGAACTGATTTTCTTTCCGAGAATCTTAAGAGTTTTCTTGAATCGTAGGACATGTGTCAATATCTGGTTTGACCTCTGAGCCATTTTTTCTCCTAGATCGTCGCACCCACTAGGTCTAGATAGTTACCTAGGTTTCGATTTTTCACACATTGCGCAACCTTTAATCATTGCAAAAATGCTATTCACCTTCTCATTGGTAACTGTCTTTTTTCACTGTTATATATATATATATATATATATATATATATATATATACTATTTCGTTGAAATCCACACTCAAATCTTGCTTAGAGAGAAAATCTTAGTTCATCTTCGAACAGTTCTTGAGAGATATATGTTCACAACCAGAAATACCTTAGTTAAAGGAGGTTGGTTGAACTTATCTGAACTAGAGAGGGCAGGGAAAGAAGAGAGAGAAAGCCGTCTCGCCACCCGTCTCCCAGTTTCTCCAAGTGAGAAGAGTAATCAGCCAAACCAGAACGCCGACCAGGGGTCATCTACCTTAAGAAACCCTAGAACTAAAGAACTTTCATACACACCAAACCTTTCACCCCTCCTTTTTGGCTCTTCAGTGCAAGAGTTTCAACAACCTGTTTCCAAAGAAAAGGTTGTTTCAAGCGTTAGAAAACCCAAACTGTTCATAGCGATGGACTCTAATACAGAAAGATCACCAGAGAAGATAACTCCTCGTCGGATGACTCATCAAGCAAAAACCCAGTCAACACCATCATCTTCAAAACCCTTCGGATCGGAGATAGCTAAAGCTGCTCCACAGGCCAAGCCCTCCGGACAACAATCTTCACCAGATATCAGGCCCTCAGAGGCAACAACTGCACAACCATTTGTACAACTTCCGATGAAGGAACCGAAGCAACCTCCTTAAAAAACAACCGAAAAACCTTCCAGAGTGATGGAAGAGAATATGGAAGATATCATCGAAGAAGCCCCTTTTGAGACCAAGGCGTCAGGTCAGACAGGGGATGCTGCCTTAGAGAGGAGAGGTAAAACTAAAGTTGGCTTGGCTCATCCAGACGCACTTTCGGAGTGTCTAGAGGGTAAGGTAGGCTCTTGTTTCAAACATGTCAACGTTAAGTATTTGCTAGCCTTGAAAAATATAAATTATATCTATACCCATACTGCTGAGTTGGGTCGAATCCGGACCAAATGGGGGATTCCGGAGTCTGTAAAAGTGAAAATACCAATCATTCAGGAGACCCCCATGGATTGCAAATTGAATGAAGTGGTAGTATATACCGAAGTGCTGAACTAGGGACTTTGGTTCCCTTAGACCCAAAGATTATCATATACTTTCATCTGGTCAAACTATGCCGCAATCAACTAAGCCCTAACACTTGGTAGACACTATTAGCTTGTATCATGGTGTCTAAGCTATCAAAGATCCCACGTCCAATAGAGCAGTTTGTTGTTGTGGGAAGTTTGTGCAAGAACCACCAAATCCCCTTCTACCATTACAATATAGGGAGTGATTTCAAGGTTGTGGGCGACATGCTAGAGTCCGAAAAACCTTAGAGAACATAGTTTCTTTTTGTCAGTGGAACATGTGAAAATGGTAGGAAGATGAAGGCCAACACAAAACCTAGCTTGCTCACCAACAGATGGAAAAGCACTGGTAAATTTTTATTTCTTATTCTTTTTACTTCTTAAGCATCACCCTTTCCTATTCTGACTAATTGATTATCTCTCCTAAGTTTTACCAAAGGAGTTCACAAGCCACTTGGAAGAAGGGCAGAAGACTTGTGCAAAGCTCAATACATGGGCCTCAAATAATTAGGGGAATGCCTTCCACAATTGCTTCAAGTCGGGAAATTTTGTGAGGTCTCACCTGTGGAACACTACAGGCAGAAGACACCTTTCACAGGAAGAGATAACCACCCCCCGTCCTGCTGACATAATACTGAAAATAACATAAGCCAAAGATGTGAAGTTGTACCGGCCTTCCAGGGCCAAAGCCCCCATCAAAATGAAGAACAAGAAGAGGAAGGCTATAACAGACTTGGCTCAAACAGCTACAGAGGGATCTGGTTCAGGGAACCAAGGTGGTATCAATGTGGCCTTGCTAAAGGCAGTAGAAGTTGAGAATGTAAGGGAAGCCGGAGGGTCAAAGAACCCACCAAGGCCTCCCTAAAAGGATAAAAAGCGCAAGGCCAACAGTGATGAGAAAGCTGCCAAGAAGAAGAAGGTTGCCTGGGGAAGAGATAATCCTTCGCCCCACAGAAAACCCACCTTCAGTTCCTTCTTACGCTACTCTGCAAGAGGAAATCCCAACAGACCTTTATTCTGGACAGATTGATGGTGGAGGAAACAACAAAGTGGACATTTTTGCCCTTCAATACATCGGTCAGTATTTCAATGACTTTGATAAGGATGATTTTGCAGGTCCTTACCGTCCCTCCAGTTCCTTTAACATAGTAACCTACAATGGGAAATATTTCTCCATATCCGGAAAGCAAGATACTTTAAGTCATGCTCTCCTCGGTTATATCCGGCTAGTACTCGATCTAGAGAGGCAGATAAAAATTCAAACCAATTTTAATCAACCCTCTCACCACTGACAAGAAAACTCTGTCAGATAGTCTTTAAAGTGCTCAGCCAAGCATAGAGGTGCTGAAGATGGAAAAGGAGGATTTGGCAACCAAGCTGACCGCATCGGAAGCAACCAACATTGAGCTCCAAACTAAGTACTCTGGCCTGGAGACTTATTCATCACAAAACCTCACAGCTTTGAAGGAGCAGTTGATAACCAAGGATGGTGATATCCAAACCTTAACCATCGAGAAGACTAAGCTGGAGGGCACTGTTTCAGAGATGACCAAAGAGAAGGAGACCCTGGAGCGTCAGCAAGAACAAACTATCAAAGTAGGTATTGAATAATATTCCAATGGAGTAGTAGACTCATTAGAGAAAAAAGAAGATGAGATTAAATTCGACATGGTGTTGCAGTTCCATGAGACCTTCCCTAAGAGAACCCTTGGTCCCTTATGGAAATATGTGGAGTATGATGACATCCCATTTCATACATTGGCAGATGGTGACAAGCACAACTACTCTAGTGGAGTTTATTCCACTTATGATGAAGAAGGAACGGGTGAGAGTTCAAGTGCTGAACTCAAAAGTCCCAAAAAATATGGTGGTGAAAAATCCGAAGGGAACAAGCCCTAAGGTTTTATTATGTATTTCTTGTATTTTGAACAATTAAATTCCTTGGATGGCCAAGGCATGTTTTGTACTATAGTTCGGTTCAAGTCCGAACAAGTTTAATTTATCAAATTTCCCCTTCGTCTAATACTTTGCTTTAAATCTTACACGGCTAATATTTAAGTATCCCCTAAAATTTCAAAAGTATTGAATTGAAAGTGTTTAATATCTCCTATCACATATATTTAATAGTCATGATCAATCACCAAGTTTATCTGATCTACTCACGATCATTAGAGATCCGGGTTGTTGAATAAGTGATTCATACGTAAATCAAGTTGAAGTAAAATCACACCAAACTTTTAAAAACGACATAATGTATTATTGAAAAAACCGGACACCTCATTAAAACATCCCCGCGCCACCAGGGTAGGAAAGAGTATGCCCCCTAATATTTACATGGATATTTAACAAGTAAATATTTACATAAATTTTTTATTCTAAATATAACATGAGATGCTCAACATTCCTTGGGTGCTTCAAAGCTCTTCCTTCTTTGTCGTGAAGCCTATATGTCCCAGGTTTGACCTTTTCACAGACCTTATAAGGGCCTTCCTAGTTTGGAGTCAGTTTACCAAACTACCTCTCCTTGGTATGTAAGAAGAATTTTCTTAATACTTTATCTCCTGTTTGAAAATCTATTCTTTTGAATTTGGAATCAAATCTGCTCATCATCAAGCCTTGGTAGTGTGTTGTTCTCAAGTGTTCTCTAACCCTTCTTTCCTCTACTAAGTCCAACTGATTCCTAATTGTTGTCTCATTAGCCTGTTCCAAATAGATATGGACCCTGTATGATGGTAAAGTAGCTTCTATGGTGGTAATTGCATCCATCCCATACACTAAGGCAAAAGGAGATTCTTGTGTAGCAGCCCGATGAGTAGTTCGGTAGGCCCATAATACTTCTTGTAAATAGCTTGTCCATTTCCCTGCAGCTCCTTATAAATTCTTCTTTAATCCAGACAAAATGGTTCTGTTTGCAACTTCAACTTGGCCATTTTCTTGGGGGTGGAAATGAGAAGAAAAACAATGTTGAATGCCTCTAGAGGCATAAAAATCCTTCATGTCTTTGTTATAAAACTGTGGCCCATTGTCTGTAGTAATCTTTTGGGGGAATCCAAATCTACAACATATATTGGATAGGATAAATTTAATAACAGCCTTTGACGTGGTCCTAACCAAAGGAGCTGCTTCTATCCACTTAAAGAAATAGTCAATGGCGACTATAACAGTTCTGCACCCCCCGGATGTCATGGTAGAGGTCCCACTAAATCCATCCCTCATCTAGCAAAAGGTATTGGCTCAGAAATAGACTTTGTAGGTACTGCTGACATATAAATTTCATTCTCATACCTTTGACATGGATCATATTTCTTCACCATTTTTATAGCATCTTTCATTATAATTGGCCAATAGTATCCAGCCAATAAGAGTCTCCGAGTTAGTGCCATGTACCCGCAGTGTGCTGAGCCTTCCCCATCATGTAGTTCAGATAAAACAACTTGGGATTATTCAAATCCCAAACAGCGTAGTAGAGGTCTGCTGAAATATTTTTTACAAAGAATTTCCCTTATTATCAAAAAACCACGAGCCTTGTGTTTAATTGTTTTGCCACAACTTTATCTGAAGTCAATGTCCCATCAGAAATGTAATGAATGAGGGTATATCTCCAATCCTTAGGCTGGATCACATGTATACTCATACTTTATCCATCCTCTTTCTTCTGATCTAACTGTATGGACGAGAATTCTTGTATGAGAATCTAAGGGTAGGACTCAGAATATGCTATAGTTGCTAGAGAATCTGCCAATATATTCTTTGATCTAGGAATATGCTCATAACAAACACTTTTGAAGCTTGCTGCCACTTCTTTCAAAATGAGTAAATACTTAACCAGTTATTCTTTCTTAGCCTCAAACTGACCTTGGGCATGGTGGATGAGAAATTGAGAGTCACTCATTAACCGGACTCTCTTAGCTCCACAGAGGAGAGCTAATTTAAGACCGACTATAGCTGATTAATGTTCGGACTCATTGTTAGAGGCCCTGAATCCAAATCATATAGCTTGATACATTTTGTCACCATACAGAGATGTTAAGAAAATTCCAGCTCCACAGCCCATAGTGCTTGATCCACCATCAGTTCAGACCACCCATTCTTTCTTGAAATTATCTTCTGAAGTTTGTTTAGAGCACTTATCTGCATGGAACTCCACCAAGAAATCAGCCACTGATTGAGCTTTAATTGTCGTTCGGGGGGCAAAAATCAATGTCATAGTCACCCAATTGTACTGACCACTTGGTCATTCGGCTTGATATATCTGCTTATTGAAGAACATTCTTTAGCGGAAAAGACGTTCGGACAATAATCGAATGAGATTGTAAATACGACCTCATCTTTCTTGCTGCAATCACTAAGGCTAGTGTCAACTTTTCCAACTTTAAATATCTTCTTTCAGCATCCAACAAACTCTTACTGATGTAGTACACCGGACGAGGATAATTGTCCACTTCTCTTACCAAGACAACACTTATAACACATTCTGACACAGCCAGCTATACATAAAGCTTTTCTCCTTGAACGGGCTTGAAAAGAGTCTTTGGCGAGGATACGTGTTTCTTTATTTCAACAAAGGTCTAGTCACATTGTGGGGGACCAATTCAAGTCTTTAGCATTTTTAAATATCTGGAAAAAATGAACGCATTTGTCCGATGACCTTGAAATAAATCTATTTAAGGCAGCCAACCTTCCGGTAAGCCTCTAAACTTCTTGACATTTCGAGGAGGATCCATTTCTAATAGTGCATTAAGTTGATCCAGATCAGCCAAGATACCTTTCTCACTTATTATGTAACCTAGAAATTTTCCAGATCGGACCCCAAACACGCATTTCTCTGGATTTAATTTCAAATTCACAGTTTCTAAGTTAGTAAAAGTTTCTTGAAGATCAGTTATGTGTAAATCTTCCTCCAGGCTTTTAACCATCATGTCATCTATGTATACTTCTATATTTCTTCCGATCTGATCAGCAAATGTTTTGTTCATCAACCTCTGATAAGTAACCCCAACATTATTTAATCCGAAGGGCATTACTTTATAGCAGTGGAGACCTCTATCTGTAATAAAGTAGTATGATCGTGATCCTTCGGATCCACTTGTATCTGATTATACCCTGAAAAGGCATCCATGAAGGACAATAACTTATTTCCAGATGGAGAGTCTACTAGATGATCTATCTGAGGGACTGGATAGAGATCCTATGGGCAAGCTCTATTGAGGTGAGTAAAATCAATACGCATACGCCCTTTGCCGTTTTTTTTCTTGACTAACACCGGATTGGCAGTCCATAAAGGATATTTGGACTCTTTAATGTGCCCCATCTTGGTCATCCGATCAACCTCTTAAACTATCACACATGCAACATTGCTCCGGAGAGATAACTTGTGTGAAATAACATCCGCTGGTACCCTGGTTACATCACTATTGCACCAAGCAAACACATGCTGATTGTTTAGCAAAAAAGACAACAACTTCTTCTTTAACTCTTGCGCCATCTTGGAACCAATATTGGCATTTTTACCCTCTGCAAGAGAGTGATTTTCAACCTCTTCAATGGGTATTATGACACTAGGAGCCTCTCTGGGGTCATCAATCTCACTTTCCTCAGCAGAAGGCTCAAGTAACTACTAATCTTTGTTAATTTGAACTGCCCCCAATGTCTTAGGAGCAAGAGCTGTTGCGTAGCACTCCCTGGCTATCTTCTGACTACTTTGTACAATGCCTACTTGTCCCTGAACTGCATACTTTAAACATTGATGGACTGTTGAGGGCACACCATGTATTCTGGAAAGCCAAGACCTCCCAAAAATTGCATTGTATGATGTGGGGCAATCTACCGCACCAAAAAGCACCCTCACCATCTTTTTAAAAGTCTCTTTGCCCAACAACACTTCTTCTTCAAACTCCCCAATTACATCCGTAGAACTACCTGTGAATCCCAAAATAGTTATGTTTGAAAGTTGAATAACAGCCGAATTCCTCATCTGTTTATAGGATCTTAAGAACATGATGTTTGCCGAACTGCGTGTATCGATAAAAATTTGGCGTATATCATTCCCCCTTACAGAAGCTCCTATAACCACCGCATCCTCGTGAGGCCCACCAATATCCCTCAAACCATCCTCCTCAAACACTATGAATGGGAAGGGGGACTGGAACTGATGGGAAGACATTCCCCCTTCCAATTGAGTAGCCAAATTGTGGACATGCCTCTTCCTTGATGAAGGGGTAGGTGCAGTTACAGTATCCCCTCCAAAGATAGTTAATGACTCAAAAACACTGACTTGTTCGAATATTATCTTGGTTTTTTCTGTTATTATCCCCACCTTATTCCAAGTTGGATCTGGATCCAGATACTCAGAGTCCACATCGAACCTCTCAAGGATTACCATTGCACCTTCTTGAGCAGACGTTCCAGGATTGTTTGTAGGACCTATTCGAGGAGAATTATCTGGTTTGTTTCCACTTCGTCTTTTAACATATGCTCCTAATTTTCCCCTATTAATAAGGTTTTGAACTTCTTGTTTCAATGCTATGCATTCTTGAGTATTATGGCCTATATCATTGTGATACTGGCAAAAACAAGTGTTTCCGTTTTCTCTGGCGGACTGCAATGCCGGCGACTTTCGGAAGTGCACTTCATCCTTAGTTTTATCATGGATTGTAGCTATATTTTCACTCAAATCTGCGAACCACTCAGGGTGGACCCAAAGACTCCCTCTTACCCCTTGATTCTTGGCTCTAGGTCTGGTTCTGGTTGGATTGAGTTTGCTTGGACCGATTAGATCATTGTCCGGTCTCCTTTGCCTTGTAATCGGACTGGTTAGCGGTTGGAGGAGCTGTTATGGTGGACCTCACCTGACGGTGCACCCTGGTTTTCTTCGTTTCTTCCACATTAATCTGCTTTCCCACCTGGTTTAACAAACCACCCCAGGCCATAGCTTTCTTTCGGGTTACAAAATCAGCTAAGTTCCCAAGATTCAACCCTTGCCTTAGAGAAGAAATTTCCACTTGCTCAAAGCAATCTGCTAATCCGTTCTTTGTATTCACAAATCGATTTATGTAATCTTTCAAATATACATTTGGTTCTTGGGCATAATGGATAATGGATCCCAATTACCCTTCAGTTCTTTACTCCCAGCAAATTACCTCCAGAAGGCAACCCGAAATCTATCAAAGTTTCTAATACACCCCTGAGGAAAGCTATTATACCATTTAAGAGCACTCCCCGTAAAAGTTTGGGAGAAGGCTCTACATATTAGTTTATCATCATCATCAAAATTCATCATGAAGTTCTTGAATTGGTCCAGATGGTTGTCCGGATCTCGACTTCCATCATATTTTTCCATCTTAGAACCATCAAACCTTTTGGGAAGGTGTCCGGACAGTATTTTCGCAGACAAAAGTGTATGCCTCTAGTTTTTATTGCGACTAAAAACTGTGTCTTCATTAAGAGTTGTAAAAATACATGGTTCAGACTGAAAAACAAAAGGATCAATCAGCAACTGATCAACATGCCTATGAGATGACCCTTTGCCCTGGTGCCTTTTGAGCCTACCATTCTTGTCCCTCTTTCTTGAGTGCTTTTCGGTTAACTTTATCTTTTTTTCTAGATCTCCGCTCCTCACTGCTTGAGGACAAATATTCTTCAAGCTCTGCCTCATTCGAAGAGCTGCTAGAGGACCCAGATCCAGAACTTTCAACATGCTTAGACCGGTGTGTCTTCTTTGAACTAAGGTGAGTCTTTATGGATGGCTCGTTCTCCCTAGGGTTGTCCGTATGGTGAAGGACTGGCACTTCAGATTTCTCCTTGATACCTTTCTCTGCTTATTTTATGGCCCTTAGTACCTCTATTTCTGTCCTCGGCTGGTCTCGCTCCTTAAAATTATATTCTTTTATCCTTCACTATTTCCACCTCCGGAGGTGGAGTACTTTTCCCATTCGGATCCATCCGAACGGTTTTTCTCACTAGTTTTGAATGTAAAAATCAGGCACCGTCGCCTCCCACTGTATTCGTCAATTTGGTTTGGTTTATTTTGGGCTGATGGTAGTTTGGTAAAATAATTTAATAATTTTGGGGTATTTTGTGTTTAGTGTGAGGAGTAGTGAGATAATTAAGCAGCATGTTAGTATTAAATTCTGATCACCCTCATTAATGAGAGTGGTTGGGGTATTTATACCTTAATTACTAACTCATGGGCTTACCGGGTCGGGTCAAGATACCGGATTGAATTCAATTACCCATTAGTCGTAAGCTGATTAGCAAATAACTAAGTCAAAAGTTAATACATTTGTCGTGTTCGGATTTTTAGTGGTGTGATAAGGTCTGAAATACCCCTGTTCGGTTTAATGAATTTGTTGTGACTGTAAGATCTGAACTCATCAAGTATCCGAATAAGAAAATTCATCAGAGCTCAGGAAAGTATATTCACTAGATTCCGACGGCTCGTATCTTTGTTCCGATCTAGCTCGTCTTTTGGATTATAGATGACTTCTCATTCGTTGTCTCTTTCTTCAGGTTGAATGACATCTTCAATTTGACCAGCCACGACTCTCTCTTGTCGGACTTCATATCTGACTTTCCTGGAGCTTACTATCGCTTCTTTTTCCGCATTTAGTCTTCGATGTATTCCAACAATTCTTTACGCCTGGCAACCAGGACTGACTTCTCAAAAAGCTCCTCGGCATATCGATTTTGGCCGTTTATTCCGTTTGTGACTTGTTCCTCCATTAGATGATCGCCATATTCAACACCAATCAGATCTCTGGTCGGATTCACCTTAGTCTCTCCACGAACCTCTGTAACCATATTTTTTAAAAGAATTGTTTTCAAGGTTTACGAATGTTAATTATGGGTACCATTCGGTTCCCACAGACAGCGCCACTGATGAACTCATAAAATCCTTAGGAAAGTTCAGAAACGGAAATGTTCGTGGGAGAGGATCAGACTAGGAAATGTTCATATGAAGTGACAGTAAATAATTAAATTAGTGTTTTATAGAGAGAGAAAAAGATAAAAGGAATAAATGTAGCAATAATTGACTAATCATTGGCCCCTTTCCCCAAAATGGAATGTCCGTTATATAGTACATGAGGTGGGTAGTAAAATTACATAATTACCACCATTGAAGTGGATTTCTCACCCCATTTTTTTACTATTTACAGATAATTTCTTGGGGTATATCATTTAACCTCTATACTTCTTATTTTGCTTCACTTTGGTCCTTAATTACTAAATATACAAACCTATGCCTTTTACTTGGCATAATTACCTAGTGATCACCTATATTTTTCTCTCATTATCAATGATAACATGTATAGAAATACAAACATAAATGGTCACTACAGATGAGTTTGGATATTTAAGTCACTGGGCCTTGAATAAATCTGAAGGGAAATTCGGACTAAACCACCCCAATGAAATTCAAAACATGAAAAATGTATTAAGTATTGACTAAGCTAGTTGCTACTCACCTTAAACTATATTACTAAAGGGTCCTTAAACTCGACCCAACTTCACGACCCGACCCAATAAGCCCATAGGTCAGTATTTAAGTATGAATTTATTACTAGTAGGCAGCTTAATTATCTCTCTACTCTTCACACTAAACATAAAATACCACAAAATATCCAAAACACTTTTTAAACACTTTACTAGATTACCCTCAAGCATAAACAAACCACACCAAATTGGCGACCACAGTGGGAGCGCGATGGTACCTGAATTTTAAATTCAAAACCAACAACCAAAGCAGTTTAGATGGATTCGAATGAGCAGAATGTTCCAACCTTAGAGGTGGAAAGTGTAAGAGAAAACAAGGAATATATCATTGATGAGCGAGACCAGCTGAGGGATGAAATAGAGGCGTTGAGAGCAATAAAACAAGCAGAAAAAGGAATAAAGGAGAAATCTGGAGCGTCAGTACTTCTCCACAATGAAAATCATGGAGACAATTAGCAATCTTTGAAGACTCACCTCAGCTCAAAAAAGACACACTGATCCAAGCCTGTTGAGAGTTCTGCATCTGAGTCCTCCAGCAGCTCATCAAATGAGGCAGAACTTGAAGAGTCATTATCTTCAAGTAGTGATGAAGGAAGATCTAAAAATAAGATGAGGTTAACTAAAAAACATTCGAGGAAGAGGGAAATGCATGTTGATCAGTTGCTGATTGATCCTTTTGTCTTCCAGTCCAAACCGGGTATTTTTGCAACCTCTAATGAAGATACCGTTTTCAGTTTTAGCAAGAATTGGAGGCAATAACCTTTGTCTGCAAAAATACTCTTCGGATATCTTCCTAAAAGGTTTGATAGCTCCAAGATGGGGAAATACGATGGGAGCCGAGATCCGGACAACCATCTGGAACAGTTCAAGAACTTCATGATGAACTTTGACGATGAGGACAAACTTTTGTGTATGGATTTCTTCTAAACTTTCACGGGGAGTGCCCTTAAATGGTATAACAGTCTCCCTCAGGGTGTATAAGAAACTTTGATACATTATGGGTTGCCTTCCGGAGGCAATTTGTTGGAAGTAAGGAACTGAAGGGTAATAGGGAAACCATTATCCATTATGCTTAGGAACCAAACGAGTCCCTGAAGGAGTACATAAGTCTCTTTGTGTATACGAAAATGGGCTGGCAGATTTCTTTGAGAAAGTTGCAATTGCTTCCCTTAGGAAAGGTTTAAATCTTGGGAATTTAGTCGATTCTGTGGCTCGGAAGAAGGCTATGACATGGGGTGGTTTATCGAACCAAATGGGAAAACCGATCAACATAGAAGAAACAAAGAAAACAAGAGTGCACTATCAAGTGAGGTCTATCACTACAACAACAACTCCTTTGACCAACAACCAATCCGGTTATAGGGCAAAAGAGACCGGATAACCGGTCAAGGCAGAATCAGTCCAACCCAACCCAGAGCCAACAAACCAGAAGTAAGAGGGGGCATGGGTCCAGCCCGAGTGGTTTGCTGAGTTAGGGGATAATGTGGCCACAATCTATGATAAGACTAAGAATGAAGTGCAATTTTTAAAATCGGCAGCATTGGAGTCCCCCAGACAAAACCGGAACACTCGTTTTTGCTAATATCACAATGATATAGGCCATAATACTCAGGATTTCATTGCGTTGAAACAAGAGGTCCAAAACCTTATTGAGAGGAGAAAGTTGGGGGCTTACATAAAAAAACGAAATAGAAACAGGCCGTATAATGTGCAAAATAATGCTCTCTGGGCAGGCCCTTAGAATAATCCTAGAACATCTACAGAAGAGGGTGCGATGGTGATCGTTGAAAGATTTGATGTAGACTCTGAGTATCTGTATCCCGATCCAGTTTGAAATCAGGTGGGAGTAATAGCAGAGAAAACTAAGACAGTTTCCGGACTAATCAGCTTCTTCGAATTATTTACCATTTTTGGAGGAGATACGGTGGTTGCACCTTCCACTTCATCAAGGAAGAGGCATGTCCACAATTTGGCCACCTAGTTAGATGGTGGAATGTCTTCCTATCAGTGCCAATCCCCATTCTCATTCATATTTTTTAATGAGGATGACTTGAGGGATATTGCAGTCCTCGTGAGGATGTGGTGGTCATAGGGGTTCAATAGGGGGAACGATATACGCCGAATTTTGATTGATACTGGTAGTTCAGCAAACATCCTGTTTTTAAGATTTTACAAGAAAATGAGAAATTTGGCAGTTATTTAACGTACGAACAGAACCATTTTAGGCTTCATAGGAAGTTCTGCAGATGTGATCGGGGAATTCGAAAAGGAAGTATTGTTGGGCAAGAGTCCCTTTAAAAAGATGGTAAGATTGTTTTTTATTGTGGTAGATTTCCCAACATCGTATAATGCAATTTTTGGGAGGTCTTGGCTCTCCAGAATGCATGTTGTGGCCTCTACAGTCCATCAATGCTTAAAATATGTTATTCATGGACAAGTAGGTGTTGTCCGGAGCAGTCAAAACATAGTCATGGAGTGTTATGCAACAGCTCTTGCCCCTAAAACTCTAGGGGCAGTCAGAATTAACAAGGATTAGCAGCTATTGAAGCCGTTCTACTGAGGAGAGTGAAATTGATGATCCCAAGGAGGCTCCCAGTATTATAATACCTATTGAAGATGTTGAAACTCACCCTCTTACAGAGGGCACGAATGTTAAAATTGGTTCTAACCTGGCACTAGAGTTGAAGCACCAGTTGTTGTCCCTTTTAATGAATAATCAGCATGTATTTGCATGGTGCAACAGTGATGTTACCGGCTCCCAATTAGTTGGACCGTAGGTGCGATGATTTACTTCACGGGCGAGATCTCTGGTTCAAATCCAAGATGGCCCAGCTGTGCCAAGGAAAAGAATAGAATAAGGATTTGACTTCTTCATGCATGCTCCACTTGGCTCGGGGGGATATAGTTTCTAATTTATAATATCGAATAAAAACTTATAGAAGTACTATTCGTTATTATTGAATATACTAGCAGATGTTATTTCACATAATTTGTCAATCCGAAGTGATATTGCACCAGTTGTACAAAAGATGAGAGCTTTTTCCAAAGAAAAAGAAGATGTGATTGTTCAAGAAGTTGACCGGTTAACCAAGATGGCCACATTAAATAATTCCAGTACCCTTTGTGGACTGCCAACCCTGTGTTAGTCAAGAAAAAAAATGGTAAGTGACGTATGTGTATTGATTTCACTAACCTCAATAGGGCATGCCCTAAGGATCTCTATCACGTCCCTCGAATACATCCATTAGTGGATTCTACATCTGGAAACAAGTTGTTGTCCTTCATGGATGCCTTCTCAGGGTACAACTAGATACAAGTAGATCTGAAGGATCAAGATCACACTACTTTCATCACAAACAGGGGTCTTAATTGTTACAAGGTGATGCCCTTCGGGTTAAAAATTGTTGGGACCACTTATCAGAGGCTGGTGAATAAAGCTTTTGCTAGTCCGATTGGAAAAAACATGGAAGTCTACATAGATGATATGATGGTCAAAATCTTGGAGAAATATTCACATATATCTGACCTTCAAGAGACATTATCCAATTTGGAAGCTGTAAATTTAAAGTTGAACCCTGAAAAGTGTGTATGTGGGGTTCGATCTAAAAATTTCTTGGGCTACATAATAAGTGAGAAGGGAATCCAGCCTGATCCGGATTAGCTAAATGTCGTACTAGCAATGGACCCTCCTCGGAATAGTAAAGAAGTTCAAAGGCTCACAGTAAGATTGGCTGCATTAAATAGGTTTATCTCCAGGTCAAAGGACAAGTGCGCTCCATTCTTCCAAGTGTTGAGAAATGCTAAAGACTCCAATTGGTCCCCACAGAGTAACCAGACTTTGATTGAAATAAAGAAATATCTATCCTCACCCAAAACTCTTTTCAAACCTGTTCGAGGAGAAAATCTTTATGTGTATTTAACTCTATCAGAATATGCCATAAGTGTTGTGCTAGTAAGGGAGGTGGACAATTACCCTCGTCCGGTGTTCTACATCAGTAAGAGTCTATTGGATGCTGAAATAAGATACTTGAGGTTGGAAAAGTTGGCATTAACCTTAGTAATTGCAACAAGAAAAATAAGACCCTACTTCTAAACTCTATCTATTGTTATCCGAACATCTTTCCCTTTGAAAAACGTTCTTAAAAAACCTAATATATCAAGCAGAATGACCAAGTGGTCAGTGGAATTGGGTGATTACAATATTTACTTTGCCCCACAAACAACAATTAAAGCCCAATCAGTGGCTGACTTCTTGGTAGAGTTCCATGCTGATAGATCCTCCGGGAAGGATTTAGGAAATTGTTTCTAAAAAGGAATGGGTAGTTCGAACTGATCGTGGATCAAGTACTGTGGGTTGTGGAGCTGGAATTTGCTTAACCTCCTCATATGGTGATAGAATGTATCAAGCTATATGTTTTGGATTCAGAGCTTCTAACAATGAGTCTGAATATGAAGCAGCCATAACTGGTCTTAAGCTAGCTCTCCTATGTGGGGATAAGAGAGTCCGATTAATGAATGATTCTCAATTACTCATCCACCATGCTTAGGGCTGTCAACGGTTCTCCGGAACCGAGAACCGGACCGGGACCGAACCGATAAGGACCGAACCGAACCTTAACGGTCCGGTTCACGGTTCTATTTTAAAAACCGAAAACCGATAAGGAACCGAAACGAAAAATCGGTAAGGAACCGAACCGATAAAACCGGTAAGAACCGATTCGGAATCGAAATAAAAAATTTTAAAAAACTTGCTAAAACTAATGTAATTTAAATATTATGCCGTAATAAATCTGCGATTAATAAATTATTTATACTATTGTAATTAACAAACAAAATGTTTTAAATTATAACAAATTAGTTTAGGAAATATATATTTTTAAGTTTTTTGTTGACAAATATTAATAACTAAGTTAGTAGTATGTCTTTAATAATTAAACGTTTAATATCAAAACCAATCATAAAAAAAAAAAATCAAAGCCGAATAATCAATAATTAAATAATATATGACTATTGACGATGTGAATAATCTTAGAAAGAATAAGTATTTAGAGTTTTGTTTAAAAGAATCCCACATTGAGATGAGTTTTGTTTAAAAGAATCTCACATCGATAGTTACCATTGAAGATGAAAGTGTCAATCTATATAAAAGGAGGCACAAACACACACTCTCACTTACCAAGGTTTGGGCAACTACTTGAATGCATGACCACGTGATTAATAGTTACAAGTTTCGAATTAATTGTTTTAAAGGATTGTCGGTCCGGTAAACCGAACCGAACCGGACCGAATGTTATCGGTTCCGGTTCGGTTTTGGTTTTCAAAACCGAAACCTTATCGGTTCGGTTCGGTCCGGTTTTGTAAAAACCTGGACCGAACCGGACGGATAACAGCCCTAACCATGCTTAAGGGCAGTCTGAAGCCAAAAAGGAACAATTGGTTAAATAATTTCTTATGTTGAAAGAAGTGGAAGCAAACTTTAAAAATATTTACTATGAGCATATTCCTAGATCGGAAAACAGTTTAGCAGACTCCTTGGAAACTATAGCCTATTTTGAATCCTACCCATGGATTCTTGTACAAGAATGTCCATCTGTACAGACAGATCAGAAAAAAGATGATGAAGAAAATATGAGCATACTCGTTATTCAACCTAAAGATTGGAGATATGCACTTCTCCAATACATCTCTGATGGGATATTACCTCCGGATACAGTTGTGGCAAAAAAGATTAAGTACAAAGCTCGCGGTTTCTTGATTCTAAGAGAAGTTTTTTACAAAAATTCTTTCAGCAGGTCTCTCCTACGTTGTTTAGGGTTTGAAGAATCCCAAGTTGTATTATCCTAACTACATGATGGGGAAGGTTCTACACACTGTGGCTATAAGGATTTGACCCGGAGAGTCTTGTTAGCAGGATACTATTGGCCAACCATAATGGCAGATGCTAAAGAAATGGTGAAAAATGTGATCCTTGTCAAAAATATGAGAATGAAATTCATGTGCCAGCAGTACCTATGGAGTCCATATCTGAACCAATACCCTTTGCCAGGTGGGGGATGGATCTAGTGGGGCCTCTTTCTATGGCATCCAGGGGATGTAGGACAATCATAGTTGTTATTCACTATTTCTCTAAGTGGATAAAAGAAGCTCATTTGGTTGGGACCACTTCGAAGGCAGTTATTAAATTTATCTTATCTAATATATGCTGTAGGTTTGGGGTCCCTCAGAAGATTACTACAGACAATGGGCCACAGTTTGATAACAAAAACATAGAAGCCTTTTGTAGATCTAGAGGAATTCAACATTGTTTTTCTTCTCCTTTCAACCCTCAAGCAAATGGCCAGGTTGAGGTTGCAAATAGGACCATCTTATCCAGATTAAAGAATAATTTGGAGGGAGTTGCAGGAAAATGGCCAAGTTATTTACAAGAAGTGTTGTGGGCCTATCGAACTACTCCTCGGACTTCCACACAAGAGTCTCCTTTTTCTTTGGTATATAGGATGGATGTGATTAATCCCATAGAGGCTACTTTACCATCACACAGAGTCCAAAACAATTTCGAACAGGCTAATGATGTAGCAGTTAGGAATCAGTTGGACTTGATAGAAAAAAAAATGGTTAAAGCACATCTGAGAAAGCGCACTACCAAGGCTTGATGAGGAGCAGGTTTGCGTCCAAAGTTAAAAAAAGATATTTTCAAATAGGAGACAAATTTTTAAGAAAGTCTTTTTACACACCAAGGAGAAACAGTTCGGTAAGTTGGCTCCGAACTTGGAAGGCCCTTATATGGTCTGTGAAAAGGTTAAACCAGGAACATACATGCTCCAAGATAAATAAGAGAGAGCTCTAAAGCATACATGGAATGTTGAGCATCTCAAGTTATATTTAGAATAAAAATATTTTTTAAATAATTTACTTCTTTATACCAATGTAAATATTATGAAGCATATTATTTCCTAGCCTGGTGGTGTGGGGAGGTTTTAATGAGGTATCCGGGGTTTTCAATAATATATGATGTCTTCTTTAAAAGCCTGGTGTAAAAAAATTCAATTTGGATTTTTAATGCTTATTCAACACCCCGGATCTCAAGTTTTCTTGGGTTGATCTACATGCTTAACACTTGATCACAATTATTAAACATATGTGATCAGAGATGTTGGATATTTTTGTTCAACGCTTCCGAAATATCATAGGCTATTTAAACATGGGCCATAGAATATTTAAATAAAGTATTAAACAAAAGGGAAATGTGATAATTAAAACCTAATCGGACTCAAATCGATCAATAGTATAAAAAATGCCTTGGCCATCCAAGGACTTTAATATTTCAAAACAAAAAAAGAAAGTACATAATGAAACCTTAGGTCTTATTCGCTTCGGATTTTTCTTCACCACTATCTTTGTTGGGACTTTTGAGTTCAGCACTTGAACTCTCACCCGTTTCTTCTTCATCATCAGTAGAGTCAATTCCACTAGAGTAGTTGCGCTTGTCACCGTCTCCTAAGGTGTGGAATGGGATGTCATCATAGTCCACATATTTCCATAGGGGACAAAGGGTCCTCTTCGGGAAGGTCTCATGGAACAATAGGACCATATCGGACTTGATTCCATCATCCCTCTTCTCTAGAGAATCCATTATACCATTGGCATACTTCTCTATGCCTGCAGCTATGGCTTGAGTTTGTTGGTGTTCAAGGGCCTCTTTCTCTTTGATCTTCTCTTCGACAGTATTCTTCAACTTAGCTTTGTCATCGGACAAAGTCTGGATAGTACCATCCTTAGTTTTTAATTGCTCATTCAAAGCTGTGATGTTTTTTTTGAAGAAGTCTACAGGTTGGAGTACTTGGTTTGAAGCTCCTTGTTGGTCGCTTCTGAGTTGAGCCGTTTGGCAGCTAACTCTTTTTTCTCCTTCTTCAATAAATTTATGCTTTGTTGAGCACTGAGAAGATCATTCAACAAGTTTTGCTTGTCTGTGGTTAGAGAATTAGTGGTACCTGTTTGAGTCCTTACCTGTCTCTCCAGATCAAGCGCTGCTCGGATATAGCCTAGGAGGAAATGGCTCAAAATGTCTTGATCCCTGGATATGGCATAGGTATTCCCATTATGAGTCACCACATTGGAAGATCTGGAAGGACAGTAAGGCCCCGCGAAGTCGTCTTTCTCTAGATCATTGAAATAAATATTGATATCTTGAAAGGCATCAAGGTCTACCTAATCGTTACCATCACCAGCGACCTGTCCAGAATGAAGGTCAGTTGGAATTTCCTCCTGTAAAGTAGGATCGGTAGGAGCTGGGGGGAGAACTTCCGGAGGACGAAGGATTATCTCTGCTCCCAGAGTGACTTTCTTTTTCTTGGCATCTTTCTCATCACTGCTGGCCTTGCTCTTTTTGTCCTTCTTTGGAGGCTTCGGTGGGTGTTTTGACCCACCAGCTTCTTTCACAGTCACTTCTACTGCTTTCAGTAAAGCATCATTAATATCTTCCTGGGTCTCCGAATCGGTCTCCTCAGTAGTCGTTTGGGTTGGGTCTGTTATGGATTTCTTCTTCCTGTTCTTCATCTTACTAAAGGCTTTGGCCCTGGAAGGCAGGTATAATTTGGCATCCTTAGCCTCTGTTCTCTTTAGGATCACGTTTGTGGGGGGGGGGGGGTAGTCAACTCTTCCCAGGTGAGATCTCTTCTTCCTGTGGTGTTCCACAAGTGAGACCTCACGAATTTACCCGATTTGAAGCAATTATGAAAAGCATTGCCCCAATTCTCTGAAGCCCAAGCGTTTAGCTTGCCACAAGCATCCTAACCTGGTTCCAAGTAATCTGAGGACTCCTTCGGAAGTACTGAAAAATAATATGAGTTAACTCAAATTAAAAACTTTACATTTGAAAGATAAAGGAAGAAATAAAAAAACTCACCAGTGCTTTTCCAGCGACTGGTCAAAAGGCTTGGGTTTAAGTCAGTCTAAATTACCTGCCATTCTCCCAAGTCCCACTAATAAAGAGGAACTGTGTCCTTCATGTTTTTTCAGAATCCAATAGATCATCCACTTCCTTATAATCGTTCCCCATGTTGTAAGGATAGAAGGGGATCTGATGGTTTTCACACAAGCTTGCCACAGCAGCAAACTGTTCCATCGATAGTGGAATCTTGGACACCCTGGACGCAGTGATGTAGGCCAGAAAGGTATACCAAAGGGAATTATCTGACTATATCCGGGTCCAAAGGGAACCGAAGTCCCCAGTTCAACACTTTGGTGTAGACCACCACTTCATTTAGCTTGCAGTCCATTGGGGTCTCCGGAGTGATCGGAATCCTTACTTTTACGGACTTTAGGATCCTCCACTTAGTGTGGATCTGACCTAGATCAGTTGTGTGGGTATACATATAATTAATATTTTGAAGGGCCAACAAGTATTTTACACTGACCTTCTTGAAACAGATACCCATTTTGACCTTTTTGATGATGGTTGTTCAGAGGGTTGTGCAAATGATGATTCAGATAATATGGTTTCTGTTAGGGGTTGTTTCCCAGATGGTTTATCTTGTCGTACAGAATTTATTCCCTCCAAAATTTAGGGCTTTGAAGATGTGGGAGTGAATTTTGGTTTAGACTGACGCGTGACCCGGCGAGGAGTTAATTTGTCTCGAGACTTTTCTGTGTCTAATCCCATCGCAATGAAAGGTGGGGGATTTCTTACACTAGAAACGACTTTTTCCTTGGGTAAAGGATTTTGGGACTCCTGGGCTGAGGACCTAGATGGGAGAGGTGAAAGACTTGCTACAAATGGAAGTTTTCTAACCTTGGGGCTTTTTGAAGAAGATTACCCATGATCAGTATTCAGTTGTGGTTGATTACTTTTTTCACTTCGTGAAGCGGGAAGACTAGCAACAATGTGGTTATCCCTTGCTACTTTATGTGCTCTCTCTAACTTAGATAAGTTCAACCAACCTCTTTTTACTAAGGCGTTTCTAGCTGTGAACATATATGATTCAAGAACAAAGTTGAAGATGAACTGAGCTTTCTCTCTCTAAGAATGTTTGTGATTTTTGAAGACAATGAAACAGTGAAAAGCTTATATATAAGAGTGAAAAAGAGCAGTTACCTAGGAGAAGATGGATCGATTTTTAGCAATGATTAAAAGATGCGAGGTGGGAAAGTTAAAGCCTAGGTAACTTTTTAGCCTAGTGGTGCAAGAATCTAGGATAAAACGGCTAGGAGGTCAAACTAAAGCTTGACACGTGTCCCACGATTCAAGAAAAACTCTTAGAATTTTGAAGTGAGAAATCAGTTCCACTGAAACACGAACAGGGTCACTCTTGAAGAAAAACTTTTGCAGTTCGAACGACCCAAACAGATCGGAAAATGTTGGTATTGGTTTTTTGAGTTTTAGCTCTTCCAAAGATCATTTGCAAGATCTAAAGGGGCTACTGGTGAGTTCGGAACCTTGAATAAATCTGAAGGGCAATTCGGACTAAACCACCCCAATGAAATTCTAAACATGAAAAATGTATTAATTATTGACTAAGCTAGTTGTTACTCACCTTAAACTATATTACTAAAGGGTCCTTAAACTTTTACGACCCGACCCAATAAGCCCATGGGTCAGTATTTAAGTATAAATACCCCAACCACTTTCATTAATAAGGGTAATCCGAATTTATTACTAGTAGGCAGCTTAATTATCTCTCTACTCTTCACACTAAACATAAAACACCACAAAATATCCAAAACACTTTTTTAAACACATTACTAGATTACCCTGAGGAAGAAACAAACCACACCAAATACCATATCAACTCACCCTGTATTTCTTGCAATTGAAACTAAATTGACTTTTGAAGATTACCTTTCGCTTTCATATAAGATTGGTACTTTTTACACTCCTTTTTAAGATGACCCATCCTCTTGCATAAGAAAGGTCAACTTGCATAAGGTGATTCCTTAGATTTTTTTGCTCTGAACTATAAGTTTTATCAAATATTTTATTATATTTTTTTTATTTCCCCTATTAAGAACTCATTATACGCACCTCTGGCATTTTTGTTTTAGTCTCTCATCCTTTTGAGTAGCATGAGAAATCATTTCACTAGATGGAAACTTCTCATGTTGAGAAAAATAATAAAACTCAAGCTCTACCACAACTTCATTAAGAAGATCAATCTTAATTGATTTTAACTTTGAGGTGGTCATTGGTATCCCGATAATATGTTGTATTATTGCTTTTTCTACAAAATTTTATGTTCGAGAGTTGTATCAATTATACTTTAATCATCAGTTTATTAATCTACTTTGAGAAATTACTTACATGGATGATCTCAAGCGAGGATAACGCTACAAATTGATAAAAGTACATTAATCATACAATCTATGTAACACATAAACACCAAACAACCATACAAATTATACTCAAGTCTTAAACCAATATATGGTATAAGGCTAAATGAACGACCTTTGTAGGTAACCATACCGTGCAAAGCTACTTCGAACGATTTTTGTTGTGATGGCTTATTTGGAACAAAATGAAATTGTTCAGCAATATCGAACTCTACCTCATCAATTTGCATGAAGTTTAAACTTATACATAAATAAATAAACCCCTTAAATAGTTTGAATTTTTCTCTAAATGTGAAATAAAAGAAAACTTAAATGAAGATTTTAATTGGGCTTTTTCTGTCTTTTCTAATTCATTGAGCATTGGTGATGGAAAAATCAGGTTCAAGGGTAAAAGCGGGAAAATTATTTACTGGTTAATATTAAGTATTTTGTAAAGAGTTGTGAGAGAAATGAGATGTGTGCTTGTATTTAATGTTTTTAGAAAAAGTCCAACCAATATTAATGATGTTGGTTGGGGTATTTATACTGTTTTTCTCTTACCCATGGGCCGTGCGAGTCAGATCTTATATTCGGGTCAATCATACGAGCCTCCAACCCCAAGAACTAAGATGATATGCACATAGTTGAGTCATTGTTCTACTCAAGTTATTGTTCATTATTGAGTTTTATTCAATATGTCTGAAATGCCCTTCAGATAATATCATAATCACTATGATATGCTTTGAGTGATATCTGATCTGATCATATAGCCCCCTTAGCTCTTTCAAGAATTCTTTGGAATAGCAAAACATGATGAATAATGTATGATCTGCCTTTGAAGTGAATTTGAATGGTCAACCAAACAGTTCAAAGGTCACAACTTTATTATTAGTCCTCTGTTACACATCTTAGTTTCTAATTGGACCTACTAGCCGTTTTTTCCTAAGTACTTGCACCTAAACTTCAAAAATTTAACGGGGCTATAGTTAATAGACTTTAATCGCTATTCATCTGATTCACTTCCTCTAGGTAAAGTACTCAAGTAGATTCCTTTGTTATATAAGTATGATTTTTATTACTGTTTCCATTTCTAGAGTAAGAAAAAAAATTAAAATTTCAAATCTAGAGAGAGAAGCTTTGAATTATCACAAGTGTTCAACTTCTTCTAATATTTCTCATGATTTTTATGTTCACAACAAGGATTTCCTTAGCTAAATGAGGCTGGCTCAATTTATCTGAGTTAGATAAAGAGAAAAAAAATGTCAGAATCATTGTCGGACTACATGTGTCTCCTGGTGGATTGATTATATACGAGATATCAGAACCGGACAAAAACTCATCTTCTCATAGACCATCAGAAGTTTTCAGAAAAACTTATCTTGCTCAATCTTGAACTACTAGTTCAGCTAATTGAAACATATTTTATCAAAACCAAAGCTGTTACTAGTCGTAAAGCTCCATCTCCTTTCATTTCCATGGGGTCGGACATAGGATAAATCACGCCTCGAAGGATTACCATACATTCTAAAGCCAAAACTGCAACTTTATCTACCATGGATACATAAAAACTTAATGAAGGTTCTACAGTGGTAGAGTCTCCAATATTGCCTACTTTGGATCAAAATCCATCAATTTCTCCCACCGAATCTTCTCATATTGAGAAAGAGAATACTGGACTTAAGTTGGCTGATAAACAACCACAAATAATGAAGGAGACGATGGAATATAGTGGGAAAGATACCCCATTAGAGACATCTGGTCATTCTGGTAACACCAGTACACTTTAGGAAAAGAAAGAGATAGTAGCACGGCCAGATGTCGAACTGCTTCCGGAGTGCCTTGTTGGGCGAGTGAGGCATAAAGTTTCCAAGGTCAATGTTAAGTACTTGTTGGAACTTCAAAAGATTTCCTATATGTATACCCACACTGCTGAGTTGGATAGAATTAGGAAGGAATGGGGCTTTCGAGAGTCCATCAAAATAAGAATTTCCCTCCTTGATCAGACTGTAATGGATAGCAAGGTTAAAGAGCTAGTGGTATATACCAAAGTATTTAACTAGGGCCTTCAGTCTCTTTTGGACCCAAAGATAGTTAGATATTTTCACTTTGTAAAGTTATGCCCAAGTCAGTTAAACCCTGATGCTAGGTATACCTTATTAGCCAGCATCATTGCTTCGAGGCTTTCCAAGATTCAAATTCTTATAGAACAGTTTGTTGTTGTGGCCAGCTTATATCAAAACCATCATATCCCCTTTTATTATTTCAAAATGGGGAATGATTATAAAGTGGTCGATGATTTTTTGGAGGCATATAAGCCTTTGAGGACCCAATTCCTCTACATCAGTGGTTCTTACTAAAATGGAAAGAAAATATCTTCCAAAGGAAATCCAAGCTTGCTAACTAGATATTAAAAAAATTAAAGTAAACATTCTACAAATTTCCTCCCTAGTGTATTGATATTAAATTTCGCATCGGATGTTGATATTGAATTTCGCATCGGATGTTGATATTAAATTTTGCATCTGATTTGTCTTTCAGTGTTTTCAAAGATGTTCTCAAAATATTTGGAAGAGGGATGAACCACTTTTTCAAAGTTGAATCAGTAGGCCACAGAGAATTGGGGAACTGGTTTCCACAATTGGTTTACTACAGCTAACATGGTGAGGGCCCATCTGTAGAAAACAAGCTCAACAAGAGAGCTCTCATGGGAACAATTTACCAGTCATCCTGAAGATGTTGATATCTTCAAAAGGATAGAGGAAAAAGATGGTAAGCTTTATTTACCAGTTAGGAATAAGGATCCTAATCATCTTGAATAAATTAAGAACAAAAAAAATGTGGAGATTCCTCTCAAGGGCTTCCCGATATGGGTAGTTCGAGACAGCCATAAGAGATTGATGCTGGATTTTTTTATGTTTTTGCAGCTACTGTAGGTGAGGATAAAGAGCCACCGCTCTCTCCAAGGTCTAAGAGGAAAAAAGGGCAGAAGAGGAGCAAGGAGGGTAGTGATAAGAGAGCATAAAAGAAGAAAAATGTTGACCTCGGTTTGGAGATCATACTCCAACCTGGAGTCTTTCGTTTCATTACTCTCATTGAAATTCCTTCCCAAAAACAACTACATACTGATCCTCCTTCTCCAGTGTTTCCTGCTAGTAACTAACCTTCTACTGAAGGCAAAGTGAATTTAGACGACCTAGGAAATTTGTACTTAAGTGAGTTTGATAAAGAGGATTTTGACAAGACTTTCCCCCAATCCACTATCATCGCTAATGTTGTTACTCATAATGACAAATCCTTTGAATTGTCCAGTGAGCATGATGTTATGGGCTATGAATTTTTAGGTTATATAAGGCCAATTGTTGACTTTGAGAGGCAAGTCAGATATCAAGCCAGTGACATTGTTTCTCTTCGTACTGAAAATCAAGGCCTAAAGAATTACATCACGTTCGAACAAAGCAAGGTTGAGACTTTGAGCAAGGAAAAAAACAACTTAATGATGATTTGATTCAAGCTAAGTCTGATCTTGAAAAATCACAGGCTAGCTATACCGAATTGCAATCTACTACCTCCCAAGAAATTAATTCCTTGAAGGAAACACTGACCAAGGAGAAGAATGAAAATGATCAATTATCCAGGGAGAAAAAAAATTACAAGATCTTCTCAAGAAAATGGATGATGATATCACTTCTTTGAAAGAGACAAAGGCCCGAGACATATCAACTGCAAGGAACAAATATGTTAAGGGGGTGTTGAAAACTATGGATCGGAGGGAAGAGTTTGTTAAATCGGATATGGTCTTATTGTTCCATGAAACTTTTCCCAAACGATCTCTTGGGAAGTTGTGGAGTTTTGTTTTGTATGCATAAATTCCCTTTCATACTATGGCACAAAGTGATAAACTCAACATCAGCTCGGATGAATCCGAATCTGATGATGAAGCTGAGGAAGACTCAAGTGATGACAAAAAGGAGAAAGAAGAAGGAAATGCTGAGAAGAAAACCAAAGAGAGCGATTCATAAGGTTAATTATTTTTACTGTGTTAGTATTTTGAATGCAATAAGTGTTTAATAAGCCTTTGATTTATCTAATCCACACATAGGTCGCCCATCTGAAGGCAACAAGCGTTTAAATAGCCTTTAATTCATCTGATCTACACATAGGTAACCCATTTGAAGGCAACAAGCGTTTAATAAGCCTTTAATACATCAAGTGTTTGATAAGTATTTAATTAATCTGATTCACTCAAATGTAACATTTGAGGGAAGCAAGTGTTTAATAATCCTTTAATCCATCAGACGTTTACTAAGTCTTTAATTTATCCGATCAAAACCAAAACAACATATTTTAAAAAATCAAAGGATATTATATTGATTTAAATCTGGACACCTCATTAAAACCTCCCCGCGCCACCAAGGTAGGAAAGAGTATGCCCCCAAATATTTACATTGAAGTAAAACAAAAGTAAATATTTACAAGATAATTTTACTCTAAGTATAACCTGAGATGCTCAACGTTCCAAGGATGCGTCAATAAGTTGCCTTATTTATCTTGGAGTTTGTATGTTCCTTGCTTAACTCTTTCACATACGATGTATTGGTCCTTCCCAATTCGGATCCAGCTTTCCGAAATGTTTCCCCTTAGTGTTCATAAATACTTTTCTCAACACTTTATCTCCAACTTGAAAATATCTTCTTTCCACTTTAGAGGCAAACATGCTCCTCATCAACCCTTGATAATGTGTAGTTCTTAAATGTCCTTTCACTCTATTTTATTTAACTAAATCCAACTGAGCCCTCATAGCTATGTCATTTTCTCTTTCAAAATAATTTTGAACTCTGAATGAAGGGAGAGTAGCTTCTATAAGTGTGATTGCATCCATCCCATAAAGTAAAGAAAATTGAGACTCTTGTGTGGTTGTATGTGGAGTGGTTTGGTATGCCCATATTGCAAGTAACTCGGCAATTTCCTATGAGCTCCTTCTAAATTATTTTTTAAACCTGACAGAATTTTCTGATTTGCTACTTCCACTTGTCCATTGTCTTGGTGATGAAAAGGAGAAGAAAAATCATGTCCAATTCCTCTCGATGCACAAAGCATATTCATGTCTTTGTTATCAGAGTGAGGACCCTTATATGTGGTGATACGTTTGGGAATTCCAAATCGGCAACATATGTTGAAAAGAATAAATTTAATAAATTCCTTAGACGTTGTTCCAGACAAAGGTGCAGCTTCTATCCATTTAGAGAAGTAATCTATTGTCACAATTATGGTATAGGAAGGGGCCCAACTAGATCAAGTCCCCGTCTATCAAATGGTATATGCTCATATATTGATTTTATAGGTACTGTTGGCACCTCAATGGCAGTTCCATATCTTTGACAATGATCACATCTCTTCACCAAATCTTTAGCATCTGCCATAATGATAGGCCAATAATATCATGTTAGTAAGACTCTTCTAGTCAAAACTTTATAACCACAATGTGCCGACCTTTCTCCATCATGCAATTTTGATAGAACACTTTGGGACATTGGATCTGAGGAAAAGTAGTAAAGTCCCTTTAAGAGTAGGAAACCACGAGCTTTGTATTTAATTTTCTTAGATAAAGCTTTATCTGGAAGTAGAACTCCGTTAGCAATAAATTCTTGTGTTTTATTCCTCCAATCTTTAGACTGTATATCGAATATGTGAATATTTTATCATACTTCAACTTTGTTTCTTGTGGTTGCGTCTATGGAAGTACATTCTTGCATAAGAATCCAAGGATACGCTTCGGAGTATGTTATAGTTCCTATGGAATATGCCATGACGTTTTCCAATCTAGGGACATGCTCATATTTGACGCATTTAAAACCAATGGTGACTTATTTTAGCACTTGTAAATATTTTATCAACTGATCTTTCATGGATTCAGATTTCCCTTGAACCTGATGAATAAGCAATTGGGAATCAATTATTAGTTGGACTCGTTTAGCCCCACATATATGAGCTAAAATTAACCCAGTTATGGACGCTTCATATATTGACTCATTTTTAGATGCTATGAAGCCAAAATATATAGCTTGGTACATGGTATCACCATAAGAAGAAGCTCAGCAAATTTCAGCTTCACGTCCCATTGTACTAGACCCACCATCAGTTCGGACTACTCATTTCTTTTTAAGCTTACTAACTTGAGCTTCTTCATGAGGCCTCTTAGAATGAAATTATACCTGAAAAATCAGCTACAACTTGAGCTTTGATTGCAGTCTGAGGTGTAAAGTCAATATCATATTCCCCAAAATCAACTGACCATTTAATCATCCTTCCTCATATATCAGCCTTTTGTAACATATTTTTCAGGGGAAAAAAGTTTGAACTTTGATAGAATGAACTTGAAAGTAAGGCTTCATTTTTGTAGCTGCTATTACCAATGTTAAGGCTAAATTTTTCAACTTTAAGTATCTTTTCTCATTTTCCAATAAACTCTTCCTTCTGTAGTAAACCGCATGGGGATAATTATCTACTTGTCGTACCAAAACAACACTCACCGCATGTTCTAATACTGCCAAATACATATAAAGCATTTCTTTTTGCACAAGTTTGAACAATATCTTGGGGGAAGACAAATTTTTCTTGATTTCAAGGAAAGCTTGATCACAGTAAGGAGACTAGTTAAAATTCTTATCATTGCTCAAAATTTAGAAAAATTGAACACATTTGTCTGGCGATCTTGAAATAAATCGAGTCAATGTAGTCAATCTTCTAGTTAATGTTTGGTCTTCTTTGGTATTTCGAGGTGGGTCTATAGCTAAAAAACATTTAACTGATCTGGATTAGCCTGAATCTCTTTCTCACTTATAATATACCCCAGATTTTTACCAGATCGGGCTCCGAAGGTATATTTTTCTTGATTTAACTTCAAGTTGATGGCTTCTAAGTTAGAAAAGGTTTCTTAGAGATCGGATATGTGGTCTTCCTCCTTAGGAATTTTCACCATTATATCATCAATGTAAACTTTTATATTTCTACCGCTTGATTAGCAAATGACTTATTCATCAGTCGTTGATAAGTATTTCTAACATTATTCAACCCAAATGGCATTACCTTATAACAATGGATCCCCATTATAAGTTATAAAGGTATGGTGATCTTGATCATCTAGATTCATCCGTATTTGATCATACCTAGAAAAGGCATCCATGAAAGACAACAACTTGTTCCCTAACGTACAGTCCACTAGTTGATCTATTCGGGGAACTCGGAAATGATCTTTAGGGCAAGCTCTATTGAGATTGGTGAAGTCAATGCACATACGACATTTTCTAATTCTTTTTTTACTAACACTGGGTTAGCTTTCCAAAGAGGGTATTGGGATTCTTGATATGCCCCATCAGAGCGGATAGATAATTTGTGATTAATCACACTGGCTGGCACTTCAGTCACATCCTCATTGCACCATGCAAACACATGTAAATTATTAGATAAAAATACAATAATGTTTATTTTAGCTTTAAAGGTAGTTCAGATCCGACCCTAACATTTTTACCTTCTGCCCATCTATGAATTTCAACTTCCTCAATTGAGATTACCGCACTATGAGCCTCCATTGCATCATTTATCTGATTTTGGCCTACATAAGGCTCTATTAACTGTTATTATTTGTTAGCCTTAACACTTTTAGTGATTTTGAAGCAAAAGAAAAGACATAGCATTAACGAGCTACTTTTTGGCTACTTAGAATGACACCCACTTTCCCTCTCACGGCATATTCCAAGCATTGGTGGACCGTGGAAGCTACCGTATGCATCCTGGATAGCTAAGACCTACCATAAATAGCATTATAATATTTCGGACACTCAATTACTAAAAACAGAACCCTTATTAGCTTCTTGAATGGTCTTTTTCCCAATAAAACCTCTTCTTGAAACTCTCCAATTACATGAGTTGTATTTCCAGTGAACCCTACTATGGTCCTATTTAAATGCTGGATAACTTAGGGATTTTTCATTTGCTTGTAAGTTGATATGAACAATATGTTTTTCGAACTGCCAGTGTCAATTAAAATCCTTCGTACATCATTGCCTCCAATGGATGCCCCTATCACCACAACATCTTTGTGTGGCCCAGAAATGTCCTTTAAATCATCTTCATCAAAGACAATGAATGAAGAAGGGCTTATATAAAGATGTGTAGACATTTTTTCCTTTAACAGAGTATTTAGGCTATTAACATGTCTTTTTCTTGAGCAGCTTGAAGGTGCAGTCACAGTATCTCCTGAAAAATAGTAAGGGATTCAAAAAAGTTACACAGATCGGATACTGTTGAAACCTTTTCTACTATAATCCCAACCTAATTCTGATCCGGGTCAGGATCTAGATATTCTGAATCCACATCAAACATTTCCATAATCACCATAGAATCGTCTTATCTATATGCTCTTATATTTTGTCCTTGACAAGTTGGTGATGTGACTCGGGTTGTATTTGCATTAGATTGGGTATTGACTTGCCTATTTCCCCTTTTTTTTAACAAAAGTTGACAACTTCTCTCTCTTAATTAAATTCGGCATTTGTTGTTTTAGTGCGATGCAGTCTTGGGTATCGTGACCCACATCATTGTGGTATTTATAAAAATGAGTAATTCGATTCTCTCTATGAGACTGAATTGGTGTTGGTCTTCTAAAATGCATAGCATCCTTAGTTTTATCATAAATTGTAGCCATCAAATGTTTTTTGGTTAAACTTATTTTCGTTTTCTGACGGCTCTGCTCATTACTAGATAAATAAGACCCATCAGAGTCAAAAGCAGTGGTTGAACTATCAGAAGAATCTGATGTACTTTTTACTTGTTTTTCCCAATGTGCCTTTTTAGAATTAATATGAACCTTTGGGGACTCATCATTTTCTCCTTGTTTGTTATTGTCCCCAGGCTCATCTGTCGATATACCTTCTGCATCAGACTTTTCTTTCAATGATATTTCATCCTGCCTTTGAGCTCTCAAAGCTTCAATCTCATCCATCAACCGATCATGTTCATCTTGCATAAATGGTCTTTTCTCAGGTGTTGTGATTGACATGAGACACAATAGCATGCTTATTTTCATCTCTTATTACTTCATTTTCATGAGGTAAAAAATCCTGCATATTGAGATCCATATCCTAAGGATTTCTGAACTTCGTATTACAAGTAAGGTTTCGAATAAAGCTATTCAGGTACCTTTACCACCCACTATGGTCCCCAATTTGGTGATGAAAAAATATGGTTCAAGGGTAAAAGTGGAAAATCCTTTAGTTGGTTGATATTAAGTATTTTGTAGAGAGTTGTGAGAGAAATGAGGTGTGTGCTTGTATTTAATGTTTTTAGAAAAAAGTCTAACCCCTATTAATGATGTTGGTTGGAGTATTTATATTGTTTTTTTTACCCATAGGTCGTGCAGGTTGGATCTTATATTTGGGTCAATCATACGAGCCCCCAAACCCAAGAACGAAGGTTTTAGACACATAGCTGAGTCCTTGTTCCATTCAAGTTATTGTTCATTAATTGATTTTTATTCAATCTTTCTGAAATGCCCTTCGGATAATATCGATACACTATGATATGCGTCCAGCGATATCCGATCTGATCAAGTATGACATTTGATGTAAACATGATTGTAGAAAAAGATAAACAAAGAAAGACGACTAGAGAAACAAAAAGACGTTTAGGGTTTTATTATTTAGAAAGGGTACCAATTACATAGAGTATAAAGCTCTTATTTATAGACGAACTATATGGGATAACGGGCCTAGGCCTTATATCACTAACATCCTCGCTCAAACGTGCACTGCTTATTTTTGCATTGTGAGTTTATTACACAATATAAAAACCAAAATTGCAGCAAATCCCAAAGACCAAACTTCAAAATAATCGAAAACCAAAATCAAAAGAAAACGCCAAAATCAAAATTGAAACGTCAAAAACCAAAATCGAACTCTAATCTCTGAAATTCAATCTTCAATCTTCAAAATCCAATCTCTCATCCATAATCTCCAAACTTCAATATCCAAACTCTAAACTCTAAACTCTAATCTTCAATCTTTATTCTCCATTCTTCAAACTCCAAACTCCAAACTCCAAACTCCAAACTAATCTAAACAAAATCTAAAGAATAAACGAATCCAAACGAATCCAAACACAGCCAAACCAATCTAAACCAATCCAAACAAATCCAAAAGAATCCAAACTAAATCTATACCAAATCTAAATCCAAACGATTAACAAACTCTAAACACCAAACAAATCAAAACGAATCTAAATACCCAAACAAAATCCAACCGAAATCTGAATGCCAAATTCAAATACCAAATCCAAATCCAAATCCAAAACTAAATGCAATGCTAAATCCAAATACCAAATCCAAGTTCAAATCTAATTTTCAATCAAAATGGAATCAACGATTTTACCAACAAATATTTGCACTGTTCCAGTAGCGATTTCTCCCAAACCGTAGCACCGAATCATAATACAACCTGTCAGATTGAAGGATTAGATGTCTCGAAACCACTGTCCAAATTTCAGAAGAAGAAAAAACGACACCGTTTACCTCTTGATCAGGTCTGTTGATAGTGGTTACACACACCGGATTCCAAAACCGAAAATTTTCACTATATTTTTCCTTCTGACGGACAGCTACAACAACTGCTTGCCGGCACAGCAGAAGACACAAAAACTTCAAAATCTAAACCTATGCTATAATACCATGTAGAAAGAGAAACAAAGAAAGACGACTAGAAAAACAAACGGACGAATTTTATTATTTAAAAAGCATATCAATTACATAGATTTATAGACAAACTATATGGGCTAATGGACCTATGTCTTATAAGTATGACAAAAACACAAATGCATAATATTAAAAACTATAATGAGTAATTATATTCACCTAAAATATGATCTTCTAACCTACAATAATTCAGATTTCATTTTCGTGTCATGAAAAATGAACAATACCGTATTTTTATATAAGAATGTGATTATGATTTAATTTAATCATAATATTTAGTTAAATTATTGTTTATGTACGGTTTAAACCTAACTGTTAATACTCTAATCAAGTTTTTATAAAATCTAAAAATTAACTTATATTGCGAAGGTTTTCAATCTATTAATCATTTTTATTTATATAACTATTATTAATTAGGTTATCACTGATGGTAAATAATGTATTGATAAATATTTAATGATTTATTGTAATAATTAAAACCCAACAATATATACCTACAACTATTAAATTATAAAAGATTTGTTCACCATATGTTTGACCATACATAAAAAAATTATGATGTCAAAATAATTGACCTACTTGATATATAACATGGAACAAGAATGGAATATTTTTCTTTATCTATTTATTAAATTATGTTGTGATTAGAAATTGGTTCTCCTTGCTTTTGAGTTTACTTTAAGCAAGCGATGCAGAGTGCTATATAACATATAAAAGTTTAGAAACATCCTGAAGCTAGTAAATCAAAAGGAAAAGAATAAGTAAAGTTGAAGTTAAAATTTTCTTTTGGAATAAAGGTTTTAAGCTAAAGATGTCCCTTTAATATTTTATTTACAAGTCATTTATTTTTTTCATATAAAATAAACATACTTTTGTTTTATGAGCATTTTATCATACGATTATTAGATGCCATACCACTGCAATTATTAATTTTATATATCGAAACTATACAGACTAATATACCGAAGAAAAAAATTCCATTATATAATTGTAGTATATTGCATTTCTTTTAAAATTTTAAAAGTATTTTATACGTATAATATGCCGCATTTAAAAAAATATTTTGTTGTTTTTGTTTTTCCATGGAGGGAGAATATATGATTATTATTATTTTTATTATTATTTTCAACACAATTTTGAAATAAAATTATTTTTAAATAACTGTGTTTGGGAACTTTTTTTACACTGATTTTTTTATTATTAAAATTGAAATTGAGTGAATATATTACTTTTTAAAATTTAAATACAAACAATGCTTGGTCCAGTTTTTTTTGGAGGGAATTGGAATTTGAATGCGAATATTGACGTCATATTTATCTCCCTCGATTCCAACAAGAAATTGTTTTTCTTATCTTCTGAGTCCTATCCATTTTTTTATGTTTATTGTTCTTCTTCATCTTATCTATTTTTGAGCTTTCTTCATTTTTCTTCTTTAATGAAGATTTCGTTTTTCTTTAGTTCTCGGACAAAGATGTTTGAATCTTTTAGTTTGATTAGACTCAACTTGATGAACATAATTTTATCGAAAAATTAATCAATCTTTTCATTTTCAAGTCAGTGTTAGATGCATGTCCAACCTTCGTTTTCTTTCTCAAGCTAGTCGGTTTTTTAAATATAACGTGATAGAATCAGTTGAATTTGTGCATATTTTATGAATTCGTTGATAATATAGAATTTTATTTCATCATTTGATATATTTTATTTTGATATCTGAAAATTATTGATTTAACCAATGAACTTCTTCATCTTCTACAGATCATTACTAAGCTTTTGTTGAAGTTTGAACTGAATCTCTGGTAAACAGATGATTACTTGTATTAATTGAAGAACTGCAAACACTGAAAGTCATGTATTACTACCTGCTTGAAAATTGTAAGTGAAAAACTAATTATTTCTACTTAGATTAGATAATTTGAGGAAATTAAATCTTGAAAACTATAATATGAAGATCATTCATAATCACTGCTAAATAAAGAGCTTAGACATTCTGGTAGACTAACAAAATAACTCTAGAATAACCTCAATTGTTTATTATAATGAAGAAATGCTTTTAAAGTTTATATGTTAGTCTTCAAGTATGATATAGC
Source organism: Limnanthes douglasii subsp. nivea (assembly GCA_036936605.1). Lineage (NCBI taxonomy): Eukaryota > Viridiplantae > Streptophyta > Magnoliopsida > Brassicales > Limnanthaceae > Limnanthes > Limnanthes douglasii. Next base: position 20,599,363 of record JAUPFV010000001.1, on the reverse strand, counting down.
CCACAACTAAGCTTTCAAGTATGATTAAAGTTGAAGTCTTGTTTTATTATGCATTTGTGAGTCCATTTCACCAACAAGTCAGATGTCATATTTTGTTCCCTCTAAATATTAACTAAAGTTATTCTAGAAGAAATAAGTTTCCTATAACAATCTTAAATTGGAGCCATAAATCAGGGAGTTTGCCTTTCATCAGCATTGTAATTAAAATGATTGAGTCTGTTTCTATATCTAGGTTGTAAATTTTTACTTTATTACAAATAATGAAACCATCAAGAAGGGTCATGGATTATGTTTACCATAAGTTCTACCATATGCTACAAGAATATCATTATTGTCCACTAAAAGACCACCGTCATATGCTTATTCAAAAAAATAAACATGAACCATGAGTGTTCAACTTTATTGAACACTTTATTCTATTTTCAAAGGGAGGTTTCTATTTTATGGCTAACCTCTTTCATGGAATATTTAGATGATAACAACCAAGCTCATATGCTACATTAAATTTTTGAGTGTGTTTAATAATTTTTTATTTTGATTTTGTTTTTTGTTTTAGATTATAAAATCGAATTATTATTTTTTAAATCATTGTTTTAACTATAAAATATAAGATATTTTAAAATGGATAAAGTATTTAATGAATTTGTAATCTACTTTTAATAAAATAATCATAATTACAAATTAACTTTTTAAAAATATTTATTTAATAATAACATAACGTTTGACATTATTGTTTTTTTATATAAAACATTATTATTTGTATAAAAAAATAAATGAGGTGTAAAATAAAATTGAGAGAGTATAATTTTTTGTTTTAGGTATTCCCATCAATTATGTTTATACGTCAAAATCAAGAAATGATCATTTCTAAACGTGTTGGGAAAACAATTTCAAATCCTTGATTTATTACTTTCTCCGATAATCAATTTCAATCCCAATTGTAAACTAACTTAATTTAGGTTTAAAATAAGATAGAATTTAAATGGTAAAAATGATGGTATATAGTAAAATTATGTGGCATCCGACGTGGTAGCTGATTGGGCTAAAGGAGGGGTATAATTGAACAAAATTATAGGGACCAATAATGACACAAAACTTATACTTCTGGAGTGCCACGTGTCAGATTTTCATGGCTCACATGTGCGGGAGGACTGATCATGAAAATTTCTGAAACATGGAGGATTATTGGGAGACAAAAGTGAATATGGAGGACTAGTTTGATACATGGGTGAAACATGGGGGACCAATGGTTATTTTTAGCTCAAAAAGGTTTGTGACGTTTAACATGGCCAATTGGTCTTGGAGTTTTGAAATCTGTAACAAAGGTCCAAGAGGATGTGATGGAATATAATAATTCCAACGAAGGGGAGCCAAAGACCATCCTAGTATTCTTCTCTTGCGAAAGGTGGTAGGCCACCTCACAAAAAGTAGTGCGCCAAAAATGACCAAGACCGAAGGGAACCAAAGTACAAAAACTAGCATTATGTAGCCAGGTGGACCAATCATTGGACAATAGGTGAATTTTATCTTCCAAGAGAAGTTCATCCAAACATGTTGGGAGAATGGGCATTCCACCAATATTTGATTAGTAGTCTACGGGTAACTGTTACACAAGACACAGTCAGAGAATGTGTTATAACCCCATGTGAGAAACTTATCACACATGGTGAGTTTTTCCATGATGGCGTGTCAGACACTGAGTGAGTGTCTGAGAATGTTGTGCTTATTCCAAACGAGATAGGCCCAAATGACTTTAAGTGTTGTGGGCCTAATATGTTGATAGACACTGATTATGGTGAATAAGTTACGATTTCGGTTAGAGATCCATAATTTAACATAATTTAATCTTGAGGGGTGCGTGAGAAGATATATAGCGTTACCGGTTTCAAACATATAGGTTTGGTGAGACCTTCTACCAGAGTAGAGCTGATTGGGTTAGTTCCAAGATTCATTGAGGATGATGTCAGAAACCATAATATTACTGCACATTAACGCATAGATTAATGATTTTGAGCTTCTAAAATTTCCAATGGAAAACAAATGAGGTTTGATGAATTTTTTTATCAAGAATACTAGAAATAACTTGTATGGTGAGAACAAACAGGAAAAATGAGAGGGTTTTTTATTCCAGAGGCCACTTTCCCGATAGAAGAAACCAAAATTGTTGTCATTAATAGTAATCGAGTACGTTTGATATGAGATATATCGGATAATCCAACCAATTATTTGAGTATGTAAATCTATAACGTATGGAACATTAAAAAGGAGACGTCGTCAAACATTATGGAAGGATTTCATACGGTCAATCTTAAGAGCTACTTATGGAATTTTCTTGTTGGTATAGTAGCCATGGAGAAACTCATGAGAGAGAAGGATGTAGTCTAAAATAATACGATGATTAATGAAGTCCGATTATGATAGGTGGAGGAGTGAGTGGAGGAACCCTTAATCTTGTTGGTTAGGATTTTGGAATGACTTTATAACTTACGTTGCAGGAAGAAATATGTTTAAAGTCGTATGGGGTGAGGGTTATCTAGCTTAGGGATTAGGGAAATTAGGGTTTTATTCCACTTGAGTCCATACAGTTGCAATAAAAAAATAGTGGTCTATTTTAAAAAGTCATTATTAATAATGGTCCAAAAGATCTTGAAAAAAAACCGCGCTGAAACCATTTAGACCATGAACTTTGTTGTAGTCAATACTGAAAATATCATTCTTAATGTTATTATCAGTAATGAGGCAAATCATGCGGGAATTATAAGATTTGTTAAGTTTGGAGGTAATCATAATTCTGACTATATCAAGGCTCGGATAGGTGGTGGGATTCTTGCGCTAAAGAAGTTGGTGAAATCGATGACAAAGAATTCAAAAATGTCTTTGGGGTTTGAAACAAAGAGGTCCTGAGGGTCGTAAATGGAATTTTTTTTGTTTCTAGAGATATGAAACTTGATACTGTTATGAAAGAATTTGAAATTTCAGTCCATTAACTTAAATCAAGTCTCGCAAGAGTTCTGCTTGAAAAATGATTCTTTTGCGCGGTGGAGAAGACTTTGTTTTTAGAAACTGTAATTTTAACTTTAATAAGAGAGTGGTTGAGAGGGTCGCTAGCTAAATCATGTTGGACTTGAAAGATACTATAGTGGGTTGTATTAGTCATTTCACTGATATTACTAAACTCATACTTATTAAGGAAAGATAGAGCATTTTATAGTCGTTTGAGCTTAGCAGGGATAAACTATATAGTAGAACCATCAATATGGAGGTTCTAATTATCGGTGATAATGGAATAATAATCCACATATCAAAATAACATAAAGGCTTATTAGTAAAATTACTAAAAATATTAAGGAAAATGTGATAGGGGTATGATCAGAGATCCGACGATAATTATAGTGTGTAGATGAGCTTTGGAAATGAATCATCCCAATGAACATTTACAAAAACCCTATCTACTTTAGAGGAGATGAGGTTACTAGGTTGCTTGGTAAACCAAGAAAATTGGAAGCCAATGGCCTGAAGTTCATTGAGCTCGTAATTATAACAAAGAATATTAAAGTCATTAATAAAAAAGTCCATAGGTTTGAATTTCTCATTCGATCTTTTAGTTTACATATGATGTCCAAGTCGTCAATGGAAATCTAATGGATATCTTAATGAGTACGGGTGATGGGGGATACACCGCGCCAAAAAGGAGTGCGATCTATGGTTTCGTTGAAACCATAAACTGTGGAAATCGAGAATAAGGTATTGGACGAGATTTCCAAGATGTTTCAGTGTATAATTTAAGGTGAGATAAAATCAAAGTTAATTCTAAACACACTAGGATTTAAAGCTAGCCAATATCTACCTAAAGGAAGCATGCAGTGATTGGTCTTAACATGTCAGATACAGAGCATGGAATGCATTATCCTATCAACTATACTTTAGTTTATAATAATAAAATTAATGTTATATTATTTGATAAAACATATCTAGTTATGTCATTTTGTAGGACTAGTTCTTCAAAAGCACAGATATCCAAAGATGTTATGATCATAAAGTACGAAAAATTAATGTTACATACCTAAAGTTACTGGTCAATGAGCATATTGTCAACTTGATTATCGATTGCATCAGGTTCCACAACAAGAGGAATGAGGCACACATATGGGAATATGGCCTCAATAATAACGTTATTAGTCTTAGAGGAGTTGGCATTAAACTGAGCAATGATAATATTGATCCCATCAGGTCATATTACTTTGATCTCCATAGAACCAAAAATCTTTTCATCCTTAAAACCATCATATGAGCGTTGTAATTGGTAGAGTGGGGTGTGTCGTTGTCGCTAAAAGGGTGTCGTTGTTGTCCACTATTGGTTTTTTTCTAGGTCAACGAAAAGCATTATTAGAGTGAGAAGGTGAGTCGGGTAGTTCTCATCAATCTAGATATAAATGTTTGCATTTACTATTAATGAAGGGTAATCCCTGATATTGTATGTGAATCGAGGTAGGATTTCCTAAACAAGTAATCTCAGTGACCTTAGGGAACTCGTCAGTAATGTTCATGATGAAAGATGCGATCAAAACTTAGACAAACCTTGTTCGTGATGTGGTGTCAACTTAAATTAAATTATCGATAAAAATTATAATGATGCTAAGTCTATTATCCATCCAGAGCTCATGGTAAAAATAATAAAACTTGACCAAAAAGAGAATCGACTTAAGGAGGTCATTTCTGGTGGAGTCATTGGCTCTCATCTCTTAAAAAGATAGGGTAACCATTAAAACCGCATCACGATATCACGAGTATGAAAGTAGCATTATCTGCAATTGAAAGTCTGAAAAACAAATGACCATATGGTGTATTTTTATATTCATGAAGACCATACATTCCCTATATATTCACCATGGTGGATTGAATGTGGTAAGAACTTGGATTCTTCTCTAATAAGTATCATGTGAGTCATTTAGTCTAATCTGACTTATTATTAGTAATAGATGTATGATAGGTGATAAGCACACCTTTCTTGGCATGAATATGCTGGATTATTTCCTCCATTATGGATTATATGTTGTCTTGAGAAGCAACTATCATGTTGGCCCAACTTTGGTTGAAGTGCAGTTGGATGGCAGAATGAATACCTTAGTTAGGGGTGTTGGCATGCATGTTAACAGAAGGGGCATGGGTACTTGTAAGAAAAAAACGTGTATTATTTGGCATATTAGGCGTGATAATATTGGCAACTGACATAGCAGAGGCAACCATAGTGAGAGCTTGGGCTCTGAGTCTGGGCAGGCTAGCTCTAGAAGAAAGAGCTTGCAAAGTCGTATAACCATGTCCACATTGAGATCTGTTGTTAGTAATACACCCCAAAAACCATGTCCGCATTGAGATCTGTTGTTGGTTCTAAGTGTTAGCAACGAGCCAAAATTTATATGCAAGTCTGGCATAGAGGAGGTGTTGCATGTGTGCACAATTATCAAATAAGATAGAAAAACGATAAGTTGGTACTAAATATAGCTGAGCATACAATGTTAAGGGTTAAGTAAGGTTGTGAGATCAGTGTGTTAGGAGCTCTTAGTTAGACAATGTCGATTGGAAGTGGATCCTGCCCCGGCATGTTAGAAAGGTTAAAAATGTTGAAAACTTCTATATATAATGGGTTGGGCAAAGGACTGTTCGAGTACATTATGGGCCTTTAAGCAGATTTTGGGCCAAAAGTAGAATGTATGTTACACGTGTCAATGATAACTGTGGTTACATGCAAATGTAAAAATGTGGAGTTAGTGAGAGTAATCTGAGGATTATGAGAATTGACAGTGGGAAATTCATATGAATGGTTATCAGCAATAGGAAAGAGCTCTAGTGGCTTTATAACATTGATGATGAAATGCCCATAATTAGGGATACGGTTTTTGGAATAGTCAGGCCTAGAATCTCATGGGTCGCAATAGAGATGGAAATCTACGAAAGGTATGCATTGATAGAACGTCGAGAGGAAGGCCAGTGGAGGTTTACACATTTGTGAGGGCCAAGTGCAAGGCAACCCGAATGATACAGACAGGGATCACCTGAACATATGGTGTTTAATCAATCAAGCTTGGAATTTGTTGTGTCAAATACGGCTTCAAAAGGATCTTTCTCATAAACCGTTTGTATGTCTGCATAAAGTATAGTAATGAGAGCAGAGGAGGGGCGAGCTTCTAATAAACAGTGGGCTTCAACAAGTACATGCTTGCATGTAAGATCCTAGTTGAGCATATTCTTTCGGGAGTAGATGGGGAAGAGAAGTCTGCATGCAAAAGTGAAATATACATTTAGACGAAAAAACCTGAGACCAACGATGAATGATGAACAAGAGTTTAGAGAGACGAGTTAATATAAGGTTTGGTTTTGAGAGACATTGAAGTGTCATAAGATTTATTGGAGAGGGACGAGAAAACCATCAGAAAGAGCTCGTCGTCATGCATGTTGGAACGATCATGACCATTGAAACGATAAGTTAACCTTCTTATTATGATCCCTCTTTTTTTAAAGAACGAAACCCTTTGTCTTTCGATTTGGATTATTTGTCTTAACCACAATGATGTGGAGCTTTGGTAAGCATAATTGAACAAAGAGTTACATTTTGAAAGGATACTTAACTGTAAAACACAGGTTTATTTTCCTTCATATGTGGTTGTATAAAGTAAAAGATATCTTGTGTTGGAAGATGTTTATGGATCTTGTGTTTGAAAGAAAAAAAACACAAACAATTATAGTTATATTACGTGAAGAGATACCATGAGAAGGCTTTTAGAGTTTTTAATGTAAGAAAAGATTAAATAAAAAAAGTGTTGGTTGATTGGATAAGTTTTCATTTATGAGAACCTATCTCGTTTAAAAGAGAAAATGTGTTCCATAAACTAAAAATAGAAAGTATTGTAACATCTATTTTATAACTACAAACAAAGACGAAACATATGGTTTAGTTTAATAAGAAACATTGAGCAAATAACAAACTTTTAAGAAAATTAAAAAAAAAAACATAAAATAACAATAAAAACAGTCTATTGTGATAAAAAAAAAATGAAACCGAATTTAATAACATTAAATATCTCTAAAAATTTAAAAACAAAATAAAAGTAAATATATATAAATTTTAAAAATCTCACATCCACCAAAATGGTTGAGGCGATGCGATTTCGAATCAAAATAATCCGTGGAAGTTTTAAAACTCAAAGCGAGTAATTTTTAGTTCAACATTATTAATGTTATACTCTAAAACCATTTTCATTTGTGAAAACAAAAGTCAAAGTAGCACTTCCTAGGTCGGTGATTGATGGACAAAGGTGTGACTAAAGGAGAAACGAGGTGGGCCAATTGGAATAAAGAAACAAGCCATTTTATTTTGGGTTATGCTAGTATGTTTTTTTTTTGGGTGAAATTATGCTAGTATGTTGATTTTCATCGTTTACGGAATGTTTAATTTCATAACGACTGAATACAAAGAAAAAAAACGTTTGAAAGATGACAAAAAAATTTATACCTTTATGTATCTAAAACATTAGGAAACGGTTAAAAATAGCTAAAATTATTCCGCAAAATCGTGGGTTTTGAAATTTAGAAATTATTTCATAAATTTATTATTTTTAATAATTTTATTTTCGGTCTAAAAAATTCGTGAAATGCTTTTTTTTTCTTTTGTTTATATTTTATCTTTCTAAACATATTTTTTTTTTCTTTTTTAAAATTAAAAAAAATTAAAACTAAAACTAAACATATTACTTCTTACTTTGAAAACCCCATAATCATACCTTCTAACACTTAATAACTTATAATAATAAAAAACATATCTACATCTTAGTTATTAGAAAGATTTCTCAAATCACAATGGATATGTTGATGGATCTTAAAAGGAATTTAGAAGGAATGACCGGCAAATGGCCTAATAACCTGCAAAAAGTGGTATGGGCTTATCGAACCACTCCACATATTTCCATACAAGAATCTCATTTTGCCTTCGTTTGTGGAATGGATGCAATTGCTCCAATAGATGTTATTATTTCTTCTTTCAGGGTTCAAAATTATTCTGAAGAGGAAAATGAAGTTGCAATAAGAATTCAGTTGGATCAAATTTAAGAAATGAGAATAAAAGTCCACTTAAGAACCGTACATTACCATGGTTTAATGAGAAGTAAGTATGCATCTAGAGTGTGATGAAGAGACTTCCAAGTAGGGGACAAAGTCTTGAGAAAATTATTTTTGCATACCAAATATATGAAGTTCGGAAAGTTAGCTTCAAACTCAGAAGAGTAATACATTGTGTGTAAACAGATTAAGCAAGGAACATATCGCTTACTTGAAAAAGTTGGCAATCCTTTGAGGAACCCATAGAATGTCGAACACCTAAGATTATATCTTGAATGAAATTATATTGTAAATATTTACTTTGTTTCTCTTCAATGTAAATATTTGGGAGAATACTATTTCCTACTTTGGTGGCCCGAGGAAGTTTAACTGAGGTGTCCGGATCATTATTAATATACCATATTTACCTTTAAAATTGTGTATTAAGTTTTTATTACCTTCGAATGGATTACCTTTGTATGGCTCGTGTGTATCAATTTCTTATTGCCTTCGATGGATTACCTTCGAATGGCTCATGTGTATCAAGTGTTTATTGCCTTTGAATGGCTCATGTGTATCAAGTCTTTATTGCTTTAGAACAGATTGACTTCGAATGGTTCATGTGTATCAAGTTTTTATTGCATTCGGATGGTTACCTTCTAATGGCTCATGTGTATCAATTTTTTATTTCCTTCGAATGGATTACCTTCGAATGGCTCATATGTATCAAGTTTGTATTCCCTTTAAATGGATTGCCTTTGAGTGGCTCGGGTTTATCGAGTTCTTATTTCCTTCGAATGAATTACCTTTGAATGGTTCATATGTACCAAGCTTCAATTACCCTCTAATGAATCATGTCTCAACGTTAATTATATTTGGATAAACTAATATTAAGATATGGAGATAAGAATACATGAAGAGGTAAAACAAGTTGATAAAATGATAGATAATATAAAGTGCCTTGGTGATCCAAAGACTTAGTAAAATTCGAGGAGAAATTACAAAATGATTTCGCGGTGCCAAGGACTTGCACAAAAATATCTGATTCAAATAATGATATGCCTTGTACACATCAAGGGCTTGCATAACATACTGGCCTTAGGGCTTGTTGCCATAGGCTTTTCCTCATTTTTTTTTCTTTTTCAAACTCTCATGATCCGAGCCCTCTTCATTAGAACCGTCATCAAATAAATCATAAATAATACCAAGCTAATCAGCTAAACGTATGTCATAAGGTAATCCACTAGCACATGTGCCCAAAAATATCCAAAGGCTAACTTATGAAAAAGTTTATGAATAGCAACACCATATCTGATTTGACTGAGTCATCCCTCTCTTGCAAATAGTCTATCACTGTTTCGATATATACATCTACAGTGTCGGCTATCTCTTGGGTAGATTTATTTTTGTGAGAGGTAATCTTGTCCTCGTGCTTATTGATAAGATCCTCATGGTTCTTCTTCTCATTCGGCAAGCACTCAATGATAGATGTGTCATCAGTTGTTGGTTCTTTAATGATGTAATCTCCTCGTAATTGGATTACTTCAGACTTTTGTAATCAATCTGTAACTTGTCATGATTGGATTTTACTTGGAGTAGCTCATCTTTAACAAATAGCACATCTTCGGTCAGACTTTCAACCTTGTTCTTCTCCTCCTCAATTGAATTCTTCAATTTCTGATTTCCATCCCGAAAAGAAGTGATTTCTTCAATTTGAGACCTTACTTGTCTATCTAATTCAATTATTGGCCTCACATAGTCCAGTACTGAATACCTTAACACATTATTCTCCTTTGATAACTCAAAGAGAACCTCGTCGTATACCACATCATTGGCGATGCTTGTAGACTCATGGAAGTTGGTCGTAAAGGCTTTGAAGTTGAAAGCCCTTATATCTTCAATTAGATTACCATCTCCAAAAAAAATCATTTCTAATGGGGGAAGTAATGAAGAAGTGGGATCAGATATCATGGTTTTAAGATGAACAACAACTAGGATTGGTGGAGAGGGAAAATCTGAATGAAGTATTATCTCTGAACCAGTCAAACTTTTCTTCTTTTTCTTATCTCTTGTGTTATTTTTTTTTCATTAGCATAGAAGATTCCGAAAGCATATTACCCTCCTCCATAGTTCTAGAAACAACATCCACCAAAGCTTAGTCGATTTCATTTGGCTCCCCTTCATTTCATGTTTCAATAATAAACGAGGACGAGCCTTCATTGCCTGGAGTGAAGTAATTTTGGAACTCGTTAGACCACTTTTCACGGGTCAATTAACTCACCCTTTTGAAGGTTACTTTTGCATCGTCCAAATGTTGTAGGTAGGGCCTCCAAATTTTTGATAAAAAAGAAGTTAGATAAATGTTACAAAAAGTGATAGAAAAATAAAAACAAATCTGAAATACTTACGTGAATTCTTCCAGTGTCTGGTGAGTTGGCTTATATTCGATTTAGAGATGATCTTCTTGTCGTTCTCAATTACCACTGATAAAGATGAATTGGATTTCCCAGATCTTGTCTGCCTCCAAAATTTCATCCACCACTTTGTAGTTATTCCCTATATTGAAATAATAAAAAGGAATATAAACCTTGCAAGATAGATGTGCCACAACAGCCAGCTACTCCATTGGCATCAAAATCTTAAAAAAAACTTGAGGCTATGATGCACGTCATCAGTGAGAACTAAGCATTTGGGCTAGCTTGGGTTGGGCACAACCTAACCAGACTGAATTACCACGCTATCTCGCGTTCCAAGGGAAAGAGTAGGCCCTAGTTGAGCAAATTGGTGTAAACCACCAACTCTCTAGCCTCACACTTCATCGGAGTCTCTCCAAGTTGGGGTAGCCTAACTCTAACTGGATCAGGGAATCCATATTTGGCTTGAATTCCCTCTAATTCGAATTCATTTAAGTAAATATAAGAAATTTTATCCAAGGCTAAAAGGTGTTTAACACTAACCTTGGTAAAGTTAGGTCTGACGTGCATCTACAAGAGTTGAAAGAAGAGGTTCGATTTCTATTTCGGGGGCTTTGTCTTTTCCCTGGTTATCACCACCTTCTGATGCTTCAGATTTCTCTTCTCTGATGGCCTCAAAGTTTCCCCACTCTGACCAGAAGTCTTAATAGGGGAATCGTCATCGCTATCCTTCATGTTTTCTTTCATAACCTATGGTCTAGACTCTGAATACCTAGTGGGATAAGCACCAACATTTTCTTCCTCAGATCGAGAGGACTCAGTTGCTAAATTTGTATGGTTCTCTCCATGTTTAAGTCTTATGGGAGTCTGGTTACAAGAGCATTAGCTTATTCATCTCAATTCAGAACTTGTGGTGAATGGTTACTAATAACTGTGGGTTGTTATGTTAAGTCATTTTTTGTAGAAGGTTTTTTTCTTAATAAAGTCTACTCACTATGTGCCAAATTCTCTCATCAATATTTGATCTCATAGTTTTGATTGTAGAAATATTTCAAAGACTTGTGATCCCTTGGGATTGGGATGACCTGATTGGTTGAGGAGAATGATTGAGTGATATAAACGGTTGGGCAGTCGATGAAGGTTTGAAAGGAATATTACGTTTGTTGTAAGGGTAAACCCCTTTGTACTCAATCGATTGAGTAACAACAACTAAACTTGACGAGGCAGGCAACCCAACAGCAGTTTTTGCTTTATTTTTCTCTTCCTTTAACTCATACAAGTTTAGTCAACCGCATTTGGTTAGTGCATTCTTAGCAGTAAACATACAAACCCTATAATGATACCGAAAAAATGATCTAAGGTGACTAATATGGTAGGGAAAGGAAAATGTCACCGAAAATAAGTTAGTGGAGAAGATTTTATCTATCGAGAATTAGAATACCAACTTTTTCTCTCTCTAAAAATATCTACAATGAAAACAAATGAAAAAAAATATTATATAGAGACTAAAAACGTTTGAGTGCCCTACTATGAGATTGGCATCGACTTAGTAACTAAATGGCTCTACATGAGTGTATTAATTTCTCTCTTTTGATTGGATGGGTTTATTCATGGTAAAGGGAGTCCGTGGATCACGTGTCCCAAAAAATAACTGGTTAAAAGTTGGGACCTTTGGATAGTTATCATTTTCGAATGATTGCATCAAAATCAGTTTGGATATGTATCCATTAGCTCTCCCAATATACCTTTGAGAGAACTAAGGAGGCTAGATGACGGGGTCAGAAATCCTTGAGGGCAATAGACAGAAAGAGGATCAGATATATCTTATAGGGCAATTTAGACCCAGAATAAAAGTCATACTGACAAAGTTGTGAGCTAGTTATACATGCTGAATAAGTTGTATGCTAGATATGTATTTAATTGTTATGTATAATGGTTTATGGGCTTGAAGGTTCATGGATTTGATCCATATTCGTGACCCGACCCGGTTGGCTTATGGATCCTAAATTATCCTATAAAGAATCAAAAGAACAACATTTAAGAGGGTTGAAATATTCTATATCTACACATTAAATCCCAGCACCTCAATTATCTTACTATCTTTTAACCTGAATTTAATATATCATCCAAACACTTACCGAAAATACCTTCGGATCAGGTTTTATCTTCACAACATGGTAGACCAAGACCCTGGAGATATGAACTAATATCCTCGATATAATATGATGGCTCTGAAATAAAAAAAACTTTGAAAGTGATGGTACAAATTTGTCGAATAATAAAGCTTCAGATTATGCAAGCTCTTGAAACAACAAGTCAATCAATTCTTAGAATGATAGTGAAGAAAATTGAGGACAAAAGACCATTTTTACCTTATTTTATTGTGTGTTTTCTTAGTTTGTTTTTTATCTCAATTTTTGTGTGTATTCCATCATATGATATATTTTGAATCAGATATTTAACACCATTTTATTATTCATTTCAATTTTATCCTTTCACTATTTATATTATCATTTCGAAAAATTTCACTTCAAAAAATGGAACTCGATAGTTTACTACTTCGAAACAGTGGCACTTTGTAAATAGTCACCTCAAAAAATAGTCACCTTGTAAAGTAATACTTTGAAAAATAATCACCTCGAATAATATTCACTTAAAAAATTAGTCACTTTGAAAAATGTTCAATTTGTAAATTACTATTAAACATTACTTTTAATTTGAAGTTAAAATTATGTACTATTGGATTTATCATAATAAGGGTGATCGATCTTTATTTTATTCTTAAAGTGCTTTGTTTTGTGTGTAAATTATTATAAAAAAAATTGCTAAGTTTTAGTATGTAATTTTTAGTCACTATCTTCACATTGTCACTGAACTTATCTTAAAAATTTACACATAATTGATATTTGGCAATAAAGAATTACATTCACTATGTCGGCTAAGTATGAACCTTATTAAAACCTTCCAAATCACTAGGAGAGGAAATAGTATGTCATTGGTTCATACACTGATAAGCAAGAAAGTTTTGAAATAAGCGCCCACAACATTACTCACAATACATACGCAAATACTCTATGTTTTATGAATATTATGATGTTCTTCATTCATCATCTTGCAAACGATATATCTCATGCTTTATTTGCTCAACTAATAAATATAGGCCTTCCAAATTTGGACCCATTTTACCAAGCCCTTTTTATTTTGTATGTGATAAAAATTTATTGAGGACCATATCACCTACCTTGAACTATCTTTATCGGACTTTAGATGCATATCTGATTCTCATCAGCCTCTGATAATGGAGCGAATTCATATGCGTTTTATCCTTTTTTCATCAATAAAATCAACTTTCGCCTTTCTTTATTCGTCATTACCTTTCTCGGTATAATTCAATATCTTATAAGATAGAAGAGTATATTTCACTGGACTCACTGCATCTATCCATATACTAGAGAAAATAGTGATTCATGAGTTGTTATTCGAGGAGTTATTCTATAAGCCCATAATACTTCTTGAAGATAACTAAGCCACTTTTCAACTTCTCCATCTAATTTTTTCTTCAAACCATCCAAGATAGTGCTATTAGTATCATGCACTTGTCGATTTTCTTGAGGGTGAAAAAGTGTTGAGAAATACTATTTAATGCCTCTCAAAGTGCAAAAAGCCTTTATATATTTGTTGTTAAATGATGGTCCATTATCAGTAGTAATCATATGCGGAAATCCAAACCTACAACAAACATTAGACAAAATAAACCCGATAACATCATTTTCGTGAGTATTATGCGATCTTGATTTAGTATAGTATGACATTTGGAAACCGACACGTAGTGATTACAGAGTCGGATCGATTACATGTTGCACTCCATGAGAAGTCAAATTAGTTTTGGTGTTAGGTGGTAAAGCGATTATCTTTTTATCTGTTGCACAATGATAAGTCGTGTATACCCTATTTAATTTACTGTTAGTTTCCATCCAAAATGATAATATAAGTTTTGGGTTATCTGTAAAACAATTGTACTATATAGTGTACAATTTGGTAGGTACACTTCAATACTTATGATGTGTAAAGTGAAAGATTGTAAGGATATCATGAATGGAATGTCTCATCACATTTAGATTCATAATATTGAAGTATGTTGTCCAACTTAATAAATATAATCTTATGATATATTGGACTTATAAATAATAATAATATAGGAAATATAATATAAATTTTAAGTTTGTATACAAGTCGGATCTAAAGGGGGGTGGTTCATTGAGTCTGAAAATTTAGTTATTGAGCTTTAAGGATCTAATAAGGTTATGGTCTTTTGCAGATACAAGAACATCAGATTACAACACTTGAAACTAATTAATGGGTTGGTTTCAAAATAAAAGAGTTAATAGATTCTTAACAAAACGTTTGGTAAACTACTTGAAGTGTTATTCAATTTAAAGTGTTTTATGCACTAAATATAAATAGTAACCCAAAGCTATATTTTCAGTACTGCGTATTATTTTCTTCATAAATAAAAATACAATCTCACTTTATATCTCTCTTTCTTATTCTCTAATAACTATAATCGAAGTTCTAGAGTTTTCTCCTCAATTCATTTATCGTGGACCCACATTCCTTCAAATGATTACATCTTAAGTAACTTGCATCATGTGGAAATCCACAACAACTCATATAAAAAAACTTTCGTTGTGAAAGATGATCAAGGGTTTAAGATTCAAACTCTAAAAATTCAATTCAATTATTATAATCATATCATTTTAAAACTATATAAAATATCTAAGTAGTTTATTAAAATTCATGTTTGAATTTGTTAAGATTTTCGATAAGACAATTCACAGTTGGGGGAATAAATGAGATTTATAATTTTGTTTCAAGTTGTCGTAAAAAATCTTCAAACTGAGTTTAAATTTATCGATGATGTTATTGAATTCTTTTATGTACAAATTATTTTAATAAATTCATCAATTTAGTATTCGTATACATGGATAAATTTTATTTTAGCTTATTTTCAGTTGTTATGATGCAAGTCAATAAAGCTTTTGATGTGCAATTTGTTTCAAAAAGTTTGTTATTAAATTACTATGCAATTATCAAAATGGCTCAAGCACAAAACATATACGAAGGACAAACTTGAATGAACACAAGATTTAACGTGGTTCGACATTTGTCTACATCCACGGGCGCCGCCAGAGAAAAGAGTTTCACTATGATAGAAAAGGTTACAGATTTTTTATTGTGTTTTGTGTAGTCATAGTAGTCTATTTATAGGGAATTAATGGACTTACTAGACAATGGGCCTAATGGACTCATACCACAAGCATAACATGATACGTTCACAATACTTATTTGTATTGCCGGACACAGTATATTGTCAAGGCACAATATCACTATTACAGACACAAAACTGTACTGCCGGACACAGTACACTGTCAAGGTACTATTCGACTCATTCACAACAAATCTCCCCTTGAGGAGAATATCATTTCTTCACTATCAACAAAGAAAGTTCTCTTCTTCTGACTCACCAAATTCCTCTAAGGCATTCACTCTATACTGGGAACACCGATCCAGTTTATGCACTCCTTAAACTTTCGAACTGATACTGCCTTGATCATTATATCTACTGGATTATCGTGTGTAGATATTTTCTTCACATCAACAATTCCCTTTGATATTATATCACGAATAAAATGATACCTGACATCTATGTGCTTTGTACGCTCATGGTACATCTGGTTCCCTATAAGGTGTATGGCGCTTTGACTGTCACAAAACACTTTTGTAGTAGTCATATCCAAGCCCAAATCTGCCACCAAACCTTACAACCATATTGCCTCTTTAACTTCTTTTGTTATCGCCATATACTCTGCCTCTATTGTAGACAAAGCTACAGTAGCTTGCAACTGTGCTTTCCAACTGATCGCACTCCCAGCTAGAGTAAATACATATCCTGTCAGAGATCTTCTTTTATCCATATCACCTGCAAAATCAGAATCAACTGAACCAACCAATGATCTTGCAACATCATTCAGCGATTCACCAATATCAGTCTTGTTAAAAGTTAAGCCAACGTTCACAGTATTCTTTTGAAGAGATTCAATCTCTTCCCCCATAGCCCCAATCCATCGATCTGCCTCTGAACTCGCTATAGCTTCTCTGTAGCTACTAGGTTCCTGCATCTCAACTTCTTCTGCAACTGACAGATCATATGCAACTAGATTTGCATACCTTTTTGGAAGTCTAATATCTCTTCTTTCTCTGCCCAATGTTATGCTATAAGGTTGTTTTTCTGGTTCGGGCGCATCATTTTCACTATCATCTGATGCTGATGCTTCACCTCATGATTCTGGATCCACCTCAGAACCACTTGAATTATGAACCTGCTAGGAACTTATTCTACTTCAAGCTCCACCTGTTTACTCACAACCGATCCTGATTAGACCATTTCTCCTACTTTCTTTTGACTGTCTATCGAAGAAAACTCATTAAAAGTAGCGTCCCTACTGATGAGAAAACCTGAAGACTTTAGAGAGGTACACCATAAACCTATATCCTTTCACTCCAATAGCATATCCTAGAAATATGTACCTATTTTCTCTCGGCTCAAGCTTACCATCTCTCACATGAGCATACGCAGGAAAACCGAACACCCTCAAATGTTCATAATCAGCCGACGATCCAGACTAAATCTCAAAAGGATTTTTACAATCAATAGCCATTGATGGAGACCGATTCACCAAGTAACACGTTGTATTGATAGCTTCAGCCCAAAAATCCTTTCCCACACCGGAATGCGATAGCATACTTCGTGCCTTGTCATAAAGCATTCTGTTCATTATTTATGTGACTTCATTCTGTTGTGGTATTCTAGAACAAGTGCGATGGCGCACTATTCCCTCAACTTTGCAGAACTCGTTGAAGTCAAGATTGCAATATTCTAACTCATTATCTGTCCTAAGACGTTTGATTTTTCTTCCTGTTTGCTTCTCAATCATCGTTTTCTATTTGACAAAGGTTGAATATGCCTCATATTTTGTTTTCAAAAAGTAAACCCACACCATCCTTGAATAATCATCAATTAAACTCATGTAATATCTGGCTCCGCTCTTGGATGGAATTCTGTTTGGACCCCAAAGATCTGAGTGAATGTAGTCCACTGTCCCTTTAGTCTTTCTTACAGCCGATTTGCTGAATTTGACTATAGTTTGTTTACCAAACACACAGTGCTCACAAAATCCCAATGATTCTGCTTTATACCCTTTCAATAAATCTCTTTTTCTCAAAAACAACTAATTCTCCGTCACTCATGTGACCAAGAAGCCAATGCCACAACTTATTTTGATCTTGCCTACTTTGGCTATTACTCCATGATGATGCTACTACAGCATCGCCCATAACAACACTCCCCGGGAGAATATAAAGACCCTTCTGCAAACTGCCTTTCATGCATACCATTGAGCCTTTTGTCACTTTGATTACACCATCTTCTGCACGATACTTGTATCCCTGAGACTCTAGAATCCAAAGAGAAATCAGGTTTCTCTTTAACCCAGAAACATGCCAGCGCGTCAAGATTCTAACAACCCCGTCAAACATTTCGATTCTGACATTACCAATACCACTAACAGTCAACGAATGATTGTTCCCTAAATAGACAGTTCCATGTATTGGCTTGTAAGTATCAAACCACTGCTTGAACTGACACATGTGATATGTAGCGCCAGTATCGAGTACCCAAGAGTTTTTCCCAAAGTCTGAACTCACGGAAAATACATCTATTCTACCATTATTTTCACTATCGTCGGAATCGTTCACACCTTCAACAATATTTGCTGCATTTTCCTTTTGATTTATCTTCTTACCATTCAATTTCGGATAATCTCTCCTATAATGACCCTGATCACCGCGTTCTTAACAGTTTGAGTACTTTACCCTTGACTTGGACCTCCAGTTCTTCCTTCTTAAAGAACTCGATTTGCTTCTAGATCCTCCCCTAGTCATAAGACCTTCCCCTTCAGCTTGATTGTCTGGCTGCAACTGTCTCATTTCTTTTAATTTCAGTGCCCTTTTGACATATGTTAGCGATAACTTATCCTTACCATACATAATGGTATCTACAAAGTTTTCATAGGGAGCTGGTAACGATCTCAATACAAACAAAGCTTGATTCGCATCCTCAATATTGATATCTATGTTCTCCAAGTCCATTATAATTGATTTAAAATTATATAGGTGCTCTGTTATGGGCATATCTTCTTTCAATCCGAAATCATACAAACACTTATTCAAGTATAATCGGTTTACTACTGATTTCTCTGATTAAAGATCTCATAGCTTTTTCCATGCGCAGGCAGCAGTCTTCTCACCACTAATCTCGCGAAACACATTGTCTTTCACACTCATTAAAATCCAGCACAAAGCCCTTTCTTGAAGATCTTGTTTCTCCTCTTCTTTCATCTCTTCTGGTAACTTATTCTCCACAGCCTTCCACAACCCTTGCAGTACCAATGAAGATTTTAGTTTAAACTTCCACAACGCAAAGCTGGATCCTCCATCAAATTTTTCAATCATGTATTTTGTTGCTGTAGACGCCATTGTGAAACCCTAATTGCAAAAGCTCTAATTTCACCACGTGGCTCTGATACCAATTTTGTTATTAAATTACTATGAAATTATCAAAATGGCTCAAGCACAAAACATATACGAAGGACAAACTTTTATGAACATAGGATTTAACGTGGTTCAACAATTGTCTACGTCCACGGACGCCCCCCCGAGAAAAGAGTTTCACGATGATAAAAAAAAAGGTTACAAAATTCTGATTGTGTTTTGTGTAATCCTAGTATTCTATTTATAGGGAATTAATAGACTTACTAGACAATGGGCCTAATGGGCCTAATGGACTCATATCACAAGACTAACATGATACAGTCACAACACTTATTTGTACTACCGGACACAGTACACTGTCAAGGCACAATATCACTATTACAGACACAAAATTGTACTGCCGGACACAGTATCCTGTCAATGCACTCATAGGCGGAGCCATGTGGGGTCCCAGGAACCCACAGTTCTTGTGTTCGAGACCAAGCTAAAGCAGCAATGGATTACTTGAATTAAGTTTTTATTATTTATTTTATTAATATATATATATATATCATTTATTTTTATTATATATAAAATAACATATAGTAATAAATATCTTAATTAAAAGATAAAATAAGTTTATATATATATATATATATGATATAGATTTTATATATATTTTTATTACATATTATTTATTTATAAATATGATTTAATAATTAATATAAATTTATATAAATTTGATGATGGGGCGAGTTGGTTCCTTTGTCGTCGCCCCTAACTACAAGATACAATCTTTTAGAACAATTGCTCTTTTACTATCGTTTAGAAAACTCTAACTACAAGAAGCTTCAAACACTAAAGTATATATTATGGCTCTATGTTATTAATTTTTAAAATTGAAGCTTTGCTAAATGCTTTATATTACTATTCACTAGTTACAAAGATTAACATTGGTTGATCTATATTTTTTCTTAAGATAGAAAGCTGTAGAGTTCAATTTTGAAACAAATAGACCTGCATAAATCATAATTTTTTATTTTGGTTTACAGATCAAACCGTAACAACATAGGCTATCGAGTTCACTAACAATACATGTCATAATCAATACATCTATTAGTCTCGTAAAGCTCAAACTAAAACTCGATCAAACCGTAACAACATAGCATCTCGAGTTCACTGGTAATAGATGTCCTAATCAATACATCTATTATTCTACTTCTATGTTTTTTATGTCATAATAGTACTTCAAAGTGTTGACAAAAATAATATGGAAGACTCACTTAAACAAATAAATAACTTTTATATAAATCAAATACAAAGATATATTACAACACCATTTTACAACTTCCACTACAAAACAAATATTTTTTGGACAATAACCAGGACACCATAGGGTTTAAATCCTGGCTACGCCACTGAATGCACTATTCGACTCACTAACCACCAACAAAGTTAATCCAATTTAATTTTTGTATCAAATGTTTTTTTTTAAAATTTATTTTCAATTGTTATAATGTATATTTCGGTGTCAACGGAATTTTAGGTTGTACTAAGTTATAGATTTTTAATCTAAAAATATCTAAGATCATAAACCAGATTTTGGAACAAAAAGTTATGAACTTTAATACAAACAATCCAAACTTAGTTGTTATACAAATTTGGGTTGTGTTTGTTCCAAATCAATATAATTATTAAAATTCCGTTCAAGTATAAATTATATATAGCAAAATTGTGTAGTTTTGTTTGGGTTTAAAATAATTTTTTACTTTTTATAAAAAAAATACAAAATAAGTTTTAAACCTTTTTATAAAAATAAATTAACTAAAAATATATATTTTAGTTTGGATAATAATGAATTTGATATGTGTTTGTCAAAAAAGATATTAATCTTTTAGCTATTAAAGTGAAATAGTAAAATTAGGTAAAAGATCAATTCTAAAAACAAAATCACATGTCGGAAGGTTATATAACTAGAACCTAAGAAGAAAGTACACCTATTAAAGAGTTACCCCAAAGGCTGAACTAAATTCGTTGGATGCTATAGTCTAACATGCTTTTGACTCTCAATACAATATATAGGGATTCACGCAAATAAGCCAGCCTGGAAAGATACCAATGAGTAATGACTCAGAAATTTCATACTTGGTGGCTCATTCAAATCAAACTCGATCAATATAACTCATTTTAATATTTACATGTCATGCAATCTAATCATCAATATCATAATTAAAGATATATGTATTTATACACGTTGTAATGGACAGAAAGCATTCAATATTTCTCCGATATTAATTTAGTGCCAACATCTATCCATTAACCGGCCATTTTCCGCGTGATAAAATCGATTATTATTTAGAAGATAATTGAAGATTAGTCATTATTAATTATATAGTTAAAAATATAACTATCATCTACTATTCAAAAATTAAAATTTATTAAAACATATTTGGATAATCTTTTTTATTGATTATAGTTTTATTATATAAATAAAAATGTTGAATATTAAAAAAAAAAATTACGGAACTATCGCAAGTTTCGATTTATTTTTTTAATTTGATGTTATAAAGCTACAACAAACCACCACAATGCATGTTTATGTATAACAAATTTCTAAATCTTTCGTGTTTTATCTGATATTTTAGCCTTTGTTAAGTAAGTGAAGAAAAAAAATAAAAAAAGTTACATATAAAAGAGCTATAAAATCATAGGCTTGTATAACAAATTTTTAGCCCTTTTAAATATGACCAAATATCTAAATTTATGACCATTTCATAACCTTTTAAATATGTATATAATCGAGTGAGAAACACAGATGAAAAAAATTATACAAAGACAATTTGGGATTTCATAGTAGAAATCATTAAGATATATGACATTAAAGAAAAAAGCATTCAAATTGGATTTAAAATACTTACAACTTACAACAAAAGATGTATAGACTATATCTGGGTTGAACCATAGTGAAAAATTGATGTTATCAAATGGCAAAACTTTACAGCATGTTGGTAGCGCCAAGCTACGAGATGGAACATGCGGCTGAAAATACAGAGAAAGAAGACGAACAATAGAAGATAAATAGCTCTAACCCTAGGTCAGAGTAAAAGAGAAGAAAATCAAATTCTATTCAAAAAAAGTCTGAGGCAAAACTAGGGTTTGAGAGTCTTTTATAAAAGTCTCGAAACCCTAGCCCAAAATTACAGCTTTTTCTTTATGCAATAAAATAAAACCGAGCCCAATTTCAAAACGATTGGAGCTGGTTAAGTATTTTAATAAAATCCAACAAAAATAGGAAAATGTAGAAAATTTACTAAAACAACAAAACGAGGTTTAAACGATTAAATTTAAGGCCTGGACTTCATCACGTTGTGATGCTATCGAAAATCGTTGGGTTTCTCGACGCTTTTGATTTGAGTGGTCGCATTGCTTAATTCTGATATCTTGGCCCCAAATAAAGCATGTTTTCGTTTGTCTAAAAGGGCCATATAGTCATGAGCTTGTGCAACTACATCATCATCTCCTTCTTCGGAAGAATTCGCCCACCAATTCTTAGCTTCATCATCCTCAGCAGCAGCAGTAAATGGCACCAGGTGCTTCACGTTGAAAACGTTATGGGTTTTCATGTGGCTGGGTAGCTTCAACCTGTATGCATTGGGATTAATCTTTTCAATAATTTCAAACGGACCCACCTTCCTTGCAACCAACTTGTTGTACTCGTGTGCAAGATAGCGATCCCTGGTCAAAACAGCCTATACAAAGTCCCCCACTGCAAACTCCACCAGGCGGCGCTTCTTATTTGCGGCAATCTTGTACTTCTAAGTCCACAGGACCCCGTGGGTTATAACCATAAACTACCATGAAGGGACTATACCAGTACTGCGCTTGTGGTGTCTGTTGTAGGAGAAATCAACGTGATAAAGGCGGGAATCCCATGCTTTCAAGTTCCCAGAGAACTCTGTGCGTAACATGTTGTCTAATGTTCGATTAGTTAACTCGGTTTGGCCGTCTGTCGGTGGGTGATACGCGCTGCTAAAACTCAGCTTCGTGTTTTTGAGGCGCCACAAACTCCTCCAAAAATACCTCACAAACCGCGTATCGCGATCATAAACGATATTCAAGGGTATACCTTATAAGCGGTAGACCTCACAAAAGTATAAATTAGCAACATTCACAGCATATGTGGTTTTTTTTGCAGGCAATAAAGTGGGTCATCTTAGAAAACCTGTCAACCACTACAAAAATAGAATCGTTACCTCTCTGTGTTCTTGGCAGCCCATAAATGAAATCCATGCTGACGCTTCGCCACGGTCCTTCCGGTATTGGGAGTGGTAGGTATAGACCTGCGTTGGAGGATGAACCTTTTGCCACATGGCAAACCCGACAACCAGCTACAAAATGGATAACATCTCGCCTCAAATGCGACCAGAAGAACTGACTAGATACAGAGTGAAGGGATCTCTACCCCTATGCCCCTTGTTTTGTCTCTCATGTACAATCAGTAACCTCAAAATACCCTCAAGAATACAAAGTAAATTACCTTTGAAGAGGTAACCGTTGCTCACTCTATAAGAGGAGCCATGACAGTGCTGAAGTTATGTATGAACCGTCTGTAAAAGGAGATCAGTCCGTGAAAAGAGCGGACTTCAGTGATAGAAGTAGGAATAGGTTAGTCTCGCACGACTGCCACTTTCGACTGATCCACTGACAGCCCATCATTGACACGACATACTCTAGGAAGACGACCGAATCTTTCATAAAACAACACTTATCGAGTCCCCCATAAAACTCCTCTCGCCTCAAAACAACCAACACTTTGCGTAAGTGCTGGAGATGCAGCTCTTCCGTGGTACTATATATAAGAATATTATTAAAGTACACAACAAGAAATTTTCCGATGAACGGGCGAAATACCTGGTTTATAACCCGAATGAACGTGCTAGGAGCGTTCGAAAGACCAAATGGCATTACCATCCATTCAATCATACATTCTCGGGTCTTGAAGGTTGTTTTCCACTCATCCCTCATACGAATACGGATATGGTGATATTCGCTCTTCAAATCTAACTTCGTAAACACAGTAGCACCATTCAATTGATCCAACAAATCATCAAGGCGTTGAATTGGAAACCGATACCTCACTGTAATTTTGTTGATAGCCCGACTATCCATACACATTCTCATTGAGCTATCTTTCTTTGGTGTTAATAGTGCATGAACCACACAGGGACTAAGACTCTCCCGGATGTGGCATTTTGTCAACAGTTCTTTCACTTGTCTGTGAAGCTCTTCATGCTCTTTTGGGCTCATCCGATAATGCGGTCGGTTCGGTGGTCTAGCACCCGGTACAAGGTCAATCTGGTGCTGGATATCTCTCAATGGAGGAAGACCTGTAGGTAGAGTATTGGGAAAAACACTAATAGCGGCTGAACTCGCTCAGGTATACCGGCAAATGGATCAGTATTAAATTCTTTAACCACCAAAAGATAGACAATCCTTGTTTCATGAGCATGTTCTATAAACGCCTTTTGAGCTAGAAAGTTCTTACCCGGCTCTTTTAATACTGCAAGGGTATGTTTTGGGGAAACCTCTCTAGTTGGTGTTAATATGAACCTGAGATTATTCCATATGAAACTATAGCGGTTCCTCCTACTATCATATGTGGCACTTTTATTATATTTCCAGGGTTGGCCTAGCAACAAGTGACACGGATCCATCCTAATGACATCGCACCATGCCTTATCCCTATAGTTACCAATAGAGAAAGATACCAGACATCTTATAGAGATATTTACCTCACTACATTTCTTTAACCAGGTTTGGGTGGTCTTCTGTTTTCAGGGCCAACTTCTGCACAGCTTCTTCAGAGATAACATTTTCGCAGCTCCCTGAATCAATAACGAATTTACATACCTTTCCCCCAATAGTACAAGTCGATTAGAAAATATTGTTCCGTAGCCAATCATCCCCATCACTTTTGGCTTCCGGCGTCAGATAGATGCGCCTTAACACCAATGCCTGACCAATATCTCCTCCTATAACCTGGTCCTCTACGACCTCATCAACAACATCCTCTGGTTCCTCATCAAACCGTGGGTCACCCTCCAGGTGAAAATTAGTAATGTCAGCGAACAGACCCCTCGATTGTTGTGGCTGTTGTCGTAATTTTGGATACTATAAAGCAACATGCTCTAGTTCATGACAATGGTAGCACCGGACCTGTGAGGAAGTAACTGTGGGACTAGGGACCTGCCAATTAGCACATATATGTATAGGAGCAGCAGTTGGTACTCCTGGGTTAGGGCTTAGAACCGTCCTTTTTGGGAACACCAACGGAGTTGTTCTGGCAGTATCTCCTCCATAACTCTTCGTGAAAGGGCTTTCTCCAGATGCAGTGCACGCTGATGTGCTTCAGACACATTCACAGGGTCGAACATGTTCAGCTGGTCCTGAAACTACTGTCTCATCCCCTTTATATAACGAGATACTAGCTGATCTGCTGAATCAGCAATATCGACACAGTTTTGCAGCTTGAAAAAATTGTTAGTGTACTCGTCAACAATCATTGACCCTTGTTTAAGGTTTTGGAACTACTCATATACGATACGCCCATAGTTGTAAGGAAAAAACACAGCCCTCAAGTGCTTCACAAACTTAGCCCAACTTGTTATTTTTGGCTTACCTTGCCTTGATCTGGTCTACTTAAGTTGTTGCCACCAGGATGCAGCTCTCCCTCGGAACTTAGTTGCAACCAACTGTACCCGTTTTGCATCCGGAACCTCCTCGAAATCAAGGACTTCTTCAACTGAGGTGATCCAATCTAAAACTTCCTCCGGTTCGAGACCCCCTTAGAACTCTGGGATCTTCAGTCTGAATCCAGATTCCCACCGGTTGTTGGCGTTCAGATCAGAATCTCTCGCTGGCGGCTGCTCAATGACTTGTTCACGACAATCTTGTGGGTAATAGTGACCCATACCTTGTTCTCACCGAGGATCAAACAGATTCCGATCGCAGCCGATCTCTCTCTCATATCCCGACTGCTGGTTGCTCGAACCTGGAGCTCGAAATCCGTTGGTTTGGTTGTTCAATAGCCTATGTATTGCTTCATGTACGTCTCTCATCTGATTTCCGAACGAGTGCATCTGTTCACCAACCTGGGATTGGAATTGACTGAATTCATCACGGTCGACCAATTCGGTGATCGGAAGAGTGGACTTCCCCCGAAAAGATCGTTTTGGCGGCATACATTCGTTACCCACGTCATAGGAACTTTGAATCTGATACCAATATGGTAGCGCCAAGCTACGAGATGGAACATGTGGCTGAAAATACAGAGAAAGAAGACGAACAATAGAAGATAGATAGCTCTAACCCTATGTCAGAGTAAAAAATACTTTAAAGAAAATCAAATTCTATTCAAAAAAGTCTGAGGTAAAATTAGGGTCTGAGAGCATTTTATAAAAGTGCTCGAAATCCTAGCCCAAAGTTACAACTTTTTCTTTATGCAATAAAATAAAATCCAGCCCAATTTCAAAGAGATTGAAGCTAGTTAAGTATTTTAATAAAATCTTACAAAAATAGGAAAATGTAGAAAGTTTACTAAAACAGAAAAACGAGGGTTTAAACGATTAAATTTAGGGCATGACTGATGTAGCCCAAAAAGTCCAAACAAAAGCCTTGTTTATTTTATTTTATTTTATTCAAATATCTTATGTATTTAAATCAAATCTAATTATATTAAGATTTGATTTTATTTTATTTTATTTTATTCTAGAATATTTATTTTATTTCCTTGTATTCAAATTTAGGGTTTTGAGAAGCTATTATATAAAGCCTCTTATGCCTTAAGTTATTTGAAGTTTTTGGAATAATAGATTTTTTATCTCTGAAAATTTCACTCTTTGTTACCCTTAGATTAGGGTTGCATCATGTTACCCTTGAATTAGGGTTTCATCTATAGTTGCTTCTTCTTTTATTTCCGTCGCGTCATCAGTTTGGTATCAGAGCCTCAGTTCCTGCTACGGGTCAAGCATGTTTCTGAATCCTGATTTCATCTGATTCAAGGTTTAAAGAAGAGAACAACACACGTAGTCATGCAGATCGGAAAGATCGTTTGAGTATGAGGGGGCATACCAACCGTTTCAATGACGATCGTATTGACCGGTTACTGAAGGAGTTTAAATTGGCTACCAATTATCGATTCAAGGTAAAAATTTCTTATCGAGATGCTGTCTAAAGCTATGAAGAGGTTTTCAAAACCATTTTTTTCATCAACTGGACATGGGGATGTTGTCTTCGGGCTATGAAAAGGTTTTCGAAACTATTTTTTTCCTTCAACTGGATGGCTTGAATGTTACTTCGAATAAGGAACACTCGAGAAGAATTTATCTTATTCCGATAAGGTCAACAATTATAATTCCCAATGTAACGATTGAATAAAATAAAATAAATAATTTGGGTTCTTGATGGTGATGGTGCTGTGAATTCGAGGACGAATTCTTGTCAACCAGGAGAGGATGATGTAGCCCAGAAAGTCCAAACAAAAGCCTTGTTTATTTTATTTTATTTTATTCAAATATCTTATGTATTTAAATCAAATCTAATTATATTAAGATTTGATTTGATTTTATTTTATTTTATTTTATTCTAGAATATTTATTTTATTTCCTTGTATTCAAATTTAGGGTTTTGAGAAGCTATTATATAAAGCCTCTTATGCCTTAAGTTATTTGAAGTTTTTGGAATAATAGATTTTTTATCTCTGAAAATTTCACTATTTGTTACCCTTAGATTAGGGTTGCATCATGTTACCCTTGAATTAGGGTTTCATCTATCGTTGCTTCTTCTTTTATTTCCGCCGCGTCATCACTGGCCTTCATCACAAAGTGATGCTTTCAAAAATTGTCGGGCTTCTCGACGCGTTTGATTTGAGTGGTCGTATCGCCTAATTATGATATCTGGGCCCCAAATAAAGCCTGTTTCCGTTTGTCCAAAAGGGTCATATAGTCATGGGCTTGTGCAACTACATCACATATATATGAGAAAAAACTACATGACTCAAGAATAACATAAAAACATATTTATCCAACCGAAATCAAAGAAGGAAGCCATGTAAAAACGAATCATCACAAATTATAAATTTGAAGGTAAATGTATATCTTATACATTAATTCATAGTTACTTGTATAATTATTTTTTACATAGTTTATGTTTCGTTTCTATATTTTAAGCATTATTTTGCGTATCACGTTTGAAACCTAAGTGATGTTTCGCGATTCACGTTAGTTATTTATGTTTCACATTTCGCATTTTGTCATTTAAATATCTCGTGTTTCATAGCATGTATTCATGGCGTATTTCGCAATTCATATTTATAATTTGACTCTGTTTTGTTTCTCTCATTAATGCTTTTCATTTATTTTTTATTTTTCTTATTTGCCTTATAATATAATAAAAAATCTATAAAAACTATAAGAGAACAAATAGTAATATATGTGGATAAACTTTTGATTCTCTTGACATGCTCAACATTGTTCTTCTCCACATGAGGTGATGTAATTCGTGCTTGTTGAATAAGAAATTATTTATGTTTCATTAAATATTCTTTAACTTTATCCACACCTAATATATATATATATATATATATATATATATATATATATATTGATATACATCTTTTGAAATATAAAAAAAACTTGATTAGCATTTTTCATGTTTTTTGTTTTGGATTGCTATTGTGCATGTTTTATATTTCGTGTATTCTTATTTGTTATGATTTGCGACTCGTGTTATTTTTAAAACTGTAATTCATGATTCTCGTTAACTATTTATAACTTAACTTATGATCTATATTTGCTGACTATGTTTATGTTTATGTTTATGTTACTTTGTAAGTAGAGATCAAAACATCATGACAATCAATTATAAATAGAATTTTGGATAAGATATGTAAAATTAAACTTTTAGATTTCCTATATTACAAATAACTAAAAATATCTCTGAATCAAGATCTAATGAACGCGGATTAGTGGATAACTAATTGCCTTTTGTTGGAAACACATATTACAGATGAATAAGTAGATGATTAAATGGTGAATAGTACTTCAACATAGATGATCAATTCATTATTAAACCTAAATAATGCACATATGAAGATGATAAATTCACATGTTGAGGAATAAAAAGTTAAAGAGGTGCAAGAGGATGTACCGAGTGAGAAGGTAAAACATAGAGATGTGATAGATGCACAACATGAAAACAAGAAGTTGCAAGATGATATGTTATGTTAATGACTAGATTTATATGTTGAATTGTTATGTACATAGGTGGATTAGGAGAATGATATTGATAGTATTTCTCATTCTCATGTTGTGCATGATTCCATACATAGCCATGATGTCCATGAACTTGTTGTGATATTGTACATAGCCATGTTGTACATCATCCTCTCGTTGTGCATGATCATATTGCGAATGATGTAATAGTAAATTTTAAAATTTAGTAACATATAAAGAATTTAAGTATGTACATCGTAATGAAGAGGTTGATTTGAATACAAATATTAAATAATTAAAGTTTTCTTTTAATAAAACTAAGTTTTGTTTATAAAAAAGTTGTAAATGTTTTGTTATTTTTAAAACCATTTATTCCGTCTTTTTATAATCAAACTTAGTAGCAAAATCAGAACTCCACATTTGTATGTTTTGTGGTTTTTTAAATTTCACTTGATTTAACATATTTCTCGCCTAGATCAATACATAATTTACATATATATTAAAATATTATTCATGTCTAGATTAATAGTATGATTTACGATTGGATTTAAACATGATTCGTGATTAAATTAAAGCATGCTTTACATATAGATTGAAACATGATTTGCATTCGTAGTAAATAAATGATCCACATTAAGGTTAAGGCATGATTCATTATTCACATAAGGATTAAGACGTGGTTCGTATTTCACATTTAGGCTAAGACATGGTTCAAACTTCACATCCAATTTAAGTTATGTTTCTCGTTATGCGGTTAGTGTTTGTGCTTCACATTTAACTTTCTGTGATCTAATGTATTTTGTATATCTAGAAGGTGGTAGAAAGTCAATATTATTTACAAATGGGTCTTGATTGGTACGGATATAATGAACAACTTTTTAATCGAAAACCTAATATATATATTTTTATTTTATTGGAATGTAAACACAATAGCGAAAACTTCCATTGACGTCAAGGAAGCCATGAATCATGAATGATTCAAACTGGAAAAAGTCATGAAGATCATGTGGTGTGTTAAGTTCTCAATTTATTAATCTATATTTTTATTAGTAACATGATGGAGTTGGAAAAAGAATATCAAATTGACTATAATGTAACCTTTTTTCTAATATATTTAAATGTTGTTTCGAATATCACGCTCATATTTAAAATTATTTTAGATTTGACTGATTATTAATGCTTATATCTATTGAGATATTCTTAATAACAGTTTCAAAATACTTACAATTTGATTTTATGGAACCATTTCATATAGGTAAAACAATTGCTTTATCAACACATGAATTGATAAAAAATATTAATTTTAAAGCAATACTTTTATATTTTTCTTGAGAAATGTTTTCATGTAGACATCCATAATGACGGAAAAGAAAAGAAAATATATGATTGACAATATCTATCAAAAATATTCATGATGCGATCTATTTTTTTGCTCCATTTTACACTTTACCCATAAGTATCAGTCACTGATTATTATATTTGTTTGATTTTTTCAATAAAACTTACACAAACTATAACTCACTCGTATAAAATTCACAATACACCGAAGATAAAATAAAGAAGACGGAACAATCATATATAAGTTACATATATCCATATATAGTTTTACTTATTATGTTTTAATATATATAACATTTTGCATTTCATACTTCAATTCATGTGATGTTTTACGATTTATGCTAAAGTTAAAGCTTATGTTGTGTTTCAAGATTCACATTATTTGTGATTTGTGATTCGTGATACTATTAAATGTCTAGTTGGTGATTCACGATCCATTTATAAAATGTTTTGCGATTCATATTTAATATATACGCTTAATTCGCGACTCATGTTCATTATACATAATAATTTGTGTTTCGAATCGACTTTATATTTCCAGTTATTTTTATAATTTAATTATTTTCTAAATAACTGTTATATACCTTAAATTGCATCTAAATTACATAATTAGAAAACAAAAAATATTATAAGAATAAAACCCAAGATCATGATAAAAATTTCGAAAGATATCCTACAACAAAAGAGAATACTGCTAACTGTAGGATACTTGATATGAGTATGTTAGAGATTTTAGTGAAAATAGAATAATAATCGGCAAATATAACCAATATATCGGATCGTTAGGTATGACATATGTGTTTGATATATTTCTAAATAATGCTGAGACAAACAAATTTTGGTAGTAATTAATCTAATAATACTCTAAAATATATTTGGGTACTAATTGATGTATTGATATTCCAATGGTAAATTATTATGTGTAAATACTTTATAAATATTTTATATTTTTTGCAAAACTAATTATATTTCATGTTTATCGTGACTAATGTTAGAGATATCACACTAAGAGATTTGTTAAACATTAATTTATGTTTCGCATTTTTAGTGTTATACGATTTGCATATGTTTATGTTTCACGCTCTAGTATTTTGTGATTCGTGTTTAATGTTATTAAGTGTTTATGCAATTCACATCTACATATGTTTCGTATTTTGTAGTAAGTTGGTTCACGCGTAATAACGGTGTTTTATGATTGGTATTACATGTTCACGACAAAATTATTTTTGCGTTTGTGATAAAGAACATTTAAAAACTAAATCAATAAAAGTGTATCAATTTACAAGGTTAATAAATTTAGATATTAAAGATTTTTTTTTTAGAAATCGTCTGTTATTAACGATTTTCAAACAATGATTACACATATATTCCGAATTATTATTTCTTCTTTAGACTATATATTTCTGTTTAGGTCTTCTAGCTCTCTTTTTCAGTTTTGGAAGAAAATTTTATGAAGAATGAGAATAATCATATGATTTATCAAAAGTAGGATTGTCATGGATATTAAATATAACAGGTAAAGCATGACCACATGATAATCCATTTTCGACTTACCACAAGAATATTTGAAAGCTATTAGATCAACAACCATAACGTGTTCCGAAAACTTTTCAAATATTACTAGTGAAAATAAACGAACTACCCACAAATGAGCAATTACAACATTTGAATTAGGTTATTTCCATATGCAGGATATAATGCACTACTCTAACTGATGTAGCGAAGACTGCGAGCAGACTGGTTTCTTTCGTAGGTATCGGAAAGGTACTCAAATCGAAAATTTCGACGAGCCTATCAGATTTCAAAAATGTGACTTTGTCACCAAGTTTGATACCCAGATTCGACTTGTAGAGCCTTCGAAAACCAGTTTTAATATTTTAGCATTATTTTATTTATTTATTTTATTTTAAAACATTTATATAATTTTCCTTATTTGGAATTAGGGTTTTGGGTCATGCTATATAAAGCATCTTATACCCTATTTTGCCGTCAGACTTTGATTAATTAAATTTTGAGAATTATTATTCTGAGTCTCTTTATTTCTCTAACCTAGGGTTAGGGTTTTATCGTTGTCTGTTTCTTCTATTTCCACTTTGCTACCATATTGGTATCAGAGCCCAACAATTCCTGCTACGCAAATACAGGAATCATGTTCTCGGTACCTCTTGATTTGAAGGCTAGAATAGAGAACGACATCTTCCAGTCTACCTGCACAATTGGAGGAAGAATTTGCAAATTCGTAATTGATTCAGATATCTATGAAAATCTGATTTCAGAGGAGGCTGTTCAGAAACTGGCGTTGAAGACTGAAGCTCTTCCATACCCATACATACTGTCAGGACTGATAGAGTACACTGAGGTAACAGTTTCTAAACGATGTCAAATTGCATTTTCTGTTGGTAATTACAAAATACAGCATGGTGTGGCGTAGTTCCTATGGACGTTTGCCATCTAGTTTTAGGAAGTCCATGGCGATTTAAGATAAATTCTACTTATGATAGTAGAACAAATCGATACAGATATGTGAAAAACGGTATCAATTTTATATTAGTGCCATCTAGAGTAATGTCTCCAAAACCACCACCAGTTAAGGAGTTTCATGCTCAAATTGCACCAGCTGCCGATCTTAGTTGTGATGCTAAAACTGTGTCTGACACCGTGTTTGACAAACCAGTCTATGATACAAATATTTTTGAAGATGTATCCGGGTTGGTATTTGACAAACCAGTCTACGATGAGCATGATGATGATTGGGATGATGAAGATCTAATTGATATTGAGGAGAAACTTGTATATCGAGATATTGTCTCAGGCTTCAATACACAAGACTACATCGCTTCAGACCTTCTATTGAAGAAGCACTGCAAACCAGCAGATTTTATTATGGAGATGCATCTTCCAGGTATTTTATGTTATCCTAATATCAAACCTTTGATTCGGTTTTCGGTGGATACATGTTGTCGTATTGGAAAAATGGAAGATGATATTTTTGTGTTTGAGATTATGAATAAATTGATAAAAGAAAAGAATAGTGTTTTAATGGATAAAAGACTAGGTTTTGTAATAGAACCTGGAGGATTTTTGTGTGATGGTTGGGAAATAAAAGAAAGTGTTACAAGTTAAAAATAGAAGATTGCAGTGTTTTGAATCTGCTGGCAGATATATACTCTGAAGAACTTGAGAAGCCATGTACTATTCAACAAAGAGGAATGGTTCCTTTCTGCAAGGGTTTTGATGTGATACAACAAGCACAGTCTGGAACTGGAAAGACAACAACTTTTTGCACGTGCAAAGGTGATGTTGTGCATAGTAAATGAGTTGAAAAAGCAGACATAGAACAAGTGGGTGGAGTATATCTTGATACTGGTGACCACAGTACTGCTGATGACATGGTAAAGAGGGACAAAGCTGAGAAACCACTTTTTGACAAGAGCTGCAGCATTCAGATTCTCACCTCTTACACCCTTATCATCGGTGAACACACCAATATTTTTGCAGTTCTTTCAATGTTTCAGCGTTCCGAATTTGAGGTCGAATTCTTCCCAACCGGGGAAGGATGATGTAGCGAAGACTGCGAACAGACTGGTTTCTTTCGTAGGTATCGGAATTGGGTCAAACATGTACTCAAATCGAAGATTTCGACGAGCCCATCAGATTTCAAAAATGTGACTTTGTCACCAAGTTTGATACCCAGATTCGACCTGTAGAGCCTTCGAAAACCAGTTTTAATATTTTAGCGTTATTTTATTTATTTATTTATTTTAAAACATTTATGTAATTTTCCTTATTTGGAATTAAGGTTTTGGGTCATGCTATATAAAGCATCCTATACCCTATTTTGCCGTCAGACTTTGATTAATTGAATTTTGAGAATTATTATTATGAGTCTCTTTATTTCTCTAACCTAGGGTTAGGGTTTTATCGTTGTCTGTTTCTTCTATTTCCGCTTCGCTACCACTAACCTAGCCCATCTGCATAATATTTATAAATTTGACTCATAAGAAAAAATATATTCCCATCAATTAATTCTGATATAAGTTGATAATAAAAAAAATTGTATTTGATGATTAAAAGACTATACTGGACAGAAACCATTGAACCCTATTGTTTGGCTTTGAAAAATGCACATTTATATTTGTCTAAAGGTAAATTTTCACAAAACCTTACTACTTTTGGACCTCTTTCATTAATAAATTATTCTATATATACATGGTGCATATCAACAATAATGGCATACATACATTGTTTAAACTTGTGAACCATTTTTGTCCTAAATTTTACAGATGTATGAATCATAGCATACTATAAAATTATAATAATATGAAATATATAATACGCATGATAATAATTAAGAAACAAAACATAAATAGTATTCATTATACCTAGGTGACCAACTGAAATAAATGTGATTTGACGTTCCAACAAGTGAAGTTTTAACATCTCATTAAAGCATAGCCAATTATCACCATCTTATTACCTAACAATATCAGATGCAATTGGGAATATACTTGTAGAGTTATAAAGTAAATTTTTAACAAATTTGGTTTCACGATTTGCGTTTGGGAAAATAGTGTGTGTTACGCGATTCACAATTGCTATATAAATTATTCACAATTTGTGTTAAAAATAAAACCAGTTTCACGATTTGCGTTTACAAAAAGAGTAATTCGCAATTTACATTTATAATATAGTTGATTCACGATACATTTTTAAAAATACAACGTCTGTCGTGATTCACGATTTAGCATACTACATGTTTCGTGATTCACGAGTAGTCAAAATCCAAATCTCATTAATATACAGTGCATGTTGTACAACTAAAAAAATTAAGAGAATAAAACTACCGACCATTGTTACCATCTTTAGCCATAACATATAACATTAATCATTTATGAATTCTCATAAAAATATTCCATCAATAAATGAAAGTGGACGACGATAATATAAACTTTATATACAATATCCAAATATTATGAAATACTCATTAAAAAAGTTGGTTTGCAAAGTATATTCAAGTACGTAGCCACTTGTATTATCAAGATTATTTAATCATTTGAAGTGCGCTTTTATTCGATTAAATAAACTAGCACTATCTCCATAAATGATCTATCTAGTTTTCTTTAAAGCAATCCATGAAAAGAAATATAAGATATCTAATTTGTAAGTATTTTTAATAAATTTCTATACGCTTGTAGTGGTTACATCATATTTGGATCTAATATAATCATATGTCTCATTTGCAATCATATAAGATATAAAATTCTATTTACTTTCTTTACGGAAACTAGTTCCACAAGTATGCTTCTTGAAATACTTCATTATGATCATGAAGACAATTGTCGTATCAATTGATGCATAAATTCTAAATCTACATCCCTTTTAGTTTTTATTTTCATAATAAGCAGTTATTTTTATCTTGAATTATATATTTAATTAAATAAAAAAATATGCTTTAAAACATAATGACATAAACCTAATCTTAAAATTGCAATACTTTCCTCATAAACTTTTTCAACACTCATAATCGTATCAACTCAACCAATAATAACAAGTTTTTTTATGACTAAATAAACTAATACCATAACTAATTTTTCCAGTAACTATATTTTCATTTGTACCTTCAAATAAACTTAAAATAATTCTTCAAAAATTTCTTTCATCAACCACATCAACCCCAATATCAATAGTAATAGTTGGACAACCCTCATTATAAAAAATTGACAGTATAATTGTAAAATCATCATCGTTACTTAAGAAACAAACCTTCAATTCATCGTAACATGACTTAACTTTAAATTCTCTTTAACCAAGTTCTTTTATATGTTTGAAATGCAATTTTTCATAACATATAGTTTAAAAATACTAAGTCCAGGTTTGAACATTACGTACATGCAATTCAAAACCAATAATAAGTAGTGATTCATGATTCGCATAAAACAATATATACTTCACAGTTGTAAGTAATATGATTTGCGGTTCGAAAAAATAATTTTTCAAGGATTAACAATCACATTCGTGATTTATGAAGGATCATGATTCATATTTGTATTTATTAATGATTCACATTTTACGTTTTACAAATTATTGGACTCTTGTTTCGCATTTTTTGAACTAAATGATCGTTTTCCTCACATCACATGTACCTAGAAAAAAATAAACTTAAAACATAATCAAACTCAAACAACCTAGTGCATCAGTACTTTTAACTCTAACGTTACCTCAGCTTTGAGATCCAAATTTATCATGAGATTCTTTATTGCGTATTGTTACGAACAAAATAAAAAAATAAAATAAGCTATTTTAATGTTTAGTTTCGACGATAGACGGTGGACTGATTTAAAAGTTTTAAGTTGAATTACGACAAGATTTATTGTTTTATGGCTTAAAACTAAAAAATAATATAATTTTAACTAATTTTTTTGTTTATATATTTATTAAAGAAAATTTATTTGGTTTGGTGTATTATTCAAAATATAAATAACATGTACATAAATAGTAATATCTTGTATTATTAAAAAACAAGATATTATTATTTTAGGTAGATATTTTTCATTCTATAATTAGAAATTTACTTCAAAAACATATATAATATGAGGCCGTTATATTTAATATATTAAAAAATATTCCATATATATTTATTAACATAGCTAAAATTTAATTTAAAAATAGTATAATTTATTTTGGGTAGTTAAGTTTTGTCTTGTATACATTTGTATTTGTTGTTTTTATGTCATCCTTGAGTTTTTAAGGTAAAATAAATTCGTACTACCTTTTAGTTTAGTTTATATTTTTTCAAGATATTATTTGTATTTTATAAATACAAAAAATTGCTATTAATTATTAAAATGGATTAAAAAAATCATTAAACTAAAGGAATAAAAAATAATATTACAATTTTGGTTATAAAAGGTATGGATAAAACTTAAAAATAATTAAAATTTACTAATATTTAAATTTAGATGAAGTACGTAACTAAGTGGTTTTGAATTAAGACAAGCAATACTAGATCCATGTACTATATTTTTTAAATTTTGTATAATTGCATAATTTTATGTAATTTGATTGTAAAATAAATTATTTTTATTGTATTGCGGAATTACGTGTAAATAAGTTGAAAAAAATAAACGTGTCTAATTACATAATTACGTGCAAATGAATTGCAAAATATTATTATGTTCGCTAGCATAATTATGTATAAATGTGTTGCGTAAATTATAAGAAAATAGTTTTTAAATAAGACTTTGGTAGTGTAAGAATAAATGTGTTTACTTGCGAAAATTACATGCATAATGAGTTGAGAAAATAAAAAAAATTGACTAAATATAAATTTTGGTTGCGAAATTAATCTGAAAAAATCAACTTTATCACAATTGCATAATTATGCGTAATTTAGTGGTTAAAAAACAAACGTGTTATACTGGTGTAATTTAATTTAATTTGGTTGTAAAATAAATTTACAAAAATATCGTCAATATGCTTAGTTTTATATATATATTTCTAGGATTGCTTTTTTTAGTTAGGACTTAGAAAAAAAATTGAATTAGGGGTAAGAAGTATAAAGTTCTAAAAATAAATAATAACTAATTATTAATATTATACCGTATATATTCTTCAAAATATCTATGATTATTTTTAATAAATTTTAAATTTTAGAGATTATCAGTCTTTTTAAAAAATATCGGTAATCAGCGGTAAATTTCTCCACTAAAAATAATAAAATAAATAATTAGCAAAAGCAAAAAAAAAAAAAAAAATCTTTTTTTACTAAAATTTGCTAAACTGACCTAGCTGTTTTCACTAACAACGCGATTTATAGTTAAATAACAGTACCACGTGCAACTTGCGGTGCGTCTGCTGCCACGTCATTTTATATATATCCAATTATAGTCTTACGCGTGGAAAACGTAGTATATAGTGTCCCGAATTTCTTTACTGCGAATGTTCTCCTCTTTTTCAAACCACGCACGAAATAGTTAATCGGACATTTATTTCATGCAGATACTAATAAACTCGAATGATGAATTCTTTTGTTATCCGGAGGGAATCCGCTGTCGCTATTTAATAAATGCTTACCGGGTAACCATAAACTTTAATCACAAATTTGATTTACTCAACCAATTCGGTTATCCGAAATAAAAAATTAAATTATATTTATTTATAATTATTATTTATAGAATATAAGGTCGAACTTTTAGCTAAAGTTGAAAATTCTAGTCTAATTATTTTTTACATTTTTGCTGTGTTTTGATTGGTTACTTGGTGATTTTAAAATTATATTTTTAAAATTATTTATTGAGCGAACTAACCCTGTACCACATTGCGTATTTTTCGGTGATTTTGTGCGCTCCGTTAAAAGTAAAACGTGTGTGTCGGTCAGTGTTTCCTCAGAGAATCTTTAAGCCTACTTCAACTTTAACTTCAATTTCTAGGTCAATGGAAATCCATTTTGTACTTAGAGTAGCATTTATACCCTTAAGTCCTTCACTATTGCACTTCTTCACAGGTCGATCTTCGAATATGCTCTATTCTTAAAACAAAGATTTAGCTCTGGATTAATTTATCAGTGTGTATTTTTAATAATGAGAGAAACTGTAGTTAGTGGGTAATTTTTTTTCGGATCCGTCCGTATTCGTCCGAACCGATCTAATGGAATGGGTTATATATTTAATTTTTTTCACAAACACTCCACCTAAACCCGACTCACCAATGATACTCTATGCATATGTGCTAAATTAATATTATATAAAATAATATATTATTTAATATTATTTATCAAAACCATGCAATTCAAACATTAAATTTAAATTTTTATTTTATCTGCAAATTTAATTCTATAAATATAAGAAAACTTATTTTAGAATGCGTTTTTGTTCCATTGGCCCGCACGATTTTGTTTCTGGTCCACTTCTAATCAGCCTAACACTAATAGAGATGTATTCTTAACTTATATACTAATCTTTCTTTCTATGTTCAACCGATGTGGGGTGTGGGATGTGGGACTTTGGTCGCACCTAACAATCCTCCTCTCGAACAAAGTACCACTCTAGCCTCCTCCCCATTGACTTTCATCCACCTACTATAGTCACGTGGAGAGAAACCTGAACTCTAGAGCTTTAGGGCGGATATATCTACTCGCTATCAGATGACACTGTGTCGCTCCTTGATCAAGCCGTCTGCTTGATGAGCCATCTTTAGATGAATCTGCGCTGCTGCTTGATGAGCCATATGGCGCTCCATCTATAGATGAATTTGCACCGCTACTTGATCAAGCCACATGCTTGATGAGCCATCGATAGATGAATATGCGTCGCTCCTTGATCAAGCCACCTGCTTGATGAGCCATCTATAGATGAATTTGCATCGCTCATTGATCAAGCCACATACTTGATGAGCCATCTGGCGCTCCATCTATAGATGAATCTGCGCCGCTCCTTGATCAAGTCATCTGCTTGATGAGCCATCTATAGATGAATCTGCGCCGCTCATTGATCAAGCCACCTGCTTGATGAGCCATCTATAGATGAATCTGCGCCGCTCATTGATCAAGCCACCTGCTTGATGAGCCATCTGGCGCTCAATCTATCCAGTAGATCAATCACCTTGAGTATGGCTCCTGACAAGATGTTCGACATCCTCAGAATTTCACCCACATCACACCCACCACATCGTGTTCCGGCTGGGCCTGATGCTATAATACCATTTGTAGGAAATATGGGGTCCGCATATTCCGTCTTTTGTATATAAGTAAGAATACTCATATCTCCACACTAGTATGATATTGTCCGCTTGGGGCCCATTGGCCCACACGACTTTTCTTTTGGTCCACTTCCAAAAGGTCTCGCACTAATGGAGATGTATTCTTACTTATATACAAAAGACAGAATATACGGACCCCATATTCCCTACAAATGGTATCAGAGCACCAGGCCCAGACGGAACGTGATGTGGTGGGTGCGATGTTGGTGAAATTCTCAAGATGTCGAACATCTTGTCATGAGCCATACTCAAGGTGATTGATCTGCTGGATAGATGGAGCGCCAGATGGCTCATCAAGCAGGTGGCTTGATCAAGGAGCGGCCCAGTGTCATTTAAATATGGAGTGCCTGATAACTCATCAAACATGGTGTGATGTGGGTGAAATTCTCAAGATGCCGAACATCTTACCAAGAGCCATACTAAAAGTGATTGATCTACTAGATAGATGGAGCGTCAGATGGCTCATCAAGCAAGTTGCTTGATCAAGGAGCGGTGCAGTGTCATCTAAAAATGGAGTGCTTGATAGCTCATCAAGTATGTGGCTTGATCAAGGAGCGGCATAGTGTCATCTGATAGTGAGCAGATAGATCCGCCCTAAAGCTCTAAAGTTCAGGCTTCTCTCCACCTGACTTGAGTAGGCGGATGAAAGTCAATTGAGAGGAGGCTAGAGTGGTACTTTGTTCGAGATGAGGATTCTTAGGTGCGACCAAAGTCCCACATCCCACATCGGTGAAACATGGGAAGAAAGATCAATATATAAGTTAAGAATATATCTCCATTAGTGTGAGGCCTTTTGGATGTGGACCAATCACACTAGTGTGGAGATTATTCTTACTCATAAAATAAATTTCAAAGAGGTTGTAACGACTTTAAATAAAAGTCTAACCATCATTAATAAGATGATGCATTATTCATTATTGCTTTTACAAATATCATCCAGAGAATGGATCATTAAGAATTTGATTATGCCACTTCGGGATGTTAAAAGATCTTATGGAATAAGAAGCACATGAAGATAAAAAACCCTTATGAAGGAACTTTAGAAGATATGCAAATAAAATTAAGATCGATGATCTAACAACACATATAAGAAACGATGACAATGTCACGTGGACAGAATGAGGAGCCCAACTCCAACCTCTAGGCACGATCTAAGAGATAAACAGAGAGCCTCAAAAGGATTGAAAAAATGAATCAATAATTTGACCAGCTAGGAATACTAAAGCACCATCAATTGTAAGGATAATGTCAGGATAGCCTACCAGGATGCATGCTTTCACCAGGTTATCCTCGATATCCTGAATACCATAAATCTTATCACTGAAACAATGGTTCCCTACTAGGTATGCCCCAAAACATACATGTAGTACCACCAAGATATCCACCAAAGCTTACATAGTAGAAGCATCAACATAATGAGATACTTTGATGATCGAGACACAATACCAGACCAAGGATTGAAAAGTGAAAATGTCCAGCTTTTAGCAGGCATACCCATTTATGGATGGTCTAAACGAATATTATAAGAATGAGGATGCTCATATAGAAGAGAAGTCCTCGCTGCCAAAAGAGGTGTTATATTGTTTTATGCCAACCTATTGTGATAAGCACAAAAATATTCAGAGCATTACATATATCAACTCAACAATAAAATTTTACAAAGCTGATGATAGGATAAAGAACTGATCCTTCGCTGTGAACCTCAGAGGAAATGCAATGCAGTGGTTCAACAATCTCCCAAATAGTTACATGAAGAACTATAAGATGTTTCAAACGGTATTTGATAAGTGTATTTCATATCACTTATTACGCTTCCATTATTCTTAAAATCGTCACCGGTTCTCAAGTATTCGTTGATTTTTAACGTGTTTTTCCAGTATTCTTAAAGGCGCTTGTGCCGCGGGTAAATTGTGATAATATTAACAAATTTGGGGTTGAAATTGAAGGAACTGGAAAATTAATGTACTTAGGGAAATTTTGGAATAGTTGAAAAGAAAAAGTAAATATATTAATGTTAAAAATATATTATGACGAGTGATTTTTCAAAAATATATATATTAATGCTTGAAAAATATATTAATGTTGAAAAAAGGAAAATATATTTTTTGAGATATTGTTTATAATATTAAATTAAGAAAAAAATATATTAAAATGAAGCATAAAAAAATTAATGTTGAATTAAAAAAAAATATTAGACGCGAGGATTTTATTTAGCTATATTGTTTAAAATATTATTTTATTTAGCAAAAATACTTCATAATTCGTTTTTGATTTTTTTAGGATTTCGGCAGAATATATATATATATATATATATATATATATATATATATATAATAGACGTAAATGAGAAAGAAGACGGTGTGCTGCTTTTGGTTTTACAACCGTTTTGGGTTTTCTTTCGGAGAAGAGAGGTGTACGGCTGCTTGGATTCACTTTTGTCAAAACATAGAACAAAGAACCGAAAACAAGATCGGCTAAGATCCTGCATAATAGACAAAACAAAGAAGAAAAGCAGTGATTGGTCACTGATTTTTCTATCGGCAAAATATACAACAAAGTAGACAAAAGAGAATCATACCTTTTTAGGTTTTAACCGGTACAAAGGGAGGACACGGCCACTGACTTTTCTTTCGGCAGAGCATAGAACGGCGCGAGCAGTAGAGAGGTAAAGAAACCAGAAC
Source organism: Limnanthes douglasii subsp. nivea (assembly GCA_036936605.1). Lineage (NCBI taxonomy): Eukaryota > Viridiplantae > Streptophyta > Magnoliopsida > Brassicales > Limnanthaceae > Limnanthes > Limnanthes douglasii. The sequence continues at coordinate 20,556,223 of JAUPFV010000001.1, read as the reverse complement.
TTGCGGCTTCGGTAGATTTCTTTCGGCAAAAGGCAGGTGACAGCTGTTTTTTGGGTTTTCTTTCAGCAGCGGCAACATACAATCAGTCGGCAGGAGGCAGGCAGTTGTTCGGTTTAACTTTCACTAAACTTTTATTCGTTATTTACATTCTTCCAATAAAATCATGTTAACTTTTGCACCCATGATAATGATTTGGTCAAATATGAATCAATCGTTATCATGGAACCTTAGCGGATTTGTTTGAATAATATTTAGGGTTTATTGTTTAATTGATTTGTGAGATACGTTTATTGTTTACCTAGTATGGTTGTGTTTATCGTTAGATGCGTCGCGAACATCTAGTTTGTTAATCTTTAATGAATGCGAAAGTGGATTTAAGGGTTTAGAACTTGTCATGCTAGAATAGGTTCTTAAATAATTCGTATTGTGATTGTTCATGATTCGTAATATGTCATTAACCATATCATATTACCCTATGTAATCAAAATAGGTAACTTGTTCTTAAAACCAATTGTACCTCATTTCATATAGACATATATGATTGTCATGCAAGCGGTGTCTGCTTAACTGCTATCTCTTTTGTGGTTGTTTAAGTGGTTTGGTTTACGTGTACTGAAAGGTAGCGTATTCTGATTTCGTGTTATCTGATTAGTAATCCTTGTTATCACACATATAAATTAAGCATATTAATACTCTGAGTAAAATAAACAATGAAGTTAGGGTTCCATGTTTTCTCTCGCATAAGTAAAAATCGTTAGATAATTTCGTTAGTTGATTTGTTTAGTTACATTCATACTTTATTACTCTTTCAAGCATTAGTTTAATAATCATTCGTTGTTGCATAAGTGAATTCTTGTCTTATACATCTAGTCTTCGTGGGAACGATCTTTCTTACTTATTACTTGCTACTATTTGACCGCGTATACTTGCGTGAGAAAATGACTAACAAGTATTCATTAACCATTTTATAGAATCAAATGAAATATCAGGAGATGAGGATTATATAATCCATTACAATCAAATAGCTAACACAAGTTGGGTGAAGTAAATTAAGCTATTTGTTCAAATAAAATCCCAATTATAATACTACTATGATATGGTGGTCATGTTAGCATTTTGGCAATGAGACAAAGAAGGAACTTTGTCTGATACAATAATAAAAAAGAAAATACTAAACTTTGGACATCTATTGGCTCAGGTAGAATGATTCATCAAAGTGGATGAAGTGACCAGAATAATAAAACATGAGCAACAAACAATCTGAATGGAGGTTTTTCAACCAACAAAACATATATTATGGCACATATTAATACAAAATACATCAAGACACAATGACGCTTCATCTTTTGCCAAACCAAGGATCAATCAATCTCAATGATATAAGGACAAATCAAAAGCTATTAAAATACTAACAATAGTAAAAGAGTAGATTGCATACTAAGAGGACCATTCACATAGATGACCGAGTTACTAACATCGATTTATGAATAAAATAAGGACACAATCAAATACAATAGACCTAGAAAGTTGTCCAATTTAAATAATAACATCGATAACAACAAATATTGTAAGTTCTATGGTGACACGTGTCATTTTACTAGAGATTTTTGGTCATTGCATGATCAAATCCAGATATTAGTAGATGGAGGAAAATCAAGTGAGTTCATAAATAAAAAAACAAAAAAAACCAATATATGGTTTAATATAAACTATAAAACAATTCTCGAGCCCAACTGAAAATCAAAGGACACTATATACAAATTATATCATAGTGGTTGAGGCAAAAGAAGAAGAATAATACTTGGACCCATATCCAAAAAGACAAACCATATGAGTGATTTTCGCAAGAGATCCATAATTTGGAGTCAATAAAAGAGCAAAAAAATAATGCACACATGAGATAGAAATAGTATGTAAAAAACAAACATCCTCACACTTGTACGGAAACACATATCAAGATATATCATTCTAGGACGATGACCTAAGAGGAATGATGTCTTCCTACAACAACGTAGTGCTTATAACAGCTGAACTGAAAAATGTAGAGATTAAGATGGTGATGATAGACATAGGAAGATCAATAAATATCATGTATAGAGAAATTTATGGAGGAATGAGAGAATGTCCAATGCTAACCTGGAAGCCAAAGACTCAGAACTGGCTTCATAGAAGTGAATACAATTGTTTTGAGAGGGTTAACTCTAACATAACTCTCGAGAAACAAGAATTCAAGAAAAAGGTAAAATATATTTTCATAATGGTCTTATAATATTATACTAGGTAGATCATGGCTCGATCAAATACATGTCGTAATATTTACAATTCACAAATGTTTCAGATACCCAATTAATGACATATTATTCGTGATTAGAAGAAATTAGAATACCATGAAGTGATATGAGAAATATTTGGCTCTCAAAGTATAACAACCACAAAGTGAAAGGGTCGTCTCAAATGGACTAGATGACCTCAAACAAGTTACTCGCCTGGTGCAACCGGGAGAAAAAGTATATGATGTGAATATGAAACCATGAAAATCTTAAAGATCGGTCGAGAGAACCAATCAATATAAGGTACAATATTTTAATTTTTTAAAAATAATTTAGATATGTTTGCATATAGTACACGTGAAGTAAGTAGAGTCCAAATATATGTCATTTATCATCGATTGAACATCAACTATAACTTTCAAACTATAATAATAAAAAATCTTAATTTCAAGAAAATATAGATGTGATATTTATGAAATAAACATATTGACGGTCGTAGGGCACATACGAGAGTCCCATTATCTAATACGGACAATTTATCATGTATTGGTTAAAAATAAAAATATAAATTTGAGGATGTGTGTAGACTTCACGAAGTTAAATAAAACATGTTTGAAAAACCCTTTCCCAAAACCAATAATTGATCAACTCGTATATGCACTAAAAATATGTTTCCCTTTGAAGATACCTTCGTAAGATGCACCAAGTTTCATTTTCTTTAAGAAATAGAAAAATCCTAAGAGGGAATCATGATCATAACTATACTTGAAAATTCTAAGAAACCTCAGAGGAAAGAACATAAGGTGTTAAATAAAACCAATCTCGACCTATTGAAATTGATCAATCAATAAAAAAAATATGTGTTTGAAATACATAGACTAGTTCATAGTACTCATAAAACAAAAATGAGCATTGTATGTAACAAAACTAGAATAATAATAATTAGCATTTATAAAAATAGATAACGAGAAAAATGAAGTTCGTACAATAATTTAAGAAGAAATAACAAGCTAATAAGAAATAGTCGCATGCTCGTATGCATATCACCACCATTAACATCTTTGACCGAAGCAATAGCCACCCCAACATTATCTTTTTCATCAATATTTTTGTTAACATCACTTAATTCACCATCTTCGTTATATTTGGCTATTGTATTATTTATAGTATTATTCTCATTAATTTCTCAATAAGATCACGAATATACTTACCATTTTCAGTCTATTATGAGAACATAGGAAGAGAGTCCTGAGATATATTAATTCAATCATATTCTTTGGTCATTCGGTATCAAGTACATTATACCATAAATGATCGAGTTTAAGCTTGGTATACTCATCACGAATATCTATGACTAACCTAAAACGAGTTTATATCATAGCTTATTTTACAATGGCAAACATCAAGGTTTGGTAAGCATTAGAATCCTTATAACAAGCCGTACATTCAGCAACAATCTGCTTTAAACTAGTGTTGTACTTAGTCGTCATAACATTTAATTGCTTTTGCACTTCAGATTTAGAAAACTCAATTTTTCCTAACATCCATTTGGAACTTCAAATTGACAATTTCAGTCGTTGTCTTAGTATCCAAGAGTATTTTGTGAAAATCAATCTATATATAGTTTGGTGTGGTTTATTTTTGTCTGAGGGTAAGTTTGTAATTTTTGTTTAGAGTTTTATGGAAGTTTGTGAGTATTTAATGTTTGGGTAGAGTGTAGAGGGAGAATTGAGCAGACTGGTTGTATTTACTTTTCATTACCCTCATTTAATGTTGGTGGTTGGGTATTTATACCCTTATATTTAGGCCTTATGGGCTTTCGGGTCGTGTTTAATGGACCCGGGTCGAGTTTAAGGACCCATTAGTTCTAAGTAGGAGAACAGGCAGCTTAGTCAAGAAGTGATTAGGTTTTAAGTACTTTAGTTCTGTTTGAACAGTCCAACAGATGATGGTGTCCGAACTGCCCCTGTCCGGTTAGGTAGACATTGTCCGAACTGACCCTGTCCGAGGTGGAGACGGAATCCGGACTCATCATAGTTAACATAATAATTTTGGCTATACAAAAAGATAAATCTTTTTTACATTTCGGCAAACCCTCAACCTATATTACAATTCAAGGTTTGGTAACCTTTTCTTATCTTGGCTAGCATCAAGTTGCGACAACAATTGTCTTTTACTCTCAATTTTAGATTCAAGGGAACCATTTAAAGCAATTTGTTATTCTATGGATTCGAAAGAACCGTTAAGAAGGTTATGAGGTTTAAAAAATGAGTTATGTGATTAACCTTGGCTTGATGAACTATTAATGATGCACACACAATAATATACAATGAATATCACAAGATTAAATTCAAGAATGTTAATGTGCAAGGTTTAACAAAGAAAAAATGATGTGTAGTGACCTTTACCTAGCCATCATGACAAATTGATTAATTACCTTAGAAATTTGACTAAGAGAAAAAAAATGAGGATATGAAGCATAAGCTCCAACCAAAAGTATACCATAATGAAATAAAAAAATTTGTATACAAGTTAACGTTAGCCTCAGATGTGACACTAGCAATAAACACCACTAGAAGCGACGTCCTCATATAACTTGGTAGAACTATGAAGAGACGTAATATAATCAGTTAGAATTTTATAGAAAGTAATGACACGTTGGGAGGGGAGGATATCGATATTTACTCCAAATCAACCTGCTGATAAATAACTTAACTACCCAAAGAATCATTCAACGTTGTAGGATCACCTATTACATTCTTGATATTATAGGAAACCTCAACATTATTCTATTTCTAGCTTTTTTGGATGTTAAGGTTTAAACTTCGTGATTAACATGAAGGGGTAACTCTCAAGTAAACGTATACAAACTAGAGAAATGCTCTTGTCTTTAATACGTCGAGAATGAAAAAGGTCATCACGATTTTGAATGATAGATAAACTTGCCTCGACAAGGGCTTTTTCACTTAAAGAATCATAATCAAGCTTTTGAAGATCTTTAATTATCGTTTATAAACCTTCATTCATGGTATGGACTACTTTTATTTCATTTATATCAAATATAACAAAAGTAGCAGTCATTTCAAAGACACAAGTCTTATTAATAAAAAAACATCATAGTTAACAAGACCATCCGCTAAGGCTGCGAATTTCGTAGAACCACAATTGATAGATAAAAATGTATAAACATAATCATGAGAATCCCTTACATATTTTGATATATTAAGGGAACTATTTGGTAAAAGAGCATAAAAAGATACAAGAGTTGAAGATGAACCATGTTGCATAATGCATAGGTACACAATTTAAGACTCAAGATTTTATTTGTTTTAAATAACTGAAAATATGTTAAACGTTACATAGAATCTCCAAATATTTACGTATTTTAACATGTAGAAATTTTACACTTCATTGACCTTATATACTTCCACAATAGAATAACGCAAGCTTAAGTTTTACAAAATGATAGTTTTAGAAATATTTGATGCTCCATGAATAACATTTAAAGAACTAGAAGATGTCTTATTCAGAGTATGTAATTCAAACCACCGTGAATTTCCATTTGGAAATAAATATTCTTTAATTCTTAATCTTCATGTAATATTTTGCTCATAATTATCTTTTTATAAGACTTATGGGTCGCAATGTCATTCGTGAAAGAGGTGGCATAACAAAATTCCTCTGATATTTGGGATGGATCACAATTTGGTCAGAAAAATATGCTTAGACTCCAAAATGAAGGAACATGAAAAATAATACTTTTTAACTTCCTCTACCATGGTTTCATACATCGCACACATATGCTCAATAATTTGTCTATGATATAGTATATTGATAACATGAGTTAAAAAGAAGAGTGCAACGAGTAAAGATTAAATAAATACAATATTGAGAAAAATGAAGCTGAGAAGAGTCTCTCAAGAATTAATTAGAGATTAATAAAACCATTACCATTCTAGATATTGATTGCTCTTTCGGCCTATAATTTACAATCATTCAATAACTTGTTTATAGAGAAACACGTGAAACGATGTATTGATAAAATAATGGATGAAAGTAGTAAACACAAGCATTCTCGAACCAATACGACTAGTGTGGATAAATCGAACCATATTAATATCCAAAAGGAAATTAAGTACATGATCAATAATATAGTTGAATAAAAAAAACCTCGTCGTTATAGATATCAATGGAAGTTTTCCCAACTTTTGGTAATCAGTGATGAACGTCATGAGGTATGACTCAATCGTCAATTTTTTTGAAACACACAACCTCTGTAAAGAATTGATATACACGTAATTTGAAGTATACTTTATGAGGTTTAGTCGAAACACCAATGCCTCAATTTGGTTTTAACAAAATGAAAGTTAGAATAACGAATACTACTATATTGAAAATTTGAAGAAGTCGTACTTTTGTGATTAAATGGTTGAGTGATTGAGCTATTATAATTTATTTTCCTTACCTCGATTTTTATTAAAGCAAAAAAGTTTGTTATAACAGATTTAACAAACTAAAAACATATAAAATACAAAAAAAAACTAAAAGAAGTTAAAAAACAAAGAAGAAAGAAAACGAGAAAAGAAATTCACATAATATAAAACGTGGTATTTAACCTAAAAATTGTTCAAATATAATCATAGATTTTCTTCAAATGAATAGGTTAATTTAAATGATAAATGATCTAGATATAAAAAAGAAAGAGTCAATATTTAAAAAGTTGAAAGGAACGCACACATAGTTAGAAAAAATATTCAAAACGTGTAATATTTTCCGATCAAGTTGCAAGTTAATGAAAAAAAATAAAAAAATAAAAAATACCAATTTTACGCAATATTCTAAGTCAAAAAATAGTTATCTCGATTGTACTCCGCCCGAGCTAGCGTTGTCAACTTTAACTAACTAAGCAAAAATACAGATATTTGACAATATATTTTTACTTATTATCCTTAGTCTTCACCAAGGAATAGGGGGTTACTTACTGAATTTTAAAATAATTTAAATACATATGTATAAACTAATCCCTTCGATAAAAATAAAACAATAAATGAAACGTATTCATTGCCTCATCTGTTGTCAAAAGCTACGAGCCTACTGGATTACATTTACAACATCAGTTAAAGCAGAAAATGACTTAACATATGAAGCTGAAGCAAAACTAATACTCCATAAACACATAACAATCCTTACCAAAGATTACGAAAGTTATTCAAGCACGGTCAACAAGAAATGAAAGCCTTCAAAAGAAACTTCAAGCATGAATACGAAATGTCACCCAAACAAGAAATACCATAAGTAGTCTTCGACAAATAACAAAGTATGCTTTGACAAGACAACAAATGCTTTCGAAAAAATAGCATGCATTTAAACAAAGATAAAAGATATTTCGACTAGTGTTAAAAATACTTCGGAGAATATTAAACTAGTCATTTTATGTTACTCTCGTAAATATTAGAGGAGTTCCAGATAATTGTGTAATTAATATGGCCCAAACATATTGCCCTATCAGCAATCTAATTATTCAAATATCCAAGAGTCTCGGTCAAATATATAATTAACTACGTAATATAGGTGGTTAGAGATAAATAAGTCATTATCCCCTAATACATGTGCGATATTTATCGTAACACAAAACTTATAAATAAGGGTATATCAATCATTAATAAGATAACTCATTATCCATTATTATTTACTTTAGAACATTCATATACATTCCTAAAACTTTCCTATTTCATTTATAGATTGGATTTTGCTTCGGCTAAGCCTAGTGAACTCTCAATCCAATGTCAAAATCGAATTCAAAATCCAAACGCCATAATCGAATGCCAAAAACAAAACCAAACGTCAAAACCAAACTTTAATCCTCATATGCGAAACGTCCAAACGGAAAACGAAATCCAAACAAAAAAACAAAATCCAAATCGAATAGAAATAAAAAATAAAAACAATATAAATCTTAAACATCAAATATCAAACCCAAAATCTAAAATTTTGATGCCAAATAGTGAATAACAAATCTTTTATTCATAATTCTCAATTTTAATTATCAATTTCAAATTTTCAATTTTCATTTTTCAATTCTTCAATACTTAGATCTAAAAACTAAACCAAAACCAAAACGTAAGCCAAATCCATGTGCAAAACCAAAATCTACTATAAAACCAAAATTCAAATCCAAAATGAAAAACCAATCCAAAACTAAGACCAAATCTAAATCTAAATCCAAATACCAAATCTAAATTCAAACCACTTTCCAATCAAAATCAAAATCAGAATCGTTACATCGGTTAAAAATGGTAAATAATACCGCTAGATACTAAACCAAAACCAAACTTTGTAACAAATCCAAATTGAATCCAATGTTTTACCAACAAAAATGTTACATTATTCCAGCAATAATTTCTCTCGAACCGTAGCACCAAATTACAATCCAACTAGTTATATTGAATGATCAAATATTCCAAACACGTTGTTTAAAATTCAGCAAAAACTGACACTATTTGTCTTTCGACGACAACAAAACTAAATACGATCAATACCACCTTTGTTATTTGACTACAATTTGATATTTTAAACATTTCATTTAATCAAAATACATAAAACAACTATACACAACACATTTATATTATAAAACACGAATAGTTTTCATTTATATTATAAAACACGAATAGTTTTCAAGCTTAAAATTCTAATTCATAAATTTAGCTCTTTCAATACAATCCATGATAAAATGTTTTAAGAAAAAAAGGCCGATATTCTTTTACTAGTTCTTTCGTAATAATTTAACAAAAAAAATACGTCAGAGAATCTGAATCTGTAAAACGTGAATAGTTGAGGGACTCTCAACATTAACATTATTTACTCTCCCCCTCACTTTCCTACCTCCTTACTTTCCATAAACGTTTTTATTATTTCAATTCATAAAATTTCACATTAAAAAAAGAAGACACGAAAGATATCATCAATGCCTCTACCGTAAAATATAAAGTTGACACATTGATATAGTAGCACTACCTCTGTACACTAAACTCCATACTCTCTCTCTTTCTCTTTTCCTATCTCTGTTTTCTCTCACTGCAACTCAATCCACATTTCACAAGCTCTCTTGATTCACAACCAAGAAGACAAATCTATTTTCTTCTTCTCTTTCACTATATCATCACCACCTACATTTCACACCTCATAAAAAAACATACCACCTTACTCAAAAATGGATTTAATTACAAAAAACTCCATTTTCTCTCTCTTCTTTCTCTTTCTACACCTTTCACTCCCCATCAATGGAGTAGGAGTACCCACCACTGACCCAAAGTACCAAATAGCTTGTACAATGTGCTCATCTTGCGACAACCCATGTACTCCAACTCCCGATGTCGAACCCCCTCCTCCACCACCCTCTCCTCCACCTCCATCCACCCCATCTTACATCTGCCCTCCACCACCTTCACCTCCCAGCTCCGGCAACGGTGGTAATTACTACTACTCACCACCACCGCCGTCTCAGCAAAACTATAACTACCCACCGCCGTATAACGGTGGTGGGTATTTTAAACCGCCTCCGAACAACCAGAATTATCCGACTCCACCTCCGCCGAATCCCATCGTGCCGTATTTTCCGTTCTTCTATCATAGTCCTCCTCCTCCTGATTCGGGTTCGGATCGGGTTATGGGTTCGTTTGTTTTAGCTCTTGTCGGGTTTTGTGTTTGGAGATTGATCTGAGATGTTTTCACGGGGAATGATGAAGCGGATATGCAGATCTAGAGATTTGAAAGATGAAACGAGACCGTTTTGATGTTGGAACAGAAACAGAGAGTGGAATTAAAATTACCTTCTTGCACAGGCAAATAATGATGTGGTAGGGTTAATTCAGTAATTTTTGTTGTTCTCTTTGTTTCTAAATTTGTAATAGTGTCTCTGTTATGTCTTGACAATTTGTATCTATTTTCCTTTTATATTTACCACTGGATATGAATTTTATAATAATTATTATTATTATCAAATATTTAATAGAACTCTACACTCATTTGTATTCAATTATTTATTTTTATTTACTTACCTTCGTCAAAAATATAGAATTACTTTTAGGAGGCGGTAATAGTAACAGTAATAATAATAGTAGTAGTGTTATTGTTGATGACTAGATACCACGAATTTATGAAGTTGGGTGCACTATCTGGTAAGTTGGTACTACAATTATTGAACGTCAAAAGAAGCTTTTGGTGGATTGAAATGTCGATTCTCTTTAGCCTTTTTCTTTTTTCTGCTGCTTGAATGATCTATATTTTATTTATTATAGTTTTAATTGGTAGATTAATGATTATAATATTATTAAATTTAAGTACAACGGAAAATATTGATAAATTGGAATTTAAAAGTGTAGTTAAACTGAAAAGATAATAATATAATTTACCAGCACATGTTTTCGGGTTGGTGATAGCAATTTATGTTAGTTTCCGATAGAAGGAAGTAGACAAGTGACTGATAAATGATATGGACCAGGCTGTCTGGATATAGAAGTATCAATGGAAACTTGGTAGGAATAAATTAGCTGGACCCCTTGTTTTGTAATTTGCTTGCGTCATCCACATTTGAAAAATATAATAGGGAGGAAGATAACTATTACCTGAATGATTAGAGTTTGATCCCTCCATTTTTTTTTATATGTGATATTCTAGCTTTTAGTATATTAACTAAAAAATACGTATTATTTTAAAATTATAAAAAGTATTTAGACTTTTGTAAATAATCTTTTGCATCGACAATAAAATGAATTAAATAATTAAATAACAAAAAATATGGCAAACTAAATTTTGAAATTTGAAAACGTTATCAAATTTGAAATATATATATTTTCATAGAATGATTTGTATTTTGAAATGAGAGGGTAAATAGTTATTATGTGATTTTTTAAATACGAATGGTTGTTGTTTGGGTGGATAAACTATTTTTTATAGGTTTTATTTTATTAAAAATATATTAAATTAAAAAAAAAGGTTATTACAGATATATGGGGCGTATTTCGAAAAAAGACATTAAGAGTTGTGAAAGAAAAAATCAAAAGAATAAGTCTAATTTGGTCAAACGTGTACAACCAAACAAAATAAAATATCAAAAACGAAACGATCGATTTAAACTAGACAGAAAAATACGACAAACACTACAAAAGTGTTAAGACAGAAATGTAAAGAGAAACTAGGTAGTTGCGTCGAAGGCAAACTAACAACAACAAACTTAAAGAGAGAGATGGATGTATCAAGCAAACAGAAAACAAACTTAAGTTAATATTAAAGGAGATTAGATATGTCAGACAACTTTGGTGCTGAGAAATATGAACCGGAGGTTAGAAAGCATGCGATAAGAAACCGCAGAAGCGAGGGTAGGAGAAGAACGAAAAATTCTTGCATTCCTCTCACACCAGACGTGGTAGAAAATAATGCCGAAGCAGGCACGCCAAAGGTATCAAAATATGGATGTATGCCAGTTAGCTGTCTCGTTGATCCAAAAGACCAAATAATTTTTATGAATTAAGGGGAAACCAAACTTGAAGCTTGCGTAACCTTAAATGTATTGAGTGTAACTACAATAAAAGAGATATGATTAGTGATTTTTGAGGCACAATTGCATATGACACAGTTCGGGGGAGTGTTAAGACCCCAACTCATAAGCTTATCACGAGTGTAAAGTTTTCCATAGATAGCAAGCGAGAGAATGATGAAATGACGGAGAATATTATATTTGTGCCATACTAGTCCCGCACCCCCGGCGCACGGGGTGGACGTTTGAATGACATTGTAGGTATCATTGATAGTGAACTTGGTGATTCCTCAATTATTAGTTCAGTAGTGGACATCGTTGTAGAGAATGTTACGGGGTGGGAGGGAGAGAATAAGATGGTTAATCTCATGGAAGGTACGATGGTTTATAACACTACAGACCTTAAATTAGTCGGTCATTTACAGAGACTATCCTGAATGATATTGGAAACCTTGAGGTTTCTTCCGAGACGAGAGTCATGGATAATATTTTTCCCATAGTGATTGACCAAAGAGGTTGAGAGCAACAAAGGGTGAAACCATAATGAGGTATGTTCCCCGTTTCCAATCGTGACCATGTAAAAATTATAAGTGATAAGCCTAAGATTTAAAATTTTCTTCCAATTCCAGTAAAGATAACAGTCAATCTTTAAAGACAAAAAAAACCGTCTCTAATCTTCTCGGAATAAATCTAGTCGCACCAGATCGAGTTTTTGAGTTTACTTACGATGGACCACAAGTGTTTAAGGATGACCACATAATTCCAAGTTTTTTAGGTTTAGAATCCCAAGACCTCCTTCAGAAACGGGCAAGGTTAGCGTAGACCATGCCAGTTTAGTACCTGTAATCGTTGTGGCCAGACCATATGAAGCGACGGAGAGACTGAGAGAGTTCTCTAAGAAATCTAGCGGGCATAATGAAGATCGAAGATCAATAAACCTGCCCCACAAAAATCACCAATTTAATGAGTTTAAACCTCTCCACATAAGAGAGGTGTTTAGAAGTCCATGAGGCAATACAGTTGGTAATTTTGTTTAAAAAAGGTCGACAATCGTTGTGAGAAAGTTGATCTATGAGAAGAGGGAATCCAAGATACTTAACCAGGAGTGAATCTTCATTAAAACCAAGTATATTGATTAGATTCGATCTAAGAGTGAGGTTGACCCCGGAGAGGAAGATATGGCTTTTCTAATACATAGTTTTAAGGCCCGAGAGAACAAATAGCTCATTAAGACAATCTATGATAAGATTGAGAGAATTAATGTTACCACGATAAAAAATCATCAAGTCATGGTTGATATAAATTACAATCATAATAATTTATAAGCTAATTTTGTTTAAGTTACAATCATAAATTTTCATTAGTACCTTTAGATCCATGCAAACAAAGTGTATGAGGAATAAATATTGAAACCTAACCGTTAAAATGTAGTCAAACTATTGTCTTGCTTTTTTCGTTTTTTTCGAGGCTAAAACTTATGGGTTGATAGTTCCGGTTGAATGATCACGTCTTAGATTTTGAGTTAACAGAACCCTAATGGTTTAGCTCAGATGAGAAGTTAATCTTATACGTTTTGAATTTTTGAACTCACTGACTAATCTCGAAAGCCTTTCACTTAACTTGAGCAAATGTTTGAGATGTACTATTATCGCCATCTATCAGACCCAATTACATGTAGCCAAACTATTATGATCCCAAAGAGTTTAATCTAGTGTTGACCCTATTTTTGCATTATTAAAATATTTCACCGGCCAAAGCTTTATTTGAGGAAAAATGCTTAATTTTCTCGAAGGAAAAATAATATATAAACAAGTAGCATACAGCTAGAGTAACATACATGATTTTCTGAAGTGAAGATATATTATTATTTTTGCCTAAGTGAATATCCTTCTAGTGGTTCAAAGTAAAAACATCATGAGCAAAATTAGTTATAAAACAAAATTGACAAAGAAAACATTATCATACCAATGTTTTGGCTTTGTCTGAGCTCTTAGGCGTACATCAAGATGAAAGCGATCCTTTAAATGATTTTTTATAATAAAAACAAAATTACACACAGAGTGTATCACAAAAGGTTATCCATATGTGTTTGATACGTAGTGCTCGCACAACAACAAATTTTGGACTGTTTGGCTAATATTGTGAGACAAATGTTCTCAATTGTTAATTTTGTTGAAATATAGACGGTAAAAATAGAGAGTACAGCAGAAACTCTATAAAATAATACACTTGGGACCACCAAAATTTATTAATTAAAAGAGTTATTAATTAATCAATAAATTAATAATTAATAATTAATATTTTATTAATTTACAGTAAAATACTTAGTTTACAAACACCTTTCAAGCTTTTACTTAATTATTGTACAATATACAATGCATTTATATCAAATGAAGGGCCCAAATTCAGCAAAAATAAATGTGTTAGATGCAATGAATCTTGCAATAGCAGCATGGTCTATGGATGTTCGTGCAAATACAATTGCGAACTGCTTTTGTCATTGTAAACTTCGATCAACAGATAATGTGACTTTTGAGAGCTTAGGGGAAGGTGTTGAAAGCACTCAAGAACTTTATAATTTGATCAAAGAGTTGGGTTATCACAATGCAATGGATGTCGAAGATGTTCTGAATCACCCAGAATGAAATGTAGTTGCACAGTTGTTAACTGATGAAGAAATTATTGAAAGCGTTATTGGAATTAATAAAGATGATATCAATGAAGAAGATGATGAAAGTTCTACAATGGAGCCCCCTTCGTGAAACAAAGCCCTTAAAGCGGCAATCACATTGAACAATTTCTTGTTGAGCTATGAGAAAACAACACCAGAAGTTCTTACCATGCTAAGGAAAATTAGAGACGAGATTCAAGGAGAAATTGATTTCAACAAAAAACAAAAGACAATTGAGTCCTTTTTCAAGAAACCTTCATAAATCATTCATATAATAAGTTATATATAAGGAATTATTAATTTATATTTTATATGGGGTCTAAAGAAATTATAAAAAATGTATTATCTTATCATTTTAGCCAATTATTGATTTAGCATCATATTCCCGAGTCGGGATCGGCCAAAAATATTATCTTAGAGAGTTTATTAAATAATTGAGTATTAATTTATCGAGTTTCTACTGTATATCTTTATAAAAGTCAACACTGCATTGTCTGGATTGTTTTTTTTTACTTTTTTGTTTTGTCCAAATTACAACAATTCTATGATTATCTCTTATAAAAAACATTTTGGCATGAGTACTCAGAAGATGAAAGGTCAACGACTAGAGTTTGGATGACTCAGTATGATAGACAACAAAAGGAAGCCAGTTCCCAAAATTATGAGATTAGGTATGAGAAATTTAATTGAAACTTAAAAATCAAACCAAACCAAACCGAAATATAAAATTCGTTTTGGTTCCGGTTCTTTTATAATACCCATGCGTTTCTAATTTTGATTACTCGCGGTTCTCGGTTCGGTTCGATTCCAAACCGAGAACCGTTAAGTAACCAATAAGAACTGAAGTCTATAATCCTTGAACTGAAATATAAAATTCTTTTTTCTCGTGTTTTGTCTACCTTTTCTCTCGTTCCTCGCTTTCTCAACTTTTAAAGGTTCTTTCTTTTCTCTCGATTCTTGATTTTATTGTTTCAATTTACTTTTAATTAAGTTGTATCTTACTTGATGTTGTCTTTTGATACTTTAGATCAGGTCTAAATATCCTCTCCTCCGCTACTCAAAATTCTCAAACGCGGTAACCATCCCATCGATCTATATTTTTATTTTTTTGAATCTGTATCAAGAGGGTTTGGATTTTGATGCTGCACCTTTTCATTAATGGTTTATGGTATGTGCCAGCTAGTTAGGTTTTGTATATATATTTGCCCAACTTAAAATAACTGGTGATTTTCAACTAGTTATGGTTTTCAACGTTTAAAAGTATGTTTAAAAGTTAGTTTAGATATTCATTGTGATCACATATATATATATATATATATATATATATATATATATATATATATATATATTGTTGTAGATTGTTTCTTCTACATTTCAACGATTTCGATTATTAAAATAGCAATGCAGGTTATCAGGTGTCATCAACTATCTCCAACTATAGATTCTTTGGTTTATCGGATATCAAGTACATGTTATTTCTTGTTGTATGATAATTCTTTGGGAATGATGTAGTTCATCATTTTCGTTGATTTTGATATCCAATTTTCTAGTTTATGTCATGTTATGTGTTTCTATTGACATAAAGGTTTTAACTTGATTTTGAGAGAATGTGTAGTAGTGAGGGATTTGTTGTATTTCTAAAACCAATAGGTGAATTTTAGATGAAAAAGTTCATCGTTAAATTGTCAAAATCGAAGATTATACTCTTGTGAATAGTTTCAGATACAGGTCTAGGGCGCAGCTTGGAGGAATTTCAAAACATGAAGGACACTAATGAATTTTGTGGCACCAAAAATTGAGTCAATGCACTTTGATATGTAAGTAAAAGAAAATTTTATACAAATTGTATTTTATGCTTATAAGTGATAAATAGTTTGTAAATGGTGTGCTTTTTGTCAAAACTACTAATAAGTTTCATCTTTCTTTATGAAAATTATGATTTTGTATCCCCAAAAGTTTGTTTCCATTATGATTCTTTATGCATTAACTTTCTGGACATTTACCGAGGTGTTTTGATATTTCAAAAATGGAAAACTATGATGGGAGCAAAGATCTGGAAAACCATCTTGAGCAGCACACGAATTTTATGGTGAGTTTTGATGATGATAAGTTATTATGTAGATATTTTTCTAAAACCTTCAAAGATAGTACCTTTAAGTGGTATATTAGACTAACGTAAGGGTCAATCAAAAACTTTTATATGTTCTAAATGGCTTTGCGAAGACAATTTGTGGGGACTAAAGAGCATAGAAGAAATAAATACACTATAGTCCAATGTTGGCAGCACCCACTAAATCTTTAAAAGAATATATCCAACATTTTGTGAATACCAAAGATGGATTGACAAACTACTTCATAAAGTAGTATAGCTTAATTTAAACAATGGTTGTTAGCCGGTGCATTGTCTGATACAGTTACGCATAAAAAAACAATGACTTAGGGTGGTTTATTAAACCATGTGGGGAAAATCACAGTAAAATAAACTAATAGATTAAGATAGCCACATCAGCCTAGATTTGTCCCTTTTATTTCTCTTCAAACTAAATATCAATCACAAGTTACTCTTAGTAATCGTCCAAAGAGTTATGGACATGGGTCTTATCGACCCAGATCAAGCCAATTTGTGCAAGGACAACAATTTAGACCTAGAGGAAACCAATGGATTCAACTTGGTCATTTTTCAGAATTGAGTAAAAATGTTGCGACTATTTATGATAAATCAAAAAATTATGTGTAATTCTGAAGGGCCCCACCCATCCAGATTCAAAGAAAAATCGAAATACACGATTTCGTAAGTATCACAATGATATGGGGCATGATATAGGATTTTCACTTTAAAGCATAAAATACAATCATTAATCGAAAATGGGAAGCTAACTACTTTGTTAAATCATAAGCGGGTAATAGGTCGTTGTCAAGTGTAAGAGGAATATAGGTAGTTTTCTCTCATATTTGAAGATAAGCCATATAAGCTCCCAAACAGGATAATACTATGGTGTTTATTGAACACTTTTATGTAAGGTGAATGTGATATGTGAAAAAGAAGAAAGGGTTTCCAAATTATGTCAATACTTTGAACTAATAACCCTTTTTGGAGTGGATATTGTGACATCTCCCTCAAGTTGCTCTCAAAAGAGGCACGTGGTTAGTTTGAACACATAGTTAGAAGGAAAAATATATGCTAATTTATATCAAAATATAGTTTCGTTCATAGTGTTTGACTGATATGTGGTGCTCGCACAACAACAAATTTTAGTATGTTTGACCATTATTGTGAGACAAATGTTTCAAATTATTGATTTGTTTGAAATATGGATGGTGAAAATAGAGAATATATCTTTATAAAATTCAACATTACATTGTTTTGGATTATTTTTTACTTTTTGTTTGGTTTAAATCACAATATTTTCATGATTATCTCTTATAAAAAAACATCGGCATGAGTATTTTAAATATGAAAGGTCAGGGCCAGATTTTGAATGACTCAGTCCGAGAGGCAACAAATCAAATGTTGTTCTGAAAATTTTGAGACAAAGATTTTGATGGAGACAAAATATATTGTTTTTCATAAGGACTCAACATAGATTAATAGGAAAATCCAAACATATATGGATGAGCTTTTACCGACGAAAGTAGTTGACAAGTCATGATATGCTAGTGATTAACAATCGTTTAAATTTTTTTAATCAAAATATAATATACATGCATTAATGAAGATTATATTTCCTAGTTGGTGGATAGACGTTAGAGAATTATTTCAGTGATGAGGTAATATATATTACTAATGGGCTTGATGCAGGATTTTTAATCCTTTAGCATTCGATATTGTGCACTTTCTTCCGATTTTACATAATGTGCCTTGGATAATTGATTTCAAACGTTTGGAGACTACTAGTAACCTCGATAATGGTTTCAAACTGACCAAATTTCCAATTTTGAAGGGTTGTTAGATATAACGATTATCAATTTGCAGAAGGATAATTTGTATTATTATCAAGAGACGGGTAAAAGAAGCTTTGTCCTTACCACTAGGATTTGGAAGATTGGGATGCATCGCAGAGAGATGAAATATCCCAATAATTGGGCTTATACAAGTAATCTGTTATGCTTGTATATGCTTAGCGTAATTTGCATGCATATAAATGAATAATATGTTGCGTTTTTGCATAATACCTTCACCTATTTGTTTAAAGGCATAACTTGGGGAAAAAATACAGTTTTATCGTTTAAGCAGGTTTGCCTTGATGAGGTGGGGGAAATCGTATCGTGTGTTTCTCACGATAGTCGGCTCGACTGCAACTATTGATCCCCCATGTCATAGAAGACACGGGAGTGTCTGATTATTGTGTAATCTTTCACCGCTTTATGCATAAGACTTTTTTATGAATAACGTGCGTTACACCTCTGCTCTTGTGAATGAGTCATGTTTCATAAAGGTGAGACTTTCGTAAAATTTATCGTTGTGCATGAGAATATAAAAAACCTTATGAAGGACGAACTTATAGTCCAAACAAGAGCTAAGAGCAAGGAGTCGAGAATCACATAATTGGATGCGAAGTGACAACATTGTAACAAAGTTTATTCTTCCTAAACATTAGGGCTTTACTGGAATCAACTCAATCATATAAGACATGGTAGTGAGTTGATCGATAAGTGGCCAAAGATGTTTGACTAAAGTAGTTCGAATATGACACATCATAACGTCTTCTTTACAAAGATACCCTCCAATAGAGTAAATATCGATGCAGTCATTTCTGTTAAACCGTTAGAGGTAGAGATTATCTAGTTACCCCTCGTAACATGTACCTAGATTTGGTTCATTATTGAGATTTGCTTCCTCGGGACTAGTTCCTAGTAATCGTCGAGTGGTCCACGACAAGGGTGCACAAAGACTCTCCATGGTAAAACTATATAAAATAGTAAATGAGAGAGACATACGATATGCATACTTCCATGGTAAATCTATATGAAATAGTCACTACGAGAGACATACAATATGCATACTTCTTCATCCTATGGTTTTAAAGAAAATCGATAAGTATAAGTTGTCTCGCAAAGAACTTTGCAGTGTGGTTAGACAACGAAAGGAGGTCATCTCCTCCATAATCGTATGTTGATGTATATTAGCGTTTTATTTATTGGTTTTAGTTTTTAAAATTTATTTTCAATAAAAACAAATTTCGAACGTGTACTTATAAAACCATGTTCTCCTCTAACATGATTTATTATATACGTACTTTATATATTTTGTGGAAGTATTTTATTTGTATTTTACTTGTAATTTTTTAAATAACTCTTATCAGTTTGATATACTTTTTGTTTATTTTGCCAACATATATGTATTAATGAGAGTTAATTATGCATATATATATATATATATATATATATATATATTGATACATATGATTGATGCTCGTTTCGCTCAAACATATCATTCTTTTACCTATTTAACAGGAATAAGTCTATTAACTCGATTACCTTCCGATTAGGTCGAGCTAGCCTTCAATTGTAATTTTACGTGTGTATATATATACACACACACGAAAGTATCATGAGTTGGTTAAAAAGATGAAGTGACGTGTCGCTTAACTTGCTTTTACATATTTTCACACAACAAAAAAAGTGTGAAACCTCTTTAAAAATTATCGATACCAACTGTAAAGACTGGTGATCGGCTCATAAACTTTGACTATGAGCTATGCACATGGTGATTTGACTCGTAAGTCACTTTGCGCAAATTGGGTTCTCTAAGACTCAAATTATTTTGTACGCTAAGTACTACTGCATGCTACATTTTATACATTACGTGCTCTGGCATATGAGCCACTTTCGATATTATGTGCTATAGCATATGAGTTATATTGCACATTGGGTGCTCCGGCATGGGATCCACTTTGTACATTTTTATGTAATAACTCATAGGTCACACTTATCACATTTTGATATTATGATTCAGAAATTGATGTTTATTCAACATTACTATACATAAATTTAAAAGCATGTATAATAAGATGATATCAAAATTCACTCAATATAGAATGAGGTAGTAAAAACTACCCCCGCCATCAAAGCCGAAAGAAGTGCACCAGCAGTACTGAAGATACGATAATATAATAAAAGACTTACAACTTGTAAAAGTATGAAATATATTATAAATAGCATAGGTAAAACATAATTCAAAAAATATAATCTTAAGAAACATAGAGTTTAAAATGTTCCACATTCCATGAGTGTGAGAGAGGATTACCTTCTGCATTAATAAGCTTATATGTATCGGGTTGTACCTTAATTATTATAATATAGGGTCTTTTACATCTCCGACCTAGCTTTATGAGGTATTATTTTATGTGTGAAGAAAACCCCTTTTAAGGATTTTATTCTTAATTTAAAATTCACGAAAACAAATCCTAAAGTCATACATGTTGTGCATTAGCGTTTGTAGTACTTCATTACGAGGCACATTTTGATATGCTTATCCTCGACAAGCTTCAGCTTGCCACTTTGGCTACGACTATTTGTTCTTTCATCATAGTGGGAATGCATACATATTTATGGTAGTGCCACGATCTTCATCCCATAGGCTACAACAAATATATTTTTTGACGTTACGTTTCTTAGGGTGGTTCAGTATAATCATGGTATATCTTTAAAGATTTCAATAATTCTTTACATAATCTTTGATGAGGTGGTGTATTCTACCTAAAATAGTTCAGTTGGCTACCTTAACTTGCTTGTTTTCTTAAGGCTACAAGAGAGCTGAAACGTTTTGTTTTAGGCTTTAATTTATGTTAAAATACGGATAGTTCCTCATTTTGGAAATAAGTCATATTATTAGAGGTTAAAACACTGAAGATCCCATATTTTCAACAAGTGTTAAGTCACATGAATTGTACCAATTTTCTCGAGCGTGGATTATGACTAATGGTTATGCCTCTACCTATTTAGAGAAATATATGTTATTATAAGGTACCATCACCCCTGATGCTCCAGCAGATGCCTTACTATATCCAAACCCCACATGTTGAAATGAACAAATTTATATATTGATTATAGAAGTACTCATGGGACGTGATTTGGGTTCATAAATCACTCGCATGTTGTGCAACATTTCAAAAATTCTCGAGCATATGCATATATTGGGTTCAGTAGTATTAAACTGGCTTTGAATAGTAACTCGTCCCTCAACTATCGAATTTAGTGATAGATAGTCCCTAAAATTATAAAAGTCCATTGGTAGTCCATGTACTATCCAATTTGGGCTTTGAACAGTAACTCGTCCATGGACTATCGACTTTGGTGACATATAGTCCATGGACTTTCAAAAGTCCATTCGTAGTCCCTGGACTATCCAATTTGGTGAAATATAGTCCCTAGACTTTCAAAAGTCCGTTGATAGTCTCTAGACTATCCAGTTTGGATAAAGTTAGGCCCATGAACATGTTTATTAAAGGGACTAACTTTATAAAAAATAGAAAGTCAACAGACTAAATTTATTGAAAATGAATAGTTGAGGGACTATCTGTCAAAAAAATTGATAGTCAACACATGCAAGATGATTAACTTTATCTAAACTGGATAGTCAAGGGACTACGAACGCACTTTTGAAAGTCTGGGGATCTGGCACCAAATGCGATAGTCCAGGGACGAATTACAGTTCAAAGCCTCCAATTTGGATAAAGTTAGTCCCCCTGCATGTGTTGACTATCAATTTTTGTGACAGATAGTCCATCAACTATTTATAGTTGATAAAGTTAGTCATTTGACTTTCTATTTTGATAAACTTAATCCCCTTAATAAAAATGCACAAAAGACTAACTTTATCCAAAATGGATAGTCCATGGACTACCACGGACTTTTGAAAGTCCATGGACTATATATCACCTAACTGGATAGTCCATGAACTACTACCGAACTTTTGAAAATTCAGGGACTATCTGTCACTAAATTCGATAGTCTAAAGACGAATTATTATTCAAAGCATATCAAAATTATACGATTCTCTTATTGATGGAACTATAACCGTATTGGGAACCTCATCAAAGAAATGATCGTCCTAAATTTCGGTGATAGATAATTTTGTTAAATAGTATCTAATGAGCATATCATATACTGAAATTTCTAGCCTCAACCTTTTCATTTCCAAGCGTTCATTTGGTAATGCAAGCTTTGATTAAAGTTCACCAATATGATGGCTCATCAAATGCCATATCTTGTTAGCCTATTCGGAGGGCTCAACTCATGTTGCCTTGAATATGGTAATATTTGTCTTGGATGGTTACCCATACTTCCATTTTAGAGTTTCCATCATAACCAAGTGCATCAACTATTTTGTTTTCGGCTCGTTGGACTTGTTTAAAATTTGAAGGATCGACCTATAGCTAGATAGAGGATGACCATATCCTTTTTGGATTTGTCTTTCCCAAATCATGATTGAATATTGGTTGTGAGTCAGTGAAAATTATTACACGTCATTCCCCACAAATATAGGTGATCTGAAGACCTACAGTTGATGCTTCATATTCGACCTTATGTTTAAGGCAGAAAATCCAAATTTGACGGATTAATAAACATGGTTCTCCAAAGAAAGTATAAGCTAAATACCAGCTCAATAACATATATCATTTTATCCTATTTCAATTCAAATTGTACACATTGGTTTGGGGCTATCGTATAATAGGGTAAGCCTTTCGGCATGAAATTCGGTAACAAAAATCTGTTAAAGTCTTACTTTTGATTGCATTTCGTGGTTCAAACTTGATGTTGAAATCTTATAGATCTACAAACCACCACGTCACTCAACTTGATATATATATATATATATATATATATTAGATGACATCCCTCAAAGTAAAATATGTTCGGACCATAATGATGTGGTCTTTAAACTACTTATTCATTTTTCTAGAATCCACACTATAGTAGAGTTAACTTCTCTAATTGCAAATACCAAGTTATGGCAACGATGAAGGATTTATTGATGTTATTAGCTTAGTAGATTGATTGTTCTAATTTTACTATTAATACATTGACAACATGATCATAAAATTATAAGTATAGATATAGAGTGTCACTTTGATTTATTGCATACAGACCTTTAGGGAAGTCATGTGCTCTTTAATTTTTTGAATTTATTTTCACATTCAGATGACTAAATGAATTTTCCAAATCCCTTAAGTACTTAGAAAATTAAACACATATTTCTGAGGATCGAAAATGAATCAATTCAGGGTCGTGAACCTTTTGATAATTTGAGGTGGCTTTATGGACATTATATTTGCTAGATGAGTTCAGTATAGTTAGATTGTAGCCTAATAATTTCTTGAAGAGGAATCCAAATGCATATTTCTCTCGATTGAGTTTGAGACTGACCGCTTGGAGATTATCAAAGATTTTTTATAGGTTTACGAGGTTGTACAGTTTCTCTTGAATGATGACTAACATATCATTTATCCCTGCATACATGTTCTATCTAATTAGACCGGATAAATATTTTTTCACAAAGTGTTCATACGTCGTACCTGCATTTTTTCAACCAATATACATTATTTTATAGTAGTGTAAATATTGGTCGGTCATGAAGGAATTATGCTCTTCATCATCAGGATACATAAAAAATTGATTGTAGTCCAAATATGTATACATGAACACAATAGTTTATTTTCCAAGATAACATCCACCAATTGGTCAATTCTCGGGATTGCGAATGGATCATTTGGGCAAACTCGGTTGAAGTTGATGAACTTTACGCACATTTTTCATGTTTTGTTCTTTTACGATGATCAGATTCATAGTCTATAATGGGTGTAGTGCTTCGATGATGTGTCCATTTTGGTTTCGTCTGTTGCTTGACTATGATAACCTTGTCATTTTCATGAGAGACAGGTATACACATTTGTTTGATTGACTGATAATTGGTATTGATGAATAAATTATGACATACTATCGAGGTCGGGAATCCTATGACATCTTACACAAACGAGAAAAAAATTAAATTTATTGGATAAAATATATAATAAATTAGTTAGTTTAACCCGTCATAGGTCATGTACAACGCTAACTATATATCATATTACCTAATTACGCGGAGCACGAGGCATTTAACACGCTATTAATACTTATAATAATTTAATATTTACTTATATTTGTAGCTCATAAAATGTGAATTCTTATTTATTTAGTTTGTTATAATCTCACACGGGTTTATATCTTCAGGCTTACTACTTGGTATTGGTATCACGTGATCCGTCTAGATAGACATATGCATAGTTTTTATTAATCGAGTTTCCTTCCTATATTTTGATAGGCCACTTTGCCAGTTTAACACTAACCCAACATTGACATAGGGTTTTATCGAGATATGAACCAATAGACTTACACATTATAGTTTAGTTTCATGGAGATGTTTATCATACTTAATGATGTCTACGTAATCATTGACCTCCAGGGGGTTTTGTTGAAGTTGGTAGGATACAGAACCAATGGTGAATCATATTCGGAGCACCATCAATTACTGGGAATTAGTTTGCATGATATCCGTCAGAATATAAAGAGCGAAAAAAGGTAAGGTTTCAGTTTGAAATGGATACGAGATACTATTACTGCTGCTAAGTATATGGATTCAATCATAACTAATACGAGATTCCGTATCTTCCAAGATATCATGCATAAGGAGTACGTTTATTTAACCTCTATATTGGCCTTTCTCCACCGTTGATATTGAAAATATTTAAAGTCAAAACAGATAAACTTGATCGGGTTTTTACCAGATGACTACGTTATTAGATTCATGACCACTTTCATGTTTCCGACCTTCATTGAACCCATCTTTCAATTCGGGTGAAGCCAAATATTTATAGTTGGTCGCGTAAAAATTTTATGCCCTCATAGGTGTGATAAAAAACTTAAATTGCGATATTATTTCAGTTTTTTTTATACATATGTGAGTATACGTTAATTTAGTGTTATTAAATTCATTTATCTTTGAGTCATACGATAGTGAGAGATAATATTTTCCAATTAAGACATCTATTTATATGACTATTTAATTCGTATGCTTGACTATGTCAAAACGTATATACCAGGCATGTAATAATTTGGAATGGTACAAGATGTATGGTTCTTCTACATGCCGAATAATCATAAAAAAATTAGAGGAGAATATATTGTCTGATATATTTGAATACAATCCGTTTAGATGAAGTATCGTTAGTATTTGTTGAGTATAAATTATCTGACATATCGTATTGGATGATCTTCCCCTTTGATGACAAATATTTATTTTAAAAACACAAGACATTACAGATGAGGTACCAATATCAAGATGGATATTGGTGATGAAAAACCGACGGTCGAGGGTCTCCGGTGTATTAACAACATGTTTCCATGTAACAACAATGAGTCGGATGGTAGCGTCAAGCTACGAGATGGAACAAGTGGCTGAAGAGTCAGAGAAAGAAGACGAACAATAGAAGATGGATAGCTCTAACCCTAGGTCAGAGTAGAAGAGACTTTAAAGAAAATCAAATTCTATTAAAAAAAGTCTCAGGCAAAACTAGGGTTTGAGAACCCTTTTATAAAAGTGCTCAAAACCCTAGCCCAAAATTACAACTTTTTCCTTATGCAATAAAATAAAGCCCAGCCCAATTTCAAAGCGATTGGAGCTGGTTAATTATTTTAATAAAATCCAACAAAAATAGGCAAATGCAGAAAATTTACAAAAACAGCAAAAACGAGGGTTTAAACAATTAAATTTAGGGCCTGGACTTCATCACTTTGTGATGCTTTTGAAAATCGTTGGGCTTCTCGACGCGTTTGATTTGAGTGGTCGCATCGCCTAATTCTGATATTTGGGCCCCAAATAAAGCCCGTTTTCGTTTGTCCAAAAGAGCCATATAGTCATGGGCTTGTGCAACTACATCATCCTCTCATTCTTCGGAAGAATTCGCCCAAGAATTCTCAGCTTCATCATCCTCAGCAATAGCGGTAAATGGCACCTGGTGCTTCACGTTGAAAACGTTATGGGTCTTCATGTGGCTGGGTAGTTTCAATCTGTATGCATTGGGATTAATCATTTCAATAATTTCAAACGGACCCACCTTCCTTGCAGCCAACTTGTTGTACTCGTGTGCAGGATATCGATCCATGGTCAAAACAGCCCATATAAAGTCCCCCACTGCAAACTTCACCAGGCGGCGCTTCTTATCTGCGGCAATCTTGTACTTCTATGTTGTTTCCTCCAGGTGTTTGCGGGTGTTCTCATGTATCTCCCATAGATGAGCAATGACGTTCTCGACCTTAGCTGGAACCTTATCAAGCGTTGGGAAAGCTAAGTCCATAGGACCCCGTGGGTTACAACCATAAACTACCATGAAGGGACTATACCCAGTACTGCGGTTATGGTACCTGTTGTAGGCGAACTCAACATGATAAAGGCGGGAATCCCATGCTTTCAAGTTCCCAGAGACTTCTGTGCGTAACATGTTGTCTAACGTTCGATTAGTTACCTCGGTTTGGCCGTTTGTCTGCGGGTGATACGCGCTGCTAAAACTCAGCTTCGTGTTTTTGAGGCGCCACAAACTCCTCCAAAAATGCTCCAAGAATTCGTCCTCGAATTCACAGCACCATCACCATCAAGAACCTAAATTATATATTTTATTTTATTCAATCGTTACATTGGGAATTATAATTGTTGACCTTATCAGAATAAAATAATTCTTCTCGAGTGCTCCTTATTCGAAGTCACATTGAAGCCATCCAGTTGAAGGAAAAAAAATAGTTTCGAAAACCTTTTCATAGCCTGAAGACAACATCCCCATGTCCAATTGATGAAAAAAATGGTTTTGAAAACCTCTTCATAGCCTGAGACAACATCTCGATAAGCAATTTTTACCTTGATTCGACAATTGGTAGCCAATTTAAACTCCTTCAGTAACCGGTCAATATGATCATCATTGAAATGCCTAGTGTGTCTCCCGCATATCAAACGATCTTTGAGATCTTCATGGTCGTATGTTATTCTCTCCTTTAGACCTTGAATCAGATGAAATCAAGATTCAGAAACATGCTTGACCCGTAGCAGGAACTGAGGCTCTGATACCAAACTGATGACGCGGCGGAAATAGAAGAAGAATCAACGATTGATAAAACTCTAATTCAAGAGTAACATGATGAAACCCTAATCTAAGGGTAACAAAGACTGAAATTTTCAGATATAAAAAATATATTATTCCAAAAACTTAAAATAACTTAAGGCATATGAGGCTTTATATAAAAGCTTCTCAAAACCCTAAATTATAA
Organism: Limnanthes douglasii subsp. nivea; assembly: GCA_036936605.1. Lineage (NCBI taxonomy): Eukaryota > Viridiplantae > Streptophyta > Magnoliopsida > Brassicales > Limnanthaceae > Limnanthes > Limnanthes douglasii. The sequence continues at coordinate 20,528,451 of JAUPFV010000001.1, read as the reverse complement.
TACAAGGAAATAAAATAAATATTTTAAAATAAAATAAAATAAAATAAAATCTTAATATAATTAGATTTGATTTAATTACATAAGATATTTGAATAAAATAAAATAAAACTAAAAAGGCTTTTGTTTGGACTTTCTAGGCTACATCAGCGGACTGGATAACATTTGGGAGGCGGTGGATGCAGAGTGGTTCTCTATAGTTATTTATTTGTATTCTGAGACTTATATTGCTTTGTATCTTTTATACTTATTTTTTTTCTCATAATATGTTGTTTTGTTTTGCATTGTTGTTTGACATTTGTATGATATGATATTTTGATTTTTGATGTTTTTAATGAATTGTTTGTTTTTGTTTTGAGATTAACTTCAAGTAATAAAATTATAAATAATTGGATTTATATATTTTTAAATTTAATTTTTAAATAGAAACTACGTTTTTCTAACGGTTATAAGTATTCATATCCAACATGTGAAGTTGCGTCATTATTCTTTATAGATTATGACATCATTTCTAAAACATGTTTTAATTTGATTAGTTTTCATGCATTACGTTATCCGTAACTATTAATATTTTGATGGAAACATCATTTGTGATAAAAATCAATTATACCAAATATTTCTATAGTTTGTAACTTTCCGTTAAATATCATATTTGACGAGAGTCGCTAAAATAATAGCAACAATCATGCAAGAAAAAACGAATACTTTTGAGATTCAATTGTCTCTAATATGTATTAACTTCACAGTACATATCATGTTGTTGTACCACAAGCCTCACACGAAAGCGAAGACGTCAAAACTAGGTAAAAATATTTGAAGGGATTTAAAACATACAGGGGTTTTGACATTGGATACGAAGAACGCCAAGTTACGGCATAACTTTACAAAAGTAATATCACCTATATAATACTCGAAGAAAATATATATGACGTAAATTTATACATTGCAACGAATAGATATAATCATATGATGCTTGATTAATTATTGTATTTCATTTCCATATTTTCCTTACGATTTCCTAAATTATCATTGTATTATATTATTTTGTATCCGTTTTCTTTAGTAATAAGTTTTTTTTAAGTAATGGATAATTTAACATGAATTTTAGAATGATTTAGATAAAAACAAGGTTCAATGTAAGGTTTCAGGAAACTAAGGTCAACACCTTTTGGGGAACATCTCATGCAGCGATTGTCCCAAGCCTAAGTGTCGTCGGAAAAAGGTAAGAAAGGGTCCCAATTTATATAGATAGATCATTGTCATTAATTTTTTATAAAAATTGGGGGCCTTTATTGCCATGTTCTTAAGACACTTATACAACGGATTACTAACGCATGTTATCTTTGTTCCGATGAAAATGATATATCTGATGGTATTTAATCTAATCTTTATCTCGCAACTAAAAAATCTCACTTTTATACATATGACACTATGTTATTGGTTATTTTTCTCAACCTATCTCATGTAAAGCTAATTTAACTGAATTATCCATTCATTTGTCTTTATATACCAATTGGCACTCTTCAACATCTTCATATATAAACTTTTAAACAAAACATATATTTAAGATTTACAATATGAAGTAGAGTACGAGGGATGATTCATACTTGTTGCAGGTCATCGGTATAGTAAAGAAAATAATGTCGGATTAAAGAACATCATCATTTCATGAAGTAGTATACATAATGTACAATATTTACGACATGAGTCAAGCCAAACCTATGTTGATGGTACGTGGACGAGAATAAGTCTATATTATGTGAGAATATTTGAAATAGATTCCAAATTATCGAATCAACGACCTCATGTATAATGCATCAGATGAGGTGTTCAAGGAGTTCCCTACACATTTTAATGATTTAATTACTAAACCTAATTCCCACGACGTGTTCATGAACCTCATTGAAAATATATTGAAGCAAATAGATATGGATACATATATCGAGCTTGTAAATTTGATATAATTATTCTAAAGTGTTGTGTTATTTATATTTTGTTTATGGTGTCTTTTTTATTTTATGTTTAATGTTATCATTTTATGCTTAATATTATAAAGTGGTGTTTGATGGTACATGGACGAGAATAAGTCTATATTATGTGAGAATATTTGAAATAGATTCCAAATTATCGAATCAACGACCTCTTGTGTAATGCAGCAGATGAGGTGTTCAAGGAGTTCTCTTTACATTTTAATGATTTAATTACTAAACCTCATTCCCACGACCTCATTCCCACGACGTGTTTATGAACCTCATTGAAAATATATTGAAACAAATAGATATGAATACATATATCGAGCTTGTAAATTTGATATAATTATTCTAAAGTGTTATGTTATTTATATTTTGTTTATGGTGTCTTTTTTATTTTATGTTAAATGTTATCATTTTATGCTTAATATTATAAAGTGGTGTTTGATATTATGACTTTAAGTTTGATGTTTGTAAATAGAGATTTGTGTTAAATCAAAATAAGTATGTCTTTAGCACAAACGCATCATAATAACACATAGTTCCAAAATAAATTAAACGTAATAATTAAAAGAATCCCTATAAATCATTCACTTAGGGGTAGTTGCTCGGAGGCGTATAATTTTTTAATCTCCAAATATCTGTTACACTAAGGTGTAAGCGGTAATTCTTAACCTTCGACTTATAGATTACGCAACACAATACAATAAGAATATGTTGATGTGTATGGTGTGTAATTTATAATATAAAATTATATAATTTTTTTAAAATAAACTAGGATGCAAAAGTCACATTAATTCAACAACAAACTTAAAATGCAAAGATCAAATACTTACGTGAATAAAATTGATCTTATCAATTATAACCAAACTCGATTGCTTTCATTTCAGACATCGAGTGCGGTGCATTTTGTAATGGTAGAAGAATGAAGTTTCAAATGTTTGATAAAAAATGAACAACACTGTTAAACTTTGATACGATCTTCATTCCCATGGTGATAGTGTTATCCAATTGGATACTTAACATATCTTCAAATTAGTTGAGACTTGTAGTGACTTTTTGTAACTCATTCATACCACTATATATCAATAGATAAACCCAAATATTATCTATAGACTCTTGTAAATATATTGTATAACCATCTTATAACGTTATGGATGGTCATACATACCATACAAAATTGTTTGAAACCCATAAAGACCATCGGGTTTTACATTGTTAACTACGATTATAAAAATATGTACATTTTCCGATCAACAAAACGTAGTTCACGACTAATATTGTGGCTTGTTTATTCTTTGTTAAGACTAACCGATCAAATGAATAGAAACCCAAAGAATTCCATTGTATCTTTAAACATTTTACGGTGCCATAGAGGTTCCACATACCGAAGGGTCATCATGTAGACACATACTTTCAAAAACTAGTCGGTGGAAATCTGTTTTGTCTCCGCACTTTGACAAGTCAAGTTTTAAAGTTGCACATAGATAAGGTATTTATTTATGATTCTAACACATGATCAAAATGTAATTTATTTCATTTGATGGACAACATGACTGATAATATACGTGCGATTTGTTGACGACTACAGTTTTTATGTTTATTTGAAGACTCCAACTTGGATGATATTTCCAGATAAATTATTTCAAATTATATATTCTAAATATGTTTTATACATTATTCATCGTTATTTTCTATGACAACTTGAACAAGTTTATCCAATTTTTGTTTCATGAGCCCTGTCATTGTTAAATTTGTATGTACGAGTGTAACTAACATTTTCAATAATCTCTAAATAATCCAAAGTTAACAGAATTTTGTTTTTAAAAACTCGTGAATTTCGTGTCAATATGATAAACCATACATAACTCAGACTGCACAATCACAATATGTATCATTGACTTCAATAAAATAAATGTTTTTTACAAACTGAAAAATTATTTCTAAAGCAATGCCCGAGACATTATCTTTGGTTTTGTTGAACATCATCTGTCTATATTTCTATAGTGTTATTAAGCGAATATTTTCGAATAATTTGTTTTAGATCTTAACTAAACAAAACATCTTACCCCTAAAACTTGAAGTTAAGCCTACTCAGACTGATAAAATGATTTAAGTTGGAATTAGCGCTCTCTACCCAGTTAGTGGTCTTATTCCAAAATGCATGAATTTGTTAGTTTTTTCGCGTGATAAAATTACCAATGTGCGAAACTAACCTAGAGTTTCCGGTGTAATCGGTTGCTTGAGGATAATTTTTGAACTTACGGTTGATCTTAATCATACTGTATTTTAATTTACGTTTGGTATTGAAAAATATTAATTCATTTCACAAACCCATAAAACGATCGAAAATATTTTTCTCCATGATATACTTATTCATATAAAAAAACATGTTCTTATTGATGTATCATTGGTATAACGTATGCATTATTTTCGGGAACATTTTTCCAAAAACACTTATCAACGCCAAGTTTTCTTTCATCAAAGCCACGATCGCTTATTTGATTGGGTTAGCTTACAGTGATGGTTGAAAATAATCTAATACCCAATTGAAATTGTTAACTTTTTTCCATGACACAAAAGAAAATCTAACATAATAACTTAACGGGTCAAATGTGCTCCAACGAAATCAAACAAAGACATCTCATACCTTATTATCTTGTAGGTGTTATCTATTTATTAGCACTTTTGGAAACATCCATAATAAAATCATAATTTATATTCAATAATGTCACTTGGATATTCGTTAGACCTATCCATTCCAAATAATTTAACTTTTTCAGTTCGTCTACATGTACTGCATTTATGACTAACAAATTTATATACAAACCAGTGTTTTTGTCAAACGTTGTATATGCGCATTTCGACATATTTTTTATATTTTTATGTTTCAATCCGTCTAAAAAAATCATTGGTTGAGCTCATGTAAAGGTAAATTGACTTACGTATTTTAACTCATTTTTTAATAATTTACACACATACAAATGACCTTCGAAGTGTTTCGCTATTCGATGGAGGGATGTAGATTCGATTTACGACATCTAAAAACCATTATTATTGAGTGTCTAAATTCTCTATTAGTTTAAAAAGACATCCACACTTTTTTATTTGATCATTTATCTCAAACACCATTTTATACAATCGAAATATTTCGCATAAGCATAATCATTTTTGCTATTCATATTTTCACGACGTTTTAAAATTAAAAAATACATATTTTTATCTATTTTAATAATACATTCGTACTTTTTTTTTTCAAACAATAAAAAGTTATCCAAACCAATTACTATGTCTTAATTACATTCGGATTTAATTTAATTCTACAACTGGTTATAAAAACGAATTGGACTTCTTTTATAAGTTTTTACTTTAAAGCAAAATGGAAAAAAACCAAAATTAAAAGACTAGAACATCAATTTTTGGCCTCCAAGAGGGTAACCGAGTTGGTTGAGTATGACATTCTTATGACCAAAAGGTCACGAGTTCGAGTCCCTCTACATACGCTTTATCGGCTGAGCCTGTCACTTTGTGTGGTTTACCTTCTAACGTTGGTTTGCAGGCTATCGCGTCAGACTGAGGGTTTACCCTGTGCGCACTCATTGCACTCTGAGTAGCGACTGCGGGTTCCCTCCTAAAAAAAAAACATCGATTTTTGCTAAATTATATAAAACGACACTTAAAATTGATGGAAGAAACATTTAAAACAAAACCAAGCCCGTTTCATTTAATAGGTGGGTTACGGTTTTAGCTTATTAAGGCCCGGTTCAATTTAATTGATGGGCAACGTTACTCTTATTAAGGCCTGGATCTATTAATCGCTGTATCGAATACAGTTGGGTTTTTTACAAACCGAGCCCATAAGAACCTATCACTATATATATCATCTTTATCACCCGACAGAAGCAGATCTCTAGGGTTTCTCTTCAGCTATCTTCTTCCAAATGGGTATAGTCTCTATCTCTCTCTAATGGCCTTTCTGCTTCTGTAATACATTGTCTTGCATGATTTTGTTCTTATTTCAATTTTCGTTCTTCGAATTGGTTTTTGAAGTAATGTGGAAGCTTGACGTATGTTTGGTCTGATTTTTTGGAACATAGGTGCTTACAAGTACGTATCGGAGCTATGGAGGAAGAAACAATCAGATGTGATGAGATTTGTGCAGAGAGTTAGGTGCTGGGAGTACAGACAGCTACCTTCCATCGTTAGGGTTACTAGGTCTACCCGCCCTGATAGGGCTAGACGCTTGGGTTACAAATCCAAGCAGGTTAGTTTTCTCAATTGCTACTACTTAGTTGATAATAAAAAAGCATTAGGTCACCAAACTGGTTTTATTGTTGTATTACATTGAAGTGAAGTGAAGTGAAGTTGTTCTGATTTGTGTTGTGAAATTTGTCTGCTGGTAAAGCGGTGTCCTGATGCCTAAACGTTTCTCCTTAGGAGAAGTGTTTATGTAATGTGATTGAATGCTTCCTGAGACCAGCTATATTGATAGAAGTTTGCCAGTCTTCTGACTGAGTCTGATTTTAGTCTATGAATCCTACTCTTGTCTTGATTGGTATATATGTTGCCTAGTTTACAAAACAAAACTCGTCTGGATTGTGTTGCAATTGTTGCTTATCTTGTTTATGTTCATATTCTATTGGTTGTTGTCCTGTTGAGTGCTATGAGGCTTGTCATGTGGTTTAACAATTCCTAGACGCTCCTTATTTAGAGGATTTATCGGTAATGCGATCGAGTCATAATGTTGAATCAGTTGAGATATGTTTATGTAGGTTTATCCTTTTTCTCTGTTTGTACGTGTATTCTCTATTTCTTTTGCTTTTCGTAGTTTGTGCAATACTACATTCCTTTCATTGATAATGATTGATGTCAAACTGTTTAACAGGGTTATGTGATCTACCGTGTTCGTGTCAGACGTGGTGGACGCAAGAGGCCAGTGCCCAAGGGTATTGTGTATGGTAAGCCAACCAACCAGGGAGTTACGCAGCTCAAGTTTCAGCGTAGCAAGAGATCTGTTGCTGAGGAACGTGCTGGTCGCAAACTTGGAGGCCTTCGAGTTCTCAACTCGTACTGGATCAATGAGGTTTGCTCTCTATGTCATGCTTTGAACTTCCTAGCTTTATATCTAGTTTTCAAGATAATTGAATGAAGTTTTAAGGTTCAAAGACCTCAGGATTGTATAACTTAGTTCGTTTTTTATTTCGATGTAACCCTAATTGCAGAACTGTAGGTGCAAAGACCTTAGTTTCCTACTGGCATTTGATTATATGAATATCCATCGACTAATAAGTTCTATTTTCAAACGTGATTGTAGGATTCTACTTACAAGTACTACGAGGTCATCCTTATCGACACTGCCCACAATGCTGTTAAAAATGACCCTAGAATTAACTGGATTTGCAATCCTGTCCACAAACACCGTGAGCTCCGTGGTCTGACTTCAGCTGGAAAGAAGAACAGGGGTCTTCGTGGAAGTGGACACAACCACCACAAAGCTCGTCCTTCACGAAGAGCTACCTGGAAGAGGAACAACACCCTTTCTCTTCGTCGTTACCGATGATTCTTATGGCAAGTTTTGTTTTGTTATCAGAATATCTTTTGTTATTTTACAATAGCTGTGTTTCAGAAGATGACAATTTTGGATATTTATGTCTTTACATTCATATTTTTGTGAAAGATTTATGGGATTTATCGAGTTTTCCGTCTCTTATCTCTATTTTTACTTATATCATCTGTCCATAGTTGTGGTTTGCTTTACCTTGTTTCTATCAACTTGAGCTTGTCGTAAACCTGTCCTTCCTATAAGATAGTAGTGTTGGACTATTTGTTGGACTATTTGTTTTGGTTTTTTCTTTTTTAAAATACCACCCGCCCTGGTCCGTACTTCGATGCTCTAAATAGTTATGCAATATGGAAATACAAAGTTTGGAATCAGTTTCTCTCCCTCCTTCCGAATCTATGATTGTTGGACAATAACAATAAATATAATTTTTGCGAAGATTAACTTTATTGTCAAACCTGGGCAATAATATTTATTTATTTATGATTTATTTAAAAATATTAGGAAATCAAGGTTTTTAACTGTATAAATAAATTTTAATGTGGTACATAAAGTTATTGGTTATTGTCTTTCTCTACCCTTGACTCTAAGATTTGTAATTTTTTTTTGGTGTTCAAAAATATTAATTAATTGAAATAAGGTTCATACAAGGATCTTCGAAATACATCATCAAATGACTAAAGGGAGTTTTTTGTGATACAATATGAAATAACATAAATTAAAGATCAACACGAATTAAAAAGGTAGGATTCGTCCATGACGAGTAGACTAGTGAGTAGCTTAGCCGCTAGACATTCGCATCAGCATCCGCGATTGTTCGTCCATCCAACAATGAAGTGTTAGGTCACGAAATGTATGCTGCAAAGACGAAATGTATGCTGCAAAGGATCCCTGCAAAACATAGGATAATAATTAATAATAATTTTAGAAAGACCAACCGGAACCGGTCTTGGTGCTTTGGAATTGAAACCGAAGATCTGAAAAAATTCGGTGAGAAACCATAGAGGCAATGCCCGGAGGGGAACCCAACGTTCTTTGGTTCCTCTCCTTCCAGACGTGTTAAATTACCGCGGCGAAGCAGACGGCCAAATTGAATGGTTTCGAGATTGAGACCTATTTGACGCTTCACTGACCCAAGACTGCCAACAAGACGCGGTAATGGGGAAACCTAATCTAGAGCTAGCGTTTTCCCAGATACTCTGAGTGAAACTACAATCATAGAGGAGATGAGGGATAGTCTCATTATCATAGTTGCAAAGTATACAATGAGCTGGGATATTGTAATACCAACTGAGTAGCTTGTCTTTAGTGACAAGCTTGCATGAAATAGCCAGACAGAGAATGAAAGAATGTCGAGGAATATTGGATTTGTTCCAAACTAACCCTGCCCACCCTACTTTGGGGTCAGACGCGCGAATGGCATGATACGTGTCATTGATGGAGAATGAAGTGCATCCTTCTTTCGCATTCCATAAAGGAATATCAATAGAGGATATGTTGGGGGGAAGGGAGAGAGCAAATGAGGTTTTGAATCTCCAACAGACTGGCACGACTTCAGGAGTTCGCAGTTCTAATATTGGACGACCAACTCCAGCTTCCGTTGGTGATTATATCCGCGGCCTTGAGATTTTTCCCTAGTCTGGAGTCCTTGATGATACTTTCGCCATAGTGGGAGGCTAGCGATGTAGGGATGAGCCAAACATCGTACCAGAATGAGGTACTCGCGCCATTTCCAATTGCAATCCTGCATAAATTACAAGTCAAGGGCGGAGACGAAGAATTTTCCTCCAAATCCAGGAGGGAGAAGATCCCGTCGGAAGGTTCAAAAAAAATTTATTTTTAATTTTTTCAATCTTTATCCAGTCACTCCAAATGGAATGGGTATTGTTACTTACTATCGACCAAAGGTGTTTCAGGATAGCCGCCTGGTTCCAGGTTTTGAGGTTTAGAATCCCAAGGACGCCCTCCACAGTGGGAAAAGTTATTGTGTTCTAAGCAACTTTTGCACCATGGATTTTCAAAGCCGAGCCTGACCAAAGAAAGCGACGAAGGTACTGAGTCAATTCTTTTAAAATCCGCGAGGGGAGGATAAAGATGGAAGACCAGTAAACCTGACCGGCAAAAAGAACAGACTTAATGAGTTGAAGCCTACCAGCATAAGAAACATGCTTAGTGGTCCACAAGTCAATTCTAGAAGTAATTTTGTGGATTAGAGGACGACAATCAGAATGAGTGAGGCGACTAGTGAGCAGAGGAACCCCAAAGTATTTAACAGGAAGCGATTTTTCAGGATAATTTAGGATGTGTCTGAGTTCCAGACGAAGAGACTCATCAATACCAGAAAAGAAGATGTGACTCTTGGAGGAATTAACTTTTAATCCTCAAAGAGTATAAAACTCATCAAGGGCCTCTTTGATGAGTTGAAGGGATTTCACATCACCATGACAGAAAATCATGAGATCATTAGCAAAACAAAGATTGATGATTTTGAGCTTTTGACATTTCCAGTGAAAACGAAAGTTCCTATCTATACTCTTCTCCTTAAGAATGCCGGAGAGTACCTGCATGACAAGGACAAAGAGAAAGGGGGAGAGTGGTTCTCCTTGCCTGAGGACTTTTCGTCCTTTGAAATTTCCATGAGGATCTCCATTAATATTTATGAAATAGGAAGGATAAGAGATACAAGTGATGATCCAGGTGATCATTTTAATAGGGAATTACATGGCTACTAGAATGTCTAGGATCATATGCCATCTGACATTGTCAAAGGCTTTCATTAAGTCGATTTTGAGCGCGACTTTTTTTATCCCTACCATTGGAGTGATATCCCTTCAAGAGTTCTTGAGATAGAAGGATATTATCAAAGATATTCCTTCCCCTAACGAATGCCGATTGAGAATTATCAATCAGGTAAGGAAAAGAATCCTTAATACGATTAGCTAAGATATTGGAAATGATCTTATAACTAACATTACAGAGCGCGATAGGACGAAAGTCGGTAGGGTTTGAGGGAGAATCTTTTTTAGGAATGAGAGCAATAGAGGTAGAGCTCCATGAGGCTGCCAAAGAATTAGAGTGAAAGAATTCGAGGACACCATTACAGATGTCATGTTCAACAATGCTCCAATTTGATTTGAAGAAACAAGAGTTGAAACCATCAGGACCCGAAGCTTTGTTACTGTCAATACTGAATAAAGCCGATTTTATTTCCTCACGAGTTATCTCACGAGTCATAGAATCCTTATCCATATTGGTAACTTTAGAGGTGAGAAGAGAAGATATATTTTCAAGGCCAGGGTATCCATCAGAATGCATGGTCCCAAGGGAGTTCTCAAAGAAATTCACAAAGACTTTGGAAACACTAGCTGGAGTAGAGACAGTTACTCCATTCTCATTATAGATAGAAATGATCTTATTTCTAAAAAGACGGGACTTAATGCTATTGTGGAAGAATTTTGTATTTTTGTCTCCGAGCTTGATCCAATTCTCTCTAGATTTTTGTTTAAGAAACGATTCCTCGGCTCTGCTAAGAAAGATATATGAAGCCGATGCCTCACATTCTTCCGAGACCAAAGAAGAATTGAGAGGATCACAAGCAAGGTTGGATTGAGCTTGAAATAGATTTTTTTGAGCATTTATGACTCTTGAACCAATGTCACTAAACTCTTTACGATTAAGACCTACAAGCTCTGACTGGAGAAGATTCAGCTTTTCAGTGACCAGATTCATCCCCGTAGAAGCAATGGGGCTGTTCCAACTGTACTTAACAATTTATTTGAAAAACGGGTGAGATTGCCACATATTGAAAAGTTTAAAAGGTTTTTTGCGCTTAGGGCGTGGAAACCCAAGGTTAAGCAAGACAGTTGTATGGTCAGAAGAGCGGAGAAATCCATAGTGCGCGTAAGACATAGGGAAAATATCGTCCCAGACAGGATCGACAAGGACTCTGTCAATCTTGGATAAGATCGGGTTAATAGGCTGTTTATTAATCCAGGTGAAGTGAAATCCAGTGGATCGGAGATCACTGAGCTCACAATTGAAGTAACAGTTATTAAAATCTTCAATAGCAGCTGACCAATTATCGGAGGATCCCAAACGCTCATTCGGGTGACGAATGGCGTTAAAATCCCCAAGTAAAACCCACGGAATACAATTATTTACCATGGAAATGGTAGACAAGCCTCTCCAAAGGGGAATTTTATCAACAACGTCGTTAAAAGCATAAATAGCAGTAAATCTAAAGGTAGCATTAAAGTTATGGCATTTAGCTATACAATGAATATACTGCGAGGATTGGGATTCTCTAGAAATGGAAATGACACTAGGGTTCCAAATTATCCAAATTCTTCCTAGGTGGTGGGAGTCGTGGTTAGTTAGGACATGCCAAAAGGGGGCCATATTTCTAACTATAGCTTCAACTTTATGCAATTGTACTTTTGTTTCCACTAGAACTAATAGGGATATACTGTTACTAATTATAAATTCTGTAACATCTTTTTGTCTAACAGGATCGTTCAATCCCCTAACATTCCAAGAAGCAATATTCATAAATCAGGAATCTTACAGTGCTCTAGACGATGGTCCTGTCGGAGGACAACTCCATGATACCTTTGGCCGTAGTCTCTGCTAGGCGGTGTCTTTTAGGAGGCGAATCGACCTCCTCCCCACTTTCCAGCTCATTTCCTTCCTCAAGTGTATCCAGCTTCTTCCCGCTAGATCGGGATGGCTCAATCTCAGAAGGATCAGAATCATCTAAAGTGGAAGCTAGAATGGGCACTCATTTTTTACAAAGGCGCGATGAATGACAAAAAACAACACAATTCGCACACTGTGGGGGAAGCCCTTGATATTCAAAATTCACCGAGATGAGCTTGCCACTTATCTTGAAAGAAAGAGATGAGCGGATTTCAGATCCCGCAGAGATCATAATGCCGATACGGGCAAAATAGAGTTTCTCCATTCTTTCCGTTTGATAGTCCACATATAACGGAGTTCTCAAGACCGATCCAATTTTGCTAAATCCCTCCGCCGTCCAAAGCTCCAAGGGTAAGTTAAAAACTTTGACCCAAATAGGGATGTCCTTGAGCGGATCTTTGATAAGAGTGGAAAGAGGGGCCCAATTTTTTAAAATGATCAAATTCCCACCAAAGTGCCACAGAGCATGGTCCAACACCTTTTTAGCCAATTCTTCCGATTCAAATTAAAAAAGGTAATACCCTTCGGGAAGAGGCTTAAACTCCTTAAGACCAAATTTTCTCCAGAGAGATTCCACATTGGCTTTGAGGAGAGTGAAATTTTGGGGTTGAGTGAGGAAATACCCCGATAAACAAGCCTTCTATAAATCTGGGGGACCCATTACCGACTTATTCAATATGAAATCCACTCCATCATGATCCATATGGTTAAGCCCAATAACCAATGTGAAACGATTGTCTACATGACCCGCTACAATACTAGCATAGGATGGGGTGGAGAGAGCATTCGGTTTAGGTTTCGAACTTAGGGAGTTAGAATTCGAGGATGGAGGGTTTGAGCTTTTTGAGGGAGTTTTGTGGATTTGGGCCAATTTGTTAAGGAATTTCCTTCCTTTTGGGCCCTTTCCAGCATTACCAAAATTCCGAATAAGGAAATACGGTTTGTAGGTAGAACTGGCTCCAAGCAAGCCTTTTCCTTTATGCTCCAAGCAGCTGTTCCAAGAAACCAGGCCTTTGGTTTAAAGAATTTAATACATCTTGCTGGCCCAAATCACCAGACTTGCCCGATACGTTGGACCGGCCCAAAACGGTGGTCGGCTGGCCCAATTCATGAAATTTTCCTTACTGTCTCGATTCATTTAGAAGACCAGAGTTACTAACAACCAAAAGGCCCTGAAGCTGGTCCTGATTCCTTTGGCCCAATAGGATCGAGTGACCCGATTTAGCAGAAGAAAAGGCCAGCTTAGAATTAGGGTTTCGATGATCCCCAAATCGATTACACAATTGAATCGAGTCACCCGAATAGGCAGAGGAGGTAAACTCGACTTGCTTGGAATTAGGGTTTCCAGAGGTTTGAAGAGGGGATTCAGAAGAAGAAAAGGCCAGCTTAGAATTAGGGTTTCGATGATCCCCAAATCGATTACACAATTGGATCGAGTCACCCGAATAGGTAGAGGAGCTAAACTCGACTTGCTTGGAATTAGGGTTTTCAGAGGTTTGAAGATGGGGGAAGGTCAGGGAAGGGTGGAGGCGGTTGAGATGGCTATCCGGTGGAGAATCAAGCACCCACTTTGCTGCCTTAAATTCGGCTCCCTGAGAAGACACATCAGATGGAGGCATCGAGCGACTCGACAACGGCGACGCAAAAGCGAATCTGACATTAGAGGCATCGAGGTTAGGAATCTTGATTCGTGGTCCATGGGGAGCCTGGAAATCCTGATAAGGACTAGCAGGGTTCAAGAGTGAAGGTGGCAACCAGGTTCGAGTAAATACTATGGGGCACAGATAGCAGACCCGAATCGACTGGACGATCTTCCAAGGGAGGTGTTGGAGAGGAATCGAGTGCCAAGGAGAAAACCAGAGGGGGCATTTTGCAGTCAGAGCTTGCCGGCAAAGGTAGGAAAGATTTCAGGTCCGGCGACGACACGTTCTGGAACAGAATGTGCCCTTGGCCAGACTCCATATGGTGTATGGCCAGGGCCAACACATTCTTGACTTACAGCTCGTGCTGGGCCAATTCTTGGGGCTTTTTTCATGTCTTCAGGGATATCAGGCTGGACAAAGAGAGGGTCGACATCAGAATGTGGAGGAGAGATAGGAGAGGGGAAATAGGCTAGTGAGGAAGAGAATCCAACCGGTTGAATGGGAGAGAAAGAACCCACTTTTCCAGAGGGTTTAGTCGGTCTAAGCGAGGGAGGGGACTCCATTGATTGAGGATTGAGGTAATCAAATTTCTTGATGAATGTAGGGTAGAGTTTGTGATATGTTAAGTGTATGAGAAACACTAGGTTGGTTGGAGTAATGTTTGATAAATAGGGTTGAAGATGTTGTTTGGGATTAGGGTTAGGTCTGAGTTTTGTGGTTGGATTGATTGGACAGGACATGGAAGTATGACCAGACTTAGGGTTAAGGAAAGACATGGGAAATGAAATCTGGGTAATGCTAGGGAGGTGGTAGGGGGACAGTGATGTACGATGGTCAGAAAATAGAGGGGGGGGGGGGGGGGTAGGAAGGGTGCTTGAGCTTGAAATAGCAAAAGCAGAAGAGGGATTCCAGGTCCTGGAAAGGCAACCAGCATGATGCTCGAAATAGGAGAGAGAGGGAAGATGGGTTGGGTTTGACTTGCTTTAGATGCAAGTAACAGCTACCAATGTTACCGTTGAGCCAGAGACCAATAGATCTAACTAGGGGTTGGATATGAACTATACCCTTAGCAGATAACCAGTCAAAGTAGAATTTACCACAGTGAAATGAATTAATTGTTGGATTGGTAAAAACTAAGAACAAGCTAGGCAAAGGGTTGAAGAAAGGATGAGAATTGGGAAAATCCTTTGGGATGGAGATGATAGAGTGGATTGAAGACTGCAAGATAGAGGAACTGCTATCCAATGGATCCAAAAGAGGTCTACAGATGCACACTGCTTTGAAGCAATGGCTGACATCTCTTTCAAGACCAGAATCCATGGATGAAGAGGGAAACAGTTCACTTGGGATGATCCAACAGCTCCACTCCATTATGCCTAAAGAATTGAAGGCCTGGACAAAGGTAGCCTGGATCATCACGAATCCTTCTACAACCATGAAGGATCCAAGGAAGGATATGCTTGCTCAAACTTACCGTTGGGAAGAACTTGGAGGAGAGAGGAGAGAGAAGAGAGCAACATATTTTTTTTAGTGTAGCACAAAGTCTTAAGTAATTGATTTTTAATTAAATTACAAATTAGCGAATTTAATATTTTGCACATAATATATTTCATAATAAAACTCTCATTTATTGTATTGGTAATAGTTAATTAATAGAGTATGAGAGATTCTCACTATAGCACCTATATATTACTTGATTCTACGTGTTAATATTCTAAAAGTTAGGAAATAATATTATATAATAAATATAAATTATTCTAAAAATTGCGAAGTCAAATTTGTAAAGAGAGTAGTTTGGTATATGGATATTTTAAATGGTTTTGAATGTAAATGAATGAAAAAAGAGAGGATGAGATCTAATAATTTTTATTTATATATTTTTTTGTTTTTTAATAACTTTTCTTTTCAAATAAATAAAATTAAAATTAAAATTATCCTAAATCATGAGATTTAACAAAAAAAATTACGAGATTCGAGATCGAGCAAAAACTAGATCTAGCCGTGTCCGTATTAAAAAGTAAAAATTCATTACGAGTTAGTCTAATGCATTTCGTTACCAATTTGTCTTTAATTTTAAAGTAGACTTTGTAAATTATAATCAAAATTTTTATTTTACAATTTTAAGGGTGTTCAATAACTTCTAATAAAACCTTGTATAAAGGAGGCGTTCCATCTTCTAAATCTTTTCATTTTTAGTTGATATATATTTTAATTTAATATCATAGGTCAAGTGTTTATATGAGTTTTTCACTCTTTTTGTTTTTATATGAAATTATTATTTCACCCACCAATAAAATAGTTAAATAATATTTGTTCTTTAAACTTTTAAAGTTTAATGTCATTTATTTATTTTAGTTTTTTTTTAATGTTTTTGTGCTCTTGGTATTAAAATCATATTCGAACAAAAAATTCAAGAATGTGAATGAAGTTAACATCGTGCATAAATTCATCATTTCTTCTATTAATTAAAAAATTTGGTTTAGTCACTTCGTCAATTAATACAAACTGTTCAAAAAATTCGGATTTTGTTTACAAATTGTTTATGATTTATGAATCTATGAAGGAGTAAAACGTATCGAACAATACTATGAAGATCATAATATTATTTCGTGATAAAAGTTTCTTAGCCACTAGTCTTTTAGAGAGAGAAAGTTGATAAATATAGAGAGAGAAAGTATATTATAATAATAAACAAATCTGGGGCTCTTTTATGATACAATTAATGGGCTCCAGATGCCTAACTACTTAATAATTAAAAACTTAGCCCTTACCTTTATTGTTTATTTATAATTAGTCCTTTTCAATACATATTTTGCAGTCTTTTCCTAATTTAAGTACTTCTTCGCAATTACCTCCCTCATCTTTTATCCTTCCTTATCAGTAGCCCCCGAGTCCTTGTGAAAATGTTTTTGGCAAGGACTGTGATGTAATCTTTTAATTTCTTCTCATCTCTAACTTTCCTTAAAATTTCACATTCACTTCCTCGAAAGACATCTTCTCGCAATTAACTTTCTGATTTCCTTGAAATAATCATTCTAAGTTTATAAAATCCCTCTTCGAATTTCATCTTTAAAAACAATTTACTCCGTCGAAAATATGCATAATACTTTACCTCATCGACAATATTCATGTGAATGTGTAGTCCTCCAACCCTTGCAATATGTTAGCAAAGACTAGAAAACATCAAGATTTCCTAATATTTTGCCTCCTCGAAAAGATCTCCTCGAAAACATTCATATGAGCACAGCCCCCCAGTCTTGGCTGACATATTGCGAAAACTAGATCATAATAAACGTCCTTCGAATATCTTTTGGTAATAAACTTCCTTGAATTTTCAATTGCGCTCTTTCATATTCCCACCAAACCATCTCCTGCCTTTTCTTTAGTGATGTCATCCTAAAGAAAATCCTATAACTAAATCTTTTTAGAGATACTATCGCATTTCCCAAAATCTCTCATCATATCATTTGTCCCTTCACCTTCCATCACACTTCCCAATACAACAAAATTACATCTATGCTACCAATAAAACCCATAGGCAAACAAAGGAAAATGTCCCCAGGCCTTACCCCTCAAAATCCCATCTGGCTTCTATAAATATTCCTTCCCAACTCACACTTTTCAATCTAGACTATATTCTGCTCAAAACATTTTAGAGAGATAAAGCCAGCTTATGCCCCCTAAAACTCGTCGAATTCCAGAGTGGCTATTCATTAGTCAAAAATTCGAAGAAAAACTTGTTGCTGGTACTTACGTTAAAACTCAATTTGAACCTCCTGTAACCACATCCTACGGTGCCTGGCCTCCATCGGAAAATTATTCTGCCATCATTCCCTTCGATATTTCTTTTCAATCCCTCAACTCTAACCTTAACGCCCTCGAATCCATGGGTAAAGATAAACAACACAAAAGCTCTTATAGCTAGAGGAAAACGCATCACAAAGACAGGAAAAACTCCAAAGGATACAGACGCTCTAAAGAAGCCCCCTCGAAACCCCAAAGTCCGACCCCAATTCAAATCAACAACCATCCTCCTCAGAAAGCCGCCGGCTCTGGATCAGATCTACCGGCTACCCCCTCGATGACAGGGCAATGAAGTCCTAGATTTACTCCTTCAAGAGTTACAATTAATGATGAAGAAGTACAATCAGCGAAAAACAAAGCCCTAAAAAACAAAGGAAAAACAATTGCCTCATAAAACACCAACTCAGTTCAAAATGAGACACCCAACACAGATGCAAGCAAATCCGATAGTCCTTCCTTGGCCTCCTCGAGTCAAGTATCTACAACCCCTCCTGAAAA
Organism: Limnanthes douglasii subsp. nivea; assembly: GCA_036936605.1. Classification (NCBI taxonomy): domain Eukaryota; kingdom Viridiplantae; phylum Streptophyta; class Magnoliopsida; order Brassicales; family Limnanthaceae; genus Limnanthes; species Limnanthes douglasii. Next base: position 20,510,284 of record JAUPFV010000001.1, on the reverse strand, counting down.
TTCTGAAGAACAGGCTCTAAGAATTGCTCCCAAGTCCAAAGGTGATATTACGCTCCCTCTGGAACTCGACGCCATCGTGGGCAACAATATTCGAGGCATAGAAAACAAACACTTGGTTATGTCTTCATAATATCTCCTATAAATACTTCTTGCCATCGAAAGAAACCATGACAAGAACTAGATGGGGCATTCCTCCGTACATTACCATCAGATTTCCAGTGGAAGGTGAGACTCTATGGTCGTTAAAGATGATGAACTGGTCGTATACACAGATATCATGAATTGGGGGTTGAGGTATCCTTTAAATCCATTCTTCATCGAATATTTTGCTAAAATCGACCTCTGCCCACCCAAGCAGGTCCAAACATGTCGTACACGCTTATGGCGTGTATCATGGCCTCGAGAATTTCTGGAAACAAATTTTTCTTGGAGGAGCTTATAGGATTGTGAGGCTTGGCAAAAAATAAATTTTCCGCCTTTTATTCACTAACCTTTGGCCGAAGACAAAAAGTAGTGAAAGATTTGCTTGAAGCTGATAAGAAGCGGAAACAAAAATTTATCTTCTTCTCCGGACATTGGGAGACAGGCTCTGAGTCAACCCCCTCGAACCCACACAAGCTCTCTCTTTTGTGGACTAACAGAGGTAAAATTTCCAACTCCTACCTTAATCTTCTTCGTATAATTGTTTCACAAATTTTACTCCTCGAATTTTTGCACAACCATGACTGGTAACTCTAAGCCCTACGCTGATTATGTGGAAAATGCCACCAAGGTCTTTACCAAACTGAATGAATGGGCCAAAGAAACTTGGGAAAACAAATTTCGGCTATGCTTCATGAATACCAATTTAGCCAAGAGTCGATTATGGAGGCTAAATCCCTTAGATATGTTATCTGTAAAGGAATTGATGGCTCCTGCCCCAAAACAAGAAGTCCTCGACCGTCTTGAGACGAAAGACATTGTTATTTACCTCCCAAAGCGTTCTCGGGCTAAAAGCCACTTGGATGATTCCAAAGAGGAAGTATCAACCAAAGATCAACAATCAAATTCCGAAAGATTAACTGTCATTCCAAAGCCATCATCTTTGAAAAACGCTACTGCAACCACAAAAGAAAAAAGAACCCAAGAAAAAACAAGTAATTCTTGAACCTATTCAAGAAATATCAAAGGGTACCGGAGACCAAGATGCTTTTACTGGAGATAAAGATAAAGAGAATTCAGGTCAGGCTCCAAACTCCTAACTTACTCTTTCTCCAAGTACCTCATCGAATAATGATCCTCTCCCACAATTGGCCCCTCTTCCTATTCCGCAAAGTGATCCCCCACAAACTGTTGACCCCGTCATATTGACTGGAGAGTCCTCAAAATTTGACTCTGCTGAAATGGGCTCTCCCAGCAGTTCCTTCAAAATTCCTCAGGGAGACGACTTTTCCCTTAGTGTTCGAAGGCTACTTCATGCCTCTGTCACTATGGGAAAAAAGATGCAGCATCCGGAAGACATGAAAAATCATTACAAATTCAAAGCTTCCCTTGCCTCCTCCCAGCTTGAAGAGATGAAAAAAAACATTCTCATCTGGAAAAACAAGCTGATGCACTTTGGGATGCCTCAGAAAACTATGTTCTACTTCTAGAAAAATGCTGTCAAGAAGAAAGGGATCTCTACCATAAAAAGACCGATGCTCAAGAAAAACTCCTTACAACCCTCAAAGAAGCTCATCAATTTTCAACAAAATGCTTTACGGAGTGCCTCACAGACTTCGAGAGGATAGTAAGAGAAAAACGATATCTGTTAAGGAACCTTAAGAAGGAAAAAAAGCAGCTGTAGATGCCTATGCTGATAAATGTGTGGACAAGTTGAATGCCAGGGACGCAACCATCCGAGCAGGATTAATCACTGAGATCCATGAGAACTATCCTGAGTATGACTTAGGTAGTTTCTGGAAACTTGTCCCCCCTGAACTTCTCCCACCTGGTATTGTTGTGAGTGAGAGTGACACGTCAGATTCCGAGGATAGTGATTCATCAAAAATTCTAAGTAATCAATAGTTTTTTTTGTTCCATCCTTTTTGTATAAGTCCTCATTAATTTCGAGGTAATTTTTGTAATGATGTCAACATCTTCCAGAGAAAATTTGTCTTATCCAATTTTCTTTGTATGCCAATATTTAGAACACCATTCATCAACTTATAAAATTTGGGACTACATATTAGGTATGACAATAATTGTATGTCACCTTTGATTAGAGAGACGAATAATTGCATGCCAACTTGCGTTGGATATAATAGTTGCTTTATGCCAACTTTTGTTGGACATAATAATCATTGTATGCTGACTTTAGTCATGCATAATTACAGTTGTCATAGTTGTTGATCATCTGCTTAACTGATCACGACTTGTAAAAGTCAGAAACAATAATTCGAGGCAAAAGTTAAAATATATTTATCAGCTAATAATGATACCTCATTAAAACCTTCTTGTGCCTAACATGATAGGAAAGAGTATGCCTTCGCTGTTTTTCTAAAGAAAAAAATAGAAAAGAAAAGTTATATGCCAAGATTTTTATTCTTACTCAAGGTAAAACTTCAGATGTTCTATGTTCCATGGATGCTTGGGGCTTCTCCCCTATTTATCCTTTAACCGATACGTTCCCTGTTTCAATCTCTCTGTTACTTCATAGGGACCTCCAAGTTCGGTCCCAATTTTTCGAGGTTTTTTTTCTTGGTGTGAAGAATTTGTTTTCGTAACACTTTATCTCCCACCTTAAAATCCATCTGCTTTACTTGTGAAGCGTATCTACTTTTTATTAATGTTTGATAATGTAGGGACTTCAACTGTGCACGTCTCCTCTTCTCTTCCACCAAATCTAGTTCTACTGCCCTGCCTTGATCATTCAACTCCTCTATGTATGCTTCCACATGGCATGAAGGGAAAATAGTTTCCGAAGTTACCACCGCATCCATTTCGTAAACCAAAGCAAACGAAGATTCTGAAGTCGCTGTTTGCGGTGTTGTTATGTAAGCCCACAACACTTCCTGTAAATAATCTGGCCATTTTCCAGCTTTTTTTTCCAAATTTTTCTTTAAATCGTCAAGAATCGTTCTATTGGTGCCCTCCACCTGCCCATTAGCTTTCGGATGAAATGGAGCAGAAAATCATGGTTGTATGCCCTTAGAAACGCAAAATATCTTAAATTCCTTGTTGTCAAATTAGGGTCCATTATCCGTTGTGACTTTCTTTGGACCTCCAAAACGACAACAAATGTTTGAAACAACAAACTTAATGACATCCTTTGTCTTTGTTCCAGCTAAAGGATCTGCTTCCACTCGTTTAGAGAAATAATCAACCGCCACTATAATCGTTTGTCTTCTCCCGGATGCCTTGGCAAAGGTCCAACCAAATCAATTCCCCAACGATCGAATGGTAAGACTTCGGAAATAATCTCAAGAAAACTCATGATTTATGTATTATATTGGCATACCTCTGGCACGTATCACACCTTTTTACCAATTCTTTAGCATTATTTGATATCGACAGCCAATAATAACCAGCTAGAAATACTCTTCGAATCAGTGCTTTATACCCACAATGCGCCGATCCTTCCCCGTCATGTAATTCTGATAAAACAATTTGTGACTCTTCCTTTGCTAAATACCTGAGCAAAAGCCTACTAAAAGATTTTTTGTACAAAACTCCTCCTAACAAAATATAACCATGGGACTTGAATCAGACTTTTCTAGCCTCTGATTTATTCGTTGGTAAAACATCATTCTCCAAAACTTCAACAATTTTCAACCTCCAATCTTCCATAACAACATTATTCTCCCCATCTATTGTCATCAACTGCTCTATATTTCTTGTAATCAAGGGACACTCCTGAGTTATGACCCAAGGATAATTTTCTGAACGTGAGGCAGCTGCTAAAGAATCAGGAATCAAATTCGCTTATCTTCGAACGTGTTCGTATCTAACTTCATCAAAAGTTAAAACCAAATCCTTCAAGACTTTCAATTATTTTACTAGCTTATCCTTTCTTGCCTATGATTCTCCCAATGCTTCTTTAATCACAAGTTGTGAATCGCTGATCAACTTAACCCTTTTTGCCCCCACATACTTGAGCCAGCCTCAACTCTGCTAACGCCGCTTCATATTCTGCCTCATTGTGTGTTGCTTTAAAGCAAAAAAGTATGGCCTGAGACCTTGCTATCCCATCCGGGGAGATTAACTGTACCCCAGCACCACTTCCAGAAACATTCGACCCTCAATCAGTTCGAACTAACCATTCAATATTATCCTGCTGATCACGACCTTCATATCTGCTCGCTCCGAATGAAATTCGACCAAAAAGTCTGCCAAATCTTGAGCATTTATAGTTGTTGGAGGATCAAAGGTTATGTAAAAATCTCCAAACTCGACCGACCACTTTGTCATTCTTCCTGAGATATCCAACCTCTGCAACAAACATTTCAGAGGGAATGCTGTTCGAACTAATATGGAATGCGCTTGAAAATACGGTCTCATTTTCGAGCAGCTGTTACTAAGGCGAAAGCTAACTTTTCTAACTTCAAATACCGTTTCTCCGAATCTATAAAACTCTTGCTAATATAGTACACCGACTTTAAAACATCAAGCTATTCACGAAGTAACACAGTGCTGACTGCAAAATATGATACCGACATATAAATAATCAACTTTTCTCCCAACAAAGGCTTAGAAAGTATTTCTGTGGACAACAAATACTCCTGAATCTGGCGAAACGCTTCAGAACATTCTTCAGTCCAACTAAACTTACTGGTATTTCTGAGCACTTTAAAGAAAAGCGCACATTTATCCGATGAGCGAGAAATAAACCTGTTGAACACTGTTAATCTTCATGTCAAAAGAAAGATTTAGTCATATTTTTAGAATTTTTCCATCAGGATACTTATATTCTTCGTGATCATCGTCCGGAACTAAAAACCCGAGAGACTCTCTAGGATCATCACAGGGCATTGTTATTGGGAGAGTCCCCTTTATTTGTTATGCTTTCTCCGACCCGCCTCCTCGAATTTGCTTTGTGGAAAACGCTATCTGGTAACACTCTCTAGCCATCTTCTGACTGCTCCTTATTGTTCCGATATTGTTTCCTACCACGTAATTCAAACATTGGTGTACCGTAGAGATAACACTATGCGTTCTTAATAACCAGGAACGGTTTAAAATCGCATTGTAAGATGTTGGTTCGTCAACCACTATAAACAAAACCTAAACCTCATTTTTCAATGGTCCCCGACCAAGCTCCACCACGTACTCAAATTCTCTAACAACTATTGTTGTTGCCCCTGTAAAGCCAGCTATAGTTTTATCCGACCGCCGTATCAAATGTGGGTCAGAAATTCTCCTATAAGTGCTCATGAATAGAATATTGGCCAAACTGCCCGTATCAATCAATATTTTCTACACCTGATCACCAGATATCCCTACAACAATCACCATCGCATCCTCATGCGGACCTGCTATGTTTCTCATGTCATCATCATCAAAACAGATAATTGGAGAGGGAAAACGGTACATCTGTGCTGAAACCCCTACTTCCAATTGCGTAGTCAAATTAACTATGTGTCTCTTTCATAAACTGTTGGAATTTCCTGAAATCGTATCACCTCCAAAAATAGCTAACGTTTCAAAGAACGCACAAAGGTCGCCAACTTTTCCTCTGGGAACGATTTCCTCTACCATATTTATGTCATTTCGTCCCACATTGAGATCCAAATACTCTGTAGCAATATCAAAAGCATCCAACTCTTCAGAAATTACCATTGTCGTGTCAACATTCTTTGGAACAGCCTTTGTCTTCGGAATATTCAGTGTATGTTTTTTCACAAAATCCAGTAACATGCCGTTCTCAATTAACGCCTACACTTCTTTCTTCAAAGCAATGCATTCCTTCGTATCATGTCCAATATCTTCATGATACTTACAAAACCTATTAATGCTTATGCTTTCCCTTGGGGTCTGGATAGGAAAAGGATTTTGGAATTGTACTGTTGCCTTAGCCTCGTCAAATATTGTAGCCACATTTTCTGTTAGCTCTGCAAAATAGTTCGGACGAATCCACTTATTCGAAATAAGCCTAGCTCCTTGCTGCGTGTTGTAGTTCTGCTGATTCGTTCTTGGCCTTGGCGGATATTGGCTCACCACCTTAGGATGCACATTTACACGAGGTGCTTGGTTGCTAGACTCGGACCTCTGAAATTGATTCTGCTTCAGCTGATCACTTGATCCTTTCTCTGAAGCCTGAGTTTCCTCTACTAGAATTCTTTTTTCAACTTGATCAAGTAGAGCTCCAAAAGTCATCGCTTGACTCTCTGTCACTGTATCCTTCAAAAGTATGGGGAGGAGTCCCATTCTGAAAGCTGCTAATGCCACAGAGTCTTTGCAATACTCCATATCCGTTTTTGTTTTCACAAACCGGTTGGTATAATTTTTCAGCCTCTCCCCCACTCTTTGCTTATAGTAGATTACTGTATCTCTATTGGCTCAGAAATTTTTTCTCCCCACAAAATGGTGCCTGAAGATATTCCAGAACATGTAGAAATTATTTATAGAACCTTGCGGAAGCCTGTTGTATCACTTGGAAGAAATTCCCTTGAAAGTTTGAGAAAATTCTCTGCACAACAATTTATCATCATCATCATCAAAGTTGATCATGAAAATTTTAAACTGCTCGATATGATTGTCAGGATCCTCTGTTCCGTCGAATTTCTCTAGTTTTTAGATATCAAAATGCTTCGGGAGGTTACCTGACAAAATTTCGGAGGGCAAAGAGGAAGCTCTCCAGTTATGACCTGTCATGTAAACATTAGCCCTCGATTTTTCATGGTTCGGAAAATAGAGCCCTCCCTCGGTAGGCAAAGTATACTGATGTTGCCACTCTGAATTCTGTTGGTCGACATTTTGATTCCCAGAAGGAAAATTCCTCTGGTTATAAACTTGCTCATCAGCATGCTAATTCTTTTCCCTTGGATTTTTTTTCTCCGAACTTCTTCCTCTCTGGTACTCCACGTGCTCTCTACCATGCCTTTTCTTACGACGACTCCTTTCAGGAGACGAATCTAGTGAACTATAGCGGGAATAATCACTCGAGTCAGAAGATTCTATGTGGCGCTTTCCTTTCCTCCTTGAAGAATATCGACCACGCCCTTTATACCTATCATCATTATCTCTAGGACGATGATATGCTTCACGTTCATCTTTTCCATTGTCATTTTCCTTCCGAACCTCATAACGAATATTTCCCTAGATAGCTTCTTTTTCTGCTCTTAACTTTTCGATTTCCATCAGCAACTCGTTTATCTAAGCCACTAAAATGGACTCATCCAAGATTTCTCCCAAACACTGACCTTCGTGCCTTCTGAAGTCCACATTGCTTCGGAAATTATTGTCGACGATATTTTCCTCACATTTATTTACATCCAACTCATGTTTATCGATGTTCTTGTTTGGATTAAAACTAGTTATTGGAAAACGAAAACCGACATGCTAATCTTCGTTTCCCACAGACAGCACCAATGATGATTTATGAATCTATGGAGGACTAAAACGTATCGAACAATACTATGAAGGATTATTTCGTGATAATAGTTTATTAGCCACTAGTCTTTTAGAGAGAGAAATTTGACAAATGTAGAGATAGAAAGTATATTATAATAATGAACACCATTTCCCAAATACGGGGGGCCTTTTATAATACAATTTATGGGTCCCACATGCCTAACTACCTAATAATTACAAACTTAGCCCTTATATTTATTGTTTATTTATAATTAGTCATTTTCAATACATATTTTGCAGTTTTTCCCTAATTTAAGTACTTCTTCGCAATAACCTCCCTCATCTTTTATCCTTCCTTATCAGTTTCAACTCTATCGATGTAGATAATAGCATATTGAGAATTTAAAAATATCATAATTTTTTTTACACTTAGTGTTTCATGTCGGAAGATATGGATCAGTCAATTCTTATTGATGTAGTTGGTTATTGTCGATAAAAGGTCCAATTAATATGTAATCGAATAAATGAAATAATTGAGAATTATAACAAATAAAGAAAACCAATTATGAAGGTAAATATATCAATACCGGGTCAAACTTGGGTTTTCCAAATGACTGAATCCTAATGTTTACAGTTAAAACTAAACATAAGAATATTAAAAATTAGTCAATTAATGGTCTTTCACCATAGTGCATAATATAATGGTATAATGCGCTTGGATTTAAGTCCAAACCCACCGGTTGTACTTTTATACATAAATGGATAATTAGTAGACTATTGTTTTAATCAATGATAACCTAAAAATTCAGCCACACTAGTGGTTAGATAGATATACAGTCACTTTCTCTTATTTCTTTTTTTTTCCTTTTTTCTTGCTTTAGTATACATGATCCAAGTTATCAAGAATAGATACAACATTAGAAAATCAAGTTTAATAGTAACAACAGGAATAAAGCATCAAACAGTATTGTTACAATAAGTGATTTCTATGATACCTTATGTCATATGTAAGTTTATATTCCACTTTTCTATTCATCAATTTCTAAAGAGGATTGATTATTTCAGTTCTAGATGTTTGAGTGACTATAAAATACAATAATTGGTATCAAAGTCAATCTCTTGTAAAATGATTTGTAATATTGTATGTATAATCAATTGAAAATTATTATGATTTAATTTGAGTAAAGAATCCACATTATTGGGATACTGATTGTTGTTTGAGTTAAATATCGTATGGATTTAGGGTTTAAATCATGTTTTAATTGATTTGATTAGACATAAAGATTTTGTGTTTATTGTATTATGTTTCTAACGACATGCCAAATTCAAAGTTTTTATTCAATTTTGGGCTTGATTTGTTTGTAAAAAAAATTATTTTGTTGTTAAAAGACCCAAATTCTAGTAGAAACTTGTGATAATAAAACTTAGCCATGATAACCCATGATGCTTATGCGATAAGCATTTTTTCGGACGGTAGCTACAACGTCAATCTAGTTTTGGCCGCAACAACTGGATGTTTCGTTGTGACATTGTGACAAATTATTTTCTTGTCGCGATCAAGTTGTAATTGCATCAAAAAAATACCTCGTTGTAATTATGCACCTTAGGGTGCACATTGAGGGTCTTCCTTTGACTTGTGACCACGTGCTATGTTTGGACATGTTTTTTTATGTGTGGTTCTAATTTGTTGTTTGGGAATGTGGTTTTTATAAGACAGGAAACTGTATTCAAACTGTTATAATTTTGACATGGTATTAAAGAAACCATTTTCCCAGTTTTATCAAATGTCTCTTTTAGGACAACCACGGTACTAGCTTCACACATTGACCTAAAACTTAAATAAATAGATGTTAATACCATTTTTAATGGTGAAATTAAGAAAATGATCTATACAGTACAACCTCAAAACTTTATTATTGATGATTCAAATTTAATGGTATGAAAACATAACAAAAAACCCATTCATAAGCTAAACCGATTTCTCAAAAATGGTACCATAAGTTCTTCGTGGCAATAATCTCGTTTGGTTTTGAGATAAACCTGATTGAGAACTGTGTGTATTAAAATTTCAGTGAGAGTAAGTTCATTTTTTAGTGCGGTATATTGATGGTATAATGTTGGCCGCAAAGTATAACAAATTGTTGCATACTATAACAAATTTCGATTGAAGAAATTTGATATAAAATATCTAGTAATGTAGTTTTGGATTGGAATTTCAGATTTATCAAGATTGTTTCCATGAAATCGTGATATTTTCATGATATATATATATATATATATATATATATATATATAATATTGCAATTCTTATCAATGGAAAATTGAAAGTGAGTTATATCTCTACTATGACCTGTTCATTTATATATGAAGTAAGACCAATAGGATAAAACGGACCGATACATGATAAATGAAGAGACTATAATGAACCTGGTATTATTTTGATATACATAATGTTGGTTTAACAATAGAGTGAATGATGGCAAACCATAATAAAATATAACTAAGACGAGCTAAGAAAAAATAAAAAATAAAAAAATGATACGTCAAGATAAAGAATTTAGACGAGTTATAAAAAAATAAGAAAAAATAAGAGAAGTGAAGACTAGATGAATTTGAGTGACTTAAACAAGCTAAGTAAAAATATAAATAAAATAATAAGATAGTGAGGTGATCAGTATAAGAATTACGTCAAGTAGATCACATGATTCTCAAAGATCCAATAAGGTTTAAGAAGCTTCCAATAATATTACTTAAATACCTTAGGTAGTTAGAGAGTATATTAGTCAAAGTTTTAATATCTGTAATATTTTATTTCTTAGATGATAACATGTGACCATATTTACATGTACTATTCATATATTCATTTTAGTCTTTAGGAAATTCTATAAATATGCCTATAAAATTTCATTTGGAGGTGGCTGATTTTTTAGTAATAAAAGTTTTGTTTTGTTTATTTCTAATTCGTGAGTTGTTCAATATTAGTTTCATTCACATTTTGTTTCACGAGGTTTTACCTCAGCATCAAGACCTTGAATACCCGAAAGGAGGCTGACTAAGTTTAAGTCAATGTCCAAAGACAAAGTTTAAGATTGAGGAAATATAAAAGATTCCATATGTTTTGGAATTCGAATAGGTTCATGTATGCTTAAGTTTGTAAAAGACCAATATTTCCTTTGTTTTCGGTTTTTTGGAAGGTATGTAAGTATATGACAATGGACAATTATAAAATGGTCAAAATGATTTTCTGGTATTAGTAACAAATAAAAATACGCATTGACATATATGAAGTCCGATAATTTGGAAATCATGGTGTTTTAACTTAGATTTTAAAAGTCAATATTATGAAAAAATGTAAAGTAACACTAGTTTCATCCTCCATTACGGTAGTGGAACTCATTGCATGCTTTGAGGTCTCTAACTAGGCCTTATGCTTGTAGAATATATAGAAAATAACATAAGCCTATAATGTAACAACAATTTTACAATTCAGTATTGAAACAGTCGTAGGAGCTCGACTAATCCAATCATATAGATGTCGCGTTCCTGCCTATTAAAGAGAGATTATAGACTCTTCAAATCAACATGGTGTATATCAGTACAAACCCTATGGTGAAAAATTCTCTTACTAAAGCAACAATAGTTATAATATTTGTAAACAGACCATTTGATGGGTGTTGTTTAGTTAGATGATCATTAATTTTAGTCGGAGTTGGTAATAAGACCTGAGATATATCTACTATTAGTTGTGTACATTTAAGTTTGGTTACACGTATATGTAATAAGTGTGCTTATTTAAGTTTTATTTGTTTTCCTTGCTTATTATGTAGATATTCGGTTAAGTTAGGACTAGTTAATAACATATATATATATATATGTGATTATATTTCATAGTATTGGTATGTTACACGTCATAATAGATTTATATAATTGATTATTGATGATAATGTGATTATTGTTCATATTTGTATTGAAAATGTATTTAGTCTGGTCATTTATCGTTAATCATCATGTACGAGATTATTAGGTTCATATATGAATAATAAAATTATATAAGCTTCATTAAGTTGATGCATCCTTTAGTAGCATACGTATATCTAAGTGAGAGATTGTTGGAATTTCTATATTATGATGTACCGATGCATATGTTTATTGTTATCGATATCGATCCAATTAATAAGTAATCGTATAAATAGAATTTGACTAATAGTTGAAACCCTTATAAAGGTAATTATATATATATATATTATGTTCCATTATCACAACAATGAAATTAAGAGATGAGATGGTAACTAAATTTAATTTAAAAATTATAATTACAAATTCTATATAAAGAGAGAATACTGAATAAATCATTCACATCACTAACACAAAGGTTCCATCATTGTTGTTGATTAGAATCTGTCTAGAGAGAAGATACGTATCTTCACTTAAGAACTAAAAAATACATAGAATCATAAACAAAAAATACAATGAATCATGATTAAAAGAAAAAATAAAAGCAACAAAAAATAATAATATATGTCTACATCTTCTTACAAGTTTCGTATTCCACGTTTAAAGAATAGTTCATACTCGTACAGAATTATATATTTACGTATGATTTAGGGTTTATGCAATATGAACTCTAACATTTGCATTTTTGAGTATAGGAAGAGCAACCTTGGAATGATGATGCAACATACTGGAGAATATTTGAGGCGAATGACAAACATACCAGATTTCTAGATATGACCTAGTTCATCGTAGTATTTTCAATATCATAAATCTATAATCACATTGGAACAATAAATTTGGTTCACATAGAGGATTTTTGTGAACCACTTACTAAATAAATTTAAGAATTTATATTTGTGACAACCAACTTAGTTATTCAAAATATCTTCATGTCTTGTTTTCTAACATAATCAATGCCAAAAAAAACTTGGTTATTCTAAATATTTATGATAAAAATCTTTGTCCCATTTTTAACGTGATTAATATGACACGATAAATAAGAATTGTGTTAGGTGCGACTCAAGTCCCACATTGTTTCGACATGTGAATGATCAATTGTATATAAGTAAAAATAGATCTTAATTATGTATTTTGAAAGTGGACCAAGATGCGCATAATCTTATTAGAGTGAACGGATGGAAGTCAATTAAAACGAGACTATATTGATTTTTTGTTTGATATAATGCTTTGTTAGGTGCGACCAAAACTTTATATTGATTAGACATAGGAATTATCAATGGTAGTTTGAAGATCAAAATATTAAAATACTCAAAGATCGTATACGAAAGAATCCTTTTAACCGCTTCGGATATCGTTGGATTACTTATATACATTTTCAACCATACAGACTCGAACAAACGTCAAACTTCTAAATTTTTAAAATAAACAACTCCCTATTAGTCTAAAAATCGAATTGATTAATTTGTATACAGTAAAATATGCATCTCTCATATCCTAAACATACTACCTAGGCTATATCATAGTTGAAGTTAAAACTTGAATAAGATGTTGTTTATATCTCTAAATAATATTTATTAAATTATTCTTATTAAATAGTTTTTATAATACTTCAAAGTTTTGGTTAATTACCTTTATAGTATTAATTTTATGGGAAATGTCACACTAAATACCTTATCACCAAACTTATTATTATCTAGTACCCCAACTATTTTTTATGCCTACTAAATCCGCATCTCACCAAACTAATTCATTTTTAATACCCAGCTAATATTTCTCTTCCTGGAATACCCTCAAATGTGTTAATCTATTTTCTCTTCATGTTTAAACTAGTTTCCGAAATTAGAAAAGAGGTAGTTGAAGCTGGGTTTTGTTTTTTTTTCTAACTTTTGTTAGTTCCTGGGTTTTGTTAGTTCCTGTTTTTTTTTAGTTTTCAAAGATTTCAACTTTAATCTGTTTACATTAAAGTGTTGTTTAGGTTATGTGGAGCTGGAATCCATTTTTTTTAAAGTTTTTTCATAGTCGAGATTTGGTACAGGTTTTTTAATGGCGTTTACCTGCTGTTTTGGTGAAGACGATAGCTGAAGTTACTGTTGCATGTTGTTTTATACTGTATCTCGCATTTTGTAGCTGTTAGAGTAGTTTACGCGACGCTAGATGTGCCTCGACTATGACGCTAGATGTTCCTTGACTATGACGCTAGATGTTCATTGACTATGACGCTAGATGTTCCTTGACTACGACGCTAGATGTTCCTTGACTATGACGCTAGATGTTCCTTGACTATGACGTTAGATAAGTTTCACTTGCCAACATCGCGCGAGATGTTCGTTGACTATGACGCTAGACGAGTTGTACTTATGACGCTAGACGAGTTGTTCTTTCCTAACATTTGACTATGACGCTAGACGAGTTGTACTTATGACGCTAGACGAGTTGTACTTGCCTAACATTTGACTATGTAATGGTGTTTTGTTCTTACATGTCTGGTGGTTGAAGACGATACCTATACTACGACGCTAGATGTTCCTTGACTATGACGCTAGATGTTCATTGACTATGACGCTAGATGTTCCTTGACTATGACGCTAGATGTTCCTTGACTATGACGCTAGATAAGTTGCACTTGCCAACATAACGCGAGATGTTCGTCTAATATGACGCTAGACGAGTTGTACTTATGACGCTAGACGAGTTGTTCCTTGACTATGACTATGACGCTAGACGATACCTGTACTACGACGCTAGATGTTCCTTGACTATGACGCTAGATGTTCATTGACTATGACGCTAGATGTTCCTTGACTATGATGCTAGATGTTCCTTGACTATGACGCTAGATGAGTTGCACTTGCCAACATCACGCGAGAAACCCGGGTGTGAGTGGAGTAGAGAAACCTGGTCTGTAATGGTGTTTTGTTCTTACATGTCCGGTGGTTGAAGATGATACCTGTACTACGACGCTAGATGTTCATTGACTATGACGCTAGATGTTCCTTGACTATGACGCTAGATGTTCCTTGACTATGACGGTAGATGTTCCTTGACTATGACGCTAGATGTTCCTTGACTATGACGCTAGATGTTCCTTGACTATGACGCTAGATAAGTTGCACTTGCCAACATCACACGCGATGTTCGTTGACTATAACGCTAGATAAGTTGCACTTGCCAACATCACACGCGATGTTCGTTGACTATGACGCTAGACGCATGGAGGAACATCTATAAGCTCTTGAGTAGTTATAGGGATAGCAACTGCTGCTGCCTCTTTGGATTCGTGTCTCATTGAAGTAGGCATATATGTCATATGGCAAAAGAAACGTGCAGAAAAGGCAATTGATTTGAGTAGACCATTTGGTGAGCCATACCCAAGTCTACTGTTCATGAAAATGAATCTTTTTTTGCTAGTTTAACTAATTTGCATTTCAGTATCTTGGGCATCAAGTGGAAAACACAGTGGAGGTGCACCACAATTAAAAAGTGCAAGATTGTAGGTACCATCTTCATCCAAACAACGGAGATGTAGCTAAGCAAAGAACAAACCGTCATATTGCACATAGTGAGGAAGATCGGGTACTTGAAGCCATAATTGTGGATCTGTGAGGTGAAGATTGATGAATTTGAGAATGGTATTGTTCTTCTTCTATGTTTTACAGAGACGACATATATGGATACATCAGCATACCCAGAATTGAATAAATCGAAGGAGAGAGAAGGAGATGAGTAATAATAATAATCTACTTTCTCTTTCTTCTAGTATTGAGGCTAATTTGATAAAAATATTGGCTTCTTACTACTAGTGTAAGGGTCTTATATTTGGATACTTATTTGGGATTACATACTTGAAAAGGTATTTAGTTGTATTTTTTTCTAATTTTATTGAGCATATCCATATCTTGCTTCCACCTATTAGCTTAAAACTTTTATTGGCATATCCATATCTTGCTTCCACCTATTAGCTTAAAACTGACTCTTTTTCTCTTGAATGAACCTACTTAGAGGCGATTACAATTCTTTATGGGTCGGGCCAAAATCAATATATTCCCAATCCAGGCCTGCAAAAGTAAATCGGGAACTACCCTTAAATCACATCTCCTAAAAGAAGTTGACTTTACATCTATGCGAAGAAGATGAACATGCTTCATGCTTTATTTTTGCAGTTCAAATATTAGAAAGAAAATGGAAAAACCCAGTAACCTGTTCAGGTTCTGTTCGGTGGTAATGGCGCTTATGTTTGCTTACTCTGCATCTGTCCAATTAAACGACCCAGGTACTTCACTAAATTTCATTACATCAAAATCATTACATGTTTTAACTAATTCATTGTCAAGATTGGTACTTTTGGTTTCCACTCTATTCTCTGGCTTGTGCTGTCAATCTGTTGAACTGCAAAATCTATGTCAACAACAACACAAGAGCCAGACAGATAGGTAGAAGCGTGCTGTGGCTTGGAGTTATGTTGTTTGTAAGGGTTGTGATAGAAGAGTTGATGAGCCAGAAAGATGGGCTGTTTCTGTCTTTGGATTTGAGTGAGAGAGTTGTAAGAGAGAAAATTGGAAGTTGGTTGGTTGTGATGTCTATGATTCTACATCTTGAAGCTTGTAGGAAAAGAAACATGGTCTCAAGATATGTTGATTATGGTAAGATACAATTTTTTTTTTACATGGGTATGCTATTAGGTCCGATTTTGGTCCGGATTTTGACGGAACCGAATCGAATCGCTAAGTTTTTCGGTTTGGACGGAATTATACCGATAAATTTTGATGGTCGAATCAGAATCGGTTAAAATTGAAACAAAAATATCGGTTCAGTCCAGTATCGATTTTATCCGATTAGGTTCGGAGGTCTAGAAAAAAAATTAAATCTAATTTATTTTAGTTTTTAAATTTTTTATTAAATAAATTATATAGATATTAAAAATTCAGGGATGGTAATTTGGGTGCTGTCCGGTCCGATCCGGCACGAACGGGTTTTGTCCGGTCCAAACATGGAACGGATTTGGTCTGGAGCAAAAAATTGTAACCTCCAACCGGACCGAGTCGGGTTTAGATTTTGGTTTGTCCGGTCTGTTACGACCCGAAATTATAAAAATATATAAAAATTAATATTTTTTATATATAATAACAATATTATATATATATATAATAAATTAATATATTTAAAATAAATTAAAAAATATTAAAATTAATGTCCGCAAATCGGACCGGATTAACCGACGGACATGAACGAACGTGCTCAGATTTGAAAATATAAGTCTGGAAACAAGACCGGATTCAAGTATAAAAAACGAACTCGACAGGCCGACCTACAGACGGTCCATGGCCATCCTTATAAAATTTAGAAGTTAAACTTTGATTTTTTTTATGGACATTTTCCTTTTCAATAATAATATAATGTAATGTATTAAAAAAATTAAAAAAAAAAACAATTAGTACTCATTGTTTTATCGGTCCGATATATATTTCTTACGTCGGTTTAACAGTTTGATCGGATCTGTTCCAAACAAAATCACTTTGATTCTACCTGTTTTTCGGTTAGTTTTCGAACCGTAAACCAAACTATAAAAATTCGGTCTAGTCACTAGTCCTGGATCCGGTTTTGAGTGATGTTTTGCCTAATGTTGTTGAACAGGAATGATATCACTGGTGGCATTTAGCTATGGACTCCCCTTTGTGTTCTTCGTTCTCCAGAAAAAGGAATTGAAGTTGTGAATGAAATTGGCATAGCTTTGTTGGTGTAATGATGATCACATGTATTTGCTATCCAACAAACATTCTCGGTAGGCAAAACAATTGTGGTCAAAAAACTTACTACCGCCGTAGTTATGTGGCTACTGGCTACTATATAAGAAATGTGACAGCTGAGAGGGCAACTTGGTTGTTCAAACAATTATTTCTTCTTCAGATTAGTTGCTTCAGCAGCAGAGATTTTGTCAACAAAAGCGTGGAGGTCAGTACGAGCTTCTTGAATCTTGACTCTCCATATTGTCTATTGCAACTTAGTAATTTACAAATTCGCTATAAACCACATCTAATCTTGAGTGTTTATGTTTATGCAAATCTTTTATTTTCTTTAGTTGTCAAAAAATCCAAAAAATTTAAAATCCGATCAAAATATTCGATATTGAATCCGTAGAGAACGGATAATATACTATACCCGTATTCAAAATATCCGATATCTGAAATTATAGATGAACAAAAACTAAAAAAATCCAAACCGGCCAAACAAACTAAATAAAAAAATTTGATCCGATGGATTTGAAAAAAAAAATTAAACCGAATTAAAGTCGGTTGATTTTCGGTTTGACTGATTTGGATCAGACCAAACTGAAAGTGCCTAAATAAATAAATAAATATTAAGTACAGAGTTAAGCGAGTGGGAGTCGGTTCGAAGTATTAGCAAATATGAATTTTTATGAAGTAATTTATATTCTTATTGAAATTTATAAAGTATTTTTAATGATGATGAATTTTATTATTAATATTATGTTATTATAAATATATAAAAAAATTAATAATTGGTTTAATAGAATTATTATAATTTTTTATGTTGACTATTTTAGTTTTTTATTAAATTTAAATTTTTTTTTAAAAAATAATTCAAACTGAACCAAACCGATTTTAAAACCGAAAAACCGAACTGAAACAAATCGAAAAAAACCAAACTTTTTTTAATAAATTGGTTTAATAATTTATAAACCGAATTATTTCGGTTTGGGTTAAATATTTATCAAAAAACCGACTGAACCAACCGAATTTCACCCTTATCCGAAATTGTATAAATAAATATATATGATTTTTTGTCTTGAAACATGTTTTTAGTTATCCACAATGCAAAAAATAAAACAAAATACTAACAATTATAAATAAATATAGAGTGTCCATTTTTTTAAATAATGTATTTTATCCCAAATTTAAAGTTGGAAAAATAGTGGCTACCAAACTATTTATAAAGCATGTGGTATTTTTTCTTAACTTTTATTCCACATCTAAAATGTGAAAAAAAAAATTGTTACCAAATTTTATGTAAAAGACATCGCAGTTTTTCAAATTAAATATATTTTTCTTAGTATTATCCCATATCTAAAATAGGAATATAAATTTCCACTAAAACGTCTATAAAATAGCTCAACCAATAGTTCAATTAGTGAAAATTTAGATATTCGGATAATGTTCGTCGGATACCGATATTTTCTGTATCTAGATAATATCTGTCGGATACGGATTCGAATATTATCTTTAAAAAAAATCGAATTCAAATTCAAATTTAAATTTAGATAGTGATTTCGGATTTCGATTTGAATTCGGAGTCGGATAATAATTTCGGATTTCAAATTCTGATGTTAAAAAATTGTATCCGAAATATCTGGTAGACAGTACTACATCTAACCGTCCGTCACTACTATAAAACTTAACCACCGGATTTTTTTATCTCAAGCATGGTTAGTACATCATATCTTCCATACCAGGTGAAATTCAACACCGACCTTGACCTTGACACTGTCTTTCTCCGACCTAATTTATAATTCTATTCCATTTCTAAACCGTTTGTAGACTGCAACGGTCTAAAAGAATTCGCAGTTACTCAAGTCAAGACTTGAGAGAGCTGACCTTGTTTATCATTGTCAGGCCCATTTCTGTAAATCAATCAAAAAAGCCTTGACATAAATTACGTGTCGGTCGGTCCAATATTTTCCCTCGCCTGATTTAGCCCATCTGATTAAAAAAAATATCATAATTAAATTCATCTTTACATCAAAAGTATAAATAAATTAGTTTTGAAATAATATATTTGGTTCTAGTAAATAAATACCATTTATAACAATATAATCATTTGATGAAATAACAATATAATCATTTGATGAAATTGAAAGGATAGGGTTAGGTCTTCAACTACAGTTATGTAGAAGAATTGAAAAGTGTGGCAATAAGGTAGGCCACATTGGATTCTCATAGTCACATAAAATACACCTTTGAATTAAATTGACTTCATAAATTTATTTTCCTAATTCGGCACTAGATTTTATTTAGGTCTTATCTACATAAATTTAAATATAAAAAAAGAAAAAATGAGAAAAATTATAGATTTCTCATTATGTTAGAGCCATAATAGTACAAATTAAGATAAACAAATTTCTTACACTTACAACTTCAAAATCAAAATCAAAATCGAAACCTCTCTTACCGAAAAGATTAAAATTAGTAGAATAAAAAACAATTAATAATTAATAAGCTAAAAACACATCACAATAACACATATTATTATGATAATGATGATCGTCATCTTCATCTTCATCATCATCGTTATCGTTATCCATAAACAGAGCCATACGAGAGAGCCATCAACAGAACAGCAGCTTGCTCGTCTTCACCGAGCTTCCTTCTTTGCTTCTCAACTGTCGATCTCTGTGTTAAAACTTCTCTTCCCAATGCATACAGCCTTTGCTTCAACGACTCGCCGAGCTTACCACCGCCATTACTGCTGCTGCTACTACTGCTACCACTACTGTTACTTCCACTTCGTTTTCTAGGCTTTTTCAACTCCGATCCGTCCACTACAACGGCTCTTCTTTTCTTCCTGCTCCTGATCCCACACGCGTTGCACAATGACTGTAAACACGAAATCGAAGAAAACGATATTAGTCATTAGAAGATAAACAAGAGTAACGATCGGTATAACGATATAACGATATAACGAACTATTGTTACTTGATCTGTTCACTCGATTTGTGAAACTCACCTTAGGACCGGCCGGACCGCCTCTCCAGAGCGGAGTTTTGCTCGTACCACAATCAGCGCAAGTTTTCTTTATATCTTTCGTCTCTGTAACAGAGATTTGCTGAACTATTAGTTCGTTTTCATCATCGGAAACCGCAAGCTTGTGGTTTAGCTTTGTATCATCCGATTCCGATCTCTGCAAAGATTTACAAACAAAGAAAGTTAACAAACTTGATCAAAGTGAAATCGGAAGTGAAAAGATCGATCTGAGTAGCAAATAAGCTGTGATCACTCACTTTTGAAGTCGGATCAAGCATTTTCGCTAGCTAGATACGAGATCAACACCGATATGGATCGAGTAAGCGAAGTCCACTATAGATCTAGCTGATCAACACCGATCGTAGCTGATCAGCAAAAACTAAGATCGGAGTAAGAAATCAAGATCAAGAAAGTTAACGATCAGTGATCAAGAAAAGACTACTACTAGATCAAGAATGAATTTGAAACGAGTGAGTGTCTCGAGATTCGGGTTGAGCTAGAGAGAGAAAGAGAGTGAGCAGTGGAGGGATGGTGTGTGCTTATCAAGAGAGAGAAGAATCGAGCAGAGAGACACACGCACCGCACGGATTAGATCTATTAAAAGGATTTTGAAATGAGACGCGAAACCCTAGCATTTGAAACTCAAATTTACTATTCTGTCCTTTTTGTTAATGCTTAATCTCGAATAAACCACCCGCCAAAAAAACACCTAAAAAAAAGAGCGGCACTTTATGTTGCTTGTTTTGGCTCTTAAATCCTCTAATCAAAATTTTCATATTGGCGAAATCGGTGTTCATATGATTTTTGAAATTTGGATAGTTTTTTAATTTGCTCTTTTTGTTTTGATCGATACATACTAATAAATAATAGGAAAATATTGGATTTAGTTTCGATGCAACAATTGTATTGGAAATATATTTATGTACTTAATGAGGTTTACTTAATGAGGTTTAGACGTTTATGTTCATGTTTAAGAATTTAATGTTTCGGTAGACATCTTAAGTAATATTTTAAGTGATTGAGTTTTTTTTTTAGTATTTGGTTTTTAATATGTATATAATATAATGGTAGATTTATTTAATTAATATTTTAATTAAAATAGTATAACACGATATTTATTTAAAATTTAGATAGAATAAGGGATAAACGAAACATCCAGTTGTTGCGGCCAAAACTAAATTTGTAGCTACCGCTCGACAAAATGTTTATCACATAAACATCATGGGTTGTCATGGCTAAGTTTTATTTTAACAAGTTTCTACTAGAATTTGGGTCTTTTAACAACAAAACAATTCTTTTTAACAAACAAATCAAACCCAAATATTGAATAAAAACTTTAAACCAAATATTGAATAAAAACTTTGAATTTGGCATGCCGTTAGAAACCAAACAATAAACACAAAATCTTAATGTCTAATCAAATCAATTAAAACAATCAGTATCCCAATAATGTGGATTCTTTACTCAAATTAAATCAAAATAATTTTCAATTGATTATCCATACAATATTACAAATCATTTTACAAAGGATTGACTTTGATACCAATTATTGTATTTTATAGTCGCTCAAACATCTAGAACTGAAATAATCAATCCTCTTTAGAAATTGATGAAAAAAAGTGGAATATAAACTTACATATGACATAAGGTATCTTAGCAATCACTTCTTGTAACAATACTAGTTGATGATTTATTCCTGTTGTTACCATAACACTTTATTTTCCAATGTTGTATCTTTTCGTGATAACCTGGATCATGTATACTAAAGCAAGAAATAAAAGCGTGACTGTACATCTATCTAACCACTAGTGTGGCTGAATTTTTAAGTTATCATTGATTAAAACAATAGTCTACTAATTATCCATTTATGTATAAAAGTACAACCGGTGGGTTTGGACTTAAATCCAAACGCATTATACCATTATATTCCGCACTATGGTGAAAGACCATTAATTGACTAATTTGTAATCTTCTTATGTTTAGTTTTAACTGTAAACGTTAGGATTCGGTCATTTGTAAAACCCGAGTTTAACCTGGTATTGATATATTTACCTTCATAATTGGTTTTCTTTATTTGTTCTAATTCTCAATTATTTCATTTATTCGATTACATATTGATTGGACCGTCTATTGAAAATAACCAACAGACATCAATAAGCATGGACTGATCCATATCTTCCAACATGAAACACTAAGTGTCGAAAAAATTATGACATTTTTAAATACTCAATATGTTATTATCTACATCAATAGAGTTGAAACTCATAAGGAAGGATAAAAGATGAAAGAGGTAATAGCAAAAATAGTACTTAAATTAGAGAAAGACTCCAAAATATGTATTGAAAAATGATTAATTATAACTAAACAATAAAGGTAAAGGCTAAGTTTGTAATTATTAGTTAGTTAGGCATGTGGGACCCATTAATTGTATTATAAAAGCCCCAAATTTGGGGAAAGGGTGTTCATTGTTATACATGTTTATAAGTATTTCAATAATTACTTATTGATATTGGTTACGACATAATAAATCAACTGAGTTAGTTTATGACAAAGATAAAAACAAGTAGGCAACAATCATATGACATGCTCAAGTGTCAGACTCACTGGTTAATGATTTGGTTGGGAAGAGATAAATTGACTCATGTAATCTCGTGTGGAAAGAATTAAATGTATATGCATTAATTATATTTGTTCCTTATAAGATAAATTACATCACCATATATTTAATGAATAAAAACCTGATATCTCATTTTCTCTTTTATTGTGAACAACTGATATTATATTCTATTATTCTCCTCTTTTATATTTATTCACAATTGAGATCTTCCTAATAAGATTTTACAACATCAATTTGGATTAAAAAAATGGTAATTGTTAATCTTGCACATAATTTTGATTCGAAATTTGAATTAAAAATATTGTATTTATAGGACTCGAGTCAGGTATTATATATGTTTTTTCTATTTAATTATTTTCATAATAATATTTATTTTATTTTATAAGAAATGTTTTATTGGATATATCAAACCCTTAAAATTTGATACAAAATTGATTAGAAATCAAATAAATAGACAAAGTGAGAAATAAAGATTTATTTTTTAAAATTAGAAAAGTAAAACTGAAAACACTCGTCTTTCATTTATAAATGTAAAAATAAAAATAAATCAAACATTAAAGATATTTTATTTTATAGGATAGATTACAACATACAATCTTATTTTATTATTTTTCCTTTTTTATTTTATAACATTCATAAAAATAATTTATTTTTTCCAAAATTATTTCAGACAATATTAAAGGTTCTTTTATCAAATCAAAAGATTATTTATTGATATTTCTCAAATCTTATTTTTATTATTTTATATCATATTTTATTATTTATAAAATATGTTTGTAAGTATTTAAATAATTTATTTTAATGATTATTTATTGATATTATTTTCGACATAATAAATCAATTGAGTTAGTTTATGATAAGGATAAAAACAAGTAAGGAACAATCATATGACATACATACTCAAGTGTAAGATTCATTGGTTAATGATTTGGTTGGGAAGAGATAAATTGACTCGTGTAATGAGTCGTGTGGAAAGAATTATATGTATATGTATTAATTATATTTGTTCGTTATAAGATAAATTACATCACCATATATTTAATGAATAAAAAATTGATATTTTATTTTTTCTTTTATTGTAAACAGCTGATATTATATTCTATTATTTTTCTCCTTTATATCTATTCATAATTCAGATATTCCTAACAAGATTTTGCAACATCAATTTGGATAAAAAAAATGATAATGGTTAGAATAAAAAACAATCTTGCACGTAATTTTGATTCGAAATTTGAATTAAAAATATTGTATTTATAGGACTTGAGTCACGTATTATATATGTTTTTTCTATTTAATTATTTTCATAATAATTTTTATTTTATAGGAAATGTTTTATTGGATATATTAAACCTTTAAAACTTGATACAAAATTGATTAGAAATCAAATAAATAGACAAAGTGAGAAATAAAAATTTATTTTTTAAAATTAGAAAAATGAAACTAAAAACACTCGTCTTTGATTCATTTATAAATGTAAAAATAAAAATAAATCAAACATTAAAGATATCTTATTTTATAGGATAGATTATTGAAATTAAAAATTAGATCTAAAACATATCAAACATAAAATCTTATTTATTTATTTTGTTTGTTTTCATGTTATGATTTATTTATTATTTTATTATTTTTCCTTTTTTATTTTATAACATTCATAAAGATAATTTATTTTTTCCAAAATTATTTCAGGCAATATTAAAGGTTCTTTTATCAAATCAAAAGATTATTTATTGATATTTCTCAAATCTTATTTTTATTATTTTATAACATATTTTATTATTTATAAAATATGTTTGTAATTATTTAAATAATTTATTTCAATGATTATTTATTGATATTGATTTCCACGTAATAAATCAACTGAACTGAGTTAGTTTATGACAGGATAAAAACAAGTATGGAACAATCATATGACATACTCAAGTGTAAGAGGTTAATGATTTGGTTGTGAAGAGATAAATTGACTCGTGTAATCATTCGTGTGGAAAGAATTATATGTATATGTATTAATTATATTTGTTTTGAACGATACATAATAAATAATGGAAAAATATTGGATTTAGTTAAGAATTTAATGCGGGGTTTATAGTTATTCCAGTAGACATCTTAAATAACATTTTAAGTAATTGGTTTTTTTTTTACTTTTTTTTTTTAGTATTTGGTTTTTAATATGTATATAATATAATTGTAGGTTTACTTAATTAATATTTTAATTAAAATAATATAACACCATATTTATTTAAAAATTATATAAAATAAGGGATAAACGAAACATCCAGTTTTTGCGGCCAAAACTAGATTAACGATGTAGCTACCGCCGGATAAAATGTTTATCGCATAAACATCATGGGTTGTCATGGCTAAGTTTTATTGTCACAAGTTTCTACTAGAATTTGGATCTTTTAACAACAAAATAATTCTTTTTTACAAACAAATCAAACTGAATAAAAACTTTGAATTTGGCATGCGGTTAGAAACCAAACATTAAACACAAAATCTTAATGTCTAATCAAATCAATCAAAACATGATCTAACCCTAAATCCATACGATATTTAACTCAAACAACAATCAATATCCTAATAATGTGGATTCTTTACTCAAATTAAATCAAAATAATTTTCAATTAATTATCCATACAATATTACAAATAATTTTACAAAGGATTGACTTTAATACCAATTATTGTATTCTATAGTCGCTCAAACATCTAGAACTCAAATAATCAATCCTCTTTGGAAATTGATGAGTAGAAAAGTGGAATATAAACTTACATATGACATAAGGTATCCTAGCAACCACTTCTTGTAACAATACTATTTGATTATTTATTCCTGTTGTTACTATAACACTTGATTTTCCAATATTGTATCTTTTCTTGATAACCTGGATTATGTATACTAAAGCAAGAAAAAAAAGTGATTGTACATCTATCTAACCACTAGTCTGGCTGGATTTTTAGGTTATCATTGATTAAAACAATAGTCTACTAATTATCTATTTATGTATAAAAGTACAACTGGTGGGTTTTGACTTAAATCTAAACGTATTATACCATTATTGATGTGGTTTATTTTTATCTTAGGGTAAATTTTTAATTTTTGTTTAGAGTTTGTGGAAGTTTTATAAGTATTTAATATTTGAGTAGAGAGTAGAGAGAGAATTAAGCAGCTTGGTTGTATTTTATTTTCATTACCCTCATTTAATGTTGGTGGTTGGGTATTTATACCTTTATGTTTGGGCTTTATGGGCTGTCGGGTCATGTTTAATGGACCCGGGTCAAGTTTAAGGACCCATGAGCTCTTAGTAAGAGAGCAGGCAGCTTAGTCAAGAAGTGATTAGGTTTTTTTAAATACTTTAGTCCTTGTTCGAACAGTCAAATGGATGATGGGTTCGAACTGCCCTGTCCGGTTTAGATGGTCTTTGTCCGAACTGTCCCTGTCCAAAGAGATAACAGAATCCGGACTCATCAGTAGCCCCTTTTTTAGGTGTTTGTTCAAATAACCTTTGTCAAAACCTGAAAAACAGTCTGTTGTCAGTGGCAGTTTTATCCGGACAAGTCTTCCGAATTGTGTCATGGTTCTATCCGGGGTGAAAAAAGTTCTTTGAATCTAAACAGTTTTTTGCCAGGGTTCATGGGACACGTGTCACTCTTCGGTTGGTTGCTTTAGCCATTTTTTTCACCTTGAATTTCGCACCCACCTTCTCTGAAAAGTAACCTCTTCATTAATGAAGGTGATGTCAGCGCCGTCTTTTAATCATTGCTAATCTTTTCGAATTCTCCTAGGAATCAAGGATTCTTTTTTAGGTTTACTATAAATTAAGAATTTTTTCTACTGTTTTACCATCACTTTCATTTTTACTTTGATAATCCTCAGAGCTTTCTCTCTCAAACACAAGTTCTTGTTTAGGTCGTTTATGTTCACGACAAGGAACGCTCTGATCAAAGGTGGGTGGCTCAATTTATCTGAACTAGAAAAAGCACAAAAAGTCAAAAGGGAAAGACGTATTGCAACGGGCTTACCCACTTCTCCCATCGACAAACCAGCATTCTCAGCCACAGAGTCTGACCAGGGCTCTTCCTCCACAAAGGGTGTCAAATTGAAGAGGTTGTTTCAAATCAATCTTTCCCCTATCATCTCAGGTTCTTCAGTTCAAGAGTCAGAACCCACCGTTGAGCAAGTTTTAACAGTTACCAGTCTTAAAAAACCCTCCCCATTCTTAGCCATGGGGTCAGATGCTGAAACTTCTCCTCACAAACTAGTTTATCGAAGAAAAAGCCGACTGGTCAATGGGCAGGCTTCCAAGAGCACTCCTTCGAAATCTGGGGCCAAAGACAGCAGTACAGGGTCAGAGGTACCCATTAAAGCACCCAAGGACAGGCTGTCCGGTCCGGAAGCCACTGGTTCAAGTCCCCGAAGGGAAACATCTACATCAGAGCCCCAACCAGAGGTTAGGATTCAGGAGGGTACTGAAGCTCATCAGTCCGGAAGTCAGGCTGATCCAACCCCAAACCTCCCCCCTTACAACAACAACCGAAAATCCTTCCTCAATCATGGAGGAAATAATGGAGGACTCCATCGAAGAGGCTCCATTCGAGTCTGAACCATCCGGTCAGACTAGTGGTGCTGCTGTTGCCCAAAAGGATAAGGGCAAGGAAAAGCTATGCTTAAGGCATCCGGATCTGTCGGAGTGTCTTGAAGGAAGAGTGGGACCTTGTTTTCACAAGGTCAATGTTAAATACCTCCTCGTTTTGCAAAAGATCAATTACGCTTTTATCCATACAGCTGAGTTGGGCCGAATGCGCACGAAGTGGGGGATTCCGGAGAATGTGAAGATTAGAATCCCCATAGACCCTGAAACCCCAATGGATTGCAAACTCAGTGAAGTAGTCATCTTCACTGAGCTCTTTAACTGGGGTTTAAGGTTCCCCTTGGATCCGGAAATAGTTAGGTATTTCCACCTTATCAAACTTTGTCCCAGTCAATTGATCCCCAATGGATGGTACACACTTATGGCCTACATCATGGCCTTCAGCCTCTCTGGCACTCATCTACCAATGGAGGAATTTGCTGCTGTGGCCAGTCTCTGCAGGAACCCTCACATCCCTTTTTATCACTTCAACGTGGGGGATAACTACAAAGCAGTGAATGACCTGCTTGAGTTGGAGAAAAACTGGAGGACTCAATTCCTGTTCGTAAGTGGTGCTTGGGAGAACGGGAGGAAAATTAAATCCGGAGTCAATCCAAGTCTCCTCACCAGCAGATGGAGGAGTGATCGTAAGGCTCATATTTTATATCCTTATTTCCTTTTTTTATCAAATCTGCTTAAACTAACTGGTCTTTCTTTTATTTAGCAGAAATGCCAAAAGGCTTCAATGACTACCTAAAGTCCGGGCAGACCACTTGTACCAAGATCAACACTTGGGCTGCTGAAAAGTGGGGAAACAGGTTTCACGATGCTTTCACAGGAGGCAACTTGGCAAGGTCTCACCTCTGGAACACTACTGGCCGGAGGGACTTGTCCAGGGAAGAACTCACCACTCCACCCCCTCCGGATGTAGTCCTGAAAAGAACACACGAACCGGATGGGTCACTTTACTTGCCGGGCCGGGCCAAGGCCCCGAGTAAGATGAAGGGAAAGAAAGTGGTAGGTGAAGCTAATCCTGCCGAGGTGGAGGAGGCTGTTCCAACAAATCCTGAAGGGCCAACCCCAAGCCATATTGACGTTGATCTTTTAGAAGCGGTAGAGCAGGAGAGTGTTAAGGAAGATGCTCGATCCCCAAAGCCCCCAAAAGCTCCCAAAAGAGACCGAAAACGGGGAGCGGAGAGCAAGGATAGGGAGGCTAAGAAGAAAAATACCTCCAGAGGTGATGAACTTTTCTCCGGCCTCCAGAGCCTCTCCCCCTGTAGATCCTACTGATCCAACACAGGCAGCGGAGATCCCTGGTGATTTTCAAACCGATGAGGTTGGAGGAGGAGGTCTGAGCATTGATGGGGTTGACATCACCGGTCTCGATGGGCTTGGTGACTACTTTGCCAACCTCCCCAGAGATGATTTTGCTGGGCCTTATCTCCCTCCGAGTGCTTCGAACACTGTCACTTTTAATGGTAAGACTTTTATTGTTTCAAGTGAAAGGGATATTATAGCTTACTCTATATTAAGTAGTGTTCAGTCGGTGCTTGTGCTGGAGAAGAAAGTTCGAAGTCAGGCAGATACTATCAAAGATCTCAAGTCTGACAAAGAAAGACTGTCCGATGATCTTCTTACTGCCACTCAATATGCTGACATTCTAAAGGGGGAGAACGAGGAGTTGAAAAAGAACCAAGAGGGGTGGACCACCAAAGTTGCTACTCTAGAAGATACTATCAAGGAGCTCCGATAGAAGTTGTCCGGAGTAGAGAAAGATCTCACTGCTTCAAAAGAGGAGGCCAAGGCCAAGGATCAAGTCATCCAAAACTTGACGAGTGACAAGATTGCGCTTGAGAACACAGTGTCCAGGGCTGCAGAGGAGAAAGCTGATCTGCTAAGGGAGCAAGAGGCCAAAATCCAGGCCAAGATCGATGCTTATGCCAACAACATAATAGACACTCAAGAGCAAATGTATGCCAAGGTGAAGTCGGACATGGTCTTGATCTTTCATGAGAAGTTCCCGAAGAGGAACTTGGGAGATTTGTGGCTTCACGTAGAGTACGAAGACCTTCCCTTCCACACCATGGCTGATGGAGACTTGCATGATTATTCCAGTGCTTCCTCTTCTGACGAAGCAGAAGAAAATACCGGGGAGGGCCCTATCGAAGAGAAAGACGATCCTAAGGGGAAGAAGAAGATAAGTGAGGTTGAGCCATCTTCAAAGGCTCAGTCTTAAATCATGAATTATCATTTCACTTTTATGTTATCTAAACTAAAGTCCTTGGAAGGCCAATGCATTCTTTTTGTTATTGTGTCCGGTATCTGACCGGATAGATCCTTTGTTCTGTTTGACAATTTAAAAGTCCTTGGAAGGCCAAGGCACTTAAGCTATTTTAATGAACATCTTTGTTTTGCACAATTCTCGCATCCTTTCATAGTTTGTTTCAATTTTGGTGGCTAATGTTTAAATAACCCTTAGTTATTTCATAAGCATTCTAAAGTGAGAGTGTTTAAATTCTCCGATGACAAATGGTTAAGTAGTCATCAATCCCTTAATTCAATCCGGGTGGTGTGACAAAAAACAAAGTAAAAACATTTCGAATTTTTTTTAAGAAGACATCAAATGTTATTAAAAAGCCCGGACACCTCATTAAAACCTCCCCATGCCACCAGGGTAGGAAAGAGTATGCCCCCAAATATTTACATGGATTTTTAAACAAGTAAATATTTACACAACTTTTATTCCAAGTACATTCGGAGATGCTCAATATTCCAAGGGTGATTTAAAGCCCTTCCATCCTTGTCTTCGAGCCAATATGTTCCAGGTTTAAGCCTTTCAATGACCATATAAGGTCCTTCCCATGTTGGGGCCAGTTTGCCGAGGAGCTTTTCTTTAGTGTGTAAGAAAACTTTTCTCAATACCTTGTCCCCGGGCTGGAAATCTCTTCTTTTAACCCTAGAAGCAAACCTGCTCCTCATCAAACCTTGATAGTGTGCAGCTCTAAGGTGAGCCTTGACTCATCTTTCCTTTATTAGGTCAAGCTGGCCTCTGACTGCCACTTCATTTGCATGTTCGGAGAAGTTGTGAACCCGAAATGAAGGGAGAGTTGCCTCTATGGGAGCTATTGCATCCATCCCATAGACCAAGGCAAAGGGTGACTCTTGTGTCGTAGCTCCAGGTGTAGTCCGGTAGGCCCACAAGACTTCTTGCAAATAACTAGGCCACTTCCCAGCAGCCCCTTCCAAATTCTTCTTTAAATCGGACAATATAGTTCTGTTAGCCACTTCAACTTGTCCATTTTCTTGTGGGTGGAGAGGTGAAGAGAAATAATGTTATATACCCCTTGAGGCACATAAACTCTCCATTTCCCTATTGTCAAACTGTGACCCATTGTCTGTCGTTATTTTTTGTAGAACACCAAATCTGCAACAGATGTTGGACAAAATAAATTTTATGACAGCTTTTGACGTTGTTCCTGCCAGAGGGGCTGCTTCGATCTACTTCAAAAAGTAATCTATAGCAACAATTATAGTTCTGCGTCTTCCGGACGTCATAGGAAGATGTCCCACCAAATCCAACCCCCATCGAGCAAAAGGTACAGGCTCAGAAATTGACTCTAAAGGGATGTCTGGGACATGAATTTCATTGCTATATCTCTGGCATGGATCACACCTTCTCACCAGCTCCTTAGCATCCTGCATTATAGAGGGCCAGTAATAGCCAACCAATAAAAATCTTCGTGTTAGAGCCCTGAATCCACAATGAGCTGATCCCTCACCATCATGCAATTCGGAGAGGACTACTTGAGACTCATCATCTCCCAAACATCGCAAAAGAGGTTTACTGTAAGACTTCTTATACATAACGTCTCTTAGTATGATAAAACCACGAGCTTTGTGCTTCATTTTTCTTACTAGTTCTTTATCCGGAGGCAGGATGCCATCGGAGAGATACAGCAGGAGAGGAAATCTCCAGTCTTGTGGTTGTTTCATCTGTACTTCGAAAATTTCTTCCTCTTTACCGGTGTTATGTTGAATGGAAGGGCTCTCCAGCACATGGATCCAAGGATATGAATCAGTGTAGGCTATGGCTGCCAGTGAATCTGCTAATTCATTCTCTGCCCGAGGTATATGCTCATAAACAACGCTTTTGAATTTAAGAGCCTCATTTTTAAGAAAAAACAAGTACTTCACTAGTTGCTCCTTTTTTGCCTCAGATTGACCTTGTGCATGGTGGATAAGAAGCTGAGAGTCACTTATCAGCTTGACCTTTTTGGCCCCACATATATAGGCTAACTTTAAACCAGGTATAGCTGCTTCGTATTCGGACTCATTGTTAGAAGCCCTGAAAGCAAAACATATAGCGTGGTACATTTTGTCACCATATGAAGAAGTCAAACACACCCCGTCACCACATCCCATAGTACTGGACCCACCATCCGTCCGGATGACCCAGACCTTTTTGTCTTTCATCTCAGTGGTCTGCTCTGAATCCCTATCAGAGTGGAATTCAACTAAAAAGTCAGCCACAGCTTGGGCTTTGACTGCTGTTCGAGGAGCAAAATCAATATCAAAGTCCCCCTATTCCATTAACCACTTAGTCATTCTACTTGAAATGTCTGCTTTTTGGAGAACATTCTTCAAGGGAAAAGATGTTCGGACGACAATAGGATGAGCCTGGAAATAAGGCCTCATCTTCCTGGCAGCAATCACCAAGGCCAACGCTAATTTTTCAAGTTTTAAATAACGCTTTTCTGCATCTATCAAGCTCTTGCTGATGTAGTACACCGGATGGGGTAATTATCTACCTCTCTTACCAATACAGCACTGATGGCACAACCTGAAACTGCCAAGGATACGAAGAGTGTTTCTCCATCAATAGGTTTAAATAAAGTCTTAGGGGAGGATAAATGTTTCTTAATTTCATTGAAGGCCTTTTCACATTGTGGAGTCCAGTCAAATCCATTTGCACCCCTTAGAGTTTGGAAAAACGGGGCACATCTGTCCGAAGATCTTGAGATGAACCGATTTAAAGCAACCAATCTCCCCGTCAACCGTTGTACTTCTTTAACATTCCGAGGAGGCTCCATTTGAAACAGAGCATTAAGTTGGTCCGGATTGGGCTATATCCCTTGCTCGCTTATTATGTAACCCAAGAACTTCCCGGACTGTACTCCGAACACACATTTTTCTGGATTTAGCTTCAAATTCACTTTTATCAAGTTGGCAAAAGTTTCTTAGAGGTCTGCCAAGTGCAGTTGCTCATCCACACTTTTCACCATCATGTCATCGATGTATACTTCCATATTTCTTCCAATCTGATCAACAAAAGCTTTGTGTTACCAATCTCTGATAAGTAGCCCCAGCATTTTTTAATCCGAATGACATCACCTTGTAGCAATGAAGACCCTTGTTAGTGACAAACGTAGTATGTTCCTGATCCTTCGGGTCTACTTGAATTTGATTGTACCCGGAGAAAGCATCCATAAAGGAAAGTAGTTTATTCCCAGAAGTGGAGTCTACTAGCTGATCAATCCGGGGGACCGGATATAAATCTTTTGGGCAAGCCCTATTGAGATCTGTGAAGTCAATGCACATGCGCCACTTGCCATTTTTCTTTTTCACCAAGACCGGGTTGGCAGTCCATAAAGGATATTGAGACTCCTTTATATGCCCCATTTTTGTGAGTCTGTCAACTTCTTGAACAATGACATCAGCCTTTTCCTTAGAAAAAGCCCTTCTCTTTTGTACCACTAGTGCTATGTCTCTCCAGGTGTATAGGTGATGTGATATAATGTCTGCTGGAACCCCTGTTACATCAGCATTGCACCAAGCAAAAACATGTTGATGGTCTTTTAAAAACTTCAACATTCTATTCTTCAGTTCGGACGGCATTTTGGACCCTATCTTAATACTTTTTCCTTCTTCTAACGAATATGTTTCAACTTCTTCAACTGGTATCAACACTCTAGGGGTCTCTCTGGGGTCATCAATTTCGCCCTCACCCCCCGAAAGCCCCTATAATTGTTATCCTTCGTTGATACGAACTGCCCCCAACATTCGTGGAGCCAGTGCTGTAGCATAACACTCTCTTGCCACCTTTTGCCTGCTTCGGATAACTCCCACTTGTCCTTGGACAGCATATTTCAAACATTGGTGGACTGTAGAGGCCACTGCATGCATCCTAGAGAGCCAAGACCTCCCTAAAATAACATTATAACAAGTGAGACAATCCACCACAATAAAAAGTATCCTGACCATCTTCTTGAAAGGGCCCTTGCCCAACAAAACTTCTTCTTCGAACTCCCCGATCACATCTGCTGAGCTCCCAGTGAAGCCCACAATCGATCTGTCCGAACTCTGAATTACGGCTGGATTTTTCATCCTTTTGTAAGTGGTTAAGAAAATGATATTGGCTGAGCTTCAAGTATCCACCAAGATTCGTCTTATGTCATTGCCCCCAATGGATGCTCCTATGACAACAACATCTTCATGAGGGCCAGCTATATCTCTTAAGTCATCTTCATCGAAAACAATGAAGGGGAATGGAATTTGTGACTGATAAGAGGTCATTCCCCCTTCTAGATGGGTGGCTAAAGTATGAACATGCCTCTTCCTCGAAGAAGCAGTAGGAGCTGTCATAGTATCCCCTCCGAAAATTGTAAGTGACTCAAAAAACTTAATGAGTCCGGAAACAGTTTTACAACGTTCTTCAAAAGCACCTACTATACTTCGAGTTGGATCAGGATCCATGTATTCGGATTCTACATCAAATCTTTTGATTATCACCATAGCCCCCTCCGGAGCAGCATTGCTCGGACCAACCCGGTGAGTATTGTCAGGCCTATTTCCTCCTCTTCTTTTGACATATGCCCCCAGCTTTCCTCTTTCAATCAAGTTCTGAACCTCTTGCTTCAAGGCTATACAATCGTCAGTAGTATGGCTAGTATTATTATGGTACTGGCAGAAAGAGTTGTTACGATGTTCCCTAGGGGATTGCAGTGCAGTCGGTTTTCTATAGTGCACTTCTTCCTTTGTTTTATCATAGATGGTGGCCACATTTTCTTTCAACTCTGCAAACCACTCCGGTTGGACCCAAGGCCCCCTCTTATTTCTAGATTGTTGACTCTGGGCAGGAACAGCTGGCTGAGATTGAGCTTTGGCCCTGTTATGTGCCTGTCCGGTCTCCCTTGCCTTATTTTTGGACTGATTTTGGTTAGGGTTTGGTGCAGCCGGGGCAGACCTCACCTGCCTATGCACCATAGTCTTCTTCGTTTCATCAACATTGATCTGCTTTCCGACTTGATTCAGCAAACCTCCCCAAGCTATGGCTTTCTTCCTGGTTACTTAACCAGCCGAATTTCCAAGGTTCAAGACCTGTCTCAAGGATGCTATTGCTACCTGTTCGAAGCAATCATCCAATCCATTTTTGGTGTTTACAAAACGACTTATGTATTCCTTTAATGACTCGTTTGGCTCTTGGGCACAATGGATTATTGTATCCTCATTTCCCTTCAAATCTTTATTCCCAACAAACTGCCTTCGAAAGGCCACCCAAAAGGTATCAAAATTCTTGATGCAGCCCTCAGGTAGGCTGTTATACCACTTCAGAGCACTCCCCGTAAAGGATTAGGAGAATGCTCTATAGAGTAACTTGTCGTCATCATCAAAGTTCATCATGAAGTTTTTAAATTGCTCCAAATGGTTGTCCGGATCAGTACTGCCATAGTACTTTTCCATTTTAGTGCTATCAAACCTCTTAGGGAGGTTCTCGGACATAATCTTGGAAGATAATGGAGATTGTCTCCAATTCCGACCACGACTGAACACAGTATCCTCATTGGGAGTTGCAAAGATACCTGGTTCGTCGTAGAAGGCAAAGGGATCCATCAGCATCCGGTCTACATGTCTCCGGCTGTAAGATGATCCTTTGCCTATATGCTTCTTCAATTTCCCATGTCTATCCCTTTTCCTTGAATATTTCTTAATCAACTTTTGCTTCTTTTTGGATCGGCCCTCATCACTGCTGGAGGACAAGGACTCTTCAAACCCTTCCTCATCCGAGGAGCTACCAGAAGATTTTGAGTCTGAGTCAGAACTCTCCACTGGCTTAGACCGGTGAGACTTTTTGGAGCTGGCATGAGTCTTTTTGGAACTTACATGAGTCTTTGAAGGCTCATGTTCTCTATGGTTATCGGTATGATGAGAAACTGATACTTTTGACTTATCCTTCATGCCCATCTTAGCATTTTCTGCCCTCAGAGCTTCTATCTCGCCCTTTAATCTGTCACGCTCCTCGATAGTATACTCGTCATTTTCACCCACCACTTCAAGCAAGGCTGGTGGTACTTCCGGGGCGTCCGGATTCATTCGGACTGATTTTTCCTGCTGGTTTCGAATGTTTGATTCAGTCACCTTCTTCTCCCACTATGGTCGCCAATTTGATATGGTTTATTTCTATCTGAGGGTAAATTTGTAATTTTTTTTAGAGTTTGTGGAAGTTTTGCAAGTATTTAATATTTGAGTAGAGAGTAGAGGGAGAATTAAGCAGTCTGGTTGTATTTTATTTTCATTACCCTCATTTAATGTTGGTGGTTGGGTATTTATACCTTTATGTTTGGGCTTTATGGGCTGTCGGGTCATGTTTAATGGACCCGGGTCAAGTTTAAGGACCCATGAGCTCTTAGTATGAGAGCAGGCAGCTTAGTCAAGAAGTGATTAGGTTTTTTTAAATACTTTAGTCCTTGTTCGAACAGTCAAATGGATGATGGGTTCGAACTGCCCTGTCCGGTTTAGATGGTCTTTGTCCGAACTGTCCCTGTCTGAAGATATAACAGAATCCAGACTCATCAATTATATTCCGCACTATGGTGAAAGACCATTAATTGACTAATTTGTAATCTTCTTATGTTTAGTTTTAACTGTAAACGTTAGGATTCGGTCATTTGTAAAACCCGAGTTTAACCCGGTCTTGATATATTTACCTTCATAATTGGTTTTCTTTATTTGTTCTAATTCTCAATCATTTTATTTATTCGATTACATATTAATTGGACCGTCTATTGACAATATCCAACTACATCAATAAGCATGGACTGATCCATATCTTCCAACATGAAACACTAAGTGTCAAAAAAATTATGACATTTTTAAATACTCAATATGTTATTATCTACATCAATAGAGTTGAAACTAGTAAGGAAGGATAAAAGATGAAAGAGGTAATTGCGAAGAAGTACTTAAATTAGAGAAATACTTTAAAATA
The DNA here is from genome assembly GCA_036936605.1 of Limnanthes douglasii subsp. nivea. Lineage (NCBI taxonomy): Eukaryota > Viridiplantae > Streptophyta > Magnoliopsida > Brassicales > Limnanthaceae > Limnanthes > Limnanthes douglasii. The sequence continues at coordinate 20,473,535 of JAUPFV010000001.1, read as the reverse complement.
TGCATTGAAAATTGATTAATTATAACTAAACAATAAAGGTAAGGGCTAAGGTTTGAAATAATTAGGTAGTTAGGCATGTGTGACCCATTAATTGTATTATAAAAGCCCCAGTATAAGATAAATTACATCACCATATATTTAATGAATAAAAAACTGATATCTCATTTTCTCTTTTATTGTGAACAACTGATATTATTTTCTATTATTTTTCTCTTTTATATCTATTCATAATTCAGATATTACAAGGTTTTACAACATCAATTTGGATTAAAAAATGGTAATAGTTGAAATACAATATTGTATTTATAGGACTCGAGTCACGTATTATATATGTTTTTTCTATTTAATTATTTTCATAATAATATTTATATTATTTTATAGGAAATGTTTTATTGGATATATTAAAACTTTAAAATTTGATACAAAATTGATTAGAAATCAAATAAATAGACAAAGTGAGAAATAAAGATTTATTTTTTAAAATTAGAAAAATAAAACTCAGAACGTCTTTCATTTATAAATGTAAAAATAAAAATAAATCAAACATTAAAGATATCTTATTTTATAGGATAGATTACTGAAATTAAAAATAAAATCTAAAATATATCAAACATATAATCTTTTTTATTATTATTTATTTATTTATTATTTTATTATTTTTCCTTTTTTATTTTATAACATTCATAAAAATAATTTATTTTTTCCAAAATTATTTCAGACAATATTAAAGGTTCTTTTATCAAATCAAAAGATTATTTATTGATATTTCTCAAATATTATTTTTATTATTTTATAACATATTTTATTATTTATAAAATATGTTTGTAAGTATTTGAATAATTTATTTCAATGATTATTTATTGATATTGGTTTCGACATACTAAATCAACTGAGTTAGTTTACTACAAGAATAAAAACAAGTATGGAACAATCATATGACATACTCAAGTGTAAGACTCATTGGTTAATGATTTGGTTAGGAAGAGATAAATTGACTCGTGTGGAAAGAATTAAATGTATATGTATTAATTATATTTGTTCGTTATAAGATAAATTACATCACCATATATTTAATGAATAAAAACCTGATATCTTATTTTCTCTTTTATTGTGAACATCTAATATTATATTCTATTCTTTTTGTCTTTTATATCTATTCATAATTCAGATATTCCTAACAAGATTTTACAACATCAATTTGGATAAAAAAATGATAATTGTTAGAATATAAAAACAATCTTTGCACATAATTTTGATTCAAAATTTTGTATTAAAAATATTGTATTTATAGGACTTGAGTCACGTATTATATATGTTTTTTCTATTTAATTATTTTCATAATAATATTTATTTTATTTTATAGGAAATGTTTTATTGGATATCAAACCTTTAAAATTTTATACAAAATTGATTAGAAATCAAATACATAGACAAAGTGAGAAATAAATTATTATTATTTTTTAAAATTAGAAAAGTAAAACCGAGAACACTTAGTCTTTCATTGATAAATGTAAAAATAAAAATAAATCAAACACACCATTTTCGAAAACAACACACATTGCTGAAAATATATTTTTAAAGCATTACATAGTTGCATTTCGTTAGGAAACATTACATACATTTGTCCAATCGCTGCTTATGCAATTTCATGTTGTCGTGACGATATGGGTATGATTTGAATCAATAATTTGTGTGCAAATCACCATGGTAAGCCTTTCGCAGTGTCTCGTAAATATTTCAACCCATCAAACATAACAACGTGTCACAGCATAACACAATGAACATGTATTATAAACTTAAAAATATATGATACACAACACAATTTTGTTTTACATATTTTTCTTTTCAAATATCAATAAAACCTAAGTTATACATGTTTGAATATTGTTCATTCAATTTTTATGTTTATATGCCAAACTTATTTTTAAATTTGTGTTCTTTTGAGCAATTCATTTAATAAAAGTTCATATAACCCTCCACTTTATTAAATGCTATATTTATCATCCTCGTTGATATGATTTCACGAATAATGTTGGTTTGAAATTTTCACTAGTGTACAAGTAGAAAATATGTTATAAAGGTTTCATAGTCGTAACCATTATTTTCATGTGACAAACCCGAGAACCTCGCGTACATAAACATTTTCATCAATTTGTTAATATTTGATTTGTGTATAATATTATTATAACAATATGATTAACCTTTTAAATGATTATATCGAGAGAAACTAAAACTATAATGAGACATAGTACAAACTCTAAACTCTTATGCATATAGTTACTACAATGTTTTTGCTATATTCATACTCACGGGTCACACTTAGACTAATTCATATTAAAAGTTCTATAAAATTAACTCCCAATCTAATAACAATTAACATACATTCATATTAAATAAGATTAACTGTTAGTATATTTGTTGAAACCTTTTAACTTAATGATTTGATGTTATATTTTGAGAATTCAATATATAGATGTTAGCATGATAGAATTGAATTTCCATCGTCAATGACGTTATCATTTTAATGTATTAAATATTATTCCTACAAGTATTGAGTATAATATTCTCATTGTAAATGTGGTTATAATCTTAACCAATTGTTTTTTTATTATCAAAATAAATTTACATTGTCATATTGTTCATAGAAGTAATTGTTATTGTTAGAATATTCAGTGTATTAAGTTTCCTTGTATAGGCCTCTAAGTTCTCTATATATCGAGAGCCTTATTTGGGTTTGCATTATAAAAAAACAGTTCAATACAAAAGGGAATATTTTATAATAAACACAAAAACCATAGCCGCCTTCTGCGACTACTTCTCTCTTTGTTATTTAACACGGTATCAAAGCACGTGTGATTCTGGGAATTCTGAACAACCTCAACAAAGATGGCTGGCAATGAAGTCGTGGTCAGTCAAATCTCTGATGAATTAACAATGCAGATTGCTGCCATTCTGAAAAATGGTCTCGGAACACAACAACAAACAATTAACCCCGAGAATTTATCCCTAGGGATTAAACTCGGTGGTGACAACTATGCCCTATGGGCAAACCTGGTGAAGAAAGAAAATGGGAGAAGGGGGAGAGGTTCTCACATTACATGGGAGCTGACACCTCCATCCAAAACTGACAACACATATACAAGGTAGGAACAAGATGATCAATGTGTTTTCACATGGATTATCCAGAATCTTGAATCCAACTTGGTGAATAATGTCTCGCAATATCCCACTGCAAAAGCCCTATGGGATGGGTTAGCCACCACATACGGTTCTGGTACAGATTCGTTACATGTGTTTGACCTTCATAAGATGGCTAATTCATTAAGGCAAGGGTCTGATACACTAGAAGACTTGTGGAACAAATTGCAGAGCATCTGGATGTTTATAGATATGTGAGATCTGAACCCTATGAAAGACCCAGAAGACCTTTAGATCTACAATAAAAAGACTCAAGAACAAATACTCTATCAATTGCTAATGACGATTAATGACAAGATAGAACCAGTCAAGAGTGATATCCTGAAAAAGTATATCATTCCTTCCGTGGAAACAACATATGCTACAATACGAAGGGAAGTGACCATGCTTAATATACTAAAATCAAGTTCTTCTGATAGTGACTCGATTGAAATTGGAATGGGTTTGGCTGCTAAAGATTCTGCATAAAGGTTTAAATTCTGATCCAAAGAGAAAGAAGATAAATCCAAGTTGTATTGCACTTATTGTGGGATGAAGAAACACACTAAAGAGACATGTTTCCAGCTGGTTGGCTATCCAGAATGGTGGGAGGACGGTTATAAGGAGAAAAATAACCATCGTTTCAGATTTAATGTTAAACGGGTTTCGTCAACAAGTGGCGGTGAATATCCGACTAAAAATGAGCAAGGAAGTGACACTGGTTTTGGAGGAATGACGGCGAACTCCTATGAAAAACTTGAAGGTGAAGGGTTTGAGAAATCAATGAATTGGATCTTTGATTGCGGGGCTACGGACACCATGTCTTATGATCCTAAAGACTTTAGTTACATGTCATCTCCAAAGAATTCCCATATTGAGACTGCTAGTGGAGAAATTTGTGAAGTCAAAGGGGGAGTTTCAATTATTTTTTCAAAAAAAATGGAAATTAAAAACTGCCTCTACATTCTTTCACTATCCTTAAAGTTATTATTTGTTAGTCAAGTGACAAAATAACTCAACTGTGTGGTTCTTATGTATCCATTTTTTTGCATTTTACAGGACATTCGTACGAAGGAGATCATTGGGCGTGGTACTGAACAATGAGGTCTCTATTATGTTGATAAGGTAGTTCATAAGGGACATGCCATGCTTGCTCACGGAACAACCGAAATGCAACTTTGGTTATGGCACCGGCGACTTGGTCATCCTTCTTTTAGCTATCTTAAAAGTTTGTTTCCTAGTATTTTTTTGAATAATTCCATTCATGAGAAATGTGAAACCTGTATTCTTGGAAAAAATTGTAGGGTCTCGTTTAATCAAAGTAATACTAGAGTTGATTATGCTTTTTCGCTAATCCATTCTGATGTTTGGGGTCCAGCACTAAATTCCACTAACAATCAAATCAGATACTTTGTTTTATCTGTGGATGATTTCTCAAGAATGACTTGGATAGACTTCATGAAACATAAATCGGAAGTACCAGAAATATTTGTTTGTTTTTACAAAATGATTTTGACTCAATTTGAAAAAAAAAAACAGATTCTCCAATCTGTATGCTGAAAAGTGTGTATTCGTTGGGTATGGTGTCCATCAAATGGGCTATCGGTGTTACAATCCGGTTACTCGTCGAATTCATGTCACCATGGACTGTGACTTCTTAGAATCCAATTAATTTTTTGACCACCAATCTCGTGCTCATGGGGAGAAAGTAAGTGAATCACTCGACTGGTTTCTATATGAAAGTTACTTTGAGGATGTGCCGACAGAGTCGGTAGATGGCGCCACCGAACACGCCTCTTCCAACATAAAAGAAACTGACGAGGCAGTTCTTACCACCAATGATTCTCCAGAAGACAATGTCCAACAAGAAATAAATACCATGGATACTACCAGCGAATCAGCTGAAGAAAATATCCATCAAGAGGTAAACAATTTACAAAGTCATAATTTACAAAATGCTACTGACCATGACATTTCAGGAAGTTTATTTGTTGAAACGCAAACTCTGGTTCTTCCCCCAAGAAAAAATAGAGGGGTTCCTCCTGACCGGTATTCACCGGAACACGTTCCTCGTGCTTCTACATATCCGGTAAAAATGGACAAGAAAGGAATGACAAAGATTACAAAGGCGTTTTCAGCTACTATTCTCTCTCAACAAATCCCTAAAACAGCTCAAGAAGCTAAGAAGATGACTGAATGACATGAGGCAATGAATACCGAAATGGAAGCTCTAAAAAGGAATGGTACATGGGAGAATTGTGTGTTACCACAAGGGAAGAAAACAGTCGGGTGTAGATGGGTATTTAATATAAAATATAAATCTGATGGCACCATTGAGCGACACAAGGCAAGATTGGTTGCCAAAGGATATACACAAACATATGGTATAGACTACTCTGAAACGTTCTCTCCGGTTGCAAAGATTGACACTATCAGAGTTTTACTTTCAATATCCGCGAATAAAGATTGGCCTCTTCATCAATTTGATGTAAATAATGCTTTCTTACATGGAGACTTGGAATAAGAGGTATATATGGAACCCCCACCAGGGTTCTCTGATAGTTTTCAAGAAAATGAGGTATGTAAACTGAAAAGGGCATTATATGGGCTCAAATAGTCTCCTCGTGCTTGGTTTGGGAGATTTACAATGGCAATGAAGCAGTATAGCTACAAACAGAGTAATGGGGATAATACCTTGTTTTACAAAAAAGAGAGGAGAATTAGTCACTTGTCTTATAATATATGTCGATGATATGATTATAACGGGGAATGACGAAGAAGAAATTAGCTCTTTTAGGAAAAACCTCTTCAAGGAGTTCGAAATGAAAGACCTTGGGGGATTGAAGTATTTCCTAGGAATCGAGTTTCTTAGGTCAAGAGGAGGGATTTATATCTCCCAACGGAAATATATATTGGATTTATTAGCTGAAGTTGGCATGGTGGATTGCAAACAAAATGACACTCCTATGGTTGTGAATCACAAACTAAAGATAATTGAAGGGGCCAGACTAGCGAGTAAAGAAAGGTACCAAAGGTTGGTGGGAAAATTGATTTACATGGCTCACACTCGACCCGATATTGCATACGTGGTGGGAGTAGTTAGCCAGTTCATGCATCATCCTCAGGAACACCATATGGAGGCAGTAATGAGGATTATTCGATATCTCAAAGGCACACCAGGAAGAGGCATAATTTTTAAGAAAAATGGACACAATATATTTATAAGAGCTTACAAGAAGACTGTCAAACACCAAACACTCAAACACTTATTTGTTACGAACCTCTTTTCAAGGGAACACAAATAACTGAATCTTAGAATGCTTATTCAAATGTTTATCTTTTTCCTCATTACATTCTCTAAAACAGACTCGTTGAACTCATTTATACCATCACACATCAATTGTCTCATCTCGCCACACATTTACCACACACGATGCTTCCTTTATATATGAACTTGTGAAAAACCCTAATTCTCCAATAATTGCTCCATATTAAATCATATTAATCAATGGATATAATAAAGTCCTAATCATAAAATAAGAAACCTAATAAATAAGAAATTCTAATTAATGGTAAACCTAATTAATATAGATTACATAATTAATAGGAAATCCAATTAATATAGGAAGACCAAAATAGGATACCCAATTAAATATGAAACTTCCAGCAAATAGAAAAGTCCATTTTGATCAAGAGCTTAAGCCCAATTTTATCAAATAAAAAAACAATGTTTCAGTGGTATCAGCAAAGTGCTTCAATTCAGTTTACTTCAGACTAGTTTGCTTCGAATCAGCTTTCTTTGGTCCAGCTTGCTTCAGTCTAACACATATGCTTCAGTTCGAGTTGCTTCCGTTATGCTCAACTATTAGGTTTCAGTATAATCTTTATACACCTAAGTCTGGTTGAGTATCGAGTCATAGAGAGAGTCAACAGTTCCAACTGAACTGCTTTGACCATATTTCTCCAGCTATAACACTTAGTTTTATCCATGACACCTGGTTCCAATGTTAGCATTCAGTTCCAAATTCAACCTTTAGTTCCAACCTTCAAAACTTAATCCCATATTTAAAATCTATCTTCAAATATAAGTTAAAATCTTACAACACCAAATTAGAGCTTTCACACCGAGTTACACCTTACATTTCAAGTTACAGTTTCCATACCAATTTACAACCTTTGATACCAATGCAAGCCTTCGACACTGGTCTTAACATCATCACTTTGAGATTATACTTAAAAGTTCTCCACTTAGGCTTACAATGACACTAATATCCGCTATCTCGATTATTCTACTACTCACCATGAACAAAATCTCCACCTGGACACTTGGAGTGATTAATTCCCATGTAGCCCGTGAACTTTATCGAGGCAATCCTCCATAACAGACTAGCCTCCCGATCTCTTATATCCAAGAAGGCAGTAGCAAAATCTATTTGACGTATACCAAGATCATGTCAAGAAAAATGCGACAGTACTCTATGGTTTGAACATCTAAAATCTTTTACCCATCAAAATTTAGGCCAATGCCCAAACCCAACAATAATTAAACTTCACTTCTAAAGGTTTAAACCAAACTCAACTTTAAAAAAACTTTAGTAGAGGCATCCTCATCTCCGCCCTTATGTTCAAACTTTACCTCAACTCCAGCTTCACCTCCGACACCTATTATATCTTTATGAAAACCGAAAGTCCAGTAGCTCATATTGTCCTAAAAGCTCATTCATTCAAGCTCTTAATATGTCCAACTATCAAAATCATATCCATTACTCCAAGTAAGATATGACTCATCTTCTCGTTTATTTTATGTTTTATGGTACTTTTAAGATTTTGTGCTTAGGTATACCAAACTTAGAACACTAACTAGTTAATGGTCAGTTTACTAATACCATGCAATTGTCAGTCTTAAACCTTTTCAGATACTTCCAGTATTGGATTTCCCCCTACTGGAAAGCCTTCAATGGTCCTCATCCAAATCCTAGTAGACACATTCCAAACACTACAAACTCATCCATAACCAAATCACCACCAGTTCGGCTAACCTCCATAATAATATGCGAGTCTCGCAAACCCCTAAGTATGGCATCTTCATCCTTATACTTAAACCCTTCCTCATAGAACATACATATAGACAGAAGGTTACCTTTAAGTTTACATACATAGCTCATATTTGTTAGAGATTTTTCCAGTTTAGTTGATAGCTTGAATTTAATACTCCTCATTTATTTCATGGTATAACACACCTCATTCTTCAACATGACCTTATCGCATTCAAACACTTCCAGTTTTTCAAACCAATGCTTGTTTGAAGTCATATGAAATGACGCTCCATAATCAAAAATACACTTTTTTATTATTACGACTATGATAAGAAAGAACTGGCTAATAAATATATTCATAGTCATCCCAGACGATCCCAACATCTCCATATTTTTCCTTCAGATAGCTATCTATTTTTATCTTCTCGGGGCAGTTCCTACAGATATGGCCTTCCTACTACAATCACCAAAATTTCATCTTATAACCGACATGTTTCTTGATTGTATTTATTTATCTATGCTTTCCACTCATACTCAGTCTGACACATTCAGAGTTACCATTCACAACCATTTTACGTTGAAGATCTTTCGAGTTTAAAGCACTATTAACCTCATCCAGTGAGAGTTACTCTTTGATATAAAGTATAATATCAACAAAATACTTATAAATTTTTGACAATTAGCTCTAAATAAGAATTTCTTTATCATCATCTTCTACTTTGACCTTAATTGCATTCAAATCAAGAATGATTCTATTGAAATTGTCCAAGTATCTTTGGATATCTATGCTACAATCCATCTGCAACGTATAAAACTGTATCTTCATGTACAACCTATTCGACGAGGATTTCTTCATATAGATAACTTTAATATTATACCATATCTCCATGACTGAAGATTTTTTCATACACTTCTTGAAGCACTTCGTTCTCTATGATCAATATTAGCATACTATGTGACTTAGACAATGATGAGTCCGGATTCTGTTACCTCCTCGGATAGGGACAGTTCGGATAAAAACCATCTAAACCGGACAGGGCAGTTCGAACAAGGACTAAAGTACCTAAAAACCTAATCACTTCTTGACTAAGCTGTCTGCTCTCCTACTAAGAGCTCATGGGTCCTTAAACTTGACCCGGGTCCATTAAACATGACCCGAAAGCCCATAAAGCCCAAATGTAAGGGTATAAATACCCCACCACCAACATTAAATGAGGGTAATAAAAATTAAATACAACCAGGCTGCTTAATTCTCCCTCTACCCTCTACGCAAACATTAAATACTTACAAACTTCCACGAACTCTAAACAAAAATTACAAATTTACCCTCACACCAAAATAAACCACACCAGACAACAAATCAACATCAATATCCTTTGTATATTTCTCTTTGATGTCATCACATATTCATATATGTACAATAAAAAATTTAACCTTAATTCTTTTAATATTAAAATCATTATATCTTATGAATTTTGTAAGGTCAAACTTCACAGAATCTATCATTATGACTGCGTTTGACTTTACTGTAGGATCTTTGATCCTCATTCTTATACTTTGTCTTATTCACAAACAACGAATATTGATAAGAGATATCAGATCTCCATGCTCAATGCACCACTTGTTAGGGAAATTAATAATATCCAAACAATATCTGACCCCGTCATAACAAAACTTTCTATGTCGAATCCTAGCTACTCACTCAAAGCAATAGCCAAAATTTGGTGAGCACCTACCGTAACGATTGTACGAGGTAATTAGAGCTTCAAATATTTATTTATTTCAAGATCAAATTTAACAAGAAAGAACATAAAATAAATTAATAGCGCAAGAATAAGTTTAACATGGTTCAGATCGTAAATAAATCTTACATCCACGGGTAACATACACAACATATTTATTGGAGGTTACAAAAAAACTATCAAACGCTAAAAACCCAGTCACTTTTTTATTACAAAAATATCTTATGGGTTTAAAAAATAAATGAATCTCATAATGCTTACTCAATTGTTTGTCTTCTACCTCATTACACTTTATAAAATATACTCATTGATATCATATGTATCGTCGCTCGTAAATTATCCCGTCTTGCCATATTTGATACGACACGCTATGATTCATCTATATATAGACTTATAAATATCCTAACTTTCACATAGACACTCTAGATTAAATCACATTAATCAATATTTATAATAAAGCAATAATAATAAATATGAAACCTAGTAAATAAGAAATCTAAAATAACATAAAAACTTATTAATGTAGAAGATACAATTAATATAAAATCTAATTAAATAAGAAATCCAATTAATATACGAAGACTAAAATAAGAGACCCAATTGATTAAAAAATATTTAACAAATAGAAGAAGCCCAGTTCGATCAAGAACTTAATCCCAACTTCATTAGCTAAAAACATATCATTTATGTGGCATCGAAAAAATACTTCAGAGTAACTCGCTTCAGATCAGTATGTTTCAGATAAGTATGCTTATAACCAACCTAATTTGGCCCATCACACAAAAGTTGGTCTAGCTTTCTTTGACTATACTCAACCTTTAGTTCAAGTAGACTCATTCTACACCTAAATCCAGTTGAGCATTCAGTCACATAAAGAGTCAAAAATTCCAACTGAATTTCTCTAATCATATTTCTCCATTTACAATGCTTAGTTTCAGCGATCAACACCTAGTTCCAGTTTCAGCATTCAATTGCAGCTTCAAACCTTAATTTAGCCTTCAACACTTAATCTCAGCTTTAACATCTAGCTTTAACTCTAAGTTACAACCTATGATACTAAGTTACAGTTTCCACACCTAAATACAATCTTTGACTCCAATTCAAGTCTTTGATTGTGATATTGTCTCCATCACTTTGAGATTATACTTAACATATTTCATACAATAGGTATTTCAATAATTATATCTCATTGGCAAGTATTACATCGCATGACCAAGTCTTTGGCATATACCATGATAAAATGCCAATAATATCCGACCAATAAAACCCTTCTTGACAATTTTTTATATCAATTATGGACGGAACCCTCCCCGTCATGAAATTTAGATAACATCATTTGTAATTTATTAGCTCTGAGGCACCACGATAATGATTAGTTTAAATATTTTTTATATAGTATGTCTTCACGAATAAGGAACCATGTACCTTGAACCTTAGTTTTTTAGCCAACGCCTTGTCGATGGGAAAAGTCATTTTGATTATAAATTCCTCGAGCTCGTATCTTCAATATTTTTCCAAAGCCATTCAAATTTGGAATTTTTCTTTGGAGCATAATTGTAGCTCGAAAATCAATGTTATCAAATGGTTATATTATTCTAGTATCCATGGATATTCCTCCATATATGCATTAGTAGCTAAGGAGTCAACCATATAATTTTTCGCTCGATGAATGTGTTCATATTTGACACCCTCGAAAAAAGTGGCTAACTCTTTCAATGCTATTAGGTATTTTTCCAAGTGATATATTCTTGCTTTAGCCATGAACGATGCATGGTTAATAAGGAGTTGTGGATCACTTATGGTATGAACTATCTTGGCACCATAGATTTATACTAACCGTATCCCTACCATGGTTGTTTCGTATTTTTCTTCATTGTTTGGAGTTTTGAAATCAAAGCATATTGATTGGTATATTGAATATTCATATTGGGATCACTCAATTTAAATTATGCACTCATTCATGAGGCTTATGCATATATGGCCCATGCGCATATCGCTCATAATGAAACTTAACTTGATAGTCTGCCAAAGCTTGTACTTTAATTGATTTTCAAGGTTCAAATTCAATTTTATAGTATCCAAATTTACTGACCATTTAGTTATCTGACCTGACACATCTGGTTTTTTAAACACATTCCTAAGTGTGAAAGGGTTTCGAGTTGTAATAGAACGGGTTTGGAAATATGACCTCATTTTTCGCGCTGCCACTACTAAAGCTAAATATATTTTTTCCAACTTTAGATCGTTTTTAGAATCCAATAAAATTTTGCTTACATAGTAAACTGAGCACGGATAACTTTCTATTTCTCTGACCAAAACCGCACTTACTACATAATCCGACACGACTATGAAGACAAATACCTTCCTTCATACAATCATATTAGTCAAAATCTTAGAGAGGATATGTGTTCTTTTATTTTTGTAAAGGCTTCGTCATACTCTGGATTCCAATTGAACCGATTCTCCTTTTTAGTTTTAGAAAAATGGTGAAACTTATCTAAATACCTTAATATAAATATGTTTAAATTTGCTAATCTTCGAGTTAAAATTTGCACCTCTTTTATGGAACTTGGAGGGTCTATGACAGTTAGAGTGTTTAATTGTACCGGGTTATATTGAATTCCATTCTCATTTACTGTATAGCCTAAGATTTTTATGGACCGAGCGCCAAATGTACATTTTTGTAAGTTTAATTTTGAGTTAATGAATTTGAGGCTACAAAAAGTTTCTCCCATATTGGAAAAATAATCATCATCTCTCATGTTCTTTACTAATATATCATCAATATAAACTTCAACGTTCATTCCAATATGGCCGGTGAAGGCTTTATTTACCAAACCTTGATAAGTGACCCCAACTTTCACTCTAAACAGTGTCATTTTCAAGTAATAGAGTCCCATACCGTTACAAATGTGGTTTTATCATACTCCCTAAGATCCATCTGTATCTGGTTATGCTCGCAAAAGCATTTATAAAAGAAAAAAGTATTACTGCAGGTCGAATCTATCAACTGATCAATTATAGGGATAAGGAAAGGATCCATCGGAAAAGACTTATTTAAATATACAAACACCCCACACATGCACCATATCTTATATATATTCTTGATAAGTACCATATTTTTTGTTTAAAATGGGTACTGAGACCGTCAGATATATTTCATTTCTGTTAGTTGATGATCTATATTTGTCACAAATATATTGGAATTTTCGGGAGAAAAAGATCTTTGTTGCTGGATAATGGGGTGGACATTGGGTCGCACTACAAGTTTATAAGAAATAAAACGTTCATGGACTCTTGTGACATCCTCGGTACACCAGGCAAACATATGTAAATTCTTGTATAAGAAGGATATCAATTATTCCCGTATAACCGTTGGCAAGTGAACTATGATCTTGAAACATTTTGCATTTGGAAAAGTATACACTTCGATATCGTCATCAGGTATTACTAAACTGGGAGTCTCGCTCAGATCATCTACAACATATGATTAATATTCTTTATTTGTTTTAGCACTCTGGATTGTCTTAGGAGCCAAAGTAGTAACGTAGCATTATTTGGCCACTTTATTCTCGCCACAAAGAACTCCAACCTGACCTCCAACTGCATATTTCAACAATATGCAACCACGCGCATTCTTTGCAAGCATGATCTTCCTAAAATAATATTTTTTAACACGTGCCATCCATTATAATAAAAATTAATCTCACCATTGTTTTGGATGGTTCTTATTTTAACAATGCGTATCCCTCAAATTCTCCAATTATGTCAGTAGTGATCCTAGTGAATCTCATTATCGTTTATTCGATTGTAGTATGACATTATGATTTTCCATTTCTTGTAGGGAAACATGAATAAGATGTTTTATAAACTGCCGGTATCAATCAAGATTATTCATATTTGTAGTTCTCTTAATAGCCTATTCGATTACCACGACATCCTCATGAGGTCTAACATTTTGTAAATCATAACCGTCAAACACGATAAACAACATCGGATCTTTGTAAGCGTGGGTGGACATTTTTCCTTCTAACTGAGTTGCCAAACTTACAATATGCCTCTTTCACGAATAACCAGAAGGCCCTGACATTGTATCCTTATTGGAAGTAGTTGACATTCTTAACCTTCCCCTTGTTGGGAAAATCAATTATCATAACAATTCTTTGGTTAAGATCAAGGTCCAGATACTCAGAATCCATATCAAACTCATTGTAAGGTATGGTTATGACCATTGTATTTTCCTACTTAGGTGCAATCTCAATTGGCTCATTTCGGACCATGGTGTGATTACGAACCAGGACCTGCAATCGTGCTCGTGATTGTGCTTTGACGAAAGTGTTCAACTTTTCATTCTCAACCAAGGTTTAAATATCTTGTTTTAAATCAATGCAATCCCTTTATATCGTGGTCTATATCGTTATGGTACTTACAAAATCGGGTATTTTAATTCCGCGTCGGGCTTTGGGTTGGAAGTAGTTTTCTAAACTTAAATTTTTTTTATCTTGTCGAATATAGTAGCAAAACTCCCTGTTAATTCAACATAGTTATCAGGTCAGACCCATTGATTCATTGTGGGCTTATACTGTTGACCTTGTGGGTGTTGATTTACCCTGGGTCGAGGTGGGGTCAGATTTGTAACCTTCGAACAAAAATTAGTAGATGTATAAGGCTAAAAGTTTTGGGCTTGTTGATGTTGATAGCCTGAGGTAGAAAAGTGTGTAGCATGTCTTTGTAAACGGGTCAATCTTAATTTTTTTAACTCCTCTAGTTTGATATATTTCTCAATATGAGCTAGCAAAGCCCCGAATATTAAAGTTTTTTTTTCATGGTTACCTCATCAACCAACTCTTCGAGGAGAATCCCCTGCTTGAAAGAAACAAAAACCACTTGCTCATTTCAATCATCCAGACTATTTTTGGAAAACATGAAATATTTGGTATAATACTTTAAACTTTCCCCAATCAACTAGCGACACTGAATTATTATTTTATTTTTGTTCCCCATTATTTTCGTACTTCCCACAATCTACCTTCAAAATAATATCCAAAATATATTAAAATTCTTGATGGAACCCAATGTAAGCCAGTTGTACCATTATAAAGCATTATCTTTGAAAGTTTAAGAGAATATTCGACACAAAAACTTGTCATCGTCGTCGTAATTCATCATAAAGTTTTTAAACTTCTCTAACGAAAGAATAATAGATGTAATGATATTCTAATCAACATAAGGATATATTTTGAATAATATATGATGTGCAATTAGGTTTTTTTAACTTAAGTCCAATTGTCCGCGCACCCTTACATTTTGTTTATGTATCATGAATTATAACCTAACTAATATGTTTAAAAATTAGTCCTTGCGTTTTATGTCTATTATTAATTATCAACATTCGGGTTTAATCAATCATAAAACCCAAATTTTATATAGTATCTACACAATTAGTGTTCATCTATTGGTCAAATTCATGTTTCATTTATTTATT
The DNA here is from genome assembly GCA_036936605.1 of Limnanthes douglasii subsp. nivea. NCBI lineage: Eukaryota > Viridiplantae > Streptophyta > Magnoliopsida > Brassicales > Limnanthaceae > Limnanthes > Limnanthes douglasii. The sequence continues at coordinate 20,458,095 of JAUPFV010000001.1, read as the reverse complement.
TAATTAATTATTTAGAAAGTTTATCAACAATAGCTAAATAAATTATTAAGCATATATCAACCTACAAATTTCCAACAATCTCTAACTTGGATAATCATATATTACCAAATGATATAATTATTTAATGAAGCTAATACAATTTGACTGTTCATAGATGAAATGAACAATATTGTACATGAAGATGGCCGATAAAGGCCTAAATACTTGTTCAATGCAATATGAAAAAACATACACAACATTAATCATATTATCATCATTAGTTAACTACATAGATCTGTTATGGTATGTAACATAAGAATAATATGAATATAATCGTATGTATTTATTTTTAGTTGTTTTTTCATAAATGAAGATATACCTAGTGATCAAAATAAGTCAACAAAATATAAATGAGCACTATATATTTACAATCAATCTTAAATGTATACAACCAAATATAAAATATATCTCGCGTCGTAGTACAAACTCCCATCGAAATCGATGACCCTCTAAACAAACATCACCAATCCTAATGGTTTGTTCTTGAATGACTCTAGGTACCATTATTTTAACAAGAGAATATGCCACCATGGGGTTTGTATTGATGTGCTCTATATTGATTTGTCAATCCTATACTTTTTTCAATAGATATGAACTTGATATCTATATGTTTGGACTTATTCAAGCTAATATTACTAAACTGTAGAATCATTGTCACCTTATAACCTTATGAGGTTTTATATACCTTCTATAATGATTAAGTTCCACAACCATAATGCATAGTTGAACATCTTAAAGCATGCAACAAATTCCACTACCATAATGGAGGATTCAACTAGTGTTTCTTTACAATTTTTGAGTTGTATTACCTGATAAGGGCGTAATTTATCCGGCCCCAATCGGGTCGGGAAGATTAAGGGCATTTTGGCGGTAATGTATAAGTTTGTGATATATAGTAACAAATTAGATAATGTTGAGGGATTTTCTTGTAATAATAAGTATATGAGTAGGTTTAATATAATAAAGGGGTGAAATATACTAAATTAGGTCATTCATATCGGTTTGGGGCCTACCACCTTCACTATATAAAGAAGATTCTATTTTTGGAGAAGAGTAAACAATTAATATATTACAACTACTTTTTGGTACTTTCTTTCTCTATCTTCCGTGTTTCTTTCTCTAGTGCAGTTTAGTGTTATCTGGAACCAAAATCGGGTTGGATATTTCAACCATCATTGGTGACCACAGTGGGAGTATATTTATATAAAAAATTGTTTTCTCAAAATAACTACTTTTAAGTTACAAATTAGTTAAAACGATAAATGCATACTCTCATAAAGGGCCAACTGTCGGGATAAAGGGTGCCAAAGTCGTGTCCTAGGTTGAAAAATCCTTCACATTTGGGGCGCTATTATCCTAAGTTGAAAAGTATACTTTAATGGATGAAACTCAAGCGTTTGAGTTGGCCTCATAACAATAAAAAAAAGTTCACATTCTTCACTGTTAATTTACCAACAAGGACCTGCTCTAATTCCTCAACCATAGTCGATTAGGAATTCTCAACCACAAACACCATAGTTCCAACCAAGAGTATCGAACCATCCACTGCATCGGTCTATGATGGTTTAGCAAGTGGCTAATGTTCAAGCAACGGTTAGACCCATATCAAGCAAATGGATATGGCCAACTCACTTCATTGAGTTGACTGAGTGCGTGTCAACTATTTTTGAAAATGCGATGAATCATATACATTTCCGGAAGCATTTCCCTATAAAAATCCCCAGGGATAATCATGGTAACATGCACTATAAGTATCATGATGACGTCAGATATGATACAAAATACTGTATAGCTTGAAAGACGGAAATAAAAGTGTTGATAGAGAATGGGAAATTTATGATATTTGTTAATAAACAATCTCAATAATATCACGTGATAAGAGAGGTCGTGGTAGCTCTGAAACAAGATGGTAACATGGTTATTTCATAACTTATTGGTTCGTTCGATATAGCATCGGAGTATATGAACCATATCCGGGACCAGATTATAATCAATGTCATTAAGGAGACGCTCCCCTGAGCCCATGCTAAATGTTAGCAGTCTGTGTAATTTTTTTGATTCACTAACCATTTTCGGAGGGGATACCATGGCAGGGGTGACAAATATTTCCCGCAAAAAGTATATTGTGAGCTTGGTCACACAGTTCGAAGCGAGGGCGCTGCCACACCTCTACATAAATCCTTCTATGATACTATATTTCGACGACGACATAATAGAAGTTGTTGGCCCACACGAGGACGTAGTGGTAATCTTGGCAGAAATAATCGAGGACGAGTTTCGAAGGGTGTTGATCACATTGGCAGTTGTGATAATATCTTATTTATGATGACTTATGAATAAATAGAGAACAATCCGATCATCTTCCGATCTGAGAGGAAATTGTGGGTTTTACTTATGTAACTGCAGATGTTTTAATAGAGTTTGAAGGGATGTCAGAATTGGTCCAGGGCCCATCAATAAAGAAGTGTCTATTCTCTTTATTGTGGTAGATGCTCCTACCATTTACAACACGATTTTCAGCAGGTCTTGGTTATCCCTGAATGCACATGGTGGCTTCGACGAACCACTCATTCTTGAAATATGCAGTGGTGAATAATATGAGGATCATGCGAAGCATTTAAAAATGGCCAGGGAATATTATCAGACAATCTTAGCTTCGAGCCCTAATAAAAACAACTTATCCCAATAAGGATAACAGTTACCAAAGCTGACTTTAGGGTCCGATTTTGTGGATGATCTAAGAGAGGCCCCCATATTCTTGATTTCTGATGAAAATTGTCAGAACTACACCTTTTAGAGGACAAGTGTTCATAAACAAAATTGTTTTATCTCAAGAGGTTGCGGAGAAATTAATTTATTTTCTCTTTACAAGATTACATATGTTTGCTTGGTGCATGTAAGATGTAGAGGGAGTTCCCAATTTTTTCATAGCCTCGCAATCCAGCAAAATGTTTGACCAGTTATTCAGAAAAGAAGGTTTTTCTGTCATGAGAAGTTTAAGGCCATCATTTCTAAAATGGATAGGTTGCCAAAGGTATGGTAAATTCGTGAGTCTCGGTACCCTTAATGGATAATTAACCCGCTCTTAGTGAAAAATAAAAAAGGCAAGTGGAGGATGTGTGTAGATTTTACCGACCCGAACAGGGAGTTTCCTAAGGATTTGTTCCCAATTTCTTGCATTAATCAATTGGTAGACTCCAGGTCGAGAAACAAATTGATGTCGTCCATGGATGCATATGCAGGGTATAACAAAATCAGATTAGACACTAAAGATCATGATAACATTTTGTTTATGATATGGAGAAGGTTGCATTGTTATAAAGTCATGTCTTTTGGGTTGAAGAATGCGGGAGCAACCTACCAGAGGCTGGTCAACAAAGCATTTGAAGGACAGATCAGGCATAACGCCAAGGTATACAACGATGATATGTTGGTAAAATTTTCTAGGGGTGATGGTCATTTTGCAGATCTGGAGGAAACGTTCGATAACTTGAAAAAAAAAACCTCAAGCTAAATCCGGAAAAGTAAACATTTGGAGTTCGGTCTTGAAAATTTATAGGTTATATGATTAGTGAAAAATAAATAGAGTTCAATTCAGTACAGTTGAACACTTTGAACACCATAGATCCACATTAAACTATTAAGGAAGTGCATATCCTAATTGGGAGGTTGGCAGCTTTGAACAGGTTTATATCCAGATCGTCGAATAAATATGCACCAATTTGCCAAGTGCACTTAGGCTTTGCTTAGTTTGAAAGATTATATATCTTCTACTGTGTTATTGACCTTAGCCGAGCCCGGGTGAGAAATTATTCGTATATATCATGGTTATTAGACTACACAGTAAGCACGACACTCATTCGTGAAGAAAACAACTGTACTCGACCCGTCTAGTATGTGAGTAGAAGGATTTTGGACACATGAAAGAGGTACTTAAAAATTGAAAATCTCGACCTTGTATTATTAACTGCAGCCTAGAAAATGTGACCCTATTTCTATGTGCATTCCATAGTGGTTCGATTATCATTACCATTGAAGAATTTTCTGTAATGAACTGATGTCTCGGGTCGAATGACTGAGTGGTTTATAGATTTTGATGATTTTGATACCTATATTGAACCCCGAACGATGATTAAAAGCCATGCATTTGCTTATTTTTTAGTAAAATTTCATTCCGAGCGACGGGAAATGTATGTAGATCAAGAGGAGAAACTGACATTGTGGGTTATTCGAACTGCTGGAGGGAGGGTGGTCGATCATTATTGGATGCGGGGCATAAGTTCAAATAACTACTCCAATGGGGCTAGCAAAATATCAAGCCATACATTTCGGTTTCACAGTCTCGAATAATGAAGTGGAGTACGAGACGACGTTAGCAGAATTGCGACTTGCACACATTTGTGGGGCTAAACGAGTTCGGCTGGTAAGTGACTCCAAACTATTGGTCAATCATACTATAAGACATTCTGAGGCCATTAAAGAGCATTTGGTCAAGTATTTAGTAGCATTGAAGGTATTGGCAGTGGCATTTGAAAGGGTCGAATACGAACATGTTCTCAAAACTGAAAATATAATAATTGACTCTTTAGCAACCACGACGTATACTAGTGACTACCCATAGATATTAACACAAGAGAGCTCGTCGATGGTAAAGAGTTCCGATCAGATCCCGTATTCAGATGAAGCCTGCCAGATATAGAGAAATACCAGTAAGGACTTGAGACACGACGTCATATAATTTTTGGTTAATAATACCTTACATGTGAGAAAATGGCCAAGAAGGTGCATTTCAACGCCCATAGATTCACAGTTCTCGGTGGAATACTTTATAAGAAATCCTTAAGCAGAATTTTGTTGCATTACCTTGAGAATAATGAATCATAAATTGTGTTGTCCTAACTCCACGATGGGGATGAGTCGGTGCATTGCGAATTTAAAGCTTTGACTTAAAAAGTTTTACTTCTAGTATTTTATTGGCGCGTTATTGTAACCAATTCTAGAGAGCTAGTCAAAAGATGTGATACGTGTCAGCAGTTCACTAATTTCATTCATATGGTCGCAGTTCAGGTCGAGTCCATTACCGAGGTGTCAACATTCAACTGATATGGGATTGATTTAGTAGGACTGCTGCTGATGGCCTCAAGTGGAAAACATATAATAATAGTCGTAGTGAACTATTTCTATAACTAGGTCGAAATCAAACCTTCATCCGGGAAAAGGGTAAAAGATATAATAAAATTCATTTTGTCAAATATTGTTACCATTTTGGCGTTTTACGGAGGTTAACCATTAATAATGGCCCACAATTTGACAATAGAGAAATGAAGGATTTCTACTATTCTCGAGGAATCCAATAATATTTTTCAGCATTGTTTCATCCACAGAAAACAAGTAGTTCGAAGTAACTAAGTAGGCATTCCTTTATGGCTTCAAGAAAAATTTAGAAGGTAAAGGCGGGAACTAGCCGACCGCACTAGTCTATGGGATAGATGTCGTGAACCCATGAGAGACCATGTTTCCCTCATATTGAGTAAGACATTACTCTGAAGATGATAATAATAAGGCTATATTAGTCGCACTCGATTTAATCGAAGAAAAGATAAGTCAAGAATATTTAAATTTATGGCACTATCAGACCCTTATGTAGCGCAAATATACATCAAAAGTCTGACGACAAGAGTTTAACATCGGTGATAAGGTTATAAGAAAAGTTCTTTTGCACACCAAAGAGAAGAGCCTCAGGAAATTGGCTCTATCTGGGAAGGTCTGTACCTTATGACAGAAAAGGTAAAGTCGGGGACGTATCGATTAAAAGATAAAAAAACAGAGCACTTCAACACCTTTAGAATATCGAACATCTTAAATTATATTTAGAATATATATGAATATGTAGTATGCTTTTTCTTATTATACATGATATTAATCGGTGGCATATTCTTTCCAACTATGGTGGCGCAATAAGGTTTTAATAAGGTGTCTATATAAGATGATCTATCAATATAATTTTTTTCCTTTATGATGTATTGCAGGGTTCAAGGTCTACATATATTTTTTAACAAGTTTAGACTTGTAGGGTCTTCCGAATTCGGTAGGTCAACATGTAATTTTTAACCAAATTTGGACATATGGGGTCTTCCAACTTTGGTTGGTCAAGACGTAATTTTTAACAAATTTGGACTTGTAGAGTCTTCTAACTTTGATTGGTCAACATGCAATTTTGTAACAAGCTTGGACATGTGACATCTTCCAACTTCGGTTGGTTAACATTTGATTTTTAACAAGGTTGGACCTGTGAGGTCTTCCAACTTTGGTTGGTCGGATAACTAAATAGGCTTATCTTTATTTCGGAAAGTGATCACTTCTGATTAAATATTAAGACTTGAGTAATATATTAAAAAAACACGAGGCATGAATACATGACATAAATGTCCAAAAACTCCTCATAACAAAATGATAAAACAATAAAAATAACCAGACTGACCTGAATGGCCAGAACCTACTTCGCATCCTCCAAGTATATACAACCATAAATTTCCCCAGTCGAACTCGCCGAGGATAATTATTCACTACTGTCTTCGCAGTCGAATCCCTCGGGACAATCATTCTCAAGAACCAACAACCAGTGAGACCCAAGCTCCAGGTCCATAAAGCTTTCATGAATCTCCAAAATCAGCGTGACTTTGGCATTGGCTTCTTAAGTGGTTATGGTCTCTAGAAATTCTAATGTAAAATCATTGAATGCGGTCTTGTTTTCTTTTACTAATTCAGATCGGAGTATCTCAAGAATTTGATCTCAGCCTCCTCTTTTAAATAGCCTGGTCTCGTTTCTCTTCGACCTACAAGGCATTAATGTTACTTTCATGCTTGATCATCTTTTTTTGTCAAGTTTTTTTCCGCAAAGTTCTTTGGTAGTGGACTTCACTCACTTAATGGCATGATCTACCCGTTCTTGCGTATCGACTTCCCGCTCCCTCATACAAATGTCCTTTTGTTTAAACTGATTTTATCGTTCTTATGTTTTTTTTTATCTTTTTTGCTTTTCTTTCTGTTATACAGAGAGGGCCTAACATGTGGTACAAAAAAACAAGAGAAGGAATCTGATCTCCTCAGTTGAAAGGACCCAACAAGCAAGGAATCATCCGATAAATCTTGGTCGCCCGAGCTGCTATCTTGAGGGACGGGAAGCACGGGTAGCAAATTCTCTACTACCAAAATAGGTTTTGGGGATAACAAGTCATTGGTGGGCTCTAGTGGATTATCTTGCTATTCAACAACAGGATTTGCAGCCACACAAGCATTGTTCGTCTCTTCCAAGTTCTCTTTGGTGATTTTCTCCTCAGGTTGTTTGGTTTCGGGTTTGATAAAAGCTTGGCTATCCTTTTCTTTGAAACTTTCATTACCCTTTACCGACCTTGTGTCTGATCATAATGGTTTTATTACCAAACGTTTGACACGTTACATTTTTCAAATAAAGCATAAATAGCTGCTTGCTCCACTGTGGGGGGATCAGTTGGAAGGATGATTTCAACCTGGGCTTTTTTCTTCTTAGCCGATCGTGCCTTCTTTACTTCCCATTCGCCAGCCACCGTCATTTTTCTCTTCTCCCCATGAGGTTCACCATTCTCGTTAGTCTTGCCTGCATTGGTACCCTCGGTTTCAGCAGCATCGGCATTTGCAGCCGTTGTTTCAGGGTCAACAAATTTGACGACCACCTTGATCGGTTCAAGTGTGAAAGTTTTTTAGATCGATGATTGGGTGCTCTTTTGAGATTGGGAAGCATAACCTCCACGTTATGACATGTAATATCTTGATCAATGATGCAAGTTCGAGATGAACCATCAGTTGTTCGACAGTTAAATCATCTCCCGAGGAGCACCCAAGATGATTGTTGATAAGGTTCATGGGAAGGAAGCACCGATGGAACTCGTTTCCTTGATTTCACCGAGCCCAGTCACTCATGCGGGAAAAGCTTTGTTTAACAACAGCTAGATGTTCTTTCTTCAATGCTTGCAATTTTGATTTAAGAACTGTCAATAACGGAGAGCCATGGTTAATTTTAAGAATTCATTTTTGTATATATATATATACCTTCGCGTATCCACTTAAGGGAGAATCGCCTCGGGTTGTTATTTTTCTTGCTGTGAGTTCGGCCATTCTCTTACGCTCCACTAATGTAAAGCAAACATTGTTTTCCAGCCTTATCTACCTCCAATAGATCATCCAAAATCTTAATATCATTCGCGAAAGACACATAAAATAAGGGTTGTTTTGGTACCTTAAATATACCGGTAATTGTCACAAACCTTTTCCATTAGCATTAGTATTTTAGATAGTTACGATTCTATATGCAAGACATCATGGTATACCAGGAGTTAGGACTGGCTTGGCTAGGAAACAACTCCACTAGCACAAAATATCTCACTATTATAGGGTCCAATGGAAACCGAACTCCCCAATTGAGCACGGCGGTGAACAACACCAGTTCCCTCTCTTTCACCGATAGTAACGTGTCCCTCGGGGTCGGGAAACGAATATTGACACAAGATGGAATTCCCCAACTTGTTGTTAGGTCTGACTTTTCACCAGATTTATAGTAAAAATACTTTTCATTATAGAGAGTGGTTATGTGTTTCCTTGTTAAACCATTGTGATAGTCAGACAACAATGAGGCTACTTTCAGAGGCAAAGGTTCATCATGGTCATAGACCTTATCTGCCTTAATAATATCCGCAGATAGTTGTTTACCCTTTATGATATTGACAATGGTTGAGCCAGCTCCGGGATCGTTGGGGGTGTCGGGGTTTGCTTTTTATTTTTAGAAACTAAGGTCCTCGCTTTTGTCGTCCCTTTGGAGATGAGCGATTTCTTAGGAGTGGTAGTAGTAGCAGCGCGGGTGGTATCCACCTCGGTTAGGGTTTCCATAGAAATTTCCATATCTCTAGTGCGGGAAATAATAGTAGCAGCAGCATCGATATTAGTTTGGATCTGCTTTTCGGGTTGAGACGTCCCACGTTACGCTACACCTCAAGTAGTGGTAGCAGTGTTGATACCGGTGTGAACCCCGATGATGGTCCAGCTTATCTTCAGATACTTGATTTCGTTGGACGATGATTCAAAGCTACAATCCCCCATGAAAAAAAAACGTGAGTAAGTGCGGGTTCTTAGCGACTTGGTGGGTTTGGAATGGTGATCGTTTTCGAATGTTGAAGCCTTTTAAAAGTGTAAGGTTTGTTTTCTAATGGGTTAAACGTATTTATTTGCATTCAATACAACATCATACATAACAAATAACACACAAGTCACACATTTATTTAACATATAAACTTATAAAACATGTTTAAATATGAGATATTACATGCAATACATACCTTACACCAGTAATAAAATACCTCTTAGTCAAATACATGAACATACACTTGTATGAGTTAATTAACTTAATGCGAGAAACCCCTCATTTGGATTGATTTTTGTATTTTTTATTAAACACTTATGATCAATACAACTCAAAATATCATGTTCATGATTGAATATGTCAAACATTAGCCTTCATTTGGACCGATAATGTTTGCAATAAATTGATCAAGAACTATCAAAGCCTTAAGTTTGTCAATCCACCATCAAGGATCACTTTGACGATACGTTGGCTTCGTTACTCACTTATCGAGGTTAAAAAAAACTTTAACCACACAAAAAACACTCACTTCCAAACATATCATTCAATGTAGGTCCGAAGGAATACCCTTCAAGGTGCACATAAGGTGCCAAGCTGCAACAAGAATTATTCGTTATAATAGCTCAGCATGGCTGCGATGAAAATAGTCATTATTATGGCAAAATAGATAATTGGTACGATAATATCATGGGTTACTGCAATGAAAATAGGGATTGTTATGCCGAAACATGCAGTTATCGCGGCAATATGTTTGATGTGACGAATATCTCCCACCAATGGATTTACTGCGATAATAACATGGGTTAATATGACAAAGAGCCATTATCTCACTTTTTTCGATGTTGAATTTATATAATGCAATGATGTTTTCCCCACCGCAACATCCTTATCCCAAATTAAGTAAAACATTCTATTTTTTTAATACAAAAAACTGTATTCGATAAAATATGAATCCTAACATGCTTTATCTGTTACAAATCAAATATTCATACAATTTAAATCATAGATCCACAATGTTATCAACTCAAACATAAATTACATGTTATATACAGTTTATTTAAGAACAAAAATTATTAGTCGCTCAAAAATGGGAAGAATCTGATACAAACTATTGGAGATTTATATAGTACAAAATCCCAATCTATAAATTAAATAATAATTTTCAAACAGATTTGACTTAATTTTTAAATGCAAAAAAAAACTTACCGGATAGAGACGACATCTTCATTTATCGTTTGTTACATTGATTATTTTATCAGTTCTTATTCTATTGTGCATGATGAAAGAGAATAAAAAAGATAACAAAATTAGGAATTGATTTTATAATCAACCAGAGCCACATATAAGTTATATATATTATGTACAATCAAAGTTTACCTTAAACTTAATTGCACCAATGTCTTTAAGTTTTGTATAGGTTATTATTGTTACAGATATTAGGCTCAAACCTATTAGCTCGTATGTTTTATCTATAATTAAGAGCATATACTCTATGTAATCAATAATCTCTTATCTTTCAAAATAATAATAAAACCTTAGTCATTTTCTTGTTTATATTTTTTTACATGGTATCAAAGTGTAGGTTTAGATCTTGAGTTTAAGTTTTCGTATCTCTCGTTATGCCAACAGGCAGGTGTTTTAGCTATCCGCCGGAAGAAAAAGAGAGAGAAAATTTTTGATTTTCAAATCTGGTGTGTGCATCCACAACCAACAGAGCTGATCGAGAGGTAAACGGTGTCATTTTTTCCTAAATTTTGGGCAATGTGTTTGGGATATCTAATCCTTCAATCTAACTGGTTGGATTATGATTTGGTTATATGGTTCGCAAGAAACCGTTATTGGAACAGTGCGATATTTTTGTTGGTAAAACCACAGGTTCAATTTTGATTTTGATTTTAATTTTTGGTTTGATTATAACTTAGATTTAAATTTTGATTTAGTATTGGATTTCATTTTCTAATCCAAATGAATTGATTCAACAAGCGCAAATTTCGATTTGGTATATATATATTTTTTGGATTCAAATTTGGTATAGATTTTGTTTGGATTCAGATTTGGTATAGATTTTGTTTGGATTTGGTATTTGGATTTAGTATTGGATTTGGATTTGGTATAAATTTTGTTTGGATTTGGATTTGGATTTGGTATGAATTTTGTTTGGATTTGATATTTGGGTTTAGTATTGGATTTAGTTTTGGATTTGGATTTGGTATAGAGTTTGTTTGGATTCAGATTTGGTATAGATATTTTTTGATTTGGTATTTGGAATATTAGATTTTGTTTTAGATTTGTTATAGATTTTGTTTGGATTCAAATTTGGTATATATTTTGTTTGGATTAGTTTGGTGGTTATATTTTGTTTGACATTTGGATTATGTCTATCGTTTGTTTAGATCGGTGCTTGTCGTTTTGATTAGTTTGGATTTGTTTGATGTTTAGATTTGTTTTTCGTTTAGATTTCGTTTTGGATATTTAGCATTTGGATTTTGTTTTACGTGTGGAATTTGATGATTTTAGATTTAGGATGGGAGGTTTGAGATTTACTGTTTGAGCTTTGAGATTTAAGATTTAAGATTTGAGATTTAATATTTGAATTGAGTATTGGTTGAAAAAGACGACGAGGTAGAATAAATGCAAAGAAGAATACTTGAAAAAGATGTGTGAAGAAAAATACTTGAAGAAGATTTATAAAAAAAATGGGAAGAATACCAAATTCTTACTCATCAGTAAAAGAGTTCTCTAATGCCTCAGTGTTGTGTTTCATTGCGTACCTCTGGCCTCTCAACATATTTGGGTTCATTCCTTCGGTCGAAGTGTTTATGTTCCTCTTAGGTTTCTTGATTCTATTACGGTTTCATTTTATTTGTAACAAGCTCTCAATGTCTATAAGTGTCGCATTGTGAGTTTAAGAGAGGGTGTTAGAGATGTTAGGCTCAAACCCATTAGCTCATACGTTTTATATATAAATAGGAGCATATACTATATGTAATCTAGAATCTTGTATCTTTCAAAATAATAATAAAACCATAATCGTCTTTCTTTCTTTATTTTTTTCAAGAATCATGAACAATAACAATTAGTTCATAATTTTTATATTTAGTCTTAATTGTCAATATCAGAGTCTAATCCTTCACCAAATTCAATTTTGGCATAATATTTTTACAACTATGTCCGTAATTGGTTTTCATCAATTAGTGAGAATCCTATATATTTTATTTATCTCATCACTTATTAATTATACAATCTATCAATAGTAATCAAATACATTGTTAAACATGGATTGATACACTAATTCCCAACAACCGTATACAACTTTCCAACCATTTTCACGGTTAAAAATATTACCACGACGAACAACCCGTTATCGCAACAACATAACATGTTTCAAAATCATATGGTTACGATTCGTATAATAACTTCATAGTCAAATACGGTGACAAATCAATGTGTTGTTGCGATAAATCTTAATTTTACACAATATGTGTACCATATTTTACATCATGGTAGGCTACAACGTGTTATATTGCGATAGTATACCGTATTTATCATGATAAATGTCATATATTATACGGTATGCTAGATACGACACAAATTTATTTTAACATTTTTGTTCCCGTCTCAAAACAACATCTCCCAATATAACTTTCTTAAACATAGTTTCCTTTTGAATATTTCGAAACCACACTTTTATTCCAAAATTATCTTTAGATTTGTATTCTTATAGTTATTTTATCTAATCAAAATTTTAAAATAATAATTATGTGAATAATGTTAACAAATATTTATTATTATTTTTAAAAAGAATTATAAAATATATATTTTTTTTTAGACCGATCAACTGATGTTGGACATCAATTATCCTTAACTAATGTTGGAGGGAGTACATGTCAAACGACTTTATAGATCAAAATAAAAGTTGACATAAATGTCAAAAACTAAATTTGAATTTGAAACAACTTTTGATTGTCCTTTTTAGATCATTTAAGAGTAATAGCTGTAGATGGAAAAGTTATAAAGTACAGCTGCTTTGTTTCTTGTATTCTTAAAGATCCTGGTGTGTTGCATCTAGACCGTAGGATCTAGTCAAGATTGGTGTTGACTATTTAACCTTTTCCTTCTTAAATGATGTCTCACGTTTTTCGCACATGTGGGCCAAATTAGTGTTTACATTTTGTGAATTTTGATCTTAAAATTTACAAAATTAATAATTAACTATTTTTTTTATTTTATTTAAATAAAATATTTTGTTAGTATCAAATAATTTTAATTTGACGTATGATTTGGTTTAATATCATAGAGATTGAGTTTATAGTTAGTCTAGTATAATTGATAGATTCAAAACTCTATCTTTTCCAGTTTTTTATTGTTCAATATTGGATTTTTTGTTTGTCAAAGTTTCATAAAATCTATAATTTTGTTCAAATCAACTATATGGTTTCATGTTTTTGAAGAGTTTTTATGGCTTCTTCTTTTCATTGATTGTCTAAAAAGAGGAGTGGATAAACTTTTTTTAATTGATCTTAATTCAGCATTTTCAATGCATATATAGAGCAATTGACGCGTCTTAAAGAATACGTGTCTACATAATACATGTATTTTACGGAACAACCATTTTCTTTAATTTTGTTGAGGTCTTCACTTATCAAGATTCTAGCTAGCAATGGAGCATGGTTCATCGATATGTTTCCTTGGAGATCTTTTACATACTATTGTATGAACTTGTATATTGTCTGCAAAATGTTAAGTTTTAGCAAAATTAAAGCAAGCCATGTAATTTTACATGCTTCAAAAATAAATGTTAGTAGCAGAGATGAAGATTTATGAAATATTAGACGATATATTTTGTTCTTTGTGGATCTGCATATTTTGATAAGCTAGCAATTATCAATTCTCAAATAACCCACTCGTGAACTTTCCATTAGAATAACGGTCCTTAGTTGCGTAGGGGTCTGGTCCTCGTTGATGTCTAGTTTTATATACAATTGAATTTCTATTTAGCAATCCGATATGCAACATAATTTTGTTCCCTATAGATGTGCATTAGGTTCATATAGGAAGATATAAGTTTTTAGCAACAACTAATGGTTGGTGCTAGATACCCAAAAGCTTTAATTGGTGATTGTTTTCCATAAATTCTGCCAAATATTACAACCATATTCCATTTATTATTTATGGTAATGCTCCTACCACTAGATTCTAAATTAGTATACATGAATCATATCAGCTAAGTTTGAGTCTATTGTTTGTTAGGTTAAAAATTTGATTGAAGTTGCTTTGTTGGTTTTATTTAAGTGATGATGACTTGTGAGGTTTATTTTGGGCTGAGGGTTGTCTGGTAAAGTGTTTTTGTAAGTTTGAAGTATTTTGTGTCAAGTGTGAGGAGTAGAGAGATAATTAAGTAGTCTTCTTGTATTAAATGTTGATCACCCTCATTAATGAGAGTGGTTGAGGTATTTATACTCTTAATTTAATGACTCATGGGCTTACCGGGTCAAGTTGTGAAATCTGGTCAAATTTAAAGACCCATTAGTCTTTTAAGTAGATTACCAAATAGCTTTGTCAAAATGTGTTTTACATTTGTCCAGTTCGGATTTTTCAGTGAAGTGTTATGGTCTGAATTACCCCTGTCCGGATTAAGCAGTGGGTTGTGTTTGAAGTATCCGAACTCATCAGTAGCCCTTTTTTAGGCCTCACTATATATTTTTGGTAGGGCTAAAAAATCTACCAATCCAGTATCAACTTTATCCGATCTGCTTGTGTCGTCCAGACTAAGAAGTTCATTTTCAACACTAACCCAGTTCGAAATTCGCCAGGACTGGTTTCTCTTCCCAGAATTCTAAGAGTTTTCTTCTTGGATCGCGGGACACGTGTCAACATTTGGTTCGACCTACCAGTCGTTATTTTTCCTAGACCGGCACCCACTAAAGTCTAGAAAGTTACCTGTGCTTTTGATTCTTCACACGTTTGCGCAACCCTTAATCATTGCAAAAACCATCTTCAACTTCGCCTAGGTAACTGTTACTTTTTACTGTTATATAAATACTCTTTTACTATTTTATTGTCTTCCACACTCAAAGCTTTTTTAGAGAGATACTCATTTTTACCTTCAAATCGTTCTTGAGAGATTTTATGTTCACAACCAGAAACGCTCTAGTTAAAGGTGGCTGGTTAAATTACTCAGAGTTAGAGAGAGCGATGAAGGTAGAAAGAGAGAACCGTATCGCCGCCGCAGTTTCTCCAGGTGAGAAAAACAATGAACCAACTCAGGACACCGATCAAGGGTCATCATCTTCTAAGAACCGTAGGCACATATAGCTTTCATTCAAACCAAGCCTTTCACCCCTCCCCTCTGGTTCTTCTGTTCAAGAGTCCCAACCTTCTGTGCCTAAAGAAAAATCTATTTCAAGTATCAGAAAACCCTATCCCTTTATTGCTATGGGTTCTGATATTGAGAAGTCTCCCGAGAAGATAATCCTTCGCCGGACGACCCGCCAAACCAAAACCCAATCCACACATTCACTGCCAAAACCCTCCGGATCGAACGTATCTAAATGAGCTCCACGGGCCAAGCCCTCTGGATCCCAACCTCAACCAGACACTAGGCATTCAGAGGCAACAAGCGCTCTACCATCCGGACAACCTTTTGTGCAAGAAACTGATCCCTCTTCTTCTAAGACAACCGGCAAAATAGGGGATTCCAGAGTCTGTAAAGGTAAGGATACCTTTTAATCTGGAGACTCCCATGGATTGCAAGCTAAATGAGATAATAATTTTTACCAAAGTGCTAAACTGGGGATTCCGGTTCCCACTGGACCCATAAATTGTTAGGTACTTTCACTTGGTCAAACTTTGCTTTAGCCAATTAAGCCCCAATGCCTGGTACTCTCTCATTTCCTGTATCATGGCATCAAGGTTGTCGAAGATCCCCTTTCCGATGAAGCAGTTTGTTGTTGTAGCAAGCTTGTGCAAGAATCATCAGATTCTATTCTACCATCACAAGATGGAGAATGACTTTAACGTTGTGGATGACTTGTTGGAGTACGAAAAGAACTGGAGGACACAATTCCTATTTGTGAGTGGAATATGGGAAAATGGTAGGAAGATTAAGGCCAACACCAACCCTAGCATGCTGACTAGCAGGTGGAAAAGCACTGGTAATTTCCTTTCTTTTCTTTATGTTCCAAGTTTTTTCTTCTTAAATTATAAGTGTTTTTCTATTCTGATTGGCTTGTTACTCATTTTTAGCGCTACCGAATGCGTTCACCGGACATTTGGAGGAGGGGAAAAAGACTTGTGAAAAACTCACTGCATGGGCTGCGGAGCACTGGGGGAATGCGTTCCACAACTGCTTCACATCAGGAAATTTTGTAATGTCCCATTTGTGGAACACCACTGGCCGGAGAGACCTCTCATGGGAAGAGTTAACCACTATTCATCCTCCTGGTGTGATTCTTAAAAGGATAGAGGCCAAGGATGTCAAGTTGTTCTTACCTTCCAGAGCTAAGGCTCCCAGCAAGATGAAGAACAAAAAGAAGAAAACTGTAGCAGAATTGGTTCAAGTAGCTATAGAAGGGAATGGTTCGGGGAACCAGGGGGGATTGATGCAGCCTTGCTCAAAGCAGTAGAGGTTGAAACAGTAAGGGAGGTCGGAGGGTCGCAGAACCCACCGAAGCCCCCTAAGAAGACATGAAACGGAGGGCCAACAGTGATGCGAAAGCTGCTAAAAAGAAGCAGGTCACCCTGGGAGAAGAAATAATTCTCCGTCCTTCAGAAATCCAACCTCCACCAGCCCCTACCGATCCTACCTTGCAAGAGAAAATATCAACAGATCTCCAGTCCGGAGAGATTGTTGGGGGAGGGAATGATGAAGTGGACATCAGTGCCCTTCAAGACATTGATTTGTATTTTAATGATTCTGAGAATGATGATTTTGCAGGTCCCTACCATTCCTCTAGTTCTGCCAACATGGTGACCTTCAATGGTAAAACCTTCTCCATTTTTGGAGAGCAAGATGTCTTGAGCCACTCCCTGCTCGGTTATATCCGGCCAATACTTGATCTGGAAAGGCAGGTGAAAAGTCAGACCACCCTTATCAACACCCTCACCTCTGACAAGAAATCCATGTCAAACAGTCTCCTAAACGTTTAACAAAGTATAGAGGAGCTGAAGAAGGAGATAAAGGCAGTGAAAAAGGACAAGAAGGATTCAAAAATTAAGTTAGCCACATCGGAAGCAACCATAATTGAGCTCCAGACTAAGTATTTTGACTTAGAAAAATACCTCACAATGTTGAAGTAGAAAGTGCGACCAATGATGGTGTCATTCAAACCTTAACCGATGAGAAGACTAAACTGGAGAACACTGTTTCAGAGATGACCAAGGAAAAAGAGGAATTAAAAAACCAGTAAGAACAAGCTATCCAAGTGGGTATTGATAAGTATACCAATGAAATAATTGACTCTTTGGAAAAAAGAGATGATAAAATCAAGTCTGACATGGTGCTGCTTTTCCATGAGACCTTTTCGAAGATGACCATGGGTCCCTATAGAAGTACATGGAATACGAAGACATCCCATTTCATACTCTAGCAGATGGTGACAAACGCAACTACTCCAGCGGAATCGATTCCACTACTGATGATGAAGAGGGAACTGGTGAGAGTTCGAGTGCCGAACTCAAAAGTCCTAAAAAGGTGATGGTGGTGAAGGAACGTCCGAAGGGAACAAACCCTAAGGTTTTATCATATATTATTTTTTTTGTCTTTCCAAACAGTTAAAGTCCTTGGATGGCCAAGGCAAATTTTGTACTATTATTTGGTTAAAGTCCGAATAGGTCCTTTGAACACCTAAAGTCCTTTGGATGGCCAAAAGATGTTTTGTTATCCTGTTCGGTGTAAGGCCGAATAGGTTTAATTTATCAAACTTTCTTTTGTTTAATACTTTTCTTTAAATTTTTCATGGCTAAAGTTTAAGTAGCCCCTAGTATTTTAGAAGTATTAAAATGAGAGTGTTTAATATCTTCGATGACATGTATTTAATGGTCATCACTTAACCAAGTTCATCTGATCCGCCAAAGACCCAAAATGTTGAATAAGTGATTTATACTTGAATTGAATTGCAGTAAAACCACTCCGAATGTTTTAAGAAGGTATCATATATTATTGAACAAAAGACTGGACACCTCATTAAAACCTCTCCGTGCCACCAAGGTAGGATAGAGTATGCCCCCTAATATTTACATTGATATTTAACAAGTAAATATTTACACAAAATATTTTACTCTAAATATAACCTGAGATGTTTAATGTTCCATGGGTGCTTCAAAACTTTCCCTTCTTTGTCCTGAAGTCTATATGTCCCCGGTTTGAGTTATTCACAAAACTCATAAGGCATTCCCAGTTCGGAGCCAACTTACCGAACTGCTTCTCCTTGGTGTGTAAGAAAACGTTTCTTAACACTTTATCTCCTGGTTGAAAATATCTTCTTTTGAACTTGGAAGCAAATCTGCTCCTCATCAAACCTTGGTAGTGAGCTGTTCTTAAGTGAGCTTTAACCCTTCTTTCTTCTATTAAGTCCAACTGATTTCTAATTGTTATCTCATTAGCTTGTTTGGAATAGTTGTGGACTCTGTATGATGGTAGGGTAGCTTCTATGGGGGTAATTGCATCCATCCCATACAAAAAAGAGGATTCTTGTGTAGCAGCTCAAGGAGTAGTTCGGCATGGCCACAACACTTCTTGCAAATAGCTTGGCCACTTTCCCACAGCACCTTCTAAATTATTTTTTTAACCCAGACAAAATGGCCATGTTTGCAACTATACTTGTCCATTTGCTTGTGGATGGAAAGGAGAAGAAAAAAAATACTGAATACCTCTAGAAGCATAAAAATTCTCCATATTTTTGTTATCAAATTGTGGCCCGTTGTCTGTAGTAATCTTTTGAGGGATCCCAAATCTGCAACATATATTGGATATGATAAATTTAATGACATCCTTCGAAGTGGTTCGTACCAAAGAAGCTGCCTCTATACATTTTGAGAAGTAATCAATAGCGACTATAATAGTTCTGCACCCCCCGGTTGCCATAGGCAAAGGTCCAACTAAGTCCATTCCCCATCGGGAAAAAGGTAATGGCTCAGAAATAGACTCCATATGTACTGCTGGCACATGAATTTCATTGCCATACCTTTGATATGAATCACACTTCTTCACTATTTCTTTAGCATATGCCATTATGGATGGCCAATAGTACCCAGCCAACAACACTCTTCGGGTTAGTGCCCTATACCCACAATGTGCCGAGCCTTCTCCATCATGAATTTCAGATCAAACGAATTGAGATTCTTCAATCCCCAAACAACGCACGAGAGGTCTAGTGATTTTTATATATAGAGAACTCCCCTTATGATAAAAAAAACCATGGGCCTTGTGTTTAATCTTTATTGCCATAGCTTTATCCGAAGGCAAAACCCCATCAGAAATATATTGAAGGATGGAAAACCTTCAGTCTTTAGGTTGAATCACCTGTATGCTCATGCTTTCACCATCTTCTCTATTCTGACTTGGCTGTATAGACAGGCATTCCTGTATGTGAATCCAAGGGTAGGACTCAGAATACGCTATAGTTTCCAAAGAATCTGCCAGGGTGTTCTCCGATCTGGGAATATGCTCATAACAAACAATTTTGAAATGGGCTGCCACTTCTTTCAGGATGAGTAAGTACTTGACCATGTGCTCCTTCTTGGCCTCAGACTGACTTTGAGCATGATGGATGAGCAACTGAGAGTCGTTCATCAACCGAACTCTTTTAGTCCCACACAAGAAAGCCAATTTAAGACCAGCTATATCTGCTTTATATTCAGACTCATTGTTGGAGACCTTGAACCTAAAGAATATAGCTGAGTACATCTTATTACCATATGGAGAGGTTAGGAAAATTCCAGCTCCACAACCCATTGTGCTTGAACCACCATTAGTTTGGACTACCCATTCTTTCTTGGTTTTATATTTTGAAGTTTTTTTTGGAGTTCATGTTCGAATGGAATTCTACTAGGAAATCAGCCACTGATTGAGCTTTGATAGTTGTTCAATGGTCAAAATCAATGTCGTAATCGCCCGATTCTACTGACCACTTGGTCATCCTGCTTGATATGTATGCCTTTTGAAGAACATTCGTTAGTGGGAAAGATGTTCAGACAATGATGGAATGAGATTGAAAATACGACCTCATTTTTTTGCCGCAATCACTAAGGCTAGTGCCAAATTTTCAAGCTTTAAGTATCTCTTCTCAGCATTTATTAAACTTTTGCTGATGTAGTATACCAGACGAGGGTAATTTTCCACCTCTCTTACCAATACTGCACTTATAGCAGATTCTGACAGAACCAAGTATACATAGAGTGTTTCTCCCCAAACAGGTTTGAAAAGAGTATTTGGTGAGGACAAGTGTTTCTTTATTTCAACAAAAGCTTGATTGCACTATGGGGACCACTCAAAATCTTTAGCATTCTTCAAAGTGTGGAAAACGGAGCACATTTATTAGAAGACCTTGAAATAAAAAGGTTTAGGGCAGCCAACCTTCAAGTGAGCCTTTGGACTTCTTTATTATTACGAGGATGATCAATTTTTAATAGGGCATTAAGCTGATCCGGATCAGGCTGTATTATTTTTTCACTTATCACATAACCCAGAAACTTTCCAGATCGAACCCCAAAGACACATTTTCTGGATTTAGTTTCAAATTCATAGCTGTCAAATTAGTAAATGTTTCTTGAAGATCAATTATATACAAATCCTCCTCCAAGATTTTGACCATCATATCATCTATGTATACCTCCATATTTCTGCCAATCTGACTAGCGAATGTTTTGTTTACCAACCTCTGATAAGTAACCCAAGTATTCTTTAATCCAAAATGTATCACCTTGTAGCAATGGAGACCTCTGTCTGTTATAAAGGTAGTATGATTTTGATCCTTCGGATCCACCTGTAACTGGTTGTACCCAGAGAAGGCATCCATGAAGGACAACAACTTGTTGCCAGACATTGAGTCAACCAATTGATCTATCCGGGGGACTGGATAAAGATCTTTTGGGCAAGCTCTGTTAAGGTCAGTGAAATCAATACCATACGTCATTTCCTGTTCTTTTTCTTGACTAACACCGGATTGAGAGTCCATAAAGGATATTGGGATTCCTTTATGTGTCCAATCTTGGTAAGCCGATCAACTTCTTGGACTATCACATCAACTATTTCCATAGAAAAAGCTCTCATTTTCTGCACAATAGGTGAAACATCACTCCGGATTGACAACTTGTGGGAGATAACGCTTGCGGGCACTCCGATTACATCACTATTGCACCAAGCGAAGACATACTGATTGTTTAGTAAAAAGGACAATAATTTCTTTTTCAACTCTGGTGCCATTTTGGAACCAATCTTGATACTTCTACCCTCTGCAAGTGAATGGGTTTCAATATCTTGAACTGGTATTTTAACACTAGGAGCCTCTCTGGGGACATCAATCTCACTCTCTCCCTCATAAGGCTCCAGTAACTGCTAATCTTCATTAATCTGAACTGCTCCCAAATTCTTAGGAGCAAGAGCGGTTGCATAACACTCCCTGGCTATCTCATGACTACTTCAGACAATACCTACTTTCCCTTGAACTGCATACTTCAAACACTGATAAACTGTTAAGGCCACATCATGCATTCTGGAAAGCCAAGACCTCCCAAAAATCGCATTGTAGGATGTGGGGCAATCTACCACAATGAATAACACCGTCTACCATCTTTGTAAAGGGCTCCTTGCCCAACAACAGTTCTTCCTCAAATTCCCTGATTACATCAGCAGAGCTTCATGTGAAGCCCACAATGGTTCTATTTGAGTGTTAAATAACGGTCGTATTCCTCATCTTCTTGTAAGAGCTTAAGAAGAGGATGTTTTCCGAACTACCTGTGTCTATCAAAATCCGGCGGATATCATTGCCCTCAATAAATGCTCTTATCACCACCGCATCCTCATGAGGTCCATCAATATTTCTTAAATCATCTTCATCAAAAAATATAAATGGAAAAGGGGTTTGACACTGATGGGAAGACATCCCCCCTTCCAACTGAGTGGCCAAACTATGTACATGTCTCTTTCTTGATGAAAGAGTAGGTGTTGTCAAAGTATCTCCTCCAAAGATGGTGAGTGACTCAAAGAAACTGATCAGTCCGGACAACGTCCTGGTTTTCTCTATTATGACCCTTACTTTGTTCCAAGTTGGATCAGGATCCAGGTACTCAGAATCAACATCAAATCTTTCAAGAATCACCATTTCCCCTTCTTGAGCAGATGTTCCTACATTGTTTGTAGGGGCCGTCTGAGGAGCACTGTCAGGCTTGTTTCCACTTGTTCTTTTGACATAAGCTCCCAGCTTGCCTCTTTCAATAAGATTTTACACTTCATGTTTCAATGCTATGAAATCTTGAGTATTATGGTCTATATCATTATGATATTGGAAAAAACAAGTATTTTAGCTTTCTCTAGGGGACTGCAGTGCCACCGGTTTCCGGAAATGGACTTCATCCTTGGTGTTGTCATATATTGTGGCCATGTTCTCTCTTAACTCTGCAAACCACTCCGGTTGAACCCAAGGACCTCTTTTGCATCTTGGCTGCTGGCTCTGAGACTGATTCTGGTTGGAATGAGTTTGTTTAGCCCGGTTTACCCTCGTCCGGTCTCCTTAGCCTTATATCCGGACTGGTTTCGAGCTGTTGTGGTGGACCTCATTTGACGGTGCACCCTGATTTTATTGGTTTCTTCCACATTAATCTGTTTTCCCATCTGATTCAACAGGACACCCCAGGTATGGCTTTCTTCATGGTCACTGAATCAGCCAAGTTCCCAGGATTCAACCCTTGTTTTATAGAAGTAATTGCCACATGTTCGAAGCAATCTGCTAATTCATTATTTGTATTCACGAATCGACTTATATAATCATTTAAGGACTCTTTTGATTCTTGGGCACAATAGATTATGGTATATCCATTTCCCTTCACCTCTTTACTCCAACAAATTGCCTTCGGAAGGCAACCCAGAATGTATCAAAGTTCCTAATACACCCTTGGGGTAAGCTGTTATACCACTTAAGAGCACTTCCCGTAAAAGTTTAAGAGAAGACTCTACATAAAAGTTTGTTATCATCATAAAAATTCATCATGAAGTTCTTGAATTGCTCTAGATGGTTGTTTGGATCTTTACTTCCATCATACTTCTCCATTTTGGAGCTGTCAAATCTTTTGGGTAGGTTTCTGGATAGTATTTTGGCAGACAAATGTGGCTGTCTCAAGTTCTTATTACGACTAAAGACTGTGTCTTCGTTAGGTGTTGCGAAAATACCTGGTTCGGTCTAAAAAGCAAAAGGTTCAATCAGCAACTGATCAGCATGCATGTGGGATGACCCTTTGCCCAGTTGCCTTTTAAGCCTAACATGTTTATCACTCTTTCTTGAATATTTTTTGATTAGCTTCATCTTTTTTATGGATCTTCCTTCATCGCTACTTGAGGAAAAAGATTCCTCAAGCTCAACCTCATTTGAAGAGCTATCGGAGGACTCTGAATCTGAACTTTCAACAGGTTTGGACCGATGTGTCTTCTTAGAGCTGATGTAAGTCTTTTTTAACTCAGATGAGTCTTTATTGATGGATCATTCTCCCTAGGGTTTTCAGTATGATGAATAGTTGACGCCCCTGATTTCTCTCTTATACCCTTCTCTGCCTGTTTTATGGCCCTTAACGCCTCTATTTCTGCTCTCAACTTGTCTCGCTCTTCAATGGTGTACTCTTTGTTTTCCCCAACCATTTCCACCACAAGAGGTGGAGTTCCTTGCTCGTTCGGATCCATTTGAACTGGTTTTTTCTACTGGTTCTGAATGCAAGATTCAGGAACCTTCTTCTCCCATTGTGGTCGCCAATTTGGTGAGGTTTATTTTGGGCTGGGGTAGTTTGGTAAAGTGTTTTGGTAAGTTTGAAGTATTTTGTGTTTAATGTGAGGATTATAGAGATAATTAAGTAGCCTGCTTGTATTAAATGTTGATCACCCTCATTAATGAGAGTGGTTGGGGTATTTATACTCTTAATTTAATGACCTATGGGCTTACCAGGTTAAGTTGTGAAATCGAGTCAAGTTTAAGGACCCATTAGTCTTTTAAGTAGATTACCAAATAACTTAGTCAAAAAAGGTTTTACATTTGTCTAGTTCTGATTTTTCAGTGAAGTGTTATACTCCGAATTACCCCTGTCTGGATTAAGTAGTGGGTTGTGTCTGAAGTATCCGAACTCATCAATGACAACCTAGTTCATAGGATGACTTTAGATCACCATGCCAGTATTATTTTTAATGAGATTTGAACAATTAAGTTTACCTATTATAAAGAGGATATGATCCAGCATGTTGTTTACTGAATGTTTTTTTTTATCATTAAACTTAGATTTGTTTCTAGCTGGCTATATAACCCAACATATGATTATGGAAGTATATTTCTAATGTGGATAGGTTTGTTTGTGGATTCAAACCAACATATAAGTAGATGTTGAACAAACATATGACTACTAATTAGGATTCCAAAGAGACATGCAAATTATTTCAAAACTTACCATGTAGTATTGCAATGGATAAAAAGATGATTAATTGATTATATATCATTACAGAATAGACATTTAGAGACAATACAAAATCCTTTTTTCAAAGAATTTTACCAACAAAAATGAGTCATTCTAGTATCCTCCAAATAGTGAGTGAACACACGTTTAGAGTAATATCATCCAAGCTTTTTAAAAATAGATTGTAATCCAATATTCTAGCTATAATATTATTCCATGTAGCCTTAGTGTTGAAGTAGTCATTTGAAGATTTATTACATTTGATTGAATCCTCTTTGTCTTCATGTAAAACTATTTTTCTGATTCTCTAAATATGAGAGAGAGTAGAACAACTTCCTTTAGTTTAACTAAATTTCAGTTACCATCCTTCTAATAATTGTTTATTTTATTTTATTTGTACCAATTATTGTTTAAGTTATTAGATAGTGTGATTAGATGATGTGTATAATTCCATCTTTTAAGCCAAAAATTAAGTTATTCTTTTCCAATTATCAAGAAGATAAAGCACTATGTTGTATCTCTAATACTTAGCAATATTTTCCAAGTTTTAGAGTCTTTAGTTTTAAACTGTGTTTGAAGTGGATACTTATAGTTGAAGTATATTGAGTACATATATTTGGACCATAATATTTTGTGTTCTCTAATTTTTTACCAAAGCGTAGATGAAAAAAGTTCTGTAAATCCTCAATCTTTCTTAGGTGTAATCCCTCTTATTCAAATGATTTACACAGAGTAGACCATTTGGACCATATTATAGTTTGGTTGTTTTATGTAATTACCCAAAGAAATTTGTTTAACAATCTATTAATCATGACACTAACATATATAGGTAAGATAATACTTTGAACATGATATATTGGAATGGACATCAAGACTGATTGTATCAAAATTAGTCTTCCACCAAAGGAAAATAGTAATCAATTTTTTTTATAGTTGCTAAAATATATGTATTTTTGGGTTAAAAAAACTTGTTATTTTTTATATAAAAAAATTAGACTTTATTAAGGCTGCAAAATTGCATGTAATTATGGTGTCAAAATGCAAATTTGTTCTAGTTACGTAATTATGTGAAATATGTTGCAAAAATAAAAATAATATGAATAAGAGTTTTAGTTGTGAAATAAGTGTGATCCTAGAAAAAGATAAATAAACAAAGACAACTAGGATTTTATTATTTAGAAAGCATACAAATTATAAAGTGAAATATGCTCTTATTTATAGATAAAACATACGATCTAATGGGTTTGAGCCTAATATCTCTAACACAACTAACTTTTTTTGTAGTTGCTACAATATTTGTATTTTGTGTTGAAAAAACTTGTTGTTTAAAAAAATGGATTGTGTTAAAGGTGTAGGATTATGTGTAATTGGAGTGTGAAAATTCAACTTTGTTTTAGTTGCGTAAGTATATATAAATATTCGATAATTTACTTTTTAAATTAATTAATTATTTTAAAGTTTTTAATACTTTTAATATTTGTATGGGTTATTTTATATTACAAATTAAAATGAGTAATTAATGATTTTTATTTTGTATTTAAATAATTAATATTTAGCAAAATCATATATAAAAAAAAGTCGATGCTATAATATAATATATTTTAATTCTTTTACAAATACTCTTATCATATTTTAATATTTTTTTACCGTTTTTTTTAATTCTTGGTTTTTTAACTTCTCCAATATATTTTGAGAGCAAGTCTCTCTATCCGTAGTTTGGGATCAAAAACTTTTTATTTTATTATATTAAATTTAAGTTTTTATCTCTTTCGTCAGTTTTGACTATTTTTTTTTCATCCATCTGATTTTGGCTCGTCTCAGCTCCTCTTACCCACCTTCAAATCCAGGCAAAAAGTACTTTTTTTTAATCAGATAATACTGTCTTGAGCAAGATAAATAAAAACTGAAAAGAAAAAAATTGTAATTTGATTAAATTTGGTGTAAACTTGAATTCTTAAATCGGCCTTATGATTGTTCTTAGCTATTTTTATTTTTTAAAACTAATATTTATTATTAAATAAGCTAATATAGCTGATATTGATACAAGGATCTAGTTTTATTAGAGCTATAAATTGAGAAGAGTAACAATTTTAATTAAAATTACATTTTGAACCAAATGAGATTAATCATTTGGGCTTGAAATAATTTAAAAAAATACGAAGATGTTGAAATTTTGTTATTTGATATGAATCTTACAACACGAGATTGTAATTTAATGGAACCTTCACTCAATTATTAGTTATGTTCGGTAATGATTCCATATGAGCCTTGATGTTTTATTGATCTGTACCTGCAATTAAGACAAAAAAGGAAGTAGGTCAGGTTTGAGACTTGCTTACAGTTGTTAGTATGAGTATTCACATATAAATTGTTAAACCACATTGAAGAGTAAACATTAATTTTGATTGTTCAATTTCAAATAGTCAATGTTTATAATTTCCAAGAATAACATAGCTCATAATTGAGCATTAACATTGATGTGGTTTATTTTCGTTTGAGGGTAATTTTATAATTTTGTCTAGAGTTTTGTGGAATTTTGAGAGTATTTAATGTTTGGATAGAATGTAGAGGGAGAATTGAGCTGTCTGGTTGTATTTAATTTTCATTACCCTCATTAAATGTTGGTGGTTGGGTATTTATACCTTTATCTTTTGGGCCATATGGGCTTTCGGGTTGTGTTTTATGGATTCAGACCGAGTTTAAAGACCCACTAGTTTTTAAGTAAACAAGTAATTAGTTTAATCATGAAGTGATTATGTTTTTAATATTTTAGTTCTGTTCGGACAGTTTAGTAAGTGGAGGTTGTCCGAATCGAACATGTCCGGTTAGATGAATGATGTCCGAATTTCCCCTGTATGGTTCTCAGAAAGACTGGTGACAAAATTCCGGACTCATCAGTAGCCCCTTGTTTAGGTGGTGTTCAAAAGCCTTTGGCAAGACCTAAAAAATAAACCGTAGCCGGTCATGGTCATATTCAGACAGATTTTTGAACTGCATGATAGCTTTCATCCGACCTGAAAAAGTTCTCAGAAACTTAAACGGTTTTCTGCCAGAACTCGTGGGACACGTGTCTTTCTAGGTTTGCCACACCAGCCGCTTTTTTCCCTAGAACGACGCTCCCACTTTCTTCAAAAAGTAACATTTTCATTTAATGAGGATGACATCAGCGACGTCCTTAATCATTGCAAACCTTTCGAAGGTATCGAAGCATCTTTTGCATATTTACTATAAATTAGTTCACTTTTCTACTGTTTTATCATCTTCATCATCCTTGTTTTACTGAATTTCAAAGCTTTCTCTCTAAAAAACAACACTTCCTTTCAGTGTGAGTTTATGTTCACAGCTAGGAACGCTTTAATCAAATGTGGATGGCTTAATTTGTTAGAGTTAGAGAAAGCTCAAAAGGTCGAACGAGAAAGGTGCATTGCAGCCGGCCTCCCTGTTCCCCCGGTTGACAAACCAGTAATACCAAACACAGAGTCTGACCAGGGCTCTTCTTCAACCAAAAACGTTAAACCTAGGAGGTTGTTCCAAACCAACCTCTCACCAATTGTTTCAAGCTCGTCAGTTCAAGAATCAGAGCCCACTGCTGAACCATGGCAAATAGTCACCAGTTTTAAGAAGCCTTCTCCTTTTATTGCCATGGGATCATATATTGATGCCTCTCTAGAGAAGTTAGTAGATTGGAGAAGAGGTCGCTTGGTAGAAGGGAAAACTCTAAAAGGTACGCCTTCCAAATCGGGAGCCAAAGATAGCAATACGGGGTCAGAGGCACCCATCAAAATTCCTAAGGACAAGTTGTCCGGAGCGGAGGCATCTAGCTCAAGTCTCCGAAAAGAAACCACTGCATCTGAGCCCCAGCCGGAGGTCAGAGTACAATAAACCAGTGAAACCCAACAATCCGGAGGGCATGCTGAGCCAACCTCTAACTCCCCTCACCCAAAAACAACTGAAAACCCCTCCCAGGTAATGGAAGAAGTGATGCAGGATTCTATTGAAGAGGCTCCGTTTGAATCCAAAATCTCCGGGCAAACAAGTAAGGCTGCTGCTGCCAAGAAGGATAAAGGCAAAGAAAAACTATGCCTAAGACATCCAGATTTGCCGGAGGCCCTTGTGGGAAAAGTGGGACCTTATTTCCACAAGGTAAATGTTAAATATTTGATGGCTTTGTAAAAACTTAATTACGCCTTCATCCACACAGCCGAACTGGGTCGGATGCGAACAAAGTGGGGAATCCAGGAGAATGTCAAAATAAGGATTCCAGTGGACCCTGAAACACCAATGGACTGCAAGCTCAGTGAAATAGTTTTCTTCACTGAGCTCTTCAACTGGGGACTAAGGTTTCCCTTAGACCTGGAGATAGTCAAATATTTCCATCTCATCAAAGTTTGCCCAAGTCAGGTGAGCCCTAACGTATGGTACACCTTTATGGCCTGTATCATGGCCTCCAGGCTCTCCGGAATTCCTCTTCCAATGGAGGAGTTCGCAGATGTGGCCAGCCTCTGCAGAAACCACCATATTCCCTTCTATCACTTCAACATGGGTGATAGTTATAAAGCAGTGGATGACCTGATCGAGTCGGAGAGAAATTGGAAGACTCACTTCTTGTTTGTGAGTGGTACCTGGGAGAATGGGAGGAAGATTAAAGCCGGTACCAACCCGAGTCTCCTTACCAGCAGATGGCGAAGCGATGGTAAGAATCCCATATCACATTCCCATCTTCATTTTCTTTATAAATTTGTTTATCTGACTTGTCTTGTCTTTTTTTTTGTTTCTCGACAGTGCTGCCTAAAGACTTCAATGACTATTTGAAGGCCGGATAGACCACTTGCACCAAGCTAAATGCTTGGGCTGCTGAAAAGTGGGAAAATCGCTTCCACAAAGCATTTACCGGAGGCAATCTTGCAAGGTCCTACCTTTGGAACACCACTGACCGGAGGGACTTATCCTGGGAGGAACTTACCACCCACCCCCTCCGGAAGTAGTCCTCAAAAGAACACACGCACCGGACGGGGCATTGTATCTATCTGGGAGAGCCAAGGCCCCAAGTAAAATGAAGGGCGAGAAAGGTAAGGGCAAGCAGAGTGTGGTTGAAGCCAACCCCACCGAAGCGGAGGAAACTGCTCCAGCAAACCAAGAGGGGCCAGTTCCAAGACAGATTGATGCTGCTCTTCTAGAAGTAGTGGAGCATGAGAGTACTAGGAAAGATGCAGGATCTCCAAAACCTCCAAGGGTTCCTAAGAGAGACAGGAAACGAGAAGCAGAAAGCAAGGACAGGGAGGCCAAGAAGAAAAAGACCTCCAGGGGTGATGAGATTTCTCTCCAGCCCCCGTAGTCCCTTCCTCCTATTGAACCTACTGATCCTACAAGAGCAGAAGAGATCTTTGATGACTTTCGAACTGAAGAGGTTGGAGGAGGGGATATCAGTATTGACGGTGTCGACATTACTGGGCTTGAAGGGCTTGGTGACTACTTTGAAAACCTCCCGAGAGATGATTTTGTTGGGCCCTACCTCCCTCCAAGCACTTCGGACATCGTTACCTTCAATGGTAAGTCTTTCTCCGCTTCAAGTGAAAGATATTTTATAACTCACTCTATATTTGAGTAATATTCAGCCAGTGCTTAGTTTGGAGAAACAAGTGCGAGGTCAGTCAGCTATTATTACTGTCCTTAATTCTGACAAGGAGAAATTGTCCGGAGACCTCCTCATTGCCAACCAAAATGCTGATGTTCTGAAGAGGGAAAACAAGGAGTTAAAGAAGAACCATGAGGGTTGGGCCACAAAGGTAGCTACCTTAGAAGATACTATCAAAGAACTCCGGGCAAAGCAGCCCGAGTTGGAGAAAGATCTCTCTTCTTCGAAAGAGGAGGTGAAGGCCAGGGACAGGGTCATTCACACTTTGACCAATGACAAGATCTCGCTCGAGGATTCGGTGTCCAAGGCTGCACAAGAAAAAACTGATTTGCTGAAGGAGCAAGAGGCAAAAATCCAAGCCAAGATTGATGCTTATACCAACCAAGTGATAGGCACTTAGGAAGAAATATATGCCAAGGTGAAGTCGGACATGGTCTTGCTCTTTCACGAAAAGTTTCCAAAGAGGAATCTGGGAGATTTATGGACTTATGTATAGTACGAAGACCTTCCCTTTCACACGATGGCTGATGGAGACAAGCATTATTACTCAAGTGCTGACTCATCCGATGAAGAAGAGAACACCGGGGAGAGTCCAGGTGAGGGGAACGATGACCTTAAGAAGAAGAAAACAAGTGAGGCTGAGCCATCTTCAAAGGCTCAGTCTTAGAGTATCAATTATATTTTCACTTCTGCTTTGATTGAACCAAAGTCCTTGGATGGCCAAGGCATCTTTTGTAACTGTGACCGGTCCTTGTCCGGATAAATCTTTTTGTTTTGACAATTTAAAGTCCTTGGATGGCCAAGGCACTTCGTATGTTTCAATGGGTATCTTTATTTAGCATAGCTCTTGTATTTTTTCATAGTTTTTCAATTATGGTGGCTAATGTTTAAACAGCCTTTAGTTATTTCATAATCATTCTAAAGTGAGAGTGTTTAATTTCTCCGATGACAAATGTTTAAGTAGTCATCACTCCTTTAATTTAATCCGGCCTATGTTTAAACAATAATTTTACAAGAAACTATTTAAGTAAAATTACTCTGAATCTTTAAGAAGGCTTCGAATTTCATAAAAAAGCCCGACACCTCATTAAAACCTCCTCGCGCCATTAGGGTAGGAAAGAGTATGCCCCCAAATATTTGCATGAATTTTTAAACCAGTAAATATTTACATAGTTTCTACTCCAAGTACATCCGGAGGTGCTCAATATTCCAGGGGTGATTCAAAACCCTTCCATCTTTGTCTTGGAGCCGTTATGTCCCAGGCTTAAGCTTTTCAATGACCACATAGGGTCCTTCCCAAGTTGGAGCTAACTTACCGAACTGCTTCTCTTTAGTATGTATGAAGACTTTTCTTAATACCTTATCCCCCGGTTGAAAATCCCTTCTCTTGATTTTAGAAGCAAACCTGCTTCTCATCAAACCTTGATAGTGTACAGCTCTAAGGTGAGCCTTGACTCTTCTTTCCTCTATTAAGTCAAGCTGGTTTCTGATAGCCATCTCGTTAGAGTGTTCGGAAAAATTATGAACTCGAAATGAAGGGAGAGTAGCCTCTACGGGAGCTATATCATCCATCCCATAGACCAAGGCAAAATGAGACTCTTGTGTTGTAGCCCCAGGTGTAGTCCGGTAAGCCCACAAAAATTCTTGCAAATAACTTGGCCACTTTCCAGCAGCTCCTTCTAGATTCTTCGTTAGACCGGACAGTATTGTCCTGTTGGCTACTTCTACCTGACCATTTGCTTGTGGGTGGAAAGGGGAAGAGAAGCAATGTTGTATACCTCTGGAGGCACGGAAACTCTGGATTTCCTTGTTGTCGAATTGTGGTCCATTGTCTGTTGTTATTTTTTGTGGAATTCTAAATCTGCAGCAGATGTTGGATAAAATGAATTTTATAACAGCTTTTGATGTTGTACCTGTCAACGGAGCTGCTTCGACCCACTTCGAAAAATAATCAATAGCAACAATTATTGTTCTGCGTCCTCCGGACGCCATTGGTAGAGGTCCTACCAAATCTAACCCCCATCGAGCAAAGGGTATAGGCTCAGAAATTGACTCTAAATGAATGGCTGGGATATGAATTTCATTGTTATATCTCTGGCATGGGTCACACCTCCTTACCAACTCCTTAGCATCTTGGGTTATAGATGGCCAATAATACCCAGCCAACATAACTCTCCTTGTTAGAGCCCTGAATCCACAGTGAGCTGATCCCTCACCATCATGTAATTCGGAGAGCAGTACTTGAGATTCGTTAACCCCCAAGCATCGTAAGGGGGGTTTACTGTAAGAATTTTTATACAGAATATCTCTTAGGATGATAAAACCACGAGCCTTGTACTTTACTTTTCTTGCTATTGATTTATCCGGAGGCAAGATGCCATCTGAAAGATATTGAAGGAGAGGAAACCTCCAATCTTGAGGCTGTTTTATCCGTATATCGAAGTTTTCTTCTTCCTTACCCATACTGAATTGAATGGATGGACACTCCAGTACATGAATCCAAGGGTAGGACTCAGTATAGGCTATGGTTGCTAAGGAGTCTGCCAGTATATTTTATGTTCGGGGTATGTGCTCACTAACAATGCTCTTGAACTTAAGTGCCACATCTCTGAGAAGAAGTAAGTATTTTACCAGCTGCTCCTTTTTGGCTTCGGATTGACCTTGTGCATGATGGATAAGAAGCTGAGAATCGCTCATCAACTTGACCCTTTTGGCTCCACAAATAAGAGCTAACTTTACACCAGCTATAGCGGCTTCATATTCGGACTCATTATTAGACGCCCTAAAAGCAAAATATATAGCTTGGTACATTCTGTCACCATACGGAGAGGTCAAGCATACCCCAGCACCACATCCCATGGTACTTGATCCACCATCAGTCCGGACAACCCATATTTTTTTGTCTTTCACATCCGTTGTTTGCTTAGTGTCCCTGTCTGAGTGAAATTCAACTAAGAAATCCGCCACCGCTTGGGCTTTGATTGCTGTTCGGGGAGCAAAATCAATATCAAAGTCTTCCAATTCCACAGACCACTTAGTCATCCTACTTGAAATGTCTGCCTTTTGAAGAACATTTTTCAGGGGATAGGATATCCGGACAATAATAGGATGAGCCTGAAAATAAGGCCTCATCTTCCTTGCAGCAATTACTAGGGCTAATGTTAATCTTTCAAGTTTCAGATAGCGTTTTTCTGCGTCTATCAAGCTCTTACTGATGTAATACACCGGACGAGGATAATTATCCACCTCCCTCACCAATACAGTACTTATGGCACAATTGGAAACTGCCAAGTATATGAAAAGAGTTTCTCCGTCAACAGGTTTAAATAAAGTCTTGAGGGATGACAGATGTTTTTTGATTTCATTGAAGGCCTCATCACACTGTGAAGACCAGTCGAATCCCTTCGCACCTTTTAAAGTTTGAAAAAACAGGGCATATATGTCCGAAGACCTTGAAATGAATGGATTTAACGCAGCCAACCTCCCAGTCAACCGTTGTACTTCTTTAATATTCCGAGGAGGCTCCATTTGGAATAAAACATTAAGTTGGTCCGGATCAGGCTGTATCCCTTGTTCACTTATTACATACCCCAGGAATATTCTGGATTGCACTCCGAATACACACTTTTTTGGGTTTAGCTTCAAATTTATTTTTACTAAGTTGGCAAAGGTTTCTTGAAGATCTGTCAAGTGTGGCTATTCGTCCATACTTTTTACCATCATGTCATCGATGTATACTTCCATGTTTCTTCCAATTTGATCAGCAAAAGCTTTATTTACCAACCTTTGATAAGTAACCCAAATGGCATCATCTTGTAGCAATGAAGGCCCCTATCAGTAACAAATGTAGTATGCTCCTGATCCTTCGGATTTACTTGAATCTGGTTGTACCCGGAGAAAGCATCCATGAAAGACAGCAGCTTATTCCCCGATGTGGAATCCACCAACTTATCAATCCCGGGAACCGGGTATAAATCATTTGGACAAGCTCTGTTGAGATCTGTAAAATCGATACACATACGCCACTTGCCATTTTTCTTTTTCACCAATACCGGATTGGCTGTCCATAAAGAATACTGAGACTCCTTTATGTGCCCCATTTTAGTAAGCCTGTCGACTTCTTGAACTATGACATCAGCCTTTTCCTTAGAAAAAGCTCTTCTCTTTTGTACTACAGGTGCTATGTCTCTTCGGACGGACAGTTGGTGTGATATAATCTTTGCTGGTACCCCGGTAACATCAGCATTGCACCAAGCAAAAACATGTTGATGGTTTTTTAGGAACTTCAACATTTTACCATTTAATTCCGACGTCATTTTGGGCCATATCTTAACATTTTTTCCTTCTTCCAAAGAATGTGTTTCAACTTCTTCAATTGGTATTAAAACTCCAGGGGATTGTAATGCAGCCGGTCTTCTATAGTGCACTTCTTCCTTCGTTTTGTCATAAATGGTACGTTTTCTTTTAGTTCAGTAAACCACTCCGGTTGAACCCAAGGCCCTCGTTTATTTCTAGATTGTTGACTCTAGGCAGGCGCAGCTGGCTGAGACTGAGCTTTGGCTCTGTTATGACCCTGCCCGGCCTCCCTTGCCTTGTTTCCGGACTGATTTTGGTTTGGGTTTGGTGCAGCCGGAGCAGACCTCACCTGCCTGTGCACCCTAGTTTTCTTTGTTTCATCCACGTTAATTTGCTTTCCAACCTGATTCAGTAAACCCCCCCCCCCCCCCCATGGCATGGCCTTTTTTCTGGTCACTGAATCAGCCAAATTTCCAGGGTTTAAGCCATGCCTCATAGAAGCTATTGCTACTTGTTCAAAGCAATCAGCCAACCCATTTTTGGTGTTTACAAAGCGACTTATGTATTCTTTTAGAGACTCGTTCGGTTGCTGGGCACAATGGATGATTGTGTCTCCATTGCCCTTCACCTTCTTACTACCAACAAACTGTCTCCGGAAGGCCACCCAAAAAGTATAGAAATTTCTGATGCAGCCTTGTGGTAGACTATTGTACCACTTCAGAGCACTCCCCGTAAAGGACTGGGAGAATTCCCTACAAATCAGCTTATCGTCATCATCAAAATTCATCATGAAATTTTTAAATTGTTCCAAGTGGTTGTCCGGGTCTTTACTACCATCGTATTTTTCCATTTTTGTACTATCAAACCTCTTAGGAAGGTTCCCGGACAGGATCTTGGAGGACAATGGAGATTGTCTCCAATTCCGACCACGACTGAAAACGGTATCCTCATTAGGAGTTGCAAAGATACATGGCTCATCATGAAAAGCAAAAAGATCCACCAGCATCCGGTCTATGTGTCTCCGGTTATGAGACGATCCTTTGCCTATATGCCTTTTTTAACTTTCCATGTCTATCCCTTTTTCTTGAATACTTCTTAACCATTTTTTGTTTCTTTTTAGATCGGCCCTCATCACTGCTGGATGACAGGGATTTTTTAATTCCATCTTCGCTCGAGGAGCTACTGCAAGATTCTGAGTCTGAATCAGAGCTCTCCACCGGCTTGGACCGGTAAGACTTTTTGGAGCTAGCATGATTCTTCTTCGTACTCACATGGGTCTTCGAAGGCTCATGCTCTCTAGGGTTGTCAGTATGGTGAGCAACTGAATCCTTTGATTTTTTCCTTTACACCCATTTTTGCCCTCTCAGCCCTTAAAGCTTCTATTTCAATTTTTAATCTATCGCGCTCCTCAATGGTGTATTCATCATTTTCTCCCACCACTTCAAGTAAAGTTGGTGGTACTTCCGGTGCGTCCGGATTCATTCAGACTGGTTTTTTTTCCTGATGGTTTTGAATGCTAAATTCAGGCACCGTCGTGCTCCCAATGTGGTCGCCAATTTGATGTGGTTTATTTTCGTTTGAGGGTAATTTTGTAATTTTGTCTAGAGTTTTGTGGATTTTGAGAGTATTTAATGTTTGGGTAGAATGTAGAGGGAGAATTGAGCTGCCTGGTTGTATTTAATTTTCATTAATCTCATTAAATGTTGGTGGTTGGTATTTATACCTTTATCTTTTGGGCCATATGGGCTTTCGGGTTGTGTTTTATGGATTCAGGCCGAGTTTAAAGACCCACTAGTTTTTAAGTAAACAAGTAATTAGTTTAATCATGAAGTGATTATGTTTTTAATACTTTAGTTATGTTCGGACAGTTTAATAAGTGGAGGTTGTCCGAATCGAACCTGTCCGGTTAGATGAATGATGCCCGAATTGCCCCTGTCCGGTTCTCACAAAGAGTGGTGACAAAAATCCGGACTCATCAAGCATCAATTATAGTTAAATTATAATTGTATTTTTCTTTCAGAGAGTATTTTGCAAACCAGTCGGTTGCAAAGTTTTGCTCTCTATATATGAGCTTAAAAGACATTGAAGAAGTTAATAGTTTACGACAGCAAGATACAATGGAAGCCAAAAACCATGGAGCAAAACCATTTGCTAAGGAGTCGAACAGAATTTAGAATCTATATCAATATCAACATAATTGTAGCCAATATTATTACACAAAGTTAAGCCATCAAGCAAGGCTCTGGTTTCAGCAATGATGAGACTTCTCATATAACCTCATGTCAGAAGCAATCATGATACCATTGGATGTTCTAATTAAAAATTCATCTGTAACCTCACCATTATGGATACAAGCTTCATCAGAGTTAAGCTTAAGATGATTTCCTGTAGAGGGGTTCCATTTGACATAAAAAGTTTTCTTTCAATAAAGTATGATTAAAACAATTTAGGTGGAAGGAAATTTTGTGATCTTTACTCCAACTTTTCTTTGCTAAAAGGTTAGAGTAATCGAATTTGAATATCATATGCATAATATTGTTCATAATATCATGAGATTATACATAATTATTATTGAATTTTTTATTTATTTTGACATTTGAGATACTCTAATAGATGATTGCATGGATGATTGTTCTAATTTGAGTTTGTTTATAAGTTCATGATAGCCATAGACTTATTAAATGAGTGATTGACATATGATTCTCAAAAAGGCCAAACAAACTTGAAAAATACTTCCATACTTCAAACGTTATTTGACAATTTTACAAAGATGTGATCAATATTTATATATTATTACAAAATTAACATTTTGAAACAAGTGTAAAGTTTTATGTTGAAGAAAATAGTCAATATAGATAAGACCTTTTAAGAATCTCTAAATGGTGAAAGAGAACTTCTATGAAGTTATAGAATTCCAAATCTTTTTACGGATAATCTTTTGTTCTTAGTTTTATAAGAGTTCCTTTAAAGTTAAACCAACCAGATTGGGAACCATTCCATTTGATTGTGTCAAGTTTATGAGCATCTAAAGTGAACTTTCTGATTCTGTCAATATCAATTAGAGTAAAAAAGATTTAAGTTTGTTCAGGTTTCAAGAATTATTCTCCCAAAACTAATTTATTTTATCACTGTAATACTAGAGGTTGCCTTCTTCTGGATTTAGAATGATGGGAGGATTGGCGTGACACCATCTCCTAAGCCAAAAATCAGTATTACCATTACCAATTTCTAAAATATAAATGGTTCAGCAATTTGTCTAATTGTGACCAGCCGTTTCTAGATTTTGAATCTTTAAGTTTTTTGTTGATCTTTAAAGGGCGGTGTTTAGGATAGTAGACGAAATGCATGAGCTTGCCCATAAGAAAATATGATTGTTATTAACTAGTTCAAGTTTAATTAGTAATCAATTATATTGAACAAAAATATGTTGTATGTTGGTTTTTTTAGTTTGTAGCACATTAGTTATTGTCCTTAATCCTTATTAGTGACCTCTTTATTGTGTTTATATAATAATACATATATTTTAGATTTATGTGATTTTTTATCACATAAACCAAAATAAGAAGTTTCGTGTAGAGTTAATCAAGTATATATGGCCGAATTGTGAGGTTTGATCTATCTTCTTATTCTATCTCGCAGTTTGTAGCAAAGTTAAATGTGTATGATGACACCACTGTATTTTCAATTTAGATCGAGGTATTTGGGTCAAGATAAGGCTCTTTCTTCCAACGAGTGATATTGATTCAAGTGTGATACCATTTTTTTATGAAGTTATAAGCTTTTTTTTAGACTCAATTCATATATGTATTTCGATGCTTGCATTGCTATTTTCATTTTAAATTAACATCACAAACATTATTTTCAAAACACATCATTCATAACCTTTGATTGATTTGTCAAAATCCAAATAAAACACAATCCAAAAGTCATCCTACTATTATTAAAAAAATATTTTAAAATCGTTTAATAATATTAAAATTTAAGAGTGATAAAATTTTAATAATTTTAAACTTGAGTTGATGATTAAATTATGGTAAAATAATATTAATAATATTAAATTAGGATTCAATATAAAATTTAATATTGATAAAGTGTAAATTTGTTATTTTAAAATTTTAAAATACTAACCCTGCAAATATAACCTTAAATTTATGTATTAAAAACATCATTTGACAATATTAATTTATTAATATTAAAATTTATTAAGATTATTAAATAAATTGTTTAAAATAATAAAATTTATATATATTATGATAAATTGTTTAAAATAATAAAGTTCTAACAGTGTAAAATATTTAATAATATTAAACATTTAACGATAACAAAGTTTTAACAGTGCTACAATTTTAACAATATTAAATTTAATTATTTTTAAATATTAAAAAAATCGAAACATATCTTTCACACCATTTGTTTGATTCGTCTCGTAAAAATAAACACAACAATTGTTTTATTTTCTCTTTTTTTGAATTATAATAAGAAAGATATGGACCTAAAAAAATCTAATTTTTGTTTACGTGAATTATAAAAAATATTATGTTTTGATATCAAATATAGATAACGATCTTATTTAGTATAAAATATAAAATTTCATCTAATCCTGATCTTTATGTATGCGTAATTCTGTTTATTTTTATTTTAATGATTTGCTAAATAAATCTGACACGTTCAAAAATTAAGATTTATAATTTTATATAAAATTTTATTTTATAGACTTTTCATGCTATACAAATTTTAGAGTCTATCCTGATTATATACGGAAACTGCATCGTTTAATATTGATGAGGTTGACTTATTCTTAATACTTATTTAATCTGATTAATATAGTTACAATAGTGTTTTTTTCTGAGGATAAAGATTATAAAGAGAGAGAATTACTATGCTAATAAATATAATATCAATTGTTCATTGGTAAGTCTATTTACTGCAATCGGGTTCATGGTACATAAAGTCTAACAACATACAATACAATTATTTTGCTGGTGTTAACACATGCAATATGTTTATCATTAAATATCGATCAAACAACTAGTTTAAACCTCTATGACGACTCGATAAATAATTTTTTTTATCACTAACCCTCATATCTTTGCGAGCTAGTCAAGGAAAGACTATATGAAGAAGGACGTACACTCATCAACAACTTGGAGTATTTTGGTATCATTTGGGCTGACAAAAGATTTATTTCAGAAGTATAGAGGTCTTAGTCAGACTTAAGATCAACGAGCCAAGGTCATTAGACCATATGGTCTGTTATTCATTTATTCGGTGATGTCATGGTTCATGACATTTGGCTATGCATAGATCGTCCTGTTTGAAATTAAAAAATGCGCACAGTTTGCTTGACCTTAAAATTATCGTCAATGGCCTAATTTTTCGGGCTTAACGGGGGCGTTAGTTTGTATTGTCCAGTTGGAGGTCTGAGCTAAAAAAACTAACTGATACCTTTTCTCATTTGCTTACTTTTATATTAATGATACTTATATTTGGACATGTGTTAATGTCAGACTGAGTTTGTTATAAGTCATAATTACTTACGTCGCTAAAGTCCCTAGGCATCCCCAAGTATGTGACTCTTGACCTCATTGCATGTTGTATTGATTAAAAGACATAAATAATAAAGGTAAAAGGTTAGATATATAAAAATGAATTCACTATGACATTAATTTTTACATAAAGTAGGCAAAATCTAGTTTTGATAACTCAATACTGACCTCCACCATAAATCATTTTCCAACAGATGTTTTATTTGTGTCGTCTCTGAGCATCTTGCTTGGTTCCACTCAGTTGTTAAAACACGTATGAGCATTCCGAGCAGTTCCTAGGCTCATAATACACGTAATATACTTTTATTTTGTAGTAGGCTTAAGTAGTTATGGACGTAGACAATGACACGTATAAAATTAAAATTTTACACAGTACTAAAAGTAAAGGCATGAGCAATTTTCAGATAGTAAACATACCTAAAAATATTGTTCGGTATACCACATACTCCATCACCAAAAATAGTGGATGATTTTTTTTATTTACATAAGTGAGAAGTAGGAGTCCAAATGCAAGAAGGGTCAAAGTAGGCAAGAAATTGTAAGACAAAATTAATGGCTACATTTCCTAGCTGAAGGCAACACTACTCCCCCGTGTATTTCCTTACTTTTATTATTTAATATACGATTGTTTATGTATGTTTATTTTACACTTGTTGCATTTTTATTTTATGTTACTCGAACTAACACCCCATCACATTTTATAAATCATGAATCTTTTCTTAGTATTCAATCTTGCAATGGAATAAGTCCTTGATAACCTCAACACATGCTCGACCGCCAATTAGGAGAAAAAGTACCACATATTTGTTTACACCTCAGAACCTATTCTTTTATGGCTTTTGGGCCATGGAGAATCATGGGAGCATAATGATACGTGGCTAACTTAGGAGAATATACGGGCCTAAGTAATTTTTTTCATAGCTCAACCCTTATCCAAGATTTATCTCACTAGGAATACTAAGTACACAAAACTTCCTAAAGTGGTCACGGCTACTCCATCTCCAAAGCGTCCAAAAATGGAGTGGCCTCACGCGAGAGAGATTGAAGAAAGTGAGGAGAGGAAAGAGAATTCAGTTGGTGTTGAACACTCCACTAACCATGAAGGTGTAATTAGATGGCCGACTTTCTTCATCAACAGGGTTGGTCGTGAGACACTAGAGGATGTTATAGGTAAGACCCATGCCAAGGCCCAATCAGGCTTGACATCTAACCACAGAGCATAATATAGTCAAAATGTGAAATGAACTATCAAAGCTGGACCTATTAGGGTTTAGGACTTTGGAATCATCTTGCTCTTTGAAATAATATCATAAATTTATACCTCTATGTTACGGTCTATTTAACCGACAATTTTTTGTAGAAAAGCCTCTAGAAAATTACCCATGTATTATTCAATCTGGAAAACATAAATTTAGAGCAATGCACCTTGATCCGTCGGGTGCATCTAGATCTGGTTGTAACATGAATATGCATCCATGAATGACAAGAGTTTTTTTATCTGATATTGAGTATACCAACTGATCTATCCTCAATACTAGGAAATGGTCCTTGGGGGCATGCTCAGTAAAGTCCAAACACATTTGCTATATTTTATTCTCTTAAGACTGGGTCGGTAGTCCATATAGGATAATTAGACTCTCGAATATTCCTGGCACTTAAAAACCTATCTACCCCAGCCGTAATGGCTTCTAATTTTTCTAAAAGAGAAAGACGTTCTCTTCTGAAAGACTGCCATAACGTACGTATTGACTAGCAACTTATGTTAAATGATATTCAACGATACTCTTGTAACATCTTTAGACATCAAAGCAAAAATATATAAATTATTAATTAAAAATAATAGTAAACAACTTAGAGGCTACCTGAGATAGTGGCACCGACTGTCAAACATTTACCTTTGGTAAGTTCAAGCAATCATGTGTTCTCACCAGGAACTACAAATCTCAGGACTCACGAGGTTCATCTACTCTCTCGAATTCAAATTATACCCTTCTAACTTCTATTATTTTATAGTAAATGATTACACATAGCGCTCTTGCGTGGTTATTTGATTTCAACTTATTACTCCTACTTTACCATCCGCTATATAGAAAATAAACTAGTATAAAATGGAGGAAATAACATGCATCTTGTCAGAGTTATGGCCGTCCTAATATGAAATTGAAAGTGGAAGAGGCATCAACTATCATGATAAAAACACTCACATTTTTCTTGAATTTTCCCTTACCTAAGTAGACATTGATCTCAAACTCACCCAATAAGTTGGCATTATCTATTATAAAACTGACTATTGTCATGTCACACTCTCGATAAATAAGATATTTGTTCATTATGTTAAATGTTCTTTTGAATATTATCTTCACCGAACTACCTATATAAACAATAACTCTTCTTATCTCGACCCCGATAATTCAAGTAGTTATAATCGTAACATATTTGATGGGGTATGACCATCATCCGAAGTTCGTCATTAACAAAAATCATTGTAGAGGGCAAGGAGATCGGTGCAAGTGTGCAAAGTCCTAGACTTGATACTAGAACTCAAGGTAAAAAACATGTATGTTTCTTGAATGTTTAATGACCCATTACATCAAGTGATCCCAACTATAATCATGATTATATCTCAATTGGGATTAAAGTCTAGACATCCATCATTTTGGTTTTTGGACACATTTTCTAGCTTGTCCATAATGATGATATTTTGTTCTTTACTTGGATAAACCGTAGGGCTTTGATCATCGTAGCCTCAGGTTTTTGTTAAGATTGTCTTGGCTTGGTTGACCTTTCTTCGGATCCCATGTTACTACCCGTGACGAACTAAATTAACTTTACATCTTCAATGATAGTTTGGATATTTTTTCTAAGGATCTTGTAGTCTCTAGTGTAATGACCAATATTATTATGATAATTGCATAATCTATTGGTGGTCATGTCTTCTATTAGCTTGAACATAGGCAACGATTTTAAAAAATTCATAAATACATTGGTTTTTTTATATATAATAGTTATATTCATTGTTGTTTGGCATAGTTATTTCTCTAATTCTTGGTATTGTTACATCTATAATTCTCAAGATGATTACAACCTCAAATATATTTTTCCTTTCACTACTCTTGACCTATTCTTGAAAATTTCCGAGCTTGGGCCCCAAACTCCTCAGATTAAGAGTTGGAGGAGCTGTTGAAGTTGGGTTTACTTGAATGATCAAATGAGGAAAATATAGTTGCTGAACAAGAGTAGAATGTGGATTGTTGGATACCACCATAAATACTAAAATAAAGTTATGATGAACATGAGGTGAGTTGCTCGACTTAACTCTTAAGAGCATGGTCTTTTCGATCTTAATGTGATTTTGTTTGGGATAGCAGCGCCTCAATGGTTATAGCCTTTTTCTTCATTATACTTGATACCAACATGTTCAACATAATCCAATGTCTGAATAAAGCACATGCCACAACCTCATGAAAATATTCTAGACTATTATTTGTTTCTACAAATTATCAAGTATAATTCATTTGATTTTCATTCGACTCATGTTTTGGAGTGTATGATATAGTCTTAATCCTCTTTAATTACCTTGCTTCCGACAAACTGATCATTGAATATCGGTAATAGTATGTCAAAACTTTTTATTTATCCATAAGGAAATTGGTTGAACAAATTAAGTAAATTGTTTTAAAAAAATTCGTTGAGGAAGCCTCACAAATTAATCGGTTATCCATACTGAAGCAGAGCATCACATTTATGAATTTCTCAATGTGATGCCCGGGGTCTTTAGATTCATTGCACTATTTTATTTTATACTGATCAAACTTGTTAGGCAAGTCCATACTAGAATCTCAGGTTCCAAAAAAGACTTAAATATATTATGCTTTATGGGGTAGAAAATTCTCTTATCGACATCATTCACCCATAATATTGATTGGAACCTTGGATAAAAGAGGGAATATGTTATTGCATGAACTGAGGAAGAGGTTGC
Source organism: Limnanthes douglasii subsp. nivea (assembly GCA_036936605.1). Taxonomy (NCBI): domain Eukaryota; kingdom Viridiplantae; phylum Streptophyta; class Magnoliopsida; order Brassicales; family Limnanthaceae; genus Limnanthes; species Limnanthes douglasii. The sequence continues at coordinate 20,413,780 of JAUPFV010000001.1, read as the reverse complement.
ATAAATCATTTTTGAGGTTGTGCAGTGGAGTTCTGAGCTACTTATGAATTCCAGAGTTAAAATGGTTCTTATAGTGCATGACCTTGGCTCCACCTCATACCTTCAGCTATGAGCCTTGTCTTAATGGTTATGACCCCTTGCTCGGCCATGATGGATGGAGCATGAGAGACGATGACATATTATTTCATGGACTCATTTACCAACCAAGATTAATTGATTTCTTACTTGATAAAGAAGATGAGAAATGTTGGTGCTGATATATGCACCCCATTCTATAAGCATCTTCAGATTTGTTAGCTCAGAATACCTGCAGACTCTGAGACTTCATCATTAGCTTCTTATGATGTTCCCTCAATATCAATTTACCTAACATGGACCTAGTCTTTAAGGTCTGAACCCATGTTCTCAACTAGAACCTGAAGACTTGCTAGCTCGGCGTACCTCTTTCAGTTTTGCATGTAAGAATATTATATCAAGTAAAATTCTAGGGCCCTTATGCATTGCAACCCATGCTGAAACTTGGAACTCGCTGAGTTCTTTCATAGCTCATATATGTTTTAGTGGTAGCTTGAAACCTTATGGTGATGGTTTTGAAAGATATTATCTATGTACTAATATCTACGTAGAAATGACATCACTAATGATGCGCGAATTAGTGTGTACACTACCTTGACTAACCTGTCTGGTTATAGAAAATAGATGAATAAATTAGATAAAAGTCACAAAGCTAATTAATATAATATAAATTGTGTATTTTCTCAAGGCATGTACTAAACTTATTTATAACAATACAAATGGATTTATAATACATAGGGTCCAATTACATATGGTAGAATCTAAATATAATCTGAGATATTAGGTCCGTGTTAGAGATATTAGAAACATTAAAGATATTACTCTATATATATTGGATTAAGCTCTATGTAAATACATGATTCCAATTGATAAAATCTTAACATCATTTTGTTTATCTATTTTCTACCGTACACATATCATGGTACATGTGTTTGTCGATATTTTTAGACTCACGATACTCACAGAGCAAACGCTTGAGAGCATGCACTATCCCCATCCAAATGAAAATTATTGGCGACCTTGCCTCCCTCATACATTTCATCTTACCATATTAATCATATCATATTTCAAAATATTAAAAATGATTGTAAGTAAGATAGAAGGAAAAATAACAATAACTAGTCAAATCACAATAATCAATATAATAATTGGCAAAAAAACTACACCATTAAAAAAAATCTTTTAACTCAAGTTTTGTATCAATAGACTTGAACACAAATGAATATAAGAAAAAATATCACATTGGTACCAAAATTTAAATAAACGAGCATTATCACAATAAAATTATTATGTACACCAACTGTTGGAAAGATAAAACATAATACAAAGATAAAAATGATAGAAAGATAAAGAGAATTAGGGAGAATAGATTTTTATATTTTTTTGTTGATCATTTTTTTATACAAGGCTAATATTTTACAGTACATTAAAAGGAAATAATAATAATAATATCATTGATGATACGTTGACTACTTTAATCTTCCTTGTTAAATATTTTAGTCTTCACAATTAATCTTTAATTAAAATATTAGTCTTCTTGTGATTATTATCTTTAGTAACATTAATTTATCATAATCTTCAACACTCCCCCTCAAGTTGAATAGTCGGGTTTCTAATACTCAACCAACTCAAAATTGTAGTGAAGATTCGCCCTATTACAGCTTTAGTCACGATATCTACTAGTAGTAACTACATTATTACAAAAAGAAATTCAGTTGTATCATCTTCAATGTTTTTCTTTATAAATTATTGATCTACTTCCACATGTTTAGTTATGTCATGTTGAACATGATTTTCTGAAATACTTATTGTTGTTATATTGTCACCCTTGAGTTGACTCAGAACAGATGATGGAAATCCAATTTCAGATTTTAATTTCTTGATCAACAAGATTTATGTTACTCCATTAGAATTTTTTTATAAATTCTACATAATCACTCTAAAGTGTCACCATTTTATGCTTCTTATTTCTCCATGTCACTAAGTTAACCCCAACTAGTGTAAAGTAACCAGATGTAGACTTGCGATCATTTGGATTACCATCCTAATATGCATCGGTGTATTCTATATTTAAATTCCCCTTTCTTTATAACATAATTCCATTATTCGACATGTATTTTAAAAATCGTACTCTCATCATGTCTGCTTCCAAATGATCCAATTGTCGTCGGTGTATAAACTGACTTACAACCCCAACTGCATGGGCTATATTTGGTCGAGTATGTGGAAAGTATATTAGTTTTCCAACTAATATGTGATATATTTTTTTCTGTCAGGTCAACATCTTTAACTATTCTGAGCCCATGATTTACATGTATTGGATTCTTTACTAGTTTACAATCAACCATTCCTACTTCTGCAAGTAAATAAAGAATATATTTCCTTTAAGATATAAATTTCCCTTTGTTGGAACGTAATGCCTTGATTATTAAGAAGTATTTTAACCCTATTAGATCAGTCAATTCAAATTTTGTCAATAAGTTCTTATTTAACCTTGAAATTTATTTAGTGTCGTTTAGTGTGATAATCATGTCATCGACATAGATTATTAAGCAATTGGTCATATTATCTAATTTTTTTCATAAATAAATTATGATAAGATTTAATTTATTTGTACTCAACTGCATCATTATGATAGTAAATCTTTTGAACTATGCTCATGAGGACTGTTTGTGCCCATACACCACTTTCTGAAGCCGACATACTTCATCTTTTTAAAACCCATCAGAAGATCATGGTGAAGCCTCCATATATACTTCTTTTTTGAAGCCTAAGTGGTTAATTTTTGTTTGCTGCATTTAAGAATAAAACTCGAATTGTGTCTATCTTTGCCACTAGAGAAAAAGTTTCAAAAAAAAGTAAATTTTGTAAATTTGTGTTTACCATTTTACGATAAATTGAGCCTTGTATCACTCTATGGTTCCATCAGCTTTATGTTTGATTGTGAAGACCCATCTATATCCAACCCGTTTTTTTATTGGAAGTTTGCATTTTCCCCAAGTAGCATTCTTTGCAAGGGAATCTATTTTGATATTCATGGCCAACCTTCATTCCTTATTTTGTATTGCTTCTTCGATTGTCTTTATAATTTCATGGGTACATAGAATCATAGTAAATACCTTGGCCTCTTTTGACATGCTTCTTCTCACAAAGTTTCTCATATGATATATTTTGAATCGAGGAACATGTTTGGGAGAGTAACATGTAGGTGGGACTCCATAATTATTCCTCTGAGGTAAAACATGTCTACTTTCTTCGGGCACTTTTATACAAGTGTCAATATTTACATAATCATAAATTACACGAGAAGTGATTGGACTGAGTAGTTCACTTACCTCTTGTAGGAAATCAATATAAGGTTGATCATTAATATGTATAAAGGTATTGGTGTGTTCTACATTGATGGGTGACTCTGTGGATACAATATATAAGGATTGGGAAACTTAACCAACCTAGTGAATCACTTGTGTTCGCCTCTAAAAACGAGGTTGGGTAAGGTAGTATAAATCTAACTTAAGGAGATCACAATTCATTGTGACATAGATGCAATAATTGACCGGATTATAACATCGATACCCTTTTTGACGAAGTGCATAGCCCACAAAAAATCATTTTATGAGAAAATGATCAAATTTAGATTTATTACCTTTTGGAAAATGAAAAAATACGGAACAACTGAAGATACAAGGTGGGAGAGTTAGGGTATGTGATAGATTTGTTTGTGTTTCCAGGATTTGAAGTGGGGTTTTATGGCCAAGAATATTTGTTGGTAAATGGTTAACTAGATAAGCTGATATGGAAATAGATTCAAGGGAGAAGTGTTTGGGAACATTATACATAATCATCATAGCGTTAGTCATTTTAAGAAGAATCCGTTTTTTTCGTTCTGCAACTCCATTTTGTTGGGATGTATTTGGGCAAGAGGTTTGATGAACAAGGCCATTTAAAAAAGTTCTCATATCATGATTAACATATTCCCCTCCGTTATAAGATCGAATCATTTTGATTTTCTTGTTGAATTGGGTTTGGATCATTTGGAAACAATTAACCAATTTATCATCAAATTCAAATTTATGTCTTACAAAGTATGTCAAAATCATAGAAGAGAAGTCATCAACAAATAGCACAACATACTGAAAACCATTATTATTAGAGTTCGGTGTAAGCCCTTACATATCTGAGTGTATCAAAGACAACATAGACTTAGCCCGGGTATTACTTAGACTAAAAAAATTAATTATCCAACCAAATAAGTATAATTATTCTGAAATGCAGGAAATAAAATATGAAGATGACCAAAAAAGAGGTGACTTAAGCGTCGGTGCCACAACCAAAATTTTACTATTAGATGTTTTTAAGAAAGTAAGGTTGTTCCTTGGTCAACTACTTCATCAACATAGTAGAGACATCTGCGTTTAGTACCACACCCAATGATCTTTTTGTATGAATGCCCTGCAAAAGATAAAACCGAAGATATATCAGTACTACACAATTCAATCCATATGTTACAAAACTCAAAGATAAGATTTTGCAAGATAATGATGGAACATAAATGCTTTTAAAAAAATCAACTACGAAGAAATAACAATAAATCATTCTCCATTAACTTTCGCTAAATCCCCATTTGCAGTTTCCACATGAGGTTTTAAAGGTGGTACTCGGCCAATAACATTTGATGTGTCATGGGTCATTGTGTCTGTAGCCCAAAATCTAAAATCCATTATGTTATTTTACCTCCATGACTTAGTTATGCAAAAATTTGTTGTCTATTATTGTCTCCTTCAATGTTTTATCCCTTAACTGATGCCATTGTCTGAATGGACCTCTAGAATGGTATTAATAGCATGTGCATTGCCTTTTTGTGGTTGTCTTCCCACCATTTCGGGTACCCTACCAACTCAAATTAATTATCCTTGGTATATCTATGTATTTCACGATGTGTACACTTTAACTTGGACTTATCCTCCCGTGATGTTATATTCCAGTATAATTTGAATGACTACTTAGTCAATTTTCCTCATGATTCTGGTTTGTTTTTAAAACATACTGATTTTGATGCTAGTCCAATTTTGATTTCTCCTAAGCATGGAATAACCTTATGTTCGTTGTTGGTTTTAAAATTTGTAATTTAACTATCCTTCTTCTCACTATTGCATAAGTTGTTCAACTTATGCAATGGTGAGATCTTGTTTCAAGATTTCTCTCCGAACTACTTCATATCTGTTATATATGGCTTTCAAAAGCTGGTAAAGTCTTTGTTCAGCCAATAAAATGATGTATATGGTTATATCCTCATGATCCTTCATGAAATTTGGTGATCTTCTATCAATACTAATCCAAATATGTTGTAAACTATCCCATAAAGTTTCACGAGTATCACTTATTTAATATATTATACTCGTCATTTTGTGTAGTTCATACGTTTAAAAAACACAATACAATAGTCAAACATGACTTCACTAGCAAACAACAAAATCAGTATGATTCTTATCAACAATAAACATGTCGATAATAAAAAAAATCAATTATTCCAAAACATCAAAAAATGATGGTAAGCAAGAAAATAAATAAATTATAAAGAATAAATATAAATACATTTTAAAATTTTCAAAAATATTTTATTTTTATAGAAATAAAAAAGTAAACATTTGAATTTATTTAAATACATATCTACTAATTCCACTAATGCGGCAGATAATACTCTTATATTAGCATTCTATACAATACAATTTATTCTTAATACTTTTTAAGATTTTGTTTTGCACTATCTCGTCCGTAGAGTAATTTTATTTTTTAATATATATGTATAATTAACCCAACAAGTTTGGAAAAAACACAAATACATAAAGATAGCAAGTACATATAAACTGATTGCGGTTGGATTAGGTATGTCTTTGAGATTTTTCTTCAAAACATTGTTCCTGCTGGGTATGTATATGATGGAATTCACTAAATGATGTTGCTAGCATTTGGACAAAAAAAAAAGAGCAACATCAAAAAAACAAATGCGGTGAGCGTGGATCGAACACGCGACCTTCAGATCTTCAGTCTGACGCTCTCCCAACTGAGCTATCCCCGATGTCTTTCATCCATTATTAATTTTAACTATGATTAAAGTGAAGAAGATTATGAGGAGAAGACCGTTTGACGGGAGATTCATTAATTACGTACGTTTCAGAATAACAAAATAAAAAAAGTTTAACTAACCGGTGCCGCCCGGTTAAGCAAGCATTAAATATTAAATAGCATATATTTTTGTTAATTTAAAATACTTTAGATATGGGTAATAATTACTAGGATTTATATTTTTAATATAGACAATACTACCATCTTATTAATATAACGTTAATAAAAAATAAAAGATATAATTGTTTTGAAGAACACTGCAAAACTATTATATATATATATATATATATATCAAAAAAAAATTAAAGTAATTTTAAAAAATGATAATACTTTAACTGGTCAAATATAAATATATAAAAAAATATAAAAAATAACTATACAAATGAGTGCAACCAAAATATGTGTGCTCGATCTTTTCTAATTTATTCTCACTCTATTTGAATAGCAACGGGGAGTTATCCGATAAAAAATTGAAAAGATTAATAGGTACATGAAAGCTGCTTTTCACAATCCTTTTGATTGTAGTAATCTCCAACCCATCAAATCTCATTCGAATTTAAATACCATATCTCAAATTTTATTTTGTTAAACACTCTTTTCACACATTACTCAGTAGTACTTATTGCTATTTACACTTTTTATTTGGTTTTGTTATAATTTTTATTATTAATTTTTTATTTACTTCATTTTGGTTAAGCCTATCAAAACCTAAAAGCATTTAACTCAATGTCTTTCAATTATGGGATTTAGAAAGAATTCAAATACTAGAGTAATGGAAAACATATGGACTTAATTGTGGTTTCGGTATCTACTCAAGTTAAATTATATCAAGATAATCTATTACTGATTTTACTTTATTATTAAATTAAAAAAAAAGTTATTCAAATTATAAAATGTAAACATATGGGATAAAAATGCAAAATAACATAAACATTTTGGTTTTGTGTCGAAAAGGTAAGAGCATTAGGATTTACAAAGAGAAATTAAATAATGATGAAGATCCTTTATGTCTCTGTCCTAAATTTATTAGAGAACATACAAGAATGAGGAATTTGTGTCCGTTGTCTCATGGGGTTGTTTTTTCTTCGTAAATCAAGAACACTTTTGTTCATAAGTAACCCACGCTTCTTAATCTCCGATTTTAAGATCCATCTAGAAATAGACGTGGCATTAAAATAGATTCGTCATGTTTAAATCAATTTTGTCGCAACCAAAGTTTTATTGTATTTCAGAATTCCGGTTTAAAATAGGTTTCGGTTTAAAATAGGTTTCGGTTTAAATCGGTTTTCACCGCGACTATTTTTTTTTTTATAAAAAATAAATTTCCGGTATGACGCAATAGTATGTAAATCAATTTCATAAAGTAAATCACACAAGGCGAAAGACTCAACCAAGAAAGCGTTTGTAGAAGAATTCGAATTCATGACTCAAACCCTCAAACCAATGTTAGAAGATAAATCACATAAAGTGAGAGACTCATCCAAGAAAGTGCTCACAAAAAAACTCGAATTCATGAACTTTGGTCTCAAGCATGCCTTACATCTTCACCAATTCATCTATCATTTCAGACAGTATTACTATAACTTTATTAATATTGAGTTTATTTATTCAACATTTTTTCAAAATTATATTTATGATTTAATTTATTTGATTTTGAAAAAACAATTGTTTAAATATTTTTAATAATTTTATTAGATCTTTTAATATATTGTTTATATTGAAAAATTAAATTGATTTTGTTGAGAAAAATACTAAAAAAAACTAAACTAAGATTTTTGTTTTAAACGAAATATTTGAAATACGAAAAACAACAAAAACAAAAATTTATTATATTCATGATACAATATATATTTAATTAAATAATTATGGTTAAAAATTTATTTTTAATAAAAAAAATACTAAATTAAGATATTTACCGTACCACAAAATATTTAAAACACGAAAACAATCAAATACATAAATAGAATTTTATTCTTACAATGTTTGATATTAACACAAATAAAATATAAAAATACTAAATCTCTATGTCATCATTCTACATGGAATCTTGTGTACGGTCACGTCGACTGAATCCATATTTGTCGATTCCATAGTCACAATGACATTATATGATACCAATAGTTTATCATTTCTTAATATATTATTAGTTATAGATTTATTTACACAAAAGCTATATATAGATGATGAAAGAGTACATGCACTTGGATGAGTATGTGTTTGTGGCCGAGGAGTATTCACATATTCACCAAAGTGTTGATCATAGATCCAGATTGCTTAGTTGCATGCTAAAATCTTGTAAGTAGTTAGTGAACGCTCATGGTAAGCATTAAAATCAACCCTGAACTATTGATGTTGCAAACTCAATTGCTAAATGATGTCCACCATTCGACCTTGACATTCATACAAGACCTACAACATCTCATGTTTGGTCAATCTTCTCCTCATACTACTAGCAGTATTAGCTTCTTGTAGTGGCTCCAACTCTATATATGGATCTCTATTTACCCACATGATTGTCACCTTCGATGCAGATGAGGTTTTGGACAGTCATGGAACTTCAAAATATTGATACACCTCTCACTTTGACCAAATGAATCAATCATGAGTATATTATATTTTCATTTTTAGATAAATATTTCATATATTACACTTAAGTAAAATTGGATGCTCAACATATTCACTAGCATCTATTATTTTTTTCATAAGGAAGTGAGATATTATCATACCAACATCTGGTAAGATATATTTTTTTACGATTATTTTTCATATGTGTAACCATCAAACTGTCACGCATGAATTTTTATTATTGACCTTAATGAAATAATAATTAATTAATTTCAATGTTAATCTCTGAATTAATTGGACGTTTGAATAGCAAAGATTAATTATTACCCCACACATAAAGAGGGTATGTTAATCTCATACATTAATCATTAAAATAATGCATAAGTATACCAAATTAATTTTATAAGTGAGATGCATAAATTTCACATAATCTCAATTTTAAAATTCATGCCGAAGTTATTTTTATCGATAAATTTAATAAAAAACTACTATAAAAATAACTGGACCACTATATCAAATGCTTTACCATTAAATAGATCTCAACCAACCTAACTCTTATAGACGTTCAATAATAATATTCGCACGTGGAATTCCTCTAATTTTGTCTGTGGCCAAGAAATGTTTCGGGGATATTACTTGATCACTCATGATCTCAACGGTGGATACTTCATCCTCTTCATCGACTTCTTTGTGAATCTCATCATGCATCATGATCGAGTTAGTGCCACATTGTACCGCAGCCTTCCTGGTGCACTCCAATATCTTACATTTACCCAGCCGAATATCTCTTATGTTGTCTAACAGATTTGTCTACATATACATGATCCTCAAGACGAACATATGAATTCTTTAAAGCGAATCATACGGTATATCCAAGAAACTCTACATTTTGGACTACATCTCTCTCATTATTCCATTACATCTTTTATCTCATATATTGATGCGGATAGGGGAGGGTGTCCGAATACTCAACGTTCCACCTTTGAATATTGTGTCTTCTTGGGTGAAAACTTGATCTCGTGGTCATCAAAATGACAACCTACTATTTCTCGATCTAGTGCATAAGCTGAATATAGAGGGGTAACGGATGTTATTGCTGAGTTTTGTTGGCTGTGTAATCTTCTTCTTGAACTCTGTTGTCTCATTCGTAAAGCTACATTGATATATTGTGATAATGTGAGTGCTATTTATCTTTCTAGAAATCTCGTCCAACACTAGCGCATGAAGCATATTGAAATGGATATCCATTTTGTTCGAGAAAAAGTGGCGCAAGGTGTAGTTCGGGTTCGTCACATGCCTTCTAGGTACTAGGTTGTCGATATTTTTACAAAAGGGTTGCCTCTTGTCTTATTCAACTATTTTTGGACCAGTCTCAATAATCGTGAACCTCCAGTTTTGATTGCGAGGGGGTGATAAAATACGAAATATTTGTATATATTTAGAACACATTATTGCTTAATTAGTACCTACTAAAATTGTAGACTAATTAGTAACTGCCTAAACTATAGCCTAATTAGTAGCTAATGACTTTGTATATATTTTTTTAATGAGAAATACACGAAATTATATTTTTTCAAGAATTGCTCGAAAAGGCCTTTGGAATTTTGAGAGAAATTGCATGTCAAAATCCGTCTTCAATGACAAAGTTGTTCCACAAATATTTGAACGGGTCTCTGTTTTCATCTCTTATTGAATCTTTTATGCGGTTCGAAAGAAGATTCGAGAGGGTGAGATCCAATGATGGCGCTTTTGATGTTATAAATACCAACACGAAAAAGGTCTGACACAACTTCGATATACTATGGAATTGTCTTTGTGACCTCCGTTGTTGCTTTGAATCTTTTTTACTTTTGTGTGAGGTGTTTTGGATTTTATTGAAATATGGTATAATCATATCTAAATGGAAGAAAAAATTATATATTTTTATAGCAATCAAATACTGACATTGCATTAAAACCCTGAAACCATATTGTAAGTATAAACACTTCTTCAATTCTCTATTTCTTGTATCACAAATTTCATAATAGAGGCATAAAGGCATAAACAGAGTTCACTATACAAATGCAAGTATAGAAACCGATAAATTGATAATAATAATAATACTAACTTGCCAAAGAGCTTAAATTCGATATAAAATTCTAATTAGATTGAGAAGTTGGCTTGCAAGTGTAAAGTTGTGGAAGGGATATCAAGTACGTTCCTCGTTTCCTTATCGTCCAATAGCCTATGCATCGTCTTGTTTCTACAAAACTGCATGTCAAAATGCTTAACCCAAACATAACGATACTGTTTGACAAACTCAGCCCTAGGACATTTGCATTCGGTCATGTACAGTAACATTTCTGATGCGATTATTGTCGGATTCCCTTGTAGAAATCATCTATGATCTTGTAGAAAGCTTTTCTTGATTGATGAAGGGCATCCGTGAGGATTTGGTTTGGATTTTTTATGCGTAAACCTCGACAACATCGTCGACTTTTCAAAAACTGAAATTGTATTGATTAAAAAAACATAAAAAATTAGACTTAGATCATTTGTATTTAACCTTTTTAATTCAGAAAGAATGAAAATTAAAAAGAAATTATTTTAAAGTTTTAAATTAATTTCGTACTATATATTTATTAACGATGTGTAGTTTGACTTCATTTAAAATTAGTTATTTAATTACGTAGCATCTATCGCGTGTGAAGTGAAAATAACCTTATACTATATCATATATAATTATCAAATATTTTGATATTTTTGTTGTTAAATATGATTTGTATTCGGGTTATATTTGAATAAATTTCGCCACTTTTTATAAACGGGTAGCTTCGTATTTATTAATATTATACTATAGCATACATTTAAAAACCAAGGCTTAATTTTAATAACATTTGAACCGAAAAAATATACTAAAATTTCACCAATTATACTTGATAATTGAATTTAATTAAGGTTAGTAATGAATGAGTGCAGGGTATACGAGCTATATATCGGTCACCGCATCAGGTTTCTTCCCTCAAGGGTGAAAGAGTCAAACAACGACATCGGTCAACGTAATCTTTTTCGATGCTCCATAAGATTCAAGTTCAACCCATTTAGAGATTCCGCTAAACTATGAAATTACTCCTAGTATCGAACAAATTTAAAATCTTTAAGTACTGTTCAGGTTAAATTAATTAATTATTTATATTATTGAACTAACCCATGGTTTTGTTTACGAATTTTGCTATATTTGATTTTTTATTTTATTTTATTATTTTGGGGGAAGTTCTCATTTTTATATTTCTAAATTGGAATTAATCTATTGCTATGAAATTAGTTATTAAAAATTACTTTTTAAGTATCTATTCCTATGATATGACCCATTAGTATTAAGTTTCGTTTTATTAACTAAATGTCCATTTCAATTATTAACTTTTCATTTAATATTTAATATTATTTTAATACTTTAATTATTTTAATCCTCTATCAACAACCACGTAATTAAAATTTCTATTTCTTACTTTTTATTTTTTATTTTTAAAAAAGTTCATATCTTTTAAATCGGAGTTCGAAAAAAATATAGTACCGTCGTTTTTGCTTTTTTAAGATGAATAAAACTAGATTCATTGATGATTTTTTTTAAACGTTTTTGTTTTTTTAAGATGAATAAAACTAGATTCATTGACATAGGCGGAGCCAGGTGGGGTCCTGTGGGGTCCCCGGAACCCAACTGATTCCTTAAATCTAATCTTTAGCAACTAAATAAGCATGTTACATTTTAGTCTAGCTGGTGAAGCACTAGGTGAGGAACCCACGACTCAATGATGACAAAAATTAACTTTGGCTTGTTTTTTATAGTAATATTATCATACTTTATGGCTTGTTTTTTATAGTAATATAAATTTATTTTAATATAAATAAATATATTGATTTAAATAAATAATATAAATTAACTACAAAATACAATTTTTTACTACAATTTTTTTTACTATCAATTACAAAACGCTAACGAGCTTCAAACACTAAGATATTTAGTGTGTTGTTGTGTTATTAATTCTCAGAATGAAAGATTTTCTATATGTCTTATGTTTTTTAAGAATAATATTGGTTGATCTATGTTTTTTTAAGATAGAGAGCTGTATAGTTCATTTCAAGAGCAAATAGACATGCATAAATCATAATTTTTATTTTGCAATGCTAAGTTTAAATTTTATTGTTGGTTGAGTTTTTTTGTTTGTCATTATAGGATGCATATATTTTAAAACAAATCCTAAATATAAAAGAAGAAATACAAATGTCTCTAATTTAGTTACTGAAGTTAACCGGAGGAGATACACAAAATAAAAGGACTCACAGAACTTTCTAAGATTATTGTGAATACAAAAAAACATAAAATTCTCAATTGGGTTTATGAGCTTTTGAAGTTTGAATTGTATGAATGGGTTGAGAAATAGAATGAGTGATCCATGGCTTAATGATTGTTTGGTGGCATCCGTGGAAAAATAGGTATTTACCACGATAACGCAACTATCTTTCAATAGTTTCAAGTTATGAGTAAGGGAATTACAAGTAAAATTAACTTGTATTTATGTTTTTATTTTAGTTTTTATTTTTATTTTCAATCATATTTTAGTTTGAGATTTAATGTAAACCATATTTGTTATAACTATTTTTGTATCTTATTTTAATTTATTTTGATAAATATATATACGTTCATTTAATAATAATCAGAAGGTCTAGGACACCACTGTGTTTCCATCCTGGCTACGCCACTGTTCATTGATGATTTTTTTTAAAAAAAAAACCAGTAACAACTCTTGGAAAATAGAGAGAGTTATTTGCAACTCTCAGGAAATCGAGAGAGTTGCGAACAACTCTCAAGTTAGTACCGGTGAAGGTACCAACAGATATATATAGTCGGAGGTTTTTTGTCCAAATTTAGATAGAAGTACCAAATGACACAATCCTAATTTCACTAATAGATAATTACTCGTATTTTTCTCATTAATTATTTGGCAGGTTGATTATCCATTTTCGTAGGCACAGTAGTTTATTTATGTTTGATAAATTTAGTCATTTGACTATATAAAAATAGCCATATAGATAAATGTACACGAAAAATTAACTTTATCTAAAATATTCTCAATTGATTAAACATAACGATTTTTAATCAAAAAATTATATAACACAAAAATAAATAAATAAAAATTAAAAAAATAATCGAAAAATTATAAACCATATAGTTAAAATTAAAATTTTAATTACCATTCAAAACCCGACTTTTTTTATCGGATTAACTATAAATATTTGACTTTATGAAATGAGTCCAACTAAAAATGTTTTATTAGTTAGAAAAATAGTTAGATAATTCTTTTATATCTCACTGAATATAATATTAATATCACAATTTGTGTTTGGAGAATGCACCAAGTATTGATTTTGTTTAAAGAAAGCACCAATATAATTATATAACCCTTCTCTTTAATGAAGTAAAGGTTACGTACCCCCTATTTATTATATAAATCTACTCTTGAGATTCCGATTTTCTTTAAGTCTATTGAGATTAAATTTTTATCAATAATCTATTTATTTATTTTTATTTTTATTTTTAAAAGGAAAATTTATTGAATATAAAAATTTAGTTACATTTGATTTTGAAATTATATATTTCAAGTAATACTTTACATTAATTCATTATCATAGGGTATGAAATTCGGATTTTAAAAGCTATTATTAAACTGATTCTTTGATCGGATAAATTTGCAGTTACGGAAAAAAAAGATCTCTCATCCAAGAGTACCATTTGAATAGCATCCGATCATCGAGCATATATTGGTCTAACAATCGATCAATCCTATCTTAACACCACATCTTAAATAGATGATTGTTTTGACAAGTTACCTGAAAGCTAGTGTGAATCAAACATGAAGCAAATAAACTTAATATATCAGTTAATAATTGAGAATCAAAGAACCAACACCTAAACATTCTAGCAACACATTGGCTCTAAGAGGGTTTAGGGTACTAATAATGTCTTGTTCAAACCTCGTCTTACATCTAAGATTCTATCGGGCCATCCAGTCAACTATCTGATTTTGAACTCTAGGGATATATTTAATTGTCATAGTAGGAAATATAAACTTTCTATATTAATTTATGGTATGGTGCAAGTACCAAGGGACATGGCCTGATTCCAACATATCAATGATTAGTTTAGAATCAGATTTTACATCAACATTCCTAAAGTTTTTAGATAACAAGCAATCAGATAATCTAATAGGGTCAAAGCTTCAGCAATTAGAGAGGTAACTTTGCCATAAGAATGAATCATGTTACCATTACTATCTCTAGATACATCAACACAACTTGATTCTCCATTTAGATAACAAGAGCCGCCGCGGTTAAGCTTTACTCTGTTTTCATTAAGAGCCATCCATTTAACCGTATGAGTTATGTTATCATTTTCAACATGGAAGAATAAGCTTAATTTAGTAGCTATATTTAGGTCTCCAGCCCATAATTCTTTTATAATAGCTATGGTGATTTAAGCAAGAAAGAACGTGGCTAATCTTATTAAATAAGTGATAAGCAGTGGCATTAAGTTCATCATATTTATTCTAATTTCGATAATACCAAATGGTCCAACTTATCATTGTAGGGAGGATTAATCTGATGTGAGTTCCTTTGTTTATAGACAAATGTCAACATCTAATTACATGATTAAGAGTCATATACTTACTAATTTGGAAGCCAAACATAACAGAGAAATAGTTCCATATTTCTTAAGAAAACTGACAAGAAACAAATAGATGATTTGCAGTTTTAATGTCTTCACATAATTAACATTTAGAGGCCAATGTGATGCGTTTATTTTGCAGGTTGATATCAAAAGATATCCAACCTTTAATAGATTTTCAAAGTAAGAATGAATATTTGGTGGGAGTATTATTGTGTCATAGCTTAGTGAAAAGAGCAGAAGTACAAGCTTTTTGTCTAATGTGGTTCCAAGTAGATTTTGTTTCAAATTTACCAAATTTTCTTAATGCCCAAATTATCTTATCATCTCTATCTATATTAATTTAAAGAGTTAGATCTTGTTTATGTCAGATGGAGTTATACTATTTCTAAATTTGTTCATATTCCACGAGTTGTTCTCCCAAAAATTTGACACTCATGAGTCCGAATTCAGAATACTCCCCGGAAGGGCAGATTAGTGTAATTCTCTCCGAACACCGGACAGAACTTTTGGACCGGACAGATCACTTCGAACCAATATGAGCCTAAGGTTGTTCGAACTATGACAAAAGTACTAAAAAACCTAAACACTTCTTGACTAAGCTACCTGTCCTCCTGCTTAGAACTCATGGGTCTTTAAACATGACCCGGGTCCATTAAACTTGACCCGAAAGCCCATAAGGGCCCAAATAACATACTATAAATACTCAACCACCAGCATTAACTTATGGTAATGAAAATTAACTGCTGCCAAGCTGCTTAATTCTCTCTCCACCTTGAAACACCCTTACACCACCTTGAAACACCCTTACACCACCCTGAAACTCTACTTGAAATTATCAGCCTACCCTCAGGCTACTTTAATCCACACCAAATTGGCGACCACAGTGGGAGGCGACGGTGCCTGAATCAAGTATTCGAAACCAAGCAAAGAAATTCTGTCCGAATGAATCCGGATAATCCAGAGCTTCCACCAGCCTTGCTCGAAGTGGTGGAGGAGAATGATGAGTATACTGTCCAAGAGCGCGACAAGTTAAAGCTTGAGATAGAAGCCCTGAGGGCTGAAAAGGCCAAGATGGGCATGAAAGAGAAATCCAAGGCATCGGTTGTTCATCACACCGACAACCCTAGAGAGCCTGAGGCTTCAAAAACTCATGTGAGTACAAAGAAGACACATGCTAGTTCTAAAAAGTCTCACCGGTCCAAGCCTGTGGAGAGCTCTGACTCAAGTTCAGAATCTTCGGGCAGCTCTTCGGACAGTGAGGGAAATGAAAAATCCTTGTCCTCTAGCAGTGATGAGGGTCGAACCAAGAAAAAGCAAAAGCAGGTAAAGAAGTATTCGAGAAAAAGAGATCACCATGGAAGAATGAAAAGGCATATTGGAAAGGGGTCATCTCACCACCGGAGGTATACGGACAAGATGTTGATGGATCCTTTTGCTTTCCACGATGAGCCAGGTATCTTTGCAACTCCTAATGAGGATACCGTGTTCAGTCGTGGAAGGAATTGGAGGTAGTCTCCACTGTCTTCTAAAATCCTGTCCGGAAACCTCCCTAAGAGGTTTGACAGTACTAAGATGGAGAAGTATGATGGCAGTACTGATCCGGACAATCATCTGGAGCAATTAAAGAACTTCATGATGAACTTTGATGATGATGATAAACTACTCTGTAGGGAATTCTCCCAATCTTTTACGGGGAGTGCTCTGAAATAGTACAACAGCCTGCCTCAGGTTTGTATTAAAGACTTTGATACTTTTTGGGTGGCCTTTAGAAGGCAGTTTGTGGGGAGTTAGGAGCTGAAGGGCAATGGAGACACAATAATCCATTGTGCCCAAGAGCCAAATGAGTCGTTAAAGGAATACATAAGTCGTTTTGTAAACACAAAGAATGGGTTGGCTGATTGCTTCGAACAGGTGGCAATAGCATCCCTAAGACAAGGTTTGAACCCAGGCAACCTGGCTGATTCGGTGACCAGGAATAAAGCCATGACCTGGGGAGGATTGCAAAAACCAAGTTGGCAACCAAATAAATGTTGATGAAACAAAAAAGACCAGGGTGCACAGACAGGTGAGATCCACCCCGGTGGCACCAACTCCTAATCAAAACCAATCCGGGAATAAAGCCAGAGAAACCGGACAGGGGCATGGTAGGGGAAAAGCTCAGTCTCAACCAGCTGCTCCTGCTCAAAGTCAACAGTCTAGAAACAAAAGAGGACCATGGGTCCAACATGAGTGGTTTGCGGAACTCAAAGAAAGTGTGGCAACCATTTTCGATAAAACAAAAGATGAGGTACACTACCGGAGACCAACAACCTTGCAGTCTCCCCGAGAGCATCGTAACAACTCCTTTTGCCAATACCACAATGATATTGGCCATACCACTGATGATTGCATAGCATTGAAGCAAGAGGTACAAAACTTGATTGAAAGGGGAAAGTTGGGTGCATACGTTAAAAGAAGAGGAGGCAACAGGCCTGACAACACTCTCCGGCTGGTCCGGGTAATGCTGCCCCTGAGGGGGCTATGGTAATAGTTGAAAGGTTTGACGTGGAATCCGAATACTTGGATCCTGATCCAACAAGAAACAGAGTGGGTGCTATAGAGGAGCGTTCTAGATCGGTCTCCGGGCTCATTAAATTCTTCGAGTCACTGACAATTTTCGGAGGGGACACTGTGACAGCTCCTACTACTTCTTCAAGAAAAAGGCATGTTCATAATTTGGCCTCCCAGCTAGAAGGAGGCGTGACCTCTTATCAATCACCAAATTCATTCCCATTCATTGTCTTTGATGGGGATGATTTAAGAGACATTGCTGGCCCTCATGAGGATGCTGTTGTTATAGGAGCATCTATAGGGGGCAATGAGATAAGGCGAATTCTGGTAGATACTGGAAGCTCTGCCAATATCCTTTTCCTAGACACTTACAAGAAAATGAAAAATCCAGCTGTGATTCAAAAGTCGGACAGGTCAATCGTGGGCTTCACGGGCAGCTCAGCCGATGTGATCGGGGAGTTTGAAGAAGAAGTGTTGTTGGGCAGGGGCCCTTTCAAGAAAACGGTTAGAATACTCTTCATTGTGGTGGATTGTCCCACCTGCTATAATGCTATTTTAGGGAGATCTTGGCTCTCTAGGATGCATGCGGTGGCTTCGACAGTCCACCAGTGTTTAAAGTATGCTGTTCAGGGACAGGTTGGGGTTGTCCGGAGCAGCCAAAAGATTGCAAGAGAATGCTATGCCACTGCCTTGGCTCCACGAACGCTGGGGGCAGTCCGTATAAATGATCAATAGCAGTTTTAGGGCCTTTCTGGGGGTGAGGGTGAAATTGATGACCCCAGAGAGACCCCTGGAGTATTGATTCCGATTGAAGAGATTGAAACACACTGCTTGGAAGAAGGAAAAAGTGTCAAGATAGGGTCCAAAATGCCACCAATGCTGAAAGAAGGAATGTTGAAATTCTTGAAAGACCATCAGCACGTTTTTGCTTGGTGCAATGCTGATGTAACTGGAGTTCCATCAGAGGTGATTTCCCATCACCTATCTGTCCGGAGAGATGTGGCACCAGTGGTACAAAAGAGGAGAGCTTTCTCAAAAGAAAAGGCTGATGTCATTGTACAAGAGGTTGACAGGCTTACAAAGATGGGGCACATTAAAGAATCTCAATACCCTTTGTGGACTGCCAATCCTGTCTTAGTAAAAAAGAAGAATGGCAAATGGCGTATGTGCATTGACTTCACAGACCTCAATCGAGCTTGTCCAAAAGACTTGTATCCGGTCCCCCAGATAGATCAGTTAGTAGACTCTACTTCTGGGAACAAGCTTCTCTCCTTCATGGATGCCTTCTCCGGGTACAATCAGATTCAAGTAGATCCAAAAGATCAAGAGCATACCACGTTTGTCACTGATAGGGGTCTACATTGCTACAAGGTGATGCCTTTTGGCCTGAAAAATGCTGGGGCTACTTATCAAAGGTTAGTCAACAAGGCATTTGCAGATCAAATTGGAAGAAATAAGGAGGTTTACATTGACTATATGATGGTAAAAAGCGTGGATGAGTAGTTGCACTTGTCCGACCTCCAAGAGACTTTTGCCAACTTGGCCAAAGTAAATTTGAAGCTAAACCCTGAAAAGTGTGTGTTCGGAGTGCAGTCCGGGAAGTTCTTAGGGTATATCATAAGTGAGCATGGAATACAGCCCGACCCGGACCAACTCAATGCTTTGTTCCAAATGGAGCCTCCTCGAAACATTAAAGAAGTACAACGATTAACGGGGAGGTTGGCTGCCTTAAACAGATTCATCTCCAGGTATTCGGACAGATGTGCTCCATTTTTTCAGACCTTGAGGGGTGCAAAGGGGTTTGAATGGACATCACAGTGTAATGAAGCATTTAATGAAATCAAGAAACATCTTTCCTCTCCCAAGACTTTGTTCAAACCGGTTGATGAGGAGACTCTCTTTGTATATCTGGCTGTTTCAAGTTGTGCCATCAGTGCTGTGCTAGTAAGGGAGGTTGATGGGCATCCTCACCCAGTGTACTACATCAGCAAAAGCTTGATTGATGCTGAGATGCGTTACTTGAAACTTGAAAAACTGGCATTGGCCTTGGTAATAGCTGCAAGAAAAATGAGGCCCTACTTCCAGGCTCATCCTATCATTGTCCGAACGTCCTTCCCTTTAAAGAATGTCCTTCAAAAAGCAGACATTTCAAGCAGAATGACAAAGTGGTCAGTAGAGTTGGGGGACTTCGACATAGACTTTGCTCCCCGGACAGCAGTAAAAGCCCAAGTTGTGGCTGATTTTCTAGTTGAATTCCACTCTGACATGGATTCGGAGCAGCCTATTGATTCAAAAGACAAGAAAGTGTGGATTGTCCGAACAGACGGAGGGTCTAGCACCATGGGATCTGGGGCAGGAATATGTCTCACTTCCCCCTACGGGGACAACATGTACCAAGCTATTTGTTTTGCTTTCAGGGCATCCAATAATGAGTCCGAGTACGAAGCAGCCATAGCTGGGTTAAAGTTGGCCTATATCTGTGGAGCTAAAAGGGTCAAGCTACTAAGTGACTCCCAGTTTCTTGTCCACCATGCCTTGGGCCTATCAGAGGCTAGAAAGGAGCAATTGGTCAAGTATTTACTCCTCCTCAAAAATGAAGCGTTAAAGTTTAAAGCTGTTGTTTATGAGCACATCCCCCGGGCAGAAAATGAGCTAGCAGATTCACTGGCAACAATAGCATATACGGAGTCCTACCCATGGATCCATGTGCTTGAAAGCCCTTCTGATTGAACCTGGTGAGGGTGGAAAAGAGGAAGTCTTTGAAATACAGGTACATCGGCCTCAAGATTGGAGGTCTCCTCTTATACAATATATGTCCGGTGGTATCGTGCCCTTGGATAAAACACAAGCCAGAACATTGAAACACAGGGCTCGTGGTTTCATTATGATTAGAGAAGTCTTGTACAAAAAGTCCTACAGCAAACCTCTCCTACGTTGTTTAGGGGATCATGAGTCACAAATGGTTCTCTCCGAATTGCATGATGGTGAGGGATCAGCCCATTGTGGATTTAGAGCTTTGACTAGAAGAGTGTTACTCTCCGGATATTATTGGCCATCAATCATGAAAGATGCTAAGGAGCTGGTGAGAAGGTGTGACCCATGCCAGAGGTACAACAATGAAATTCATGTACCAGCCATTCCTTTGGAATCAATTTCTGAGCCCATCCCTTTTGCTCGATGGGGATTGGACTTGGTTGGACCTCTCCCTGTGGCTTCCGGAGGGCGTAAAACCATAATTGTGGCCATCGATTACTTTTCAAAGTGGGTAGAAGCAGCTCCCCTAGCAGGGACAACCTCAAAAGCTGTCATGAAATTCATTCTGTCCAACATATGTTGCAGATTCGGTGTCCCACAGAAGATAACAACAGACAATGGGCCACAGTTTGACAACAGAGAAATGGAAAGCTTCTGTGCCTCAAGGGGTATTCAGCACTGCTTTTCTTCACCTTTCCACCCTCAAGCCAATGGGCAAGTTGAAGTGGCTAATAGAACAATACTGTCCGGTTTAAAGAAAAATTTGGAAGGGGCTGCTGGGAAGTGGCCTAGTTATCTACAAGAAGTCTTGTGGGCCTACCGGACAACACCTGGGGCTACAACACAAGAATCCCCTTTTGCCTTGGTCTATGGAATGGATGCAGTAGCTCCCATAGAGAAGACACTCCCCTTCTTTCGTGTTCATAACTTTTCCGGACAGGTTAATGAGATGGCAATTAGAAATCAGCTTGATTTGATCGAAGAAAGACGGGTGAAAGCTCATCTTAGAATGGCACACTATCAGGGCTTGATGAGAAGCAGGTTTGCTTCTAAATTTAAAAGAAGAGATTTTCAACCAGGAGATAAAGTATTAAGGAAAGTTTTCTTGCATACTAAGGAAAAGCTCTTCGGAAAGCTGGCCCCAACTTGGGAGGGTCCATATACTGTGGTTGAAAGAATCAAGCCTGGGACATACTGGTTAGAAGACAAAAATGGCAGGATTTTAACTCACCCTTGGAATATTGAACACCTTCGAATGTACTTGGAATAAAACTTATGTAAATATTTACTTGTTTAAAATCCATGTAAATATTTGGGGGCATACCTTCCCCTCTTCGGTGGCACGGAGAGCTTTCAATGAAACTTGGTGCCTTCTTCAAAATTCTCTAAGTATTTTCAAAATTTTGTCTCTTATCATACTACCCGGGTTAAAAGATCTAAGGGCTATTTAAATTCTAGCCGGAGAGTCTTAATACTCTCACAATACAATAAAACTACTTAAACTCCAGCTATTTAAACAAATAATGAAAGAAGAGGATGCTTGAGCAAAATAAAATATTCATTCAACAACTTAAAACTGCCTTGGCCTTCCAAGGACGTTTTAAACAAGTTTGGGCACAGTACAAAAATCTGTCCGAATAATACGGACACCATCACAAAAAGAGTGCCTTGGCCTTCCAAGGACTTTAGTTCGAATAAAAGATAAACAAAATAAATTATAAGTTAAGGTTGAGCCTTTGAAGATGGCTCACCCTCATTTGCTTTCTTGCCCTTGATGTCGCTCTTCTCTACGACTATCTTCTTTCCCTTAGGGTCAATTTCTTCCTCACCTGGGCTCTCTCCGGTTTCCTCTTCATCACCGGACGAAGACTCACTTGAGTACCCATCATCAACCATGGTCCAGTATGGGAGATCATCATCATCCACATAGCGCCATAATTCCCCTAATCTCCTCTTCAGGAATTTCTCGTGAAACAGGAGGACCATATCAGACTTCACCTTTTGGATCATCTCCCTGGCGTAGGCGTTGATCTTGGCCTTGATCATGGCCTCTTGATCCCTCACCAAACCAGCCTTTTCTTCAGCAGCCCGAGTCACTGTGTTCTCTAAAGCAATTTTATCAGTGGTCAGGTTGGTGACGAGCTTCTCCTTGGCTGAAGTTTCTCCCCTTGAGATTGATAGGTCCTTCTCTAGTCCGGACAGCCTGGCCCGGAGATCTTTTACGGTCTCTTCCAAGGAAGCAACTTTTGTCTTGTTTTCGTCTTGATTCTTCTTTAGCTGATCATTTGCCTCCTTGAGCAAATCAACCTTATTGGCAGCAGTCCGGAGGTCCTCGGACAGTTTTTCCTTCTTAGATTTGAGGTCTTTGATGGTATCTGCCTGACTTCGGACTTGCCTTTCTAAAGTAAGCACTGGCTGTACATTGCTAAGAAGAGAATGGGCTATAACATCCCTCTCACTGGAAACCATAAAAGTCTTACCGTTGAAGTTAACTGTGTTGGAGCTGCTTGGAGGGACATAGGGCCCTGCGAACTCGTCTCTGGGCAGTCCAAGAAAATATTCACCAAGTCCACCCAGACCGGTGATGTCCATTTCGTCTAAGTTAAGCTCTCCCCCCTCAACTTCATCTGTGTGGAATTCCCTTGGGATCTCTTCTTGAAAGTCTCTTGGGATCTCTTCGGCCAGTGTAGGGTCAGTAGGGAAAGAGGGCTCCGGGTCCCGGGGAGCAACCTCATCTCCTTGGGAAGTTTTCTTCTTCTTGGCCTCCCTATCAGCACTCTCACTTGTTTGCTTGCGAGTCCTCTTAGAAGCCCTTGAAGGTTTAAGGAGGTTCACTTCCTGCTTCTCGCTCTCCTGCTCCACCACTTGTAAAAGGGCTGCATCAATTTGAACCTGTGCCAGTCCCTCTGTGTCTGTTGGGGCTTCCTTCTTATTGTCGCCTGCCACCTTCCTGCCTCTCTTCTTCTTGCCCTTCATTTTGCTTGGGGCTTTCGCCCGGGCAGGCAGGAAGAGAGTCCCATCCGGTTCATGGGACCTTCTCAGCACGACGTCTTCATCAGGTTGGGTGGAGAACTCCTCCCATGTTAGGTCTCTTCGACCTGTGGTGTTCCACAGATGGGACCTTGCTAAGTTTCCAGGAGTGAAGGCCTTGTGGAACCTATTCTCCCAGTTCTCTGCGGCCCAAGCGTTAATTTTGCCACAGATAGTCTGTCCGACCTTTAGGTAGTCCCCGAACTCCTTTGGCAGCTCTGTTAGAACGAAAAGAAACTGATTAGCATAAACTTAAAGAAAAGGGAAAATCGGACAGGGACTTAAGATGAGAAGCTTACGGTCACTCCTCCATCTACTCCTGAGGAGGCTTGGATTCTCTCCGGTCTTGATTTTCTTGCCATTCTCCCATGAGCCACTAACAAATAAGAATTGGCTCCTCCATTTGCTCTCCGACTCCAGGAGATCATCAACAGCTTTGAGATCATTCCCCATGTTGAAATGGTAGAAGGGGAACTGATGATGTTTGCACAAGCTGGCCACAGCTGCAAACTCTTCCATAGGAAGAGGGATTCCAGATAACCTAGACGCCATAATACATGACATCAAGGTGAACCAGCCGTTGGGGCTTAGCTGTGTCGGGCAGAGCTTGACCAAGTGAAAATAGCGCACTATCTCCGGGTCCAGTGGGAACCTGAGTCCCCAGTTGAATAGCTCCGTGAAAAAGACTATCTCATTCCTTTTGCAGTCCATCGGGGTCTCCGGATCGATGGGAATTCGTATCTTTACATTCTCAGGGATCCCCCACTTAGTGCGCAACCGACCCAGATCTGAAGTATGGATGAACGCATACTTGGTCCTTAGCAAAGCTGAAAGATACTTGAACTCGACTTTATGAAAGCATGGCCCTACTCTCCCTTCAAGGCTCTCCGGCAGGTCCGGGTGCCTCAGATATAAGTCCTCTTTGCCCTTCTTGGCAACAACAACAGCAGTATCAGCCTGTCCGGAAGACTCGGACTCAAATCTAACCTCCTCAGTGGAGTCCTCCATCCTCTCCTCCATAATCGTTGGGGGAGCTTCAGTAGAAGTAGTCCGGGGAGGATTGAGGCTTGGCAAAGTTGATCCTCCGGACTGTTGGCTGTCCGTATTTACTCGACTTCTCACCTCAATTTGAGTTGCTGAGGTAGAAGATTCCTTGGGGGGTAGTGGGCTGCTGGCCTCTAGTCCTGACAGCCTCTCCCGGGGAGCCCTTATAGTTGCCCCAGACCCTGATTCACTATTTTTTGCCCCCGATTTCGAGGGTGTGTTTTTAGAAGAAAGCCCTTTGACCAACCGACTTGGCCTTTTCATGATTAATTTATCCGGGAAATGGTCAGAGTCAGACCCCATAGCAATGAAAGAAGATTTTTTCCTAACACTTGTGACAGTAACTCCCGGTTCAACAGCAGGGATCGACTCCTGAACTGAGGAGCCATATACTATGGGGGAGAGCGTTGATTGAAAGAGTTTTTTAGGTTTTGTACCTTTGGAAGAAGATGAACCTCTATCAGATTCTGCGACAGAAGAGGCTGGTTTCTCAATAGGCGACGATGGTAGCCCTGCAGCAAGTCGTTTTTCCTTCTCAACTCTTTGAGCTTTCTCCAATTCCGAGAGGTTAAGCCAGCCGCCCTTGATCAGTGCTGTTCTTGCTGTAAACATAAACAGCCAAGGAAGTTTTGAAGCTCTAGAGAGATAAAGCTCTGAGTAAAATTGCAGAGTGAAATTTGAAAGAGATAATGAGACAGTGAAAAGTGAATTAGAATTTATAGTAAATGTGAAAAAACGAGTTGATTCCTAGGAGAATCCGAAAAGTTGGGCAATGATTAAAAGACGGCGCTGATGTCATTAATGACATTTAAAAGAGGTAACTTGTTCGAGAAAGTGGTGCGAAGTTCAAGGTGAAAAAACGGCTAAAGTGACCAATCAGAGAATGACACGTGTCCCATTAACTCTGGCAAGAACCGTTTAGAATTCGTAACGTTCGGTCTGTCCGGGTTTATCCACAACTCTCTCCGGATTGAAAAACCACTTCCTCTAATCGGATTGTTTTTCAGTTCTTTGACAAGGACACTTGTTCAAACATCTAAAAAAGGGGCTCCTGATGAGTCCGAATTCAGAATACTCCCCGGAAGGGCAGATTAGTGTAATTCTCTCCGAACACCGGACAGAACTTTTGGACCGGACAGATCACTTCGAACCAATGTGAGCCTAAGGCTGTTCGAACTATGACAAAAGTACTAAAAAACCTAAACACTTCTTGACTAAGCTACCTGTCCTCCTGCTTAGAACTCATGGGTCTTTAAACATGACCCGGGTCCATTAAACTTGACCCGAAAGCCCATAAGGGCCCAAATAACATACTATAAATACTCAACCACCAGCATTAACTTCTGGTAATGAAAATTAACTGCTGCCAAGCTGCTTAATTCTCTCTCCACCTTGAAACACCCTTGCACCACCTTGAAACACCCTTACACCACCCTGAAACTCTACTTGAAATTATCAGCCTACCCTCAGGCTACTTTAATCCACACCAGACACTAACATAATTATACCAGTTATTGTTTTCAGTATAAGTTAATTGAATAAGAGGTAGATTTTTAAACCATTTATCCAGCCAAAAGTCAATGTTTCCATTACCTAAAAACTAAACAATATAGATTTCAACAATATCTTTGATTTTAATTAATCTAACTCAATGTTATAGAGCATTGAATTGTATTTTTAAGTTGGATAAGGTGCTTAATTTTATAATAGACAACATTCATATAGTTGACCCTCGGAGATTTATTTTCTCGAAAGTTGAACCAGAGCTTACAAGAATAAGTATCATATAAGTCACTCATACTTCTAACATTTAATCATCCTTCATTATAAGGGAAACAAACACAATTCCAACTAGACCATTGTATGGTTTTGGTTAAACATCGACATTTGGTTCGGTTCGGTTATTTGGGTTCTTGGTTGTTTTGGTTATTCAAAACGGGTACCCATTTAATAACCGAATAAAATTTGGTTCTGTTCTTCTCGGTTCTGTTTGGTATGGGTATTTAATTCGGTTCCAATCAG
The DNA here is from genome assembly GCA_036936605.1 of Limnanthes douglasii subsp. nivea. Classification (NCBI taxonomy): domain Eukaryota; kingdom Viridiplantae; phylum Streptophyta; class Magnoliopsida; order Brassicales; family Limnanthaceae; genus Limnanthes; species Limnanthes douglasii. The sequence continues at coordinate 20,386,908 of JAUPFV010000001.1, read as the reverse complement.
GTATTTTTAATACTTTAAATGCTCTGCAGTATCAGCAAATATACAACTCATTTTGCAATCAAAACTATAAAATTGTGTTAGATTGTAAGAACAAAAAAGTAAATATAAGAGAGATCCAAAATTGATATATTAACGAAGAATGTTAGTAATATAAATAAAATTAGAGATGATATCAAGTTTATTAGATTATATAAAGGTAGATCTTTCGTTATTTTTTCTATAAGCATAATTGTTTGTAAATATATCGTCACTTTGAATTAACTATGTTGTCATTTATTAAAGAGAACATAATTAGAGTTCAATCATAGACGAAAAATTTAGGGGAATCTAACTTTGGAAAAGAGAAATGTATTTTCAAATAATGTTAAATTTAGGATTAATAAATGGGTTCGGTTCTTAACAGGTACCCACGGTTCTTCGATTCGGTTTGGTTTTGTACCGAGATCCATGAGTAATTAAAACTAGAACCATTTGATTATTATGAAGAAACCCAATCCACTTAAGTCCGGTTCGCTTCGGTTCTTTCAGTTCCGGTTAAATTGGCCATGTCTAGTTTTGGTAAGAGTTTTTTATCCCCATAAAAATATGTTTAAAAGGTTACATATTCTATTAATTACATTTTTAGGAAGGATACACACATTGAATATATATATATATATATATATATATATAAGTTAGGAAATTTTCGTTAATAGTGATTGGATCAGTACTAATCTGCCACAAAAAAGAAGGATGTTGGGTCCCAATCATTACTCTTTTTGCCTAATTTTAAAGATCATATCATCATACTTATTGATCGTGTTGTTATTATCAATGCATATACCTAAATAATTTATTGGTAAGGCTTTGTATTTGAAATCAGTTAGATCCTTAAGTACTTTAATTTTATGGTGACTTAACTTTGGATACGTGATTAAGTTAGAATTATTAGTGTTTATACTTTAGCCACATATGTTTTGGTATAATTTTAAGAACATGGTTACTCTTTAAATATTATTTTTATATCCATTTACAAAAATAACAAAATCATCATCATAAGCTAAGAAATTGATATTCGTTTGGGGGAGATTGGATCTCCTTGCCTAATACCATTCAGGCCTTTATAATAACCATGGAGTTCACCATTAATTAAAACAGAGAAAAATACAGAGTTAATGCTAGATTTTATTAAAGTTATAAATTTTTATGAAAGATAAATGCTTTCATAACATAAAAATGAATCTATGAGAAATATAATCAAAAGCTTATGTCATGTGTATTTTAATAACAATATTATGCCTCTTGTTTTCTTATTAATATCATGTATTATTTCTTGGGCAAAAAGGATGTGATCATGGATATTTATGCCATGAACAAACCATCATTGCTCAATGGAGATAAACTTAGGGAGAATAAATGAAATTATATTCATTGATTATTTTAGACAAGATTCTGTTAAAAACAGTGCAAAAACTTATTGTTCTAAAATATTTTCACTGTTTAGGATTTTGAATTTTGAGGATTAGGCTAATGGTAATGGCATAAATGTCATTAGGGAATATATTACCTTTAAAGAATTCTGTAATAACAAGACAAAGGTAATTTTTTATGATGTTCCAATTATTTTGATAAAATATTGTGTTAAATCCATCAGGACCAGCAACACGACTAACTTTCAAAGCTTTAACAGCTTTGTGAATTTCCTCAGTTGTTGGAATTGTCATTAGAATGTTATTATCAGTATTAGTTAATAACTTTGGAATGGATCTAAGGGAATCATCATAAATGTTGGATGTATTATTATTTATTCAGAGGTTTATGAAATATTCAAGAGCCAAGCCACTCATTTACTTTTGATCTTCTGTCCAGATGTTATCATGATTGATACCTTTAATTATATGATTCATTTGTTGTTTACAAAATTATAGAAGAATGATGTGTTTCTGTCACCCTACTTTAACCAATTGATAAAACTCATCTCCTCATAATAGGCTTCTTCTCTTTCCACGAGATGAAACAGATTGTCTTTAGTTGTATCAAATATTTCTTTATCATTAGTATTTTGAGTGGTTTTGGAATTTGGTGTCATAGTAACTTACTTCTTCCTCTGATTTGGAAACAACACTTAAGATGTTTTCAAATACCTCATAATTCCAAGACTTAAGAGTTACTTTAAGTCTTTTATTTTTTTTCCAGAATGCATGTAAATGAAGACTACATGTATTTATATTCCAAGAATCTTCTATAGTTTTATAAAGGTCAAGATGCCTGGTCTACATGTTCAATAACTCGAAGTTGGATTTTGGTTTCAGGATGTTATTTGATAAAGTTATCAACAATAGGGCATGGTCAGAGAATGTTTTTGTTAAGTGTTTTACTTGAGTTAAGTTAAAAAAGTTTCTCAATTGGGTACTCTGTCAAGTCTTCTCCAGTTCATATTGTTTGTCCAAGTGAATTGGGACCCTATGAAACCATCATCTACCAATAAATAATCCACAATTATGTTATTGAAGTCATCAAGACTTCTCAAACACAAAGTTAAACAAAATAATTAAAGTCACCATGATAATCCACTCAAGTGGATTGCTAGGTAACTCTCTCAGTTTGTCCTAAAGGGGAATCCTATTAATTTCTAGAGCAGTTTGCATTAACCACAGTTACATTGATTTATTTATTCATGTTTAAATGAGAGGATTAAAGGTGAATGAGTGGCTCTGTGTCACATAAAACATTCACTTTAAAGTAATTATTCTACATAATCCAAATTTTATTCTTGGTGTTAGCAATACCATGGTGGAAACCAAGATTTTTCAAAGTTTGGTCAATTCTTAAGGTTGAGATCATGTGTTCCTGAATGACCAAGAACTCAATGTTCTCAGTTTTAACAAGATATTTTAATCTCCTAATAGATTTTTTGTTTCCTACACCTCTAATATTCCAATTAAGAATTCTAACATTCATTTTATATTATAGGAGGGAGATTTAGATTCTTTGGAATCTACTATATTGCTTACACTAAACTTTTTTTTAACATGCTTGTTTTTTATAATAATTTATTCTAATTTCATTGGTAAAGCTTTAAGGCTTCCAATATCGATGTAACATGGATGATTATAGGGGATCTCATCATCTGATAAGTCATTTAAACATTTTAATCTATTACTAATTTCAATTTATTGAAGAGCATCAATTACTTCTAAATTATGTTCTTCCAATAATATTTCATTGTATTCAATTGGTTTATAATGTTTTTGATTATTATCAAGATAAGTATTGTCAATTGGTTTTGTTAGAATATTTGACTAAATTTGGAAAGCTGGATTCATGGAGTAATAATTGGGGTCAACTATTGACCGCTATAATTTGGGATTTCACATACTGTCCTTAATCTTCTCCCTATAAATCAGTGTATTAAGTTTCCTTGTAAAGGCCTCTAATTTCTCTATATATTGAGAGTCTTATTACCATTGTTAGTGAAATAAACGCAACTTGTAATGATTTGATTCAATAAAAAAACAGTTCAATACAAAAAGGAACATTTTCTAATAAAACACAAAACCCTAGCCGCCTCCTGCGACTATTTCTCTCTTTGTTTTTAACATGGTATCAGAGCAGGAATTATGAACATCCACATCCTCAACAAAGATGGCTGGCAATAAAGTCGTGGTCAGTCAAATTCCTGATGAATTAACAATGTAGATTGCTGCCATTCTGAGAAATAGTCTCGGAATACAACAACAAACAACTAACCCCGAGAATTTATCCCTAGGGATTAAACTCGGTGGTGACAACTATGCCCTATGGGCAAACCTGATGAAGAAAACAATTGGGGGAAGGGGGAGAGGTTCTCACATTATAGGGGAGTCGAGACCTCCATTCAAAACTGACAACACATATATAAAGTGGGAACAAGATGATCAATGTGTTTTCACATGGATTATCGAGAATCTTGAATCCAGCTTGGTGAATAATGTCTCGCAATATCCCACTGCAAAAGCCCTCTGGGATGGGTTAGCCACCACATACGGTTCTGGTACATATTCGTTACAGGTGTTTGACCTTGATAAGATGGCTAATTCATTAAGGCAAGGGTCCGATACACTAGAAGACTTGTGGAACAAACTGCAGAACATCTGGATGTCTATGGATAAGAGAGATCTGAACCCTATGAAAGACTCAAAAGACATTCAGATCTACAATAAGAAGAGTCAAGAACAAAGACTCTATCAATTGCAAAGGTGTTTTCAGCTACTATTCTCTCTGAACAAATCCCTAAAACAGCTCAAGAAGCTAAGAAGATGACTGAATGGCATGAGGCAATGAATACCAAAATGGAAGCTCTAAAAAAGAATGGTACATGGGAGAATTGTGTGTTACCACAAGGGAAGAAAACAGTCGGGTGTAGATGGGTGTTTAATATAAAATATAAATCTGATTGTACCATTGAGCGACACAAGGCAAGATTGGTTGCCAAAGGATATACACAAACATATGGTATAGACTACTCTGAAACATTCTCTCCGGTTGCAAAGATTAACACTATCCGAGTTTTACTTTCAATAGCCGCGAATGAAGATTGGCCTCTTCATCAATTTGATGTAAAGAATGCTTTCTTACATGGAGACTTGGAAGAAGAGATATATATGGAACCCCCACCAGGGTTCTCTGATGGTCTTCAAGAACATGAGGTATGTAAACTAAAAAAGGCATTATATGGGCTCAAACAGTCTCTTCGTGATTGGTTTGGGAGATTTACAATGGCAATGAAGCAGTATAGCTACAAATAGAGTAATGGGGATCATATCTTGTTTTACAAAAAGAGAGAAGAATTGATCACTTGTCTTATAATATATGTTGACGATATGATTATAACGGGGAATGACAAAGAAGAAATTAGCTCTCTTAGGAAAAACCTCTTCAAGGAGTTTGAAATGAAAGACCTTGGGGGATTGAAGTATAACCTAGGAATCCATGTTCTTAGGTCAAGAGGAGGGATTTATATCTCCCAGCGAAAATATATATTGGATTTATTAGCTGAAGTTGGCATGATGGATTGCAAACCAAATGAAACTCATGTGGTTGTGAATTACAAACTAAAGATAATTAAAGGGGTCAGACCAGCGAGTAAAGAAAGATACCAAAGGTTGGTGGGGAAATTGATTTACCTGGCTCACACTCGACCCGACATTGCATACGTGGTGGGAGTAGTTAACCAGTTCATGCATCATCCTCATGAACACCATATGGAGGCAATAATGAGGATTATTCGATATCTCAAAGGCACACCAGGAAGAGGCATAATTTTTAAGAAAAATGGACACCTTGATGTTGAAGTATTCACGGATACTGATTGGGGAGGGAATCCTAACAACAAACGATCAACTGCGGGCTACTTTACTCTTCTTGGAGGTAACTTGGTGACTTGGAGGAGTAAGAAACAGAAAGTAGTATCACTGTCAAGTAGGGATGGCAATTTTTTTCGAACCCGCGGGTACCCGACCCGATAGGATGGGTTATGGGTTTTTAAAAATTTCCCACGGATGGATTGTGGGTTTGAAAATTTACTACCCGCCGGGTATGGGATGGATTATGGGTTTAAATAATTTCCCACGGGTACCCAACCCGAACCCGACCCACTAGATAATACCCGATGGGTACCCGTTAAATTAATATTATATAAATATTATATCATTTAATATTAGTTATCAAGCTTTGAAATAAAGTTATTAATATTAGTATCTGTATTATGTAATAATCAAACCAAATATTATCTGCTAATATATAAATTATACTTTTGAAAAATATTGTTCTATTTAAACATTAAATTTAATTTTTAAAATCTTTTCTTTTAATAATTTATATTTTTCTTTGTAAAACTGATACTATCAATATCGGTCTAATATTATTAGTATTATTAATTAAATTAAAAAAAATACTAACATATATCAAAACCATATATTAATTATTAATAACATTATAAAATACAAACTATTTGTTAATTATCACTAGATACCGTATATTTCAAAAATATTTTTCTACATTTAAATATTAAATTTGATTTTTCAATTTTCATTTTAAAATACATTTTTTATTTTTTGGTCTAATAATATTATTATTTATGAAATAAAAAAATTACTAACATATTCCAAAATCATATATCAATTATTAATAGATCACAAAACACTATTCTAGATTTTAATATTATATTTGATGATTTATATTTCTAAACATCTTTTCTTTTTTCTGCAATTAGTATCAAACTCAAGACAAACTAATAATATAACTAATTAAATTATAAGAAAATGATTTACTAAAATATACCAAAACTATGTATTAATTATTAATAGATAATAATTAGCATTAGGTTGGAGTATTTTTTTATAGAATTGGTTTAAATCAAGAGAACAGTGCGTAGTTTTTTTTTAAAAAGAAACCTTAACTTCGATGGGTACCCGCGGATGGGTACCCGAATCCGGCGGGTTCGGGTGTGGGAAAAACATATTACTACCCGACGTGTACGGGTTAGGGTATGGGTTTGGAAAAATATAGACGGGATGGGTTACGGGTTTAGCTATACCCGCACCCATCCCGACCCATTGACATCCTTACTGTCAAGTGCTGAATCAGAATTTAGAGGAATCGTTAAGGGGATTACCGAGATACTTTGGTTAAAGAAGATAATGAAAGAAATCGGATCCCCTCTGAAGTGTCCAACTTAGTTAATGTGTGATATTAAAGCTGCGATTAAAATTTTAGAGAACCTGGTACAACACGATATAACAAAGCACGTTGAAATAGATATGCACTTCATAAAAGAAAAGATTGAAGATGGGACAATCGAACTTCCATTTGTTAGATCTGAAGACCAACTGGCAGACATCCGGAAAAAAACGGTTGCTGCAAGAACATTCGAATAAGTTTTATCCAAGTTGGGTATTGGTGATCCCACTACACAAATTGAGGGGGAGTGTTAGCATATTCGACTAAATTTGGAAAGCTGGATTCATGGAGTAACAATTGGGGTCAACTATTGACCACTATAATTTGAGATTTCACATATTGTCCTTAATCTTCTCCCTATAAATCAGTGTATTAAGTTTCCTTGTAAAGGTCTCTAAGTTCTCTATATATTGAGAGCCTTATTACCATTGCTAGTGAAATAAGCGCAACTTGTAATGATTTGATTCAATAAGAAAACAATTCAATACAAAAATGAACATTTTCTAATAAAATACAAAACCCTAGCCGCCTCCCGCGGCTACTTCTCTCTTTGTTTTGAACAGGTTTATTGAGATGTTGCTTATGATCTATGATATGGTTATCATTGATTTTAGAAGGCTTATTAAGAAACATTTTATTAGATTTTGCTTTATGACGAATATAGTTAGAATCCTTAATTATAATTGGATTCAATTTTGGGACTTTAAGTTTGTTATTTTTATTAGTTAATATGTTTAAGTTTTGCTCAACAATTCTATCTAAACTCCGGTCTGTATTTGCATCAAGTTTTTTTATTGTTTTTCTTACATTGTTGACTGTTATGACCAAAATGATTATAGTTTATAAAATATAATGGGATGTACCCATATATAATATCTATCTAATAACCATCATGGTCCCCAAATTCAATCTATAAATTTTTATTAACAAGCTTGGATACATCCAATTATATCCAAGTCTAAGAATAATTATGCATGGCATTGTTTTTATTAGGTATCCATATATCAAATGGATTAAATAAGGCTTTAGATATCTGATTTATTATATCTCTGTTATAGAGATAAAAGGTAATTTTATTAAAGTTAACTGAGGATTTTTTTTTATTACTAAAATTTGATTCTAACTTAATTAGTCTCATGGAATGCTGGTCAAAATACCAAAAGTTTCTTTTCCAAAGAGCTTTTAAATCATCTACGCTTGTTAATTCGATAAAAATATGCCATTTATCAAATATGGATAAGTTAACTTCATATTTGATTTTACGTTTATCAAGTAACTTTTTAATAGATAGTAAACCAGGTCTACCAAAATCAAATATTGTAACTAAAGTATAATTAGGAGGACTGAGAAGAATAAACTTATCTTTTGCAATGAAGGTAACTGCTTTAAAGTTCCATGTGCTGATAATGGTTACCTCTCGTGGATGAAAGGCTTGTTATTGTTGGTAGGCCATACTGCTTCCTCATAAGACATCTTCTTGTTGTGGATTTGAGAGGTTGTAGGATTGTTGATTAAAAGAGGAAATTTAGTGTCGTATTTCCACTTTTTTTGCTCTTGGTTTGAGATTTTGCTCAAATTGGATTCTTCGTGTGTATCTTTGTTATAAATATTTCGAGTAATATCCATTACTGACTTTACTTCCATCCTCATCTTCTTATTTTTTGTCGAGGATATGAGATTTAACCTTTTATGAAGGTTAAGTTAAAAAGCTCTAAATCTCACGACTCAAGATTTCTTAGGATCTTGATGAGAAGTCTTGAAGTAAGTGACGTTCCACTGATTTTGATGAATGAAATCCTAGTTCTAATCTACTCGGCTCAATAACCCTAATTACGAGCTTTTTTTTTAAAAGATACTTTTTGTAAAAAAATGGGAACTAAAACCTTACCCACAACACCACACTAATATATTAAAATAGTTAAAAAGTATGACTACTAGGATACGAGCCCAAAATAATAAAATAATATTTTGCTATTAGTAAGAGTTCTGTATGTTTAGCTTTTAGTGTATCACTTATGACTTTGAATATCAAAAGGATGTATTTGTTAGACAACCATGCAACCAACCCAATCATCCACTGAAAACTAGCTGAGAACGATCCTCTACAGTCGTCATCCCTGCCCGAATAAGGAATTAGAGATGTTAATCACGCTATGATTGCACGTCCATAATTCATCAACTAGATTTGGGAACACATCTCCTTAAAACTTAAGAAAACAGAGGTACGAGCCTATAGAACATATCCTAATATTAAATGTATTTTTAATTAGTTTATCTTTATTTTTTTGTTGGTATTAAATCTAATATAAATTTTATTTATTGTTTTTAACTAAAAAACTGAGATTACATGAAAATGGATTTTTAAAGAGAGAAATTCTCCCATTTTTGAAAATCTTAATTAAGATTTTTATAAATTCAGCCGTTCATTTTTCTATTTCTTAAATTCTTTTATTCTTCTTCGTGTATTTTCTGTATGTTTTACTTTTGTTACGCCTTGGTTTCGATGGTCTCACGTTGTCTCAAGTTATCTCTTTCAGATGCTGTAATATTTTCTGTCATTTTTTATCATTTTCGCTAATCATTGTTACCCTCGCTGTACAACATCCTCCGCTATTTCGTCTTTCCTTTCTTAACTCTCTTTTGTTTAAAATCGATAAGTATTTATTGGACAACATAATTTGTTGGGTTCCAATATAGTTGGTTGGTTAAACATTTAATTCGGTGTGTTGAAACCTCTTTAGTGGTTCTTAATGTCAGTCCCGTGTATTTTGGTTTTCTCTATTCCCGCTCTCGATTGGACTTCCAGGTTCTGTTGTTCCGGCTACATCCATCAACTGTTTTATGCTCAAGCAACTCAGTCACTGATGCTTTTCTCTCTAGTATAAGTAGTATCATATACTACTTTTGTTTTTTTCTTCTTCAATAAGATCTTCATCTTTATTTTTTGTTAATATAATTTTTCAGATCTATTATGTGTTTCAATTTTTTTTTTGTAATACACGTGGATCAGATGTAGTTTTGTATTCTTTTTCTTTTCTTCTAGCTCTATTCAACATTTGATGTATTTAAGTAGTTTTCACAGAGGTACTCCGGTAGTTCTAGTCTCTAGTAAGTTATAAGGGATGGTCCGATGTATTTGTATATTTTTATAATTTATTTGATATTTTTAAAACAAAAAACTTCCTAAAAACCAACAAATTTAATTTTGAAAAAAAATAAAAAAATAAAAAAATAAAAAAAATAAAAAAAATAAAAAAAATAAAAAAAATAAAAAAATAAAAACATAATGAAATAAAAATTATAAAAAACATACTTTTATGAAAGGAGAAAAATTAAAAACTAAACTATGAAATCAAATCTTTGTGAAAAGATAATAGTTGGATAATATAAAAAAACACGAAGGATATTTATATAATTAAATACATAGAAATATTTATTTTGTGTTAAGACGAACTATATCCTACAAATAAAGTTATACTGCATGTTTATATTTGCAACTATCTAACACTTTAGATATATAAAGATCTCATTTATGACTAAACTACTCTTTTTTCACTTCCTCTTTTTATAAACTTGTATTTGGTTATATTTTTTTAATATTGGATACAATGTATTCTTAGTAGTATTTTGATGAGGCTTTTTACCTCTTCAGATGATATCGTCCTTGAGAATTATTTTTGTTTCCCTATCACAATTTCAATAATGTTGATTTGATATTCAAGAATAGAAACGAATTAGTAAGGTCGATAAAATTTTATTGAAGCTCGTCAATAGAGTATAATTTAAATGATAAGCTCGGTTGTAATAATTTTTGTCTCTAAAAGTCATTATAATATTTTAAGTTTTGAAGAGTGAATAAAATTATGCTTTCATACCACACATTTTAATGAATTAGATGATCTTACCATTAAGAGCAAATGTTTTGACGTATCATCGCCCATGGTTACACTTTTTTAGTCTTGGTTTCTTTAGATTCTGACATTAAATACTTATTTATTCTTCTTTGATTTTCACCTAAATAAGTGTTAAATTTAAAGTTATGCTTTAATCGAGAGATGAACAAAAAGAAAAAATAACGAAGGTTTTGTTGTTGTTTAATTCTCCATCAGAACACGAATTAAAATCAATCGAGTAATCTTAAAGTAATAATAAAATGCGATTGATGAATAATAGAGTTTGAGCCTCACAACTTTGATATAAGAAAATATATTTTCAAGATCTATCTAGTTTCATAAATTGATACTCAAATTTAATATATTTCTTTTATTTGAATACATATCAGTAAATTAGTGAAGATCGAGCAAAAAACTTATCGATATTAAGGCAAAAAAAGAAGTGAAATTAGTTTTGAGTAATCCTAAAGTTAAGTAATTAATTATATATTTAATATCTTTTCGATACGTCTTTAATAACAAATTTTCAACATATCTTGTCAGATTTTCGATCAAGGTACAAAATTATTTATTGTTCTCGACTAAGAAATTCATCGATTATTTATTGTTTAATATGAAATTAGGAAAAAAAATAGGTAACGAGGTTTTGTCATCAAGCATTTGTTGATTGTTTCTTGTTTAAAGTGAAATGATATGATGTCAATTTTTCATGTATAAATAAGAGATGTAGATTTGGAAAGATCAATTATTAAGTATGAGATCCATTTAGTTAGAGATCAACTATTGATGAATATCGTGTTCTAGTTGAGGTTTCGTATATTGTTTCATAGTCACAAATCATGTATATTCTTTATCATTTTGATTTATTAACTTAATTTTTTATATTACTCCCCATTGATGAATTTAAACTTTATATGTTTTTTTAAGTTTTCAATAAATTGTGATTAAATTATTTTAGATCGATTAGTTGGAAATTGTGAGTGTTTTTATATCAATTAATTGAGGAATTGTCAATGATTTTCTTTAAATTGTGTTATTTAATTTTTTTTAAATACAATGTACTGTTTTTAGAAATTTATAGTTATACGTTACAATACGAGCATGATATTGTAGAGTGTTTGTGTATATTGCTTATACATGTGTGCATATAATTATATTATATTTATATGTGACCAAGGACAATGTAGTATTTTCAATCTATATTGTATCGATTAAAGAAATACTACTAATGTATCGAGTAAAGAATACTACCAACTATAAATGTGTGAAATATTTTTGCGTGTGGAACATCAATACGTCTACATATTCAATTTATACATAAGGGAAACATCAATGTAATAGCGTTTCCCGTAAAATAAACATGATTAATGCATATATATTGGACCCTGTAAACATGTGGAATATACTTCAACATTAATAATATGGGCATAAGTCAAAATTATTTGTATTGTACTATATAATTCAATACATGTTTATAACAAATGCATACCATAACATATAAAATAACATAGAACAATTTATATGTATCAATGTAAAAATATTATATATAGTCACCTCGTTAACTAGTTGTGATGATGTGTGTGCATTTAATTGGCATGTTGCTTTATCAATGTTACGTGTTACGATATTTGAACTTTCTTTCTTGATATGTTAAATCTACTTGTCCTATTTTTATTAAATTTAGTTCATTATGCGACGTACACTTACGTCACAAAATATAAATGAAACAATCATTCCAGTTAAGAGAATCGCCAATTTTTTTAATCATGGTGTTTATTTTTATACAAATGATTATATATTCAAAAAGAAATTTTCAACGACAACTTAAAAAACCTAGTAATCAAAATAATTAAATGATGATTATAAGTTGTGACGCTGAAGATCGAAATGAAGAGTAATAATGATCGAAAAGAAAATCCATAAACGTAAAAATGTGCTATTGAAGATAATAAATTGTTATATAACTCGCTTAAGAAAAAGGATATCCTAACGAAACTAAATTTCTATAATTTTTTAAATTTAGTTTCGTTAAAACTTTACATGTAAACTCCACATGGGATATATATTTCTTTTTCCGAAAAAATCAATAAATTTTTGAGAAAATCAATAAATTAAAAAATGATATAAAAACTTAATTTTAGGAAACAATTATATAAAAGAAGAAAATTAATACCGAGATTTGAATCCCCAATCATATACATATAAAGTCGCAATAAATATATCATTCTGTTTGTTATAAAAACTAAATAAAAGTAAAAATAATGGTTTATCCCTTTAATGATAAGAAAATGAAGGTGGGTCCGAGCAAGGAATGAAGCCAAAAATAAACAGCTAGCAATTAGCAAAAAGCTGGTGATACTACGTGGGTGGGTGGGTATTCAAGTTGACCTTTGAAATGTACCATTAGACGCAGAAAGCTGATATCAATTGGGCCCAATTTTATCTTTAAATACCTTTATTGGGCCTTTTCTTTTCTCTTTTCGGGTTATCAAATTATTTTAATAAACTAACCAAGATATATTGTTGAAAATATCTTTATATCTAACAAAAACAAAGTTGAGTTTTCGACAGGTTTTTAAAACAAATTCAATTATTATTAGTCATTTAAAGAAAATATAATTTATATCTGGAAGTCGAATAATATTTTTAATACTCGTATTCCTAAAATATTTTAACTTATATTTATTTAAAAAATAAAATAAAATCCATATCTTTCAAAAGATTTATAGTATTATTATTAATTTTATCAAGACGAACAACTTTTTTTTATTTTCACGATGTCATAATTTACAATTCATAATTGGAAAAAGTACCACTAAATGCATTTTCAAGTATGTAATCCCAAATAAGTACCCAAATATAAGACTCTTACACTAGTAGTAAGAAGTCAATATTTTTACCAAATTAGCCCCAATACCAGAAGAAAGAGAAAGGAGGTTATTATTAATACTCATCTCATTCTCTCTCCTTCGATTTATTCAATATATGTCGACACTGTGTTTTTTTTTCTCTCTCTCTCCTATCTTTGGATTTTCATCAACATTAAAGCACCCAAATCTCCTTGCTGGTCTACTAAACCTTCTGGTAGGATTGAAAATTGCTGGAATCATCTCGATTGAAGCTCTCTCACCGATCTTTTCTAGCTTTAGTGACATCCAAATCTTCTTTAAGCCAGAGACAGACCGGTCAGATTGCAAATCAACGCCAAATCCATCGTCCGAATAAGGGTTTTTTTATGGAATCGATGACATTTCCTTTGATTTCACTCATTGATCGATCCTTCTCTTGCCATGGCATTCTGTTTGTCCAATCTCCAATCAAATAAGTCGATAGAAGTTGTAAAAGTTAGAATAAATCTGTCTAGTGTCATAGTCAAATGTTAGGCAAGTACAGCTCGTCTAGCGTCATAAGTACAACTCGTCTAGCGTCATAGTCAAATGTTAGGCAAGAACAGCTCGTCTAGCGTCATAAGTACAACTCGTTTAGCGTCATAGTCAACGAACATCTCGCGTGATGTTGGCAAGTGCAACTTATCTAGCGTCATAGTCAAGGAACATTTAGCGTCGTAGTCAAGGAACATCTAGCGTCATAGTCAATAAACATCTAACGTCATAGTCAAGGAACATCTAGCGTCGTAGTACAGGTATTGTCTTCAACCACCGGACATGTAAGAACAAAATACTATTACAGACCGGGTTTCTCTACTCCACTCACACCCGGGTTTCTCGCGTGATGTTGGCAAGTGCAACTCATCTAGCGTCATAGTCATCTACGAACATCTCGCGTGATGTTGGCAAGTGCAACTCATCTAGCGTCATAGGCAAGGAACATCTCGCGTTATTTAGGCAAGTACAACTCGTCTAGCGTCAGAAGTACAACTCGTCTAGCATCATAGTCAAATGTTAGGCAAGAAAAACTCGTCTAGCGTCATAAGTACAACTCGTCTAGTGTCATATTAGATGAACATCTCGCGTGATGTTAGCAAGTGGAACTTATCAAGCGTCATAGTCAAGGAACATCTAGTGTCATAGTCAAGGAACATCTAGCGTCATAGTCAATGAACATCTAGCGTCATAGTCAATGAACAACTAGCGTCATAGTCAAGGAACATCTAGCGTCATAGTACAGGTATCGTCTTCAACCACCGGACATGTAAGAACAAAACAACATTACAGACCAGGTTTCTCTACTCCACTCACACCCGTTCTGATTCCGAAAATACCCACCAAAGAACAAGAATGCTAGGCCATTTTCTATCTTCTAAAATTCAAACTCTGTTTTTCGAGTAGAGAGTAACCAAAGAAGCTAAAACCCAGGTGAGAATTAGAATTATTGATCCAAAATTAATGGCTTTCAAATACACGGAATCATTAGATTACTCTAAAACATTAAAACACAAGTCAAGAAAAGTGATGATTAGAGTACACGGAAAATTAATTCTCTCTGCTAAACTAAATTTTACCATGATCATGATCATGATCATGATCAGTATCGCTGACGAAATCATAGTCTCGACTTCATTTGATTGGTTCATTGTTATTTCACTGAGCTAAACAAAACTTGGTTCGAAAATAGACTGACACATTTGAGGGTATTTCAGGAAGGGAAATATTAGTTGGGTATTAAAAAGGAATTAGTTTGGTGAGATGGGTATTTAGTAGGCATAGAAAATAGTTGGGGTACTAGATGATAATAAGTTTGGTGAGAAGGTATTTAGTGTGACATTTCCCTTCATAATTGTCAAATGCGAATATATGGTTAAAAATTATGAATTGTGAATAAAAAAATTGAAAATTAAAAATTATCTACAAGACAATTGTAAATCCAAGATAAATGTGAATTAGATATCAAAGTTAAAAGAAATGAGAATTAAGAATTAAGAATTAAATATTGTTTTTAGTAGAATAATATATATTGTATAGTTAATAGCCTAAGCAAATCTAAGACAATAAAAAGAGAACAAAAACAAAAAATAAGATATATTTTTTGGGAAATAAAATACTTTTGACATGATATAAAAGCGGAATTGATTTTTTCTCTTTCAAAGAGTATTTGGATGGTAAGTTTATTTTCAGAGTATTTGGGCGGTGAGATTTTTTTTATAGTATTTGAGGATTTTAGTTGTATATTTATTTCATTTTCGCGGAATATTTAGGTGGTGAGATTTTATTTCTTTCTTTTGGATAGTATTTGAGGATTTTAGTTTCATATTTGTTTTCCTTTATTTCGTGGAATATTTGGATTGTGAGATTTTATTTCTGTTTTTAGAGTATTTGAGAATTTTAGTTTCAATTTTTTTCCTTTCTTTCGTGGAATATTTCGGTTTGAGATTTTTTTCTTTTGGATAATTTGGAGATATTTTTTATTTCAGATTTTTTTTTCTCGTGAATTTTTTTTCTTGACTATATCATGTCACTCGATAAATTCGAAGCATTTCATATTAAATGTACGTGGAAAGATTATTCATCTTGGAAATTTCAATTTCAATTGTATGTGAAAGGAAAAGAATTGTATGGTCATATAGAAGTGATCATGCACCTTTAAATGCTAGTGGCTTGTCTAAATGGGAAATAAAAGATGCTAGACTTATGACTTGGATTCTAAGTTCACTTGAACCTCATCTTATTCTTACCCTAAAACCCTATAAAACCATTGTTGGTATGTGGAGTTATCTTTAAAAAAATTATAATCAAGACAACTCTGCTATGAGATTTCAATTGGAGTATGAGATAACTAATTATACTCAAGGAAGTCTCTCAATTGAAGCATATTTTTTTATGGTTTTTAAAACCTTTGGGTTGATTATACAAATATTATTTATAATGATATTCATGTTGAAGCTCTTTCAGCTATCAAGACAATGCATGAAACCAATAAACGATATCAATTCTTGATAAAGCTACGACCGGATTTAGAAATTGCAAGTTCTAATCTGATGAATCGTCATCCCGTACCATCTTTGGATACATGTTCAGGTGACCTTTTGCTTGAGGAGCAGCGAATGATAATTCATGCATATATTGAACATCAAGCTAATATTAGTACACCTGTCAAGGTAGCTTATGTAGCACAATAGAGAAATAAAAATAGATACATACGTGTTATCCAAAGCTATAGCTATAATTATTTTCGGTCATATTGCTCGAGATTGTCCCAAAAAGATCTGTAACTACTGCTAGGAACAAGGACACATCATCTCTGCTTGTCCTACTCGACCTGAACGACAATAAGGTACTTCCTGTCATGCTTCCACTAGTGCTTCTTGTTCTACTGCATTGCCTACTGCCTCACCGATTGTTCTTATTCATTCGACATCAACAAATCCAAACACACTCACTCCTGAAGGTACAACAAATGATCATTTCTGCTATTTCTGCTTTTGGACTCTTAGGTAATCCTAAAAATTATTCAACACCATGGTATTTTGATTCTTAAGCCTCGAACCATATGACCAATAATGTTGTTCCTCTTTCTAATGTTAGAAATTATTATGGAAATCTGAAAATTAACACTGCTCATGGTAATTTATATGTCTATTAGTGATGTTGGCGGTCGTTCTTCTACATTCAATTATGTTTTTTGTGTATACTGACCTCTCCAAAAATCTTATTTTTGTTGGTCAATTGGTCGATAATAATTCTCATGTCATTTTCTTTCGTTCTGGTTGGGTTGTGCATGATCAGGTTTCAGGGAAAATGATTGCGGATGGTCCTAAAGTAGGATGATTATTTCCATTGTATAAGTCTTCTTCCACTACTATTCATAGCTTTCCTCTTTCATTTGCATGTAATGTTGTTAGTTCTCGAAACCAAATATGACATAGACGTCTTGGTCATCCATATTCGATGTACTTCGTATTTTGGTTCATTTTGGATTATTGGGAAATAAAATAAGTTATTCTATTGATTTTTTTTTGATTGTACATCATGCAAACTTGGTAAAAGTAAGGTTTTACCTTTTCCTCATCATGCATCTCGTGCTTCATAATGATTTGATGTTATTCATAGTGATGTTAGGGGGATTTCACTCGTTGTTTCTCATTCACACTACAAGTATTTTGTTATATTCATTGATGATTTTAGTCATTTTACTTGAGTTTACTTTCTTCGGGCTAAAGCTAAAGTTTTTTCAGTTTTTAAAAGTTTTCTTGCACTTATTAAAACTCAATTTTCTGCCAATATAGAATTTCTACGATATGATCTGGGGTGAATACATGTCACATGAGTTTCAAAACTTTCTTCAAAATAAAGGGATTCTCTCTCTGCATTCTTGTCATTTGACACCACAACAAAATGATGTCGTTGAAAGGAAATTCACCACCTTCTTGATGCAGTAAGAACTATTTTACTTGAATCATTAGTTCCTCATTGTTTTTGGTGTGAGAATTTTTTACTATTATTTTTTTATTGACCGTCTATCTTCTCCTACGATAAATCACGTTTCTCATTTCTTTAAGTTGTCTAGTCATTCTTCTTCATATTCAGATCTTCATACTTTTGGATGTGTTTTTTTTGTACCCCTTCCTACTAATGAACGTCATAAACTTACTGCTCAATTTGCAAAGTGTGCTTGTCTTAGTTATGCTATTCGTCATAAGGATTATCTTTTTTATGATCCTCATGCTCGTCGTCTTTGGGTGTCTAGGAATGCGATTTTTTTTAAATTAATATTTTTTCCATCTCATGTTGATCCGCCTTCTGTATCTTTATCTCTCATGCCTAGTTTTTCTGATATACCAGTTTTTGTGTCTAAGAGACGTAATCGAGATGAAATTGGTCCTATTTATTTTGTGACCCCTTCTAATTTTGTCTCGACACCTGATCATGCTCTTGCTTCCATAACTCTCCGTCGATCTACTCGTCCTTCTCGAACCCCTGATAGGAATGATTTTTCTTCCCCCGTATCTCTTGTAACTACTTTATCTAATATTTTAATTCCCACTAGATACAAGCAATCTATGGAACATGAGTGTAGGTAGAACTTGAGGAAAATCACACATGTAATATTGTACATTGTCCTCATACAGTTAAACCATTTGGAGTAAATGGGTTTTCTCTATGAAACTTTGTTCTGATGGCTCTTTGAAGCGATACAAAGCTCGTCTTATAGCTCTAGGTAATAAATAAGAATATGGGATTGATTATGAGGAGACTTTTGCTCTCGTGGCTAAAATGACCACATTTCGAACCATTTTGGCTGTTGTTGCTTCACAGTCGTGGCAGTTGCACCAAATGGATGTCAAGAATGCTTTTTTTTTCATGGTGATCTTTAAGAAGAAATTTATATGAAACTTCCATCTAGAATGACTACCTTTTCTCTGTATGATGTCTACAAGTTAAAACGTTCTTTGTATGGGCTCAAACAAGCACCTCGGGATTGGTTTAAGAAGTTTTGTTGTACACTTTTTTCTTTCAGTTTTACACAAAGTCAATATGATTATTTTTTATTTTCCACATGTCTACATCAGGTATAGTCATTCTTTTAGTTTATGTGGATGATACTATCATTACTAGTACCGATGGTAGTTTGATTACTAAGCTTCAACAACAGTTACATGCAACCTTATATAAAGATTTTGGTGAACTTACATACTTATAAAGATTAGAAGTTCATCATCAGGAAAATGGTATTCTTTTGAACAAACAAAACTATATTCAAGATCTTATCACCTTGGATGGTTTGGAGGACACTTCTTCCGTTGATAATCTTATGGAAGTAAATTTCAAATATAGGAAAAATAAAGGGAACCTTTTGGATTATTAAAATATTTATCGAAGCATGGTTGGGAGTCTTATATACTTGACAACTACGTGTCCTGATATATCCTATGTCGTTCATCAGGTTAATCAGTTTATGTTCTCTCCTCGGCATCTCCACCTTGCTGTAGTTCAACATATCATTTGGTATCTTCATGATTCACCTACTCGTGGTTTGTTCCTTTTTATTGACTTATAGCTTTAACTTGTTTCATATAGTGATGTTGATCGGGCTGGATGTCTGGAAACACGTCGATCTACTACATGTTGGTGTATGTTTTTAGGTGATGATCTAATTTCTTGGAGGTGTAAGAAATAATTTCGTGTTTCTAAGTCCTCTACTGAGGCCGAGTATCGTGCCATGTCTAGTGCTTGTTCTGAAATTGTATGGCTACACGGTATTCTTAAGGAACTTGGATTTATTTAGACAACATTTACTCCTCTTCATGCTGATAACACTAATGTTATTCAGATTAGAACCAATCATGTTTTTCATGAACACACCAAACACATTGAAGTTCTTTGTCATTCTATTGGAGATACTTTGGAAAATAGGGTGATATATCTTCCTCACATCTCTTATAATCTCCAAGTGGCTGATATTTTCACCAAATCTATGACTCGTCAGTGACATCAATTTCTTATTAGAAAATTGTTACTGGTTGACTTACTAGCATTAATTTGAGGGAGGGTGTCAACGAAAATAAATTAGATTAATATCTAATTTATTTTAGTTAAATATTTAATTAATTGTAGAATAATATGTATTGTATAATCAATAGTCTAAGCAAATCTAAGACAATAAATATTATGATATTAATTGTTGTAACAGCTGTAAACTATTATAAAAAGAGAACGGAAACAAGAAATAAAAATACGTTTTTTCATAAATAAAATACTTTTGACAATACATGTAATTTATAAAACAAAAGTTGAAGCAACTATGAATTACAAGCGTTAACTCGTCTCATGAAAAAAACACATTCATAGATCTAGTTTTGTTTGTCTTAAAAAACGATACCAATGGTATTTTCAGTTATTTTTTCCGAGATACAGTTTGAAAGAGGTTTTTTTTTATATTTCGATGAAATTAGTTTGTTTAGGCAATCATATTTCATGATCAAATACGAGTATATGTTTGAAAAAATCTCTAGATCAAGATTTAGTGTAGATAAACGAATTTTAATGAATATTTGAGTAAACAAGATATATATTTTTCATATAAGACTATGATATGTATAAAAGAAATCTAAAATAGTAAGTGTGTACTCGAGAAATTACTGGAACTCTTCGAGTGTGTCTAATCCATTGCAAGAACAAAATCTCGCATACAACTACGTAAGGCATGGGCTCTATCAGTTTGTAAATGGTTCTGATTTTACTAGTTCACGTTGATAAAACTAATTGTATTCCATCAAGTTAATCTATCAAACATGCAGAATATTGAACCCTCAATATGATTTACCAATAACTATAATATATTGAACTCGCAGTTTTGCATGCTACTATCTATAATAATGTTTGAATCTTTACTTCATGTTCATGATTGTTTGAATTTTTTTTGAAGTTCTTCAAAATTTTATTCATGTAAAATAGTTATTAGTATTCCTCTAAAACAAGTTGTGACTATATTTTTTAGTTTAGGTTAAAAAAATGGTTGAACTCTAGTAATTCCTTTTGTAAACATATACAATTAGAAACCCTAGCTGCATAAAACCCATTAACTTATATCGTTTTTTGATTGGAGACCACAACCATTAAATTGATTTTATTAATTTAGTCCATGAATTATCAGTTTATGTCTAAATAGTAAGATTTGGGCCTAATCCTTCATAGTCCATATATTCACCAGGATCACCGCACTTATAAGTCTATAACACATTTTCACCTATATGCCCAATACCCATGTAATTATATATAATGTAATTAATCTGATTACTTTATTATTGAACTAACTGTCCATAATTATTATTATAATCTCTCACTTGGATTGTAATGTGTTACTCAAGAAGATATTTAACTTCAATGAGGCCCCTGAATTCATTATCAATAGGTGAATGGTATATCCCTGCACACGATTAATAAACAATAAAGGACTAAAGACCTCGTTATTGTAATGTGAACAATAAGATGCAAAAATAGTCAAATTATTATCATCAAATAATTACTTGGGCCAATCATGGTGTCCTATATAAGAGTAATATACATTATAATCGTACACATCTACTCTTAAATGGTACTCATTAGGAGATTTTATAGAGTAACATATATAAATAAATTTAACAAGTCATATACTGCAACAAACCTTTATGTATACAATATTTCAAATATTAATCAGATTCTCTTACAAAACTCTCATTAAAAATAACGATCCTCTACATCAGCTACACCCAACCTGACATTGTATTCCCGGAAAACCTTAGGCAATACCATATTTTCAAGAAGATCTGGTTTCATGGGGTTTGTGTCGGTGTGCTATATATTTAGATGGCCCCTTTAAAATATCTCTTTAACGAATATGAACTTTATACCTACAGGTTGGACTTAGGCGAGCTCCTATTTCTGGTAGAGTATTGCAATATGGAATTTTAGTTGCAATACAAATTTATAAGACCTTCCATCCCCTTTACAACGTGAATTAAATCAAGTTAGTCTATCAAACATGCGAAATATTGAACCCTCAATATGATTTACCAATAAACATAGAATAAATGGAACTCACAATGTTGCCTTCTGTTCCATAATCTTGTTTAAATATTTACTCAAGTTCACGATTTCTTGAATCTTGCTTGAACTTTTTCAATTTTATATTCCTTTAAAATAGTTGTTAGTCTTCCTCTCAACAAAACGAAAACTGTCTTTTTTAGTTTAGGTTAAAAAAATGTCTGAACTTCAGTCATTCTTTTTATAGGCAAATACAACTAGAAACCTGAGTTGTATAAATCTCATTAAATTATACTACTTTGTGATCGCGGATCACAACCACTAAATTAATTTTTATCAATTAACTCACTGAATTATCAGTTCAGTTCTAAGTGGTGAGATTTGGGTCCAATCTTTTAGAGTACCCAAATTCAACCATATTACCACACTTATAAGTTCACAATATATTTTCACATACAGGCTAAATACCTATTTAATTATATATAATATAATTAATCCAATTATTTTATTATTGGACTATCTTATAACAATGACCAAATATACATTTAGCTAACCAACCGGTCCATAATTATTCCAACGCATGCTTAATTTTATTTGTTTTCCATCTGTAAAAAATTACAACAATAATGAACCATAGACAAATATTTATGCTTTATCATAATATGATTAGGTCTTTATAAATCATTGAAATCTATGTAAATTGACCTTTAAGTAGTTTTTAACTTGAGAATTTAGTTTGAAGAAGAAATTATTAAATGTTCAGTCATAATGTTTGATTTGTATGTGACTTTTAGCTGAAGTTATCAAAAGATGACAATGAAAACTTAAATATGAAGTTGTGATTGATCGTGAGCTCAGGAAATTGCTATATAAAAACTTAAAGGGTAATGAAAGGGTTGTTATGCACGAGTTTTTCCTACATTAGTATAATGCAATATTGTCGTTCTTATTTTAACTCATGTAATAAGTGAATTACAATATGACTTAGAAAATATTGATTATCAGGGTGAATATTTGATGAGCAGTCACTAGTTCATATAGTGTTTACATATGGTTACACTCTATTTGAGCGCACATCTGGGCATGTTGGTATCGATGTAAATGGTGAAAAATACGATGATGATTAATCCTACTTAAATGTATATGATGCTTGTAGCTTTGCACCTTTACTTATGTTAGTGTTGAACTGAACTACGATATTACAACTATAAGTTGGTCCTTAGTTTGTAAACAAAAAAACTAACATAAAACCAGCCTCAAAAACTTATATGTAATAAGCATGGAAGCACATTTCATGTAAAAAAATTACTTATCACCTGTTAGATTATAAAATTAGATTACAAAGTAAATATTTATTGTAAGGTTAGACATTTAGCTATCAATTTAGATATTTAGCTAAACATTTAGCTATTAAAATATAACATTTAACTATGAAGGTGAATACTTAGTTGTCAAAGTAAACATTTAGTTACCATGTTAGACATTGACTTTTCATGTTTTATGTTACAAACTGAAGTGTCAAGATAAAAATTTAGTTATTAAGGTAAATATTTAGTTGTTATATAAGAAATTTACATCTCATGTTTAGATATTTAGTTGTCAAGATAAATACGAGGCAATCAAGGTAAATATTTAGTTGACAGGTTACAAATAAATCTATTACATTACAAATTTAGTTGTCAAGGTAAACATTTATTTATCAAGATAGATATTTAGTTGTCAAAATAAACAAACACAAGTACAATAAAAATTAAATATTTTTATACTTTTATAATTGTTGAATGGTTTCTCCTTTTGATTAATTGCTTCATAGTTTTGAATCTCTATATCATAAATGTGGTTCATGAAATCTTGAATAGAGTTTTTTATAAGACTATTAACGAAACTTTTGTAAGTTCAAGACCTCATCTAGAGGTAATTTCACCGGTATCTATTATTTTATATATTTATCTACTATTGAATATTATAATTCATTTAAAACTGAGATTATGTGTCTCTATTATGGTGAAGCGCAGTTGGATGTATAAACTCTATATCGCAAAAAAGTTAGCAGATGCTCTGAGTTATCGGGTTTTCGAAACACAATTTATGTTAATTTTATTTATAAAATCAGAATCTAAACATCTTCAAGATGAAGTTGAAGTTATAAAAGATCATCGTCACATATATCATAATCTTTAAGAAATTTGAATTTAGATCCTAGAAACTCTTCCAACTATTCATATATGATATCAAAAGCTTTAACTCATATCCATTGACCTGTTGTTTTTAGGAACCTTAATATACTTATTGTGGGTTATTTGGTCAAAGCTTGTTTGGAACATAATATGTAAGTGTTTATATATAGCAAACCATATGTTATTTTTATGTTTTCTTAGTTTGAGCCTATATTTACAGGATAATATAACTCATAAAATAATATTTGATGCTATGATAATACTTTTGCAGATGAGAAAAAATCTTAGCTGATTGTTCAATATATTCTACTATAGTAAGTATCTCCCGTGTGATATAAAGTAGGACAACTATATATTTTAAAATCGGTTACTAGGTTAATCAGACTTCAATATTTTTACACATCAAAATAAATTCTCAGTGCTGTTTGATCCACTATCTTCTATTGTCTGGGATAATATAATATGTTTTGATATTTCATATAGGTTCTTCTCTCAAACAACTTTGTACCAAAGAATATAATTCAAACATCGAGTTCATCTCATAAATTTTGAAAGAAAACTGATTGATATTTGCTAGTACTGTTACACACTTCAATAAAATTATAGTAAACGTTCTTATGATTAAATGCAAGATCTACGGTTCATCAAAATGGACAATGCTCACTTTATTTTATAGCTAAAAAAAATTCAAACGTCAAATGATCTACATCTTTTTATAGAAGAAAATCTACCTCAATATGGTTATCGATATGTTTTGGGGGAAACAACCCGAGAGTTTGTTTTTTCTCAACTTTTAAGTGATATAACTAAATTTGATGCCTCTTAATATTAGTTCTTTTTCATTGTTTCTTTTTAACAATTGTGCTTGCTATTGTAGATATCTCCTCCATTAGTCTTGTAACCTGAAATATGATTTTAGAATATTTATTGTCCATTTCATTATATACTAAATTATTATTATCATTACTAATATTATTATAAATTTGATTTGAGATAATATCTTATCCAAATCAAAGTATACTACATTGTTGTTGTTGTTATTATTATTTTAAACCGCACACGTTTAGCTGTTGTGATTTATGTGTTAATTGTAACATTTAGTTCCTAACCATTTATTTAGTTACAACTGAAGAGTAGAAAGATGGTCCGAGGGTGATTTTGTTATGTGAGGATTTGTTGATAGAGGATTTGGTGATAGAGTAAAACTTGAATATTGGATCTAGAGAGAGAAAATGCTAAAAAGGTAGAGAGAGAAAGTCGTACTATTCATCATGAAATTCGTGAAGCGTGTGTGGTCCTTTTATAGTACAATTGTGGACCCCACACGCTTTAATTTGGTTTAATTACAACTTTTGGTCCCTACTTTAAGGTTCCTTCCTATTTTGGCTACATCTTTGCAACTAACGCATTTCGGCCCTTATACATTTATTTCTATGCATTTTGGCCCTTATACATTTATTCCTATGCATTTTGGCCCTTATACATTTATCCTTATGCATTCTGGCCCTTATACATTTATTTCTATGCATTTTGGCCCTTGTCTTTTATTCTTCCTCATCAGTAGCCCCCTAGTCTTAGTAAAAATCGTTTTGCTAAGACTGAAAAATTCTCCTGTCAGGCCAAAATAATTACTTCTTCGAACTACATGAGTCCTTCGAACAGGAGCTCCGCAAAACCCCTTCGATAAACCATCTCTTTGACCCGCTTATAAACCTCCTCGAATGTCTGAAAAAGGCCTCTTCGAACTTCTGCTGTACTGAGTAGCCCCCTCAATCCTTGCAACATTTTAAGCAAAATGATCGTCGGACAATTATGTACTTAGGAGAAAAATGGTGCTAGGATTGATGATGTCACTGCACAGATACCAACGTCAGCATACCTTTGGAGAAATGGTACCCATTCTTTTGTCAGAAAACTCTTCCGCTTCCCATGACAATCTCTGACACAAGACTCTTCATCTTCTGCTATAGCTAGGTTGCCATACATTGTTCACCTATAAGGACCATCATACCCCTAGGCAAACAACATAAAAATGTCCCCGGGCTCCATTTGCCAAAGAAGCCCATTAATCTTCTATAAATACCAACCTCTCCCTTCATTAATGCAACTTCTGTTCAATTATTTCTAGAGAGATAAAGCTGGCGCACAAACCTCGTCGAATTCCTGAGTGGCTGTTGATTAGTAAACGGTTCGAAGAGAGGGTTGCCGCTGGTGAAGACGTAAGGCCTCATCCCCCACCGTTGACTACAACCTTCTTCGGTGCTTGGCCTCCTTCGAACAATTCGACCGCCATTATACCTCGTGAAGTAGCTCGTCAAAGCTTACTCAGCGAAACAAACCCGCCTAGAGAAATGGGCAAAGAGAGGTCACACAAACATTCTTCAGGTTCGAAGAGGAAGAAATCCCATAGAGACAGAAAAAGTTCGCATGATCGAAAGCGAGCCAAGGAAGCTCCCCTAACCATTCGAGAACCAGCTGCCCCAACCAATACTGAACATCCTCCCCAAAGATCTTCAAGCCCTCGACGGTCTTCAAGGAGTCCTCCTCGAAACCCAGCAAATCCTAGACAGACTTCGAGGAGTCCTCCTCGAAACCCAGCTAATCCTCGACGGACTTCGAGGAGTCCTCCCCGAAACCCAAACCAAAGTGGCTCTGCTAGCCCTCCTCGAAAACAAAATCAGCAACAGACTTCAGGAAGTTCTCCTCAAAATCAAAATCAACAGCAGAACTCTGGAAGTCCTCCTCGGCATCCAGACCGTCACCATGATGCTGGTAGTCCTCTTCAAAGACATGGAACAGATGTTTCTAGTCTGCCCTCCACACCATCCATGACCATTCATGGAACTCAGTTCTCCCCCTCAAGGACCCTCATTACCGACGAAGACATGCGTGTCTTACATGAACAAACTTTAGATCCCCAAATTACCAAGCCTCTTAATAAATCCTTTGGTCAGAAATTGCCCATTATTCTTCCCTCAGGCCCTTCGAACGGTGCAACATCCTCTTCGACAATGTCCGAGGAGCAAGCTCGCCGGATTGCTCCCAAATTAAAAGGAGATATTGTGCTTCCATTGGAGTTAGACAATATTGCCGGCAATAATATTAGAGGCATTGAGAATAAGCACATGGTGGCCCTTGCCAATATCAAGTATAAGTATTTTTCGGAGGCAGAAGAGACAATGCTTAGGGCTCGATGGGGCATTCCTACTTACATTAATATCAGATTTCCCTCCGAAGGAGAGACGCCCTTATCTGTGAGGGATCACGAGGTGGTGGTCTACACAGAAATCATGAACTGGGGGCTAAGGTATCCCTTAGACCCCTTCTTTATTGAATACCTCTCAAAAATAGATCTCTGTCCCTCACAAGTTGGGCCCAACATGTGGTTCACATTAATGGCTTGCATAATGGCCTCAAGGCTTTCAGGCCAAGAATTTTTGCTAGAACAAATCATTGGTCTGGCTGGTCTTGCTCGAAACCCTTACTTCCCCTTCTACTCAATGACATTCAACCGGGGGCAAAAAGTGTTAAAGGATCTCTTGGAGGCAGACAAAAAATGGAGGCAACAGTTCCTCTTTTTCTCTGGTTGCTGGGAGACCGGCTCCCAAGCCACTCCTTCGAATCCACATAAGCTCTCCTTGAAATGGACCATGAAATGTAAGTACTCCTCGAATCGTTATACGCCCTCGAATTTAAAATTTGTCAGTCTACATTTCTCTAAGTTTATTACTCCTTCGAATCTCATAGTTGCCTTCGAAAAATTGACACCCTCGAAGACACATGTGTCTTCGAACAGCATATTCTGTGTAACCATTCTTTTCCTTTGTTATTTGCTTCAGCTATGACTGGAGTATCCAAACCCTACACCGACTACGTCGAAGGAGCTACCACTGTTTTCACTAACCTTCGCTTGTGGGCGAAAGAACAATGGGACAATCGTTTTCGCCGTTGCTTTGTCGATGAGAACTTGACCATAAGTCGACTCTGGAGGCTTGATCCTCTGGATCGTATAAGTATGAGGAGCCTAATGACTCTGCCCTCTGAACGAGAAGTGCTAGAGCGATGCAGCAAGCAGGATGTGACAATTTATCTGCCCAAACGCTCTCGCTCGCAAAGTCACCTGGATGAACCTCCAGAAGATGAAGCTATACCACCTCAGCCAACAAATCCCAAACCAGTCACTAAGACTCAAAAACCAAACTCTTCGAAGAATATAGGGGCCTCGAATTCTAGTGACCTTCGAACAACTGAGGCCCCTCGAACAGCTGAAACCCCTCGATCAAATGTTGCTGCTTCAACAAATCCCACTCCTTCGCCCCCTGCTACCATCCTTCCACCAAAGAAAGATAACAAGAAAAAGGACTTGAAGGGAAAGGGCATTCTTCTTGAGCCCATCGAAGAACAATCTGAGGGAGGAGAAACTCCTGATAACAATGAAGGGACTAACTTCGAAAGAGAAGTCCAAGATGATGCAGTTGATGCTGAAAACAGGGGTGGCCTATCACCCAAGGAAACCTCCTACCAATCTTTGCACTCTCCTCTGACTGAGGCATCTCACCCAGCCTCCTTCGAAGGCAGTCCAAGGCTGGCTCCTATTCCTGCCCCTCGAGCAAACCCTCCATTACTCGTTCACCCTGATGTGGCCTGTGGTAATTTTTCTGAATTCGATTCTGCAGATTTAGGGTCTCCTTCGAGCTCCTTCGAGGTCCCCTTAGACGATGAGTTTTCAATGAATCTGCGAAGGCTGCTGCATACTTCAGTAAATCGAGGAAAGAAGATGCGCCATCTCGAGAAGCGCAAAAATCACTATAAGTTCAAAGCATCAGTTGCTGCCGCTAAGCTCGAGGAAGCCAAGAAGGAGTATGCAGTGGTCGAAGGCCAAGCTGATGCCTTGTACGAACGTCTTTCTGCCGCTGAGAATTATGTGACGATAATAGAGCAATGTTGCCAGAAAGAGAGGGACGTATACAAGAAAAAGACTGATGCCCAAGAGATGATGATATCTGAATACAAGAAGGGGCATCGCAAGGCATGCGATGGATTTGAGCAGTGTACTGAGGCTCTTCGAAAGGTAGTCGAAGAGCGCGATAATTTGGAGAGGAAGATCAGATGTTTCCCAGCAGAGATCGAAGAGGCAAAGGAAAAGGGTGCAGATGCTTATGCTGCCACATGTTCGAAGACTTTACAAGCTCGAGATGCTGCCACTCGAGCCGGCTTATTGACCCAAATATACACCGATCACCCCAACTATGAACTGGGGCCTTTCTGGAAGCTTGTCCCCCCAGAACTTCGCCCACCCCAAATAATTGTAAGTGAGAGTGAAGACTCAGAAAATGAAGAAAGTGATACCTCAAAAGGTGCGGAGTGAACAAAGTTGCTGTGGGTAGTTTTTTTTTTGTGTAAGGCCCCAAAAAAGGCCTCTTTTTGTAATGGTTGGAAGCTGTTGTGCTGTTCCAATGAGTACTTGGATATTTAACTCATCAATGTATTGTTCTTCGAACTTATTATTTCACCAGCCCTTCGAACAATGAGCATTTGGATAAATTCACTAATTCTTTTGGCCTTCGACAATATTTAACTTAGATAAAGTTAGCAGGTTTTATATGTATCATTAGGCCTTCGAACTCCAAGTTACTTGGCCTTCGAACAACTTTTACTTAGACAGATTTAGCAAGTTTTATACCTGCCATTTTAGCCTTCGAATGCCAATTTTATTTGGCCGTCGAACAATTATTACTTAGATATTTTTTAACAAGTTTTATACTTGCCATGAGGCCTTCGAACTTCAACCCATTTGGTCTTCGAACAATTATCACTTGGATAAACTTAACAAGTGTTATATTTGCCATAAGGCCTTCGAATGCCAATCTGTTTGGCCATCGAACAATTTGTAGGGTTCCTTAAAGTGATCCGGAAAATAGTTCGAAGGCCTTAAATCATTGTGGCATACCTTATCGTAAGCCAAAGAATAGTTTGAAAGTCCCAAAACATCGTGGCGCACTTTAAAGCGACCCGATGAATAGTTCGAAGAACGGAAATTCGAGGCACATGTTAATGTGACTCAAAAAAACAAAATAGTGTGAGGGACAACAATTCGAGGCACATGTGACTGTGACTCAAAAAATAGTGTGAGGGACAACAATTCGAGGCACATGTGACTGTGACTCAAAAAATAGTGTGAGGGACAACAATTCGAGGCACATGTGACTGTGACTCAAAAAATAGTGTGAGGGACAACAATTCGAGGCACATGTGACTGACTCAAAAAATAGTTGAAGGCAAAGAAATGTTGTATTAATGGGATCATCGAAACACCTCGTTAAAACCTTCCTGTGCCTAAAAGGGTAGGAAAGAGTGTGTCCTCACCAAAATTTTTCCCGAGGGATACATAGACAGTGAAAAGAAATACAATGTTTTCTCCGAACTCTGCTAATCGAGGTACAACTTTAAATGCTCAATATTCCAAGGTAGGCGGAGATATCTTCCGTCTTTACCGATAAGTGCCTGGTTTTATCCTTTCGGTGACCTCATAAGGGCCTTCCCAATTAGGGCCTAGCTTCCCCAAACTCTTGTCCTTAGTGTGTAAGAAAATTTTCCGTAGGAATTTGTCCCCCACCTGAAAGTCCCTATGGTTAACTTTGGATGCATATCGGCTCCTCATAAGAGTTTGATAGTGCAGGGAAGCCAAATGTGCCTGCTGCCTCTTTTCCTCCACCAAGTCTAAAGCCAATGCTCTATGCTCTTCATTGATGTTCGAGTCATAAGTTGCTATTCGATGTGAAGGGAAGAGGATCTCCGGAGGGACCACGGCATCCATTCCATAAACTAAGGCAAAAGGGGACACAGCGGTGGCTGTTCGTGGGGTCGTTCGATATGCCCACAACACCTCCTGTAAATAGTCGGGCCATTTCCCCGCCTTGCCTTCTAGGTTCTTTCTCAACCCGTCGAGGATGGTGCGATTAGTTACCTCCACCTGGCCATTTGCCTGAGGGTGAAATGGTGCCGAGAAACATTGTCGTATGCCCCTGGACACACAAAAACTCTGAAATTCTTTGTTATCAAACTGCGGTCCATTATCCGTTGTAATCTGCAATGGTACACCAAAACGACAACAGATGTTAGACAAAATAAATTTGATCACGTCCTTGGGTTTCGTCCCCGCGAGTGGCTCAGCTTCCACCCACTGAGAAAAATAATCAACAGCCACAATTATCGTCTGTCTGCCCCCAGAGGCCATTGGTAGAGGTCCGACCAAATCAATGCCCCATCTGTCAAAAGGAACTGCCTCTGAGATACTTTCCATCAATGCTCCTGGTTTGTGGATTACATTTGCATACCGCTGGCACGTGTCACAATGCTTGACTAGGTTTTTTGCATCAGCCAAAATAGTTGGCCAATAATAACCTGCCAAGAATACCCTGCGTATCAAAGCTTTATATCCACAATGAGCGGATCCTTCACCGTCGTGCAACTCGGAGAGGATGATTTGTGACTCAGGTCCATTCAAGCACCTCAGTAATGGCCGACTCAGAGATTTCTTATATAACGACCCGTCCAGCAAAATGTAACCATTAGACTTAAATCTAACTTTTCTGGCTTCATATTTGTCGGTGGGCAAAATGTCATGAGCCAAAAAATCAATGAGGATTGTTCTCCAATCAGGTGTGATTGCATGATTTTCCTCGGAAACGTTCATCACATGGTCTTTACCGATTGAGATCGACGGGCGCGTCTGGACCAAAACCCAGGGATAACCTTCTGTCCGCGAAGTAGAAGCAAGAGAATCCGGAACGACATTCAATTCCCGTCGGACATGTTCGAACTTAACGTCCTCAAAACCCGACGCCAAATCTTTCATCAGTTTCAAGTATTGTATCAGTGTTTCCTTTCTTGCCTCGGACTCCCCCGAAACCTGATTTATTACCAACTGAGAATCACTGACCAACTTTATCCGTCGAGCCCCGCATATCTGAGCTAAGCGTAGGCCGGCCAAAGCTACTTCATACTCAGCCTCATTATTAGTAGCTTTGAACCCGAAACGGATGGCTTGGAACATAGCGACCCCTTGCGGGGATATTAATTGAACACCTGCCCCACAGCCTGAGACGTTCGACCCCCCATCCGTACGTACTACCCACTCTTCCTCGGCAACTATGTCAGATACCTCCTGTTCGTCCCTGTCGGAGTGGAATTCAACCAGAAAATCTGCTAAAACCTGTGCCTTTATCGCTGTGCGAGGTTCAAATGTTATGTCAAAGTCTCCCAGCTCTACGGACCACTTAGTCATCCTGCCAGAGATATCTGGTCTTTGTAACAGACTCTTCAGGGGAAACGTTGTTCGAACCACAATTGGATGGGCTTGAAAGTAAGGCCTCATCTTCCGCGCCGCTGTTACTAACGCCAAAGCCACATTCTCCAAGGTAAGATATCGTTTTTCAGCGTCCAGCAAACTCTTGCTGACATAATAAATTGGCCTCAGGAGAGAGTCAGCTTCTCGGAGGAGAACAGCGCTGACAGCACACGTGGATACTGCTACGTAAACAATCAACGTCTCCCCCGCTAAGGGTTTAGATAAAACTTCTGGAGAGGTTAGATACTTCTGAATTTGACGAAATGCCGTCGAACATTCTTCAGTCCAACAAAAGTGCTTGGCATTCCGCAATACTTTAAAGAACGGGGCACACTTGTCCGATGAGCGGGAAATAAATCGATTTAGGGCAGCCAATCGCCCTGTCAAGATCTGCACCTCTTTAATGTTTCGAGGAGGGCTCATGGTGATCAACGCTCTTAACTGCTCTGGGTCCGCCTCAATGCCTCTTTCACTAATCACGTAGCCAAGAAATTTACCTGATCGTACTCCAAAAATACACTTTTCTGGATTGAGCTTGAGGTTGACCCTTCGCAAGTTGTGGAATGTCTCAGTGAGGTCAGCGAAATGGTCGTCGTCTTTCTCACTCTTTACCAACATATCGTCGATATAAGCTTCCATATTCCTCCCAATCTGCTCCTCGAAAGTTTTATTGACCAATCGCTGATAATTTGCCCCCGCGTTTTTTAAACCGAACGGCATGACCTTGTAACAGTATAGACCCCGCCCGGTAATAAAAGAAGTGCTCTCCTCATCGTTGGCAGCCAATCAGATTTGATTGTAGCCCGAGTAAGCATCCATGAAAGATAGCAATCGATTTCCAGAGGTCGAATATTTCTCCGAAGCTTGAGTTTCTTCCACCAAGATTCTCTTCTCAACTTGATCTAGCAATGCCCCGAAGGTCATTGCTTGACTTTCTGCCACAGTGTCTTTTAACAACCCGGGGAGCAAACCCATCCTGAACGCCGCAAGCGCGACCGAATCCTTGCAGTACTCCATATCTGTTTTGGTTTTTACAAAGCGATTGGTATAGTTTTTCAGGCTTTCCCCCACTTTTTGTCGACAGTAGATTATAGTATCTCCGTTGGCCCGAAACTTCTTGCTTCCAACGAAGTGCTGTCTAAAGATGCTCCAAAACATGTCAAAGTTCTTAATGGAGCCCTGAGGTAATCTGTTGTACCACTTAGATGCCACTCCCTTGAAAGTTTGAGAGAAAGCTCTGCACAAAATCTTATCATCGTCGTCAAAATTTATCATAAAGTTCTTAAACTGCTCGATGTGATTATCCGGATCCTGAGTCCCATTGAACTTTTCAAGCTTCGAAATGTCAAAGTGCTTCGGGAGATTCCCCACTAAGATCTCCGATGACAGAGGAGAAGCTCTCCAATTGTGCCCTGTGCGATAAACATTAGACCTCAAATTGTCGTTATTTGAGAAGTACAAACCCTCATCGGAGGGCAGCGTGTATTGCTGCTGCCATTCTGAATTTCGTGGGCCCATCTCATCTTTCCCAAGACACTTTGCCTGCTCGTGAGTACGATCAGCAACTCGGTCGTGGCGACTCTTCTCCCGCGAGGATTTCCTCTCCGAACTCTTCCCCCTTCGGGCACCAGTTCGCCTCTGGTCATGTTTTTTCCTCCTGTGGTATTTTCGGGGAGATGATTCTGAAGTACTATAGCGCGAGTAGTCACTCGAAGTAACCGAGTCCGATCGGTACTTTTCTCTCCTCCTCGGAGATCGTCGCCCACGCCTCCGATACTTATCATCTCTTTTCTTAGGACGAATTTCGACGTCCCGCTCCTCCCTTTGCTCGACGGGTTCTCTTCTTACCTCAGATCGAACATTTCTCAGGACGGCTTCTTTCTCCGCCTTCAACCTTTCGATTTCCAACAGCAGTTCATTCCTCCGAGTCAAGAGGGCGGATTCGTCGAAGGTGTTCTCGACTCGTCGTCCTCTTTCTCCATCGGATTCCAAGTCATCCTGGAAGTCATCCGCCTCCATGTTTTCCACACAGTGATCAACCAAATCGTCCCCCGAGCCTTCCATGGTTCTCCTCGAAACGGGGATTATTTCTAGGAAACGATTGTCGTCGAAGCAATTTTCGTTTCCCACCGACGGCGCCACTGAAGAGTAGAAAGATGGTCCGAGGGTGATTTTGTTATGTGAGGATTTGTTGATAGAGGATTTGGTGATAGAGTAAAAATTGAATATTGGATCTAGAGAGAGAAAATGCTAAAAAGGTAGAGAGAGAAAGTCGTACTATTCATCATGAAATTCGTGAAGCGTGTGTGGTCCTTTTATAGTACAATTGTGGACCCCACACGCTTTAATTTGGTTTAATTACAACTTTTGGTCCCTACTTTAAGGTTCCTTCCTATTTTGGCTACATCTTTGCAACTAACGCATTTCGGCCCTTATACATTTATTTCTATGCATTTTGGCCCTTATACATTTATTCCTATGCATTTTGGCCCTTATACATTTATCCCTATGCATTTTGGCCCTTATACATTTATTTCTATGCATTTTGGCCCTTGTCTTTTATTCTTCCTCATCAACAACGTTAGATATTTTGTACGATTTCATTTAGTTTTGAGATAGTAACATTTAGTTATTGTTAAAAGAATTCAACAATAAACTTAAACATTTAGTTGTCTTTAGTTTATCATCTAGATATTTTGTTCTCAGGCTAAATAGATAAACATACAACTAAGTATATTTTAATCCCAAAATATTTAGTTGTTATTTTTTACTATGTGTAACATTTAATTGTAAATTAAACAAACATTTAGTTGTCTACTTCAGTATTTAGTCTATTATACTAATTTAGTTGTTAAGTATAGACTATTTAGAATTACAAACATTATAAACATTTAATTGTGAAATATCAGACGTGTTTAGATATTTTTTGAAAATTAATTATCACAACTTAAGATTTACAAGTCTAAAAAATAATATGCCCCCAAAGGATAGCCGAGTTGGTTGAGTATAGTATACTCATGACCAAAGGTCATGAGTTCGAGTCCCTCTACATACGCTTTCTCAGAGTCTCAAAAATTAAGTAATGCAATGGTCTTATATTATTTTTTCGACCTTTATTTATCAAGATATGATCATTTTAAAATTAGAACAACTAATAAAAAAATTAAATAAGCGCTAAAAATGAAATTAATATAAAAAATCCAACTAACCAAAATAATTAAAATTCCAATTTAACTGCACTTATTTTTGATCATTTTAAAATTAGAACAACTAATAAAAAAATTAAATAAGCGCTAAAAATGAAATTAATATAAAAAATCCAACTAACCAAAAATATTAAAATTCCAATTTAACTGCACTTATTTTTGATGTTATCCTACTAACGAACCAATTTTTAAAAATGTCCAAACAAATTAAGTTATCCAATCAAAATTGTTTATAATTTTATTAATTTTGAATATACATTAAATAATAATCTAAAGATATAACTTTGAAAGTTTATTTTTAAATAATAAAATGGTAAGTTACCAAAACCCGCGTGAGATAACCACTTCGATTTTGAAGTTTACCAAAAATTATTTACAATATAAATTCTCCAATAATATCCTTAAATACAGAAAATACCTGCAACCGTAACAATTACTTATTTTTAAGCTTTAAAACTTTATACATTTCAAAAATTGGTTCAATTGTTTTTAAAATAAAAACACTTATTTTTATTTTTCAAAGACGAACAAAACAAAATCCATGAGTTATATGTTTAATTTTTTTTTCTATTTTTAGAACCAATTTATACGTAATTTTGCAACTAATTTTTTTTAAAAAAAATTAAGGATATAGTTTTGTTGGTATTAAAAATTAAAACCAATGGTATTTTCGATTTTTTTAAACTATGGTTTGAAAGATATGACATTTAAAAAGAAGAAGAGAAAATCACAAATTTAGTAGACAACTAAATTTCTATTTAAGCAACTAATTTCTTTTTATTTTCGCAATATAATTACACATATTTCCGCAACTCTATTTTTAACATTCAAAACTTTAGGTCTTTCAAACACTAACTTTTAAAAGAATCCAAAAACACATATTACTATTTTGTTAAAGACAAACAAAAAGAAA
Source organism: Limnanthes douglasii subsp. nivea (assembly GCA_036936605.1). NCBI lineage: Eukaryota > Viridiplantae > Streptophyta > Magnoliopsida > Brassicales > Limnanthaceae > Limnanthes > Limnanthes douglasii. The sequence continues at coordinate 20,350,250 of JAUPFV010000001.1, read as the reverse complement.
TCCATGAGTGATATGTTTGGATAATTTTTTTTCTTCTATTTTTGCAACCAATTTATAAGTAATTTCGTAACTAAAAAAATAAATAAGAATTCAAAATATATATTTTATGATTTAGTTTTATTTGTCTTAAAAAACAAAATCAATGGTATTTTTGGATATATTTTTGCGGGTATGAAATATTGAAAAAGATTTTGGCACCCGAAGGCCCGCACAGCTTTATTTTTGGCCCACTTCCAAAAGGTCTCATTGAGATATGTTCTCACTTATATACCACTGATCCTTCCCATGTTTAACCGACGTGGGATGTGGGAGTTTGATCGCCACCTTAACAAATCCTCCTCTCGAACAAAGTACCATTTCAACCTCCTCTCAATTGACTTCCATCCGCCCACTCTAATCAGGTTGGGGCTACCTAAACCATAGAGGCATTGCAGATGTTATTGTTCATCTTCTATTAGACCACCACTTGTCTTTTTCCTTAGTGTCACTACTCCAATCAAGTCACACCGTTTGATGAGTCCCGCGCACTCCGAACTAGGATCTGTAGAGCAGATCACCTTGAGCATGGCTACTGGTTCATCGTGTTCGAATTCCGAGAATTTCACCACCATCGCGTTCTATCTGGGTCTGGCTCAATCTGATATATAAGTATGAACAATCTGATCCCAATACTAGTATGATATTGTCCGCTTTGGCACCCAAAGGCCCGCACGGCTTTGCTTTTGGTCCACTTCCAAAAGGCCTCATACTAGTTGAGATATGTTCTTACTTGTATACCACTGATCCTTCCCATGTTTAATCGTTGTGGGATGCGAGACTTTAATCACCATCTTAACATTTTTATTTATTAAACAAACTTTATGGGCTAATGGGCTTATGCCTTATATCTCTAACACCATTTCTCAAACTTGCAATAATTATTCTTGCATTGTGAGTTTGTTGCACAAAATAAAAACCGAAATTGCAGCAAAAATCAAACACCAAACTTCAAAACCAAAATCGAAAGCCAAAATCAAAACAAAACGCCAAAATCAAAATTGAAACGTCAAAACCCAAAATCGAACTCCAATCTCCAAACTCCAATATCTAATATCTAATCTTCAAACTCCAATATCCAAACTCTAAACTCTAAACTTCAATCTCCATTCTTCAAACTCCAAACTCCAAACTCCAAACTCCAAACTCTAAACTAATCCAAATGAAATCTAAACACCTAACAAATCCAAACAAATCCAAACGAAGCCAACAGATCCAAATTAAATCTATACCAAATCCAAATCCAAACGAAGAATGAAATCTAAACACCAAAACGATCAAAACGACAAACGTCGATCTAAGCAAACGCCAGACAAACTCCAAACGTCAAACAAATTATAAATACCAAACAAAATCCAAGCGACATCTCAACGCCAAATACCCAAACAAAATCCAAACAAAATCCGAATGTCAAATTCAAATACAAATCCGATTTCCAATCAAAATCAAATATAAAATTATATCTATGATTTTACCAACAAAAATCTGCACTGTTCCAGTAGCGATTTCTTCCAAACCGTAGACCCGAATCATAATCCAACCGTTCATATTGAATGATTGAATGTCTCGAATCCACTGTCTAAAATTCAGAAGAAACAAATACCGTTTACCTCTTGATCATGTGTGTTGATTGTTGCTGCACACACCAGATCTGAAAACCAACAATTGTCACTTGTTTTTTCTTCTGGCGGACAGCTAAGACAACTGCCCGCCGGCATAATGGAAGACACGAAAACTTCAAGATATAAACCTACGCTCTGATATCATGTAGAAAAAGATAAACAAAGAAAGATGACTAGAAAAACAAAAGGACAACTAGGCTTTTATTATTTAGAAATCGTATCAATTACATAGAGTATAAAACTTTTATTTATAGACAAACTATCGTAATAGACCTATGCCTTATATCTCTAACAAGGTATGAAAACCACAAACTTATTACACAATTAAATTTATATTTCTGCAATTACTTTTGCAACACATTCATACGTATTTCCGCAACTCCAATTTTAGACTGAAAACTCCATATCTTTCAAACTCTAATAATAATGTTTTTTCTAAAAACACATATATTTCTAATTTTTTAATTCGAACAAAATGAAATCCATGGTGATATTTTTTCGAGATATTTTCTATTTTCACAACCAATTTACACGTAATTTCGTAACTAAAAAATTGAAATAAAAAAACATCTTCAATGAATCTAGTTTTGTTGATTTAAAAAAATAAAATCAATAAAATTATGATTTGAAATACATAACATTTTAAAATGAAAAAATAATTAAAAAAATAATATTAAATATATATTAACATTAACATAATATTTGTATAGTTACTCTACCTTGTTATCCATATTTTAATGAGAAAAGTACCCCTAAATACCTTCTCAAGTATCAAATACCAAAATGGTACCCGTTTTTGGACTAGTTTCATAAACTACCTAGAGCCAATATATGGACAATTATACCCTCAAGGGTATAAAAGGGGCTGTTTTGGTGAAACCCACTTTTTTTTCACCTTCTAATCAGACTTTTAGGTTCCAATTCCCCCCACTTTCACATTTCTAAATTTGAGGAGAGAGAAACACGTTTTACGAGAGCGAACCCAAAAGTCATTTTTCAAAGCAAACGTAACTGGCGATATCAATCGACGCCTCTATTCCGACCACTGCTGACACCCACCGGCGAACCACCGGCTCCGTTAACGACTGTCTCTGTCTCTGCTCCGATATTTCGTACATCAACCGGCGGACCACCGGCGACGGTCGAACTGGAACGAAGTTTCCTCCGGTACGAACGAAACCGTCGACCAGCGACTCTGTTCTTCCTTATTTCTTCGAACCGAACAAGGTACTGTCTAAATACTGTCCTTAGATTTATAGATTTTGTATCATCAACATATGCTCTTTGTATCAAACTAAATAATTGAAATGATGTTAAAACATATATGTTGCATGTATTGTTTTTATTCAAAATGGGTTTTGTTTGTAGAAAACTGATACGGAAAATCTGTAATTTGCAGGAGAAGCTCCTTTGGTCATAGCTCGTGGTGGAGTATCTGGTATAGTGCCGGGTTTTAGTGGTACCGCCTATAATCTTGTGCAGTTGACGTCTTTACCTAGTACGATATTCTGGTGTGATGTGCAATTAACCAAAGATGGAGCAGGGATTTGTTTCTCGGATGTTGTGCTAGACCTTGGTTCTGATATTAAGGTAGTTTACCCAAAGGACCAGAAGACTTATACTGTCAATGAAAACTCTACTTCTGGCTGGTTTGCTCTGGATTACACCCTCAAGGCCTTGAATAAAGTCGTTTGTAAGTCAACCTTCTCTTTTCCAAACTGCCTCAGTTTGGTATTTTCCGTTCTTTGAGGCTTTTTGCTTTCATTTTGATCATTGTAATTGTTGCTCTCCGCACTAAATGAGTTCTCTGTTGCTCTGTGTCCAAACTCTATGTTCAGTTAAATGGGTATAGCTGTGCAGAAAGGAGTTGCGAAATTGTTGGTGACGGCAGTGGCTCGGTCATCTACGACGGCTGCAGCCACAAGAAAAGGTTAGTTACATATTGCAGTCTTTTCGCATTGCTTGCTTGTACAATGTTGCTGTGTTACAGGTCTAATTTACGAGACAATGGTGTACTATGTCAATGGTTTGATTGATTGAAGTAGTTTACACGTCAATGTTTATAGAATTTCTGCTAATTGGCTAACATATTTGAAACTTACTCATTAGATCACTTGGGATTGGCTTCCTTTCACGAATTCTGCCCGGAAAGATAACTTGGAGCTTTACCACTGGGTGGGTCTCTAAAGATTAGTATACAGTTTATAGTTGCAAGCTTAAAGAGTCTCTTAATAATGAATGTCTTATACTTTGCAGGTAAGAGTTGTTAATGGAATTAAACCTACTGGTGACTACTCATCTGCCAAGTTTAACAAGGTATTAATAAGTGTACTCTATCCAGAAATCTATTTCATGTTGTAAGAGTGTATCTTTTACCTGTCATAAGTTTAGTTATCTGTGTAACAATATTGAACTACTTAGCAATTTATTATTGGCAGTCGGTTGATATTATCAAATACACGGATCAAGAGTATGAACAACATTTAACTGACCCCGTAAGTTTTTTCCTCTATTGTGTATGTTTGTTGAAATAGTTTTTTTTTTGCATGTTGTACTGCAGCATGATAGATACGAAGGAACACCTTGCTAAATACGAAGGAACATCTTGCTAGATACGACGGGACACATTGCTAGACAGATGCAGCATCATATACATTGAATTATAAACATATTGCGATTGATAGATAGCACATATTCAGAACTAAGTATTTCAACTCTTGGAAATGAATTAAATTCAATGGAACTAGTGAGAGCTGGAATTGAACAGGTTCTGGTGGTTGGGGCGAGTCTTTTGTCTGGTCCAGCTATAATACCCAATGGTGAAGCTGAAAGTACCAAGGGTGGACTACTAGTTCTCAGCATTGAGAATATGCAAACTTCGGATAGTGATTGCATGATATTTTGCGCAAATGCAGGTTCGTTATCTCAATGGACTTCACCACTTCGTGATCTTGTTGGATGTTATGTTGAACAGTTATCAAGCAGTAGTATCTGCAGTAGCCCAGATGATACTAACTGTGATGAGGTTAAACTTGAAGAAAATGGGTTGTGGAAGTTGATTGGTTTATTCGGCATAAACCAAACAATATGCGGGACTTGAAGAAAATGGGTTGTGGACTGAACCTACTCCTTCTGGAAAGACAAATTTTTGGGAAACATCAAACTTCAAGATTGTAGTTTTATGTATTTTGTTGATTTTGGTGGTATTTTGTAAGAGGTAGTATAATTAGTTTTGTTTTGTAAACATACTCGTCATCTAGTTCTATTTGCTTGTTAATTGAAGTCAATGCCGATTTTATAGCCAAAATGTCTAGTCCAACCTCATTTAGTCTTAAAGTATCATGATGGAAATGATAGATACGAAGGAACACCTTGCTAGATACGAAGGAACATCTTGCTAGATACGACGGGACACATTGCTAGACAGATGCAGCATCATATATTGTAGTTTTATGTATTTTGTTGATTTTGGTGGTATTTTGTAAGAGGTAGTATAGTTAGTTTTGTTTTGTAAACATACTCGTCATCTAGTTCTATTTGCTTGTTAATTGAAGTCAATGCCGATTTTATAGCCAAAATGTCTAGTCCAACCTCATTTAGTCTTAAAGTATCATGATGGAAATGATAGATACGAAGGAACACCTTGCTAGATACGAAGGAACACCTTGCTAGATACGAAGGAACATCTTGCTAGATACGACGGGACACATTGCTAGACAGATGCAGCATCATATATTGTAGTTTTATGTATTTTGTTGATTTTGGTGGTATTTTGTAAGAGGTAGTATAGTTAGTTTTGTTTTGTAAACATACTCGTCATCTAGTTCTATTTGCTTGTTAATTGAAGTCAATGCCGATTTTATAGCCAAAATGTCTAGTCCAACCTCATTTAGTCTTCAAGTATCATGATGGAAATGATAGATACGAAGGAACACCTTGCTAGATACGAAGGAACACATTGCTAGATACGACGGGACACATTGCTAGACAGATGCAGCATCATATACATTGAATTATAAACATATTGCGATTGATAGATAGCACATATACATATTGATAGATTTGAATTATAAACATTGATAGTTAACTAACTATAAGTATGATAGATTCTAGTATGAGTCCGATAGATATGCATAAAGACAATGCTAGTTAACTAATCACAAGTATGATAGCTTCTTTGTTAGTAGCCTGATAGATGACGAGTATATTTACAAAACAAAACTAACTACACTACCTCTTACAAAATACCACCAAAATCAACATTGACATAAATCTTATTTGGTTTTGAGTTTACAGTAAGTAGACATAAATCTTATTTCATCTCTCAGTTGTCTTATTTCTTTATCTCTATCTAAGATATGCTTGTTGAACCTCTAAAAATTCTTCTGAGAAATCTCATCAAACAATTTCGGAAGCTCGCAATCCTTGTTGGTTTCTCTAACGGGTTTTGGAAGACGACGAATTTGCAACTGCATAATAGTAAAATACAGAATATGAAGTGAAAACAACAACAAACGAGAAATACGAATTTAGAATGTCAACAGCATACCCATTTTCAGTTCTTAATGACCGGTCACCTCCACTACAAAATGCTTTGGTTCCCTACACATGATGCAGACGCTACTCCAGACGGATCATGGTGTTAGGTTAGTCCACCACAGTCATATTATATCAAAAGCAAACAATCAGTGCTCTAATTGTCTATTAGATGAGCAAGACTCAATCTGGATGACAATAGCAGATCTGCATCACAAAAATGTAGAACTAAAATATCAGTAGCAAATTGTTAAACAAAAGAGAGTAAATACAGCCTCTCATCCCCATCACAACAGTACCCTATCAAATTGGCAAGTCTCTTGTGTCTCAAATTACCAACTCCAACAGCCTCATCCTACAAACACACACACACACCAAAAAGACCCAGAAACTAAATACAAACTCAAGAATAAGAACCCACTTCAAATAAGAAACAAGAAAAAAAAAGCCAATCAAGAAACCATCTTTTTCATAAAAGAATCAAGAGAAATCAAATACACCAATGCTAATGAATCCTGGGTTCGCAAAAAATCCAAATCTCAACTATGGTAAGATAAAATCCAAATGGTACTAGTATCATATCAGATCTTCGAAACCAACACAGAACATTACATTACCCGACGCAATCCTCCCGCTCCAGATCTTCGAGTTCCGATACCGTATCATGATGCAGACGCTACTCCAGACGGATCTCCGATTCAGAGTCATGTACTCGACGCTGATATTCCGTGAAAAGGAACGAAGTTGCACCTGCAGCATCCACACAGAGCAAATATCAGTACACTGAAATTACATCTATACATGACCACATTCACGAATGATATGCAAAGTTTAATGGTTGTGTTGGCAACTTGAACTTATTAGGATTTATTATTCTAAGGACAGTAAACAATAGACCCTTTTTGTTTATAAATTAGAGTTGGTATTTAAAAATGCACAGATTAGAGTCTATCTGAACGTCAAAGTAAAGTTGATGGTTCGCCGGTGATTAAGACTAGTTCGACGGTGGTTGTATGGTTCGCCGGTGGAGAGAGAGAAGAAGAGGAGAAAGAGAGAAGAAGAGGAGAGAGAGAAGAAGAGTAAGGGTGGAGGCTGTTTTGAATTTCAAAATTCAAAAATAGAATGGGGGCTGTAACAAAAAACCCTAATTTTTCACAAATCAACCTTATATACTAGGTTGATGGTAATCTTGGTATTAAAAAAAGAAAAGGTATTAGAAGTGGATATGTTTAATGAGATGGGTATTAAGTGAGCATTAACCCATTTTTGGGTACTAGGTTGTAATAGGTTTGGTTAAAAGGTACTTAGTGTGTCATTTCCCTATTTTAATTCTACTAACTTGTGCTTCTTCCAACCTGGTTATTGATAAATAATATTGATACCAGCCTTGATAAAATCTATTAAGGGGATTAAACAACCGCCTGAAAACCTATAAGGTAACATCCTATCTTATAGGAAATGGTGAAAGAGTACGTAATCCAATTGCTTCCGAATCAAAGCTATAAAATGTCTATATGCTTACACGCACGATCATAGTTTTATCATCTTATGTACCATAACGCATTCAAATTTGATACACATGAGCGTATTTGCCCCCAAATGAATAAAAGACGTCACAAGGATCATCTATATAATCATCGAAGACATATTTCTATAACTTTTACTTTAGGACAAAAAAAAAGTAATGTTTTGATCCATCTTACTTTGCAACTGCTGTTTGCTTGATAAACAAGGAAGGGTAATAAGTAAAGAATGATTGTTCATTTCTAGTCACTGGATCCTCTCTATGCACAGCCGCGATATAATTAAGAGGCGTAGACGGTGGAGACATATAGAGGACAGAGGCTTCGATAACTTCGCGCCTTACGTTTTCGATATCATGTGAGATTTTCTCAGCACGAAGTGCTGTTAGGTACAATAAAGTGGCAAGAAAAACTGTGATCAAAGAGAAAATCCCAGCAGCTGAGAATAGACCTTCTCTTACGATAAGGCAGGTCGGTTTCGGGTCAGACCAGTTGCTTAAATGTCCTGATTCGACGCTAATCCCGATTAACATTAGTATTTCTCCAACGGCAAAACAAATCCTACGATTTATAGAACATGAAATGAAGTTAGTTTGGTAAGAATGATCAGAATGTAAATGTATACTCTACTTCGGCTCATTGGCTCATTCTGGTTTGGAACACATGTTTGATGTCTTAATCTTACCAAGTAGAAACAAAGGAAAGTCCGGCAATCCATGTAAGAGACTTTGTCGGAGAAGAAGAATCGACGTAATCCAAATCAATAAGAGGCGATTTTGTTATAGCAATCAAGATAAACAAGTGTTGTCCTACGACTGCTATCGCTAACCCGAGAAACGCAACACAAGTACATAACAATGGTACTTTGCCGTTTCCGCTGTATACACATTCATATTTTGCCGTTTCTTTTCCACTGTCCCTTATCCATGTCACCTACATAAAAATCGTAACGCGAAAAAAAATGACTTCGCATACGAATTGGTTCTTTGCAGCAAATTTGCACTTAAGGTTCAACTGACTATTAGTTTATGATAATACGTCCTACCTGAGAGCGATTGGCTTCGGCAATGAGGCAGAGAATGAAGCAGAGGAGACCAATGAGAATGGTTAAGAGTGTGATAAGAACACCTGTTTTGCTACTTAGATCGGTGTGTTTACGACTAGGTGCAAGATCAGAATGTGTCACTGCCATGTTTTAGTTTTTGTTTGGTGGCGAAATTCATATGTGGTGGTAGTCTGAGTACAAAGAATAAAAGTTTACTTGATCAAGTCTTTTAGGTGACAAAAAGGACTAAGAGAATCAGTGAATTGCTTCACCTAAAGGTTACTTCTTTGCACAATATTCTCAGGTTCTCGCGTTCATATCTATCACTATATTTATGTACTTATGTAAATCAGAAGTACGTTAACAAGTCGGACCAACGAGTTTCTTGCCGTGTGATTCTATTTTCATTTCATAGGGTTATCTTTTTTATATTCAATGTATTTTTTTTCACAAATTTCAGGACACAACCAAAAAAAGTGTAGACTGCCAAATTGAAGAATATATTGCCGAATTTTCAACTTGAAAAATCCATGGACCTATCCTAATGATTGATTCTTGTATGATAAATGTTGGAAAAGTAGTTGTTACAAAAATTTACAGAATCGTACATGAGTTAATTTTTAATGTATCATTCAAATATAATAACATTCGAGTCACGTTGATGTATTATTTTATTAAAAATTTCATAACATATGTATATGTCGTTATAACATCAAAGCGACTTTCATCGCAATAAGGAATTATGGTGTACGGCATATAGATAGTTCGTTCATAAAGCACTAGCAAAAAAAATTCGAAAGGGTAGTCGAGTTAGTAGAGTAAAACATGCTTGTGATCAAATATTATGAGTTCGAGTCTCTCTGCAAACACTTTCTTAATTTGAATATGTCACAATGTCTGGTTTTTTTTAGTGTCCGTTTGCAGAATATTGAGTCATACCGAGGGTTTACTCTATCCGTACTCGTTAGTATTCCCTCTAAAAAAGCAAGCAAAAATTTGCTCTAATGTGGCCAACCTTTCTTTCGTGGACTATTGAATTGCTCTAGTCTATCGTTATTATAAACAAATCATGAACTCTTTAAAGCTTATTACACTTAAACCGTACCTTTTGTAAAACTGACTTTAAATCTGTCTCGGTTTAATAAAATTATCAATTTCATATGGCTTCGGAGGCAACGATGATGATAGAGGTCTACAAAGCTAAGAAACAAACGATAAGGAAATTGCGTGGGGAAGAAAGACAACACAACCAAAGGCAGAAGCAGGCCAAGTTTAAGGAAAGCAATAGCACAAAAGGCAATTTGGGTCACAAGGCTTGCTCGGGGAAGAGGGGAGGAAAACATAAGATTTGCACAATGCCTCCAAACAGGCGAAGCAAAGTTTCCTTGGCCAGAACTCATTCAGCTTATAAAAATTGGTTTCTTTAAAAAGGATGAGCTGCGAGGGTGAAATGAAGACCCGAAATTTACCGGACCTAATTGGAAAAACTAACCAATTGGTTTAATTAGAATATTAATAAAAAATATTAATGATAAAGGAAATTATCGTTAAGGTATTTATATGGGCGTTAATCGGTTAATGATCCGCCTTTTTTTTTGTTTGAAAAATGGCCCGGCTCTTAGCTACACGTAGGAGACAAACCAAGCAAATACCCATATTTTTACTAGTTCACTAGTGTTTTCTTAAGAGAACTTCACTCGTTCGAGATGAACGATTAATATAATTTATTAGAAATATTTTTTTTTAATATTTTTAATTTTAGTACTGACCGTAAATGAGCATCATCAGTGGCACAGTACGTAGGAAACTACTATACCTCTTTTCAAAATTAAATATACAGAATCCCTAGAAACTAATTGATTTTTTTAAGAATGCAGTATGTTGTAGAGGTTATATCCCATTTAAGGCTGAGGTCATAGTGATAACAGAGGGTCTACATGGCTTCGATGACATATATGATACTCATTTTTTTATAGCTCAACTAACCGAGGAACGTCGATCCCATGATGCAAAGGTTGTTGCATTGTGTGGCCAAATTGAGAACATAGGGGCAAGCCATCTAGGTTGAGGTCCGAATTTAGGCAAGTGCATGTTGATCAAACGTATTTGGAGGTTCGTGGAGCTTTAGATTCAACGCAACGCTCCATTTCAAGACACTCGTGGAAGAGGATAGAGACAGGAACCCGCATTATCACGCACAACATATCTTATTCATCAAGTGGCAGATCCATTGAACTTCGTTGTGATACTAATTGCTTGAACCAATGATGCATCAACGTTCTCGTTTTAGATGTCAAGACACAACATGAAAGACACTACTATCGTAGTGAACTAACCAAGAGGTCTTAGGATAAATATTTGCATGGTCCGAATCTAGTGTCGTTGCCTCGAGTTTGACTCCCTCGTCGGTTCATATATAACATATGCCTCCACAACAACAATTTCAACAACCTAACATTCGACATGAATATCCTTATGTATTGTACTAGCAACAACTATTCCAACCACAATTTCAACCCCCACATAAATGCTTACCCGGCTTGGGGAACTACAAATTGTTTGGGACAACATCCTTCAGGCACATATGAAGAATCGAGTTATTATCATAATCATTATCGCTCGAATCCAAATCAACCTTATCCCGATGGTTATTAAGGATGAGTTCGGAATCAGGTACGTAATGATATTTACCGTTTACTTGCAAAGACCAAGTATGACTAGATATCATTTAACTCCACAAATCTTAGTCGGAGATCTGCCTACGGGGCTTGTAAATTATAAAATAAAAAAGTATGACGGGTTGAAGACCTCAACCAACATATTGAGAAGTTTAACAATATAATGTGCAGTTTCGGTTGGAATAATCGATTATTATGACGAGATTTCTCTATATATTTCACATCAAGCGCGCTGACTTGGTGTAAGGACTTTGTTCATTTTATAAAACTTTTTCTGATGTTTATTACAAGAGAGAATAGAAGCGCAAACAAATGTTGCAGTACCATAACGATATTGGATATTACACTAGAAATTGCAAAATGTCGAGGGGAGGAATTCATATCCTCGTTAAATATGGGAAACTAATTAAATTTTGTGAAAAATAGAGAATTAACGTCTCGAGGAAGGTTAAGACTGAGCCGAGGTCTGAGCAAGCAAAGATTGAAACACCAAAAATACAACCAAAAGATGAACTACGCCTAAATCGGGACTTCGCTGAGGTATTAACTGAACCTCAGGACAATGGATACTTAGATTTTGTTGAAAGATATGATAAGGCCATGACCATTATCGGAGAGGATAAATAATCTAGTATAACAATAAATTTCAGGAAAAAGACACACTATTGGACTCGAGAAGCAACTTCAGGGGAAAACCTCAACCTATTCGTATCAAACCTCTTTGTCATCTATAATATTTACTGACAATGATCTTCGCGGAGCGGTTGGACCTTATAATGATGTTATGATAGTTACCGCTTGCATTGCTGGGATTGAGGTAAGAATTATTTTCATAGACACTAGTAGATCTTCTAATATAATTTTCATGAGAATTTTTGTAGGATGAATCCAACGCACTATAAAAGCTATGATAGAACGATATAATAAAGATAGAAGTTTACTTGAGAATGTGAAGGATCTGAATCTCTCTCTCTCTCTTCTTGGTAGTGGAAAGTGTAACTTCTTATAATAAAATCCTGTGGCGTTTATGGTAGGTCGAGATGCATGTGATTGCTTTCACCGTGCATCGAGGTATCTGGTACATAGTGAATAAAGTTGAAGTTATAAGTGAGGACCATAATATCATTAGAGAGTGCTACACAACCTTTCTAGCACTAAAAAAAATAACAGTTAGAATTTGGTACCACTCATTCAAGTAGTATTCAAACTGTTCTATTATACAGTCTATTTAACAATCTATGTTTTTTATTGATAAATAGATGATGTAACAAGGGTACCCGCAGATATCATATATCATAAATTACATATTAACACAAATGTCTTCCATATCTTTTAAAAGAGAAAAGATTTTTCAATTAAGAAATATGAGGCTATCGCAACCGCGGTAGACTTGTTGTATATGGTTGGGAAGTTCCAAGAGTTCACATATCCATTTTGGATTGCTAACCCAATGTTCGTACGAAAGAAGAACATAATATGACAAATATGTGTGGATTTCACAGAGTTCATCAATATATGCTCAATAAACTCATTTTTAGTTCTCATGACAGATCAGTTAGTAGGTTTAACTTCAGGAAACAAACTTTTATGTTTTATGGATGCATACTTTGGGTATAATCAGATATAAACGCACCTGATAGAAAAATAGTGCATTATTTTTACCATTGACCGTGTTCTCCATTGTTATAAGGTGATGCCTTTTGGTTAAAAGAACGTCGCAGTAACTTATCAAAGCTTTGTTAACAAGATTTATACTGGGAAAATAAGTCGAAACATGGAAGTATACGTCTGAGACATAGAAGGAACGGTCAAGAACCTGAAGGTCATAAACCTAAAATTATATCTTGAGAAGTTTGATTTTGGGGTCCAGTCATGTAAAATTTTGGGTTATAAAATGAGTGAGAAGTAAAATAAACTTGACCCTCAACAACTAGAAACCCTTGCATCAATGCAAGACTCGAGGTCATTAAGAGAGGTAAAAGTGATAACCAATTGGTTGGATGCTTTAAACATATTGGTTTCTCGTTTCTCAGACAAGGGTTCCTCTTTCTTTAAGGTTTTGAAAAATTCCCACCATTTTTTAGCAAACTAAATAATGTTATGAAGCTTTCTACGAGATAAAAAAAATATTTGGCCTCTCTCCAAAGGTAAACTCAAAGTATCTTCGTGAGGAAACCTTTTACATTTATCTGGCAATATCATATTACATCGTAACTGGAGTGTTAATATAAGAAGAGGATAAAAATATGAGGTTCATCTACTACGTAAACAGGAGCCTTCTTGATCCAGGAACAATGTACTTTTAAATGAAAAATTGGATCTTGCGCTAGTGGTAGTAACAATGAAGATAAAGTCTTATTTTTAGGGACATTTCATTATCTTTCAGGCATATTTTTCTCTCATATGGGTACCTTAATGACCGGATGTTTCGAGACGTCAAAATTGTTGGTTTATAAAACTTGGTGATTACGAATATAAGTTTCGAGTCAATGACCGTCATAAAATCCATGGAATTAGCCAATCTACTTATAGAATTCCATTCTGAAAGGTTGATGGCCCATCATGAGTCATTGTCTCCAATATGGGAGGTTCGTGCAGACAGAGGCTCATGCACTTCAGGGTGTAGGGCGGGTATTCACATGACCACCCTGTTTGGGGAGGGTGTAAATGAAGTTATATGATTTGGTTTTTAGACCACGAGTAATAAATCTAAATAAGAAGTAATTACCTCAGGCCTTCCGTTAGCTTGGATATGTGGCACCAAGAGAGTAATATTATTAAGTGATTTACATCTTATGATAAATCATTCTCTCAACCAAGAAAATTTAAGGAATGATACTTTCATCCACTACCTAGACAAGTTCATGAAATTCAAAAATAATTTTTAAAAAGTACAGTACGAGCATATCCCTAGGGCATAAAATTATCTAGATGATTCTTTAGCCTTTAAGGCTATCTCTAACTCTGTAATCTGAGTCATACAAGAAGAAAAATCCTCAATCCAAAAGAAGTCTTGACTCTTTTGATGGAATAAAAATTGAATTCAATACAATTGAAACTTGGGGGACTGAAGGTTACACAATCCATAATTATCTTCTAACAGAAGAACTTCTAAGTGACAGAGTAAAGCCTCATAAACTGAAACAAAAATTGAATAAATATGTGGTGACATGAGGAACAATGTATCACCGGGGTTTTTCAATCCTTCTACGTTGTTTGGGTCCAGATGAATCTTTCTATGTATTAGATAGACTTCACATCGGTGAGGGTTCGACTCATTTTGGGTATCAGATCCTAGCAAACATAACATTTTTTACAGGATATTTTCTACTAACCGCCACCGCCAAAGGCAAAGAAAAGGTGAAAAGATATGATCTTTGTCAATGTTTTAAAAAAATGATGTACAAGTTGACAATACCTTTGGAAACTATATATGGACGCATTTTCGTTTGATCAAAGAGGTCTCAACCTCGTTAACTCACTACCTAAGGGCTCGAGTGGTCGATAATATTTTCTAGTGAGAGTTGATTACTTTACCAAGTGGGTCGAGATAGAATTCATATCCAAGACCAAAGCCAAACAGATGATCAAGTTTATTAAAAATAATATATGCTGTAGGTTCAGTGTATCAAGGGTAATCACAATTGATAATGAGACATAGTTTCAGCATGCCAAAATAACTTCTTTATGCCTTATATAAGGTATCCAACAAAACTTCTCAACTTTTTTTCATCCTCAGACTAATTTCCAGGTAGAGGCAACAAATCTCAACATAATTGATAACCTAAGTGAGTTATTGTTAGACCACCACCGGTGAAACACATTTTTCGTTAGTATAGAGGATTGAAGTAGTAGTCACAGTCGAGACTGTACGACCCTCTCACGTAGTGATTAAATATGATGAGGATTGTAATACCGAATGTAGAATAGAAATCCTTGACATGATAGAGGAGAAAATGACAAAGGAAAACCTAAGGGTTCAACACTATCAAACGTTAATAAAGAGCATGTATGGCTCAAAATTTTCCAAACGGGTGACAAAATATTGAGGATGGTTTCTCAATACACCAAGGAATTTAAGGAAGATAAGTTTGGTCCTAAGTGAGAAGACCCTTATACGGTGGTAGATAAAATCAAGGTAAGGACATATAAGTTGGTTGATGGACAAGTCAAGCCCCTTCCATGTCCATGGAATATTGAACATTTAAAACTCTATTTAGAAGAATATTATCCCCATTCCATGTAAACATAACCTTTTTTAAATTAATAAATTTTTCTGGTTGTGTACTTTTCCCTATCCTGGTTGTACATGAAGATTTTAATGAGGCAACTACATAGCAAGACCCTTAACAAATTTTTGCCAAAAAACTTATGTATGTTCAAATATATGTATGGTCAATTGAAGGGTCATGTAAGACTGGCATCACCGATAAAGGAAAAACATATAAAACTCAATAAAACACTAAAAAAGTTGGTAGTATGTCACTCCTAAATCCTAAAAGACCAAAATAAACTTTGGTGTTTAAACATTACGGTGGACGGTAGTATGTAACTCCCAAAGTGTTTAAAGACTAAAATATATATTGCTACTCAAGTCTTGAGGAGACTAGAGGGGGTGCATTCCAGCCGAGTTGATAATATCTTGAAAATTTGTGTAAAATTTAAATCTCTCAAAGAAAAACAAATAAGTGTATGAGGAACAACATTGCAAATAAAGACTGTTCATCTCTGAATGAGTGTCAAAGCCTCACCCATAACAAAAAGTATATTGTGAGAATGATAATGATTCCACTCATCTGGGAATCTATAAGCACAACAAAATATCAAGCATACATATGTCGCCTTCTAATCCCAAGGAATTTGGCTCAGAAGAAACAACAGCTAAACAAACATAAATTTTTCCTTAGACTCACAAGGACTTTGATTCAAAAGAAATAGATAAACAAAATCATAATCAATTGTCGAAGGGTTTAATGAGCCTTTTCTTCACCAGCATCCGACTTGGCCATCCCATCTTTAATGGTATGACCATCCGCTATGGCAAGCATAATCATAAAAGAATTTGGGACTTCCAACTCCACCATGAAAGTTTTGGCATATATCGTAAATATCAAAATATCTAGAGTTTTCACAAGGAGGTCAACAAAAGTTTTACTCCTTGAACCTCTCGTCATATAATCTCTTCATCCTCACTTAGATTATATCATAGTATCTTACACTCGAGTATCTTCACGAACCAAATGCGAGAACGACCCTAAATTCATATTAGGAAGTCAACATAGATATCAAAGACTATTTGTTCTTTTATGTCCACGACATGCTCATAATCTAAACCCATGGTAAAAAATTGAGCCTCTTTAATGATTTTTCCTTTGAGGCATCTGCTTCATTCAGCTCTCACTTCATTCCTCTTATCCTCAAATAGTTTGACCTTCATTTAATAGGTCTTCTTGAGATTGGTCGGGCATTCTGCCACTCATGCATTCACCACTAATGATTGTTCCTAACGACCACTAGATCAATCTGCATTATCGTAAGTTTCGTCTCAGTGTCAGCCATATTTTTTGGCTTATTTAAGGGCGCTTTTAGGATGACAGCTAAATCATGGGGGGATCACATGATGCTCCTCGACAACAGTTCGGATGGATCCAAATGTATTCCTCGTCATATCTAAATTAAGCATTCAACATCATAATAATTTTTAATTAGATAAAAAAACTAAAAATTTATGAAGCTTATCTCGAAACTTAGTGCAATCTGCCATGAACACACATCAACAATACTTTTTTGGTCAGATCTATAAGAAGCCTTTTGACAGTTTCCTCATAGTGAACGACAGTGTGACCCAAGTCCTTGATCCTTCAAGGCCCAACTTTGGTGAAAGATCTCCCCTCTTGACTTCCCTTAACTTCGTGACCAGCCATGGAGGTCCCCAAACGCTCGGTGAATGTTTTGTCCCTAACATTATTGGATACAATTAAAGTTTTCCCTTCATCTTTAAAATTCATTTGGTTGATATCTTCCGCAATCCAGATCGGATCATTCCAATCATTTTCTTTGATAGTTCTATTGCTCTTACTTGCTTCAATATTTGGATGTTTTAGAGAAATGTAACTTCAAGTAGCTTTATGACGCTTCAAATACTTGGTGTTGGAGGGTAGAAACAAATTAAAAGAAGAAGGGGTCATGGCCGCCATTACTTGAACCTTTTGTTGTTCAACATTAAGTGAAACTTGGTCGGTGACTCCAACGATTGCCATAAGCCAAAAACAAAACTTGGGTAGATTCTCAACAGTAAAGATCTTATGGAATATTCTTTACTAACGCTCGGCTATAAAAATTAGCAATACTCTTTAGCATCATGTCACCTTAAAAAATAGCCAACGACAAAAAACTATCACTCTCTGCACCATGAAAAAAACTTAAATCGAGGTACGAGAGTAAAAAATATATAACTAAGCTAGCGTATTGAAATAGAGTCGAAGCCTATAAGAATTAGAATCAAGACCGAGGGATGGATGGAATTTCCATCGGATATGAAGAGAAATATCTTACTTTCTTCTTGGCAATTACTCTTGGTCTGGCATCAACCTTCTCGATGGTTATGCTCTCATCCCCCCGCGAACAAAAACAATGTTTTGCTTCCTAAAATTATTATAATCGAGAAAATTAGTTAAATTTCTACATTGGTCATGAGTTTTTAAGTGATATAAAGGGTAAGTATTACATAAATTTATCTAAGGGAACCGGTTATTTAGAGTGAAAACAAATATCGGCTACACTAGCAGCAATAATGATGTTACTAAAGTCCTTAAAGCTTTCAGAGGGGTTTGGCTGGATAAAAATTTATTAACCCAACAAATATTACTAGTTGGGGGTGCATGGGAAGTTGTAATCCCCAACCAAATAGATTGTTGAAAATCACCATCTCATCCACGATTAGGGAAGCATGGGTTTCTACAAAGACCAATAGTCATATAATAACGTTTGTGGGAACATCGTATCTAGTTTTGAAACGATGAAGGGAGTTGGGATCATGACAAGTATATTTCATATCCATCATGTTATCTTTTAAAGATGGGTTGATATTCATCGAAATGGTGGCAACTGTTTTAGAATGAATCGAGCTAGTTAACCATGCTACACCTTCTTCCCTTTTTATTGCTTACAAAGGTTGGAAGATGGTGTTATAAATTCATTTTGGTGCATTTCAACTAAAGTAACCTCTCTTTGAATGGTAGCATGTAATAAGGTACCTATGGGAGTAGAGACATATGAGTTATAGGCCTCAAACAAGTTGATATTATTGATTATTAAGTCAAACTCCTATTTTAATTTTAATAATGGTAGGCCGGATTTTGACCCGATGGCTTCGCCAAGGTAACTAACTAATTGGATACTCTATTTATTTCTATCTTCCTCATGGGAATATAAACTATTGTTATCCTCAGCCAATCCGAGGATACATCTTTACCACTATGAACTCCTCATATCTTATTCAGTTATTTCTCTTGTCCCACATTGAAAATTTAACTATTAAAATTAAAACTATTTACCTTAACTATATGAAGGTCCTACAAGAAAAATCCTGAAACTATCAGACAACTCGGGAGTAATACATAAATCTTAAAATCCAATGGAAGTCAGTTAACAACGAAACAAACGGTAAAATTCTTGTTAGAAAAGATTTTACAATAGAAGGAACATTGGTTTTGTTTTAGAGCTCAGTTATTCTCTTTGAATCAAGTGAAGTAAAAGTGAAAAATTATAATATATATATATATATATATATATATATGATATTTATAGACAATTCATGACACTCTCACCTTGTACAACCATCATTGCTACCTACGAGAAACTAAATATTCACGAGTCGATGTTTCCTGTCAAATTATATATCTGACATCACTAATCTGATAATGACATGTGTCAGCAAGAATTTGGCATTAATGTAGAGGTGAATCTGAAACGCTCGGTTATTTTACGCACCTTATACATTTTACTACCAATAACTCATGAAAAGAGAGATCTTTTCTGCAACATACATTATTTCGTAACTATCCCGATTACACCAGATTAAACTAAGCAAGCTGGCTTCGACAGTCTCGACTCTTTTTTGTTATATAGTCGTCTATAATAATATTTACAATTCATGTATTTATACGGGTCATAACCAGTTCTTAGCCATAAGCAGGTGACAAAGCAAACAATACATGTACTCATTGCTCCATTAGTGGTAATCATTGTAATTAGGTTTTGTGTGCCAAAATCGCACTTTTATGGTTATAAATAGACCTTTTATCCACTTTACAATACGTGAAAAACTGAGATAACACTCATTATTAATAAAGACTTTCTCTCTCTCTATAATTATTTTTTAATAATTCTTATTTTTATGGTCTTTAGGTCAATTTGAATCTCATAGTGTAATCTGAACGTAACTGAGAATCATCAATTAAAATACATTATTATACTAAGTATAAACAAAATATAAAAAATAAAATAGTACATATTTCATTCTAATTTGGTAACTCTATAAAATAAAATAAAACATAAAATATTTTGAGTTTGATATATTACTTGGATTTTAATTTTATAACTTTTAAAATTTAGAGATTTTTTAAATGAATATAATTTTTAGATATTATGTTTTCATTTTGAGACGAGTTCTTAATTATAAGAGAATTATTAGTTGGACTGTCACCAATTTTGGACCAGATAATTGAACAATACTTGTTAAACAGATAAAACAAACTCAATATATACTTTATGTATCTATCACGGTAAACATTTATTATTATATCTTTATTGTTTTACACTAATTCTCTCTATATATTTTATCTCTCTATTATTTGTGTTAGTATCTGAGGAGATAAAAACTTTATGAGTGGTGCCATAGTGGGAAAAGACTAGTACTCGGAAACCTTTTTCCAAAAACAATTGTTAGTAACTGCAAGCTTAGTCATTAAGTCTGTTTCGGTTGATAAAGTAATTTAATCTTGACGTATGACTGATATTTGTTCATTAAATTTAATCTTCATCGTCAAGATGGATCTTCATCATTAAATTCGCAATATAACTCATGCTAAAACCTCGTCAAGAAGTGAGTATTGTGATAAGATTAACACAAGATGCTCCATGAATAATCATTTCAAACTCATTTATACATATACCAAAATTTTAAGAACCGTTCATGTTACCTCATGAGTCATGGCTCAAAACCTCTTCAATTATACCATTTTGTGGACCATCATTAACTAAGTTGTTCATTGCTATCAATAAAGGTGCATGATTCAAGAGAATCTTTGTCAAATTATCTAATTGATTTCTTGCAAACTTCACTAACCAACCTGATCTCATTATGAAGACCATGAGAGAATTGTAAAAAAATGATACATTTTGGTAAAAGTACACTTTATTCACTCCTGTACAATATTAGATATTTAACTAGAATTAGTTCTCAACTATACTATGATGATGACTATCTTATTTGTCACCAAACCAACCTCTTTGCCATAATTTGAGTTATATTACACATTTTGTTTTCTTGCAACCATTTCATTTGTCTTCACATGCAGTTGCATGTTCACGCACCATAAAAATATATTGCTCACAATAAACAAACCTTACTATGAATCATTATAATTCCTCATTTTGATCTCAAATGACATAACTCATAATCATCATTCAATTATTTTAATTCCAAGTTTTGTTAACTTATTGTTAATGATGTCAATCATTTGTCTAAAATGAACACCGTGTTAATATTTTTGGTCGTTCTCTTCATTATAGCGATTGTTTCTTCAACATTTTGTGACCTATCTTGTAGGTACTTCAAGGTCATAGTGGGATTCCACAAAGTAAGTCGATTTGAATGGTCACAATCTCCTGATAATTTTCCTAAACTGAGTATAGATTGCTTTTTAAAAATTAAAATGATCTAGCTAATTATAATATTAAACTAAAGTTTGGCATAATTATATTTAGCTTTCTGCAACTTCCACACCAATTCTTAATGGTACTAACTTTTGTCAAATCATCAACAAAAAGTACACTAGCATTTCGAACACATATTATCGATTTAATAAGTGACTATCTAATCAAATATGTTAAAAGTGTGAAAAATCCTTGTAATATCCATTTAAATGTGTTGCATTACATAACTTCATTGGTAATAAAAATAAAAATAATATGAAGATACAAGATAATAACAAGTTATGTGATATAATGTACACAATATCAATTTTAGTGGTGTACACTAAAGTGATCAAATTATCCAGCAACATAACAACATAAGCAGTGTTATTAATGAAATATGTGTATAATTATGAATAATAAAATGGTATTGATGATGAGTTCGGATTATTGAATCACAACTCACTGTGTTATCCAGACAATGGCAATTCAGACATAAACATGCCACTGAACTATCCGGACATGACAAAAGTAAAGAAACACCTAACTACTTCTTGACTAAGTTATGTGCTAATCAGTTTAATATATTAATGGATCCTTAAACTCGACCCGGTTCCATAACTTGACCCGAAAGCCCATGGGTCCTTAATTAAGGGTATAAATACCCCTACTACTTTCATTAATGAGGGTAATGAACATTTAATACAACTAGAATGCTCAAATCTCTCACTACTTTACACAAAGACATTTAATACTCTCTATATTTTCCAAAACACTTGACAAAATTATCCTCAACCCAAAATAAACCAAACCAATTGAGTCTGATAAAAATCATATTAATGATCATATTCAATATTAATCATTAAATTGAGAACTTAAAAATTGCACTTAAATATATTAAACAAACACACACGCACATAATGTAGCAATATAAGTCGATTAACCACGTTAAAAAAGTAAAATGTTGATCATCATTTAAATATCATCATGTGAAGAATCTATGAAAATCATCATTTGGAGAGTATATGAATATCATAATTTGTAAAATCTATGAAGATCATCATTTGAAGTATATATATGAGTATAATTTATAAAGATCATCTAAAGATTTTTATTTGGAGAATATATATGAAGATCATCATTTGAAGAACATATATGAGTGTCGTTTTTAGATATTGTCTTGTAGATAATATATCTGAATATCTTTGTTTGGAGAACATATATGAGTGTCGTTATTTTATAAACTTCGTTAAGAGATCGAGGTTTATTATTTATTTTATATATTCTTAAAAATAATATCTTCATAGATTACTAAACAATATTATCAATTCAGATTTATCATATTCTAAAACTGTTCATATTCTATATTTAATTACATCTCTCATATACTATATTGTTTACACACACACACTACAATTTTTACATAAAAACTAGCCAAAAAACCAGTCGTCCTTGTTCAGAGTCTACTCCATTATCTTGAACAAAATCTAACCACATCAAAAGGTTTATTCTTAGGGCTAATTGAGTCTTGTAGCTTCACGTGTTTGTTGGGTGTGAATTGTCGGGATGGTATGAAAACCTCAATAGAAAGAAACCTCATGGAAGCAACCATCAGATCTTCATATGTGACAATAACTTGATGGGAATCACCATTAGGATTAAACACCTACTCTATATTCCAAAACCGGTAATGTACAAAACTCTTAACAATAAAGAAGTTATAGAACCTTTTGCCTTATTGCTCCAAAGCCTACTAACTTAGTTCATAAAATTATTCATATACCATGTATTTTATTAAAGGGAAAAGTTAATTGTACTATGCTAATTAAAAAAGGGTGGGTTAGTTTCGAAAAAAAAGCTTATATACAAAAAACAAAAAGTACGTCAAAAAAATAAAAGGCGCTTCAATAGATTGTAGATCCTTACTCAGTTTATTCCATGAACTTTGGGTAATGAGAGGTTTTTATGTATTGATCAGAATTTTATTCTTCCAACCCATTCCCTTCCAGACGAAGATAAATATTGTCTTCCACTTTTTACTTAATCTAGTAGATCATTCACTACCTTAAAGGTAATAAAAGATAATATACTGGTTAATAGAGATAGTGCAGAGAGGGATGAGCCAGAGCTGAAGCAAAAGTCTCCTGCAGGACCGGTAGCCAAACTGTAACCTTATCCAGAATATGACATCTAAGCTAAAGCAAACCTAATGCTTCAGGGTCAGAGTATATGTTTATGGTCCTCTCCAAGATAATAATTTGATACTCATACACACTCAAGGTAATAAAAGGGGTTCCCTAAACTAGTTTTTTTTTTGCTCACAACACCTTCCCAATTACACTCTTAGCCTTCCCGTGATCTTCACCAGCCTTTTCTCACCTTGTATAGATCTTAAAATCCTTTTTCTAAATCATACACATCTTTTTCTTTGGCTTCAAAGACTTCCCATGTAACAATGCTTCGACTATGAGGGTTTGAGTCACATATATGCTTAAATGAGTTGAGAGAATTGTATGGGAATTTATCCCAGAGATTACCATTGGAGTCCCATGAGGTTTTCCATGTGGGGTATTACTTTGGTTGAAAATTTCGATTTGAGTTGGCTTGATTTTGGATTTCTTTGCATCTGAGGGCCTATCTACTTCTTGAACCTTTTGACTTTTCTTTTTATATTCGTCTGAAATGGGGGATGCGATAGAATAGGAAGATGTGCGAGTTACTGAAAGAATTATCGTGATTTAAAAGAAAATTAAAATAAATAAATAAATTAGCATGATTGGTGACAGGCTAGCTGAACTGAGCAAAAAAGTACGGGACGTTCAAGTAATACCACAAGGAGCTCTTTGAACTAAATTATTTTGACATCTAGTAGACTAATGCATGAAGATCATTTAAAACTCCAAATAATCTTCAAGATCTATTAAAGAACTTAATGAATATTGCTTATAATTTTTGAATCTTCGACTAGGATTCTAGCAGTGTCTTAAAATTGAATCGCGGTGATCTGAGATTTTATGAGAAGTTTTTATATATCTCTGTTTCACCCTATTTCTCTAAACTGAATAAGTAAAAGGAAATGAAAAGTCTTGAAGTACTTATAAATTGAATATTTTTAAAGATTGTGAGGTATCACGAATTCAAAAGATACAACCTTAAATATCGTGAAAAGCCAAAAACATATAATAATGAGCCATATTAATGCGTCTGATAAGTAATGGCATGCGGTACGTACTGATTAGGTTCATAAAAAAAGAGTTAACTTGAAACTATGTAGATTCCATGAGGGCTTTGACAGCGAAAGCTCCTCCTGATCTCAAGCTCTAGTATCTAACTGAAGCACCTACTGAGCCAAGTTTAGGTATCTAACCAAACCGCATCTCAATCTCAAGGTCATGTTTATGTCTGAAGAGCCTTATGAGCCCAAGCTCAAGGTTTCGTCTAAAGCGTATTGTGAGCCTAAGCTCAAACTTTCATCAGAAGTGGCTCATAAGCTCAAGTTCAAGCACCCAACCGAATATCTTCAGAGTTCACACCTCGGAAACACTTCACCTTATTGTTTATTATTTGTAACCATATACTAAATAATCTTATTGCTTTATTTTACTCTTTTCATATCGGTTAAATATAGTATTTTTTCTCAAGAGAGGTTTTTTTTCGGTGAGTATTTTAACGACACAAGTAAGATAATGA
The DNA here is from genome assembly GCA_036936605.1 of Limnanthes douglasii subsp. nivea. Classification (NCBI taxonomy): domain Eukaryota; kingdom Viridiplantae; phylum Streptophyta; class Magnoliopsida; order Brassicales; family Limnanthaceae; genus Limnanthes; species Limnanthes douglasii. The sequence goes on along the minus strand of JAUPFV010000001.1, from coordinate 20,325,202 downwards.
CCGGCATGTACCAAGTAGAAATAAATACACAAGCTTGGCATGTTTTTGGTAACTTAACTAGTCTTCAAGGGGAGGATGGGGCTTTTCATACTTCTCATAGTTAAAACTGTAAAAACTATGAGGGTTATGATAAGAGAATTACTAGTCGGGTGATCATCCGGTTTTGGAACAGATAAATAAATCGTATTTTGATTAAATATATATAAAACACTCAATAAATATTTTATGGACCTCATGAGCCTCAAATACCATAAATATTGCTATAAATATAACACACCATTAAGCTAAAATATAGTGAAAATTCATTATTCTATTGTTATTACTTTACATTGTATTCCTTTATAAATATAAGTTATATTTTGGTGTTAAAATTCGAAAAAACTTCATCAAATAACTTTTAGATAAAATTTAATTATATGATTATAAAAATATTTATATATATATATATATATATATATATTAGATAAAATACATGTTGAAACTAGAATTTTAAAAAATCTCCAAGATTATGGTTCTTGTTCTTCAATCATCAGTTTTTGTTCTGGGCTCATCATTGTCACTGAATTCTTGAGAGTCTTCCCCAGAAAAGATCATGGAGGAAGGAGTCTCATCTTCACACAATATATCATCAAAGCCGTCATCACTTGTGCATATCTCAACTAAGAATAAGTCATTCAAGAATGAAGTCCTTGGAATGAATAATATAGGTTAATTACAATAAAAACAATTACAGAGTTCAAAACGCTTCGACTGAGAAGTGGAATTATATGCTCTAACTGATAATCAGAACACAAATCAATATGGAAAAGATCATAATACTTTCAGTATCCCAGTGAACTCTAAGGTGAGGATAAATTCAACATTTGAGCAAAACTCACCAAAATAAGAAGGAATAATTAAAAAAAATCAAAAGCAAACTGGAAGACTTCAGTCATTATCTTATACTGACCTTAAAAAAAATCAAACACAATAATGTTAAAATTTATCAAAAAGACAGTTACATGCATATCCAGCTCTATACCTTGGATAAAGAAATGCTCAAGCAGAATTTTAAATACACTATACTGGGAAAATTCTCTTCAGGTAGACCTCAAATGGAAACTATTAACAAATTTATGGATATTTTTTCATTCTAAGGAGAAATCTTTATCTCACATGGGGATATTATAAATATTGTGATAAAGTTCGACTTACAAGAAAATCTGAAGAAACTTTGGTAAAAAATATTTGATATATAGGCTCCAAAATCATGAGATTGCTTAGATGGGGACTTTTCTTTAACCCCATGAGAGAATCTATAATAAATCTGATGTGGATCATACAGCCAAACATGTCGGACTATATGTTCAATGAGGACACCATTAAATCAATAACTATAGTTATTGGTAACCCTCTTACAATCCGGGTCCTTGTAAAAAATCGGGCAAGATATAACCACAACAATGTATAAATATAGTTAGATATATCCAAGGAGCTCATCAAGAAGGTATGGATAGGCTTCAGAGACAATGATAGAAATTGCAAAACATTTTCTGTGGTGAAATTTCATTTTACTAGCTCTTAGTGCTTTCACCTTGGCTGTCGACATTCAAACTGTAAAAAGTTACTAACTAAGAAAGAAAAGCAGGACAATGTGAACAACCAAAACCAAGCATGGCTCACAAAAGTTAAGTATATAATCATCAAGGAAGGTCAACCCAAGATCACCATAAGGTTAATGCAGCAAATGAACAAAAAAAAGTAGACACCACGACATGTCAGCTTTCCTTATCTCTAGATAAATTTGTTGATGTTATTTACACTGATATTACCATACTTAAGAATAAGAATATTTTTGAACAACTAGGAAAATATATAAAACCTTAAATATATATAATATTAATGAAGGGAAAGAACAAGACAAATTAGACTTTAAAAATGTAGACATAATAGAGTCATTACAAGAAAGTAACACATGAATCATGTTTTCTGATCATAAGGAGATTTAAACTATATATTCAGAATCTTCTCTCTCCCAAAGACATATAAGAAGCCTCCCAGTTTCCCTCACTTTTAGCAGAGTAGATTTAGGCAAAGAATTTAAACAAGTATTGAGTAAGAAAATGAAAAAATCCACAACTAGGATTATTAAAGGTCATATTTCAACCAAAGTCATGTTATCTAATGAGAAAACTTAAAGCAATTAAGAAGATGGAAAAGGTTGACTTCATGGCCTTATAAGAGCCAATGGTCTCTAGTGATCACTTAGTTTTGTTTACAAGAAAATCGTGTTTTCATTCTAGTGCATTTAATATCAACAACAAAATATGGGTGATATAGAAGGAAGATTATTCTGGGGAAGTAACTAAAACCAAAAGAAATTCATTCATCTGAAAATCATATACATCTACTTAAATACAGATTTTTTTGTCGATATTGTATATGCAAACTTTATTAGATCTCAAAAGATAACATTTTTGAAAAATTGAAAAAATATATTTATCCAAGCTCATGAATGGATATGCTAGGGGACTTCAACTTTATATCTAACTCTGAGGTAAAACTATCTTGCTCCACCTTATGCCTAAGAAGTATGGAGGAATTCAACAATACTATCCAAGACTGTGGCCTGGAAGATGCTAGGTATGCTGGTTCTATATATACTTAGACCAACAACAAGAAGTGGGACGTTTAGAACATGATTCTCTATAACTCTGAGTGGTCAGAAGTTTTTTAAAAAACTAAGGTGAAATGTATCTCGAGAACAGGGTCAGATCCAACCCGTTAAGTATTACTATATCAAAGGAAAATATCAACATCAACTCAACCTTCAAATTCCAAAATATATGGATCATGCGCTCTGAATTTCTTGATATGGTAAAATATAACTGGAATGAGCATATGTATGGTCATCTAATTCATCTTTTCTAGCACAAGCTTAAAAGGCTAAAAAAAACTAAAAAGTTGGAACTGGGAAGTGTTTGGGAACATATTTGACTCAATTATTCAAGCTAAAGATGATGTGAAATTCAAGGAATTTTTTTATAAATATTCTAAAATTACTAAAGATAAAGTTACTCTTGCCAAAGTTAAAGTCTGGCCTTTGGGAGCAAAACAACCACACAAACTGGCTTAAGAATGGGGATAAAAACACTGCCAATTTTCATAGCTAAAAAATGATAAGAATGAACAAAATGAAGGCATTTGGTTGTATGGTACATGGATTCGAGATCAAAAGGATTTGGAGATGTCAACAGTTGATCATTTTGAAGAAATTCTAACTAGTAAAACTTCTCAATCACATATATATATAAGATATTAAATTTTATTATCCCTAAACTCATATCTGAGGATGATAACAGTATGCTTATGATATTACCTACATATGAAGAAAGTCATTCTATTATTATGTTTCTCAGCCCAAACAGTGTTGTTGGGATTGATGGCTTCAACGCCATATTTTTCCAGCATTGTTGGTCTATTATTTGTAAGGACCGTTGGGAGGCTTGTGTGGCTTCTTTAAAAATAATAATATTCCTATAGGTATTCAGGCTACATCAATATGCCTAATTCCAAAGTTAGATCATCAACAAGTTTAGAATGACTTCATGTCAATCAGCCTTTGCACAATGCTTAATAGAATAATTTCAAATACCTTAAACAATATATAAACCTTTTTGCTACCAAAAATTATACCAAAGGAGCAAGGAGGTTTTGTCAAGAGCATAAATATCCATGAAAATATGCTATTTGATCATGAATTAGCCTATGGCTTGAATTACAAGGTAGGAGGTGGTATCCTAATGTTAAATATAGATATGTCAAAAGCCTTTGACATATTATCCTTCAATTTTATTATTAAAATCATGGAATTCTTTGGTTTTTATCAAAGGTTTCTAAATCTAATACTACAAATCACTGACTCTACAAGCTACTACATTATGGTCAATGGTGAGCTTAAGGGTTTTTTTCCAAATCAAATAAGTGTGTCATGAAAGGGGATCTTATATCTCATAACCTCTTCATTATTGTTTAGGAATTTATGAGACGAGGTTTTAGGAGACTATTAGCTAACAAGCATGAAATAAGATTTAAATGTAGAAGTTATATAGAGATGCCTGCATTAGTATATGCAGATGATTTCGTAATCTTTGCTACTGCATTCTCTTATAATATTAAAATCCTTAGCCAATTTCTACAAAATTATTAAAACTATTATGGTCAGATAAGCAATAAAGATAAAAAAAGTTTTATAGTTCCACAAGAATGTCAGAATCAAACAACTAGAAATCTTGACTGGCTTTAACCATAGTCTGCTTCCATTAGAACACCTTGGTATTACAGTTAACACTAACAACGGAAGTAGTAACTTTGATTACTTGGTGACAAACATAAGAAGCAAGATTTTGGAATGAGATTCCGTCACCTTGTCATTTGTTGGTAGGCTTATACTATCAATCTCTAACTATAAGATCCAAAGTAACTCTCTTCCCAAGTTTGAATCTATAGTATTCAATGTATGTTTAATTGTTTCATTTGGAGATCCAAGGAAGCTAAACTCTATATCACCTAGACCAGTTGGCTTAAACTGTGTAAACCTTATGAGACGGGTGACTTAAACCTTAGAAGACTATATGACCTTCAAAAGACCTACTCATGCAAGCTTTGGTTCAACTTTAGAGCTCAAAATATCCTATGGTCTAAATTCACGTCTTCAATATAGTGCCCTACAAGTCTACTTATATTGTTAAAGCTAAAACTAGATGTTCCAAAATATAGAGAAGGTTATTGAATATGAGAAATCTAGCAGAACAATATATTTATTGGAAGATAAGAGAGGATAATATTGATTTTTGGACTGAAAAATGGTGCTCTTCTCAACATTGTATCTTTTCATCTATCAATGAAAATAACTCATGGTATCATGAAGATAAAGTCAAACATTTTTGGATGGTTGATCCATGGAACTTTAATTATTAAAGGCATCTGGTGTTTCTTCAGACATTGAGAAAATTAGAAAAATCAAATTGAAGCCTTCTATAAAAAATTATGTCAAATTGTATCTCACAACTGCGTGGGACTTTAAAACAAATGATACATGGTACATGGTTAGATAAAAAAAAATCAAACCTATTCAAATGTCTTTGGAACATGTCCACATCTCACAAATGCTCTTTCCTCCTTTGGAGAATTTTGAATAACTAGATATCAATTGATTAATGCAGTCAACGGTTCTGGAGAACCAAGAACCGAATCGGAACCGGTTGTCAACTAATAGTTTATAAATAGTCTAACATTTATGTATCAATCTATTTCTTTTTTATTCATTAGAAAATATAGCTTATAATTCAAACACAACCTAAAAAGAACATAGGTAAAAATATGAGTCCATATGACAAAGGTAATTGCCAACAATGATCCAAACACAGCCTAAAAAGAACAAAACAAAAAATACAAGAGTCGGTAGAGCATTATATATAGTGGAATCGATTATCACCGGAGTCCACTATGAAGTTGGTAGTTTCAAAATTAACTCAATATAGTCGTGAGCTACAGACACACATATATGCACGTAACAAAGCTTCATATCTTTTACCTTACTACGCAATAAAATAGAACATATACTTTAGCTATACGATATTCTTTAAGTACAGGTTTTTATTCATGTAAGCATACATATATTCAGTGCATATATGCTCACTATTTCTCACTTTCACATTTGGGAAAGAAAATTGGTGTATATAACAACATTGGATTCTATTCAATAAACTAGACACATTTACAGGGATTTCAAGCAAAAATCTACAAGGACTTCAAGCAAAAATCTATAGGGACGTCAAGCAAAAATCAAGAAACACTACACTTAGCATCACTACATGGACTTCAAACAGAAATAATAACCCTATCTATATAACTTTTCTGTTTTACATAATTATTGTATAGACTAGAAATACATAAATTTTATAGCACATATAAAAAATGTTGGAGTTATATAGTTAAACTCTTTACGTGATTAATTAATTTATTAGTAACTTTTTAATATCGTCCCATGTAAATTAAGGAAAACTCTTTAGGAAATATAAAGGATAAGTGGAGAATGATGCAGTGGCTATCTGTCTCTTCCATGTTGCAAATCCATCTTCCATGTTACAAAAGTGTAGAATGAGACAGTGTCCATAATATTTATATATACCGGTTCAAGGAAATCCAAGTTGTAAAGGTAAGAAAGCAAAAGAACATAAGGAACAGAAAATCACATACGAATCTATAGGAGCAGTCAAAGCTACACAATATGGGTTATCTTATTACTACTAGGCGACATTTTTTCATCCTCGTTTTCACCAGACATTTCCTCTACGATATCTCTTTGGATTCCGGCACCAAGAACATAAAAAAGAAGCCTAGACCACAAATGCACCCAACACGATTAGTGCTTAAAAACAGTAGCACAAACATGTTTGTACTGTAGATACCGAAATCCTTCTCAATCTCTCAAGTCTCACCAACCCTTTCTCTTGCAAGTAAGACAACACTTCGAAGCCTTTCTCAATCACTCCACTTGAGCTAGACTTGTTTTTCTTGATCCACCAATATTGGCCAAAAGAAATAGCCAATTTTGTTGGTTTTGGTAGTTTTTTCCCAAAATAAATTAGTGCTCTCTCGAAGTCAAACGGCTGTAACTGTAAGAGAATATGAGATTAGAATATGAGAAACAGTGAAAAGAAAAGAATAAAGCTTTAGGGTTAGATCTCACCAGTTTTTTAGTTTTTTAATTTGTTATCTAATTATTAATTATATTAAAATTATATATTAATAATATAAATAATATTATTTAATTATTGAATTCTTGTTTATATATAATTATTAATTTTTTTATATTTATTTTATTTTACTGGACGGGTCGGACAAATGTTAGTACCGAACCCGGCTCGACATGTCTATAGACATTGATTTAAATACTTGTATCCTACCTGCTACGACTTCCGGTCGGGTCGGGTCGGGCCGGACAGAACTAAAATTGTCATCCCTAAATCGAACCGATAAGAACTGGACCAAACATTACCGGTCTGGTTCGCGGTTCTATCTTAAAAACTGAAACCGATAAGGAACCGAAACAATAAAATCGATTTACAATCGAACTGATAAAACCGATAAACCGGTAGAACCAATTAGGAACCGAACCGATAAAATCGGTAAACTGATAGAACCGATAAGGAACCGAACTGATACAACGGTAAAACCGATAAGGAATCGGGATAAAAGGGAGGGTCTTATGACTAGTATAAGATCTAGGACTAGTTTGAGTTTGTAAAAAAAAAGAATTTGAGGCAATCCATGTCAATAGACAATAATTTAAATTGTTTTGAAAGATTAAAACAAATGATATTGTATGAAACTAAAAGGTAAGATGAGAAATTAGAAGGAAAATGTTATGAACCTGGTAATATATGTGAATAATTGATGATAGTGAGTGGTGCATAAGAGGTGTTATATGTGAGTTCAAACTATAGATAAAACTCTTGGATACTGGATATTAGTATTGTATACCAAATGTGACAGTTCAACCAATAGTTTGATACTTACAAAATAATACAAAGAACAACTTATTCGGGGAATCATCATTTGTTGCTTGTTGGTAGAATTGGTAACGTCATTATCAAAATGTTTGATAATGTTGTTAGAATCGTCACATATTGGTATGTTCTTAGGTGGAAGAGAAACGTGATATCTCTTGATACACTAGACTTTTGAGGTTATAAGTATCATGCAAACGATGGTTTAATCAAGATGATAAAGGGCTAGATGGTGTGTATGAAAGGAAGTTTATAAAATAGGCTTTACATTCTCTAAGGGGTGTTTTTATGAGAGAAAATACAGTACATCCTCATGAAGTAACAACCATAGTCGGTAGGATCAGAATCAGTTATGGCATTGGTGTCTAGGTCACATAAGTGAAAACAATGATTGGTTATTTGGGGAAAAAAAGATTTGTTCAAATGATATAAAGCCAAATCATTATGATTTTATGAACATTATGTGTTTGGAAAATAAACTAGAGGGAAATTCAACAAGTTAACTACGAGAAAGACTAAAAGAATGATGGATTATATTCACTCAGACCTTTGTGGCCCAAACAAAACTTCATCGAATAGTGGAGCAAAAAAAATGGTTGAAATACATGCATTAAAAAAATAAAAATATTCTTAGAAGTACCTAGGGAATACCCCAATGTATGGCTTTAAATCTGGAGAGAATAGAAATACATAAAAAGACCATAACAAGGTCAATAAAAATAAGCAAGTGATGGTAGCTAGTCAGCATACTCGAATCAAAACACGGAAGGACAACAAAGAAGAGTCAGTAACATGAAAGAAAACGATGAGATGAAATAACATTAAGTTAGTGGGTGATGGAAATGAAGAGACCAGCCAATCTTAGTTCCCTAAAAACGGAAGCAGATATCAGTTAGCAAACGAACCGAGACAACAGAGGCAAGGCTCGGAAGGGAACTGAAGATTCTGTTGTTTCTTTCCCCTCAAATATGGTACATGGTTGCACTAAATTAAGCTCGCTAGAGATGACGTAAGCTTGAAGTGGGCCAATTGGAGTCTTCAATGAGCCAAGAGTTCCAATTTGAGTTATTTTGGAAGGGGACTCCAAGCTTTGCGCGAGTGTATTCCCATAAGCTCCGAGAGAAACTACAATTATAGATGATATTATTTATATTATCATCAACAGAGTTGCACATGATGTAAGAAGGGGGAGTACCAATCCCCCAAGACAAAAATTTGTCGTTAGTGGTAAGTTTTTCTTGAATGGAAAGTCAGAGAATGAAAAAACATCGCAGCATATCAAATTTATCCAGTTAACCCCACCCATCCGACACAGGATATAGGCGTTCAAATGGAAATATAAGTATCTTTGATCGTGAAGTTGATATGTTCATCTTGAGTCGTCCAAAAGGGGATATCTTCAATGAGAACACGTGTAGAAGGAAGGGAGAGAATGATGTTGCGGAGTTTGATGAGGTTGCTTCTGTTTCCAGCGTTGGTGGATCTTATATTATGAGTCCACATCCAATATCCCTCAGAGATAAAGTCAAAGATATTAAAGTTCTTACCTAACCTTGAATCATTGATGATTGAATAACCATAATGAGATGCAAGAGAGGTAGTGAGAAACTAGGGATCGAAACAAAATGATATATTTTTGCCATTGCCAATAGCCACTCTGAAAGGTTGCTGGCCATAGGCCTAAATGATGATATTTTCCTCCAAGTCCATGAGGGGAGGAGCCGTGAGAAATGTCCCAAAAGTTATTGTTTTTATATTTTTCTATTTTAATCCAATTGTTACATACAAAGTTAGAATTTTGATTAATAATAGACCAAATGTGCTTAAGAACAGTCGTCTGATTCCATATTTTTAAGTCCAATATCCCAAGGTCGCCCTCAAGAAAGAGCATAATGATGGAAGTCTATAGCACTTTTGCACCAGATATTTTCAGCTCATGACCGATCAAGAGATCACGACAAAGAATTTAAGATAGTTATTTAAGAACTTTGGAGAGGATGATAAAAATAGAGGATCAGTACACTTTCCCTGCAAAAAAAACTAATTTAATGAGTTGGAGGCGACCAGCAGATGATAGGTATTTAGAGGTCCAAGAACCAATGCGGGTCGTAATTTTGTGAAGAATGGGGTGGCAAACAGAATAGGATAGACGACTAGTGATCAAGAGGACATCTAGGTATTTCACCGGGAACCTTGAAACTAAAGAGTTTGATGAGGTCAGTCTTGAGAGTGGGACTTATTCTAGATAAGAAAATCTAGCTTTTATTTGGGCTAATTTGCAGCCCATAAATGAGGAAAAATTCATCGATTCCTTCCTTGATTAGAAGCAGAGAATTGATATCGCCATGACACAAAATCAATAGATCATCCGCAAAGCAAAGATTAACAATTTTCAGTTTAAGACATTTCCAATGGAATTCGATATTGCAATCATTACTTTTCTTATTAAAAATATCATTAAGAACTTGCATGACAATGACAAAGAAGAAATGCGAGAGAGGATCCCCTTGTCTGAGTCATTTTCTACCACGACAGAACTCCAAATGATCCCTATTGACATTAATGTTGTATAAGGGGGTATCGATATACTGAATAATCCAAGTGATCATTTGATCGAGGAAATAAATAGAGAAAATAATGTTAAGGATTAGGTGTCATCTAACATTGTCAAAAGCTTTCATCAAGTCAATCTTTTGAGCGACTCTCTTACCTTTAGAGTTAAGATGGTAGACCATTGATTAATTCTTAGGTAAAGAGGATTTTATCAGAGATGTACCTACCAGCCAAATATTACATGAGTCTGATAAATGATTATTTAAGATTGATATGGGTTTATTTTCTTAAAATCAAAGATGATGCATATTCAATATTTTTCAAATAGAAGACGGTGATAGAGAAACGTATTGATAAAATATATAAAGTATCTCAAGATATATAATAAGTTAGAATTTTGTAGTAATAAATTCAACGAGTTATGCAATACTGAGGGAATAATGCATCATCATACATATTCTAGAATACCACACCATAATAGGGTCAAAAAATATAATGAACATATCGGTTGGTATAATGCACAAAACATGCTTTCGCATTCTGGTGTAGGAATTAAATTTTGGTATGAAGTTATCAACATGGCTTCTTACTTAGTGAATTTGTGTCCACCAATGGCTATTGATTGTAATATTCATTTTGAGATTTAATATGGATTGTTGGTCGATTGCAAACAATAAATGGTGTTTGGTTATCATGTGTACGCTAACGTGAGAAATTGTAATATGGAGCCAATGGGAAACGATGCATATTTTTAAGATATGCTACTAAAGTGAATATATATATAGGTTATAATGTACTCCTCCTAATTCTTTAGGTTTTCTCATTAGTAAGCACGTGACTTTTAATGATTCTGCTTCGTTAGACAGTTAGAAATATCTTAGAGAAATTGTCAAACTATGAGCAGTTGTGAGTAAACAATTGGAACTTGAAGAATAATTGATTCCTAGTAGGTCTAATCATTCTGCGATGGATCCATGATCAAGAGGCAAAGCTTCAAGATTAGATGATAAAGACGATGATGCGCCCGAACCAGAAAAACAACCTTATAACATAACATTGGACAAATAAAGAAGAAAGATTGGACCACCAAAAAGGTATGTAAATGTGGTTACATACACTTTTCAGTTGCAGAAGAAGTTGAGATGTTGAAACCCAATAGCTAGCGGTAAGCTATAGCGAGTTCATAAGAATATCGGTGGTCGGTGCTATGGGGGAATATTCTGAATATCTTCATAATAATCATGCATAAAATCTTGTTGATTTTCCTAAATAATATAATTTAATAGGTTGCAAAAGGTATTTAAGAAAAAAAAGGTAACATAGAGGTTAAGGCACTTTGATTCAAGAAAAGGTCGACCGTTAAGGGTTCTACTAAAAAAGAATGAATCAATTTCAATGAAGTGTTTTCTCCCATGGTGAAATACAGTTTGACTCAAATTTTGTTAGCCGTATTGGTTTTGCAAGACTAACACCTTGATCAGTTGGATGTGAAAACAGTTGGGTAAAGAAAAATCTACGGAAGAAGTTTACCAGAGATATACTCATATGACTGTTACACTTGTCTCGAAGATATTGAGAAAGTGTTGTAATGATTCAACATGTTTGATTCCAAGGCATTTAACATCGCATTTACCATTCATTTCAAGTTGTCTACAGTAGGATCAGCCAAAGATATTGGTGAGTTGGAACATATGTCAAAGTTCAATGTTCAAGTTCATTTGGCATCATCGTGTTTGTTATAGTGTGCACATATCCTGATATTTAACATGTGGTTGGTGTGGTCAAAAGGTACATGGGATGTCCTAAGAAAGAATACTGGCATACTATGAAATAAATACTTTGCTATCTTAAGGATAATGCAAATGTTGGTTTAATCTTCGACAAGATCAATGTTGGTAGATGACTTGTAGGATCCGTAGTTTATTTTGTTGATTCTGATTTTGCATGAAATATAGTTTTAAAAAATGAGATCTTTGACGGTATATATGTTTACTCTAAGTGATAATATGATCAGATGGAAAGTACAACTACAAGGTATAGTAGTTTTTTCTACAAGAGAGGTCGTATATATGGTTGTTATAGATGAAACTAATTGGACAATATAGTTATAAGGTTTGGTGGCAAATTTGGGCTTGGATCGAACTACCTCAAAAATATTTTGTGATAGTCAAAGTATTATACATCATGAGCATAAAAAATAAATAGTTTTCAGGTATCAATTTATTCGTGATATAATATTAAACATAATTATTGATATGAATAAAGTGTTAAACATGATAATCTAGCAGATATAATGACCAAGATAGTATCAGTTCGGAAATTTAAAGAATGCATAAATTGGATTAATGTTCACAATATCAAGTGAATTCCTTAAGACCATTTGGTGAGTCATATGAAAAGAAGTTTCTTTGTTAATTTGAATAAATGATAGTTGTCTCAAATGGTAAAATTGTTGAGAATGAGTTATATAGTCATGAGGTTTTAATGGTTGGTCATATAAGATTTACATATATTTTTGTGGTGACTCTTGTGTTCATAGTTTACCTTGTGTGCACATTGATTCTTGTGTTCCCAATGATTCATGTGTTTATGGTTCACAATGTCTATAATGATTCTTCCACTACTGTTTAATAGTCGACATATTGGCCCATTAGGTCTATAGTGTGGAAAGCCATTATATGCTGTTTATTCTAATGTCATATAAGTAGACTCATATGGTCATAGAAAATATCACACTAAAATCTGTAATATTCTTCTATCATAGTGGAACTCTTTATTATGTCGTCATCCATGTGTTAAGAAACAAATATAGATAAAAGAAGAAGTAGTCGCCAATAAGCGGCTAGGGTTTCTGATTATTAGAAAGTGTGTATTACATAGAGTATAAAGCTATTATATAGATAAACTATATGGCTAATGGGCCTAGGACTTATATCTCTAACAGCCTTATTCTTGCATTAAGAGTTTGTTACACAAAATAAAAAATAAAATCAAAACAAAACAAAACGACAATCTTAAATAAAATCAAAACAAAACAAAACGTCAAAATCGAAATCATTTCTCCAAACTTCAATCTCCAATCTTCAAACTCTAATCTCAAATCTTCAATCTTCAAGCTGCAATATCCAAACTCCAAACTCTAAACTCTAAACTCCAAACTCCAAACTCCAAACTCCAAACTCCAAACTCCAAACTCCAAACTCCAAACTCCAAACTCCAAACTCCAAACTCCAAACTCCAAACTCCAAACTCCAAACTCCAAACTCCAAACTCCAAACTCCAAACTCCAAACTCCAAACTCCAAACTCCAAACTCCAAACTCCAAACTCCAAACTCCAAACTCCAAACTCCAAACTCCAAACTCCAAACTCCAAACTCAAAACTCCAAACTCAAAACTCAAAACTCAAAACTCCAAACTCCAAACCCAAATCCAAAAAAATAAATCAAAATACCAAATCCAAATCAAAGCTAAACAAATCTACCGAAACCGTGGCTTCCAAACCGAAATCCAATGCTACTACGAAATTGAATACCTGGTAGATCTACAAAAATTCCGGCAGACAGCTAAAAACACTGCCCGCCGGCACAGCGGAAGACGCGAAAACTTCAAGACATACCTCACTTTTTTTGTGTTTCACTAAGACACACATACCTCACTCTTTTTCTGTTTCACTCAGACACACATACCTCACTCTTTTTGTGTTTCACTCAGACACACATACCTCACTCTTTTTGTGTTTCACTAAGACACACATACCTCACTCTTTTTGTGTTTCACTCAGACACACATACCTCACTCTTTTTGTGTTTCACTAAGACACACATACCTCTCACTCAGATTGGAAATTATTTTACTCACACACACATACCTCTCACTCAGATTGTTTTACTCAGACACACATACCTCTCACTCAAATTGTTTTACTCAAACACACACACCTCTCAAACACACATACCTCGAACACATATAGATACCATGTTAAGAAACAAATATAGATAAAAGAAGAAGTAGTCGCCAATAAGCGGCTAGAGTTTCTGATTATTAGAAAGTGTGTATTACATAGAGTATAAAGCTATTATATAGATAAACTATATGGGCTAATGGGCTTAGGCCTTATATCTCTAACACCATGGACATAGATATTATTGTTGAATCATGTTAAAGTATTGTGCTCTTTTATTTTAAATTTATTTATTAAGTTTTATGTATGATCCATCTTGATATTTAACATATGTTGCATAAGAGATCCGCGCCCAGACATAGTGTCGTGTGAGTGAAATTCTCAAGTGTCGAACATGATAAGCCACTTATGCTTGAGGTGAAACTTCTATTGTAAATTTCTACAACTCAGACGATGTGGTCTGATTAGAGTGAGAAAATAGATCTTTTGTAAAGCTCTATGATTCAGGTGGTGAACTCTGGTACAACTTGATAGAATGAGCTGATGAAATTTAATCGAGAAGAGGTTAACCATACTCGAAGTGAAACATCTATTGTAAAGGTTTATGACTCAAACGTTGTGCAACCAAACACAACCTGATTCAAATTAACAGATGAAAGTCAATTAACTGGAGGCTGTGTAATACTTTGTTCGAGAAAATGATTTGTTAGATATGACCAAAGTCCTGTATCGTTTAGACATGAGAATGATCATTCACACATATATAATAACATATCTCAACTAGGATGAAACGTTTTTAAATGGACCAAAAACAAAACAGTACCACCTTTGAAACCAAAACAAAAAATATCATACTGGGACGGAGATTAAAAAGCGAATAAAACTATAACAAATTAAAACGACACGTACAAATACTACAACAAATCTAATAATTTGGAAGGTTTAAAAAACAAAAACCTCTGTTGAATTTGAATCTCCAAACATATTACATCAAATATCATTTGAACACAAATTATGCAATTGATTATATTAAAATTTTAATAGTTGATTTTTTTTAGTTCTTATAAACATTACCTCTATGGAATTAGAAAACAAATTGAGATACTGTAATTTACCCTCGGATTGTCTTTTATTTTGCGATAATCTTTTCGACTTTCATATGGAGTTACTTTTATTGGGCGGAGTACAATATTAGCGACTCGATCCGA
The DNA here is from genome assembly GCA_036936605.1 of Limnanthes douglasii subsp. nivea. Lineage (NCBI taxonomy): Eukaryota > Viridiplantae > Streptophyta > Magnoliopsida > Brassicales > Limnanthaceae > Limnanthes > Limnanthes douglasii. The sequence continues at coordinate 20,309,985 of JAUPFV010000001.1, read as the reverse complement.
TCTATGTAGCATAGTAAAACACCACTCACTCTACTGTGACCTTTTTGCTTAATAGAAATGCTTTGTTTATTCATTGGCCATTGACATGTAGTTTAGCTCCTTCTGTTGTTTCATACGATGCACCAATTCTACAAGCAACCGGATGTCAAAATAGGACACGTTACCATCATCTTTCTGTCCAAAATCTGTTGCTTTTTTGGCTTAAAATAGAAAACAAAATCGGGTTCTTCAATTTTTTCTCCATATCGGTCAGCTCATAGCGATTATTAGTTCCAGTTTCACCATAACTTTTACTTCTTTGCTCACGAAATCAGTCGGTAGTAGTACTAAATAGGGACGCACATAGCTCCATTTGGGCAGATATTTCAATAAGATTTCAACTAAAACTGATTAGGGCATCTAATCTAATTAGGTAATTAGGATAATGCTATTTTTTATTTGACGTTTTCGTTTTCGTTTTCGGTAATGATCCAATCAAAACTGACTTAAGTAGCAGTATCAATCAATTAATTATTTGATGGGTCATGTAAATTGAATAAATCAAAATTAAAACAGATATTGTATTTAAAAATTTGTCTCTATATAAAACTGAAATTAGAATAACAATATAAGTACCAACTATTCATAATTTGGTCACTAGTCGAGATATGATCATTTTTATATCTAATGTGTGAGATTCTAGTCGTATCCAACAATATAATAATATACAATCGTGATAATGTTTAATAAATATTTGAAGTTGTAAAATAATAATAGAAAACACGTCTAATAATGAATACTAAAATATCGATATTTGAAAAGATGTTGTGAAATAAAAGAAAACGTGTCAAATAAAATTTATTATTTGTTTGTGACGATCAATATGTAACTATTGTTAGAGATATTAGGCTCAAACTCATTAGCTCAATATGTAACCATTGTTAAAGATATTAGGCTCAAACTCATTAGCTCGTATGTTTTATCTATAAATAACCGCCTTTACTCTATATAATATATATAAATAACAGCCTTTACTCTATATAATATATACGCTTTCTAAATAATAAAACTATAGTCGTCTTTCTTTATTTCTCTTTTTATACATGGTATCACAGCGTAGGTTTAGATCTTGAGTCAAATTTTTCGTGTCTTGCGTTGTGCCGATGGGTAGTTATTTTAGCTATCCGCTGCAACAAAAAAAAAAGAACAAAATTTCAGTTTTCCGCCGGAACAAAAAAAAAGAACAAAATTTCACTTTTCGGATCTCGTGTGTGCAGCCACAATCAACAGGCCTGATCAAAAGGCAAACAGTGTCGATTTTTTTTAAAATTTTGGACAGTAGGTTCGAGATATCTAGTCCTTCAATATGACCGATTGGATTATGATTCGGTGTTATTGTTCAAGATAAATTGATACTGGAACAGTGCAGTAGCATTGTTGGTAAAACTGTGATTTCAATTTTCATTTTGATTTTAATTGGGAAGTAGATTTAAATTTGGATTTGGTATTTAGATTAAGTATTGAATTTAGTTTTAGATTTGGATTTGGTATTTGGATTTGGCATTCAGATTTCGTTTGGTGTTTAGATTTTGTTTGATGTTTGGATTTTGTCTAATGTTTTCTTCGATCGATGTTTGTTTTTTAGATTCGTTTGGATTTGGATTTGGCATAGATTTTGTTTGGATTTAGTTTTCGTATAAATTTTGTTTGGAATCGTTTAGATTCGTTTGGATTTGGATTTGGTATAGATTTTGTTAGGATTCGTTCGGATTTGTTTGGGTTAATTTGGGTTTGTTTGGGTTCGATTTGAGATTGGAGATTGAAGATTGGATATTGGAGATTGAAGATTGGATATTGGAGATTGGAGTTTGGAGTTGGGAGATTGACCTTCGACTTTGAGTTTTGACGTTTTGATTTTTGTTTCGGCGTTTTATTTTGATTTTGGCTTTAAATTATGGTTTTGGAGTTTGGTGTTTGGATTTGGATTTGATTTTGGTTTTAGATTCAAGTTTAGTATTTAGTATTTCAATTTGGTTTTCCGTTGTTTGGATTAGTATTGGTATTTAAGTTTTTTTTATTGTTTGTAACAAACTCACAATGCTTTAATAAGTATTACGAGTTCGAGAGAGGGGTTGAGGATTTGAGATTTGATATTTGAATTGAATATTTGGTTGAAGAAGACGATGGGGTAGAAAAGATCCATGAAAAAAGTACTTGAAGAAAATTCATGAAGAAGATGAGAATAATATCAATTTTTAACTCATTAGCAGAAGAGTTCTTCAGTGCCTCATTGTTATGCTTCTTTGCATACATCTGGTTTCTCAAGAACTTTGAGTTCATTCCTATGGTTGAAGTGTTTATGTTCCTCTTAGGTTTCTTGATTCCATTACCATAAGCTTTGTGGGACTGGTTGTGAGCGATGTAAAGTAGACATATGAAGAAGTTTTAAAGATTGAAAGCAAGTTGTGAAGTTCTTTATAAAGAAACACAATATGTCAGTATCTCAGTTTTGTTTTCTCATTTACAAACTCTCAATGCATCTGTTGCATTGTGAGTTTAAGAGTGTGTGTTAGAGATATTAGGCTCAAACCCATTAGCTCATATGTTTTATCTATAAATAAGAGCATTTACTATGTAATAGATACACTTTCTAAATAAAAAACCATAGTCGTCTTTCTTTATTTCTCTTTTTATACAACCATAACAGTGATTATAAATAAAGTTTTTGTGTGGATAATATCCAGTTTTTTGTGTTTAAATACTAACTTGTTGTTGTGGTTTGTACTACCAAATTGTTTGCATCCAGTTCGTCAAAGTTGGTTTTGTTGTTTGCGGTGATGAAATTAGCCATATGTAATAATCCAATATTTGCGTGTGTTATTTTTTAGAAACAATTGTGTTGGTTTTTGAATATCTTAACATTATATATAGAATATACATGTAAATTGTTAGAATCATCCCAAAACGATATTATATGTTGGAGATATATTCTAAACACATTATTTGTTCAGTTGTACGATCTCTACATAAATAATACTTATGCATATAAATTTTGAATATAAAAAAGATATCATGGATTGGAATGTTTTGTCACATATAGATTGAGAGTATCCAAGTATTTTGTTATAAAATTCAAATTTATATAAATGTAATCAGCATATAATATATTAGACCTACAAATAGTAATATATACGGTATCATGAAAATTTATAATGTGGATAACAGTTGGGTTGATGTAGATCTAAAGGAAATGTCCTTCCACCAAACATTTTAGTTATTGGGCCTTAATGATTCAATAAGATTATGGCCTACATGGATGCAAGAACATTAGATTGAGACAATTTAGAACTAATTGATATGTTGATTTTAAAAGAACAAAGTTAATATGTTATTAGTATAAAACTAGTAAACTACATCCACTCTTGCTTAGTTTATGGTATTATAAGAATAAATATATATAAATTCATAACTTTAGTATTATTGTGTTATTTTTATTCAGAACATAAATACAATCACATTATTTATGTCTCTCTTGTTCTCTAAAAACCCTACTCGGATTTTTAGTTACATTTAACTTCATTCATTGATTGTGATTCTTTATTTCTTAAAAGACTACATCTTAAGTGACTTGCATCATATGAGAATATCCACAATCAACTTAGATACAAGACTTCCGCTACAAAATAGGACCAAGCATTGAAGATGTCAACCAACAAGTTTCTCTTCATCTTTATAATACTAAACTATCGAATAAAAATGATGAGCTCTTTAGTATTTCCAGGGTCTCTCACCATATAAACTTCAAATTATAGTAATCAAATCCATGCTTATCAATGTCATTATTCCAAAATTAAAGTTGGATTAATTATAATAAATGACCTCATTCATAAAAAGACTATCATAAGATGATTATTTTTAAATCTAAATACTATACATTAGAGAAAATCCAAAAACCTTCTTGAATTGAAGAAAAATTATTTGTATAGATAACGTGGATGAAGATCTCACTATAAAGATTTCAAGAGTATAAATAGAATAAACTCTAAAATAATAGTAAACATTCTTTAAAGAACCATGTTATACTAAAAAAATAAAACAAATTTAAAGATAGAAAAATAAATTACTTCCTTTGTGGTAGATATTTAGCACTTTGCAAGAAATATGAAATCTTAAGAAGAAAAAAATGTAAAATCCATCAAATAAGATATTGTAGACATTCTGACAAATATCAATATTGTCGAGAACCATATTTATTAATTATGATATGATACATATGCCCCGATATATATTGTTTAAGACAGATCCATATTCGAGAATTTAAATAAGACGATTATACACGATATGTGTAAATACGCAACCCTAATAAATCTAAAGTTATAGAATAGAGACTTGTGAAAATAATTATTACAAATGCTAAAACTATTACACTTGTTTATATCTTATATGTTATGTAAATCAACAAGAGTCGAGTTTCTGATGATCGATTAACCATGACAAGAATTCAAGTGATATACAAATCCGTTGAACTAATTTTGTCCAAAACGGATACATGCGTAGAAAATATATATATATATATATATATATGTGATGGAATTATTAAATTATGTATAAATGAAACTTATATTAAAAATATTCATATTTATTCATGTAATCGAAATAATTATATTTGATGACATAATAAACTTACTCACATAGGTCATCGTAAAATTAAACTGACAGTAAAAACTAAACTTACAAATTATAAAGTAGGTCCACACAACAAAAATATAAATTATATGGATGTAAAGTGATAAATCAGCTTTATAAAATATTGAAAGATTCTCAAAATGTTAGACTAAATTTATAGTGATTTATTTACATTAAATAACATAATAAATCGTGATGGTAAAATATACTTAATAATTTTTAATAAGATGATTACTATATAATTGTTTTTATTTATTTTCCTAAACATAAAGATTAAGATTTTAGTGTATTTAAAATTTCATAAGTGAAAGTTACAAACCTATTAGACATTAAGATTTATATTTTAAGAAAGATGATGCATAATTTTGAAATATTATGTTTCAGTAAAATGTATGAGATAGTTCATTAATGTTTGACACCATTAATGTTGTAACAAAATATAATACTAAAACAAACGAATATAATTTCAATCAAAATGTGTAATGCTATGTTAGTTAGATATAAATTACATAGTAATTTATGCGGTAAAACTACTTTAACAACATGTCATACTATTAATCATGCATCATCTTGTGCTAACATATACTGAATCAAAGTTGTGTATGTTTGTTTAATCATTTTATGGTCTAAACAATCACATGAAAAGTGGCATAAAAAGTTTAATCATGCCGGTATATCCAATATGTTTATACATAACAATGATAATATATATATTTATATGTTAAAATCCATAGTGACGCGATGATTATTGTTTGTTTATATATATACGACTTACTTATTTTAACTAACGACCTACATAATATTATATGAAAAAAAAATTCATTTTCCTCAAGATGAAGAATTTTAAAAAATATATCAAAACAAAAATAATTTTAAATGTGAAAATTATTCTCTTAAGTAAAATTTACTTTGTTGAAAAAATAGTTTAAAACTTCAATATAAAAAAAGAAATATATTGAGATATACATTTCATAGACAATTAGTAAAATTGAACAAATTCAGAATATTGGAACGTAATTTAAAATATTTCGGAGTAGTCGAAAAATATCAAATAATTTTTATTATTATTCTAATTTTTCTATAGTACCTAGGAGGTACATAAATGCAAGTTGGTACACCAACCTAGCCAAAATTTAAATTGACTATATGATTAATGTTAACATACATGCAATGTTAATTCTTATGATTTACCTAAACTAACATGTATATCATAACTATAGAAGCATATTTTATAACTTTAATCGCAACATGAAAAGAATCCAAACGGTTTAAAGATATATTATTAGAACATCATCCACTTCATGTGAAAAATAGCAATACAATTATATTGATAGTTTAACAGCATTATATATGTCCTATAATGGAATAATAAAAATCTAAGCACATTTGTCTAAGACATGAGTACATGCGTCAATTGGTTATAAATAGAATCATAACATCTTATATGTATATTGTAGTTAAAAATTAGGGAATCTGTTTACCATTACTTCAAGAATTGGTAAAGTCATTATTATAAAAGATCCAACAGATTAGTTAGTTAGTTGTAAAAGTAGTTATAAGTCAGTTTTATAGTTGTTAGGCCTTTGAGATCAGTATAGGAGTTAGACTAAAGAAAATCATTTTGAGACAAATTGAGTTGTGCGTAATTTTCTGATTGGTGAAAGATTGTAACATACGTTGATTTAATAAAACTATTTATTGGGTCTTTTCACAACAAATGGTATCAAATCTGGTTTCAGCTCATTAGAAGTAAAAAATAAAACTACTTTAGGGTTCATCTGTAATATTGATTAATGAATATGAGGATCTTGAGGATCGGTCTGAGCGTACTTGTAAGAAACCAAAGACTTCACTTAATGGGATAAGAAGACGCATACAATGTTTGTTCAACGTTAGATACAAAGAGAATCAAAAAATCTGATAATTATCCTTCCAACCATTTTGAACACCAAAAAATTGAACTTCAAAAAACTGTCTTATCAATCAACACCTTGTACATGACATATATTATACTCTAACAAGTCATTACTGAAGATACGCATATGGTGTCTAGAATAATATGGAATAATTATAATTTTTGTTAAGTAAAAGTTTGTTGGGTTTAAGATGGATCCAACCGAGAACTTGGAACAAAATCTAGATTAGTTTAAAAAAAAAAATATAATCCAGATGTTCCCAATGAACACAAAGAACTAAATCATGTTAAGGTCTTTAGATAAATGTAAAGTTATAAACTTCAGTCAGAGCTAAAGTTCAAAACATCAAACTGAATATGTAGAAGTTGATTACCATGAGCTAGATATTCCCAATAAAGGTGAAGAGCTTCAAAATTACCAACTAACCATATATAAGGAAATAAAATAAACTAAACCACTTAATAGGTGATTTGGCTGATATTACATGTTATTATTTAAGTATGGTTGATGATATTAATGACGTTGAACCTAGTAGCTATAATGGAATAATTAATGATAAACATATTAGTAAATAAATTAAGGAAATAGATGATGAATTTACATCTTAGTGAAAAACAAACATGGACCTTAATGTACAAAATAAAATAAAAAGTCGTTAGTTTAAATAGATTTGTTGGAGGAAACATGGATACATGGAGTTGAGAAATCAAGGTTCAATGGTCGTTTGGTAACAAAAGGGTTTAATCAACAAGAGGGAATATATTTAATTGAATTATACTCTCCGGTTGTAAAACACACTTCAATACATATGTTATTAGCTTTGATGATTGAGTATGATATGAAATTAAAATATTTAGACGTTAAACTTATTTTTACATGGTAATCTTTAATAGAAGATCTATATGACACAAACTGATGTTTATATTATCGTATGGATAAAAAGTAAAGTATTATAGTTGAAGAGATCATTGTATGAACTCAAACAATCACCTAAAATGTGGCACCAAAGGTTTTATGATTCCATAATCAAAGTTGGTTTCAAGAAAATTTCTTATAAAAACTTATATATTTCAGATGGTAAGTGGTGATGCTGGCATTCTCTTAGTGCTACGTGCTGATGACATGCTACTTGCATCAACTAACAAACATCAAATTCAAAGTTTAAATGAATAACTTAACAGTAAGTTTGAAACAAAGGATTTGTACAAGGCTAAGAAAATTATGGTCATGCATATTGAAAGGGACAAATGTGATTCAATATTTTTTTGTATCTAATAAAGGTTATTTGAAGAAATTTCGTGATAAAATTTTTTCTATGCTAGCTACGATATAGGCTACAACACATTTAGCTCAATATTTTAGACTATTAGTTGAGATATATTCTATAAAATATTTATAAAAATAGAAAATATATTAAGTGACTTAAGCTAATACAGTTGGCAGTATAATGTACTTGATGGTATGCACTAGACCTGATATTGCACATGTGATACATGTACTTAGTAAATACGTGGCCAATCCATGAAAATAACATTAGGAAGTTGTACAGTGGTTACTTTAATATGTGAAAGGGACCTCAAATATTGGGTTGTTGTATCAGAAGTCTCATGGTGATCGAGTCAAGATATAAATATATTGTGATTCTAATTACTTATGTGATTTGAATAAAATGAGGTCCTTATTTGGTTTTTTACATTATTTGGTAACACCATAAACCGTAAAGCTTACCTATAACTAGTGGTTGCACTATCAATTACCAAGGTTAGTTGAGTATATGGTAATTTTTATAGCAACCAAGAAATCATTATAAATGATAGATTTGGTAGATAAATTCAGAGTAAAGCAAGCTAGCGCGCTAATACTAGTCATAATGCAATATGTCTGGAAAATAATTACACATTTAATAAGAAGCTAAGCATACTGACATCATGTATTCTTTTATCAGACAATGAATTTTGATTAAGAAGCTGCAGATCGACGCTGAAGATAATCTTGCTGAGTCGATTACCAAACCAATTAAAACTGTCAAGTTCAAAAAATGTTTAAACTTGATATGGGTTACTCTATTTAAACACAAATACTAAAGTTTACTGTTGGTAATGAGTTAGATATTTGAAGAGAAACTAATTTATGTACCAAGGTGGATATTATTATAATTGGCCCATCATATTAGTTAGTTAGTTCTAAAAGCAGCTACAAATCAATTTGTTAGTTCACATACTTTTGAGAGCAGTAAGTACTTAGATTAAAGAACATCATTTTAAGAGAACTTGTGTTGTGAGTGATTTTATGATTGGTGATAGAATTATAACTCGTATTTATTCAAAAAATATTTCTCGTGTTCTTTTCATTATATTCATCTTTAGAAATATATGATTAAATTTCTTACAATGAAAAACTTTGCTAACATTGGCTACATTTAAGCATTAATTTTTTAATGGATTATAACAAATCAATAAAACCAGTTTCAAGGTATATAGTAAGTTTGGTTATATGATGAAAATGGTGGTCTTTATTGAGTAGATTGTTAACTTCCTGACACTTTCTATATTGAGTCTAAGTGTGATATGTATTTCTAAATATAACAAAAACACTATAAAAATCATACATGTAAGAATTTTGAGATTATGACACATTTCATGAGACTTGTTTGATCTTAATATACTTTTTAATGAATAAGACCATAATAGTGTGAAAAGAAAACAAAAATGATGCATTAATGATGATTTTTGTGGGTGTAAGATCATCGGTTTTGGACCTGGTTCCACTTCCGATTGTATAGAGGAAGTTCAACCACTACATGAGTCTGAAATTGGATGAGAGTCTGGTGTTTCAAGAAATTTAAATGATCAGATGTGAGAGTAACAAGATCTTGACAATTATCAACCGAGGTTTTTTTAAAACTAAAACATTTGATGATGCTATAAAAAACTATGATAAAAAGAAGTGTTTTATGACCATGAAAGAAGAACTGAGATCTCTTAAGAAAATGATCACCTGGATTCTTGTGAAGCAGTCGAAGGGCCGCAAACTGGTTGAGAGTAAATGGATATTTAAGAGGAATTCATGTATTCATGGTATCGATTACCTATATACAAGACTAGGCTCATAACTAAGGTTTTTACTCAAAATGAGGGTGTCTATTTCAATGAGATATTCTCACCACTTGTGAAACAAACCTCCATCAGGGTTCTATGGTCAATTGTTGCTAGATTTGATCTTGAGTTAATTCAAATGGATATTACCATTTCCTTCTTATGTGATGAATTGTAAGAGAAAACTTACAGATGTCAGCCGAAAGGGTTTGAAAAAGAGAAGGATATGGACATGTTTTTGTTAAAGAGACCCCTACATGTGATATAATGCCATTAGGGTATATGGAATCCGATTATGCATGATGCCTCGATACAAGAAAATATCGTATGAGTTATCTATTTACTATGCTTGGAGGGCTGATTAGCTAAAAGTCTTGTATATATAAAGTCGTTGCACTTTCATCTACATAAGTCGAGTATATGAATGCTATGGAAGCCATGCATGAATCTATTTAGCTTAAAATATTGTTGAGTTAACTCGCGAGTGTAGAACAATATGTTGTTATGTTGTCTGATAACACTAGTGTTATTTATTTAAGAAAGAATCTGAAGTTTCATAAGCGAACTAAACATGTAGATATCAAGATTCACTTCATCCAAGACGCAGTGGAGAGAAATCAAATGAATGTGACTAATATTTCTAGTAAGAGAAACCATTCAGATGTTCTGACCAAGATATTTCCTAATTTAAAGCTCACGAACTGCATGAGATTTATGTAAGTATGGGGTGCAGGTAGACTAATTTCTAAAGAGTATAACATTAAATGCAACTAGTATTGGAGTTAGTATTAGCGTATGTGGAAAATTATTAGGTGCATATTAGAAGTAAATCATCAATAGAGGTACTAGTAAATAACTATATGGGCGTAGTTGGATCTTCCGATTAATTGTACAGACAAAAAATGTTGAAACTCTTTGGGTGAAGTTTGAGTCGCGACTAGAAGTAGATACGTTGGGTGAAACCTAAGGGTTGAGACAAACTGATAAAACTGTTGATTATTGAGTCAAATGAGATATGGTTTGGTATGAAGTAGGCTGGCCTTAAGCAGGTTGTGCCTAAGCAAGTTGGTCCGAAGCAATCTTGTCCAAAACGAACTGGACCCAAACATACTGTATCGAAGAATAAGAGATGAACCGAAGTGGATACTTTTACTTGCTAGGTTTCTTATTTAATTATGTCTCTTATTTTGGCCTTTTTGTATTTATTCGATTTTCTAATTGATTAGATTTCTTAATAATTGGTTCTTTAATATTATTTATGTTTCCTATTAGTTCTCGATTTACTATTTATGAGGTTTCTTATATTAAAGGATTATGATCTTATTATGTCGTTGTTTAATGAGCTTTAATATGGAGTGTTATGTTGAAGAATTATGGATTTTTTTAAACCTATAAATAGAATATTATTTGCTATAGACTACATGATTAAGGGATACCAAGCGACAAACATTCATATCTATGAAGATGTTATTAATTTCCCGCCACATGCCATGTCGACGTTATAATTTCACATGTGTACTCTGAAATTTGCACTATGATTTTTTTACTTTCTCACATATTTGACACATAACTTTTGTGTTATTTCACTTTCAATTTAACATAAGTACTCAACATCAACACCCATCACAACTAAACGAACATGCAAATATACGCATTCATCGCCCAGTCTTTTGATAATTATTTCATGCCCTCAATCCTTCCGTCATACTTCAACATGGATTACGAGGGTTAATTCAAGCCCCAGTAGATTATAATATAATGCCTATAATTTATAGTCATTCTCTTATTATTTATTAAAGACTATAGGGCTACTCAAGTCATACCACCCGAGTGAGCAAGTTTTCTCAAATCAACCTTGAATACTTATTTCTTCATTCTTCAACAAGGACTACAAGGTACTACATCGTATCCGTAAATAACAAAAAAAATTTATTTTTCTAGTAATACTATGGACGACAAATCAAAAAAGCAAACAACATCAAAGTAATATTCAAAATTTTAGCAACATGCTACATGTTCTGATATTATTTTTTTCCTAAAAAAATAGAGATTTTTATCCTCAAGTGAGGTGTTTGACCGATGCTTTTTTTAATGTAAGCGGGAACATGATCAGTAAAAGTTAGTCTAGAGAGATGTCTTTAAGGTTAGCTTGGTCATAGTAAAAACCCAATCTAACAAGGTAGTTAGAGACTATTAGGAGTTTAGTCAAAATATGCTGTTATACTGCTTGGTATAATTTACGAATGATTATTCGACATCAGCCAAGATGAGCATTAAAGACACTCAACAAGCTTCAACAAGCATATATAAACAAAAGCGTTAACGAACATTGGACTTCAGTGAGATAGTCATTTCTCGATTCTTTTGCAAGGACTACGAGGGACTACTAATAAATGTGGATCTCACCTGCACTATTGATGCATTCTCACTAACAACCCACTAGGAGACCGATGTCTCATCACCGCCCGTGCCAATAGTCTAGCATGTTATCTAATGGTGATTGCCTCTTGGCCGATCTCTCCCCTACTGATGGCCACGCGGCTGATCCCGTGACTTGGCTGAAGCTGCAAGTCAGTTACAACGACATTAATAACCTCAAATGTTACATTTTTAATACTTTAAACACATACAAACAAATGTATCAGGGTGTTACAATCTTTCATAACCATGATAGTAATCAATACTCTAAGGGAAATATGCTAATTTCCTGTCAAATCAGATAAAAAGAAAAAAAAAAGGAAAGGAAAGCACAAGAACAAAAGTGAAATCAAAGACACAATTGTTAACGGAGTTCAGCATATTATGCCTACGTCTCCGGACCTGCTGCAGATCGATTTTATTAGGAAGAACACAGTGACTGCCGTTTCTAGTGAATACACAAAACCCTAACACTAGGTTTTATAGAGACTGTAACACTTAAAGAAGGGAAAAATATTACAGTCCTTAATGTGTAATTTATAACCCCCTAAAATTACACTGTCTTTTCAATTCACTCCAGTTCTCTTTAATGTGCTTACCACTTGCCTCATCTCCACTGTTTTCACATTCTACTTGAAGGTTATGATATATCTTACTCAAGTGATGGCAAGCACTGGCTTCATTGGAAATGCAGATAAGTTCAGAAAAACTTAACAATCTCCCACTTGAAGACTGGTTTCAACCTGTCTTCACACCTTGATCTATGCAGCAGATCTTTCTGGTCTTATTACTCTTGTAGACCAACTGAAGCTGAACACAACTTCAGTTTTTCAATGGCTACTGTCTTTGTCAACATATCAGCTGGATTCTTGCTTCCTTGGATCTTTTCCAGTATTAGCACCTCATCTTCCAATAAAGATCTAATGAAATGATAACGAAGACTGATGTGCTTGGTTCTTGAATGAAATGTTGAATTCTTCGCCAATTGAATTGCACTTTGACTATCACTATGCAGAACGTTGTTCTTCTGTTTGAATCCCAACCCGGTCAACAAACCTTGAAGCCATATCATCTCTTTACTAGCTTCGGTCACTGCTACATACTCAGCCTCTGTAGTTGATAAAGTGACAATTTTTTGTAATTTTGACATCCAACTAACAGCTGTAGTTCCAACAGTAAATATATAACCGGTAGTGCTTTTCCGGTGATCAACTTCACCTCCAAAATCTGCATCTACATAGCCTTGTACCTTTAACTCACCCTTACCAAAGTACAAACACTTTTCCATGGTACCTAGTAGGTACCTCAAAATCCATTTGACAGCTTCCCAATGAATTTTCCCTGGGTTTGACATAAACCTACTCACAACTCCCACTGCATAACTAATGTCTGGTCTTGTACAGACCATTGCATACATCAAACTTCCAATAGCTGAGGCGTAAGGAACCTTAGCCATGAAGTCTTTTTCTTCATCTGTCTTAGGGGATTGATCCTTGGATAAACGAAAGTGACCTGCCAATGGTGTACTAACTGGCTTTGCATCACACATGTTAAATCTCTTCAAAACGCGATCGATGTACTCTGACTGAGATAACTGCAGAACTTTTCTATGCTTATCTCTTATGATTTGCATTCCAAGAATCTTCTTCGCCGGACCCAAGTCCTTCATGTCAAATTCTTTTGACAATTGTAGCTTCAATCTTCTAATATCATCCATATCTGAACCTGCTACTAACATATCATCAACATAAAGTAGCAAAATGATATAACTGGACTTACATCTTTTAAAATAGCAACAGTGGTCCGCATTACACTTCTGAAAACTCTCTTTGTGCATAAAACCGTCAAATTTCTTGTACCACTGTCTTGGAGCTTGTTTTAAACCATACAAACTTTTCTTAAGTCTGCATACCATGTTTTTTTTCCCTTCTTTTAAGAAACCTTCTGGTTGATACATGTATATCTCCTCATCCAAATCCCCGTGAAGAAATGCAGTCTTCACATCTAACTGTTCAAGATAAAGGTCTTCAATGGCAACAATACTCAACACTGATCTAATAGTATTGAGCTTCACAACTGGAGCAAAAATATCGGTGTAATCAATTCCTTCCTTTTGCTGGAACCCTTTGACAGCTAGTCGTGCTTTGTATCTCTTAGAGCCATCATGCTCATCTTTCACCTGATACACCCATTTGTTATGAAGTGCCTTCTTACCCATTGGTAACTCAGTTAGATCCCATGTATCATTTGAGATTAAAGACTTCATCTCATTTTTCATAGCAAACTCCCACTTACTAGCATCACTGGTCTGGCAAGCTTCATCATAGCATTCAGGTTCTCCTCCATCGGTAAGTAACAGATAGTTCAAGTATCTCCTGTTGGGTACATGAGGTCGGGAAGATCTTCGCAAAACAGGAACTGCCTCGGTCGGCTGTAAGGTATCAGATTGCTGTCGATCGGTTTGTCCAACGGACTCTCCTTGTTGAGGGGTTAATCTGATCGGCTCTAATTCTTGACTATCTGGGACTCCCTCGATATCTGCAAATACTGATTCATACGGCTTTGAGTCATTTGCTTCAATTTTATGTCTGTCCTTGTACATCACTGTTTCATTGAAGATCACATCTCTGCTTCGTATCATCTTCTTGTTCTCCTCATCCCAAACACGATAACCGAACTCATCTTCGCCATAGCCGATCAGGAAACATTTTTTCGATTTCGGATCAAGCTTGTTCCTGCCTTGGTCACTTATATGAACATATGCTGTACAACCAAAAACTCTTAGATGTCATAATTTTATATCCTTACCACTCCATACCTCCTCGGGTATTCGATGTTCTAAGGGAACCGACGGGCCTCGGTTAACCAGGTAAGCCGATGTATTGATTGCTTCTGCCCAGAACTGCTTCGGTAAACCAGACTGTATTCGAATGCTTCTGGCTCTTTCTGTCAACGTTCTATTCATACGTTCGGCAATACCATTGTGTTGAGGCGTACCTGGAACGGTTCTCTCCATCCTGATACCATGCTCATAGCAAAAGTTCTTGAATTTGGTGTCCTCATATTCACCACCATTATCAGTTCTTAGCTTTTTAATCTTCAGACCTGTCTCATTCTCAACCATAGATTTCCATCTCCTAAAAACATCAAACACTTCAGATTTATGCTTCAGAAAATAAACCCATACCTTTCGAGAATGATCATCGATAAATGTCACAAAATAGTGTTTCCCTCCTATAGATGAAACAGTTGTTGGCCCCCAAACGTCAGAGTGAACAAGCTCCAGCTTTTCTTTCTTTGGGGTTCTACCACTCGTCTGAAAACTGACCCTTTTTTGTTTTCCAAGTATGCAATCTTCACACATGTCTATATCGACTGACTTCAGACCTGGAAGCTTCCCATTTGAGTACATAATTTTCATACCC
This sequence comes from Limnanthes douglasii subsp. nivea, assembly GCA_036936605.1. Taxonomy (NCBI): domain Eukaryota; kingdom Viridiplantae; phylum Streptophyta; class Magnoliopsida; order Brassicales; family Limnanthaceae; genus Limnanthes; species Limnanthes douglasii. The sequence goes on along the minus strand of JAUPFV010000001.1, from coordinate 20,294,466 downwards.
TTCACACTCATATGGCCAAGCCTCTGGTGCCAAACATTTGGATTTTCGTTTCCTGCTGCTATTGTAATTGAACAGCTCGTCTCTGCTGTCTTGTAAAGAGTACCACTCTTCTTTCCGCGAGCAATCGTCATTGCTCCCTTTGAAATTTTCCAATTGTCACCATAGAAGATCGTACTATAGCCTTCGCTAGCCAACTGCCCTACTGAGATTAAGTTCTTTCTCAGACTGGGGATATGTCTGACATCTTTCAGTTCCCATACAGACCCATTCAACTTAATCTTCACAGTACCTTTACCAATAATATCACAAGGTTGATCATCACCAAGATATACTTTTCCAAGGTTACCAGGTACATACCTCTCGAAGAATTCTTTCTTCGAAGTCGCGTGAAACGATGCTCCGGAGTCTAATACCCAAGACTCTTCCCTGCTTTCTAAGGAGCATATTAACGCATCGTCTCCTTCTGAAGTGATATTTGCCTCTGTCTTCTTCTCTTGTTCCTTTGGTTCTCTCTTGCACTGAAATTTAAGGTGCCCGGTCTTCCCACAATTCCAACACTCCATGTTTCTCAACCCCTGGGAATTTTTAGGATTCCTAGACTTGGACCTCCAGTCTCTTGATTTGCCTCGGTAGTTCGATTTACCACGTCCATATACTCTGGTTGAATTTCTTCCTCTTGATTCTGTCTGTAAGACTGAGGAGATTGATGACTCACCTGATTCTCTCCTTCGAATCTCTTCACTGAGAACTAGGTCACGAACATCGTCAAATTTCAACTTATTGCTTCCTGATGAGCTACTCACCGCAGTGACAGTAGCATTCCAACTATCTGGTAGTGAAGACAACAGTATCAATGCTCGTATTTCTTCATCAAAATCAATTTCAACTGAACTCAACTGGCTTGTGATTGTATTAAGTTCATTGAGGTGTTGAGCTACCGAAGCGCCTTCCATCATTCGCAAATTGAATAAACGCCTCATCAAGTGAACTTTGTTAGACGCTGATGGCTTCTCATACATACTGGAGAGAGCCTTCATAAGACCCGCCGTGGTTGTTTCCTTTATGATGTTAAAAGCAACGTTGCGGGATAGCGTCAATCGGATGACTCCAAGAGCTTGTCTATCAAGAAGGGTCCAATCTTCATCTTTCATACCTTCTGGTTTCTTTTCTGAGAGGGGTTGATAAAGTTTTTTCTGGTACAGATAATCTTCAATCTGCATCTTCCAGAACCCAAAATCTACACCATCGAATTTTTTTCGTCTCACCTTTCCTTCGTCTGTAACCATTGCTCCCACTCAAATCTGATTTCCTTTGGATCGCTACCAACCTGGCTCTGATACCAGTTCTAAGGGAAATATGCTAATTTCCTGTCAAATCAGATCAAACAAAAAAAAAAGAAAAGGAAAGCACAAGAACAAAAGTGAAATCAAAGACACAATTGTTAACGGAGTTCAGCAAATTATGCCTACGTCTCCGGACCTGCTGCAGATCGATTTTATTAGGAAGAACACAGTGACTGCCGTTTCTAGTGAATACACAAAACCCTAACACTAGGTTTTATAGAGACTGTAACACTTAAAGAAGGGAAAAATATTACAGTCCTTAATGTGTAATTTATAACCCCCTAAAATTACACTGTCTTTTCAATTCACTCCAGTTCTCTTTAATGTGCTTACCACTTGCCTCATCTCCACTGTTTTCACATTCTACTTGAAGGTTATGATATATCTTACTCAAGTGATGGCAAGCACTGGCTTCATTGGAAATGCAGATAAGTTCAGAAAAACTTAACAAATACCATGTCATAAATGTAATTTGATATATTTTCCCATATATAAGGACAACAAATTCATGAATAATGACATTTTACAACATTTATACCACTTCATCACTTTTTATACTTATCAACAATAATTCATGTCAATTGATTTCCCAAATTTTCCACATAAATAGACACAATGAACACTATATATCGCAACCATCCGTACGGTTAGGCAGTGACACCCTTGTACAACCCAGCCACTTGCAAAAGGGCGCCACGATAAATAGTCCTTTGATCAATGACTGATATTACACATCCATTCAATGACTCATTTCTTTTTAAAAATAAATATGTATCCATAAAAATCTTCAGCTATATATTCCACCTTCATCACCAACACTAACGTTATCCTTGCATTCATCATAACTCACCCTTAACTTCCATCAAATATCTTTACACCTAAGTTTTGGTCTACCTCCTACCAATATTTCATTCTCATTAAATCTTCGACTGTCAATCTCGACCTTATTAATGTCTTTGCTAATACATATGTCCCAATTACTTTTAGTCCACACCTTGAAATTTGAAACAAAAATAAAAAACACATGCTCAATAATAGTTTGAAATTTGAAAAAATAAAATAATGAATCAATTGGAATATACTAGAAGTTTCATACATATACATATACATTTATATTATATTATATTATATTATATTATATTATATTATAGTTTATTAAAATTTATTAATTTATTAATAATTAAGACGTGAAATATTGTAACACAATTAAAATGGTTTGGGGGTAATTCAACAAAAATTATTAATATTTTAATATTTTAATATATTGGCTGTACTTGAGTTCGACCACCAGTCTAACCAATAATAAATTGATTATATAATAGATCTTTACACGTGCATGTAATATTGTTTTTATGATTTAATTAAATAAACACGTATATCATATGTGACTATAAATATAGAGTTTAACTTTAGTTGCACTAGAAAAATAACCAAAATGATTAAAAGACATCTCGTTGGAAATATCATTCACCCATATGCAAAAAATGACGATTTGATTATATTATGATCGTATAACAACAACATTTGTATATCTTATGCTTACAATAAAAAATATAAACAAACAAGATTAAAACATGAATGTATGTTTTAATTGATTGTATATTGAATTATAGCGGTTTAATATATATTTTATAGTTACAAGTTAGTAAATATGTTTACAAGTTACCTCAAGAATTGGTAAACTCATCTATGAAGAGATGTGACTGAAATTAGTACAATAAAACTTTTTTGGTAATAAATGACTACATATTTCGACTAAAGTAAACATCAGACAAATAAAAAGAGGTTTCAAGATATATACTAATTGTAGTTTCATGATTGAATATGATTGTTATTTTTTGGGTACATGTTAAGTTCATAGAATTTTCAACATGACTCGTATATTTCTAAATATAACAAAAAAACCATAACAATCATATTTATAACTCTTTTGAGATGATAGATTCAGTCATAAGAGTTCTTTCAATATATTTTTTTTGGCAAATACACAAACATAATAGTGCTAAAATAAAATAAAATATAAATCATTAATGAAAATGTTTATGTATGTAAGGCCGTCAGTTCTGTCCTAGAAAAGTATGGTTTAAAATTGCCACTACGAAACTGTCTGATAAATTCTTGTTATTTTTATACTATGATAAAAAATACGACATTACTCTTAATAAAAAATGGTAGAATATGATTTATTTTTAAGTTTCAAGAAGAAATCCAAATCATATATCTATTGTACAAAAGAACTAGTTTTTTCAGCTTATAAAATGAGCATTTAACAACCGTGAAATTTCATAAAGTTCAATTGTTAATCTTTTGTGGTAAGAGTCTAGAGTATAGTGTTTACTTTCAGCTTAAGTGTATCGCTTTGAATTTATTCCATGCTTTCCTCTAATAGCAGTCGGTACGCCGTAACAAACTACTGCAACACCAGTCAAGAACTGTGAAATGTAAACTTTCCTCGCCTCAGCCAAGAATAAACTCATTGTTCGTATATGCTCGCATTTAGTACTAGACGATCCAGACCCATCGATGCTTATAGTATCAGGATTGGATCTTTCGTTCCACCGAGCTGTGATGAATTCGTTTCCAATACGGTTCATATCTTTGCTCGTAATGTCCCATAGACAGGCGGTAACGATGGGACAACCAGTTAACAAATAAGTAATTGGAGCACCACGTGAAGTATAACAGCCGTTGAGTTCTAGAGAACCACTACTACATTCCATGAGTACAGTGACCAGACAATTATCTAACTTTTCTATAGCATTTGAGTCGTACTATGTTAGAATATCATTGAATAGATTCACAAAGAAAACATATCCAAAATCAAAATAAAATTTGAATTTGAAATGCATATGCGTCGTAAAAAAAAACGTGTTATACCAAATACTAACCATTGTAACAATACGTGGTGTCGTACCAAATATTATGATAAGTTGTGTATTTGCCCATCATGACAAAAAACGTGTTTTATATCGCATCATAAAAAATACAATTTATATTGATAATGTGAACATAGAATTCATATATGAAACAGCCATCACTTTGTCGCCATGACAACCATGTCAACCTATATGTTACTACTACATCAAATGACCAAATTACATTGATGATTTTAGTCTCCTTTAGCTACCTATAATGGCAGGCAGGCAGGCAGGCAAGGCACCACAGCTATACATGAATTGATCAGAAAACTGTGTCGTTTATCGAGTATTACGTGCAAGGACAGGTGAGTTTATCAAAACCTTGGACTACGCAACAAATTTACATATATCCAGATTTTGAAAATTTCTCTCCCTCTCCAAAAGAGACGTTACAACGCCTTTATTTTTAAAGCATATATTTTTTTAAATTTTTATTTCCATTACAAAAAAAGAAACCATTGTCTCTCTCTCTCTCTCTCTCCCCATTTATTGTCTTGAACTACACACGACCCACCCTCTCTCTCCCTCTCTCTCTCTTCACAAGTCTCTGCGATTTCTTAATGCTCTCTCTCTCTAAATGATATCCAATCAGCGACCTAGCTGAATTTGCAGGAGAAACAGAAGATCCAGGCAAATTCTTCATCTTTCAGATTGTTTTCAAGTAAGCTTTTTATAAAAATTTCGTGTTCTTTCGCTTCTCATTTTCCGTTTGGAAGTGTGAATCAAAGCAATTTCTGTTTCTATTTCTGGATTTAAGTGAATGTATAACGCTTGCTACTTTTGAATTTCGAGCAATGGAATAGAGTTAGCTGTTCATCGATCTGTTTTTGATTGTACGTTCGGATTTATTTGTTTGTTTGTTTGTTTGTTTCGTAGTTGCAATTCGAAGTTAGGAATGTTAAGCTTTTCATGATGTCTTTAGTTTTGTAGCTAGATGATATGAAAATAGATAAGAAAAAGGAAATGCGATTTTGAATTGTTAAGTGGAGTTCCAAACCCTAATTTTATTTGAAAATCTAGGGTTTATGTGAATTAGGATAGAAAAACCCATTTTAGTTGTATTTAGTTTTAGTTTTAGTTTTAAATCCTTTTATGGAATTTCAGATGGGCTTGGTGGAACCTCTGGTGTCAAAGTTTCTTTGACTTGTAACCTTTTGAGGTAGGTTTGAGGTTCGTTTGAGAAGATGGTGGTTGATAAAGAAAACACTAAAGGTGGAGGAGGAAGGTATGTAGGTGGGTTTTTTCAGCTGTTTGATTGGAAAGCGAAATCGCGGAAAAAATTATTCTCTAGTAAATCCGAGTTTTCAGGTAATGTTTTGTTTCGTTTTTAGTTTGTAAAAACATGTGAAAGCGAGTGTAATTGCTTATGCTCTTTTTGTCTGTTTTGCATAGAGCAATCGAAACAAGGAAAAAAGAGCGATGGCAATTTGCCTATGACAAAGCTGAATCTGGTTAGAAAACGTCCGACTTGTCTCGTATCGTTTTATTAAATGTAGATATGAAAGATGTCTAATGTTATGATTATAGCAGGTAGATGACGATGAAACAGGAGTAGCTTTGAGTGTTAAGGGAGGTAGTGATTATAGTTGTGCTTCATCGGTGACAGATGACGATGGATACGGTGCTAGACCACCTGGTGTTGTGGCGAGGCTGATGGGTCTCGATTCTTTGCCTGTTACAAACAACAGTGAGCCTTATTCGTCTCCTTTGTCCTATACACAGTCTCTTCACGATGCACCTATTCGTAGGAGGAATGTCGATTATCACGACCATGATCTCGTCTACTCGGGAAATCTGCTAAATAAAGTAGAGGCACACCAAGTCAGGAACTTTGAAGAGTTAAAACCGCAGAGGATTGTTAGTAGACCTATTGAGAAATTCCAAACAGAAGTATTGCCGCCTAAGTCGGCTAAATCGATACCGCTCACACACCACAAACTCTTATCTCCTATTAAGAGTCCAGGATTTATTCCATCTAAGAATGCTGCACATATAATGGAAGCAGCTGCTAAATATATAGAGCCTGGACATCATGCTCCTCCTAAACCCAGGATGCCATCAGTCGGTTCTTCTTCAGGGCCGTTGAAAATTCGCTATCCGAAGGAGAAAGCAGAGCAGAAAATGCCTCCGTTTGGATCTAGTTCGATTCCATTTAAGGTTAGAGAACAAACGGAGAAAGTTGAAATTACTACTCATAGAACGTATAAGCCAGCTGAAGCTTATCAGCGACCGGTTGAATCAAACGCAGCTAAGTATCTCAAGGGACAGTCTTTGAACAAGAGTTGGAATGGTTCGGCAGATACGTCACTTAGACAGCCTGATATAGAAGAAGCTTCTTCTGCTTTAAAGAACAGAAATAAGTCAGTCTCGCTTGCTATCCAAGCAAAAGTCAACGTACAGAAAAGAGAAGGTCTGACTTCAAGCAGCGGTCAGACTTCATCTGGGATCAAAGAACAACAGGCTGAAGCAAGGTCAAGTCAGGTCTTTAAGAGCCAACCAAATTTCCAAAAGAAATTGTCTAAGAAACCTTCAGCCCATAATGGTTCCAGTGCACTTAGACCGAATAGTCAGAAACAAAACAGTACAATTGACCGAAACAAACTACCTTCAAAGACCTCAGGTTCCGGTTTGCAGGGCAGAAAAATGACGTCTGGTGATTCTTCTTTGGGAAAGAACAAAACAGCGATTAAAGTTTCTGGGAACTCAAGAACAGGAACCAGGAAGTTGGACTTAGCCACGACAGACGGCGACAAGGACGTATCTTATTCCGATACAAAGAACTTCCCTCGTAAGAAGCGGCTGATTAATGGGGAGTTCCATTTCGAGAAAACTCAGGCAGTAAATAGTTTATTCACTGTAAACAACAATAAAAAGACAGTCCAGACTCAGCCTCTGAATGACAGACATTTTACTTGGGCCGAGGAGAGCAAAAAGAAAGGTTCTGATGTTGTTTCGTTTACTTTTACTGCCCCTTTGAGTCGATCAACCCCTGCTTCCAAAACATTGAGTCAGCTTGAACGAAAACATAACAACCCTTGTATGGATAATAGAGGAAAAAGATTACTGCTTGATACAGATAACATGCAATTATCGTCAGTCGGATATAATGTGATGGGGGGAGATGGTTTGAGTATGCTTCTGGAGCAAAAACTAAGGGAGTTAAGCTACGCCGTTGAGAATTCACAGCGTGATAATGTCAAAGCAAGATCAACTTCTAACTTTTCATCGGTTATACCAAATTCGACTGCTGCTTTTGGTATAACGAACCATAATCATCAACTCACTGATAAATTGGATAGTCCGTGTGAGTCCGAGTTCTCCTCTGCGGACCCCTCAGCTCTGAGTTGGAGAGATAATTTTCAGGTATTGCTGGTTTGGTAAATCATGATAATGGTTAACGTAAATATTGCGAGAAATTTAATTGAAGCTAATTGTGTGTAGCATTTTTTTGTTCACAAGTTTGCAACTGTACTTTATTACTATCATACGTGAAAATATTGATGCCAGTTGAAATTGTCCAGGGAGCTGACGAAATGGATGAGTGTAGCAGCAACCGCATTGACACCAGAAAATTGCACCTTGATTGTCGCCAACCAAGTCCAGTCTCTATTCTTGAACCTTCTGTTTTTACTGAAAGTTGCAATTCTTCGGATAGCACCTATAGTAGTAGCAATGCAGAAGGTTAGACTGTTACATTGATCGGTTATATGATCTTAACCCTTTTGTTACTGAAATCTTATCTACTTTTTCTTTCAGAAAGCAAACATTGTTCGTCTTTTCAAGCTCAGGAAATTCTCGGCTGTAGTCCTGTCAAGAAATTCCACCCTTTGGAAGCTGACATAGACCTATCAGATTCAGCTTCTTCCGTGTCAGCTGTAACCGTTTCAAAGAAAAATGCTGAATCAACCGAATGGGAACTCGAATACGTGAAACATATACTCTACAACGTCGAATCGATGTCCGAGGACTTTGCTTTAGGCGAAACCCACAATGTCGTAAATTCTCAGCTCTTTGACCAGCTAGAAAGTCGAAAAGTTGTGGGATCAGGGTCTAGGCTAACAAGAAAGCTTCTTTTCGATTGTGTGAGTGAATGCTTTGATATAAGATGCACGAGTTATGCAGGTGGAGGTTGCGTAACATTCGCGGGAGGTGTGCCGGTGTTGAAACGGAAAGATAGGTTAGCCGAGGAAGTGTGTAGATTGATTTCGGGGTGGAAAGGCATGTCTGATAGCTTGGTGGATGAGTTCGTAGATAAGGACATGAGTTGCCAACGTGGAAGATGGCTCGACTTTGAGGTTGATGGATTTGAGATCGGAGTAGAGATTCAGTGTCAAATGCTCGACTCTTTGGTTGATGAAGTTGTGGCTGATTTTTTGAAGTGGTAGTATGTCTGCTGTATAATTGGAAAAACAAACTATATTCTTCTTAGATCTTAATTGCTATTGTTTAGGATGATTGTTTGTCAGTTCAAAGTGTTAGTGTTCATTTGTTTCAATCCTGTATTCTGTCTTGATTCGGGTTTGAAATGATTCTCTCAAGTTCATAGTAAAATTTGTGCTTTGAATTTTTTTGGGCCATGCTGCTATATGTTAGGAGTAGTTGGGTCAGATCTGGTTTGCGCAAACTTTATAAGTTGCTTTGTCGACCAGATTCTGTAGGAAATCTGTTGCATTTTGGATAATATAAACCAATATAAATTGTGCAACAACGCTTATGACTACGGTTTATTTTTGGTATGAAATGGTCATTTTTACTGAATCCATCAAAAGTGGTGGTTTTTAACAGTAATTCGTTTATGGACTATCGATTTTGCTTACAGATTGTTTTTGAATTTTCAAAAGTTCGCTGGTAGTCCCTGGATTATTCATGTTCCATGACATAGTTTCTGAACTTTTTCCATGACATAGTTTCTGGACTTTTAAAAGTTTTTTTGTAGTCCCGGACTATCCTTGGATAAAGTTAGTCCCATGTTTATTAAGGAGACTAACTTTATTAAAAATAAAAAACCAAAAGACTGACTTTATCGAACAAGAATAGTTGATGAACTATCTGTCACAAAAACTAAAAATCAACACACGCAGAAGAACTAAGTCAAAATGACAGATTTTTAAAATTTCTAAAACTATCTGTCACCAAATTCAAGGATTAATTATGCATGTAACCGTTGCGGACAAACAAAACGAGGTAGTTTAGCAAAAAAAAAATATAAAATACAAATTCCAAAAATGAATATCCAATAATAAAAATGAGACCCTTTCAATCTTGTCATAAAAGAAAAATGTTTCTCTAGAATTACAACAAATGAACTGTATGCACAACAACCCTATAAACCTAATTTTTTTTATCAAGAACCTAAAAAAAAAAGTGAATACCAATTTCAGTATCGCATGCCCAACAAGCTCAGACTTAAGCATGAAGATGTGTTTTTAAAATCCAAATCCTACGAGGTCAAAACAGGGTTTACAAGAATTTCCTTCTTGTTAAATCTATCTATTATTTCTCAAGCCTCTTCAAAACCGGACTCCTGAACAAGATATTCCACAACTACATTACAAGTAAAAGCATCTAGGACGCAACCATTTGCTTCCGCTGCTAAAAGCATGTTTTTGGCTTCATCCACTTTACCCGATTCACACAAAGCTTTTATAAGAGCACTATATGTATAACTATCTGGTTTCAATCCAAACGCGGCTAACGAACCAATAAGCTTTTCTGCTTTCTCTACCTTATTCATTCTACAATAACTTTGAATAAGTGGATTATACGAATAAATATCCGGCCTTAATCCTTTTACTTTCATATTCTCCAAAAGCCTCAAAGATCTATTAACATCACCGACACCACAAAGCGAACGGATTAATATATTGTATGTAACGACGTTGGGTGTAACTCCCCACTCAAACGTTTCACTCAAACAATCTAAAGCATCTTCGATATAGTTTGCTCGACACAAACAGTCGATAACTGAACTAAAAGTGAACTTATCTGGTTTATGCCCCGATTCAAAAAGATTTTTCAGTAATTCACGCACTTTACGCACATCTCCTATTTTTGAATAGCCATTCAATAGGGTATTGAAAGTAACAAGATTAGGAGTAATACCTCTACAACGCATCTCGTTGAACTTCTCTTCTGCCTTGTCTATCAAGTTTGCTTTGCAGAAGCAATCGATCACCATGTTATAAGAGAAGACGTTTGATATAAGTCCATCAATAACCATATGGTTCAAATACCGATCCCCTTCTATAAATTTTCCATCTTTGTATAAAGATTGAAGTACGGCAAGATAAGTACTAAAACTTGGTTTCACTCCTCGTTCGATAAAACTGTCTAATATTATACATGTCTCATCAAGATTCAACTCTTTTATAAGACAGGTGATTGTAAGATTAAACGTCGAACTATCAATACAATAACCTTTCGTTCCAACTTTTTTTAAAAACACAGCCGCTTCTTTCCCCATAGATTTATTCGACAGGCAATAAAGTAAAGTATCGCAAGATAATTTCTCCAAGAACGGTTTATTCTCTATGAACCCTATTAACAACTCGAATGCCTTCCGTGGGGCTGTGGAACGGAAAACTCCGTGAATCAACGATCTTAAAGTAGCTCCATTTGGGATTATGTTTCTCTCTTGCATTGTCTCCACTGTCTTAAAAGCTTCTTCTATTCTTTTTGCATTGCAGAATCCATCGATCAAGATAGTGTAAGTAAAGACATTAGCTTTATGTCCCGATTTCTCCATCTGCTTCACCAACCGAAGAGCCTCATCAACCACACCAATCTTACAGACTCCATGAACGAGTATATTATACGTGAACCTATCAGGTTTGCAATTATCAGATGACATTTCTTGAAATTTCAAATAAGCCAAATCAAGGGAATTTGATTTTACCAATGCATCAATGACTGCATTGTACAACCTTGTACTCGGACTAATACCCAAAAACGAAATTTGCCCGAAAATCTGATTACAATACTTGGCTAATCCTAATCTTCCCCAACTACCAATCAAAACACAAATCAAATCTTCAGTCACTGGACAACCGGAGTTCTTAATATCCTGAAGCAACTCAGCAGTCAATAAAACAGGACCTTTTCTATATAGGGCATTACCTAAAACACCTCGAATAGACTGATCCTTGGCGTAAACCGGGTCGATTTTGGAGACCCAGATATAAAATTTCAAAGGGTGTAATGGGTTTCCTTGATTCTGTAAAACACTCGCAACAAACTGAGGTTTCAAAATCAGTCTCTTAGCTTTCAATTCGTGGTTTAGCAGTAAAAACCAGTCCTTTCTTGACAAAATTTTAGATATGTAACTGTGGTCGATATGTTTAACCCCTAAAGTATCTGAAACTAAGCTAGGTTCGTTGAAGCGAGAGTGTAGCAAAGAAGAGTTACCTTTTGATGGCTGTGCGATGTTTTTAGCTTGACTGTCATTGCTAAATGTTGAGGAATCTGTCGAACTGGGGATTGTTCTGTTTAATTTTTTAGGGTTGAGTGATGCTGGAGAGTAGTGCTTAAGTGCAGACGTTGCCCTAGAAGCTAAAGAAGAAAAACCTCTTCTCATATCCGTGTGCAAGACCTGATAGTCAGACAGAACTAAGGACGGCGTCGATTAAGACATGGAAATAGATTGTATAATACTGATTTTCAGGTATAACTAGAGGTGTCAAACGGTTTGAACCAGCACCAACCCGCACCGTTTAAGTCTGAACCACGGGTTGCAGTCTCGGCGGGTTGCGGTCTCGGCGGGTTGCGGTCTCGGCGGGTTGCTCCTTATGCGGTCTCGGCGGGTTGCGGTCTCGGCGGGTTGCAGTCGTAATGGGCCAGTTTCACAGTTAAACCGCCAGTTCAAACCACCACCAGACGAACCATTTAAGAGCCGTTTACCAGTTCAAACCATCAGCCAAACCATTTAACCATTTAAGAACCGTTTATCAGAATATATTATAATGTTATTTAAAATTAATTTGTAAGTGTTAATTGAATCTAATTTCAATAATTGAGTTAATTATTCTATTTCATGTATTTTAATTTAAATATGTTATCATTTTAATCGAAATTTTATAATCATCAATTATATTTTAAAAAAATAATTGTAATTTGATTTTGATACGTTTGAATAATATATTACTATTAAATAATATATACCTATTAGACATATAATTGTATTAAAATTTTAAATTATTAGGTGATTCTTTAGATTCTTTCAAGCTTGAAGTGTTTATGGTTAGATGAATTATATAGTTTATTGTATTTTCGAACTATTCAATATTAGAAGTTTATATGCATAAACATAAATTACTTGTAAGTTGTAAAGAACAAAATAAAAATTGAAAGCTAGGTAAGTGATTTAAATAACATTTAATAAAAAATAGAAGCAAAACAAACAATTCATTAAAAATAAAAACCAAACAAGTAACATAGTTTTCCAATCAAATAAAAAAGAAAAACATTACAACGATAATGAAAATCAATTGCGAAAAACTAAGGAGCTTCATCGTTGTTGTTGTTGTTAGGTGATGGACCTTGCAAATGCATGTTCTCCATCATCTGTCGCATATACTCCGACTGTTGGGCTTGAGAGTTTGCAAATCGCTCATTCCATTGATCTTGTCCATGATGCCACTGCTCGTATTGACCATGCCACTGCTCGTATTGACCATGCCACTGCTGGAGGTGACCAAGTTGATCATTCACCCCTACTTGCCACTGCTGTATCTGGCTAAGCTGGTCATTTACCCCCCCCTGCCAATTTTGAAATTCACCTTGCCATTTTGTAAAATCATCATGCCAAACCATTTGTTGAGTATGCGCAAACTCAGCAAATTCGCGATCGGTTCGTCTTTGTTGTGGCGGTACTCGCGAAGAACCACTAGCATTTGGATCGAAAGACACTTCAGCCTCAACTCGATACTGAGTAGGTGGATTTGGCGGTTTTGTAAGACCGTTCGCAATATATATCTGATTCAAGTCTTCTCTATGGTGGTTCCATGCCTCTAATTTCGAAATCAACTCTCCATCCCAAGAGTATATTTCCTGCAAACGCAAAGAGTTTCTACCTATAGCACTAGTCGGCCTCACCTTCACCGGAGTGTACATACTCACATCAGCTCCTTTCGAAACAAGCAATTTACTCAATATCATCCCATAAGGTAGTTTATCCGTACCACACCTCGCAGCCATATTTCGAATCATCAAGCTGGGTAAATTAATTATTCCCTGATTTCGAATCATAAAAGCAGTAACAAATGTTTGAATATATGAAAGCTGCGAATCATTGTTACTAGGTGGAAGAAATATACTATTTACCAATTTCAAAGCTAATTTCCCAATACCATCCAAATTACCCCGCATGGCTCGAAATTTACCGCTAATTTCCGGAGCTTCCGCACCAGGACAAGTAAGAATCTCTACCGCTTCTTCGTAAGACAAAGGCCAATCAGCACTCCATATCGTAGGGCGATAACTAATGGGAGGTAATTTATTACCGGTATAGATATCATGGGTTGGAACGGAAAAAAGATCGTAGAAATCAGTTTCAAAAAAACTAATGTCTTTACCATCAATCAAACAATTCAATCCTAAACCTCTTGGATCATTTTCGATTAATCTAGCCGTGGAATAAAACTTTCGCACTAGTTCTATATACCAATCACATTTGAATCTAGCTAGATTCATCCAACCTTGGCCATTAGTAGGCTCAATAAGTTTGAAAATTTTTTGCATACCCTCTATTTGGATCAGTTCCTCGTAGTTCAGAAACATACCAGACCAAATTTTTGTTACACCTCGACCTCCTTGCTGATTACTACGGATGCGAATCTCCCCCTCGGGGCGATGTTCGATAGTCTCGCTCTCCGTTACCTCATGCTCCATGGTATGCAACAACATTTCTTCCACCTCTCTCAATTCGGAAGTGGTTGGTTCACTACGTCCACCTTTACGAGCATTCTTTTTTGTTTTCGAAGACATTTGCGAAACCTGAAATTTAAATAGAGTTTGAAAAATATAAAAAAAATTTAGAGAAGTGTAGTAGAGAGAGGGGATAGATTTGTAGTGGAGAGGGAGAGATTTGTAGTGAAAAATATAGGAGGATGTAGGGTGTATTTATAGGGTAATTTTGTGTTTTTTTTTTTTTTTTTCTACTAGCCGTTTGATGACGTCAGCATGACGTCATCAAGCGGACCATCCGGCCACGCGTGCGGATGGTCCGCTTTTGGCCGTTGCCAACGGCTAGTTCGTTTGAACTAGCCGTTGGTTGAACCGGGGCATCCGGACGATCGTCCGGATGCCCCGGTTCCAATCGGACCATCCGGATGGGCGTCCGGATGGTCCGAATTGTCTGTCCGGGCGTCCGGGCGAAACTGTCCGGATGCCCCGGATCATGTGTCCGGACCATCCGGACGCCCATCCGGATGGTCCGGGCGATTTTTTTTTTTTTGTTTTTTCGGTTTTTTTTTTTGGGTCTCCCCTATAAGTAGAGGAGACCCCAACACCAATACTCACACCTCTCAAACAACTCTCTACTTCTCTCTAAATCTATCTATTTGTTCGATAAGTTCTAGAAAACTACAATTAGTTATTTTACTTATTCTACTCCTACTTTCGAAATTGTTTGATTTTTGTTTTTCCGCAAATTGTTTCTTAGTTGTTATTAGTCTAAATTTAGTTGTTCTATCTTGTTATTAGTCTAAATTTACTTGTTATATCTTGTTATTAGTCTAAATTGTGATTTTATTATTAGTATTTTATTGCATATTTGAAAAAAAAACTGTTATTAGTTTTAAAATGAATTCAAAACGTAGAAATACTGGGATAAACCCACCATCTAATGTGGATCTCAATACCATGGATGATTTTTCTACAGAATTCCCTCACGTTGACACACTCTCCTCCCACGAAAGTGGTGGTGGAAGTACTAGTGGGGGGAGATCTCGTAAGAAAACATCTTGGATTTGGAAACACTATACTCTATCAGAAGATGGTTTGTTTTGTTATTGTAAAGAGTGCAATAAACGTTATCTTCACGTAAGTGGATCTAGAAATATGGGCACTAGCACTATGGTAAAACATTTATCGAAACATGAAATATATGATCCTACAAAACCTAACCCAACTAATGTTTGCACGAACCCTCAAACAGGTCTTCCTTTTGAGTTTAACCACGATACGTATAGGGAAGCAACAATGATTTATGCAGTCGGTAGTTTACAACCATTTAGTTTTGGGGATTCTTGGAGATACGAAAATTGGATGCAAGTTGGGGTAAACCCACAGGCAACACGCATTCCACGTACCTCTTTGCGATCGCTAGCCTTTAAATATTATTTACAAAGAAAAAAAGAGATTATTCAAACTATGCAGACTTTGCCATGGAATGTTTCGATTACTAGTGACATAGCTACTTTTACTGATTTAGATATGATATGTGTTACCCTCCATTGGATGGACGCTCAATGGGTCCTCCAAAGGAGAATTATATGGTTTGAATCAATTGGGAAGCATACCGCACAAATAATTAGGGAGAGTATGACTGAATGCATGAATGTTTATGGCATTAAAAACAAGATTATGTCTATTTCGTTGGATAATGCATCTTCTAATATTAGTGCTATAACATATCTTATAGCAGATTGCAATCCTCCTTTTCCAAAATTGTTTCACACCAAATGTTTATGCCACGTACTTCAATTAATTGCGAAAGAAGGAATACGTAAGGTTCAGGGTGATTATATTACCCCTATAAAAAATGGGATCCTATTTTGCTCGACATCCGCTGCTAAAAAAAGAGCTTTTAAAACACTTGTTCTTTCAAATGGGAAAAAATATAAGAAACTTTTATTAGATGTCGAAACTAGATGGAATTCTACTTACACAATGCTTGCACGTGCGCATGTTTTTAAAGAAGAGATATCGACGCTTTATAATACATATCGTGAAACACCAATTGAACCAGATCATTGGAAATTTTGTGCACACATGTTAAGATTTTTAAGACTTTTTAAAGAAAACACCCTAACCTTTTCTTCACAAAATCAACCTAATGCTCATTTGGCCCTTTTCACGATTGCTAATCTTGCCATGCATATGGATGAATTTAGATCACATTATGCATGCGTAGACATGGTGCCTGGAATGGAATATAAGTTCACAAAGTATTTTCATCCAATCCCCGATAGTTATTCATTTGCTTGCCTTTTAGATCCTTTTTCACGAAAAGAAAAATTTGAATTGCTAGTTGATTGCTTTTATAAATCTGTACGGTTTCCTACAGATATACCACCGACCGAACCAATTGACCCTAAAGGATATATTAGCGGTATATATGATAGTTTGTATAATATCTATGATAAGTATGCTGCAAGATATAGATCAAATACATCTACAAATGTAAGCAGTAGTAACAATAGGGGTAGAGGGAGAAATACTAACTATATTCGATTGGCAATGTTACGAAACAACAATGTTACAGAAACCCCTCAATCTGATAATGAGTTGTATAGATATTGGACCACTAGGTTTGACTTTACGAATTATCAAGACCAAGGTATTGAAGATATCATACGATGGTGGGGTACCAAAACTGAAGAGTTTCCTATTCTTTGCAGGATTGTTAAAGAGATTTATGCTATACCTATGTCTACAGTTGCAAGTGAGTGTGCTTTCAGCCAAGCGAGGTTGCAATACACGACTAAGAGAACAAGATTGACGGGCAAAGCACTTGGAGTGCTTGTGGCAGTTAAGGATTGGACAGCGGCGGATAAAAGGATGCAAGACATAGAGTTCAGAGACGAAGTGAACGTAGACGACATCTTCGAAGATTATCCGGATGATTACGAAGATACACTTGAACAAGAAATTGCGGAAGAAAACGAAGCTGACGGCGAAGATTTTACTTACGAAGAAGACGAAGCTGAAGATGAATGATGTTTGTAATAGTTTTTTACTATTTTGTATTGTAATTTGAAAACATTTGTACAACTCCTGGCCCGCACGAGTATAAACTGTGAACGGCTAAATTATCCAAAAATGACTTTACCTTTTATTATAACAACAACAAATGTATTATGAAATACTTATAACTTCATAAGATCTAATTTTGGTTTAAAAAATAATATCAAACACTTGTAAAATTTAAAACCAAATCACAATAGTAATCAAAATGTAATATTAAAATTATAACCGTAGAATTTGTAATATTTTAACATGATAAGATATAGTTTTGCTTTGTATTAGATATAAAAACATAATAATAATAATATTCAAAATATGATAATAACATAAGTAATATTTAAAATTTTAGACTATATAATAATTACAACACTTAAAATATTAATAACCAAAACAAATTAATATTAACAAAAATGTAATAATAATTCTATAATAATATTCAATCTCAATATTTTTTAAATATAACATTTTGGATATAAAATAAATAAAATCAGCATAATATTTACCAATAAACCACCGGTTTTTTACAAATAAACCGTGGTTTCGCAGTCCTGCCGGGTTGCGGTCTCGGCGGGTTGCGGTCTCGGCGGGTTGCGGTCTCGGCGGGTTGCTCCTTATGCGGTCTCGGCGGGTTGCGGTCTCGGCGGGTTGCGGTCTCGGCGGGTTGCGGTCTCGGCGGGTTGCAGTCCTAATGGGCCAGTTTCGCAGGTAGACCGCCAGTTCTTAAGCAGGTTGTCAGCTTTAAACCATGGTTCCTGAACCATTAGACACCTCTAGGTATAACTAAACAATATTGAAGGGGCTTGATGTAGTTTTTTAGTGGAGTACTTAATAGGTGGGATAGATTTTTCATTTAGTTCGTATTTTTTCTCTCTCTATATTTCATTAAAAAAAACTTTTAGGTCAATTTTTATTAGAATTGATTTTTTTTAAACTGTATAATTTTATCATTTATTTATTTAAAAAAATAGTTTGTATTTAATAGTCGAAAATTATAATATTTTAAATAAAAATAAAAATATTATAACGCGCCTTTTTATATTTTTAGAACGAGTTCTAATTTTTATCCAAAATATCTTTATTGAATTTATTAAGTTTTAATCTAATTTTATAACCGGTCCCAAAAGTAAAACAACTCCAATTTTAAATCTTACTTCTTTCCCTCCCTAATAACCTTATCTACTGTAAATTTAGAATCTATCACAAATTACGAAACTCATTTTCGCTCACCAAAATCTGTTCTTCATTAAATGAAGAACATAATCTAATCGAATCCATAACAACAAATAGGCAAATAAAAAGAGTAAATTTATTGTTTTCTTAGTTTTTTTGATCTACTTAGGTTTTGAGATGGTGTTGGTAGATTTAAGATATTTAGGATGTTTAACTAGATAAATTTATGTTTATATAAATGTATAAAGTGATATGTTGCTTTTGGATGGTTCGATTTGTTATAGAAAGTAGATTTAGGTTGATCTTTGTCGAAAAACATCTATCGTTTCCGAGTTTTGTTCACAGGTGTTCTTCGTCCCTGTCGGGGAGGGTCTTCTCACCCGACGGGGAAGCGTATTTTTATGTAGGTTGTTCTTATCCCCCGCCAGGTGAGTCTGGGCAACCCCGACGAGGAATAAGTATTTTTTTGCAAGTTTTGCATATTCCCCATCGGGGCTGCCCAGATTCACCCGTTAGGGACCCAATCATTTACATTTTAATTTAGCATATCCTAGTAATATTTTTGTTGTTGTCCATGGTAACATGTATCCAGGCCGGAGAATGATAAAAGTCATAAGGGACGTCGTGAATAGGAAGAGGTCCCACCAACGTCGAAAAAGGTTCGCCCGCACGCCGGTAGTGGTGGTGGGAGTGACGCCCGAGCCGTGAACCTACGAGGAAGACCGGGAAGAGCGGGGAGAATGTTTGGAGCCTTCCGAACTATCCGTACGCCAAAAAAAATTCACTAGTGCTAGGGAGCATACTTTGATAGTCCGATAACCTCAACGCGAAAAGCGTACTCTTAGGGACTCTTCGGGCAATGAGGAGCAACAAAAGGATGTACCCGAACTACCCGTGTGTGGAAAAGTACGTTCCAACGATCTAGAGAGCTTGAAAAACCTGCTTATTTAACAAAGCAGTATTATTCAGGTTCCCGACTACATCCATCACGAAGCATACAACACTTTCATTGAGGTATACTTGCTGGATCCAGTGATGAGGCAGTTTAGTTAGGTCCAAGAGAAGTCGTTGGATCCCGTTGCAGTTCGATCTAGTCTCACTAGAGGTAAAAGTACGTGTTATCATGTTGACCCTCGACATTAGGGAAACTGTAGGGATACTTGTTCGTGATTGATAGGTACACACAGCCGTTGGTGGGAAGCCGTATGACATTGACGTCACAATGCGCAACTTATAATACGAAGTATGGTTGGTTACACATCACTCTGCATATCCTCGACGAACACTCTGCCATTGATGGGATTAACACGATAAATCGTGTTGACCACTCGACGGTAGTATGAAAGAGCTTATGCATTTTGCTAGAAAAGTCCTCTAAATCACTAGTTCGTGGCTCGTTATCATGATAGGTTTTTTGATACTATGTCTGATGTTTTAGTTGCATACTGTCTCAAACAAGTTATGAGGTATATTGTATGTTTTACAGCATAACATTGAAGTTTTGTATGTTGTATTCGATTTTAGTTTGATCGGTTGACGTATGTTGTATTAGATTTTTGTTTTAGTTTGTATGTTATACTTATATGTGGTTTGTATGTTTTCCAAGACAAAATTGATGGTATGTATGTAATATTGTTGTGCTTGTTAAGAATTTGTTGGTTTGGAGAACTCCTTACGGAGGGTTTAAGTTAGCTTAATGGATACTATATGGTTTGAAATAATGCCTTTCACCCTCAGGGTCAGGCACGCGATCCAGCTGTTGACAAATTTTAAACTGGCAGGGTAGTTTCCCCCCGCGAGTTGAAAATTCTCACCCTGTAGGTCGTAGGTTGTATTTCCAAACTCTGAGTTAAATATTAAGTTGAAATCGTGGTCCCTTAACTGGCGGGTGGGAGATTTTCAACCGCTAGAGTAGTTTCCCCTCGCATGGTGAAAATTTCTCACCCGACGTGGGATGGATAAAAATTTGCACAAGTGACTTAGGCAAGTTGTTAGTTGTCTCCCCACCAGAACGAAATACGCGCTCCAGCGGGTAGGATCCCGCCAGTTAAAAAATTTCCAACCGGTGGGTGATAATTAGTAGGTACCAGTTGGGAGCCCATTAACAAAATTTGAAAAGTTTGTTTATTTTATGCTCTCCTCATCGGTTGAAAAATAACATAGCAAACAACCGAGGAATTTCATATCCGACAATTAATAATTTATGGGCTGGTGTTTAATAATTGCCAACCCGTGAAGATTGATAACAAATTTTATAAAATATCTGCCAACGTTGGGTGGCTTGCCAAATGTTATTTGATTCTCGCTAAATTTTTAAGATATTCATGTCGAATACCTATCTATAAATAATGGAACCATGCTCGAGCATTATACATATAAAAATACCAATGGGTGATTCAAATTGGAATGTGCATGAAGGTACGCACACCTCTTTAAAGCTTGTGAGATTGTGAAAGTCACGATAATCTTAAGGATAGACCAAAAAGTCTTAAGGACGACTGCCTAATTCCAAACTTTTAGGTTCAGAATCCTAAGACCGCTCTTATCTGAGGGCAATGAAAGCTTGTCTCAGGCTACCTTAGCACCAATAATCTTCATGTCAGGGCTCGAATAGAGGAATCTTCTGAACAATTGTGAAATTTATCTTAAAACTCTGACTGAGAGGATGAAAATCGAGGAGCACTAGACCTGGAGTATCGAAGATGACATATTTTAGCAGTTGGAGTCTTCCGGCATAAGAGAGATGTTTAAAAGTCCAAGAGTTGATGCAGTTAGTAATTTTGAGAAAAAGTGGTATGCAATAGTTGTAGGACAGCCTTAAAATATATAAGAGGGACGCCTATATATCTGACCGGGAGTGAGCCAACTCCAAACCCCCAAAGTCTTTAAAATATGGTGGTGAACAACATCATAAACTTTAGAGAGATAAATATGGATTTTATTCAGATTGAGGGAAATTCTAGATAATAAGGTGAACTCATTCAGTCCCTCCTTGATGAGGAGGACAAATGGGAGTTTTGCACGAAAGCAGATCATAATGTCGTCCGCGAAGCAGAGGTTGATGATCTTAAGCTTATGGCACTTCTAGTGGAAACCAAACGAAGGGGACTGGGTTTTCTCACGAAGGATGAAAGAGAGGACCTGCATAACAATAACAAACAGATACGGAAAGATAGGGTCTCCCTGGTGGAGGCCCTTCTTCCCCTTGAAGGAACTAGAGTTTCTACCATTAATGCAAACAACGTAAGATGGGGTGAAAATACATTGAGGGTCCAACCAATCATCTTGGTAAGGAACTTCATAACATAGAGAATGTCCAGAAGAAGCCGCTATCGAACATTGTTGTTTGTGTGGTAACCATGCATAACATCTTAGGTAAGAAGGATATTGTCAAAAATGTTGCGATCTGTCACAAAAAACTATTGTGAGGAATCAATCAAAGTAGGGAGGGCCGACTTAAGTCTAGAGGCCAAGATCTTGGAGATTACCTTATTGATCACGTTACAACAGACAATCGGCCTGAAGTCAGATGGAGTGGAGGGAGAGTCTACTTTAAGGATAAGGGAAAATAGAGTTTTGTTCCAGAAGCGGTCCATTTTCCCATGGTGGAAGAAATGATTGACCACCGCACAAAGGTCAGGCCCAACATCGGACAAATAGGCCTTGAAGAAACCAGTGCTAAAACTATCAGGACCAAGAGCTTTGTTGCTATCGATATAATAAAGGGATTTTTTATATCAGTGTCCATGATAGGTTTAATCATATTGGTCTTGTCAACATAGGAGATTTTGGTCTTGATAATGAACCTAATCCTATCAAGTCCAGGCTAGTCGGAGGGGCTATTGGAGCCAATAAGGTTTGAGAAGTGGGTGAAAAATTTAATTGAAACATATCTCAAGTTAGAGTTGGTGGACCCATTCGGGTTGTTGAT
Organism: Limnanthes douglasii subsp. nivea; assembly: GCA_036936605.1. Taxonomy (NCBI): domain Eukaryota; kingdom Viridiplantae; phylum Streptophyta; class Magnoliopsida; order Brassicales; family Limnanthaceae; genus Limnanthes; species Limnanthes douglasii. The sequence continues at coordinate 20,272,141 of JAUPFV010000001.1, read as the reverse complement.
GTCGATGAATTTATTTCGGGCCTACAAGCCTGGACGCAATTACGGAAGAACTTCGAGTTTTTATCCCCTAATTTAGGCCAGATTTCACAGGATTTTTGCTTAAGGAAAGACTCATCTCATCGGCACGACTAAAGAAAATGAAGGAGTTGGAAGCCTCACACTCAATTGTGATAAGATGGATGCAAGTTGGGTCATTGTCCACGTTCAATTGAGCCTGGGCAAGGGACGCTTGGACCGACTCAACTTTATAACTCATATTGCTAAATTCACGCTTATTTAAGAAGGACAACACTTCACCAGACGAGACAACTTAAAAAATATGATAGTTATAGGATTTCCTGAGCAATGAGCGTTCCAGCTATCAGTAACAAGGTTTGAGAAGCAAAGGTGTGATTTCCACATATTAAAATATTTAAAAGGCTTGATGTGGTGAGGAAGGGCGTGGTTTGAAGTGCAGGGGAGATCAAAATAGGAAAAATAATTGGGGAAGGCGTCATCCTAGCGACAATTCACAAGATCTTTATCAATCTAAGTGGAGATGGGGTTGTTAGCTTGCGTATTGGACCAGGAGAATTGGAAACATTAAGATATAAGGTCATCAAGGTCACTAGCATGGCAACAATCATTGAAGGCAGCAATGAAGTTATTCCAAAAGTTTGTATTGTTAGAGCACTCCAAGGTGCGGAGGGCATTGAAGTCACTAATAAAAATCCAAGGTAAATTAGATCTACTCCGAGAAATGAGGTCAATATTATGCCAAATGAGTTGGCGATCAGCTGGCTTATTGAAGCCATAAACAGCCGAAAGGTTAAAAGTTTGGTTTTTTGAAGATCCAAGTAATTGAACAATCTATGATTTGGGGGGAGGCGAAACCAAAGGTAATGTTATATATACTGGAGTTCTAAGCAATCCATATTATACCATAGTGGTGATGGTCATGATTGGTTTTAAAATGCCACCATAGAAGCATCAGGTTCATAATTTGGACGACGATGTCAATATTAACTTTGGTATCAAAAAGGTAAATCGTAGTAATACTATTTGAAAACATATAATTTTGGATATCTATTTGTCTAACGGGGTCATTTAGACCACTTACATTCCAACAAGAAATACACATAATATTAATCTAAGTAAAGGAAAAAAAACAGACAAGAGAATAGCTAGCATGCGGGTAGGTTGCTCCAATAAACACATAATAAAAGAAGATAAAACAATTAAACCAGAAAAAATGGAAATAAATAAAAAGAAACTCATCTTTAAAATACTTAAAGATGGTACCAATACTAGAGGTAACCACTGCCGGACGAATACCTATAGCATGGCCCATGCTATTGTTCATACCCATGTGAAATTGGTCAGAAACTTGAACCATGGTAAATGTGACAGTAATCATATGGAAGAAACCAATAAAAATAACTACTAAAATGTACAAATGGAACGACGGAGCATCCACGTATTCCGTCGCGAGCCTAACCGACTGATTCAAGGCGACAAAGCTAAACCAATCCAAACTGAGCAAACAACATGGTGCCGCTCCCGAAGAGAGCAACCATAGATCCAACCTGAAACATAAAGCAACCAAGCTGGATCGCTCTCAGATCTTACCGGAAGCCAATGTCTTTCCGGTATTTTCATACTCCATCTTATCTACAAAAACCATAGCCATTCTCAGGCTCAAAAAGGACGTTGATCCCGTCTCGAAACTAACCGCATACAGAAAAATCTGAAACAGAGCGCAAATCTGATCAAACCACACCGTGTTACTCTCAAAGTGAGCAAAGGCTGCTCCGGGAACATAACATCTAAGGTATCGGGATAAGAAATCAGAAGGTCCTTTACATCTCATGCGCCTCGATGGAGTCCATGAAAATAGTCAACAACGACGAGAATAAAAGACCTCCAATGTCAACGACGAAGCTTTGAATTAGGAAGCATAACGAAGCCAGAAAGCATCATGAGGGTTGAATGAAAGGAGGACCAGAGCAGACCTTACTGTAGGAAATAATGAGATATTTTGAAAAAAAAAATAAGAAAACGATTTAAGAGAACAGAAGTATTTTTTATTTTTTTCTCTTCTTCTATACATCTTCTATATATATATTGATATAAATATATTATACTTTTTTAATAACAAAATTAATATCTTTTGCTAATATAATTTTTTCTTGAAAATACAAAATCAAATCACTATATTCTTCGTAAATTGAATACTATTTTCAGTTGAATAATATATATTATTCAAAATCACTTTAATATTTTGTTCAAATCTTTTGATCAATTAATTAATTCAGTGAATTAATTAATTAATATATTTCAACCTTAATTAATTTTGTCCTAACAATGCCTCCCTTAAATTAAGCTTACTCTTGATTCCCAAACTTTCAACATTCGTTTTGAAGACTTGTGTACTTTGTGGCTTTGTGAAGATATCAACCATCTGATCTTCAGTCCTGCAATACTCAACTTGAACATCACCATTATTCACGAGCTGCCTCAAAAAATGATATCGAATTCGGATGTGTTTTATTCTCCCATGAAGAACTGGACTGAAATAGTAAAACTATTGTCACAAAATAAAATGGTTGACTTGACCTACTTTATTTTTAGACTCTCCAAAATTCCGCGCTAACAAATCAATTGATATCCTGCATAGAAAGCAACACTATATTCAACTTTCGTAGTCGAAAGTGCCACAATTGATTGTTTCTTTGAGATCCATGAAACTGCACCGCAACCAAGGTGAAACACATACCCAGAAGTGTTTTTTCAATTATTAATGATTCCTGCTAAATCACTATCTCTATAACCAATGAGATTAACTTCTGTATTAGTTTTATAAAACAAATTATAGTCAATGGTTCCCTTCACATATCACAATATTCTTTTGGAAGCCTCCCAGTGATTAGAATGAGGTTTTTCAATGAATCTACTTATTAAACTAACAACATACACAATGTTAGGCCTTGTCGAAGTCAGTTACATCATATTTCCAACCAGACTTCAGAACATGGTTGAATTGACAAGTTTTCCTTCATATTCTTTCGATAACTTCAGACTTGTGATGCATAAAGTAGTGACTAGATTAGCAGCTTCCATACTGAATTTTTTTAAACCTTATGTTGCATAGCTCTGTTGTGAAATGAAAATTCATTTCTCAGATTGATGAATTTCATTGCCAAGAAAATGATGAAGTTCTCCTAAATCTGTCATCTCAAATTCTGCCATCATTGACTGTTTAAATTTTTCTAACATTCTTACATAATTTCCTATAAAAACAAGATCATCGACATAGAGACTAACCACCATAAATATTTCTTGAGAATCACTTTTGATGTAGAGAGTATGTTCATATGGATATTTTTTGAATCCATATTTTTCAAAATAAGAATTGATGCGGCTGTACCAGGCTCGAGGTGATTACTTCAACCTATACAATATTTTCTTTATCTTGTAAACTTTTGCTTCTTATCCTTTCTTAATAAACCCAGATGGTTGATCAACATAGACTTGTTCTTTGAGAACACCAATCAAGAATGCGAACCTTACATCAATTTGGAACATATTCTAATTATTTTGAGCAGCAAGAGATATGAGTAACCGAACTGTTTCAAGTCTAGAAATGGGAGCAAATACATCTGTAAAATCTTCTCCTTCTTTTTGTTTTTATCATTTTGCAACTAGTCTCGCCTTTTATTCATTAATTGAGCCATTTGGATTCATCTTTGTCTTGTACACCCATTTAACTCCAATATAACTCTTGTATGACGGTAAATTCGTAAGCTCCTATATATCATTATTTTCAATTGAGCAAATCTCTTTGTTCATGACTTTCCTCCATAATTTTTTCTTGATATGCATGATCAAACGAAATTAGATCTTCTCTTGTAAAGAAAGCAAAAAATAAAGCATTGTGTTGCACGATTTCATCAGTTACATCATATAGTTCTTGAATACTTCTCATTTTTATGATCAGACTAGATGAAGAACTTGATAAAAAATCTAGAGAATCGTGAGGGCATCCGGCTAGAGTATTATTTTCAGCATTTTCAAAGTCTACCTCTTCTTTTTATTCAAGTTCAAATGGAAAAAATTGCAAAGGTTCTTTCTCAGTTGTCATCTCTTCAAAAAATGAATTTTTATCAAAACAGACTTCTTGACTTATCATAATATTTTTTGTTACCGGATTATATAGCTTGTATGCCTTAGTTCTTTCATTATAACCAATAAAGATGCATCTTTCTGACTTTTCATCGAACTTGCTTCTCATTGCATCCGGAATATGAGAGTAGACAACACTCTCAAATACTCTTTGATGATGAACATTAGGTTTCTACCATACCATATCTCATGTGGCGTGTAATTCTTCAAGCTTGTTGTTGGTGATCTGTTAATAAGATAAAATGCGCAGACAACAACTTCAGCCCAAAACCTCTTGATAACCTCTTTGTCTTAAGAAGACATCTAACCATCTCCATTACTATTCTGTTCTTTCTTTCAGATACAAAATTTTGCTGAGTCGTATAATATATTGGCATCTCATGCCGAATGCCACTGTCTCTGCAATATTTCTCAAATTCTTTCGAATACTTACCTCCACGATCTGTCCGTAAGGTGTTGATTTTTAATCTAGTTTAGTTCTCCACTCCTGCTTTAAAATCTTTGAATTTTTGAAATGCTTCAGGGTTTTTTCTGACACAATACACCCAAACGTTTCATGAGTAATCATCAATGAAAAATATAAAATAATGATTACCTGTGAAAGATGGAATTGTCATTGGACCACAAAGATCTAAATGAATAAGTTGTAGTGGTCTTTTTGCTTTCCACGATAATTTAGATGGAAACAAAATCTTATGTTGCTTTCCAAACTGAAAATTTCACATACATCATCAAGATAACTAATATTTGGTAAAATACGTGACCATCATCTTTCTTGAAAGCATCTCTAAATTTCTATAATTCAAATGTCCAAACCGATTATGCCATAATTTTTCAGTCGCTTCATGAAAACTAATCAAGTAAAACATATTCTAATTTTGAAGAGTGAGTGAGAAAAAGATTATTTTGTGCTGCTCCAATTTTAGCAACGACCCATTATTCAATGATAAATAACATGCCATGTCACGAAAACGAATATCGTACCTCTTCTTCAGTAGATGCCCAACACTAAGCTCATGAACAAAATAAACATCAGACATTTTCTCAATCTTACCTTGCTTTGTTTTGAATTCTAATTCACCAACACCACTAATTTTGTAAGCTTTTCCATCTCATAATTTTACTTCTCCACAATCAACTTCAATTTTTTTTGAAAATAACTTTTTGTTACCTATCATATGTTTGCTAGCACCACTGTCTATGTACCGGAAATTATCAGTCTCTCCACCATGAGTCACAAACAATAAAGTTTCTTGATTATTTTTCACCATATTAGTTTTGTATTTTTCTTCTTCCTTGTACCAAGGATCGCTCGCCATATGACTAGGTTTGTGACAATTAGAACACTCAAAGTAACCACGACATGTTCCTATTTGATTTCCACATCCACGTTGTGAGTAGCTAAAATTCTGATTTTTGTTTGTTCTGTTCCATTCTCTTGGAGAATGACCATAATTTTTTACCTGAATATTCTTTATTTTCACTTAGAGACAAGTTTGTCTATTCATCAATGGTCATTATGTTTAAATCTTTAGATTCTTCAATAGAAATGGTCATGATGATTATGCTTTCTGATTGGACAGCAATATTTATTTCTAACTTTCGGACAAGGAGCCCGCACAGCTTTGCTTTTGGTCCACTTCCAAAAGACCTCACACTAGTTGAGATATGTTCTTAGTTATATACCACTGATCTTTCCCCTGTTTAACCGATGTGGGATGTGAGACTCTGGTCGCCACCCTAACAATCCTCCTCTCGAACAAAGCACTACTCTAGCTTTCTCTCAATTGACTTCCATCAGCCTACTCTAGTCAGGTGGAGAGATGCTTGACCTCCATAGTTAGGGCGGATCTATCTGCTCACTATAAGATGACAATGTACCGCTCATTGGTCAAGCCACCTGCTTGATGAGATATCAGAACTCCATCTATAAATGACACTGCGCCGCTCCTTGATCAAGCAACCTTGCTTGATGAGCTATCAGACGCTCCATCTATGCACCCGATCATTCACCTTGAGTATGGCTCATGGCTTATGGTAACATGTTTGACATATGAGAATTTCACACACATCACACCAACCACATCAGGTTCCGTCTGAGCCTGAAGCTCTGATACCAATTTTAGGAAATAATAGCAATTGTACCAATTTTAAGAAATAACACCAATTGTAGGAAATATCTAAGAAAAATAAGAAAAGAATTGGAAAGAACAAAAATATATGTTTTTATTTTATTTTCGTAATTTTTTTCTTTAGACATCTTCTATATATTAGTATAAATATATTATAATGTTTTAATGACAAAATAATATATTTTACTAATATAATACTTTTGAAAAAGTACAAAATCAAATTATTAAACATATTATTTTAAATTGAATAATATTTTATATATTCTCAATTGAATAATATATATTATTAAAAAATACATTAATATTTTAATCAAATATCTTTCACGAATTAATTAATTAATCTATTTTAAACTTAATTAACTTTTGCCTAACATTTATATTTGGTCCGGAAGACTTTCTTTCGAAAAAAAAAAATGATATCCAACAAAAAAAACAGATCAAAACCAAAAATAAATAAAAACCATGTAGACTGTAGGCCGTAAGATCTGTAATCACCTTTTACCATGACGCCCAAAACAACAATATAGAGACAGAAACAACAATATAATTCAAAAGACAAACTGTACTGTTGGCTGCCACAGGAGAGGTCCATTGAAATAAAAAAAGCGAGATAATGATATAATTTCATGATGGCCAAAAATAAAAATAGAGTTCTATAAATGAGATACCGAAGAAAGGCATGGAATGGTAAACCATCTTTTCTTTTGATAGTATTTTTTTCAATTTTTTTAATTAAATCCGCATAATATTTTGGTTAGAATTACTCTCTTAAAATAATATAAATAAAATTAGATAAGATACACGAACATAATAAATTAAAAAACTAATAAATATTTACACCAAAATGTAATAATAAAAAAATATATTTAAACCACAAATTTCATAGTTTTTTTTATAAAACTTGAACATTTCAATATAAAACAATTTGCATTGGAAAACATCCATCCAAAATAATTTGCATTAGTAAATAACGAGAACAACTATCCATATTAATTGTCTTTTTTACTTATTAAAAAGGTAATTAATAGAAAGTTGTACATTTTGAAGATAAAAACTTACCAAAATCCATTATTTCCTTCCTCTCACCACCTTGTTATACAAGCGTAACCTTCTCTCCGTCGCCTTGATTTCCCCTCTTCATCTCACCTTCAAAATCTATTATTTCTTCAATTTATTAAAATTATAACTAATCATATAAAAAGATTCCAATTCCATAAAATAAAAGCTTAAATTATTGATATAATAAAACTTAGACATTTGAAGAGCGGAAACTTGTAAAATCTTACTACTAACAAATAATAATAATAATAATAATAATAATAATAATAATAATAATAATAATAATAATAATAAATGTTTTGTTTTATTCTCTTTCCTATAATTATAAGCAATCATACATATAGAAACTATAATATAACTATTGACAAATAGTTATATATATATATAAAAGATTAATACTTAGAAATTTAAAGCTTGGAGAGTCTACGAATCCAACTAATGCGAGTGTGTTTATTTATTAAAATCATAATTAATTATGTATAAAACTATAATATAAGTTTATGGTTTGAGTGTAAGTTTTAGTTGGTTTCCATAATACTTACAAAGCTTTCTCCAATATCTATAGAAGTGACATATTTTGAATTGGGTCACCATTTAGGTAATAATAAAACTAAAAAGAGGACTATAATATCATCCAAATCATTTTCATCAATGTCCTAAATACATCGGTGCCGTCAATTATTCTAATTTATTAAATTCATTTCCTTTTATCCATAGTTTTAGAGGCGGCCAAGCTATAACTCACTTGATTCACCGGTTGTCTATTATAATAGGTGTATGGTCACCTAATATGTACAACATAGTTCATTTAATATTTTAAATATATAAATACACTATATTTATATAAAAATTATTATTGTTAAACGGTACATTCTGAAGCACATATGTAACATTTCTATTTTTTTAGTTACAAATTTATATACAATTTTTATTTGAAACATATATATATATATATATATATATATAATAACATCTAATATTATTTTTAGTCAAAATCTTGATCTATAATTTTTTCTCAACCTATCATATTAATGGGCAGCATTAACAAAATTAAATAAACTAAAATCAAATAAAAAGGCCTAGCTAACAAACTTTTCTTCAAGCTTTTAGGTTTTTTAGTTTTTCTATTTTGCTTTTAGTTTAAGTTTTTTCTCGGAATTTAATTATGAATTGGTTTAATTTTTTCTAAATTTGTTGTTGCACTAATAAATAGCAAGTTGAAAATAATTTTGAATTTTAAAATAAAACATGAAAAAAAAGCCTACACAAAAACTAATACGGGAATAAAAATCACAGTCAAACATAGCCAAATATTAAAAAAAACATGTGCATTTTCATGTATCTTGGAAAAACAATTATACTTACCTCGTAGTTATTAAATGCTTTCAAAACAAAAATATTATTAAATGCTTTAATATAAATTTGTAATGAAAACAATTTGGTTTTGTTGGGTAAATAATCCATTTTATAGACTTCGATATAATTAAATATAATGCATGCAAGTATAAAACTATAAATTTAGTGGCCATACCAAAATCTAGAAAATTAAATTATTCATACCCGAAATTATAATAGAATTATCGCACTAAAATATTGCACATGTTTTATATAGAAAGTTAGACATGTATATATACGAGAGAGCTCCAGAACCAAACTATTCCTCACTTTACATAACTAAATAAACATACACATTAATTACTTTTTTGTCTAAATGTCTAAATCCTAAGTTTTATATTTACAGGTAGGTTGAGGACAGTAACTTGTTGCTTATGACAGCTCAATTTCAATTTCAACTCAAGGTGAAATTGAAGATGGGTTAGGTACAACGTAATGTATTATTTTAAATTTTATAAATATATTTTGATTTTTGTTTTTTTTTTTTATTTTTATATTAATTTTAGTTTAAATTTTAAAGTATTTTTTAAAATACAAATCTACGTAACATACTCGACTACAAATAATAGGTCTAACAAATTAAACTGCACAATCAACTAATCTAGGTCATATTATAATTAATAAAAATTACATACGCACAAGAATACCTTATTAGTCAACAAGTAAAGTTCATTCAACACTTACGCGTACTGTTTCAAAGATAGAGTAAACTACATTTTAAAAAAATCTAAGTTAGTACTATATAGAATGGTTAAACCGATTAAAAACATTTGTTGTACAAGAATTTGACCCGAATTTCGAAAACATGTGATACGAAACTCCAAAAGTTTGGGTGATAAAAGAGTCAAACACTATTATGTTTCTTTTACACCATACATGATAGATCACAACATCAAAGCATGTGTACCAAAGATAATGATGGCTAGAGAGTGATCCGTTTTTAGCCATCCGAAACTAGCTAGACATTTTGACAAATATAAATTTGGTATTTGAAGTATCCTAAATACAACATGTGAGAATCCAAATCACAGAGAATATGATTAATAGATTCAACGTAAGAGTTGCAAAGAATGCAATCAAAAGGGGGAGTTGAGGCCTCAGCTTATAAACTAATCCTTAACAGATAACTTGGCAAGAATGACAAGCCATAAAATAAAAAAAAAAGTGACGTGGAATACTATATTTGTGTCATACCAACCACACCTACTCGATTCATGAAGCAAACGTACAAATGATAGAGAATTAGATTGCGAATCTTTAAAAAGATTGTGGTGCTTTGTAGCACTAGCCGACCTTGTCTAGGAAGACCAACACTAGGAAACATCCATAATGGTAAGAAAACCTTTCAGTTGATGTCGAGCTTTGAATCACAAATAATAATTTTCCCATAATGAAATACCAAATAGATGGGGAGAAGCCAAGAATTAGACATGTTTATTTTTAACTAGTATCAAAAAACCAAACTGAACCAAAGAAAAATAAAAGATTTGGTTCAGTTTCGGTTCATTCACAATACCCGAACATTCAAATTTTAAATATTCATGGTTAAGAATAAAAAACCAATAAAAAACTAAAAAAAACAAAATACGGGTTAGATTTATTTTAAACAATAATATAAAGTTTGGTGCATACATAGTCATTGTTTCGTCTATCTTCTTTCTTTTCTTTCTCTCGCTATCCATCTTCATATTTTCCATTCTCTCACTATCCATATTTTTTTTCCTATCACGAATTCCAAAAAAACACAAGGATGGGTATGGAATTTTTGAATAAGAAGGATTGACACATTAGAAATATTCGTAATATTGAAAACGTGTGGAATGCGGAGCGAAAACACAATGTCGAACATAATAAACTAAATGATCTTGTCTCCAAATCCTTCAAGAGAGCTACAAAAATATGAGTTTTGTGTTTTTAGGAATATGTCGGTCTCATTCGGTAAGTTTTAATTTATCTTAATTTTTAGTTTATTTGATTCATGTTTAGAATTGGATTAGTTTTTGTGAGTTATTTTGAACTATATTTTTATTAAGGTTAAACTTAGTCTATATTTATTATAGCTTGGGTCTATTGACATGAAGCAGTAGTAGAGTTTATATGACTCGGGATTTTCGATAGGGAAGGGTGGTGCTAGTAGCAACCCTACCGATGAAGGGGTTGTGCTTAAAGATATAGAACCAAAACCCATTTGGATATGATTTTTTTCGGGTGATTTTTAGTTCTCATATTAAATACCCATATAAAATCAAACTGATAAAACCCGAACTAAACTGAACCAAATTTTATTCGATTTTTAAACGGTTACTATTTTTAAGGACTAAAAATACCTGAGAAGTGAAAGAACTGACCTAAACTAGACCGGAAAACTGAATATCCATACCTACAAAGAATCATGCAAGAATGAAGTAGATTCTCCGTTACTGATTGTCACCTTATACATATTCATAATAAGAGACATAAGCAGGAGAATTTTACACCATACCCAGAAAAGAGAGAAACCATGGTTTATGTTCCAATTTTTTTATTTTATTTATAGAAACAAAATGATTTTATTTATTTATTTCACTTACAATGTACCACAAGTGTTTCTGGATGACCGTCTGATTCTAGACCTTAAGGTCTACGAGTCCAGGATCGCCCTTTTGGGTGGATAAAGTTCTTTGTGGAAAATAAATTTGGAGCCATTGATTTTCATCTCATGACCATATAAAAAAATTGATTAAGAGATTGGGGCAGTTTCTTAAGACCATGGCTGAGAGGATGGATATATAGAAACAGTATACCTAGCCATCAACAACGACCGACTTAATGATTTAGATCCTACTAACATAACATATGAGAGATTCTTGGAGGTTAATGTACAAATTTTATAAGTATTCTTATCAATACGTAACTGGGAGGATACCAACACCATAATCAATGATTCTCACTAGATAATTTTAATAAAATACCATTCTCTAAAAGATCTTGATCTTAAATTGTCTAAATCCAAAAAGGAACATATTTGAATATATTGTTTAAAAACCAATGGTGACGACTAGGTCAAGAGTTGATACGAGACCATATGGGCATCTCATTTTTGGGTCTCCAATAGTAATCTCAACAAATGTTCCTTTGCCAGCTTGTGGGAAACATCAAAATACAAGGAATTCCAGCTATAGTACTGAGAATATCCATAATAGTGTATCTAATTCCGTAAAATAGTATTATACAAAGGGTTTAAGTGAATGTAATGGTCAATTCGTTGGTTATATCTTTGTCATGATAAAACAATGCAACATATGTGAGATATTTTTAGCAGATGCCGACAAAAGTTAAAGGTAATTTGTGAAGTTCTTTATTTCGGGCTTTGGAATTACAAATAAATGATTTATGTTCGGAACAATTTAAGTCCAATTTATTATAAAGCCAACGATACGAGGAGAGTCGTAAACGTTTTGAGATAACGACTAGAACTTTGAAATTGATAACAGAGCAAATTACTACGAAAGAGAGGGGTGATGTGATGTGAACTTGAATGAAAATGAGAGCAAAGACAAATTAATTTGGGAAATGAAAGTTGTTTCAAAGGAAGATGAATATAGTATTAAGATGAAATAGTTTTATAACAAAACATCGACTACAGAGAGATATGATAAGGTAAAATATACAATGATTGGTGAAGGTCAGAAGGAAGTTAAAAGATCTAATTAATCATGATATGATGACTAAATAGGGAAGATGATCAATGTTCAAGAACAAGTAAACGATGAAAAATTTATGGATTTGACATGTGAATTAAAGAAGATTTTGGAATGTTCATAATATATGGTTTATTTTACTAGATTTTCTATGATGGTTAGAGGCTAAATATGTAATTATTGTAATAGAGGGCTGAAACCTATCATGAGATACATATTACTAGAGATAAGAATGTAATCATTACGAAAAGTATTTGATTGATTAAATGAAGATTTTAATAAAATACCATTCACTAAAGCTCTTGATCTTAACTTGTCTATATCTGATTTGGAACAGATTTGAAAAACAAATGGTGACGACTAAGTCAAGAGTTGATAGATAATGGTTATCTCGTTCGTGGATCTCCAACAATTTTCTCAAAGAATGTTCATTCGATAACTTATGAAAATAACGAAATGTAAGGAATTCCAGCCATAATACTGGGAATATTAATAATAGTATCTATAATTCAGGAAAATAATATTGTACAAGAAGTTTTAGTGAATGACATGGTCAATCCTCCGTTTACATCATTGCCACAACAAGAGAAAGCATCGTATGTGAGATCTTATCAATATTTACCGATGAGAGTTGAATGTAAGTTGTCAAGTTCTTTATTTCATGCTTTGGAATTGCAAATAAATTATTTATGTTTAGAATAAAATTAGTCCAATATGTTACAAAACCAACGAGATGAGGAGAATTGTAACCGTTTTGAGATGGCGAATAGAACTTTTCAGATGATAACTGAAAAAATTACTTTGCGAGAGGGGGATGTGAACCTGAATGAAAATACGAGTAAAGACGAGTTAATTTGTGACAAGAAACTTGTTACAAAATAAAGTGAAGATGATCGTAGAGTGGAATAGTCTTATAGCGAAGCATCATATAAGGAGAACGATGATAAAAGAAAAGGTAAAGTGATTGACAAAGATTATAAGAAAGTTTAAATACCTAAGTTAGCACAATATACACTGATACAATCTTCATTTGGCTCAAAAAATTCCATAAAGTTACCATAAGTTTGATCCATACAGAATGGAAAAGTGTGATGGCACTACAGTTCCTACACATCACCTTGAACACTTTTGTAGCATTATGTTGGGCTTTATTTCAGAAGATAATTTTATTTGTCTAGATTTTTTCCATGACTTTCAATGGGGAGTGCATTAGACTGGTTCAAAAACATGCCGTCAGGTTCAATTGGTAGTTTTAATTATTTATGGAAGTCATCTGTGAGTCAGTTTATTGGTAACAAAATAAAAAAACATGAATGTGTTCATATTATGATGTTGTTTCAGAATACCAATAAGTCTTAAAGATTACATTCAATGATTTGTTTACAAGATTAATATGTTAGAATACTATAAAGAGGATATGACTTTAGCAACATTCAAAAGAGGGTTGTCGTTGGAAAGTAAGTTGTTGGAAGATTTGGTTAAGTATCTGGTTGATTGTATGTGAGATTTAAAAATAGAATGGGTTGTACAAGCTAATAAATTATATAAAAGGTTGGATACTTTAGAAAAGAAAAGAAAATAAAACTAGACATATTTTGGAAGTTATCAGAGAATCAGTTAATTGACTCCATTATTTTTATAACGAAAATCCAAATAGAAGTATTACTCTGTTGAATTCACCAATTACTATCGTTTATGATGAGATGAGAGATGAGAGATGAGTTAGACTATTATGCATATCATAATGACCACGAGCATTGAACAACGAGTTTATTTTAGTTAAAATATGCGATTCAAAGTTTTCTAGATAATGGTGAGCTGATAGGATTTGTAAGAGGAAAAGAAGTTGAAAGAAGAGATGGAAAAACTAGAGGAGATAATCTAAAACAACAAAATAATGACAAGCTCTTTCTGTACAATTTTTGGACGAGATTCTTTGTTTGAGATGACACATTCGTTAAGAACAATATACATACAAGACTTAAAAAATCACCTTATTGATGAGTCGTTTACGCATTTACACAATGACACTACTTTGACATTGCCTTTCACTACTGTGATGATGATTTAGACGACTTACATTCCGGCAAGCAATACACATAATATTAATCTAAGTAAAGGGAAAAACAGACAAAAGAATAGCTAGCACGCGGGTAGGTTGCTCCAATAAACACATAATAAAAGAAGATAAAACAATTAAACCAGAAAAAATGAAAATAAATAAAAAGAAACCTATCTTTAAAATACTTAAAGATGGTACCAATACTAGAGGTAATCACTGCAGGACGAATACCTATAGCATGACCCATGCTATTGTTCATACCCATGCGAAATTGGTTAGAAATTTGAACCATGGTAAATGTGACAGTAATCATATGGAAGAAACCAATAAAAATAACTATTAAAATGTACAAATGGAACGACGGAGCATCCGCGTATTCCGTCGCGAGCCTAACCGATTGATTCAAAGCGATAAAGCTAAACCGATCCAAACTGAGCAACCAACATGGGGCCGCTCCCGAAGAGAGCAGCCATAGATCCAACCTGAAACACAAAGCAACCAAGCTTGATCTCTCTCGGATCTTACTCGAAGCCAGCGTATTTCCGGTATTTCCATACTCCATCTTATCTAAAAAACCATAGCCATTCTCAGGCTCAGAAAGGACGTCGATCCCGCCTCGAAACTAAACGCATACAGAAAAATCTGAAACAGAGCGCCTTCCAGTTTCCTCAATGATCGCAGGCTCGTAAATCTAATCACACCATGTTACTCTCAAAGTGAGCAAAGACTGCTCCGAGAAAATAGCATCTAAGGTATCGGGATGAGAAATCAGAAGGTCATTTACATATCATGCGCCACGATGGAGTCCATGTAAATAGTCAGCGACAACGAGAATAAAAAACCTCCAACGTCAATGACAAAGCTTTAAATTAGGAAGCAGAGCGAAGCCAGAAAGCATCCTGAGGGTTGAATGAAAGGCATCCTGAGGGTTGAATGAAAGGAGCACCAGAGCGGACCTTACTGTAGGAAATAATGGGATATTTTGAAAAAAAACCATTTAAGAGAACGGAAGTATTTTTTTTTATTTTCTTCTCTTAATTTTTCTCTTTAATACATCTTACATATATATATATATATTACATATATATATATATTGATATAAATATATTATACTTTTTTGGCATTCTTATGACCAAAAGGTCATGAGTTCGAGTCCCTCTACATACGCTTTCTCGGCTGAGCCTGTCACCTTGTGTGGTTTACCTTCTGGCGTTGGTTTGCAGGCTATCGCGTTAGACTGAAGGTTTACCCTGTGCGCACTCATTCCACTCTGAGTAGCGGCTGCAGGTTCCCTCCGGAAAAAAAAAAGAAAAAAATATATATATATTCAGCTTCCGTAATCGAAAGCGCCACAACTGATTGTTTCTTTGAGATCGATGACACTGCACCGCTACCAAGGTAAAACACATACCCATTAGTGTTTTTTCTATTATTAATTAATCCTGCTAAATCACTATCTGTATAACCAATGAGATTAACTTCTGTATTAGTTTTATAAAAAATTCTATAATCAATGGTTCCCTTCACATATCACAATATTCTTTTGGCAGCCTCCCAGTGATTAGAATGAGGTTTTTCAATGAATCTACTTATTAAACTAACAACATACATAATGTTAGGCCTTGTCGAAGTCAGTTACATCATATTTCCAACTAGACTTCTGAACATGGTTGAATTGACAAGTTTCCCTTCATATTCTTTTGATAACTTCAGACCTGTGATGCATGGAGTAGTGACTAGATTAGCAGCTTCCATACTGAATTTTTATAAAACTTATTTTGCATAGCGCTGTTGTGAGATAAAAATTCATTTCTCAGATTGATGAATTTCATTGCTAAGAAAATGATGAAGTTCTCCTAAATCTGTCATCTCAAATACTGTCATCTCAAATTCTGCCATCATTGACTGTTTAAATTTTTCTAACATTCTTACATAATTTCATGTAAAAACAAGATCATCGACATAGAGACTAACCACCATAAATCTTTCTTGAGAATCACTTTTGATGTAGAGAGTATGTTCATATGGACATTTTTTTGAATCCATAGTTTTCAAAATAAGAATTGATGCGGCTGTACCAGGCTCGAGGTGATTGCTTCAACCCATACAATATTTTCTTTAGCTTGTAAAATTTTGCTTCTTATCCTTTCTTAATAAACCCAGGTGGTTGATCAACATAGACTTATTCTTTGAGAACGCCAATCAAGAATGCGAACCTTACATCAATTTGGAACATATTCCAATTATTTTGAGCAGCAAGAGATATGAGTAATCGAACTGTTTCAAGTCTAGAAATGGGAGCAAATACCTCTGTAAAATCTTACAATTCTTTTTTTTCTTTTATCCTTTTGCAACTAATCTCGCCTTGTATTCATTAATTGAGCCATTTGGATTCATATTTGTCTTGTACACCCATTTGACTCCAATATAACTCTTGTGTGACGGTAAATTCGTAAGCTCCCATGTATTGTTATTTTCAATTGAGCAAATCTCTTTGTTCATGGCTTTCCTTCATAATTTTTCTTGATATGCATGATCAAACGAAATTAGATCTTCTCTTGCAAAGAAAGCAAAAAATATAGCATTTTGTTGCACGATTTCATCAGTTATATCATATAATTCCTGAATACTTCTTATTTTTCTGATCGGACTAGATGAAGAAGTTAATAAAAAATTTAGAGAATCAGGAGGGCATCCATCTAGAGTATTATTTTCAGTATTTTCAAAGTCTAGCTCTTCTTTTTCTTCAAGTTCAAATGGAAAAATTTGCAAAGGTTCTTTCTCAATTGTCATGTCTTCAAAAAATGAATTTTCATCAAACCGGACTTCTCGACTTATCATAATCTTTTTTGTTACCAGATTATATAGCTTGTATGCCTTAGTTCTTTCATTATAACCAATGAAGATGCATTTTCCTGACTTGTCATCGAACTTGCTTCTCATTACATCCGGAATATGAGAGTAGACAACACTCTCAAATACTCTTTGATTATGAACATTAGATTTCTACCATACCACATCTCATGTGGTGTGCAATTATTCAAGCTTGTTGTTGGTGATCTGTTAATAAGATAAAATGCACAGAAAACAACTTCAGCCCAAAAACCTCTTGATAACCTCTTTGTCTTAAGAAGACATCTAGCCATCTCCATTATTGTTCTGTTCTTTCTTTCAGATACAAAATTTTGCTGAGTCGTATAACATATTGGCATCTCATGCCGAATGCGACGGTCTCTGTAATATTTCTCAAATTCTTTCGAATACTCACCACCACGATCTGTCCATAAGGTGTTGATTTTTAACCTAGTTTAGTTCTCCACTCGTGTTTTAAAATCTTTGAATTTTTGAAATGCTTCAGAGTTTTTTGACACAATACACCCAAACGTTTCGTGAGTAATCAATAATGTAAGATATAAAATAATGATAACCTCCGAAAGATGGAATTGTCTTTGGACCACAAAGATCTAAATGAATAAGTTGCAGTGGTCTTTTTGCTTTCTACCATGATTTAGATGGAAATAAAATCTTATGTTGCTTTCCAAACTAAAAAGTTTCACATACATCATCAAGATAACTAATATTTGGTAAACCCGTGACCATCATCTTTCTTGAAAGCATCTCTAAATTTCTATTATTCAAATGTCCAAACCGATGAGGATATAATTTTTCAATTGCTTCATGAAAACCAATCAAGCAAAACATATTCTAATTTTCAAGAGTGGGTGAGAAAATATTATTTTTTGATGCTCCAACTTAAGCAACAACCCGATTATTCAATGATAAATAACATGCCATGTCACGAAAACGAATATCATTTCTTCTTTAGTAGATGCCCAACACTAAGCTCATGAACAAAATAAACATCAGATATTTTCTCAATCTTACCTTGCTTTGTTTTGAATTCTAATTCACCAACACCACTAATTTTGTAAGCTTTTCCATCTCATACTTTTACTTCTCCACAATCAACTTCAAACAATTTTGAAAATAACTTTTTTTTACCTATCATATGTTTGCTAGCACCACTGTCTATGTACCAGAAATCATCAGTCTCTCCACCATGAGTCACAAACAATAAAGTTTTTTTATTATTTTTCACCATATTAGTTTTGTATTTTTCTTCTAGGATTGTGACAATTATAACACTCAAAGTAACCACGACATGTTCCTATTTGATTTAAACATCATGACCATTGATGAATTAACGGGCTCATTGAAAACGTTAAACTCATGAAGAAAGATTAAATAAGAAAACAAAGGAAGTAACGTTAGATCAGGAATTATAGTCAATCTTAAATCCAAAGAGCTCCCCATTTATTTTTAATTGGTTGAGATTAATTGGTTGACAACAAACACGAATTTGCTTTTGGTCCACTTCCAAAAGACCTCACACTAGTTGAGATATGTTCTTAGTTATATACCACTGATCTTTCCCGTGTTTAACCGATGTGGGATGTGAGACTTTGGTCGCCACCCTAACAATCCTCCTCTCGAACAAAGTACTACTCTAGCCTCCTCTCAATTGACTTCCATCCGCCTACTCTAGTCAGGTGGAGAGATGTCTGACCTCCATAGTTAGGGCGGATCTATCTGCTCACTATAAGATGACACTGTACCGCTCATTGGTCAAACCACCTGCTTGATGAGATATCAGGCACTCCATCTATAGATGACACTGCACCGCTCCTTGATCAAGCCACCTTACTTGATGAGCTATCAAACGCTCCATCTATGCACCCGATCATTCACCTTGAGTATGGCTCATGGCTTGGTAACATGTTTGACATATGAGAATTTCACACACATCACACCAACCACATCAAGTTCCGTCTGAGCTTGAAGCTTTGATACCAATTGTAGGAAATAATACTAATTGTAGTAAATAATGAGATATTTGAGAAAAATAAAAAAAGAGTTGGAAAGAACAAAAATATATGCTTTTTATTTTATTTTCTTAATTTTTTTCTTTTAGACATCTTCTATATATATATATATGAGTATAAATATATTATAATATTTTAATCACAGAATAATATATTTTACTAATAATATATTTTTTTAAAATACAACAGCAAATCATTAAACATATTTTTTCTAAATTGAATAATATTTTATATATTATCGGCTGAATAATATATATTATTCAGAAACACATTAATATTTTAATCAAATATGTTTGATGAATTAATTAATTAATCTATTACCACGTAGGTAGTAAGATCTGTAATCACCTTTTACCGTAAAAAGGTGAAACAACAATATAATTCAAAAGACAAACCGTACCGTTGGCTGCCAAAGGAGATGTCCATTGAAATAAAAAAGACAAGGAATAGACTTCTTTAAATAAGATACCGGAGAAAGGCAAGGAATGGTAGACCGTCTTTTCTTTCGATAGCATTTTTTCGATTTTTTTAATTAAATCACATAATATTTTGGTTAGAATTACTCTATTAAAATAATATAAATAAAATTAGATAAGATACACGAACATAATAAATTAAAAAACTAGGTTCCTCACACAACCATCAAGTCTACGACGACTAAGAAGGAAAAAAAAGATGCGAAGACATCGTTGCCAATCAGCTCGTCAAGCCGTCGTTATAGACTCCGATTCCATAACAGTACCGATTCCGATTCTCGCCTGATGCGATGTATTTCCTGCAAAGAAGAGTGCGTCCGTGAAGCAGGAACCTGTATAATTTGGAGTTAGAAGTCGAAATGCAATTGATAAAAGGTGGTATAGTTTTGGATAAAAAAATAATAATAAATTAAAAAACTAATAAATATTTACACCAAAATTTAATAATAAAAAAATATATTTAAACCACAAATTTGATAGTTTTTTATAAAACTTGAACATTTCAATATAAAACAATTTGCATTATTAGATAGTGAAAAACATCCACCCAAAATAATTTGCATTAGCAAATAACGAGAACAGCTATCCATATTAATTATCTTTTTTACCTATTAAAAAGGTAATTAATAGAAAGTTGCACATTTTGAAGAGAAAAACTTACTAAAATCCATTATTTCCTTCCTCTTACCACCTTGTTATACAAGCGTACCCTTCTCTCCGTTGCTTCGATTTCACCTCTTCATCTAACCTTTAAAATCCATTATTTCTTCAATTTATTAAAATTATAGCTAATCATATAAAAAAATTCCAATTCCATAAAATAAAAGCTTAGATTATTCATATAATAAAACTTAGACATTTGAAGAGCTGAAACTTTTTAAAAAAAAAAAAAATAATAATAATAATAATAATAATAATAATAATAATAATAATAATAATAATAATAATAATAATAATAATAATAATAATAATAATAATAATAATAATAATAATAATAATAATAATAATAATAATAATAATAATAATAATAATAATAATAATAATAATAATAATAATAATAATAATAATAATAATAATAATAATAATAATAATAATAATAATAATAATAATAATAATAATAATAATAATAATAATAATAATAATAATAATAATAATAATAATAATAATAATAATAATAATAATAATAATAATAATAATAATAATAATAATAATAATAATAATAATAATAATAATAATAATAATAATAATAATAATAATAATAATAATAATAATAATAATAATAATAATAATAATAATAATAATAATAATAATAATAATAATAATAATAATAATAATAATAATAATAATAATAATAATAATAATAATAATAATAATAATAATAATAATAATAATAATAATAATAATAATAATAATAATAATAATAATAATAATAATAATAATAATAATAATAATAATAATAATAATAATAATAATAATAATAATAATAATAATAATAATAATAATAATAATAATAATAATAATAATAATAATAATAATAATAATAATAATAATAATAATAATAATAATAATAATAATAATAATAATAATAATAATAATAATAATAATAATAATAATAATAATAATAATAATAATAATAATAATAATAATAATAATAATAATAATAATAATAATAATAATAATAATAATAATAATAATAATAATAATAATAATAATAATAATAATAATAATAATAATAATAATAATAATAATAATAATAATAATAATAATAATAATAATAATAATAATAATAATAATAATAATAATAATAATAATAATAATAATAATAATAATAATAATAATAATAATAATAATAATAATAATAATAATAATAATAATAATAATAATAATAATAATAATAATAATAATAATAATAATAATAATAATAATAATAATAATAATAATAATAATAATAATAATAATAATAATAATAATAATAATAATAATAATAATAATAATAATAATAATAATAATAATAATAATAATAATAATAATAATAATAATAATAATAATAATAATAATAATAATAATAATAATAATAATAATAATAATAATAATAATAATAATAATAATAATAATAATAATAATAATAATAATAATAATAATAATAATAATAATAATAATAATAATAATAATAATAATAATAATAATAATAATAATAATAATAATAATAATAATAATAATAATAATAATAATAATAATAATAATAATAATAATAATAATAATAATAATAATAATAATAATAATAATAATAATAATAATAATAATAATAATAATAATAATAATAATAATAATAATAATAATAATAATAATAATAATAATAATAATAATAATAATAATAATAATAATAATAATAATAATAATAATAATAATAATAATAATAATAATAATAATAATAATAATAATAATAATAATAATAATAATAATAATAATAATAATAATAATAATAATAATGTTGTGGTCATCTAAAATCTAGAGGATCCGATTTTTGGTGAATACTAAATTCATTTCCTTTTATCCATAGATTTAGAGGCGGCCAAGCTATAACTCACTTGATTCACCGGTTGTCTATTATAATAGGTGTATGGTCATCTAATATGTACAACATAGTTCATTTAATATTTTAAATATATAAATACACTGTATTTATATACAAATTATTATGTTAGTTAAATGGTACATTCTCAAACACAGATGTAACATTTCTATTTTTTTAGTTACAAATTTACTCGAAATTAAATTATGAGTTGGTTTAATTTTTTCTAAACTCGTTGTTGCACTAATAAATGCAAGTTGAAAATAATTTTGAATTAATAAAGCATGAAAAAAAACATACACAAAAACTAATACGGAATACAAATAACAAGCCAAACTTTAAAAAAAAAACATGTGCATTTTTAATGTATGTTGGAAAACCAATTATACTTACCCGTAATTATTAAATGCTTTCAAACAAAAATATTATTAAATGCTTTAATATAAATTTGTAATGAAAACAATTTGGTTTTGTTGGTTAACTAATCCATTTATATACTTCGATATAATTAAATATAATGCATGCAAGTATAAAACTATAAATCTAGTGGTCATACCAATAATCTAGAAAATTAAATTATTCATACCCTGAAATTATAATAGAATTATCGCACCAAAATATTGCACATATTTTATATATAAAGTTAGACATGTATATATACGAGAGAGTTCCAGAAACCAACTATTCCTCGCTATATAACTAAATGAACATACATAGTAATTACTTTTTTGTCTAAATGTCTAAAGCCTAAGTTTTATATTTACAGGTAGGTTGAGGACAGTAACTTGTTGCTTACGACGGCTCAATTTCAATTTCAACTCAAGGTGAAATTGAAGATAGGTTAGGTACAATGTAATGTATTATTTTAAATTTTATAAATATATTTTGATTTTTGATTTTTTTTAAATTTTTTATATTAATTTTTTAATTTTACTTTAAATTTTAAAGTAATTTTTCTAAATAAAAGTATATAATAAATAAAAATAAAAATCTACGTAACATACTCCTCGATAAATTAAACTACACAACCACCATATTATAATCAATAGAAATTTTTAGAACAAGAATACCTTAGTAGTCAAGTAAAATTCATTTAACACTAGTGTTTCGAAGATAGAGTAAACTACATTTAAAAAAGAATCCAAGTTAGTACTAAATAGAACGGTTAAACCGATTAAAAATATTTGTTATCCAAGAATTTGACGCGGAGTCCAAAAACATGTAATACGAAACTCCAAAGGTTAAGGGATAAAAAAGTCAAACAATATATGATAGATCCCAACATCGAAGCATGTATACCAAAGATGATGATGATGGTCAGAGAGTGATCCGTTTTTAGTCATCTGAAACTAACTAGACATCGTGACTATTCAAGATAAATATAAATTTGGTATTTGAAGTATCCTAGATACAACACGTGATAATCATCACAGAGAATAGGATTAATGGATTCAACGTAAGAGTTGTAAAGAATGCAATCAAAAAGGGAATTGAGGCCTTAGCTTATAAACTAATCCTTAGTAGATAACTTGGCAAGAATGGCAAGCAACAAAATAAAAAAAATGACATGAAATACTATATTTGTGTCATACCAACCCCACCCACTCAATACATGAAGCAAACGTACAAATGGTATCGTAGATATTATTGATAGTGAACTTAACATTCTTACTTTCGATAGTATACATGAAGCAAACGTACAAATGGTATCGTAGATATTATTGATAGTGAACTTAACATTCTTACTTTCGATAGTTTTACAATGAATACATCCATATAAGCAAAGGATGGAGGGGGAGGGATAGAGAATTAGATTGCGAATCTTTAAAAATATTGTGGTGTTTTGTAGCACTAGCTGACCTGGTCTGGGAAGACCAACACCAAGAAACATCCATAATGGTAAGAAAACCTTTCAGGTGATGTCGAGCTTTGAATCACAAATAATAATTTTCCCATAATGAAATACCAGAGAGATGGGGAGAAACCAAGAATTAGGCATGTTTATTTTTAACTAGTATCGAAAAACCAAACTGAACCGAACCAAAATAAAAGATTTGGTTCAGTTTTGGTTCATTTACAATACCCGAACGATTCAAATTTTAAATATTCATGGTTAAGAATAAAAAACCAATAAAAAACTAAAAAAACAAAATATGGGTTAGATTTATTTCAAACAATAATATAAAGTTTGGTGCATACATAATCGTTGTTTCGTCTATCTTTTTTCTTTTCTTTCTCTCGCTATCCATCTTCATATTTTCTATTCTCTCACTATCCATATTTTTTCCTATCACAAATTCCAAAAAACCGCAAGGATGGGTATGAAATTTTTGAATAAGAAGGATTGGCACATATGGAATATTCTTAATATCGGAAACATGTGGAATGCGGAAGAAAAACACGATGCCGAACATGATAAACTAGATGATCCTGTCTCAAAATCCTTCAAGAGAGATAAAAAAATATGAGTTTCGTGTTTGTTAGGAATATGTCGGTCTCATTTGGTAAGTTTTAATTTATCTTAATTTTTAGTTTATTTTATTCATGTTTAGAATTGGATTAGGTTTTTGTGAGTTATTTCGAACTATATTTTTATTAAGGTTAAACTTAGTCTATATTTATTATAGCTTGGGTCTATTGACATGAAGCAGTAGTGGAATTTATATGACTCGGGATTGTCGGTATGGAAGGGTAGTGCTAGTAACAACCCTACCGATGAAGGAGTGTGCTCAAAGATTTAGAATCAAAACCCGTCTTAGGTATGATTTTTTTCGGTGATTTTTGGTTCTCATATTAAATACCCATATCAAATCGAACTGAGAAAACCCGAACCAAACTGAACCAGATTTTATTCGATTTTCAATATACCGAGAAGTGAAAGAACTAACCTAAACTAAACCGAAGAACTGAATATCCATACCTACCAAGAATAATGCAAGAATGAAGTAGATTCCCCGTTACTAATTGTCATCTTATACATATTCATAATAAGAGGCATAAGCAGGAGAATTTTACACCATACCCAGAAAAGAGAGAAACTATGGTTTATGTTCCATTTTTTTTTATAGAAACAAAATGAATTTTTTCTATTTCACCTACAATGTACCACAAGTGTTTCTGGATGACCGTCTGATTCCAGACCTTCAGGTCTACGAGTCCAAGATCGTCTTCTTGGGTGGATAAAGTTCTTTGTGGAAAATAACTTTAGAGCCATTGATTTTCATCTCATGACCATATCAAAAAATTGATTAAGAGATTGGGGCAGTTTCTTATAGACCATGGCTGAGAGGATGAATATATAGAACCAGTATACATAGCCATTAATATAGACCGACTTAATGAGTTAGAGTCTACCAACATAACATATGAGAGATTCTTGGAGGTTTATGTACAAATTTTATAAGTAATCTTATCAAAATATGGGCGAAACTCATTAAATGAAAGTCAACTCGTGATAAAAAGAACACCCAGATACGTAACTGGGAGGATACCAACACCATAATCAATGATGCTTACTAGATAATTCTTAATTGAAGATTTTAATAAAATACCATTCTCTAAAAGATCTTGATCTTAAATTTTCTAAATCCAAAAGGGAACATATTTGAATAAATTGTTTGAAAACTAATGGTGACGACTAGGTCATGAGTTGATACGAGATCATATGGGCATCTCGTTCGTGGGTCTCCAACAGTAATCTCAAGAAATGTTCCTTCGCTAGCTTGCGGGGAACATCAAAATACAAGGAATTTCAGCTACAGTACTCGGAATATCTATAATAGTGTATCTAATTCCGTAAAAGAGTATTATACAAAAGGTTTAAGTGAATATCACAGTCAATTTGTTGGTTATATCCTTGCCACGATAAAAAGAGGCAACATATGTGAGATATTTTTAGCCGATGCCGATAAAAGTTGAAGGTAATTTGTCAAGTTCTTTATTCCAGGCTTTGGAATTACAAATAATGAGTTATGTTCGGAACAATATAAGTCCAATATATTATAAATCCAACGATACGAGGGGAGTCGTAATCGTTTTGAAATGACAACTAGAAATTTGTAGTTGATAACTAAAAAAATTACTACGAAAGAGAGTGGTGAGGGGATGTGAACTTGAATGAAAATGAGAGCAAAGACAAATTAATTCGTGAAATTAAAGTTGTTTCAAAGGAAGATGAAGATGGTATTAAGATGGAATAGTCTTATAACAAAACATCGACTACAGAGAGGTATGATAAGGTAAAATATACAATGATTGGTGAAGGTCAGAAGGAAGTTAAAAGATCTAATTAATCATAATATGAGGACTAAATAAGGAAGATGATCAATGTTCAAGAACAAGTAAACGATGAAACTACCTTATGGATTTGACATATGAATTAAAGAAGATGGTAGAATGTTCATAATATATGGTTTATTTTACTAGATTTACTATGATGGTTAGAGGCTAAATATGTAATTATTGTAATAAAGGGCTGAAACCTATCATAAGATACAAATTACTAGAAATAAGAATGTAATCATTATGAAAAGTATTTGATTGACTAAATGAAGATTTAATAAAATACCATTCACTAAAGCTCTTGATCTTAACTTGTCTATATCTGATTAGGAACAAATTTAAATAGATTGTTTGACAACCAATGGTGACGACTAAGTCAAAAGTTGATAGATAATGGGTATCTCGTTCGTCGATCTCCAACAATTTTCTCAAAGAATGTTCACTCGCTAACTTATGGAAATAACGAAATGTAAGGAAGTATAGCCATAATACTAGGAATATTAAGAATGGTATATATAATTCAGGAAAATAATATTGTACACGAAGTTTTAGTGAATGTCATGGTCAAGCCGTCGTTTACATCATTGTCACAACAAGAGAAAGTATCGTATGTGAGATCTTATCAATAGTTGCCGATGAGAGTTGAATTTAATTTGTCAAGTTCTTTATTTCATGCTTTGGAATTGCAAATACATGATTTATGTTTAGAATAACATTAGTCCAACATGTAACAAAACCAACGAGATGAGGAGAATTGTAACCGATTTGAGATGACGAATAGAACTTTTCAGCTGATAAGTGAAAAAATTACTTTGCGAGAGGGTGGATGTGAACCTGAATAAAAATAAAAGTAAAAACGAGTTAATTCGTGACAAGAAACTTGTTTCAAAGTAAAGTGAAGATGATCGTAGAGTGGAATAGTCTTATAGCGAAGCATCATATAAGGAGAAAGATGATAAAAGAAAAGGTAAAGTGATTGACAAAGGTTATAAGAAAGTTTAAAGACCTAAGTTAGCACAATATACACTAATCAAATCTTCATTTGGCTCAAAAAATTCTAGAAAGTTACCATAAGTTTGATCCATACATAATGGAAAAGTATGATGACACTACAGGTCCTAAACATCACCTTAAACAATTTTGTAACATTATGTTGGGCTTCATTCCAGAAGATAATTTTCTTTGTCTAGATTTTTTCATGAATTTCAAAGGGTAGTGCTTTAGCCTGGTTCAACAACATGCCGTCAGGTTCAATTTGTAGTTTTAATTATTTATGGAAGTCATTTGTGAGTCAGTTTATTGGTAACAAAATAAAAAAACATGAATGTGTTCATATTATGATGTTGTTTCAGAATACCAATCGGTCTTAGAGATTACGTTCAATGATTTTTTTAGAAGATGAATATGTTAGAATATTATAAAGAGGATATGACTTTAGCAACATTCAAGAGAGGGTTGTCGTTGGAAAGTAAGTTGTTGGAAGATTTGGTTAAGTATCTGGTTGATTGTATGTGAGATTTTTTATAAGGAAATAGATGTTTATAAAGGTAGAAGATGAAAAAAATAGAATGGGATGTACAAGCTAATAAATTATATAAAAGGTTGGATACTTTAGAAAAGAAAAAAAAATGAAACTAGACGTATTTTGGAAGTTATCAGAGAATCAGTTAATTGACTTCGTTATTTTTATAACGAAAATCCAAATAGAAGTATTACTCTGTTGCATTCACCAACTGCTATAATTTATGATGAGATGACAGATGCGAGATGAGTTAGACTATAATGCATATCATAATGACCATGGGCATTGAACAACGAGTTTATTTTAGTTAAAATATGTGATTTAAAGGTTTCTAGATAATGGTGAGCTGGTAGGATTTGTAAGAGGAAGATAAATTGAAAGAAGAGATGAAAAAACTAGAGGAGATAATCTAAAACAGCAAAATACTGACAAGCTCTTTCTTTACAATTTTTGGAGGAGATTCTTTGTTTGAGATGACACATTCGTTAAGAACAATATATATACAAGACTTAAAAATTCACCTTATTGATGAGTCATTTACGCATTTACACAATGGCACTACTTTGACATTGTCTTTCACTGATGATGATTTAAGAGGGTTAGCAACATCACATAAATTTGTTTTTTTTGTAATTCTTAAAATTGCTGAAGTAATAATAGGAATAGTAATTATTGACACTGGTAGTTCACTCAATGTCTTATAAAATAAAGGTTATGATCAAATGATTGATATTGCACCATTAAGAAGACCAGTATTAATTAGGTAAGCTTCAATTACCAATCTAAGAATTATATTGGGGGGGTTGATTTAGCGGTTTCTGCTGGAAGAGGGGGAATAAAAATGACGATTACAATGTTTTTATGATTATAGATGCTCCAATTTCTTATAATGTAATTATAAGTCAAGCCTAGTTGCATAGAGTGGAGGTTGTAACATCATCTTACCAAGAGTGGTCAAGGGATTTATCAACAAAGAATTGGTGGACTCATTCACAAATATTATCTCCCACGATATTCCAAAATTATTTTGAAAACCCAACGTTATAGCTAATAGGTCACGTGGCCTTGTTATTATCAATATTAAAGAGAGAGTTCTTGATTTCCTCATTCGAAATTTGGCGGGTCATATGAGTTTTGTAAGTGGTATTTACTTTTGAGTTAATGAGAGAGGAAACCCAAAAAAGCTCAAGTAACCAATAGAACTAATGGAGCATGATATGGCAAAAGAGTACTCTATAGAGGATTTAAAACCACCGATGGGAGTATTTTTTAGTCCCGCCTCTGAGTGTTAGAGATAAAGACAATTTTATTATGTAATATTATTGATGAGTCCGGATTCTGTCACCATGTTTTAATGGGAACTGGACATGGTCAGTTCGGACAGAGTCTACCTAACTGGACAGGGGCAGTTCGGACACCATCATCCATTGGACTGTTCGAACAGAACTAAAGTACTTAAAACCTAATCACTTCTTGACTAAGCTGCCTGTTCCCCTACTTAGAACTAATGGGTCCTTAAACTCATCCCGGGTCCATTAAACATAACCCGAAAGCCCATAAGGCCCAAATATAAGGGTATAAATACCCAACCACCAACATTAAATGAGGGTAATGAAAATTAAATATTGTTGCCGATCATTTTTAATGAGGCTGCTTAATTCTCTCTCTACATTCTACCCAAACATTAAATACTCACAAAACTCCACAAAATTCTAAACATAAATTATAAACTTACCCTCACTCGAAAATAAACCACACCAATTATAGTTTTAAGATTGTTTTGGAAAACATTAGTGTTACAATCTCCGAGCTTAACCTAAGATTCTGTATATTTTTTATAAAACAAAAATTCATATGCTTTACTAAGGAATATATAAGTCTATAAAGCTTAAATATCTTTAGAGACAATGCGGGGATATAGAAAGTGAATGACTAAGTTAGATCAAACGAAGAATAATTTATCTGAGGCGTTGAAAACTCGTGTACTAATATCGTTGAAATCTTGAAGATTCATTTTATAAATATAATATTGTTGCCGATCATTTTTAGCATCATAATTCTCATGGCTAGGAATAAACCGGGAGGTTCAAACTAGTGAATACAATGTTCTTGAAATTGGGTGAGACTGCCACATATTAAAAATTTGAAGCGTTTTTAGGTTAATGAGTAACGATATTATAGGTAAGTGTTATTTGGTCAGACGAGAAATGGTGGTCTAAGAGGGAGACGAACATTGGAAAAAACTCATCCCAATTGTTGTTTACAAGAACAAGATAAATGCAAGTACGTAGTTCAAGTGAAGAAGTAATAATAGGAGCAATAAAAAGAATAACTCCATAGAGGACAATAATAGGAGCAATAAAAAATTAACTAACCACATGAATAACATGAGTTATATCTGATTGATTAATTGTAAGATAAGCAAAGCTCCGCATAAGAGTATTATACAAAGTCGGGTCTGATAAATGAAAACCATTAATTGGAGGATAATGTATCTTGTAAAGTAGAATAAACAGAATGATATAGAGTAATAGCCTAATGAGCTAGTTGACCAAATTACTAATGTGATATATTGATAAAAATGATCATGTAGTTGAATATAATGGTCAAGGAACTATTCTAATACATACAATTACTAATACTATGAAGATCCTCAAAAATGTTAGATTTGTTCCTAATCTTAGAAAGAATTTAATATTGACATGAACCGTGGACATATTGGGCTATAAATATGAAAAAATGACTGTTGTGATTAGATTTCATAAAAATAATATCACAAATATTAGTGGAACCTCTGTGATTGGTCTTTATACATTGATGATGAATCTTACATTCTAGAAAATTGTAATACATAAAAGAAGAAAGATTCAACATTCTTATGACACAAAAATTTAGGCCATATGAACTTAAACAATTCAAAGATATTAGCTAAAAAATGTTAATTGAGAATAAATGTAAAAAATATTTAATCTTTTGTAAACATTGTATAATATGAAAATCAAAGAAGTTAAGGTTTAATATTAGAAAGCACAAAACATGAGATATTTCTAGATACTCACAAACTGGTATGGGGAGCTCAATCAGTAACTTTGTTTATGTAAGAAAATCAATACTTTTTATTAGGATGGTTATTATTATTTAAAACTAAGGATGAAACATTTCAAAAATATTATGATTGGAATGAAGTGATTGAGAATCAGATGCAGAATATGATAAAAATCTTGAGAACTGATAATGGTCTAGAATTTGTAACTTAAGATTCAATGATTTCTATGTTGAAAATGGTATTAAAAGAAAAATGAATTACATGTATAATCCATAACAAAATGGAATGACATAGAGGATCAATAAAAAAAATTATGGAAAATGTTAGTTATGTTATGAATGAATCAGGTTTTGGAGAAGTGTTTTGGGATGAGGCTGCACCTACAAGAGCTTATATAATAAGTATTTCACATTGTTCTGCAGTAGAATTCAACATACCAGAAGAATTATGGTTGAATAGAAAACTAGGGTATAAGAACATGAAAACATTTGCACATATTTCTTATGTAGATCAATATACATTGAAGTTTAAACCAAAATCTTTGAAAATGATATTCTCAGGATACCCTCAGGGTACCAAAGGTTATAAAATATGGTTACTAGACACAAATAAATGTGTTATAAGAATAAATATGGTATTTGATGAAAATATTGTATTCAAGACTTTGAAACCTCTAAAAAAAGAGAAAAGAAGAATAATATCAAGTTTTGATATAAAGATAACAAGAAATCATGTAAAAGAATGAACAAGTATATGGATTTCTTAAGAAGGTAGAGTTATTCACGAAGTTAGAAATTATTTACAAGATGAGATTGAATTATAAGAAGAATCTCATATTCATGTTGGTATTTTATCAAACTATCAATTGGCCAGATACCGAACACGTAGATAAATTGTTCCACCAACATGGTTAAATGATTATTCTGCTTATTCTGCTACAAATTTTTCATTAAAAACAACTTAAAGTATTGAATATACAAATATAAATTGCTATCATGAAGAAAATAAGTCAAAGAATTGGAAACAATGAGAATAACCAACTAAAGAAGAGATGAACAAATAAGATATGATTTCTTTGTGTAAAAACAGTACATGAGAGATTGTAAATAGGTGATGGAGAGTGAAACGCAGTAGAAGCCATAAGAGGGATAAAACCCTAATTTAGTTTTTATTTAATCAAAATAGTCTGACGAAAAAATAAGGTATAGGATGCTTTATATAGCATCTATCCAAAACCCTAATATCAAATAAAGAAAATGACATAAATGTCTAGAAACTAAAACAAATAAATAAAATAACGTCTAAATATGAAAACTGATTTTTGAAGGTTTTAGAGGTCGAATTTGGGTATTAAACTTTGTGACAAGTCACAGTTTTGAAATCTTACGGTCTCGTCGAAATCTTCGATTTGAGTACCTATTTCACCTAATTCAGATACCTGACCAAGAAACCAGTTTGTCCGCAATCTTCGCTACATCATCCTTCCCCGGTTGGAAAGAATTCGACCTCGAATTCAAAACGTGGAAACATTGGACGAAATGCACTACGACATTCGGAAGTGACTGACTCAACTCCCATGCTATGGAAACCCTGAGTTATAGCATCCAAGTCAACTGATAAGGAAAAGTATTCTTTAGGGACTAAAGTGATAAATGCTGTAATTATAGGATTAAATTAGACTTTAGGAAGAACCTAGGGGTTAAGTTGTAAATTTAACAATATGTAACCGTTTTCTCTAACTAACTCACCTGGCCTATTTAAAGAGGCTGAAGGAGTTATTTTGACCTATGAAATATTCAGAGGTACTTTTCACTTTTGGAAATTCTCACTGTGGATTCTCTGTTCTTAATTCACTCTTTGCAACTTAATTTCTCACCAAATTGGCGCTAGAAGGAGGGGCGAGGATACCTTGATCAACAGATCAAAAATCAACGTTCGAGTTCTCGTTTTTTAAGTTTTTCGTTCGAATTTTCATATTTCGTTTGATTTTTCGCTGTTTGGAGATGAATCCAGAGGAAGGTGACAATCCATCTGTTCGCAAGGCGATAGAGACGCTGAAATCCGATTTGCAGGAGGCAGGTAAATCTGTTCCAATTCAATCAGTCCAATTTGACTTTGAAGGAAAAATGAATGAAATGATTAGGAAGGTGGCTGAGCTTGACGAATTGGTAAAAAAGAAAGGAGATAATAATGGTGCTAGACTTAGGTCTAAGATAGCAGGAGGCGATCGTAATGATCAGTCTGATCAGTCGATGGATGAGGGTGATGATCACTATGAGCTGCGTAGGGCACGGTCTGAGCAAAAAAAAGAGTATAGCGGGATAAAGAAGAGGAAGGAAAAGTTACAAAGGCGACTGTATGAAAACTCTAGTGATGAGGAGGATTTTGAAGATTCTGAATCTGATGAAGCACCGAGGTATGAACGTTCTCGAGGCCGTTCAAGAGGAACAGAGCGTGAGTTCCGGCCAGCTAAGTCGTTTAAGGAGGGAAGGAAGAAGAAAGAGAGGCGAGTATACTCACCTCGGAAATACTCTCCTCGGAGGTGTTCACCTCGGAAGTATGAAGGTGAGTCCAGCTTGTATGCAACTGTGGGGATGAGAGGTGAGGACCAGTATGTCCAGGGGGTTGATTGGAGGGACTCACCGCTGGTCAGGGAGATCAGATCTGTACCGCTACCGAGGCGGTTTGATATTTCCAAAGTTGAAAAGTTCGATGGGACTCAAGATCCCGATGACCACATAGAACAATTTAAAAACTATATGACTAATTTTGAAGATGATGATAGATTGGTGTGTAGAGCTTTTTCTCAAACGTTTAAGGGAACTGCGCTAAAATGGTTTAATAAGATTCCTAAGGAATCGATTGCAAATTTTAGAAGTTTCTACACTGCTTTTCGCAGACAATTTGTGGGAAGCAAGGAGATGAGAGCCAACGGGGACACGATAATACAGTGCAAACAGGCTGTGGGAGAGAAGTTGAAGGATTATACCAAGAGGTTTGTGTCAACAAAGGCTGAGCTGGATGACTGTGAGGAAAGTGTGGCTATGGCAGCGTTCAGGCAGGGGCTGTTGCCTGGGGATTTAGCCGATGAGACTACGAGGCGCAGAGCGTTAACGTTTGGAGCTCTTATGGCTCAGGTAGAGGACCAGATTAAGGTCGAAGAATCAACAAGGGTTCGAGGAGGCGCTAGTATTGTTCAAAAGGGGAGTGGACAATCTAACGTCTCAAACAACAATCCTTCGCGTCCGAAGAACAACCCAAATGTTTCTAACCGAGGAACCTCGAACTCGTATCAAGGGGGATATAATCAGCATAATTCTAATAACCAGCAGCAGTATAGATCCAGGTCGAATGTGTGGGTGAGGCCGGATTACTATGCAGATTTAACTGAGAGTGTGGCTTCAATATATGAAAAAACAAGAGGAACAATCAATTTTAGAAAGCCACCAGCTATTAACAGGCCGAGGGAGGAGCGCAATAATAAATTTTGTAGGTATTATGAGGACGTCGGCCATGATACAAATGATTGCATTGCTCTGAAGAAGGAGATGCAAGTTCTGATCGAAAATGGAAAGCTGTTGGAGTATGTCAGGAAGAATGCCAAGACAACAGTCCCTAAAGGAAGTAATCCCAATTCCAAGCAGGAAACTGCGTTAATGATTTTAGATGTTGCAGGTGAGGCAGATGGTTTCGATGTAGCCTCGGAATATGTCGAACCAGACCCCAGCCGACTTTTGTTAATGTCGATAGATGAGCCGATGCGTCAGGGACGTGTTCGAGATCTGTGTGCCTTTTTTGAATCATTAACCATATTTGGAGGGGATTCGATGACCAACAACACCAATAATTCGAGGAAGAGGCATATAGTAAACTTAACAAGGCAAATTGAGGGAGGTGCATCGGCACAGCTAAGCAGCAGAAAGGATGTGCCTTTTATAATATTCGACGGAGATGATTTGAGGGGCATCACGGGGCCACATGAGGATGCAGTGGTCATTGGAGCAGAAGTATGCGGGGTGGAGATTCGACGAGTGTTGATCGATACAGGAAGCTCTGCTAATGTGCTTTTTAAGTCAACGTATGATAGGTTAACTGCACCACCTCGAATAGAAAAATCAGAGAGGACTATCATTGGGTTTACTGGCGCATCAGCAATTGTGATAGGTGAATTCGAAGGTGAAATTTCCTTGGGGAAAGGGCCTTTCAAGAAGAAAGTGCAGGTACTTTTTGTGGTGGTGGATTGTCCATCAAGTTACAATGCTATTCTTGGGAGATCATGGTTGGCCAAAATGTACGCTGTAGTTTCTACAGTTCATCAGTGTCTGAAGTATGTGGTCGAGGACAGAGTTGGTGTAGTCCGAAGTGACCAAAAGGTGGCAAGGGAATGTTATGCTGCTGCATTTAGGTTACGTGGTAAAAGTTCTGATGATCTCATGGAGAGTTAGCAGTTTGGGGGGTTGTCTTGTGGTGAAACGGACGAGGGAATTGATGATCCGAGGTCAACCCCGAGTTCTGTAGTGGTCAATGAAGAAATAGAGGAATTTATTTTTAATAAGGGCAGGGTACTTCGAATTGGCACTCTGTTATCTTTGTCGATGCGGGAAAAGTTGTTGAATTTTTTGTCTGAAAACTTGGATGTGTTTGCTTGGAGATCTGAAGATGTGGTAGGGGTCCCAAGTAATATCATATGTCATAGCTTAGCGGTTGATCCGAAGGTCAAACCAATTATCCAAAAAAGAAGGGCTTTTTCATTGGAGAAATCTGAGGCCATAGTTGCCGAAGTGGATCGGTTATACAAGATGGGGCACATTAGGGAGGCCAATTATCCGAGGTGGACGGCTAATCCGGTGGTAGTAAAAAAGAAAAATGGAAAATGGCGAATGTGCGTGGACTTCACGGATTTGAATAGAGCCTGTCCAAAAGATCCTTTCCCGGTGCCTCGAATTGATCAGTTAGTGGATTCAACTTCGGGAAATAAAATCCTGACTTTCATGGATGCTTTTTCGGGGTATAATCAGATTCGAATGAATCCAGATGATGAAGAAAGCACAACTTTTATTACTGATAGAGGCCTACACTGCTATAAAGTAATGCCGTTCGGATTAAAAAATGCTGGATCAACATATCAGAGGCTGATGAATAAGGCGTTCGCTTCACAGATTGGGAGAAATATCGAAGTGTACATCGATGACATGCTTGTTAAAAGCAAAAGTGATGATGAACATATTGATGATTTAGAAGAGACGTTTTTGAATCTTAGAGCCATCCAATTGAAGTTGAACCCAGAAAAGTGCACATTTGGAGTCCGATCTGGCAAATTTTTGGGGTATATGATTAGTGAAAGAGGAATCGAGGTGGATCCAGAACAGTTGAAGGCTTTGATATCGATGTCTTCACCTCGGAATATCAAAGAAGTGCAAATGTTAACAGGCAGGTTAGCAGCTCTGAACAGATTCATTTCTCGTTTTTCAGATAAGTGCTTGCCTTTTTTCCAGGTGCTGCGTAAACCCAATAATTTTGAGTGGACTTCGGATTGTGAAGAAGCCTTTTTGAAGATAAAAAATCTTTTATCCTCTCCTGAAATATTAACAAAGCCTCGGAAAGGTGAGCAGTTATTTCTGTATATAGCAGTGTCAGATTATGCAGTAAGCGCAGTTTTGATCAGTGAGGACACAAAAATTTCGAAGCCAGTTTACTATGTTAGCAAAAGTTTGGTTGATGCTGAGAAACGTTACTTGAAGCTCGAAAAATTGGCACTGTGTGTAGTAGTGGCAGCAAGAAAAATGCGCCCCTATTTCCAGGCACATACAATTGTAGTTCGAACTTCATATCCGTTAAAAAATGTTTTGCAAAAACCAGATATTTCAGGGAGAATGACCAAGTGGTCTGTGGAACTGGGAGATTTCGATGTGCTATTTTCTCCTCGAACAGCTATCAAAGCTCAAGCTTTAGCAGATTTTTTGGTGGAGTTTCACTCAAGCAGATCCGAGGAGAAAGATGCAGAAAAGGTGAATGAGAATCCGACATGGACAATACGAACTGATGGGGGATCCAGTAGTAAAGGGTCAAGTGCAGGAGTAGAATTGGTGGCACCAACGGGGGAATTTATGTTTCAAGCTATAAAATTTGGCTTTCATGCTTCAAATAACGAAGCTGAATATGAGGCTGTGCTAGCAGGGTTGCGGTTAGCGAAGATTTGTGGAGCAATGTTTGTGCGCTTGGAAACAGATTCACAGTTGGTAGTTAACCATGTTAAAGGGGTATCAGAAGCTAAAAAGGAGCGTTTGGTTTTGTACCTACAAGAACTTCGGGGGATGATGGCGCAGTTTGAAAATGTAGAAGTGGAGCATATTCGAAGAGGAAACAATACTATGGCCGATTCTTTGGCAAC
Organism: Limnanthes douglasii subsp. nivea; assembly: GCA_036936605.1. Lineage (NCBI taxonomy): Eukaryota > Viridiplantae > Streptophyta > Magnoliopsida > Brassicales > Limnanthaceae > Limnanthes > Limnanthes douglasii. The sequence goes on along the minus strand of JAUPFV010000001.1, from coordinate 20,234,481 downwards.
GATGGCTTACTCAGAAGAATACCCATGGATTATAACACAACCATCGCCTTCGATCATATCAAATCCTGAGCAATGTGAAGTGGTTGATGAGGTGGTAAATAATCCGACGTGCGCCCGAGGAGATTGGAGGTTTGACTTGTTAAACTTTATTTCAAATGGAATATTACCTATGGATAAACACTTGCTCAAGAAAATAAAGTACAAATCCCTTGGCTATGTGGTACTGGATGGGGTGCTGTACAAAAGGTCTGCTTCGAAACCTTTACTACGATGTTTAGGCAAGGATGAGTCTCAGAATGTTTTGTCCGAACTGCATGATGGAGATGGGTCAGCTCATTGTGGGTTTAGAGCTTTAACGCGTAGAGTATTGTTGGCAGGATATTATTGGCCTACCATTTTGCAAGATGCCAAGTCATTAGTTCGAAGTTGTGACACTTGCCAAAGGTATGCAAATTTAATACACAAACCAGCAGTACCCCTAATGACAATTTCAGAGGCGATTCCTTTCGATAGGTGGGGAATTGATTTAGTGGGACCATTACCTATGGCTTCTGGTGGGAGATAAATGATTATCGTTGCGGTTGATTATTTTTCGAAGTGGGCAGAAGCAGAACCCTTAGCTGGGACAAAGGCTAAGGATGTAATCAAGTTTATTCAAAGCAATATTTGCTACCGTTTTGGAGTACCTCGGAAGATAACAACTGATAATGGTCCCCAATTTAATAACAAGGAAATGGACTCTTTTTGCTCTTCGAAAGGGATACAGCAGTGCTTTTCCACTCCTTTTCATCCTCAGGCAAATGGACAGGTAGAAGTTACGAATAGGTCTATTTTGGATGGCTTGAAGAAAAATTTGGCAGGATCAGCAGGGAAATGGCCAAATTATCTCCAAGAAGTATTATGGGCATATAGAACAACTCCTAGAGAGGCTACAAAAGAGACCCCCTTTTCTTTAGTATATGGGATGGACGCTGTGTGCCCTGCTGAATCTACATTGCCCTCTTATAGACTACTACAATATTCCGAGGCAGATAACGACGAGGCTAGAAGGGTGGAGCTGGATTTGTTGGAAGAAAAAAGGGTCAAGGCACATTTGAATGTGATCCATTATCAAACATTAATGAGAAGCAGGTACGATGCTAAAGTTAAGAGAAGGGAATTCAAAATTGGCGATCTAGTGTTGCGAAAAGTGTTTCTTCACACCAAGGATAAACACCTCGGAAAATTGGCCCCGAATTGGGAAGGTCCTTACGAAGTTACAATGAGGGTCAAACCAGGTTCCTACAGGTTATCAGATCGAGAAGGGAGGATGCTCAAGCACCCTTGGAACATAGAGCACTTGAAATTGTACTGTGAGTAAAATTGAACTTCGAATTTTTGTAAAACAGACATACTCTTTCCTTATCTGTTGGCCCAGAAAGGTTTTAACGAGGTGTCTGATTGATATTGAATTTTTTAATAAAATTTCTTTTGGCCATTGGTTGTTTGTTATGATGTGTGATTTATTATTTTGGTAATTTGGCAAAGATTGATCATCTTTGGAAGTTGACCAAGAATAATTTTCCGAAGCGATAGCTTTGAAGAAACAACCAAATTTTTCGAGGTGCCACGTCTTATGAGTGCATCTATTGTTCGAGGTGCCACGTCTTATGAGTGCATCTATTTTTCGAGGTGCCACGTCTTATGAGTGCATCTATTTTTCGAGGTGCCACGTCTTATGAGTGCATCTATTTTTCGAGGTGCCACGTCTTATGAGTGCACATATTTTTCGAGGTGCCACGTCTTATGAGTGCATCTATGTTTAAGAATAACCAGTTTAAACAAGTATATCAGAAATTCAAGAAAAAAAAAAAGAGGACAAGTGATTTCATCGTGGAATAAAATACGAAGTTTACAAAAAAGGAGGAAAGCACTTAATCACATACACAAAAAACAAAAGCGAACTGTTTGGTCTATTAAGCATCATTCTCTTCTTCTTCATCTTCTGATGACGCCTCTTCGGAGTTATTTCCTTCTTCTGAGGAAGAGCTTGGTGGCGCTTCGAAAGCTTCCTTTGGGCGTTGCTCTTCTGGAACTCGTCTCCAAAGGTTTGATAAGTCCAACCTTGGACAAGCAGCATGAACTTCTCGAAGGATCTGAATAGATGTATCAATTTGAGTTTTCTTCATGCCTTCGAGCATCACAGAACTAACCTTAGTTTCAGCCTGTTTGACTGCAGCTTTCTTTTCTTCTTCGAATCCTGTTCGAAGTGTAGTAACCTCAGTCTGGCTTTTTACCAATTTCTCTTTAGTTTCCCTAATAAGCTCCGTGGCATCAGAAATAGCAGTAGAATGTTCACTCTTTAGACTTTTGAGAGCTTGCAGATGAGTAGTTTTAAGAGCTTCGATTTCCTCCTTGTGTTTTTCAAGAAGCTGTTTTTTCTCAGCTTCGAATTTTTGGAGTGCTTCATTTTTCGAAGTCTTTTCAGATTCTGTTTCTTTTCTACTCCTAGCTAACTCTTGGGCAAGACGCTCCAGTTGCGTTTGAGATTTGCTCACCTCTTCGTATAATTTGGTAACAGCAGAAATTAGATTGGGGAAAGGTTGAAGAATTGAAATTACCTCATCGGATTTCTCTGAGTGAGGAAAGACTAATGGTGGATGAACAGGAGCAAAAGGATTAGATGTTGAAGCTGTAGCAGCATCAGTAGAAATTGGGGGAGCAACATTGTCAGGTTGAGAGCCAGGAAATACAAAATCTCCACTTGAGTTGAAGTCCTCGAGGTTTAGATAGTCATCTATTTGTTTATCTCCCAGAGTAATACCTCCTTCAGGATTTTCCTCAACAAAAGTTCTACCTCGTGCCTCGGAAGCTAATACAGCCTCTAATATATCAGCCTCATTCTTGTCATTGGGCTTGTTGGACTTACTCTCTTTCTTTTTTGGAGAAGTGTCTCTTTTCTTTGTCTTTTTCAGGATGGGCTGGTCTTCTTCGGATATGGTGGGAAGCGAAGGTGCAGACGTTTTTCTCTTCCTTACACTCTTCGAAGTAGTGGGAGGTTTAGTTTTGCTGGTGCTGGGTTTCTTCTTTCCTTTTTTCTTTAAAGGAAGATGGCTGTCACTTCGATTCCGAAGTGGGAGGTAGCACTTTCCATCTGGTGCAAGAATCCTTTGAACTGCTAGAAGAGGATCTGGTGGCGTCATCAGATCTTCAGGGAAGTCAGCCCCTAGTGATATTCGCCAAAGATGGCTATTAACAAAGTTAATAGGATCAAATGCTGAATGTAAGCCATTTCCCCAAGCCTTTTCAGCCCACTCCGCCATTTTCTGGAAGATAAGTTTGGCTTCTTTTCGACGACTTTTAAATCGCCTCGGAATTTCTGAAGAGAGACAAATAGTTAGCCAAATAAATTGATTCAAAAGTAACCACATAAATAAAGAAAAACATCACTTACTATTGTCTCTCCAGGTGAGGGTAAGTTTAGAAGGGTTGGCATCGGAGATATCTCTGCCATTTTCCCAGGCACCTGACAGGAAGACGAACTTTTGTTTCCAGATCTTATCAGCTTCGAGGAGGTCGTCAATGATTTTTAAATTGTCTTCAAGGGTTAGGTAATAAAATGGCAGAACTGGGCCATTTGAAATTTTGGTTACTGAAATGAAGTCCTCAATTTCGAGGGGGATACCTCCAAGTCTTGATACCATGATTGCTGAAAATAAAGTGAAGAGCAAGTTCGGAGTAACCTGGGTTGGGCACAGTTGGTGGATTTCGAAGAACTTTACTATCATCGGATCAAGGGGAAACCGAAGTCCCCAATTGAAGAGCTCAGGGTATACTACTAGCTCATCTTTTTGACAGCTTAAGGGTGTCTCTCCTTCAACTGGTAATCGAAGAGTCATGTTGTCAGTTAACCCCCATAGTTTTCTGAGTTGCTCCTTCTCTGATTCGAGGTAGTAGCTGTAAGATACATTCTTCAAAGCAAGAATGTACCAGGCAGAAAGAGGCTTGAGATTTTCTTGAACTAAGCAGGCAACCGTATCAGGAAGAGTAATAAGAGCTTTTTTCCCTCGAGGTTTCTTTGGAGGAGCTACGCCTTCAGCCTCGGATTCCTCCTCGGCATCAGATTCAGTAGCTTCTGAATCATCCTTTTTGTGACCTTCCTCGGAGTGACTTCGAGTTTGTGTTTCTTGTTGAGTCACAGGAATTGGCTGACTACACTCTGGTGTAGTATCACCCACTTCTTGTGGGGGAGGAGGAGAGTGTTGAGGAGTGGAAGAGGTTTTTGTTTCTTCACCCATTACTAAGAAAGATGATTTTTTGGAACGTTTAGCTCTAATAGCCTCGAATTGAGGAGGAAGTGTTTTGGTTTGAGGGTTTTTTGTCTCTTCGAATTGAAGGACAGGTGATTTGAGTTGTGATTTGTTATAAGTGGGTGGTTTGTCTAAAGTAACTACTTTAGGTTTCCGATGAGGTCTTAGTAGTGAAGGCTTGACTGGATTTCGGAGAGAAGAGGTCGTTGAGCTACTTTCTGGGTTAGAAGCTAGAGGTGAAGACGAAGTGGCAAGGTTTGGATTAAAGTTGCCATATTTAAAAGTGGTGCAGGAAGAGTGAGGACCGTTATAGATCAACCCAGCAGCTTTGTATTCTTTGGCTCTTCGAGAAATACAAAGATAATCGTAGGCCCCAAATACTTGGTTACTGGAACCAGGAAAAAGATTTTTCTTTGATCTTATTGGTCTTCTGGGTTTAAATCTATTGTATTTAGGGTATCTTCTCATACAATGGTTTTTGGTATGAGAGGTTGCTTGGTAAGACAAGAGAAGATGAACAGGTTGAAGATGAACAAGAGAAGATGAACAGATTGAAGATGAGCAGGTTGAAGATGAGTAGGTTGAAGATGAAGAACAATCTGGAGATGTTTCAAAGGTGGATTCTCTAAAAAGCTCTTACTGAATGAATAGCTGAGTATTTATAGAGTAAAGAGTAACATCGAGAATGTGAAAGCAAGGAACAAGTAATCTCTTCTCATTCGCTGGAATATGAAACGAAAAGGAAACTAATGATGTCACAGGTCTACTACTAGCAGTCTAATCAGTCCATCGAGTAGAGTTTAGAAATTTCGAAGTGTTGTTAAACTATGTGTGAAGTAATCAGGTGTAAAAACCAAAGGCAACGCAGTACCACAAGAAGTCAAATTCGATGAGGAGTTGAATTCGAGGCAGTTGAGAAATTCATTTGCACTTACTCGCCAGTTCGAAGAGATTCCTGGTTTATTGGATTTAATCATAATAAAGATATAAAATAATGCTGATCCGAAGAAGAGTTCGAAGAGCTAATAGTTCTTATACATAGATATATAAGAACTAGGGGGGCTACTGATAAGGAAAAGTATTCTTTAGGGACTAAAGTGATAAATGCTGTAATTATAGGATTAAATTAGACTTTAGGAAGAACCTAGGGGTTAAGTTGTAAATTTAACAATATGTAACCGTTTTCTCTAACTAACTCACCTGGCCTATTTAAAGAGGCTGAAGGAGTTATTTTGACCTATGAAATATTCAGAGGTACTTTTCACTTTTGGAAATTCTCACTGTGGATTCTCTGTTCTTAATTCACTCTTTGCAACTTAATTTCTCACCAGCATCGAAAGAGTTACCATAAAGCTTGATAAGAAACTTGGCCCAAAGGAATTCAAATTCTTCATCAATTGCCCAATAAACCTTGTTGAAGTGTTCAAATTTTTGCTTCTCCCTTTCAGCTTCCAGTCTTATTACGTCATCCTGGAAATTCCTAGCAAGTAATTCTGACTTCTGCAATTCAAAACGGGTAGACTCCCTCTCGTCAGTCCGATACCTCACCTGTGCTTCTAGGCTCCATACTCTTTCTGATAAATGAACGCTTTCATCTTCTAGTGCAGACACATGAAATTCCATTTCATGTTTAGAGCTTTTCATTCGTGCTATTTCAATCGTCCAATCATCGAAACTATAAGAACTATTGGCACCTTCTTTGAACAAACTTTCCATATTTTCCTTCACCTGGCTGTTCTCTTGCATAACAATACACATCCCGGATTCTAAGTCCCCTTCGGAATGCATCAAAGACTCACCCGCATCATCTAGAAGTAATTGTTTCGTTTCAAGCTCGTCTTTTTCAGCCATCTTTAAACTGTCTAGTTTGAGTTCGTCATATTCTGCTAGCAACTCCTTACCTAGATCTAAGTCGTCAGATTCGATTTTTATATCCAGGTTAGAAGCGTGAAGTGTAATCCCATCGAAGTTCTCAACAATATTTACCACTGTTGGGCAGGCTTCTTTTCCACATTTAAGTTCTTCACTGATGCAAGTTTCCGCTTCCAACAACTCTTTCAGCTGCTTAAAAGTTTGCAAGATAACATTGGCTCGCTTTGTCTGAGTAACTACATCTGTACTCTTTGAATTCTCCAAACTATCAGAAAATGCAAGTGCGGTTCCAAGAAGATCTTGAATTCCATCAAAGACTGTTTTCAGGTACAAAACGTCCTCGAGATCGGGACAGTCATTACCGATTTTGTCATAAGCGCGAGCCAGGGCAGATCCACGTAAGCGCCGCTTCCCTTTTGCCAAATCAACGTGAAGCAAAACATCAGTATCTCCTAACTTCAAATCTGGTGTCACTGTCTTTGGTATATCAGGACAAGTAACATAGGCGCTGATTACAAGATTTCCAGGAGCCTTAACAACCTCACCGGCTATATGGGCTGCCATTGAAAGACTATCCTTTCCTCCATCAATGGCGATACCGAGTTCGATCATAGCTTCTGAAAGAGCCATGGCTGCATCGTACATAGCTGCTCCTTCTCCATCAAGCTTCGCAGCGTACATCCAGTTACCACTTGCTTTCATATCAGAAAGGAATGCAACCTTCGCCCAGACAAGATTCGTTAAAGCTTCTCCAACCGCCAATCTTGTCATGGCTTTAGGAACAGCATCTGGAACCGTTTCAAGAATGTCCGCACTTGGACTCTCTTTTCTCTCTCTAATGTCTTGACCCTGAAACGCCCCACCCTCATTGCTGGTGAGAACATGCAATGGTAAACTCAGCTTTCTACTATCGAACAGGCCAAAGGTCGAGTCAGAAGATGCAGTGGCTAGAACCCACTCATTGAAAGGAGTGAAAGATACATAGTTGATCTCTCTGTTATGAACTTTGACACATTTCTTAGTTTGGTTGGTTCTCAAGTCAAAAATCATTAGTTGGCAATTAGCACCAGCTGATCCAAATAAGTTTTTATTATGTAAATGCCCAGCGACACCTTCAACTACATTTTCATTAGCCGCATATGTATGTACTGCATCGAGAACCTTATTTTGAGATAGCAAATTGTCTATGACAACTTCCTCGTATTTTATCACTGGGTACTTCTCTGCAACCTCACGACAACACTTGAGAAAAAAACCTTCAGTTTTCTGCATAATGCTGGCCTTATGGATAGCAGAAACTCTCTCTCTCCCATTAGTGTTTGCATAATAAACATCTTCGAAGTTTTGTTGGGCCTCTATCTGCAAAACTTTATCCCTCAAACCTTCCAGTGCTGCTGCTGCACTTAGTTGTTCATCTCCAAACTTAACAAACCCATAACCCTTTGTGTATCCAGTACCTCTATCAATCACAATTTTAACAACTTTGACTGATGGATAACGGACATGGAATGTCTCTGGCAATACATAATCCCGGGTACACATTAAAATCATTGAAGTCCAAGTACCTACATCTCGCTCTGACATTTCTTCGAACGTCTTAGTTGCAAACTCAGTTATATTTATGAGCTGCAACGTAAGTTCGGTTTCGGCGTAGGTGTTTGTCCACCTACGATTTCCATTTCGCACAGATGCCTTTGCCGTTTTGGTACTGGTTTTTTCTGTTTTGACAGAAACAGTAGAGACAAAGTGTTTATCCCATCCTTTTGGTACAGTAGAAGTTGTTTCCTCTAATTCCAAACACGTATCGAGCCCAATGTGTTGTCTGGTTTGAATCCTTCCAGTCTCTCTCTGAGACCTTTCATCGAATATGTTATTTACGTGTACTGAGCTTACATGAGCACAGCACAGACTCAGAAGAAAACTAGTAAGAAATTCGTTAGATTTCATCTCTTTAAAAGTGTCTTGCTTGGAGAGAGAAATAAGACGCAGAAGGTTCACGTATTTTTGTGTTTGCGGTCTCTGTCTGCCTCGTTTTCTTCTCTGTCGAGTCCATCTTGGGATTCGAATTCTCTTTCTTGTCTCGTTTTTTCTTTTAAAAATTTGTTCGAGATTATTATATAATCTATTGTCTGTAGCAGCACTTTCCGGCCTTGCAGCTGCATGAAGGTTAGGTTGCGGAAAGGACGGCAGTGCGAAATCCCTAAATTTATCTATTCTGGACGGAAAATTCAAATTGGAATTTTTTTTTTCTTTTGACCAAAAAATTGGTTTCAAAAGTTTTAATTCTTTATTTGTAATCCTAGATTTTCTTTTGTTTTTAGGATTAGAGAAAGAATTATTGTTTACCTTGTCGAAAGAAGATGAGACGTTTTTTGGTGTTATCCAAATATCATCGTATACATCATAAATCGGATCGTCTTCTTCCTCATCACCGTATACATCATAAATCGGATCTCCTAATTCGGACCAAGTTTCATCAGAAATTTCACCTTTGTTGTTAGCCTCATACTCATCAAAGAGTGGATGTTTGAGTATCAGCGACTCCTCCATGTCACCATCAAAGTCAGGAATGTTGACTTTCTGGGTCCGGCGAGCCAACTGGTGCGGCGACTCGGTCACATCTGTGCGAGCCAACAGCTGATAGAATTCGTCGGTATATTTATCCACAGATCTAGGTTCCTGACGAAGATTCTGACGTCGCTGGTAGAGTTCCCGCTCGAAGTTGTAGGGAAGGAAAGCCTTGCGGAGTTTTCTTTTGAATTTCTCCCAACTCTGGACTTTATCCTTGCCTTCACGCGCGCGGTTCTGCTTCACCTGCTGCCACCAAGCCTGTGCCCTACCGCGTAGGTGAATGGTGACTAATGCGACCCTTCTCTCCTCGGGAACTTCCTTGAAGTCCAGGACTTCTTCAATCTGGGATAACCAATCGATAAGTGCCTCTGCCTTAAGGCTGCCATCAAAGTCCGGGATGTCTATCTTGAAACCAAGCTCCCAGCAGCGTGGGTGAGAAGTAGTCTGGTCGATCCCCTCCCCAAAAGGGTGAACCATGCCCTCAACCTCTGTGCTTTGTTGCTTGGCGGTAAGAACAACCACCTGTCGGGTAAGATCGGCTACCTGACGGCGTAGGTCAGCATCTTCACGATCATCTACATCACTTGTATCTCGGTACACTCTAGCGCCACCGCGACCGCTGGTTCTTGCTCGTACCATCGCGCAGGACTGCCTGTGTCTGATACCACTATGATGGAGAGTGAAACGCAGTAGAAGCCATAAGAGGGATAAAACCCTAATTTAGTTTTTATTTAATCAAAATAGTCTGACAAAAAAATAAGGTATAGGATGCTTTATATAGCACCTATCCAAAACCCTAATATCAAATAAAGAAAATTACATAAATGTCTAGAAACTAAAACAAATAAATAAAATAACGTCTAAATATGAAAACTGATTTTTGAAGGTTTTAGAGGTCGAATTTGGGTATTAAACTTTGTGAGAAGTCACAGTTTTGAAATCTTACGGTCTCGTCGAAATCTTCGATTTGAGTACCTATTTCACCTAATTCCGATACCTGACCAAGAAACCAGTTTGTCCGCAATCTTCGCTACATCAATAGGACACAAGAAAATGTTATTGGTTGCAGGCCGCTGTTTATGAAAAAGATAGGCATTCAAGCGTATAAATCAGACATGTTTAAGGCCATATGAGTTGCAATGAGATTCACTCATAGATAGGAGATTGATTATCATGAGGTTTTTGCTCATGTGGTTAAGCATATATCCATACGAGTTTTACTGTCTATTTTAATTCACCAAAACCTAGAACTAGAGAATATGAATGTAAAAACGACTTTTCTTCATGAGAGTTCAAGAACGAAATGTGGTGTGGTTAATTTTCGTCTGAGGGTAAATTTGTAATTTGTTTAGAGTTTGTGGAGGTATGTAGATGTTTAATGTTTAAGTAGAGAGTAGAGGGAGAATTAAGCAGCCTGGTTGTATTTAATTTTCATTACCCATATTTAATGCGAGTGGTTGGGTATTTATACCCTTGTATTTGGGCTTTATGGGCTTTCGGGTCATGTTTAATGGACCCGGGTCATGTTCGAGGACCCATGAGCTCTTAGTAGAAGAGAAAGTAGCTTAGTCAAGAAGTGTTTAGGTTTTTATGTACTTTAGTCATAGTTCGAATAGTCCAATGGGCTAGGTGTTCGAACTGCCCTGTCCGGTCTGGTGATCTTAGTCTGAACTGTCCCTGTCCGGAGAGGTAGCAACATTCGGACTCATCAGGAGCCCCTTTTTTAGGTGTTTCTTCAAATACCTTTGCCAAAAACCTGAAAAACAGTCCGATGTCAGAGGCAGTTTTACCCGGACAGGTCTTTCGACTTGTGCTATGGCTTTATCCGGACTGAAAAAGCTCTATGAATCCAAACGGTTTTTTGCCAGAGTTCATGGGACACGTGTCACTCTTTGGTTGGTTGCTTCGGCCGTTTTTTCACCTTGAATTTCACACCCACCTTCTTCGAAAAGCAACATCTTCATTAATGAGGGTGACATCAGCGCCGTCTTTTAATCATTACTAATCTTTTCGAATTCTCCTAGGAATCAAAACTCTTTTTTGAGATTTATTATAAATTGAAATACTTTCTACTGTTTCACTATCACTTTCGTTTTTACTCTGCAAATCCTCAAAGCTTTTTCTCTCAAAAACACATTTTTACTCAGGTTGTTTATGTTCACGGCTAGGAACGCTCTAATCAAAGACGGGTGGCTCAACCTCTCTGAATTAGAAAAAGCGCAAAAGGTTGAAAGGGAAAGGCGCATTGCAGCAGGCTTACCCGCTTCCCCTATCGACAAACCAGCAACTTCACCCACAGAGTCAGACCAGGGTTCTTCCTCCACAAAGGGTGTCAAACCGAGGAGGTTGTTTCAATCCAGTATTTCCCCTATCATCTCCGGTTCTTCGGTTCAAGAGTCGGAACCCGTCGTTGAAGCAGGTTTAACAGTCACCAGCCTTAAAAAACCCTCCCCATTTTTAGCCATGAGGTCTGATGCTGAAACCTCTCCTCACAAGCTAGTTGATCGGAGAAAAGGCCGGCTGGTCAAAGGGCAGGTTTCTAAGGGCACCCCTGTATCAGGTGCCAAGGATAGTAGTACTGGGTCAGAAGTACCCATTAGGGCACCTAGGGACAGGTTGTCCGGTCCAGAGGGCACTGGCTCAAGTACCCGAAGAGAAACGTCCATAATAGAGCCCCAACCAGAGGCTAGAAATCAGGAGAGTACCGGAGCTCATCAGGCCGGAAGTCAGGCTAAGCCAAATCCAAACCTCCCTCTCACCACTGCGACTGAAAACCCTTCCTCAATCATGGAGGAAATAATGGAGGATTCTATCGAAGAGGCTCCATTTGAGTCTGAACCTTCCGGACAGACTGGCAGTGCTGTTGCTGCCCAAAAAGATAAAGGCAAGGAAAAGTTGTGCTTGAGGCATCCGGATCTGCCGGAGTGTCTCGAAGGAAGGGTGGGGCCTTGTTTCCACAAGGTCAATGTTAAGTATCTCCTTGCCCTGCAAAAGATCAACTACACTTTCATCCATACAACTGAGTTGGGCCGGATGCGTACGAAGTGGGGTATTCAGGAGAACGTGAAAATAAGAATCCCCATAAACCCCGAAACCCCCATGGACTCCAAGCTGAGCGAGATAGTTATCTTCACGGAGCTGTTTAACTGGGGGCTCAGATTCCCCTTGGACCCAGAGATTGTCACATACTTTCATCTGATAAAGCTCTGTCCAAGCCAGCTGAGTCCCAATGCTTGGTACATCCTCATGGACTGCACACCCCTGCACCACATCCCATAGTGCTGGATCCACCATCCGTCCGGACAACCCAGACCTTTTTGTCTTTCATCTCAGTATTCTTCTCCGAATCTCTGTCAATGTGGAATTCAACTAAAAAATCAGCCACAGCTTGGGCCTTGACTGCTGTTCGGGGAGCAAAATCTATATCGAAATCCCCCAATTCTACCGACCACTTAGTCATTCTACTTGAAATGTCTGCTTTTTCTGGATGGGGGTAATTATCCACCTCTCTCACCAACATAGCACTGATGGCACAACTTGAAACTGCCAAATATACGAAGAGTGTCTCTCCATCAATTGACTTAAATAGGGTTTTGGGGGAGGACAGATGTTTCTTAATCTCATTGAAGGCCTCATCACACTGTGAGGTCCAGTCGAATCCCCTTGCACCCTTCAAAGTTTGAAAAAACGGGGTGCATCAGTCCGATGACCTTGAGATAAATCGGTTTAAAGCAGCTAACCTCCCCGTCAATTGTTGCACTTCTTTAATATTCCGAGGAGGCTCCATTTGGAATAGAGCATTAAGTTGGTCCGGATCGGGTTGTATCCCTTGCTCACTTATTATATAACCTAGGAACTTCCCGGATTGCACTCCGAACACACATTTTTCTGGATTTAGCTTCAAATTCACTTTTACCAAGTTGGCAAAAGTTTCGTGGAGGTCAGTTAAGTGCAATTGCTCATCCATGCTTTTCACCATCATGTCATCAATGTATACTTCCATATTCCTTCCAATCTGATCAGCAAAGGCTTTGTTCACCAATCTCTGATAAGTAGCCCTAACATTTTTCAACCCAAATGGCATTACCTTGTAGCAATGAAGACCCCTGTCAGTGACAAATGTGGTATGCTCCTGATCCTTCGGATCTACTTGGATCTGATTGTACCCGGAGAAAGCATCCATAAATGATAGCAGTTTATTCCCAGCGGTGGAGTCTACTAGCTGGTCAATTCGGGGAACTGGATACAAATCTTTTGGGCAAGCTCTATTGAGATCTGTGAAGTCAATGCACATACGCCACTTGCCATTTTTATTTTTCACCAAGACCGGATTGGCAGTCCACAAAGGATATTGAGACTCCTTGATATGCCCCATCTTTGTGAGCCTGTCAACTTCTTGCACAATAACATCAGCCTTTTATTTGGAAAAAGCCCTTCTCTTTTGTACCACTGGTGCTACATCTCTTCGGACAGATAGGTGATGTGATATAACATCAGCTGGAACCCCAGTAACATCAGCATTGCACCAAGCAAAAACATGCTGATGGTTTTTTAAGAACTTTAACATCTTATTTTTCAGGTCGGGTGGCATTTTAGACCCTATCTTGACACTTTTCCCTTCTTCTAAAGAATGCGTTTCAACATCTTCAACTGGTATCAATACTCCAAGGATCTCTCTAGGGTCATCAATTTCACCCTCACCCCCAGAAAGCCCCTCAAACTGCTATTGTTCGTCGATACGAACTGCCCCCAACGTCCGGGAGGCCAGGGCTGTAGCATAACATTCTCTTGCAACCTTTTGATTGCTTCAGACAACTCCCACTTGTCCTTGAACAACATATTTCAAACATTGGTGGACTGAAGAAGCCACTGCATGCATCATAGAGAGCCAAGACCTCCCTAAAATAGCATTATAGCAAGTGGGACAATCTACCACAATAAAAATTATACTGACCATCTTCTTGAAAGGGCCCTTGCCCAACAAAACTTCCTCTTCGAACTCCCCGATCACATCTGCTGAGCTGCCAGTAAAGCCCACAATTGATCTGTCTGAACGCTGAATTACAACTGGATTTTTTATTTTCTTGTAAGTGTTTAAGAAGAGGATATTAGCTGAGCTTCCGGTATCCATCAAGATTCGTCTTATGTCATTGCCCCCAATGGATGCTCCTATGACAACAGCATCTTCGTGAGGGTCAGCTATATCTCTTAAGTCATCTTCATCGAAAACAATGAAGGGGAATGGAATTTGCGATTGATAGGAGATCATGCCTCCTTCTAGCTGGGTAGCTAAAGTATGAACGTGCCTCTTCCTCGTAGAAGCAGTAGGAGCTGTCATAGTATCTCCTCCAAAAATTGTAAGTGACTCAAAAAATTTAATGAGCCCGGAGACTGTTCTAGAACGTTCCTCAATGGGACCCACTCTATTTCGAGTTGGATCCGAATCCAAGTATTCTGATTCCACATCAAACCTTTCGATTATAACCATATCTCCCTCCGGAGCAGCATTGCTTGGACCAACCCGGTGAGTATTGTCAGGCCTATTACCTCCTCTTCTTTTGACATACGCCCCCAGCTTTCCCCTTTCAATCAAGTTCTGAACTTCTTGTTTCAAGGCTATACAATCATCGGTGGTATGGCCAGTATCATTGTGGTACTGGCACAAGGAGTTATTACGATGTTCCCTAGGAGATTGCAGTGCAGCCGGTGGTATGGCCAGTATCATCGTACTTCTTCATTTTAGTGCTATCAAACCTTTTAGGGAGGTTCCCGGACAAAATTTTGGAAGACAATGGGGATTGTCTCCAATTTTGGCCACGACTGAAAACAATATCCTCATTGGGAGTTGCAAAGATACCTGACTCATCGTGGAAGGCAAAAGGATCCATCAGCATCCGGTCTACATGCCTCCGGCTATGAGATGACCCTTTGCCAATATTCTTCTTCAATTTCCCATGTCTATCCATTTTCCTTGAATATTTTTTGATCAACTTTTGCTTCTTTTTAGTTCGGCCCTCATCGCTGCTAGAGGACAAGGATTCTTCAACTCCATCTTCATCCGAGGAGCTATCAGAAGATTCTGAGCCTGATTCAGAACTCTCCACCGGCTTAAACCGGTGAGATATTTTGGAGCTGGCATGAGTCTTTTTGGTACTCACATGAGTCTTTGAAGGCTCATGCTCTCTAGGGGTATCGGTATGATGAGCAATTGATGCTTTTGATTTTTCTTTCATGCCCATCTTAGCCTTTTCTGCCCTCAGAGCTTCTATCTCACCTTTTAACCTATTGCGCTCCTCGATAGTGTATTCATCGTTTTCACCCACCACTTCGAGCAAAGCTGGTGGTACTTCCGGGGCGTCCGGATTCATTCGGACTGACTTTTCTTGTTGGTTTCGAATGCTCGATTCAAGCACCTTCTTCTCCCATTGTGGTCGCCAATTTGGTGTGGTTAATTTTTGTCTGAGGGTAAATTTGTAATTTGTTTAGAGTTTGTGGAGGTATGTAGATGTTTAATGTTTAAGTAGAGAGTAGAGGGAGAATTAAACAGCCTGGTTGTATTTAATTTTCATTACCCATATTTAATGCGAGTGGTTGGGTATTTATACCCTTGTATTTGGGCTTTATGGGCTTTCGGGTCATGTTCAAGGACCCATGAGCTCTTAGTAGAAGAGCAAGCAGCTTAGTCAAGAAGTGTTTAGGTTTTTATGTACTTTAGTCATAGTTCGAATAGTCCAATGGGCTAGGTGTTCGAACTGCCGTGTCCGGTCTGGTGATCTTAGTCCGAACTGTCCCTGTCCGGAGAGGTAGCAACATTCGGACTCATCAAAATGTATATAGAACAACCAGAAGGGTTCGAAGTTCGAAAGAGTAAAAACAAAATGTATGTGACAAAGAAATGATTTTATGGATTAAAAAGTCCCCAAAATTATGGAATAAAGTTTTTAACAAGTTCATGATGGAAAGCGTTTACGAGAAGCTATAGTGATTCTTGTGTTTATGTTAAAAACACAGAAAAATATACTATCTACCTACTTTTATATATAGATGATATATTTTTGGAAGCTAAGAGTATAAAAGATACTGGTTAACTAAATATGAGTTTATGCAGAAAATTTGAGATGAAAGATTTGGGTCTAACGAACAAAAAATTAGGTATTAATATTAAACAAAATAGAAATAAATGTATCTTATATTTATCACAATTGTATTAATTTAGGAAGGTTCTAACTAGATTCATAAAATTAGAAGATAAATGTGTTTCAGTATAAATTGGAGCATATTTTAAATATTTTATCTATAAAAAATGACTCAAAATATATAAACGCGGAAAAACTACCACACCCTAGTAGTGTGGAAACATTATGTATCAAATTCTTGGAAGTAAATATGAATTATCTTATGTTATATGCATTATTAGAAATTTTATGAGTAAACCTGAAAGTATTCATTAAGGCGCAGCAATTTGGGTTATCAAATATGTCAAATAATTGAAGGTTTAATCTTTACAAAAGAGAAAAAATTCGTTCTCCAAAGCTATTGCTATTCACAAATTGTTGGGGATTTATATCGAAGAAAATCTATCATTGGGTATGTTTTCAAACTTCGAGGAAATACACTCAATCAAAAAATCTAGTCTACAACACATATAACATTAACATAAGAAGTAAAAGAACTATGTAGCTTAAAAAGATAATTTTAGACATGGATTTCAAGGAAGAAGCAATTAAGATTTAGTGTGATTCCCAATCAAATATCTGTATTTCTAAAATAATATCTTTCATGTGCAAAATAAGCATGCTAGTGTTAAGTTTAATTTTATAGGAGAATTTTTTTTAAATAGGCGAGATAAATTTCTAAATATACCTACCTCGAATAATCTGAAATATATGTCGACTAAATCCATTATGGTTGCTAAGCTTGATGCAATTTTAGAATTTTTAAAATTTTCCAGTTGCGAATGAATCAATCATCGGGTTTGCCAACCTAAAAAGATCTAAATTTTTATAATTTTTTGTGTGGGAATCTAGAGATATTTTATTGTAAACGAAAAACTATAATTAAAGTGTAAATTTATTGTTGGCAATGACGATGTAATTTCAGTTAAGGCCGAATGAGTTAGGTATTGACCGAAAGTTTGTTAGGTAATGGTCGAAGGTCTTATACCTTCTTATCGAAGGTGTAATACGTTATGGTAGAAATGGTATAAATATGAGCCAAAGATACGAGCTAAATGTAATAAGTGCCGAACAAGTAATAGGTTCGAGCCTAATATAAACAGCTTTTGGTGCCGAATGAGTAATAGGTTCGAGCCTAACATAAACAGCTTTTGGTGATGCAATGTGTTTTCATTAATGAAAATTAATGGGGGAGATCAATCGGTTGTTTTTAGTCGTCTAAATAAAGATTTGTTTTAGATTGGAAGAGTATTCTTCTAAAAATATGTATCGGCTAAGACTTACCTTTACAAATAGAAAACAAAGTGTGGATTAATTTCTTTTAAAAAATCTTATATAAAGATAAAAAGAATTATATAATAAACTTCTAGTGATTTTTTTTTTGCCTCTAGATGTAGATTTATACGTTCCGAATTATCAGAATGGGATAACAACCTTTTTTTTCTTTTAATTTACAAGTTACTTATATTAAAAATTCAGTCAATATAAAAAATAATAATAGAAAAATTTAACACAATCTCGCATTTGGTCACAATATTGACCTATAATTTTTTTTATAAAATATAATTAGTCAAACTTTGCTTTGTTTTTATTTTTTTGTGATATTATCCTATTAATATTTTCGTGTAGACT
Organism: Limnanthes douglasii subsp. nivea; assembly: GCA_036936605.1. Lineage (NCBI taxonomy): Eukaryota > Viridiplantae > Streptophyta > Magnoliopsida > Brassicales > Limnanthaceae > Limnanthes > Limnanthes douglasii. Next base: position 20,216,942 of record JAUPFV010000001.1, on the reverse strand, counting down.
AGAAGTAACTCGAAGCATAATCTTCTATTTAAACTGGTTTCTTATATTAATTAGATTCTATATTAATGAGATTTTAACATTCATTAGAATTCTATATTAATTAAATATTCTATATTAATTAGATTTTTTATTGATTTTATCTTCTATATTAATTAGGTTTTTTATAAACTGGGTCTCATATATTAATTAGATTCTTTAAGTAATGGATTAAACGTTATCAAAACCGTCATATATATATATATATATATATATATATATATATATATATATATATATATATATATATATATATATATATATATATAGAAAAAGATAGCCCCCAAGGGGTAGCCGAGTTGGTTGAGTATGGCATTCTTATGACCAAAAGGTCATGAGTTCGAGTCCCTCTACATATGCTTTCTCGGCTGAGCCTGTCACCTTGTGTGGTTTACCTTCTGGCGATGGTTTGCAGGCTATCGCGTCAGACTGAGGGTTTACCCTGTGCGCACTCATTGCACTCTGAGTAGCGGCTGCGGGTTCCCTCCAAAAAGAAATAAAATAGAAAAAGATATTGTTAGCTCTAGTTTTTGTGAGATAAGTGTGGTGAGAGATAAGCATTGAAGAGAGGGTTTTGTGAATCATGTAATCTTTTGTTACAAAGAGTCATTGATTCTTTTTTATTTGGGAGTTTTTTTGTAACCTACTTATTGTAAAAGAGTATCAACTACTCGTGGTTGTAGGATCATTTCCACAATTAAACAAAAAAGTTAAATCTATCTTGTGTGTTTGGTTTTATTTATTTTTTATTTTTATTTGTTCCGCGTCTTGGATATGGCTAATTATTTTCTCTAAAGGTTCGTTAATATATACATCGGTTCTTACCTTGTCTTAACTGTACTTATAGTCTTAAAAAGTAGTGCGGTGAGCAATGAGCAACAATAGATGGAGTCGTTCGACCACAGATCTGAAGGTTAGAGAAGTAAACTTTGTCTGGAAACTGAAAAAACACGAAAGATATGTTCCATGAAGCTTAGCCAATACAATTTGATGGAACTAATAATTTCAACTTTTGGATAATTAAAGTTAAGGCCTACTTAGTATAGAAAGGATCAGCTGCTGCTACTGATGATAAATCTACACATGTTGATGAAGTGCTACGAGAGGTCTCCGAAGAGCCTACAACGGTGGGGATATGGAAACACTGGAGGTAATTTACATGATTAATTCATTGATGAATAGATCGTATCTGAAGAAAAAACTTTACACGTTGTATATGGATAGTAACATAGAGATCCGAAGGCACCTAGATGATTACAACCGCATCATACTCAACTTGAATATAATTGGTGTGAAGATGGAGGAGGATTTCCCAACAATCATCCTTTTAACTTCATGAACGCCATGCTATAAGGGAAAAAATCTCTTACGATGGCAAGAGTCAAAATCGTTTTGAAGTATTAAGATCTTCAATAAAAGAATGTTCTGAAATGTGACTCTGAAGGGAACAAACTGAGTGTGAAGGTTCAACCAGGGAAAAAGGATTCAAGTGAGAGAAGAGGAAAAGCTCGGTCAAATTCCAAAAAGGTTGATACGAGCTTAAAAATATGTAGTTAGACATACAAGAAGAAAGGATCAGTCGAAACTTCATAGAGAAGAGAAATGAAAACAACTATCAGAAGACCAAAGCAGAAGATGTAGCAATGGTATATGATGATTTTAAGTACATTAATGGCGTAGTGACTTATGCTTGCATGTATAGTGATAAATAGATGATGGATTCGGATGCGCCAATTCACATGACTTTCAATAAGCATTGGTTTGAAGACTGCGAATGCTTGATGATGGAAGGGTCATCTTCAGAAATGACAAATATTGTGATGTTAAAGGGAGTGGAAAGATTCATCTCAAGTGTCTACAAGAATTGAGAGAGTGATTAACAACATAAGGCAGGTACCCAAAGTCAAACGTAACCTTATATTATTGGGATGTTAGATGGGGAAGAGTTTACATATAAGTCTGAAAATAGAAGACGTATGGTCTTATAAGGCTCCCATATTGTTATGAAAGCCAATATGACAAATGGTGTGTTAGTTATTGAGGGATTTGTAGTAGTAAAGAGTGTGTCTAGTGTGGTAAAGGATTGTACCAGGTTGTGGCATCATCAACTCGGGCATTTAAGTGAGAAGGGATTAAGTGAACTATGTAAATATCCGTTTGGGTATTTACATAGTTGAGCTTTTGTGAAAGTTGTGTATTGGGTAAAAGCAAGAGGTTAAAGTTTCTAACCAGTGGCCAAGCATCTAATTGAGTACTTGATTATGTTCATTCCGAACTTTGAGGTCTAGCACACGAACCTATCATATATGGTGTAAGGTACTTTATGTCATTGATTGATGACTATTCTAGGAAAGTATGAGTTGTACTTTATAAGACTAAGAATGAAGTAATTTCTGCATTTGTGAACTGGAAGACTTTGGGAGATAATCAAACCAAGAAAATATCAAAGAAACTTCCGACTGACAATAACTTGGAATATATGAACAAAACATTGATTGGCTATTGTACAAAGCTTGGCATTGCTAGACACCATATCGTAAGTGGGACTCATCAATAGAAATGGCTTACGAAGAGAATGAATTGAACTTTATTGGAACACGTTAGATGTATGCTTCATACAGTCGGTATGGTTAAAGGTTGTGAGGAAAATTCGCAACAACAGCTGCATATATCATTAACAGGATTCCATCTATACAATTTAAGTTTTTTTTTATCCTCAAGAGGCATGGACATGGAATAAACCTAAGTTGGAATATTTGAGAGTGTTCAGATGTGATGCCTATGCACATGTGAAACAAGATAAGCTTAGGCTAAGAACACATAAAATGTTTGTTCCTCAGCTATCCGTAATGAGTAAAAGGGTATAGGTTGCGTTGCATTGAATGTGAACGTCAAAAGGGTTTGTTAAGTAGGTACGTAGCTTTCAATGAAGAGGGAATGTATCTTGCTAGTCTGTGAGGCCCGTTTCACGCTTATACACCAATTCTAACATGGTATCAGAACCAAAGTTCGAAGCAATGTGGGACTAAACAAATATATGTTGAATATCCAAGGTGACGTTCTTTCCGCCCATCAACACATCCAGTGATGTTAGTTCCACCCGACGATGTTTATTCCGCCCATTAGTGAGATTAAGTTTAAAGGGGGTGTTGAAGAGTAAACTTCATTCCATACTTGGTCGAGAGTTCCAATTTTCTAACATTAAAAAGAATATAGTGTATAAAAGTGTGAACCCACCTCAGCTAGTAAGACGCATTTTGGGAGTGTACCAAAAGCAAATTCGTGCGGACTCTATGGTCCAAAGCGAATAATATCTTACTAGTCTGTGAGGTCCGTTTCACACCTACACATCTATTCTAACATGGTATCAAAGCCAAAATATATGATCCGTGCTATATAACGAGAGCATGATGGGACCATGCCCTCCGGTGCGTTCGAAGCAATGTGGGATATTATCCAGTGATGTTGATTCCACTGTGATTTGGAGACTTTCATTCCATCCGACGACGTTTATTCCATCCATTAATGGGATCAAGTTTAAAGGAGGATATTGAAGAGTAAACTGTATCCCATACTTTCTCCAGAATCCCACGTTGCTAACATAGAAAATAATATAGTGTATATAAGTGTGAACTCTCCCTCAACTAGTAAGAGGCCTTTTGGGAGTGTATCAAAAGTAAATCTGTGCGGTGCCTTCGGATCCAAAATGGACAAATCTTGCTAGTATGTGAGGCATGTTTCACACGTATACATCTATTCTAACAATTAATTTTTTTTTTAGTTTTATTAATTTTTATTCTTTTAGGTAATGTGTAATTTTTTACTATATATGATTTTATTTAATCTATTGCATCGATTTTTACTGATTTATTTTCTATTTTTATGTACTAGTGTGACGGAATTTAAACACATTATTCAGTATTGATAGTATAAAATGGATAAGACATCTATAACTTGCATGCTAACGTGTGACGGAATTTAAACACATTATTCAGTATTGATAGTAACAAAAGGTTTCAATTCAAGTTTTCTCAAGAACTCTTATAATATTATGGGTAATGAAATTTGTAGTGAGGTTATAGAGTTCTCCAGTTCTGGGAGTTTAGACCCTTATAGGAATTATACTTTTATCACCCACATCTCCAAAAAGGACACCCCACATATGTTGTTGATTTTAGGACAATTACATCATGAAACATCGTGTACAAGACAATCTCTAAGATTTTGGATAATAGAATCAAAGGCTCTTATCCTTATTTGGCAAGAGGGTTGCACTAGAAAAATATGTTATGAAATTCTTTGATAATGTCCGCTGGAACCTCATTCTTGGCATCCTTGTCGGTATAAACTTCCCAGACTGATGATATCGTGAATCATCCAATTTATTACCACCCTAAAATACTAACATAAATGGTGATCCTAATGGTAATTTCGAAGTTATGAAGATGCTTAGGAAATTTGAATCTTTCACCCTTTTTTGTTTGTCCTCGTGATGCAAGTATATTCAGTGTTCTTAACAAAAAAATAAATATAGGAAATAAAATTCCACGGGAAATGTCATAAAATCAAAATAGTCAACCTCTTTTTTACTGATGACCTTATGATTTCTATCATGGCGACCTAAACTCCCTCAAACTTATCAAATAAGGTCTGGATAATGTTTTCTAGCTCTCGGGCTCCAAGTCAATCCTTAGAATTGATCTCATCAAAACTTTTGTAGACAAGGTTGGCTTACTACATGTAAAATATATGAGAGTTCTCCACACGTACCAAATTTCTTACCCCGATTGTCATCCCATCTTTTGTAATATAACTTCGTGTATATGTTCTAAGACCTTTAAATATATTTCTTATGCATTACGACTCCATCTAATTAAGTTTGTTATCTTTGTTGTGCAAAGTTATTAGTCCTCAATATGTTTTTACTTTCGAGGGTTCTGAAAGAGATTTTTAGTATCTTTACCAATTCATTTGGTTCGGCTACTAGATGAAGACCTCAGAGGCTAAGGTGGTTTGGTCCAATGTAACACTATATATGATGGAGGACGACCTTCGATCTAAAAACCCCGAATTAGTCGGCTGTCCTTAAAAATATGTGGTCCTTAGTAAGTCAAAATAACAACTCAATAAGGTGCAATTGGATTAAAAATAAAAATAAAATCAAAAATAATAATTTAAGGGGTTTAGATCTAGGCATCTCCATCTCCTATAGTTGGAGGAAAAAATTACGTCTTAGGCCTTAGAGAAGTATTTTGTACAAGGTGGCAATTGGTAATAAGGAGAATATATATTTCTAGTATGATAATTGGCTATTATCACCTCTTTGGTAACCCATTATGGGAAATATAATAAATATAATCCATAACTCAAACTTGGCAAAAATCTCAAGGTCTCAAACATCATTCATGATAGTCTATGAACTGGCCATCTCATATTAGATCTCTAAGCACTAAAAATCATAAAAATATCTAGAAGATCAACAACCACATTCTCTCAGTCCAACCGCCCAATATCAATTTCAACGACATCCACTATCAGATTGCCAAAAGAGGAAATACGCATTTCAAAATCAATGACATTTACAATGTTATTCATACGTCCACCCCCTACGTCGGATGGGCCGGTTTAGTATGACATAAGTATAATATTCCTCACTCTTTATGTATTTTTTGGCTTACTATACAAGATAATTTATCCACTCGAGACAAGCTTCTGATTTGGAGATTAAATACCTCTCCAGATTGTGTCTTATGAAATCCGACTCTGAAACTATCAATCATACCCTCTATGATTGTAGCCTCACTTAGAGCATCTGGGGCTATGCCGGCTCCAAGATTAGGTTCATTTGAAATTCCATTAATTAGATTTCTTAGATTAGTAAGGCATGAAACTGGTATTCCTCTTAAAACCGACACCTTTGTCATTCTTGCTTTGGTGTGATAATTTACCACTTTTGGTAGGAGTAAAATGTTAGGATTTTTGGCTCTCCTCACGCCCTGTTTAGACTCATTGATACCAAGATTTTTTGTCAAGTGAATCCCCAACTAAATTCTAACTTACTATTGTTGATTATGTTGTTTTGCAGCCACCTCTCTCCTCATGTTTGGCTGCGGTCATTGTTTGCTTTATTTTTCGTCAGACTTGGATTTCCGCTGCTCTATCTACATGAGAATCATTGGGCCTTTTCCCTATAGCCTCATTTATTTTATATTGTTAATTTTGGTTTGTCCAAGTTTTGGATTAATCATTTATTGTAAAACATATTTTCTTAAGGCTTTCAAGCCACTCGTATGCCCTTGTATTTCTACGAACTATTTATTTTTATTTAATGTATTTTTATAGCAAAAAATAATTAATAAATTGTAATCTTAATATTAAATAAATAAAGATATTGCATAAATATTTATTAAGTCACCGAATCTAATATCTAATCAGGTGGAGCTTCGCTTAAAAAAAGACTAGGTTTATGTTAATTCTCAGATGCGGCTTGCCTGGTTTTGTAGCCTAATAAGTTTGAGTAAGTAAATCCTTATGGGTACTTCATCACCTAATGCTCCTAACCAATTGTGAGAGATATCATTGATTTGAAGCTCGTTAAATAGATTTGACAATAAGCTTAATAATATTAGACATTGCACAAGTCATACACAGACACACACAGCACACACACACACAACACATACACACACAACACATACACACACACACACACACACACACACACACACACACACAAACACACACACACACACACACACTATTAGATATTGAAAAAGTCACACACACATATATACACACATACACACAAACACACATACACATACACATACACACACATACACACACACACATACACACACATACACACACACACATACACACACACACACACTATTAGACATTGTAAAATTCACACACACACACACACACACACACACTATTAGACATTGTAAAAGTCACACACATACACACATAATATATATATATATATACATTCACAATCTAAGTTTATATGTCATTTGGGTTCCTTATCACCTAATGACTTATGTCAATTGGCTTTGGATTCATTGATTGTCGCATAGAAAATGGATAAAATTGACAACTATCAACTATCAAATGAAAATTAATATTATATTGGTTTTATTAACAAAATGTTTAAAAATTATTCAAGTTGGATGTATGTAATAAATGTTTAATTTTTTCGAAACAAAATAGAAACTTTTTTGAAAATTTTCAATTTTCTATCATCACACACTAATTACAAAAGACAATACTACAAGTGAAGAAAATACATATAGAAATTAGGATTTCTTCACATATTCCTTGCTTTATCTTTTCTATCTTTCTTATGAAAATAATGCTGAGTAGGAGATAAACCTCTTTATTATGAGGTCATACAACTTCTGTATATACAATTGTTATGAATTTTTATTTTTATTTTTATTTATTCTTTATATATTTCTTCAGTATTATTAGTGAGTATAATTCTTTCAATTACCTATGGGATCTATTGATTAATAAAAGATTTAGGTTGAGACTGAAGTGATGCTTACTTCATATATGTATTAATACTTCTGGACTAAATGAGCAGTAGGCTACGACCATGACCTAGTGCAGTATAAACTAAGTTATTAGATTTTATGACCCACTTATAGAAAACATAGGACTATAGATATAACAAACCATACAAAAAAGGTTAGTTGCAGTATAGATAGATAAATGCAACAATCTCAAAGAGAACCTTACTTTGAAAAAAATATGTTTCGATTAAATTTTGTTAATTATCTACAATTATTACGATTATATATACATGTCTAGATGATCTTAGGATTGTTTTAATATTAATATTCTTTCACATTGATAACTTTTTTGTTTTATTCAATTTTAGTATAAATCACAACATCCGGATACTCTCGTGCAATAATTTACACTTTATTTTTTGTTTATAAATTAGTAACAAATTTTAATAACTAGTATGATATAAAATTTAAAGTTTTCTTTAGGTTTCGATAATTCACGAGCATTTAATAAAAAAATAAAATTCCCGAAACCAAGAGAAATTAGGAGAAATATAATTAGATTATTTAGGCCTGATACCCTTGGTGTCAAGAAATATGAACTGGAGGTTATTAAGCACATGTTGCGTAGCAGAATATACAAAAGCGACGAGAGAATCGAAGAATCTCAAGTTTGTATTCCACCAAACATGATAAATTACCGAACAAAATCACGAGCGTCAAATGTGAGAAGGGCAGAAGGGAGGCCAATTTGTACCCTCCAGAAGATAGCTTGCCTAATTATGAACAATAAGGAAAAATTTGAGCTTAGCTATAGCAGTATCTCAATTAGAGTGAAAACACAACTATTTTGATTAATGGATTCAACACCAGAATAATAAAAAAAACAAAACCGAGATGGGAGTTTATTCTATAGCTAATGAGCATATCCAAACTGGAAAATTTGTGAAGGATAAGGAAGCAAAGAATTAAAGAGTGATTACGAATGTTGTATTTATGTTATACTAACCTAGTCCACCTAACATTGTGTCTAGACATATAGATGGTATGACATGTCTTTTTGATTCTGAAATTTACTTTACCCTTTTGGTGAACCAACAATGGACATCATTATTTCAAATACTTAGTGCGAGGAGCGATAAGATGAGATTATTTATCTTCTAAAGACTGTGGTGATTTCTAGCACTGCCTAACCTTATTTTATCATGCCAAATCCAGCGAAAATCTACAATGGTATCTGAAACCTTGATTATCAAGTGTGGAGTCAAAAATAATAATCGGTCCATAATATTTTACTAGAGAGGTAGAGAGAAACCACAAGTCATACCAGAAGAAGGTAGATACCTCATTTCCAATCGCCAAGTTGTACATTTTGTTAGCTAGAGGCTTAAACAGAATATTTTTCTTCAAGTCCAAGTATGATAATAACTGAATTTAAGTTCCATAATTGTTTTCTTGAATATTTTAAATTTTAATATAATTAAATTAGATGGATTTTTCGTTCTTCTATTGACCATGGACCATATATACTTAAAGACAACCATATAATTTCAGGTTTTTAGATAAAAATCCAAAGGGTGTACTCCATATATGTCCCTTCATCATTCTATGAATACATTTATTATAAAGTTAATTGTCTTAACTTATCACTTTTGTTTAAATTTCATATATATATTTTTAATGAATTTGACTATATCCTTTTTTGTTATGTTCGTGTGGCTATTTTTTTATCTTGACCAAGATATCCCCTCGGTATCCCTGAATACAATCCACAAGCCAAAGGACCGCAATGGATATTTTAATATCTAGAATTCTTCCATTATAGTTTTTGTTATCATTTTGAAATTAATGACCTTCATTGCTTCGGCTTACCAACACTCTTTGTCAAGCAAGCAACCCAATAATCCCATCACTTCTAAAATTAATTGTGTTCTAGTTAATAACGATACGGATGAGTAATTTCCAATGTCATTTGCTTTCTATGAACATTCTCACACGTCTAACCATGGTATGGTCATTATCAATATTGGTATCGCTCGTCCTGGCATAAAAAAAGCCCGTCATGTTCTATAATATATGACATTCCCAGCCTAAATTTAAGAACATCATAACCACTAGTTAGAACCTCTTATTTCGGGCTCATAGATTGAACATTGTATCACTTAAACTTGCTAGGCTAGAAAATGAATTTTATTGTCTGAATTGTCGTAAATTTAGAATATTAGTACCATCGTGTCCAATGCCCAATACAATTTTTTTATCCACCCAATCCATTTTAACCATCGAATTATTTAATCACATCCTATTTTTAGGATATTGCAACATCATCAACTTTCATCTTCCTTAGCCAACCAGATGAATCTTTAGTTCATCAAAAATCTAGAAATTATTTTCTTAAACTTGGAGATCGTAACAATAATTTTTCCACAACACTAATAAAATTGTATCTATCATTAATGCTCGCAGAGGAACTTATAGGAATTTCTTCAAGTTTTTATATTAATTTAGTGTATTAATTTTCTAGCCTCACGGACCCCAATAGTCATGTTGGTTACCGAGTCATTTCCCAATTTCCTCCACCGCTGCCTCTAAAGCCAATTTTAGAGACAAAACCCACACGACCCTCCCAATTTCAAGTAAGGAAATCAAGAGAACCTTTTAAATTATCGACAGTTACAATGTCGGAGGACCTGATGTCTATAATGTTGGGTTATTCAAATCTTCATAGGTTATCGTAATAGATAATTTTTATGAATAAGTCCACAAATTATTTATTGATGACTCCCTTGTTATCTCTTGTAATAAAACCATTATATCCTTCATCTCAAAATCTAATACCTCTTTGTTTTATGTATATTTTAGACCCATTGTATATAAGAATGTTACATATGTCGTTATTTCTAAAATTGTAGCCAACGTAATCAATAACATCTTCCTAGATCTTATCGACAAGTCGCAACCTGCTTTTATTATTGTGTGGAGTATCTTCGATAACATCATCTTCTTCAATAAGTTTCTCACATACTATTAAACGAATCGTAAAGACACAATGGTTGCTATTAAAATAAACCTTATGAAGGCCTTTGATAATATCATTTGGCACTTTGTCCTTGATATGCTTTTTATCAAGTGTTTTCTTGACAAATGATGTATTGGATTATTTAATGCATATCTTCCCATTCTTATAGTGTTAATATTAATTGTGAACCTCATAAGAACTTTTGTGAGAAAATCCTCCGTGAAATGGACCTTATTTCTTTTTTTTTAATTTCTTATTATGTAAGTCCATCCCAAAATTTTAAAGGAGAAAAGTAACAACAAAACTTCAAATTCCACTTGAATTAAAAGCTCTAGATTGTTAACCTTTGTTTTGCGGACGATCTTATGATTTTATGTCGTGATAATACTCATTCTTTTAAAATTATTAATAATGGTCTTGATGAAGTCTTCTGCCATTTTGGCCCCTCGGTGAGTCACAATAAAAGTCACATATTCTTTTTTGGGGTTGCCACCGCTCTGTGGAAATATCTAGTCAATATCATTGGCTTTGATATTGGTACCCTAAATGTTAAGTATCTTAGAGTTATTTTTATCACGGATCAAATTTTATTTAATGAATATTATCTTGTTTTGATAAGGTCATCTCCAGAGTTGGTTCATGAACCTCTAACATCTCTCATGCGCTGCTATGCTGTAGCTCATTAAGTTGGTTCTCTTTAAGGACAAGTGTACTAGTCCAAATTACTTCCATAAGGTAACTTTACCCACCCATGAGTATGGCCTAGACCTACAGTGTTGGATTTAGGCGGTTTTCCCTAAAAAGTTATGATACATTGTAAGTATAAAAAATTGGAAAAATAAATTAACAATAAAAACTTCTGAAACATAAACCTTGGTTTCTCTTATTTCTAGGACTGGAGAAAAATTGTACGTCTTAGGCTTCTTGTTATGCTTATGTACAAGGTATCCATAATAAAAAACTTACTTCCTTTTAGGATGATACTTGTATTCTCCCCACTATAGTGGTATCCTATTATGGGAAAAATATTATTAATGATTGAAGGCTTGACCATAATCTAAATGTGTTTGATATCATTGTGGTTGGTTATTGGTGTTGGCCCTCATGAATCAGATCGGGTACTGCTAGAAACCACCATAATCTTTTGAAGATTCACGATCGAATTATCTTGTTCCCCCTGCCGCGTGCTGATAGAAATAATGTTCACTAGTGGATTATTGAAAGTGGGAGTGTTAAGTTCACTATCAAGGATATTTACCATGCCATCCATATATTTACTCTATTTGTGGAGTGGGCTAGACTGGTTTAACACAAGTATAACATTCTACATCACTTATTCATTCTCTAACTCTCCTTTCTTGGTAAATTATCTACTCGAGATACTCTTATAAGTTGGGGTGTTAACTCTTCTCTCAACTGCATTCTTTGTAATTCTTCTATTGAACCCAAATTTGGTATTGACACATTCACAAATGTAACTTGCGGATAGACACATTCAATGGGCCACAATCAACCAAACTAGTTCCGCATCGCTGAAAACTGGTTAGCTTCTCGTCATCGCCATCTCTACCACGCTTACTTTGGTGTTGTGATTTACTACATCTCGCGCGAGAAGAACATACAAATGTTTGATTCCATTATTTCACATATTCTGTAATACTGCACCACATGTTCTACGACCTCCATTTAAAATTTCTGAATAGCACAGCTGAACGGTGTAATTGTTATTTCTTTATTACTAATTTGATTATAATTTTTTAAAATTTATAAAGTTGATTGGTTGGATCGCTACTATCACAATCCTCGCTAGTTTTACTTTGGCATATATCAATATTATTTTATATTTTGTTTCAATTTCATTCCAGATTATTTTTAATGGTTGTCAATTTATTGTATTAAATGTATCGACTTTTGTTGGTGTACTTTTGATATAGATATCTACACTATTATTTTTTATATTATTTTATTAATTTTTATTAGAGTATATTTTAGGTTTTTATTTTAAATTTGGTATATATTGCTTTGTAGAACTTAATTAAAAACAATTGAATTCTGAATAACTAATTTAGTTAGTTTACTATAAAGAGAAAACATACCCAAATAATAAACATGTGAATTTTAAACCTATATGTTCCGAACCAATGTTTATTGGTATTTATTAAAATCTTTAATATGAACTATTTGGGTTTTTGTTGGGTAAATAATCCATTTTATAGACTAAATATAATCTTTCTAAAACTAATGTATTAGTATACAACTCTTAATTTACACGCGACACCGAGTGAAACAATAATCTCGAAAATTTGAATTATTTTATTTAAAATTTAAGACAGAGTCATCCCACCAAAAAAGTTACCTAATTTTTTAATATAAGAGAGTTCCAGAACCAAACTATTCCTCATATTTTTACTACTAAAAATTAACAAATTACCATACATATTAATTGCATTTTTGTCTTTTTCTTTGGTAAATGTCTGAATGTCGAGTCTGTATATTTACAGGTGGCGTTGAGGCCTGTCTCCTCTCACAAATCTCCATGCCAAAATGACATATGGCCTTCGATAATCGAACCGACTCTATGATGCACTTCGAAATTTCCACCATAAAATTGTCTTTCGATTGAAATCTCAAATCTCCATACCATACCAAAAACAATACACATACTTTTCTCTCTCTCTATCTTGAGATGGAACAACAAACTCCAAACACTTCAGTGGCCTTGATTGTTGGTGTCACGGGCATGGTTGGGCTAGCTTTAGCTTCAGCTCTAAAATCTCCTTCAGCTTTAGGCGGTCCATACAAAGTTTATGGTTCAGCTCGCCGTCCCAAGCCTACTTGGTTTCCACCAACAATCATCGACGGATACATCCCCTTCGACGCCGCAGACTTAAACGACACGCGTAACAAGCTTTTTCGGATATCAACAGAAGTGACTCACGTGTTTTGGGTGGCCCTTCAAGTACGCCAAAACGAAGAAGAAAACATCCGTGTCAACAAACTGATGTTAACCAATGTCCTCAGTGTCTTGAAATCGTCCCCTACTTCGAGTCTTCGTCACATCGCAATCCAAACCGGTACCCAACAATACATGGGTCCAGTCCATGACCTAACCAAACTATCCCAGCTTGTTCCGCACGAGCCGCCTTTCCACGAGGACTTACCTCGCCTCCCTTACCCAAACTTTTACTACCCGTTGGAGGACTTAGTCGCATCCTACGCATCCTACGCTCCAACCATAACTCACTCGATCCACCGGTCGTCTATCATAATAGGCGCGTCATCACGTAGCGTGTACAACATGCTTCTAAGCTTAGCAGTCTACGCCACCATATGCCGTCACGAGGGTTTCCCTTTTCGTTACCCTGGCACGCGTTACACTTGGGATCATTTCTGCGACATGTCTGACGCTCGTGTCTTGGCCGAGCAGCAGATATGGGCGTCGGTGACCCCTAAAGCGCATAACCAAGCGTTTAACTGCACCAACGGAGATGTTTTCACCTGGAAGAGTCTGTGGATGGTGCTGTGTCAATGTTTTGATGTTGAGTTCGTCCCTTTCGATGAATCCAATCCGTTTGATTTTGTGGGGATGATGGAAGGTAAAGGACAAGTGTGGGATGATATTGTGGAGAAACATGAGCTGTACAAGACCAAGTTAGAAGAAATCACTTGTTTTGCTGGAGTTCAACATGTGTTGGATTTTAAAATACAACATGTTTGTGATATGAACAAGAGTAAGGAGTTTGGGTTTTTGGGGTATGCTAATACGCTTAAGAGCATTCCTTTCTGGGTTGCCAAGTTGAGAGAGATGAAGTTAGTCCCTTGAAAAGTTTGATGAGAAAGTGATGGATATGTACTCTTACTTTGTTTTGTTTCTTGTAAGGAAAAATAAATAAAAGTACGTTGTTGTTTTCTTTTATATAATTAGCCTTGTTCATTAAGATTAAGCCACTTTTCTTTTATATAATTAGCCTTGTTCATTAAGATTAAGCCACTTATTAAGAGGGTTTATCTCTTTAGATCCTTAAAACTATATAATAGGAAATCGGACGGCCATGAATATTAGAATTCACCTTCTAAGAAGTGTAATTCGGTCTTCATTGTAAACGGATAATAATAGTAACAAAAGACTTGCAATAGCGTGAGATTGAGCAATTGTAAAAAGAAAATTCACTTAGGATTCGATTCACTCACTTTGAAAAATCCTTTAAATTTTAAATACTTATTTTATTAAATATAAATTTTTAATAAATTTTTAAATTGGATTATTTGAAAATATCTTTCTCATAAGAAGAACTATTTCTACCTTCTAGGCAAATAATAAAGGAAAAATAGGAACATAAAATACAAATATAACGTATAAAACCGTTTTTGATGGGTTTTTGATACGTAAAAAAAATGGATATTTTTAATATTATTCATAAAAAAATATAAAAAAAGTAGAACATTAAACATTAAATCACTCAATTTTGTTATAAAACTTTTATTATTATTTAGCAAAATGAATTTTAAAATGTATATTTAAATTGTTTATCTCTTACTTTTATTTAAGTAAAGTTTCAAGCTTGTTCTACTTAGAGCTAGAGTTTTCTCTTATTATATTGAAATACGACTAATTGCTGAATTCGTCATTCACGTCACTCGTCTTACCACGCCATGAAACCTTGTCCCAATATTACAAATGTTTCACATTAAAGCACTTTAATCAACAATTATAACAAAATTCTAATTCAATAGATGCACTAGTATTAGAACATAATCACATCTTGCTCCATATGAATGATTTCACTTAACAATCCTTTCAGCTATATATCTTCCTTCATGACTTCCGTATGGTCATATATTCGTATTCCATAGATGAAAGCGTAACAACTTTTTGTATACACGAGTTCCAACTAATTACTCCTATAAGTATAGTAAGCAGATAAGCCATACTAGACTTTTTTGTCTTAAGACAACCTGCATAATCGAAGTCTACATACTATTTCAGCAGTATTGGTATCCTTATAACTGGTAACACAACTCTACAATAACTGAACCCTTCAAGTATCTCATGAGCCACTTGAGTGAATGCCAATGTAGTTTTCCTGGATTAGACATGAATCTGCTCAAAATACTTACGACGTATGCACGGTCAGGTCTAGTGCAAATGATAACATACATAATGATACCAATAACATTGACGTAAGCTATCTCTAGCATATGCAACTTATTTACAATTTCAGTTGGTAAAAAGAATGACACTAAGTTTGAATTGGGCACCAATGAGAGTCTCTTTAACTTCAAACTAACAAAGTTTTTTCATACGTTCTGTATATATTCTTGTTGATATAAGAATAAATATTCATTCGGCATATTCCTCCTGATATCAATACCAAGTATCCTCCTAGAATATCCCATATTCTTCATCTCAAACTCTATTTTAAATTGAGTCTTCAATGTTTCAATCATCTTCATATCTCTTCTAGCTATTAAGATATCATCCACATATAATAATAATAGGAATTATGTTTCCATGTGTGTTACCCTATTCCAATATACACACTTTTTTTAGCAGCTACAGACATACTTGATGGATCTCGTATAAAAATCATATATTCTATTCCAGTACCTCAACAACTATTTCATCCCATTGAGAGGTCTCTTCAACAAACACACATCACATTTCTTTCCTTCTTTAGACTCTTTTGGTTGAACCGTGTAAACTATCTCTTCAAATTTACTATATAGGAAGACAATAATAACATATAACTCGTCTATATTATAATTAAATCTAGCACAATTGACAACAAAACCTTTATAGAGGTTTATTTCACAACCAGTTAAAATATCTCACTCAAATTAATGACCTCTTTTTGTGTAAAGCCCTTAGCCACCAACCTAACCTTGTATACGGGTAACTAAATACCAGAAATATATGATTTCTTTTTTAATATCCATTTATCCCCAACAATATTCTATGATTTAATTTTTAATATCCATCTAATCCGAACAAAATTCTTACCCTTTGAATACTTCATAGTAATCGAGATATCTATTTTATTGAGAGATCTCAGGTCTTACTTTATGGTTGTAAGCTAATATTCTCTATCACTGCTTTTCGTAGCATTGTCATTCCTTTCTGGTTCATGAACATATCCATGTGTTTCAATATATAAAGTATAACCAATTACATCAGTAAAAACATACATATGCGGTAGTTTGGTTGGTCTCAATGCTCTATGTCTCGCCAATTGATAATTGTCAAGCCCATGTTGCTCTTCAGTCTGATCATTTGAAGGTCTTGGAGCACCGAACACTCGATCATCTTTATCCCCACGTTGTAATTGAACTTGTTATACATAATATGAAGCTCGACAAGTTCATAAATCATCTTTAGCTGAAAAATCTCCACCTCCACTCTATAGATCACAGTCATCATCACATTCACATCTCTTTTTGGCATTACTAGGCTGGGTCTCAACCTTATTGTTTAATGGAATGTCCTCCTCGTTAAAAAACACGTCCCTACTTATCACAATCTTCTGACGTCCAAGTTCAAGACACGACAACCGATACTATTTTACTCATTTTTGGTAGTCGAGGCTCAAACATTTTAGTTATCTTGACCAAAGCTTGTCTTGCTTCACATGTGCGTACGTAACACATTTGAACACTCTCAAATTTTCCAGATTAGGTTTCTTTATATTCCATGCCTCTCGAGGATAAACAAACTTCAGCACTGTAGATGGTCTCATATTGATGATATACGCAGCTGTTATCACGAACTATCTCTCTAACCTCTGGTCCATTCGAGCTGTATGAAGCATACACCTAACTTGTTCCGGCAAGGTTTTATTTAATCTTTTAGCAGTCACGTTTTGTTGGGGAGTCGCACTCACAATTTGGTGTCTGGAATAACAAATTTTGAACAATATCTACTGAAATCCTTGCTCACATATTCTAAGCCATTTTTAGTCTGAAGCTTCTTCATCATTTTCCTGGTCTGATTCTCGATTGAAGTCTTTCAGTTTCTCAAAGCATCAAATACTTCATCATTAGTCTTCAAAAGTACAACACATGATTTTTCTGGAATAACCATCTTTCAAAGACATGAATTACCCTACACTAATTATGGTAGGTTCCCTTGCCGGACCCCAAAAATCTAAACAAATATACTCAAGCACTCCATTGGTTGTATGACTACTAAGTAAAAACTATACCCTCTTATTTTTTTCTCACACACATTCTTCATAAAACTTCATCTTCTGGACTATGTTAGCATCTAACAACTTTTCTTTGCTAAGTTCACCAAGGTATTTTTTCACTCAAATTCCCTAGCCGAAAAGACGCCACAAACAGGTTGAATCATTCTTTGCACTAGACACACCTCTACCATTATAGAGACCTCAAGAACTAACACATCAACAATCATATAGGTTGTCTTAACAACAAAGGCATAAGTGAGAGTGTTATTTTTAAGGATAAGGGCCACCACAACCACAACCACAACGACCACCACAACCACAACGACGACAACAACAACGGCAACAACAACGACCACAAAAACGACCATCACCACAACGACCACCACCACAACGACGACAACAACGACGAAGACAAAAACGACAACAACAACGACCACAACAACAACGACGACAACAACGACGAAGACAAAAACGACAACAACAACGACCACAACAACAACGACGACAACGAGAACGACAAAGACAATGACAACGACAACGACAACGACAACGACAACAAAAACGACAACAAAAACGACCACAACAACGACCATCACCACAACGACCACCACCACAACGACGACAACAACAACAACAACGACAGCAATAACGACCACAACAACGAAGACCAAAACGAAAACGACAACGAAATCCACAACCACGACAACAACAACGACAACAACGAAGACACCAACAATAATAACAACAACCACAACCATAACCAAAACCACTCCAACCACAACAACCACAACAACCACAACAACAACAACAACCACAACAACAACAACCACAACAACCACATCCACAACTACCACAACCTCAACAACAACAACCATAACAACCACAACAACCACAACAACATCAACCACAACAACCACAACAACAACAACCACGATAACAACAACAACAACCACAACAACAACAACAACAACCACAACAACCACAACCACAATAACCAACACAACAACCACAACAACCACAACAACAACAACTACAACAACTACAACAACAACAACTACAACAACTACAAGAACAACAACAACAACAACCACTGGTGAGACTAATTATCGTCTGAGGGTAAATATGTAATTTGTTCAGAGTTGTTTAGAAGTTTTAAGGGTATTTAATATTTTGAGTAGAAAAGTAGAGGGAGAATTAAGCTGCCTGGTTGCAGTTAATTTTCATTACCCACATTTAATGCAGGTGGTTGGGTATTTATACTCTTAATTTTGGGATTTTTGGGTTTTCGGGTCATGTTTAATGGACCCGTGTCATGCTTTAAAGACTCATGAGCTCTTAATAGGAAAGCAAGTAGCTTAGTCAAGAAGTATTTAGGCTTTTTAGTACTTTTGTCATAGTTCGAACAGTTCAATGGGCTGAGTGTCCGAAGTTCCCTATCCGATCCGGTGAGCTTGGTCTGATTTGTCCCTGTCCGGAGAGGAGGCAGAATTCGGACTCATCGGGAGCCCCCTTTTTAGGTGTTTGTTCAGATACCTTTGTCAACAACCTGAAAAACAGTCCGATGTCAGGGGTAGTTTTAATCCTGACAGGTTTGTTTGTTTTATAATTTTATCCGGACTGATAAAGCTTCATGAATCCAAACGGTTTTGTGCCAAAGTTTATGGGACACGTGTCGCTTTCTGGTTGGTTGCTACAGCCGTTTTTTCACCTTGAATTTCGAACCAACCTTCTTTGAAAAGCAACCTCTTTATTAAAGTTGGTGACATCAGCGCCGTCTTTAATCATTACCAATCTTTTCGAATTCTTCTAGGAATCAAACTCCTTCTTCAGATTTACTATAAATTAAAACACTTTCTACTGTTTCACCATCACTCTCATATTTACTCTGTAACTTCTTAAAGCTTTTTCTCTCCAAAGCAAAAATTTACCCAAATAGTTTATGTTTACAGCGAGGAACGCTCTGATCAAAGGTGGGTGGCTCAACCTTTCTGAACTAGAGAAGGCGCAAAAGGTCGAAAGGGAAAGACGCATTGCAGCAGGATTACCCGTTTCGCCCATCGACAAGCCAGTAACTTCAGCCACAGAGTCAGATCAAGGCTCTTCTTCCTCTAAAGGCATCAAGCCAAAAAGGTTATTTCAAACCAATCTTTCCCCAATTATCTTAGGCTCTTCGGTTCAAGAATCGGAACCTGTGGTTGAGCCAGGTGTTACTGTAACCAGTTTAAAAAAACCCTCCCCTTTCATAGCTATGGGGTCAGACACTGAACATTCCCCTCAAAAGCTAGTGGACCAGAGAAAAGGCCGGTTAGTCAAGGGCCAAGCTCCCAAGGGCACCCCCTCAAAATCGGGTGCTAACGACAGTGGTACAGGGTCAGAAGTGCCCATTAAAGTTCCCAAGGACAGGCTGCCCGGTTCAGAGGGTATTAGCTCAACTTCCCGGAGGGACACATCTGCATCAGAGCCCCAACCGGAGACTAGGAACCAAGAAAATACTGGAACTCAGCAGTCCGGAAGCCAAACTGAGCCAATTCTGAACCTTCCCCTCACCACAGCTGCTGAAAACCCCTTAATAATCACGGAGGAAGTAATGGAGGACTCCATTGAAGAGGCTCCATTCGAGTTTGAGCCCTCCGGACAAGCTAGTAGTGCCATTGCTGCCAAAAAAGACAAAGGCAAGGAAAAGTTGTGCTTGAGGCATCCGGATCTGCCGGACAGTCTCGAAGGAAGGGTAGGGCCTTGTTTTCACAAGGTCCATGTCAAGTACCTCCTTTCCCTGCAAAAAATTAAATACGCATTCATCCACACAGCTGAGCTGGGCCGGATGCGTACGAAGTGGGAAATTCCGGAGAACGTGAAGATACGAATCCTTATCAACCCCCGAAACTCCCATGGACTACAAATTGAGTGAGATAGTCATCTTCACGGAGCTGTTCAATTGGGGACTTAGATTCCCTCTAGACCCAGAAATTGTCAAATAATTCCATCTGGTCAAGCTTTGTCCGAGCCAGCTGAGCCCCAATGCCTGGTACACCCTCATGGCTAGCATTATGGCCTCAAGGCTCTCCGGGATTCCTCTACCAATAGAGGAGTTTGCTGCTGTGGCCAGTCTCTGCAGAAACCATCACATCCCCTTCTATCATTTCAACATGGGGGATAACTTCAAGGCTGTGGATGACTTGCTGGAGTCGGAGAGGAATTGGAAGACCCAGTTCCTGTTTGTAAGTGGTGCATGGGAGAATGGGCAGAAAATTAAGTCTGGTGTCAACCCGAGTCTTCTCACAAGCAGGTGGAGGAGTGATCGTAAGTCTCCTGCTTTAAACTCTTTATCTTTTTTTTAAAGTTAGTTTAAATTAATTTGTTTTATTTTTGCCTTAGCAGAACTGCCCAAGGACTTTAGTGACCACTTGAAAACCGGGCAGGCTACTTGCACCAAGATCAATGCTTGGGCCGCTGAGAAGTGGGGGAACCGGTTCCATGCTGCTTTTACTGGAGGAAACTTGGAAATGTCTCATCTGTGGAACACCACAGGTTGGAGAGACTTAACTTGGAAGGAGCTCACCACTCAGCCTCCTCCGGATGTTGTGCTTAAAAGGACGCATGAACCAGATGGGACACTCTACTTGCCAGGCCGGGCCAAAGCCCCGAGCAAGATGAAAGGCAAAAAGAAAGGCAAGAAAGTGGTTGGTGAAGCTAACTCTGGAGAGGTGGAGGAGGATGCTCCAATACATCCGGAGGGGCCAGTCCCCAGTCAAATTGATGTTGCTCTCTTGGAAGTGGTGGAGCAGGAGACTGAAAGGCAAGAAGTGCATTCCCCAAACCCTCCAAGGGCTTCCAAAAGAGATCGTAAACGGGGAGGTGAAAGCAAAGACAGGGAGGCCAAGAAGAAAAAGACCTCTAAGGGTGATGAGCTTTCTCTTCGGACTTCGGAGCCTCCTCCCCAAGTTGACCCCTCTAACCCAACACAAGCAGAAGAGATACCTGGTGACTTCCAAACCGATGAGGTTGAAGGGGGAGATCTTAGCATCGACGGTGTGGACATCACTGGTCTTGGTGGGCTTGGTGAGTACTTCATGAATCTTTCCAGAGATGATTTTGTCGGACCTTATCTCCCTCTGAGCACTTCAAACTCAGTCACTTTTAATGGTAAGACCTTTACTGTTTCAAGTGATAAGGATGCTATAGCTTAATCTTTGTTAAGCAATGTTCAACCGGTGCTTGCGTTGGAAAAGCAAGTTCGAAATCAGGCAGACATCATCAAAGGCCCCAAGTCTAGCAAAGAGAAGTTGTCCGGCGATCTTCTTACTGCTACTTCGAATGCTGCCATTTTTAAGGAAGAAAACGAAGAGCTGAAGAGAAACCAGGAGGTGAGTACCACAAAAACCACCACACTGGAGAACACTATCATAGAGCTCCGGGAGAAGCTGTCCGGATTGGAGAAGGATCTTGCCACTTCAAGAGGGGAGACCAAGGCCAATGACCAAATCATCACCAACTTAACCAATGACAAGATTGCTCTTGAGAATTCAGTGTCCAAGGTTGCCGAGGAGAAAGCTACTTTACTAAGGGAGCATGAGGCCAAAGTCCAAGCCAAGATCGACGTTTATGCCAACAACGTGATCGACACCCAAGAGGAGATGTATGCCAAGGTGAGGTCTGACATGGTTTTGCTCTTCCATGAGAAGTTTCCGAAGAGGAACCTAGGGGACTTATGGCTTCACGTAGAGTCTGATGACCTCCCATATCATACAATGGCCGAAGGTGACAGGTTTGGCTTCTGCAGTGCCTCCTCATCCGATGACGAAGAAAACACCGGGGAGAGCCCAGACAAAGAGAAAGATGATCCTAAGGGAAAGAAGAAGGTAGATGAAGCTGAGCCATCTTCAAAGGCTCAACCTTAACTTATGAATTATTTTTTACTTTTTATCCAGACTAAAGTCCTTGGGAGGCCAATGCACTCTTTTTTGTAAGCGTGTCCGGTATCTGACCGGATAGGTCTTTTATTCTGTTTTCACAATTCGAAAGTCCTTGGAAGGCCAAGGCACTTAAGTTATTTTAATGAATGTCTTTGTTTTGCACCATTCTTACATTCTTTCATAGTCTGTTCCAATTTTTTGGCTAGCGTTTAAATAGCCCTTAGTTGTTCATAGTGAGAGTGTTTAAATTCTCCGATGACGAATGTTTAAATGGTCATCACTCTTTTATTTCAATCCGGATGGTGTGACAAGGGACAAAATTAAAACACTTCAGAAAATTTTTAAGAAGGCATCAAATTTTATTTAGAACCTGGACACCTCATTAAAACCTCCCCGTGCCACCAGGGAAGAAAGAGTATGCCCCCAAATATTTACATGGATGTTTAAACAAGTAAATATTTACACAAATACTACTCCAAGTACATCCAGAGATGTTCGATATTCCAAGGGTGGGTCAGAACTCTCCCATCCTTGTCTTCTAGCCAATATGTTCCAGGTTTAAGCCTTTCAACAACCATATAAGGTCCTTCCCAAGTCGGAGCCAATTTGCCGAACAGGTTTTCTTTAGTGTGTAAGAAGACTTTCTACAATACCTTGTCCCCCGGTTGGAAATCTCTTCTTTTAACCCTGGAAGCAAATCTGCTTCTCATCAAACCCTGATAGTGTGCAATTCTAAGGTGAGCTTTAACTCGTCTTTCTTCTACCAGATCGAGCTGACCTCTGATTGCCACTTCGTTAGCGCATTCGGAGAAGTTGTGAACACGAAACGATGGGAGAGTTGCTTCTATGGGAGCTACTGCATCCATCCCATAGACCAAAGCAAAGGGTGACTCTTGTGTTGCAGCCCCATGTGTTGTCCGGTAGGCCCACAAGACCTCTTGTAAATAACTAGGCCACTTTCCAGCAGCCCCTTCTAAATTATTCTTTAAACCGGACAGTATAGTTCTGTTAGCCACTTCAACTTGCCCATTTTCTTGTGGGTGGAAAAGTGAAGAGAAACAATGTTGTATACCCCTTGAGGCACAGAAGCTTTCCATTTCCTTATTGTCGAACTGTGGCTCATTGTCTGTTGTTATCTTTCGTGGGACACCGAATCTGCAACAGATGTTGGATAGAATGAATTTTATAACAGCTTTTGACGTTGTTCCTGCTAGAGGGGCTGCTTCAATCCACTTCGAAAAGTAATCTATAGCAACAATTATAGTTTTGCGCCCTCCGGATGCCATAGGGAGAGGCCCTACTAAATCCAACCCCCATCTAGCAAAAGGTATAGGCTCAGAAATTGACTCTAAAGGAATGGCTGGGACATGAATTTCATTGCTGTACCTCTGGCATGGGTCACACCTTCTTACCAGTTCCTTAACATCTTTCATGATAGATAGCCAATAGTAACCGGCCAGCAAAAGTCTCCTTGTTAAAGCCCTGAATCCATAATGGGCTGATCCCTCACCATCATGCAATTCGGAGAGGACTACTTGAGACTCATCATCCCCCAAACAACGCAGAATAGGTTTACTGTAAGACTTTTTATACAAAACGTCTCTCAATATGATAAAACCACAGAGCCTTGTGTTTCAATGTTCTTGCCAGTGATTTATCCGGAGGCACGATACCATCGGAGAGGTATTGCAGGAGAGGAAACCTCCAGTCCTGAGGTTGTTTCACCTGTACTTTAAAAATTTCCTCTTCCTTACCTATATTAAGTTGAATGGAGGGACTCTCCAGCACATGGATCCATGGATATGACTCTGTGTATGCTATGGTTGCCGATGAATCTGCCAACTCATTTTCTGTCCGGGGTATATGCTCATAAATAATACTTTTAAACTTGAGAGCTTCATTTTTAAGAAGGAGTAAATACTTCACAAGCTGCTCATTTTTAGCCTCGGATTGACCTTGGGCATGGTGGATAAGAAGCTGAGAGTCACTCAGTAGCTTAACCCTTTTAGCCCCACAAATGTAGGCTAACTTTAATCCAACTATAGTTGCTTCGTATTCAGACTCATTATTGGAAGCCCTGATAGCAAAACATATAGCTTGGTACATTTTGTCACCATATGGAGAAGTCAAAGACACCCCTGGACCACATCCCATGGTGCTAGATCCACCATCTGTCCGGATAACCCAGACCTTTTTATCTTTTATGTAAGTAGTTTGCTCCGAATCTCTGTCGGAGTGAAATTCAACCAAAAAAGCAGCCACAGTTTGGGCCTTGACTGCTATTCGAGGAGCAAAATCTATGTCGAAATCCCCCAATTTTACTGACCATTTAGTCATCCTGCTTGAAATGTCTGTCTTTTGGAGGACGTTCTTCAAGGGAAAAGAAGTCCGGACGATGATAGGATGAGCCTGGAAATAAGGCCTCATTTTTCTTGCAGCTATTACCAGAGCTAATGCTAACTTCTCGAGTTTCAAGTAACGCCTTTCTGCATCTATCAAACTTTTGCTGATGTAGTACACTGGATGGGGATAACTATCCACTTCTCTTACCAACACAGCACTGATGGCACAACTTGAAACTGCCAAATATACGAAGAGTGTCTCCCCATCAACTGGTTTAAACAAAGTTTTAGGGGAGGACATGTGCTTCTTGATCTCATTAAAAGCCTCATCACACTGTGAGGTCCACTCGAATCCCTTTGCACCCTTCAAGGTTTGAAAGAACGGGGCGCACCTGTCCGAAGACCTTGAGATAAATCTGTTTAAAGCAGCTAATCTCCCCGTTAGTCGTTGTACTTCTTTAATATTTCGAGGAGGCTCCATTTGGAATAGAGCATTGAGCTGGTCCGGATCGGGTTGTATCCCATGCTCACTTATAATATAGCCTAGAAACTTCCCGGACTACACTCTGAACACACATTTTTCTGGGTTTAACTTCAAATTCACTTTTACCAAGTTGGCAAAAGTTTCTTGGAGGTCAGCCAAGTGCAATTGCTCATCCACACTTTTCACCATCATGTCATCGATCTACACTTCCATATTCCTTCCTATCTGATTAGCAAAGGCTTTATTCACCAATCTGTGATAAGTAGCCCCAGCATTTTTTAACCCAAATGACATTACCTTGTAGCAATGAAGACCCATGTCAGTGATAAATGTGGTATGATCTTGATCCTTTGGATCCACTTGGATCTGATTGTATCCGGAGAAAGCGTCCATGAAGGATAGCAGCTTGTTCCCAGAGGTAGAGTCTACTAGCTGGTCAATCCGGGGGACTGGATACAAATCTTTTGGGCAAGCTCTATTGAGATCTATGAAGTCAATACACATACGCCACTTGCCATTCTTCTTTTTCACCAGGACCGGATTGGCAGTCCACAAAAGATATTGAGACTCCTTGATATGCCACATCTTTGTGAGCCTGTCAACCTCTTGTACAATGATATCAGCCTTTTCCTTGGAAAAATCCCTTCTCTTTTGAACCACTGGTGCTATGTCTTTCCGGACGGATATGTGATGTGATATCACATCTGCTGGAACCCCAGTAACACCAGCATTGCATCAAGCAAAAATGTGCTGATGGTTCTTCAAAAACTTTAACATTTCACTTTTCAGACCGGGTGGCATTTTGGATCCTATCTTAACACTTTTTCCTTCTTCTAAACAATGTGTCTCTACCTCTTCGACCGGTATTAATACTCCAAGGGTCTCTATGGGGTCGTCAATTTCACCCTCACCCCCAAAAAGCCCCTCAAATTGTTATTGCTCGTTGATACGAACTGCCCCCAACGTCCGGGGAGCCAGGGCTGTAGCATAACACTCTCTTGCAACCTTTTGACTGCTCCGGACAACTCCCACCTGTCCCTGAACAATATATTTCAAGCACTGATGGACTGTCGAAGCCACGACATGCATCCTAGAGAGCCAAGACCTCCCTAGAATAGCATTATAGCAAGTAGGACAATCCACCACGATAAAAAGTATCATGACCATTTTCTTGAAAGGGCCCTTGCCCAATAGAACTTCTTCTTCGAACTCTCCGATCACAACTGTTGAGCTGCCAGTAAAGCCCACAATTGATCTGTCCGAACTCTGAATTACAACTGGATTTTTCATTCTCTTGTATGTGTTTAAGAAAAGTATATTGGCTGAACTTCCAGTATCCACCAGAATTCGTCTTATGTCATTGCCTCCAATAGATACTCCTATGATAACAGCATCTTCATGGGGCCAGCTACATCTCTTAAATTATCTTCATCAAAAACAATGAAGGGGAATGGATTTTGTGACTGATAGGAAGTCATGCCTCCTTCTAGCTGGGTGGCTAAAGTATGAATGTGCCTCTTCCTCGAAGAAGTAGTAGGAGCTGTCATAGTATCCCCTCCGAAAATTGTAAGTGACTCAAAAAACTTAATGAGCTCGGAGAACGTCCTAGAACCTTCCTCAATTGCACCCACTCTGTTTCGAGTTGGATCAGGATCCAAGTACTCAGATTCCACATCAAACCTCTCAATTATAACCATGGCTCCCTCCGGAGCAGCATTACTTGGACCAATCCGGTAAGTATTGTCAGGCCTGTTACCTCCTCTTTTTTTTACATAAGCCCCCAGCTTTCCCCTTTCAATTAAGTTCTGAACTTCTTGTTTCAAAGCTATACAATCATCAGTGGTATGGCCAATATCATTGTGATATTGGCAAAAAGAGTTATTACGATGTTCTCTAGGAGATTGCAGTGTGGCCGGTTTTCGATAATGCACTTCTTCCTTTGTTTTATCATAAATGGTGGCCACACTTTCTTTCAATTCTGCGAACCACTCCGGTTGAACCCAAGGGCCTCTCTTGTTCCTGGATTGCTGACTCTGGGCAGGGGCGGCTGGCTGAGACTGAGCTTTAGCCCTACCATGCCCCTGTCCGGTCTCTTTTGCCTTGTTCCAGGACTGATTTTGATTGGGATTTGGTGCCACCGGGGTAGACCTCACCTGCCTATGTACCCTGGTTTTCTTCATTTCATCAACGTTAATCTGTTTTCCAACTTGATTCAGCAATCCTCCCCAAGTCATGGCCTTCTTTCTGGTCACAGAATCAGCCAAATTGCCAGGGTTCAAACCTTGTCTTAGGGATGCTATTGCAACGTGCTCGAAGCAATCAGCCAATCCATTCTTGGTGTTCACAAAACGACTTATATATTCTTTTAAGGACTCATTTGGTTCCTAGGCACAATGGATTATTGTGTCCCCATTTCCCTTTAGTTCTTTACTCCCAACGAACTGCCTTCGAAAGGCCACCCAAAAAGTATCAAAATTCTTGATACAACCCTGAGGTAGGCTGTTATACCACTTCAAAGCACTCCCCGAAAAGGATTGGGAGAATTCTCTGCAGAGTAACTTGTCATCATCATCAAAGTTCATCATGAAGTTTTTAAATTGTTCCAAATGGTTGTCCGGATCAGTACTGCCATCGTACTTTTCCATTTTAGTGCTATCGAACCTCTTAGGGAGGTTTCCGGACAGAATTTTGGAAGACAATGGAGATTGTCTCCAATTCCGGCCACGACTAAACACAATATCCTCATTAGGAGTGGCAAAGATACCTGGTTCATCGTGGAAGGCAAAAGGATCCATCAGCATCCGGTCCACATGTCTCCGGCTATGAGATGACCCCTTTTCCAATATTCCTTTTCAACTTTCCATATCTATCCCTCTTTCTTGAATATGTTTTGACCAACTTTTGCTTCTTTTTAGTCCGACCCTCATCGCTGCTAGAGGATAAGGATTCTTCAACTCCCTCATCATCCGAAGAGCTATCAGAAGATTCTGAGCCTGAGTCAGAACTCTCTACTGGTTTAGACCGGTGAGACTTTTTGGAGCTGGCATGAGTCTTTTTGGTACTCACATGAGTCTTTGAAGGCTCATGCTCTCTGGGGTTATCGGTGTGATGAGCAACTGATGCTTTGGACTTTTCTTTCATGCCCATCTTAGCCTTTTCTGCCCTCAGAGCTTCTATTTCACCCTTTAACCTATCGCGCTCTTCGATAGTGTATTCATCGTTTTCACCCACCACTTCGAGCAGAGCTGGCGGTACTTCCGGGGAGTCCGGATTTATTCGGACTGACTTTTCTTGTTGGTTTTGAACGCTTGATTCAGGAACCTTCTCCTCCCACCGTGGTCGCCAATTTGGTGAGACTAATTATCGTCTGAGGGTAAATATGTAATTTGTTCAGAGTTGTTTAGAAGTTTTAAGGGTATTTAATATTTTGAGTAGAAAAGTAGAGGGAGAATTATGCTGTCTCGTTGCAGTTAATTTTCATTACCCACATTTAATGCAGGTGGTTGGGTATTTATACTCTTAATTTTGTGCTTTTTGAGTTTTCGGGTCATGTTTAATGGACCCGGGTCATGCTTTAAAGACTCATGAGCTCTTAATAGGAAAGCAAGTAGCTTAGTCAAGAAGTATTTAGGTTTTTTAGTACTTTTGTCATAGTTCGAACTGTTCAATGGGCTGAGTGTCCAAAGTGCCATGTCCGATCCGGTGAGCTTGGTCTGATTTGTCCCTGTCCGGAGAGGAGGCAGAATTCGGACTCATCAACCACAACAACAACAACAACAACAACCACAACAACAAAAACCACAACAACAACAACAACCACAACAACAAAAATCACAACAACAACAACCACAACAACAACAACCACAACAACAACAACCACAACAACAACAACAACAACAACAACCACAACAACCACAACAATAACAACAACAACAACCACAACCACAACCACCACAACCACAACCACAAAAACCACAACCACAACCACAACCACAATCACAACAACAACAATAACTACAACCACAACAAAAACAACAACAACAAACAACAAACAACAACCACCACAACAACAACCACAACAACAACCACCTCAACAACAACCACAACAACAACAACAACAACGACAACATGTAAATAAATTTATTCTTTTCTACCTTTTAATTTATAATTATATAAATAAATACATAATTATATATATTTTCAGAGGAGAGTTACAGATTAAGACCATTTTACAATTTTATTATTTATTAAGAACCAACAAAATTAACAAACTACGTATCTAAAATACATTTTTATATAAAATTATCAAACACGTGAACCCATTTTTTTAATTCAAAATTTTAAAGGTTCGTATCTTTTAAACCGTAACTAAGAAAAAATTGAAAATACTGTTGGTTTTGTTTTTTAAGACGATCCAAACTAGATTCATTCATAATATGTTTTGATTTTTTTTAAATTATATTTTACACTCGTTTTTCATTATATGATTTCGCATCTATCTTAGTGGCTTTGGTTTCACATCTATCATAGTTGGTCTAGTTTTGTGTCTAGCATTTAACATATACTATAGTTGGTCTAGTTTAGCATCTATGATAGTTGGCCTGGTTTCTCATTTACCATCTATCCTAGTTGACATCATTTCGCATCTAACATCTAGCATCTAGCATCTATGATAGTTGGCACGGTTTCGCATCTAGTAATAGATAAATTAAAAAGGTTCCGCGTCTAGCAAAACTGCATCTTCTTCGTTTACACAGTAAAAACTTTCTCAATCATATTTTCCAAAAACACAAAAAAAACACTCAAGACAACTGAAACCTAAATCAATACAATATTTCAACTACAAAATCAAAATAAAAACAGATGAAATACCAAAAAATTAGCTATTATGAATATATATATATAAAAATTAGAGTATAACTATCCCACTTAAAAGTTACACCTTTTAATATAGGAACTTTAACATTTGAATAAAAGAAACCCGTGAACTACTTAGGAAAATAACACATTAATTAAAAATAACACATTAATTAATGTCCGAATTAAATACTATTATTTATTTTTACAGATGGCAGATGGCGGTGAGGACGGGCGCCCCTCACAAATCTTCATGCACACTGACATATGGCCTTAGGTATTCAAAAGAGGTGAAACCATAGTTAAGAAAACTAAATTATATTAAATTATAATAGACTATCCAACAAAAAGTTGCACCTTTTCTTATATCAAAACTTAAAACATTTTAACATAGGCGTGTTTCCTATCCAACAAAAAGTTGCACCTTTTCGAAATTCAAAGTCTGATATTTACAGATGGCATTGAGGCCAGTCTCCTCTCACAAATCTCCATACGACGATTTCATATGGCCTTTGATATTGAAACCGATTTCATAATAAATTTCGATTATTTAATAATAATTTTTTCTTTCTTAGTATTAAGTAATTCAATCCCCTTGTTATAAAGTAAAGTGCTAAAAAAATGTATTTACAAAATATTAAAAAAATATTATATAGTAAATCGTTGTATAGATTGAGAAATTTGTACCACGAATTACTTTTATTTTATAAACAAAAATTGTGATTATTAAATATGTAATTGAGAAAAGAGGTTAGCATTTTATTGTTTTGATATTACGATGAAAGATTATCTGATACAATTTTTTTTTTCAATAAAAACGTAAAATTCAAAAAAATTAATTCGCCATACTTCCAACTAATAAAATAGATTTATATGGTATCTTAATGATTTTATTTTTTCTTTTTATTTGTTTGTCTAATAAATTATTTATAATAATTATTAAAACTATATACAAATATTTGTATATAGTTTAAAAAGTATATATACAATTTTATTTTATTTTAAAAGTTTTTAAAAAATCATATTTAACCTTATTTTGTTGGTGTACGGGGAGGTCTTATTCTTTTTGCCATAAACAAAAATGTATTGTGTTGTTACGGTAAATATTTATAATCTCATTTTGGTATGTTTTTTTTTTATTCCGGCGACTCAAGCCTATATTAATCATATTGTTTTACATAACCACCTACTCTCTTTCATATTTTTCATTTTTGAAACTAGTTTGATTTTGATGATCCAAATTCGTCTTCGAATAAACACTGATCATTTCATTTAACCAAATATTTCCAACAATCCTTCACTTCATTAAATGATATCTTTTATCTTCTAATTGAGGCAACTTCCGTACATAAAATAAAATATTTTCGATTTCAAGTTTATCTTAGCGTAAAAACATAAAAATTAGACCAGAAAAACTGATAGTTGTAACTTTGAACCAACCTCTCATCTGGTCTAACCACCGTTCTTACACACAATAATTTTTCTAATTCATGTATCCATGGTTTAGTTTAGCACCGTTTATATATAAAAATTCAATTGCTTTACCCCTAGACTCTTTATAGATACAATTTTTGCAATGTTTTGAACTTATTAAAACACATGTCACCCACCCACCAAATTGTATTAAAAGTTCTTTTGAATTTATTTTTCACGATAACGACCAACATATAACACACACATCAGAGATGTAACTCAAACTTTATACACTGAAAGTTTTATAAAAAACATGTTGTTACATATTGAAAATTTGATGTTTATGTACTTTAGAGTTGAATTGGGATGTCATTGTCTTGTGTATTAATTTAGCAGTTTTAGTCTCATCCTTCTGGTTGTAGATTTTACCAATTATCAGACCAAATATTTGGTAAACTAATTCGTCAGGTTCTCACTATACGAGATCAATATGATTCCAATTTTGATAACTTATTTATTAGTACTAATGTCTTAGACTTATATGTATAGACTTTCCATTGTAGATATCATTGTAGGTTATACCCAAAGTTGGTTAACTATTACAATATATTTGGATTTTCATGTTTTTCTTAGTGGTGAATGATATTTTCAATAATAGGTATCTAAACCATTCTGCATCTTTTCCTTCGTAGTGTTCATATTGTTTTAGACAACCACATACTCTCCCTTGTAGTTTCTTATTATGCTTCTAGTTTGATTTCGATGATCCACAATCGTCTTTGGATAAACACCAACCATTTAGTTTAATGAAATACTTCCAACAATCCCCCCGTTGATTATATGACATCTCTTATCTCCTCATTGAGACAACTTTTGTACATAAAATAAAATATATTTCGATTTTAAGTTTACCTTAGTATAAATACAAAAAACTTAGACTGAAATACACTACTAGTCATAAATTTAAACCAACCTCTCATCTGGTTTAACCAAATATCTTACACACAATGGTTTACCAATTCATTTATACATAGTTTAGTTTAACACCATTATATGTAGAAATTCAATTCTTTTACACTTAGACTTTTTATACATACAACTTTTATAGTATTTTAAACTTATTAAAACACATGTCATAAACCTACCAAATTATATTAAAAGTTCTTTTGAATTTATTCTTTACTATAGCGATCAACATATAACACACACCAGAGATCTAACTCAAACTTTATACACTAATTTTTTTTATAAACAACATGTTATTACATATTGAAAATTTGATTTATATGTACTTTATAGTTTAATTGGGTTGTCTTTGTCATGCATATCAATTTAAGAGTTTTAGTCGCATCTCTCTGGATGCAGATTTTACCAATTATCGGGATAAATGTTTGGTAAACAAATTTATTAGGTTCTCACTAAACGAGGCCACGATAATTATAGTTTTGGTCAATAATTTATTAGTACTAATGTCTTAGAATTAAATATATAGAACTTCCATTGTAGTTCTACCTAAAGTTGCTTGACTATCACCATGTATTTAGATTGGCATGTTTTCCTTCTTGGTGAATGATATTTTTATAATAGGTATCTCAACATTCCGCCTTTTTTCCCATTGCGGCTTGATGAGGAAGAATAAAAGACAAGGGCCAAAATGCATAGAAATAAATGTACAAGGGCAAAAATGCATAGAAATAAATGTATAAGGGCCAAAATGCATAGAAATAAATGTATAAGGGCCAAAATGCATAGAAATAAATGTATAAGGGCCAAAATGTATAGAAATAAAAGTATAAGGGCTAAAACGCGTTAATTGTAAAGATATAGTCAAGATAGGAAGGAACTTTAGAGCAAGGACCGAAATATGTAATTAGTCCAAATTGAAGCGTGTGGGGTCCGCAATTGTACTATAAAAGGACCACACACGCTTCACGAATTTCAAGATGAATAGTACGACTTTCTCTCTCTACTGCTTTAACACTTTCTCTCTCTAGATTTGACTCTTAAGTACTCCTCTATCACAAAATCCCTTACCAACAAGTCCTCATCTAACAAAATCTCCCTCTGACCATCTTTCAACTCTTCAGTGGCGCCGTCTGTGGGAACCGAGAATCGTTCCGACAATCATCACTCCCTAGAAATAATTCCTGTTCCGAGGAGAACCATGGAAGGTCGGGGGGACGATCTAGTTGATCCCTGCGAGGAAAACATGGAGGGGGATGACTTTCGAAATGACTTGGAGTCCGAAGGAGAAGGAGGTCGGCGAGTTGAAAATGATTTTGATGACTCCGCTCTTTTGGCTCAGAGGAATGAACTGTTGCTGGAAATCGAAAAGTTGAAGGCGGAGAAGGAAGCCGCCCAAAGAAACATTCGATCTGAGATAAGGAGAGAGCCCGTCGAGCAAAGGGAGGAACGGGACGTCGAAACTCGTCCCAAGAAAAGGGATGACAGGTCTCGAAGGCGTGAGCGACGATCTCCAAGGAGGAAAGACAAGTACCGTTCGGACTCAGCTTCTTCGAGCGGCTATTCGCGGTATAGCACTTCTGAATCATCTCCTCGAAGATGTCACAGGAAGAAAAAGCGTGGTCGAAGGCAAAATGGAGCCCGGAGGGGAAGGAGTTCGGAGAGGAAATCCTCGCGGGAGAGGAGTCGCCACGACCGAGTAGATGATCGCTCTCATGAGCAGGTGAAGTGCCCAGGGAAGGATAATGTAGGTCCTCGGAATTCGGAGTGGCAGCAACAATACACTTTGCCTTCCGAGGAGGGCTTGTACTTCTCAAACAACGATAATCTGAGGTCAAATGTTTATCGAACAGGGCACAATTGGAGAGCCTCTCCTCTGTCTTCGGAGATCTTAGTAGGGAATCTCCCGAAGCATTTTGACATTTCGAAGCTTGAAAAATTCGACGGGACTCAAGATCCGGATAATCATATCGAGCAATTTAAGAATTTCATGATAAACTTTGACGACGATGATAAACTCCTGTGCAGAGCATTCTCTCAAACTTTTAAGGGAGTGGCGTCCAAGTGGTACAACAGGCTACCTCAGGGGTCCATTAAGAACTTTGACATGTTCTGGAACATTTTTAGACAGCACTTCGTGGGAAGCAAGAAGTTTCGGGCCAACGGGGACACCATAATATACTGTCGACAAAAAGTGGGGGAGAGCCTCAAAAACTACACCAATCGTTTTGTCAAAACCAAGACAGATATGGAATATTGTAGGGATTCGGTGGCGCTTGCAGCATTCAGAATGGGATTGCTCCCCGGGTTGTTGAAAGACAAGGTGGCAGAAAGCCAAGCAATGACATTTGGAGCGTTGCTGGATCAAGTTGAGAAGAGAATCTTGGTGGAAGAAACCCAAGCCTCAGAGAAAGGGTCCGGAGAACAATTGGACCACAATCAGCTTCAACGGGTTGAGCCAAGCACTCAGGGCCCTCGATTGACCGTCCATGCTAAAAGCACGGGTCAGTATCCTCCAAGGCAAAAATCAAATCAGCAGTATTATGGCAATCAATCAAACCACAATCAAGGGGGAAGATACATGTCAAACAAATGGACTCGGCCCGACTACTATGCGGAGTTGACGGAAAATATCGCTGCAATATTTGATAAAGCTAAAACTTCGGTCACGTTTAGGAAACCCTTTCCTATACAAACACCGAGGGAGAACAGAAGCGTTAATAAATATTGCAAGTACCACGAGGATGTGGGCCACGACACCAAAGATTGTATAGCCCTGAAGAAGGAGGTGCAGGCTCTCATCGAAAATGGAATGCTATTGGAGTATGTCAAAAAGCACTCCCAGAAGAATGCCGTGGTAAAAGCTGTCTCAAAGAATACTGACACAACAATGGTAATTTCCGAAGGGGTTGACGATTTTGACATCGAGCAAGAATATTTGGACCCGAAAGCTGGGAGGAACAATGTGAACTTGGTCGAAGAAGAAATCCCAAGGGGGAAAGTGGATAGTCTGTGTGCATTTTTTGAGTCCTTAGCAATCTTTGGCGGAGACACCATCGCAGGGAATTCGAACAGCTCGCGCAAGAGGCACATGGTGAATTTGACCACCCAGATCGAAGCTGGAGTCTCCGCACAAATGCATCGATCGCCTTCCCCTATTATTTGTTTTGATGATGATGATATGCGTAATGTTGCAGGCCCTCACGAGGACGCCGTAGTGATCGCGGCGGGCATTGCCGGGGATCAGATTCAGAAAATACTTATTGACACAGGAAGCTCTGCGAACATCTTGTTTATGAGTACTTATCGCCGCATTTCTGACCCACCAGTCATCCGAAGATCTGACAGAACGATAGTAGGTTTCACTGGTGCTACAGCGGTTGTCGTGGGAGAATTTCAATGTATGGTGGAGTTAGGTCGTGGACCATTCAAAAAAGAGGTGGAGGTACTTTTCATTGTGGTCGACGCGCCCACCTCATATAATGCTATCCTAGGTCGCTCTTGGTTGTCACGGATGCATGGCGTCATCTCCACGATGCATCAATGTCTAAAGTATGTGATCGGGAACAATATTGGCACGGTCAGAAGTAGCCAGAAGATGGCACGAGAATGCTACCAAATCGCCTTGTCTTCTAAGGGAGCTCGAGGGGGACCCTCTGACTCAGCATAGCAATTAAAGGGGCCACCCTCCGAGGTCATTCCTTGTGATGATCCGAGGGAGGCCCCCGGATTTCAGGTCCCGGAGGAGGACTCTATGACACACGAGTTCATGGCTGGGAAAATTCTGAAAATAGGGGTTCATCTCTCCCCCGAATTTAAAGGAAAGTTAATTGATTTTTTATCTGACAGGCTCGATATGTTTGCTTGGTGTGCACAGGATGTCACAGGAGTGCCGACGGAGATTATATGTCACCAGTTAGCCTTGCGATCGGATGTCCGACCAATAGTTCAAAAAAGGAGGCCTGTCTCCCCGGAAAAGGCCTCAGCGATCTTGTTGGAGGTCGAACGACTTTTAAGTATCGGTCATATTCGCGAGTCGCATTATCCCCTATGGGTATCGAATCCGGTGTTGGTAAGGAAGAAGAATGGCAAGTGGAGAATGTGTATCGACTTCACAGATTTAAACCGTGCTTGTCCTAAGGATCCTTTTCCTGTCCCGCGCATTGATCAGTTAGTAGACTCGACCTCCGGAAATCGGTTGCTATCTTTCATGGATGCTTACTTGGGATACAATCAAATCCGATTGGCTGCTAGCGACGAGGAGAGTACTTCTTTTATTACCGGGCGAGGTCTATACTGCTACAAGGTCATGCCATTCGGGTTAAAAAACGCGGGGGCAACTTATCAGCGACTGGTTAATAAGACCTTCGAGGAGCAGATTGGGCGGAATATGGAAGCTTATATCGACGACATGTTGGTGAAAAGTGAGAAAGACGACGACCATTTTGCCGACCTCACAGAGACATTCCACAACTTGCGTAGGGTTAACCTAAAACTCAATCCAGAAAAGTGCATTTTTGGAGTACGGTCGGGTAAATTTCTTGGCTACATGATCAGTGAGAAAGGTATTGAGGCGGACCCGGAGCAATTAAGAGCGTTGATCACTATAAGCCCTCCTCGAAACATTAAAGAGGTACAAATCCTGACAGGGCGGTTGGCTGCCCTCAATCGATTCATTTCCCGCTCGTCGGACAAATGTGCCCCATTCTTTAAAGTTTTGCGGAATGCGAAGCAATTCTGTTGGACCGAAGAATGTTCGACGGCGTTTCGTCAAATTCAGGAGTATCTAACCTCTCCGGAAGTTTTATCTAAACCACTGGTGGGGGAGACGTTGATTGTTTATATCGCGGTATCCGCGTGCGCGGTCAGTTCCGTGCTCCTCCGAGAAGCTGACGCTCTCCTAAGGCCAATTTATTATGTCAGCAAGAGTTTGCTGGATGCTGAAAAGCGGTATCTTACTTTGGAGAAGGTGGCTTTGGCGTTGGTGACAGCAGCGCGAAAGATGAGACCTTATTTTCAAGCGCATCCAATTGTGGTCCGAACGACGTTTCCCCTGAAAAGTCTATTACAGCGACCAGACGTCTCTGGCAGAATAACTAAATGGTCCGTTGAGTTGGGAGACTTTGACATAACATTTGAGCCTCGCACAGCAATAAAAGCACAGGTTTTAGCGGATTTTCTGGTTGAATTTCACTCTGACAGGGACGAACACGAGGTGTCTGATATAGTTGCTGAGGAAGAATGGGTAGTACGAACGGATGGGGGGTCAAACATCTCAGGCTGCGGGGCAGGTGTTCAGTTAATATCCCCGCAAGGAGTCGCCATGTTCCAAGCCATCCGTTTCGGTTTCAAAGCCACTAATAATGAGGCTGAGTACGAAGCAGCTTTAGCCGGCCTGCGATTAGCTCAGATATGCGGAGCTCGACGGATAAAATTGGTCAGTGATTCTCAGTTGGTAATAAATCAGGTTTTAGGAGAGTCCGAGGCAAGGAAGGAAACATTGGTACAATACTTGAAACTGGTAAAAGATTTTGCGTCGGGGTTCGAAGGCGTCAAGTTCGAGCATGTCCGACGGGAAATGAATGCCATCCCGGATTCTCTTGCTTCTGCTTCTCGGAACGAAGGTTATCCTTGGGTTTTGACCCAGACATGCCCGTCGATCTCTATCACTAAGGACCATGTGATGAATGTCTCAGAGGAAAATCATGCGATTACCCCTGATTGGAGAACAGTCATCATTGATTTTTTGGCTCATGACATTTTGCCCGCCGACAAATATGAAGCCAGAAAAGTAAGATTCAAGTCTTACGGTTACATTTTGTTGGACGGGTCGTTGTATAAGAAATCTCTGAGTCGGCCATTACTGAGGTGCTTGAATGGACCCGAGTCACAAATTATCCTCTCCGAGTTACACGATGGCGAAGGATCCGCTCATTGTGGATATAAAACTCTGATTCGCCGAGTATTCTTGGCAGGTTATTACTGGCCAACTATTTCGGCCGATGCAAAAGATTTGGTCAAGCGTTGTGACACGTGCCAGCGGTACGCTAATATAATCCACAAGCCAGGAGCACTAATGGAAAGCATCCCAGAGGCGGTTCCTTTTGACAGATGGGGCATTGACTTGGTTGGACCTCTACCTATGGCCTCTGGAGGCAGACAGACGATAATTGTAGTCGTTGATTACTTTTCTAAGTGGGTAGAGGCTGAGCCACTTGCAGGCACGAAAGCCAAGGATGTGATCAAATTTGTTTTGTCTAATATCTGTTGTCGTTTTGGTATGCCTTTGCAGATTACAACGGACAATGGTCCACAATTTGATAACAAAGAATTTCACAATTTTTGTGTGTCAAGGGGTATACGACAATGTTTCTCGGCGCCATTTCATCCTCAGGCAAATGGCCAGGTGGAAGTAACCAATCGCACCATCCTCGACGGGCTGAGGAAGAACTTAGAAGGTAAGGCGGGGAAATGGCCCGACTATTTACAGGAGGTGCTATGGGCATATCGAACGACCCCACGAACAGCCACCGCTGTGTCTCCTTTTGCCTTAGTTTATGGAATGGATGCCGTGGTTCCTTCGGAGATCCTATTCCCTTCACATCGAATAGCAGCTTATGACGCAGACACGAATGACGCGCATAAAACATTGGCTTTGGACTTGGTGGAGGAAAAGAGACAGCGAGCGCAACTGACTTCCCTTCATTATCAAACTCTTATGAGGAGTCGATACGCATCCAAAGTCAACCATAGGGACTTTCAGGTGGGAGACAAGGTCCTACGGAAAATTTTCTTACACACTAAGGACAAAAGTCTGGGGAAGCTAGGCCCTAATTGGGAAGGCCCCTATGAGGTCACCGACAAGATTAAACCAGGCACATATCGGCTAAAAGATAAAGATGGACGATATCTCCGCTTACCTTGGAATATTGAGCATTTAAAGTTGTACCTCGATTAGCAGAGCTCAGATAGAATATTGTATTTCTTTTTATTTTCTTTGTATACCTCGAGAAAACTTTTGGTGAGGACACACTCTTTCCTACCCTGTTAGGCACAGGAAGGTTTTAATGAGGTGTTTCGGTGATCCAGTTAATACAACGTTTCTTTGCCTTTAACTATTTTTTGAGTCACATTAACATGTGCCTCGAAGTGTTGTCCCTCACACTATTTTTTGAGTCACATTAACATGTGCCTTGAAGTGTTGTCCCTCACACTATTTTTTGAGTCACATTAACGTGTGCCTCGAAGTGTTGTCCCTCACAATATTTTTTGAGTCACATTAACATGTGCCTCGAATTGGCGTCCTTCGACCTATTTTCTGAACCACATTCACATTAAGATGTGCCACGATGATTTGGGACTTTCAAACTATTCTTCGGGTCACATGACGATGTGCCACGATGATTTGGGACTTTCAAACTATTCTTAGGGTCACATTAAGTTGAGCCATGATGATTTGGGACTTTCGGATAATTTTTTAGATCATTATGAGGTGTGCCTCGAAGCCACCCCCAGTAATGCATCAAGAACGTTTCTTCCTTATAAATATTTTCTGTTTTTCTTTTTCTCGAAGACCCTACATATTGTCCGAAGGACGCGTAGGTTGGAATTCGAAGGCCTAATTCGAAGGCCACATAATCATATATTCAAGTAATTATTGTTCGAAGGACTAAATTTGAAGGCCACTTAAGCTGGAGTTCGAAGGCCTAGTTGTAAATATAAAACTTGGTAAATATGCCTAAGTAATAATTTTTCGAAGACCAAGTGGGTTGAAATTCGAAGGCCTTGTATATAGAAAACTTACCAAAAATGTCTGAGTTATAATTGTTCGACGGCCTTAGTGCAAGTATAAAACTTGTTGAATCTTTCTAAGTGTTAATTTGTCGAAGGCCAAGTAAGTTGGCATTCGAAGGCCTAATGATAAATATGATACCTGCTAAATCTATCTAAATTAAATTCTGTCGAAGGCCGTACGAATGTGTGACTTTATCCAAGTGTTCATTGTTCGAAGGGCTAGTGCAATAATAAGTTCGAAGAAAAATACATTGATGAGTTAAAATTTCAAGTACTTGTTGAAACAGCACAAACAGCTTCCAACCATTACAAAAAAACAAAGGCCTTTTAGGCCATACAAAAAACTACCTATGACCCTCTCGCTTAGTCGGCGTTCTTCGAATTATCACTCCCTTCATTTTCTGAGTCGTCACTCTCACTGACAACTATTTGGGGTGGACGAAGTTCTGGGGGGACAAGCTTCCAGAAGGGACCCAGTTCATAGTCAGGGTGATCAGTGTATATTTGGGTCAATAAGCCAGCTCGAGTGGCAGCATCTCGAGCTTGTAAAGTCTTCGAACATTTGGCAGCATAAGCATCTGCACCTTTTTCCTTTGCCTCTTCGATCTCTGCTGGGAAACTTCTAATCTTTCTTTTCAAATCGTCGCGCTCTTCGACTAGCTTTTTAAAACCCTCACTGCATTGCTCGAATGCATCGCACGCCTTGCGATGCCCTGCCTTGTACTCAGAGATCAACAGCTCTTGGGTGTCAGTCTTTTTCTTGTATAAGTCCCTCTCTTCCTGGCAACAATGTTCTATTACTGTTATATAATGCTCAGCAGCAGAAAGACGTTCATACAAGGCATCAGCTTGGCCTTCGACAACTGCATGTTCCTTCTTGGCTTCTTCGAGCTTAGCGGCAGCAACTGAGGCTTTAAACTTATAGTGATTCTTGCGCTTCTCGAGATGGCGCATCTTCTTTCCTTGATTAACTGACGTGTGCAGCAGCCTTCGCAGACTCATTGAAAACTCATCGTCTAAGGGGACCTCGAAGGAGCTCGACGGAGATCCTAGATCTGCAGAATCGAACTCAGAAAAATTACCACAGGCCACATCAGGATGAACGAATAATGGGGGGTTTGTTCGAGGGGCAGGAATAGGAGCCACCATTGGACTGCCTTCGAAGGAGGCTGGTTGAGACGCCTCCGTCAGAGGAGAGTGCAAAGATTGGTAGGAGGTTTCCTTGGGTGATAGGCCACCCCTGTTTTCAGCGTCAACTGCGCCATCTTGAACTTCTCTGTCGAAGTTAGTACCTTCATTGTTATCAGGAGTCTCTCCTCCCTCAGATTGCTCTTCGATGGGCTCAAGCAGAATGCCCTTTCCCTTCAAATCCTTTTTCTTGTTGTCTTTCTTGGGTGGAAGGATAGTAGCAGCAGGTGAAGGAGTAGATATTGTTGAAGCATTTGATCGAGGGGTTTCATCTGTTCGACGGGCTTCAGTAGTTCGAAGGTTACTGGAGTTCGAGGCCCCTATGTTCTTCGAAGAGCTTGGTTTTTGAGTCATCGCGATTGGTTTGGGATTTGTTGGTTGAGGTGGTATAGCTTCATCTTCTGGAGATTCATCAAGGTGACTTTGCGAGCGAGAGTGTTTGGGCAGATAGATTGTCACATCCGGCTTGCTGCATCGCTCTAG
Organism: Limnanthes douglasii subsp. nivea; assembly: GCA_036936605.1. NCBI lineage: Eukaryota > Viridiplantae > Streptophyta > Magnoliopsida > Brassicales > Limnanthaceae > Limnanthes > Limnanthes douglasii. The sequence continues at coordinate 20,174,749 of JAUPFV010000001.1, read as the reverse complement.
CACTTCTCGTTCAGAAGGTGGAGTCATTAGACTCCTCATACTTATACGATCCAGAGGATCAAGCCTCCAGAGTCGACTTCTGGCCAAGTTCTCATCGACAAAGCAACGGCGAAAACGATTGTCCCACTGTTCTTTTGCCCACAAGCGAAGGTTAGTGAAAACAGTGGTAGCTCCTTCGACGTAGTCGGTGTAGGGTTTGGATACTCCAGTCATAGCTGCAGCGAATAACAAAGGAGAAGAATGGTTACACAGAATATGCTGTTCGAAGACATGGCAACTATGAGATTCGAAGGAATGATAAACTTAGAGAAATGTACTGAAAAATTTTAAAATTCGAGGGTGCATAATGATTCGAGGAATACTTACATTTCATGGTCCACTTCAAGGAGAGCTTATGTGGATTCGAAGGAGTGGCCGGGGAGCCGGTCTCCCAGCATCTAGAGAAAAAGAGGAACTGCTGCCTCCATTTTTTGTCTGCCTCCAAGAGATCTTTTAACACCTTTTGCCCCCGGTTGAATGTCATTGAGTAGAAGGGGAAGTAAGGGTTTCGAGCAAGACCAGCCAGACCGATGATTTGTTCTAGCAAAAATTCTTGGCCTGAAAGTCTTGAGGCCATTATGCAAGCCATTAATGTGAACCACATGTTGGGCCCAACTTGTGAGGGACAGAGATCTATTTTTGAGAGGTATTCAATAAAGAAGGGGTCTAAGGGATACCTTAGCCCCCAGTTCATGATTTCTGTGTAGACCACCACCTCGTGATCCCTCACAGATAAGGGCGTCTCTCCTTCGGAAGGAAATCTGATATTAATGTAAGTAGGAATGCCCCATCGAGCCCTCAGCATTGTCTCTTCGGCCTCCGAAAAATACTTATACTTGATGTTGGCAAGGGCCACCATGTGCTTGTTCTCAATGCCTCTAATATTATTGCCGGCAATATTGTCTAACTCCAAGGGAAGCACTATATCTCCTTTTAATTTGGGAGCAGTCCGGCGAGCTTGCTCCTCGGACATTGTCGAAGAGGATGTTGCACCGTTCGAAGGAACTGAGGGAAGAACATTGGACGATTTCTGTCTGATGGACTTATTGACAGGCTTTGTAATTGGGGGGTCTAGAGTTTGCTCATGTAGGACACGCATGTCTTCGTCGGTAATGAGGGTCCTCGAAGGGGAGAACTGAGTACCATGAATGGTCATGGATGGCGTGGAGGGCAGACTAGAAACATCTGTTCCATGTCTTTGAAGAGGACTGCTAGCATCATGATGACGGTCTGGATGTCGAGGAGGACTTCCAGAGTTTTGCTGTTGATTTTGATTTTGGGAACTTCTTGAAATCTGGTGCTCGTTTTGTCTTCGAGGAGGGCTAACAGAGTCACTTTGGTTCGGGTTTCGTCGAGGGCTAGCTGGTTTTCGAGGAGGACTCCTCGAAGTCCGTCGAGGACTAGTTGTTTTTCGAGGAGGACTCCTCGAAGTATGTCGAGGACTTGAAGATCTTTGGGGCGGATGTTCAATATTGATTGGGGCAACTGGTTCTCGAATGGTCAGGGAAGCTTCCTTGATTCGCTTTCGATCGTGCGAACCTTTTTTGTCTCTATGGGATTTCTTCCTCTTCGAACCTGACGAATGTTTGTGTGGCCTTTCTTTGCCCATTTCTTTAGGAGGGTTAGTTTCGCTGAGTAAGCTTTGACGAGCTACTTCACGAGGTATAATGGCGGTAGAATCGTTCGAAGAAGGCCAAGCACCGAAGAAGGTTGTGGTTAACGGTGGGGGATGAGGCCTTACGTCTTCACCGGCGGCAACTCTCTCTTCGAACCGTTTACTAATCAACAGCCACTCAGGAATTCGACGAGGTTTATGAGCCAGCTTTATCTCTCTAGAAATAACTGAACAAGAAGTTGCATTAATGAAGGGAGAGGTTGGTATTTATAGAAGTTTAATGGGCTTCTGTGGTAAAGGGAGCCCGGGGACAATTTTCTTTTGTTTGCTTAGGGGCATGATGGTCCTTATAGGTGCACAATGTATGGTAACCTAGCTATGGCAGAAGATGAAGAGTCTTGTGTCAGAAATTGTCATGGGAAGCGGAAGGGTTTTCTGACAAAAGAATAGGTACCGTTTCTCCAAAAGAATGCTGACGATGGTATTTGTGCAGTGACATCATCAATCCTAACACCATTTTTCGCCTAAGTACACAATTTCCCGACGACCATTTTGCTTAAAATATTGCAAGGATTGAGGGGGCTACTCAGTACAGAATAAGTTCGAAGAGGCCTTTTTCAGATGTTCGAAAAGGTTTATAGGCGGGTCGAAGAGATGGATTGTCGAAGGGGCTTGGTGAAGCTTCTGTTCGAAGGACTCCTGCAGTTCGAAGGAGTAATGATTTTGGCCTGAGGAGAATTTTTCAGTCTTAGCAAAACGATTTTTACTAAGACTGGGGGGCTACTGATGAGGAAGAATAAAAGACAAGGGCCAAAATGCATAGAAATAAATGTACAAGGGCCAAAATGCATAGAAATAAATGTATAAGGGCCAAAATGCATAGAAATAAATGTATAAGGGCCAAAATGCATAGAAATAAATGTATAAGGGCCAAAATGTATAGAAATAAAAGTATAAGGGCTAAAACGCGTTAATTGTAAAGATATAGTCAAGATAGGAAGGAACTTTAGAGCAAGGACCGAAATATGTAATTAGTCCAAATTGAAGCGTGTGGGGTCCGCAATTGTACTATAAAAGGACCACACACGCTTCACGAATTTCAAGATGAATAGTACGACTTTCTCTCTCTACTGCTTTAACACTTTCTCTCTCTAGATTTGACTCTTAAGTACTCCTCTATCACAAAATCCCTTACCAACAAGTCCTCATCTAACAAAATCTCCCTCGGACCATCTTTCAACTCTTCACGGCTAACCTTATAAATTCATATTCGATAGTCGAATAGAATATATATGTTTGTTTCTTTGATGTCTAAGAAATAACATCTCCCACAAAAGTAAACACACATCTTATAGTCAATTTATTATCGGCTACCATGGTGATACGACTTACGTCTATGTAACCTTCAATTCCCTAGGAAAATTATAATGTTATATACACATGTTTTTGGTCTTCTTCAAGTATCATAAAACTATGATAATCACATCTTAATATTATGTACTTAAATTACTCGTAAATTAATTTAATTTAGTCACAATGAATGAAATATCCACTGTACTGCATAACCCTACATAGACAATACTTCATATAACATAACGTATCCCAATTGAGTCACCATTCGTCCACTAATTTATGCAAGTTTGAAATTAAGATCAAATGACATATATGCTTCTTTGAATGTTAAATTATCAAATATATTTTCAATGTAATGAGATTCATTTAATTTAAGACCTTAACTATTTTTTAATACCTTTAATCTTTCAATATTATATGTTTTTTCAAGTTCCTTCATTTTAAAAGTATAAGAAAAAAACTTATTTATTCAAAAATATATTTCATGTCATTATTTAATATGATAAAATAAACTACGTAGAGACACACAATGATCACCATGTCATCGTAAATCTTATTATATAAACACTTATCTGTCATGTTAGTCTAAACCTATTATATACAATCGCATGATCAAAAAATTTCACGCTACTTGTTAAGTGCTTGTCTAAGACTATATCATGGATTAGTATATCTACAAAACATAACTATTTTAAATATGTATATCCATAATTCGATAGGGACCTATTACTATATTTGAATTTTATTAAATATATTTTAAATCAAACACTTCTGATGGACCAAACCAGACTCTCAAAAGATAAAAAGTGGAATTTGGTACGTAAACTAACTTTAAGTTTTGATTTTATCATAGTCAAAATTTGAAGTTGAAGTCATAATATTAGTTATAACTAATTATATTATGTCTATTGGGTTTTTTTTAATTTGAAGTTGAAGTCATAATATTAGTTATAACTAGTTATATTATGTCTGTTGGTTTTTTTTTAAAACAAACTACTTATCATGGTAACGTTGTTGATTTACACTCATAATGTTTAATATAATGTAATCCATAAATTATATCTTCGACCGGGCTAGTCCATAACTATTGCAAACAAATGAACTGTTATTATATTTTTTGTTTTTGTTAGAATCTAAACTAGAAACTTGTTTTATAAATCTCCCGTTAATTGTGTTTTTACTTTATTAATTCACTAAACTTTTCACCTATGAAATGGAACTATCAACATGAAATTCTCTTATAAGTGATATACCTTGTTTTATCCAAAACTGCTCGTTGCAGCTCGATATAAATTTTTTTTATCATAACTCTTATCTTTGTTGGATTCTTAAATTCATGAGTTAATTGTATACTTGAACACCTACCGCAGGATCACATACAACCAACATATCAACGTCGATTTTGATTGTTAATCTTGTACTACTAAAATACTTTATATCATAACACAAAATTGTTATTTTTCTGTATAACGCACATACATTGTTTTTGTAGATATAATAATCGCATAACAAATAAACATATATTTTTTAAATTATAGTATACAAATTAGAAATTTTTGGACTCAATTATTTTACATCAAGAATATAAATCAGAAATTCTGGATTCAATTATTTTATATCAAGAATAATTTTTTGAATCACATATACCAATAAAAAGGATAAATAAACTAATAATCTGAAATAACAAGAAAATATCCAAAGATATATTTTTAAAAACGTTATGTGATAATATATATATATATGATAATATTATTGAGAATGAGTCGTGCAGTGTATCTTATAATTTTCATGTTTATAGTGTATTTTATGTTAATTGAGTGCATTCATGTATTATTAATAGTTAGTTTTTAATAACATATCATATTAATCTATATATATCTCGGGCTCCCGACGCCCGTGAACATAATTTTCACTGTCAAACTACGTCAATTCATGTGTTTTCGATTTTATTTCGTGTTTGATCCATTTGTGAAAATATTGTATCAATTCATAATAAATGGTACAATAGTGTAGGTTTTGCAGTTAGGGTTTACAATGGCGTCTAGATCAACATAATATAAAATTAAAATATTTAATGGAGATCCAGCTTTGCGTTATGGAATATTAAGTTAAAATATTATTTGGTACTAGGAAGGCTGTGGAGAACCACGAGAGATGAAAGAAAGGGAAATCAAGATTATCAATATAAGGCTTTATGTTGGATTCTAATGATTGTAAATGATAATGTTTTTTCACGAGATTAATGGTGAGAATATTGATGTCTGTGTATGAAAGAATTTGAATGAACTTTACTTAGAGAAATCAGTCGTGAACCGGTTATACTCGAAAAAACGTTTCTATGATTTCAGATTGAAAGAAGGCATGCCCATAACTGAATATCTTAATAATTTTAAACCAATTATTATGGATATGAATAATATTGATATCATAATTGAAGATGAGTATCAAGTCTTATTTTTTTGAGATTGTTACCAACTTCATATGAGAATTTCATTGATACCATCATGTATTGTAAGGAAACATTATCTCTAACAGATGCAAATGAGCGTTACAATAAAAAGAGTTGGACAGTTGTTGCTAGAAAATCAGGCAGAAGTAGTCTTATAACCAAGGGAAAATCTATTAATAAGGTGAGTTCTTAAAATAAAAATAATTTACAGTTCCAAATAAAGATCCAAGAACTCAAATTGTTATGAATATGGCGAGCATGGTCATTACAAAAAAGACTGTCTGAAGTTGAAACGTAAAAGGGAAATCAAAAGAAAAATATTGTCAACCTAGTAGAAGGTGTGAACAATTCTGATGATAGTGAAATCATTGGTACAAGAGATGTGTTGTTAGTGAGTTTATACTATGGGAAAAACTATTGAGTACTTGATACTAGAGCTACATACTACATGTATTAGTTTAAAGGTGGTTCGATACATATAAGCCAATGCAAAAACAGTTTATGTAGGGAAAATTCATTCATGTATGTTGGTGGTATAAGTAATATTAGGATTATAATGTTTGATGGTGTTGTCAAAATTATGACGTGATGGAATGGTCTTGGGTTGAAGAGGAACTGATATCTTTTGGAACACTAAATTCTCGAGTTACAAGTATCGTGCAAACGTTGGTGTAATCAAAGTGAAAACTGGCTACATAGTTTGTATAAAAGATAGTTTGTAAAATGGGATTTACATTTTATAAAGAAATGTTGTTTTAGGAGATGTTGTGGGAGTATCATCATGAATTAATAACCAAAGTCAGGAGGATCATAATCAGTTGTGGGATTAACGTGTCAATCACATAAGTGAAAAAAAGGATTGGGTATTTTGGAAATTAGAGATTTGTTGAAAGGGTATATAATAAAATCATTGGGATTTTGTGAACACCGTATGTTTTGTAAATGAACTAATGTGAAATTTAGCAAGTCATGTGTAAGAAAGACTAATGATTATTTGGGGTCCAAACAGAATTCCATCAAAGAGAATTCCATAAAAAATGGAGCAAGATACTCAGATATTCGGGGTCCAAACATAAATCCATCAAAGAGCGGAGCCAGATACTACATGAGTTTGATCTATAATTATTCTAGGATGGTGTGGTTTATTTCTGAAAACTAAAAATGAGGCATATTCAACATTTTTCAAATAGAATACGATTTGAGCAGTAGACATGGAGAAAGATCAAACATCTTAGAACATATAATGGGCTTGAATTGTGCAGTCATGTGTTCAATGATATCGATGATGCTGAGGGAATAGTGCATCATCGCATATATTTTAAAACACCACAATATAATATTTTATGACAAGACACAAATTATTCTTTCGCATTCTGGCGTATGGAAGGATTTTTAGGGAAAAACTATCAATATGGCGTGTTACTTGGTGAATTAGTCTCTTTCAACAACTATTGATTGTAACACTTGATTTGAGATATGGTCTAGATTATCAGCTTATTAAGAAGAATTAAAGGTGTTTGGTTGTCATGCGTACGTTCATGTGAGAGATGGTAAACTTGAGTTGAGGGTAAAGAGGTTCATATTTCTAGGATATGCTACTAAAGTGAAGGGATATAGGTCATGATGTACCGTTCCAAAGTCTCCAGGTTTTTTTATCAATAGTTATATGACTTTTAATTAGTCTAATTTAGTAGATAGTTAAAATGATGTAAGGGGAATGTTTGAATCAAGATTGGTTATAAGTAGGCAGGTGGAACTTGAAGTAGAATCAATTCTCAGTAGGTCCAATAATTCGAATAATTCTAAGGTGGATCCATAATTAGGAGGTAAAACATCAGCATCGAATTATAGGGAAATGATGCACCTGAACCAGAACAATAACCTGGCACCATAACATTGGAAAAGAAAATAAAAAGATTAGACAACCAAAAAGGTATACGAATCGGGCTGCATATGTTATGTCAGTTCTAGAAAAAATCGAGATGTAGGAACCTAGTAGCCATAGGGAAGCTAGAAGGAGTTTAGAAGTGGATCGGTGTATCACTGCTAACATGTAAGCTTATTAACTTTCCTAAATGATAAAAATATAGTAGGTTATAAATGGGTATTCAAGAAAACGGAAGGTAATCCATGGGTTGAAGCACCTCGATTTAAGATAAGAATGGTCTCTCAGGGTTTTACTCAAAGGAAATGAATCAACTTTAATAAAGTGTTCTCTCTAGTGGTACAAGATAATTCCATTCAAGTTTTGTTAGCCATAGTAGTTTTGCAAGACTTAGTGCTTGAGCAGTTGTATATGAAGATTGTGTTTATATATGGTAAATTGGAGGAAGTAATCTACATGAGACAACCCGAGGGATTTATTGAACCGAAAATGGAGGACAAGGTTTTTTCGATGAAGAAGTATTTTACAGTTTGAATAATCACCTAGACATTACTACAATGATTTGATATAGTCATGGTATCAATAGGGTTCACAATGAGTCCATGTGATAGTGTTGTGTATCATTCAAAGATGTGAGATGATTCTTATGTTTACTTGTTGTTGCAAGTAGATGATATGCTCATCGTTGCTTGTAGTATGTCACACATTATGAAGATAAAGAAGTAGCTCAATGCCGAGTTTGAGATAAATGATATGGGTTGGAAAAAGAGGATTCGTGGGATGAAGATTAACGGGAACAAAAGCGTATGATCGTTACACTTGTCTTAATGAAGCTACATTGACAAAAGTGCTACAATGATTCAACATGTTTGACTCTAAAGCAGTTACCATCTCGTTTTTCACTCATTCAAGTTATTTGCAGCAGGATCGGCCATTGATAATCTTGAGGTGGAACAATTGTCAAAAGTTTCATGGATATGGATAAAAGAAGATATTTGACAAGATATGTGTTTACTTTAGTTGGGAATGCGATTAGTTGGAAATCACAATTACAAGAAACTGTAACTTTTTTCTACAATATAGGAAGAATACAATATTGTACGGAAGCAGTTAAAGATGCAATATGTTTGCAAGATTTGGTGGTAGATTTGGGCTTGGATAGAACTACTACAAAAGTGTTTTGTGACAGTCAAAGTGTCATACACCTTACAGTGAACCAAATATACCACGAGCATACAAATCATATAGATTTCAGGTATCATTTGATTCGTAATATAATATTTAAAAAATTTGTTGATGTGAAGAAAATATCTACACACGATAATCTATTAAATATAATGACTAAAACGGTATCAGTTCCAAAGTTTAAGGAGTGCCTAAAATGGATTGGCGTTCACATCATCCCGTGAATTCCTGAGGTACATTTGCTGAGTCCAATGAAGAGAAGCCTCTTTGTTGATACTGAATTCCTTAGGTACATTCGCGCACGAGTCAAATAGTATACCTTGTGATTCTTGTTTTCACATTGTATTTTGTGTTTACTTGGTACATTCTTATGTTATTGATAGTTGTTAATAACATAGTGAATGATCCATTAGGATTATTGTCTAGATAGTTCTATTTATTCCTTATAAATATACTATTAGGATTATACAAAGGAGACGCCAAAATCTGTAATTCTTTTCTATCATAGATATTATTATCTAACCATATTAATTTTGTGTTCTTTTATTTTCATACTCTTCCATTTTACTTTATTTTTGAGAAATTTTTAATATATTACACCGATTTCTAACAATTATCAAGATATCTAGATATTTTGGTGGTAATTTAAATATTTCTTACCATATAATGTTTTAGACATTTACTTAGTAATATAAATATTTTATAGGTTATATATGGTAATATAAATAACTTTTAGGTATATATGCGATAATATGAATATTACAACATATAGACGTGATAATATAAATATGTTTTAAACTCATACAAAATAATATAAATATTTTTGAAATTTGTACGCAATATAAATATTTTTCAAATTTAAATGTGATGGTATAAATATGTTTTAGTTACGTGCGTGTGTGCCAATTTAAAATATTTAGTATATGTATATGTGCGGTATATAAATACTTACATGATATTATATATATTATTTATACGTGTGGTATATAATTAGTTTTTAATTATTTTTTGAATACTTACGTGGTATTGTATATATATTATTTAGACGCGTATATAATAATATATATTATTTATGTGACATTATAATTATTTAATATATAAAGGTGAAAATTGTCCGGTTTATGGTTCTAATCTATTAAGCAATTAAAGCTCGTTTAGCTGAATAATTATAAATCCAAAAAAGTATCAAGTTGAAGGCAAATACATAAGTAGTATCAAAGGAGTTATAAAACAACTGAAGTATATAAATGACCACTTAATAGTCAAAAAGACGAAAAGTATAACTAGTAGTAAAGGAGTTATGAAACAACTGGAGTATATAAATGATCATTTAATAGGCAAGAAGACGAAAGGTATTCAATCATCTAATTTCTAACTAATGGTAATTATGAGTTATGACCGTTCATGAAGTTATGCTCATAATGAAATTATTATTTTTTATCACACCAAATTGGTAATTTCATTGGAGACAAAAGGTTTATATGATATTTCAATCTAAAAACTAACAAATATAAGACTGAATATGATACATCATGATATTATGCAAAAAACATCCTCCAGTGATAAGAATTACGACGACCAGTACGACGAAGAACAAGATTCGTCACATATCACCTGTGTAGTTTTAGACACAGAGTTTCAGAACATGGCAAAAAACTATAAGAAGAGGATGCAAAAATCATAAAGAAAATACAAGAGACGATGTATTCGACTCCTCGCTCAAAGGTGAAATCCAAGATCCAAAAACCTGAGGTGGAAATGAAAAACAAAAAAGAGGAAATAGATAATTATGACAGCTACATAGCTAGATACCATTATCGAAACGTCACCGAGAGATTCAATACTCCTTTCAAAATTCAAATGGATGCTGAAGAGTTAGATCAAACATCATTTGAAAATAACAACAAATAGCTGAACCGTAGATGGAACAAGAAACTAAGGATTGGAACCCTCGGATCTAAAGACATGAGTGGGAAATGAATGGAGGAGTATAGCAGAAGGGATTAACCAACAAACGATAACTGGAAGAAAGAATAAACAGCTCTAGCCGTAAGCCCCCTCTTTTGAAAAAAGGATCAAAGAATCCTTCCGTCACTAGGAAACTACCATAATAACTAACATATCCCACCCAGAAGAAGTAAATTCCAGTAATCATTAGTATCAAATACCTCTCATAAAGCTATCATATCTATGATACCATCCAGCTACACTTTTAGCTTACTTGAATATGTCATCGGTATACCCAACAACTTCGATAATAATCAACGACAATAATTTGTATGGGCATACTCCAGCTTATATGATATCACCGCATGAAACCATCACGAGGATATTATGCCAATGTCAACTATATGTCTCCTTAGTATAGCAACAAGGCTTCGATCGCTAAAAGAAACAGGTCCAACCAGCAGCACCCGACCATGTGGTAAGTAAATATAAATAAATCTAATATATATTATGACAACTTTGATGAGACACCTGATATTGAACATGGACCATTCAATGGTAAAGGCTATTCATACCACCGAGATACCCCAAAACGGATGATAATATAAGGTACAAAGAATTTATCCTGACATTAAAAGCTATTGCTCTAACATGGTTCAACAGTCTACAAACGGGTAGTATTACGACGTTCATCATGCTTTAGACGACTTTCTAAAAATACTATATTAGATCCAAATATATCAAATAATGGGAGAAACATAATATCCATAGTAATAAAAGACCCAATGAGAGCTTGCGATCATGAACAAAATAATATATTGAAACCAAAGACGATGGTTACTCCGACAATATAGCCTATTTTTCACACCCCGATAATGCCTATTACTAGGAACCTTATCCAAGGTGATCATTAAAAAAATCCCATTATTCGACGACTTATTGATGAAAATCAAAAGCTACATTAAGGTGGACGAAATGGAAATAATAAGATTGGATAAAGACACAATTACCCCCAAAGTCTTATCCGAAAATCCATCTGCCAGCACGCAAGCATGAACCACTCTCTATGGCACATGTTAATTCTAAACCTTATTATTGAACCACTCTCTATGGCACATGTTAATTGAAAATTCAGTGCTAGTGGAAAATAAGAATGGAAAGTAGAGAATGTGGGTAGACTTCATAGACCTTAATATGACTTGTTTGAAAGATTATTTTCCATTATCACATATTTATCAACTAGTACATGCTACATCGGGAAATTAAATGTTGTCCTTCATGGATGCTTACTCTGGGTACAATCAAATTCAAAGGCACAAAGACAACTAGGAGCATTCAAGGTTTATAACTGATATGGCTTTAACTGTTATAAGGTAATACCATTCATCTTGAAAAATGCAAGATCAACCTATCAACGAATGGTGAATAAGATTTTTAGAGACCATCTAGATATGAACTTACAAGATTACATAGACGACATGTTCGAAGAAAATAATGAACAATAACCTATTTAACCGAAACCTTTTCCACTCTTAGAAAGATCAACTTAAAGCTAAATGCGGAAAAAATGTACATTAGTCTTTAGATCTGGAAAATTCCTTGGCTACATGGTCACAAATATAAACATTGAACCATACCTCACGTAATTAGAGAATTTAGCAATGATGGCTCCCTCAAGAAATACTAAAGAAATATAGGTTCTTACATGCAGATTGACAACTCTCAATAGATTAATCTCCAAGTCTGCAGATAAGTTTCCGGCATTCTTTTAAGTTCGGAGGGGAGAAGGGAAATTAAACTGAACAACAGCTTATAAAGACGCTTTTCACAACATAAATAAATATTCTTGCATCTCTGAACATATTGACTAAGCCTAAGCTAAAATAGTGTTTGTATTTGTACCTTGCAGTTTCAGATTACAATATTAGTATCATTTTTATACGAGATGAAGGGGCAGAGTCTAAACTAATATGTTACGTAAATAAATCAGTGTTAAGCGTTGAAATAATATATTTTTAGCTCGAAAAAATAGTCATATAGTGGCAGTGGTTAGAAAGATGTGGTCTTACTTTCAAACTCATACCATCATCGTCTGAACAACATGTTTATTAATAACATGTTATGCAAAATTTAGATGTTTTAGGACGGTTAACAAAGTGGTAGGTCAAAATGGTAGGCTATGACATTCAATATGAATCCAAAACACCATAATTCTCATGAAATACATGTTTGAACGAATAATACCTTCAAAAGAGCAAAAATATTCCACATGGCAAGTGAAAACTCATACGTTCATAATATATTTCTAATTAAAAAACATTTTACAAAATATAAAGGAATAAAATTTAAATATTTATTTAAAATATACTTTAAAAAATATTTTAAAAAATATGATTGAAGTAAATACAATTTTTTTAGCTAAAAAAAATAAGTAAATATACTCACTAATATATAAAGTTTTTATATATGTAACTTTGAATTTGGGTTATCAATGTTATTTATTTATTTAACATCGTGTTTTTCATCTGCTTTAATTTATTTAATTAAAATATCCACATTCTTTTATTTATTTTATTAAAATCTCCATCTTATTTAATCTATCTAATTAAAAAAATATTCATATTCTTTCACATTCTTTCTTTTCTCCCTCTTTTTTAATTGATTTAATTACAATATCTCCTTATAAACAATGATCCATTAACTTTTAAATCAAATGAGTATTGTAGAACAATACAAGATGACAAAGATAAAGCAGAACACTTACAGAATGACAAAGATAAAGAAGAACACTTACATAATCGGTTCTATACGTGGTTATATATGGACTACATCATCTAATATATAAATATTGTAACTTAAATTTTCCTTAAAAATCGCTATTATCCAAGATTTTAATTTAGATTTTTCCTTAAAAATAGCCATTATTTCATATTAAATTAAATTTTTATTAAAAATAATCATTATTTCAGATTTCTAAATTACAATTTTCCTTAAAAATACATATTATCCTAAAATTAACTATATAAATTAACCCATATTTTATGGTAAGCGGGGGCCAACGCCCCTCCAGACCCATATGTTCATCCGCCACTAGGAGTAGTGTTATTTTTAAAACTTTTATGATTGAATCGTGTTTACCATGATGTGGAGGGGTGATATCCTCGACAACCTTGATGATATGATGTCATTGATTGTTAATTAGTGACAAACTAAAACATCGGGCGTTTTTTTATTCTGTGTCATTGAGTACCATATGTTTGACAATGACCCAAATAAAAATTTAGGTCGACATTGATCGTAAAGAGAAAACATAGTGGTAAGGCATGATTGTTGTGGATTGGTGGTTGGTGGCCACCAATTTGGACGATTCCCGAAGGTCATGGTTTTGTTGTGGCCGGTAAGGATTGAAAATATGATTGAATGGTTTGCAAAGATGATTCTTTGTTGAGAAGCTTCTCATGAAGTAAACAAAATAAATTGATGTGTCATGGGAATTAATGGAATGAATGAAATATGTTTACTCATCATTAAGTGCTTTTAGAATTTGATCAATAAGATCTTCATAATTAATTAGCTTCCATATAACAGCAAGTTCATCGACACAAATCTTTACTGCTTGTATATATTCACTAATAGATTTTAACCATTTTCTTTTACCGTTTTAATTATTTCTTCAATTGTTTAATATGAACATGAGATCGTTTTAATTGTTCCTTCAATTGTTTAATAGGAACACAAGATGGTTGGGCGTATGTATTAGCTAAGGTTTGTAATACATCAATGGAAGATGGCACCAAGAAGAGCGCTAAAAAGAAAACGACCATGATGCTTCATGGTTGTGTACACCAAATTTAGAGATACAACCCTATTGAAGATAGTGGTGGAGTGCGAGTCCCATCAATGAAGTGATGGAGATCATAATATTTAATAAGAGACCGGATATTAAGTGTTCATGTGAGATAATTTGTGGATGATATTTTTGTGATGTTGGAGATACTGAGTGTAATAAGAGAATAGTGATGTTCAAGGGAATATTGAATAATGATGGAATCTTTAAGATCGTTGGCGGAAGAGAAAGTTGTATATAAAATCATTGAAAGAACTAGTGACGTAGTTATATATATATAATGGTGTTTTGGGAAAAATAAAAATATGAATTGTGGCCAACAAAATTTCACTCTCAATATCATGTTGAGATTAGTAGAGAATAATATTTAGAAATAATTGTTTAGTTTTTCTATTCATTAAGAGTGAATTTATAATCACAAGATTGAATATATAATCACAATATTAACCTAAACTAATTAAAATCGATTATAATAAAGAGAATTTTGATTGTAGATCAATAATAAAAAGATATTGAGTGTAGACTAAATATAATCGATAATAAAAAAATATTGAAGGCAGACTAATTGCCAATTATAATAAAGATAAAAAGAATCCATTATAATTGATTCTCTAATAACTATGACTTATATTCAGTGAATAATAAAATTGTAACAAAGATGAATTCTAAGATTAATTATTCTGAAAATGTGATGGATTTAACAAAAATGTATAAAATATTGTCATAGCTATGTCAAACTTCGTGAGAATCAATTAATTATTATTTGATGATTTCCATTTTCTCTATTTATGTTAGAACCGTCACCATTTCTAAATTTGGATCCATGAGGTGGAAATATAAATCTAAAACAATGTTGCATATGACTCACTGAATCGTAATCAATTTATGATGGTTACAATAAAAAGGGATGTATCGGTTTATTTATATATTAGGCTTCTAATTTTTTAGTTTTTTATTTACTTCATAAAATAAAATAATACATTGTGACTAGTTTAATATATATATATATATATATATATATATTTAATATTTTAATATTTCATTTATTTTATATACTTATGAGAGTTAGTTTTATAATCTAGCCGAACCTGAACGGTTAGAGGCTCGACATACTTTATCTCAATTTGAAATTTTGTTATAAAAGGTTCTCTTAAACATTTATATTTATATTGGAATCGAATTTTATTTTATAAAAGATATTTGAAGCTTAACTTTCGAACCTTGCATTTGTGTCCTCAACGTTGAGCAAGATCTCATTACCGCTATAAAAAAAACCAGTGTCAGTCAAATCCGTTGTCGAAATTACAAAGTGGAAAGGACCACGATCCAAAATTTATCATCTTGATAATTAAGAGAAATCCAAAGAAAGTGACAACACTTCTTTTACATCTGTCAAATGTTACCGTCCAACATTCGACTACTCACCATGTTGCAAAACAAAAAACACCGCTCGAGGGAGAATGCTCTCTGAGACAGACACTCTCAAAGCCGATATGAAGAAGGATCAGTGAAAAAGATGCTAATGCAAAATCGTAGATGATATCATACTCACTCACGAAGAGGATCTCTTGTTCGTTATCCAAATGATCATGATTTATTTTCTAGCTTGAGCCCGATAATTGAGTGGAAACTAGATGTCAGATTATCCTCCAACTCCACAAGCCCTCTTTTCAATCTTTGAGCACCTCATATCGACCAAAAGTGTTCAAAACATAATTTATAACGAATTCTCCCAAAAATAATCAGATTTTAACTGTGCCAATCTACGAATATCTTGGCAAGGGGAAAACATTTGAAATACGTTCTAGCAGCATCATATGATTTGTCCCAACATTTTAATCAATATAAAATAAAAAAAATACGATGCAATAAGAGACCCCAAGCATACAAAATGAGATGTTGGGGTAAGGAGAAAATGATAGGCCTTGTGTCGAGCTTTCTTCATGACCTTTCGAGCAGCGTTTTAACCGGTGTAAATTTGTACCTCTGGGACTCATTCGTTAATTCAATATATCTTGATTTTATTCTAAGATTAATTTATTATGGATAAGGTAATCTAAAAATACGAATATAATATCATGCATTGCAAGTAAGAAGCAAACGGAAGTCTGTGCGACTACACTTAGAGGTTTGTCAACGTTAAGAAAAACTCAAAAAACTGTTATCCGTTGTGGTGACTTGCGTTATATTTCCCAAACCCTGACAATTTCTATAAACATAATCAAGCTAATCAGTTACTAGTACCCTAAATCGACCCCTCTAAGGTAACACCTAAAGTTGTGATGCCCCCGGAAGTCAAATCCATGGTATTATACAAAGCATAGAACAAATTCTTAGATATCGATACGAGCATGAAAATTATAGGAACAATGAGGGTTATTTAACGAGTAAATTACCTACTTTTATTTACAATATGTATTTGTAATTGTTAGAAGTTGTAAGATACAACTTTATATTATATACTTTGTACTGTTGGTGTACTTTTTATACTTTGGTAGTGCGAATAGAACCTTATTAAAACATTATATCATAAATAAATTTTGATGCCATCTTATTATGCATTTTTTTTATATTTTTATATTGAAATGTTGAAGAGACAATGGCTCTCAAGCCATAACATATAAATATGGCAAATGACTTGTAAACCATTTTGATCCATAAGTCATGTTATAAATTGTGCATAGCGGCTCCCATTTCCAAGCATAAAACATGTATAGTGGGTCTCATGTCTGAACAGAAAGCATGCATAGTGGGTCTCATGCCTGAACACCAAACATGCATAACGAATTTGATGCTTGAACACCAAATATGCGTAGCGAATCTTATGCTCGAACACCATATGCATGCCGACCGAGCCAGGTTTCTGAGTCGAGTAGTAGCATTTGCATTCAAAACTAATCACCATAAAGAGGTTTGATAAAAAATCTATGGTTATAAAACATGTAAAACCAATCTAAGCAATACATCATTTTGTATCATTCACGAACTTACAGCATTGTCACATATATTTATGAAGTAAAAATGAGAGGTTAGCATGAGCATATCAGAATACGTTCACGTTAAAAGACTATCCAATAAAATAAGCACTAAAAGTATATGTTTGTACTAAACAAGTAATAATTATATATATATATATATATATATATATATATATATATATATTCATAGTAAAAATATAATTGTTGGTAAAAACAAAAATTACTATAAGAGATCGTAGCGTCAAAAGTATTTATTAAAACGTGATCTACGTACAACAACAACACATGAGCATTACTCAGTAAAATTCATGACAAACCAATCATGCACCATGTTCAAAGTGCAGTAATCATTGGCATATCAAAATAAAATCATACAAAAAAATTAAGTTTTTGCTCGACATGAAGGCTTCAATATTGTATTGTTTAACAAAATTATATGTTCAGATGACACATTTCTCACATCATCGTTGACGGTTTACCCAGACAAACAATCAAATGCGTTGACATTTATCTGCGTAAACGATGAAAATAAGACTCGCTTACACAATAATGTACATGTAATGACCAATAACAAAAGTTTATACGACATACATCGAGCCCACTTTCACTTTTTGGGAGGTAATATTGAATATGGGTCACTCTGATCCTACGAGATGGTTCTCTAAAGGACTCTATCATTTAGAAAATTATTCCATTTATTCTTATGGAAACAAACAATCCCTTCCGTTCTCGGACAACAACGGATATCGGGATATTCTCGGGAATCCGTCTGATCGGCAATGTTGTGTGTCCCCATATTAAAGCTGCAACTTTATCATAAGAAACATCAATTGTTCTCAAGGCTATCACAATGTGTCCATGTTTCTCCGACTAATGTTTTTATTTCGGATAGGCCGATGTTGGATCATCTTCACTACTTTGTTACCTGGGTCATTTGACGTGTAGATAATATACTCTAATTATATTGACATGGAGTTTGGAATTTTCTCCATCCATGTCAACCATGATATTGTTTCCTTTGCATCGACTACATATGGTCTCAGTGTCAAATCGTATGCAAAAATAACATCCCCTTTCGTTGTGGTAACATTTTTGAACTACTAAATTTTAGGAGAAATGTGGCTAATGGCGGGTTCGGGGTCTTGCCCAACATACATTCACTATTGAGGGATTGCACTTGAAAATAATTTGAGTGATTTAAAACACTCAGGGCATAGCAAGGTATGATATGATTTTCCTAAATCTCTCTCCGCAACATTTCCTAAATATAACACATTCTTCTATTTTTTTCTTAAGGTGCTTACGAAACGATCTTGGAAGCTCTGCTAAAGCAAAATAATAAATTTTTTATGGTAAAGTAAAACAATAAAAATTTATGCCACAATTTTCAAAATAGTACAATAAGAGGTAAATATCTACAAAAAAACTTACTATCCTATGTCGAATTCTTGGAAATCTAGAGTTTATCAAGCTACCTCTCGGTTTCCTAATCGTCACTCTTAAAGACAAACTTCTTCTTCCAAGTTTTTTATGTCATATAATTTCTCCATAATCTTTAATTGACTTGACAAGAACATGAAAAACATGAAAATTTTGTTTCCATAACTTAATGTGGTTATCTTCAGTAGCTCAGAATGGTAAAAGTGTAGGTTGAATGATTCACAATCATGACTGAGGCAATCAATAGTACTCAACTATTAAAAAATTCAAAAAAGGTATTATAGAAAATTGTCTCATTCTCTAATGAATCACTAGTAGTTTTATCTTCCAAAAATAAACTTTAATCTTCACATATTTGTACAACTTCCACTACTCTCGCCAGCGATGCAAATCGTTGTCTTTCGAATAAATGTATAGCTATTCTAGGATTTTGACCATCTGAACTTGGTTTTTAAATAGAAACTTCATCTTATGAAGAAATGGTTTTTTGGGTATTTCTAAAACTGGTACATATGAGGACTCCCCCAGAAACAAGTCGAGATCATCAGGACAAGGGTAAAGTTGATATCAGAGCCATAGTAAGCGGTTTCATGCTAGTCATTGCGAGATCTCCCTCTCGATATTGCTCTTCCAACACAACCATCAATGCCCTTGATTTTTGTACAAGCCTATCAAATTCAAAGCTCTATGAGTCTCAACCGAATCCTCATTTAGATTCATCTTATGTTTTTAAGTTAAAGCACTTGAGAAAGCTTATTTACATAAATACCAACAAAATGGTTAGGTTGTGAATAAAGAAACGACTTGAAATTTTGCATAAAATACCCAGTGTTGAACTTTATATCGAGTCAACGAAAATCTCAACCATTTAACATTACGGTGGTTTGACGGTTGTCACGATTCATTAACAGTAAAAATGAGTCACTCAAGAGATAATACTCCGCACAGGACACATATTTTACGTCATCTGATATAAAATATTTGTTTGTACATGTCTTTTATCACTTATTCAAATTTTAACAACATGGTCTCGACTTCTTCTAGATATTCGCCTACATCTTCAAAAAATTCCTAGTATGATAGTATGCTCATTTTCTCTTTGTCAATTTTATTTTTTGATTTATAGTACTCCTAATGTTTTCAATTTTAAGTATTGGGAGGATAAAAGTTAATAATAAAGTCTTTTTTATTCTGAAAAGCGTATCACAAACTCCAATAGTTTGCTATATGTTTATGTATTTTTTTTTTCTTTTGGTAAAATTGATTTTCTTTCTTCAAGAGAGGTTTGGTCGGTGAATAGTTTTAACGAGCTAAAAACAACGCTAATAGAAAACTGAGATTCAAAATCATGATAGTTCGGTTAGAGGAAACCAAGCTTTTCATAGGAGGAGAGTAGCACATGGCGACATACACTCAGACCTAGGCTCTCTAGGTTGGTGAGTGAGCTTTGAAAAATTCAAACACATAAGATTAACTTCTCAACCGAGTGTTTGGAAACCTTAAAATTTGAGGCTTGATCATTTGGCTGAACTGTTAGCACATATCTTCTAAGTCCGGTAAATATAAATTACAAAGAGATAATATGGCTACACTTCAACTAGTTCTATTTTTCTCTTATTTAATTCGTATTGATGTGACTAGATTTATAATATAGTCAAACCTGTATTATTAGAGGGTTTGATAATTTTTCTAAACTTTAGAATTATAAACGGCTTGATATTTGTACCACCAGAGAATTTTGGTTTATAAAAAAATTAAAAACATACATCTTATCGTATTAATGATAATTAGCATATGACATCATGACTATTTATTGTGTAATAAATGTAATTGTTACAATTATAACCTAACTATAAATAAAAGCTTCAACCTAAAATTAAGGATGACACTTTAATAATCAAACATTACTCATTTATCATCTTCTTTTATATGTTTTATAATATTTATTTAAAATTATCGTAAAATCCATTTATTTAGTTCTGATACTTTTAACTAAACAAAATCGCAAGACATTGTTATACCTCAGTTTAAAACGATCTCCCTTCTCTCTAGGGTTTCTTTCTCTAGAAACCCTAGAGAGCGTCGTTCTCTATGTCGAAGAACCATTTTTCCTCTATAATATTTTTCATTTCCTCTAACCCCGTTTGGCCGCCTGTATTTATTCTATTCCTCCTCTTTCAGTTTCCCCTTACTATTATCTCTTATAAACTATTTATTATATTCCACTTCTTTCAGTTTCTACTTACTATCCCCTCTCTATAAACTATATCCTCTTCATCGTTTCATCATTTTTGCCGATTTGCTTTTTTTGGATGTCAGATTTCATGAAAACTTAGCACGTGTCTTCCCTTCAAGGAACTTAAGGGTAGGTGTCCTTTGGGTCATTGTCTTCAATCAAAATGCGAGAACCTTCGTCTGAAGCGGTTGTGGCTTTACGGTTTGTATTGAAGCGGTTCGGTGAATGAGTCTAGTTTTCAGTTGGTTCGTGTTTCTTCCTTTTGGCTATGTGGGTTGTTGCACCATAGCGGAGCAGAATTTCATCGACTTCCTCGAGCGATTTGAAAAAATCGTTATCAATTTAGTAAAAAATGTTTTTGTCTCGAGTCGATTTTTGATTTTCAGTATGAGATTTTGGTATTTAGGACCAAAATCATTATATATCCTTAGTTGATTTATATATTTATATTGTATAGTACTACAATTCAGTTGATTGTCGATGATTGTTTTGTAGGTTCACCAGACGTTTGGGAGATATCCTGCCATACGATGTAATTTTATTTATGATTTGTTTATGACATTTTAAACACACACAAAATCACAACGTATTATATATATAAAGAGTTTAAATAGATTCGCAAGAATACAAAAATCAGTTATATATATATCATTTAAATTATATTCTTTAATTAAGTTATATGATGGAGCTTTGGAGAAGCTCTCTTCAGATTTGGCAATACGGGTCAAAATCCCTATATTTGACCTGCTTCCCCCCATAAAATCTTACCTTAAAGACTCATTTCGTTCTTTTCGTCGTCCTTTCATTTTTTTTCCAGGCCATCTGGATATTTTTTCTTCATCGCCAGCCTCAAATGGACACAACTCACCAAACATCAAGCGATATAATCACTTCAATCGATCTTATCAACAAACACAATCAATCTCAATCTCAAGAAACAGAAAATGCAGATCTAAATTTCAAAAATCATTCAAAAACATAGATCTTGAAAACTTGAAAGGATTGAAAGATAATGGAGTTGAAGATAAATTCCATCCTCTAGCTCAAAGGAACACAGATTCGAGGACTCAGCAACCTATAGGAGTTTTTAGTAATATTGTCTTCTAACAAGATATTACTCAAATTTAGGAAAATCTATGGAATAAAGATCAAACTGTCAAAGAAATATTATTTAGAGCAACTTCAAAGACGAAAAGCAAGGGATTCACACACTCGGGAGTGCAAAGATGAATGCAAAGATATCAGGTTCATGGAAACAGATAAGTCTCACCTTCTATTTATTTCCAATTTTATAATAGTTGCTAAATTTTCGTATAACAAACCTAGTATATGTCAATTCTATAAATTTACTGAAACCTTTGAATTCTATGGTCCTTTCAATGTCTCTCAATGAGATTTTAAGCATTTCTCTCTTGAATTTGAACTTATAGAAGATGTCATTAAAATATGGAAAATGAATGTTTGGTATATAGACCAACATTTACCAGGTTGCTTAAATGGAATCCGGGATTCAACCCTAAGGTTGAATCCCCGATTCCCCCAATCTGGGTTTCTTTCAAGAATATCCCACAATACCTCTCCAATTATGCCATTATTCAATTCTCTAAAACTATTGATCGTCATTTATCCGTCTGGATCCCTGAGAAAAACACGACCATATCCAATTGTTGTTGTGTTTGGTTAGAGATTGATATCTCTCAACCATTACCTGAAACATTCTGGATCCAATTTGGTATATAAGAGGGATTTTGACAACATGTTCATTATGGTGACAAACCATCTTACAGTAATAAATACAAACATTTAGGGTATCAATTGAGTGATTGCAAAAAGTCTGAAACAATCAAGATGAATGAATCTGCTAAAATTAATATTACCGAAAATTCTAAAGTTGATAAAGTCAATTCTTCAATTAAAGCACTCTGGGTTCCAAAACAAAACAATACCTTGAAATATATTATTTTTCAACCTCCTAATGAAGAGAATTCTAATATTCAATCTAATCTTAACCTAGAAAAATTCTAATTCTCAGGAAAGAAGGAAATCAGAGTCTGTTAGTCATGCTAACAACTCTGATTTTCTTGAAACTCTTGATATAAATAATATTGAAAAAGGAAAAGATTCAAATTTTGAATTATATACCAACAAAGATGATATATCAGATGTTATCCACACTTTAGAAGTTGGTAACATGTTCCATGCTTGAAATGGTTATGCTCATATAGATTTTGATAATGATTCAATGGACCCTAAATTGAAAACCCAAAACAATTTATCTCCAAAATGTATTAAGATAAATGAACCAGATGTGACAAAACTTCAAATATTCTCTCAACTTCATTCATTGATTTTATCCCAAATGAGCCACCCATAAAAAAGTCTAAACCTGTTAAGAGAATGTCAACCAATACTATTACTAAATCCAAGTTGAATCCTTCGAGAGAGTGTTCAACTAATCACTCAACAGCATCTTTAAAATGACTTTAAAAGTAATCAACTAGAATGCCAGAGGGATTGGCAACATGGGTACCTTGAGAAGGCTAAAATCTATTGTCAAAACTAATAGTATTTATTTCATAGCTCTGCAAGAGCCTGTGATCAACTCTATCAGATTGCCTAATATTAATCTTTAAAATAATTCTCTGGTTGTGCTAATTATAATAATAAAATTTGGGTAATCTGGAAGCAATCCTTACAGATTACGCCTTTCTTGGATAATGACCAAATTTTGGATATCTCTATGAGTCATCCTTTGATTAACATAATTTTTTTAGCTTTGATCATTTACGCTAAATTCACTAGAGCCTTAAGAATGTATATCTAGAGTAAACTTAGAGATATATCTAGCACTAATCTAGAATGGTTAGTGCTAGGTGATTTAATGTAATTGCAACTAATGATGAACAATTATGTTCCTCACTTTTATGCCATATTTGAGGATTTTAATGATACCATCCTGGATTGCTAGTTGAAAGATGTTTGCTTTCAGACTCAAAATATACTTGGACCAAAAATAGGGTTTGAAAGAGATTTAAAAGGGAATTGTACAATGCCTCTTGGTGTTATTATTTTGATGTGATAATGGTGAAGCATCTAGCCGAAACTGGCTCAAATCACTCACCAATGTGTTTAACTAACTCCAACAACTCAAATAAACCTAAGCCTAGTTTCAAGTTTCTTAATATGTGGATCCTACATCCAAAGTTTATAAAAATTGTGGAGGATAACTGGTCCATTAACATTACTAGATCTCATTTACAGATTCTCATGTTTAAAATCAAAAGATTAAAGCATAGGCTTACTCAGTGAAGTTGAGATTATTTGGTAATATATTTGATAGTCTTTCTAATGCTGAAAAGGAAGTTAAATTTCTTGAAATATATTTTGAAAAATCTAAAACTAATGATGACAAGAATTAATCTCTCCAAGGCTAAAGCCAACCAGTTAAACTTATTAAAGAAAGAAGAAGCTTTCTAGGAACAGAAAGCCTCTTCTTCCTGGACTAAAAATTGTGACAAAAACATCTTTTTTTCAAAAATTTGTGAAAAAGAGAGACTTAAGAATATGATTCATGGAATATGGAAAAATGATATTTGGATAGAAGAACAGAATTCTTTAGGCAGCCTTGTTGAAGATCATTTCAAAGATATTTTAAATTGTCAAACTTCTCAAAACAATCTTGATGATTTCTAAAATTTTATAGCAACTTTAATTATTGATCAAGACAACAACTTTCTTACTTCTTGTTCAACTGAAGATGAGATCTTTAAATGTATTCAATCATTCAGCCCCAATAGTGTGGTTGGTATTGATGGTTTCAATACAAAATTTTATATATATCTTATTGGAACATTTATAAAGAAAGACCTGATTAATGCTATCATTGACTTGTTCAATGGTAATACTGCTCCAAAGGGAGTGTAGGCTACTTCCCTTTGTTTGATTCCCAAAAAAGAATCCCTCAAAATTTGGAGTGACTTTAGACCAATAAGCTTTTATAATGTTTTAAATAGAATCATATAGAAGCTAATAAATAACAGACGAATCACCCTTATTCCCAAAATCATCTCTAAAAATTGGGATGGTTTTGTTTCCAATAGAAACATAAATGAGCATATTTTAATTGCTCATGAGATCATTAATGACTTAGATAAACGATCTAGGGGTGGTAATCTTATTTTCAAACTTGATATTGATAAAGCCTTTGATAGGATTTCCATTAACTTTCTTCTTAAAACCTTGGATTGTTTTGGTTTCAAACATGTTGAGAATATGGGTGTTATGAATTAGGGGTCCGGTCTGCATATTCCGCCTCAACACTAGTATGATATTGTCCGCTTTGGCACCCGAAGGCCCTCGCGGCTTTGCATTTGGTCCACTACCAAAAGGCCTCATATTAGTTGAGATATGTTCTTAAGTATATACCACTGATCCTTCCCATGTTTAAGCGATGTGTGGTGTGGGACTTTGGTCGTCACCCTAACAAATCCTCCTCTCGAACAAAGTACCACTTAGCCTCCTCTCAATTGACTTTCATCCACTCACTCTAATCAGAAATTTCTCCACCAGAGCAATAGAGATTTTACAGCGGATCTATCTACTCACTCGACCATCCTGCGCCTGTTCCTTGGCTCCACTATCCACTCCAATCAAGTACCACCGCTTGATGAGTCATGGACACTCCGAACTAGGATCTCTAAAGCAGATCACCTTGAGTATGGCGTCTAACTTCTTCATGTTCGATATCCGAGAATTTCACCACCATCGCGTTCCGTATGGGCTTGACGCTCTGATACCACGTGTTGAGAATATGGTTGTTATGAATTAGGGGTCCATTATGCATATTCTGCCTCCGTATATAAGTAAGAACAACATGATCTCAACACTAGTATGATATTTTCCTCTTTGGCACCCGAAGGCCCTCACGGCTTTGCATTTGGTCCACTACCAAAAGGCCTCATACTAGTTGAGATATGTTTTTACTTATATTCCACTGATCCTTCCTATGTTTAACCGATGTGGGATGTGAGACTTTGGTCGTCACCCTAACAAATCCTCCTCTCGAACAAAGTACCACTTAGCCTCCTCTCAATTGACTTTCATCCACTCACTCTAATCAGAAATTTCTCCACCAGAGCAATAGAGATTTTACAGCGGATCTATCTACTCACTCGACCATCCTGCGCCTGTTCCTTGGCTCCACTATCCACTCCAATCAAGTACCACAACTTGATGAGTCATGGACGCTCCGAACTAGGATCTCTAGAGCAGATCACCTTGAGCATGACGTCTAACTTCTTCATGTTCGATCTCCGATAATTTCACCACCATCGCGTTCCGTCTGTGCCTGACGCTCTGATACCACGTGTTGAGAATATGGGTGTTATGAATTAGGGGTCCATTATGCATATTCCGCCTCCACTACCAAAATGCCTCATACTAGTTGAGATATGTTCTTACTTATATCTCATTAATCCTTCCCATGTTTAACCGATGTGGGACTTTGGTCGTCACCCTAACAAATCCTCCTCTCGAACAAAGTACCACTTAGTCTCCTCTCAATTGACTTTCATCCGCTCACGCTAATCAGAAGTTGCTCCACCAGAGCAATAGAGCTTTCACAGATACATGTTTTTATAACATCTATAAGTCTAAGAAGATTTTGATGAATTTTCGGCTACCAAACCAAGTATCGCATTTCGCTACATTCTTCATCACTGCGAGAGCTAAGATATCCAGCTTACAACGAAAATTAAAAAACACTTCCGCCCTTGATAAGAATGTTTCCCCATGGTGAACAAAACAAGTTAAATAGCTATGAAAATCGCATTTCGCTACATTCTTCATTACTGCGAGAGCTAAGATATCCAGCTTACAACGAAAATTAAAAAACACTTCCGCCCTTGATAATATTGTTTCCCCATGGTGAACAAAACAAGTTAAATAGCTATGAAAATCGCATTTCGCTACATTCTTCATTACTGCGAGAGCTAAGATATCCAGCTTATAACGAAGATTAAAAAACACTTCCGCCCTTGATAATATTGTTTCCCCATAGTGAACAAAACAAGTTAAATAGCTATGAAAATAATCAAAATATAACTTTAAATTCGCGAGAGCTAAGATATCGAGCTTACAACGAAAATTAAAAAACACTTCTGCCCTTGATAATATTGTTCCCCCATGGTGAACAAAACAAGTTAGATAGCTATGAAAATAATCAAAATATAACTTTAAATTCGCGCCCGGAAGGATTTGAACCTCCGACCTTCTGCATAGATAGCAAACGCCCTATCCAGCTGAGCTACAGGCGCTTTGGATTACAAATGTAATCCTCGTATCTATATATCATTTGCGAAATCACAACTCTTTAAATTGAAAAAAGGAAAGAAGGATAATATTACTACATTTGAAATTTAGTTCTCATAGATATAAATATAAATAACACATTTCTTTAAAATATTAAAAAAAACATCAGAGAATGACTTCTATTAATTTGTTACGGTTATTTTACATGGTGTTAACTATACACAGTATATTATTTAGATTTTGGGTTTTTACTCATTGAGGTATACTAATAAGTGTTTCAAATACATATTATCTATATTTATTAAACTATGATGGTATTTAATTATTAGTCCAAATTTAAAGTTTTAATATAATTTTATCATGACAAGATGATTTCAAGATGATTTCAAAATTGGATTAAGTATTTGGTTTCGGAAGTAGTTAGATATTTTACTACGTGCGTTGAATCTACCCTAAATTGGATTTCTACTTGAATTTACATAAAAGTGTTAGTCTCTCATAATAATTATATAATCCTTCTATAATAATTATATGTTAATTTATTTAGTCAACTATAATAATATGCAATTATATTAGTCTTCTAATATATTATATTTAGTCTAGTATAATAATTTGGATATTCTTGTCCATCCAAAAACATTATTCTCAAACTAAAGAAAAGTATAAAAAATAATAATAATAATAATATATATATATATATATATATATAAATTTATATTATTGATTTCAAATCATTATATTTATTTATTGTATATATTTTTAAAAATACATGATGCATGATATTATATTTATATATGATGTAAATGAATATATGATTTTATATTCTTGTTTTTTAAATCAATATATTTATTAATCCATATATGTATATTTATTTTATATATTAAGAAATAAATGATATATATATGTATATATATATATATATATATATATATATATATAATGTTATATTTATATATAATATAAATAAATAAGTCTATATTATTATCTTCGAAACCAATATATGTACTTATATTTCTAAATTCTTTTGTTAATAATTAAAATTTTATAAGAAAAAATTCAATTCCAAATTAAATATTGTTAATAATTATTTTACTTAATGGTTTTGCAATCTCCTTAAATGGTATATAAGACTTTTAAATCAGAAAATTCCTGATTTTGCTTAGCTATGGTGAAAGACACCTAGCCTATTCAAATTTAGTACGACCAATAATGATTTTTTCCTAAGAATTACCAATTTATTGATGCATGAAAGTTAACATGTGTTTGGTTTTACATCAGTTGAAACAACATCAGTTAGAAGTTTACAACATTTAAGCATTATATCAATAATCTTCTATCCTATTATACTTCTATGCTTCTATACATTTTGCCTAAGGATTCTCCTTCTTTCTTCCACCTCTTGATTCCTTAAGGTCTTCAGTTTGTGAAACCTGCAAGAAAGAAAAATATCGTAGTCAAGTTTTTCAACTTGCTAAAGCGTTAGTATACCTTAAGAAAATCTAATATGACCTAATTCTATTGAATCTAATAATAGTATGGCAGGTAGGTCATGAAATGTATGGTTAACATCAATTGTGAAGTTATCTTTTATTTCAAGTGCATGCTTTGCTATCGAGTCTGCAGCCAAATTTTGTTCTCTATATATATGCTTGATAGTCATTTGTGATTTGATCAGTTTTCTACAACATTGCAGAATGTTTTCTAAATGCCATGGATATTTCCTTACAGTTAACATGTTGAATAGTCCTAAACAGTCAATTTCAATGTCAATTAAAGTAAGCTTTTCATCATTACAGTAAACTAAACCATTCAATAATGCAATTATTTCAGCATTTATATAAGAACATTTGCCTATTAAGCCTCCCTTAGCTACTATTAGGTTTCCTAATTCATTCCTTAGTATAAAACCATAACTTGATTCACCATTTATCAACGAGGAACCATCACAGTTTAACTTAAGATGCTTATGAATAGGCTTAATCCATTTTATGTATATGAAAGGTTTGGACAGTTTTGTATGATTAAAACATCCTAATTGTTTAGCTATATGAGAATCATATGACCAATGCTTTCTAGTAAGAGATGATGATAAATATAAAGATGTAAGCATGTATGAAACTTGATAAATTATCTGCTTATGAGATGTAGTAATGTTGTTATGTTTATACTTATTCATAGCCTTCCATATAGTCCATACTATCGTAGATGGTAAGATGGTCCTAATGTGAATTCTTTTGGAGGTGGATAGAAACCAAAGATTGACAATGTGGTTAACTGTCATATGCTTTCCTATAATGATGTTAAATTTTTCAGCAAAGAAAGACCATACTAACCAGGCAGTTTCACAAGATACAAACACATGATGCAAAGATTCTATGTTCTGACAATTAACACATCTAGAGTCTAGCTGGAAACCTTTTTTTTAAGGACAGTATCTATACTTACAAGGTTATTTAACACTCTCCAAAGAGTGAATGAACATTTCTTTGGAGAGATGTTATTCCAAATTATATATTTGATTATTGATGTTGGATTTTTCTGTCTTATCTCATTAATAGTATATTTTAGCTTGAATGAACCATCAGAGGAAAGTTTCCAAATAATGGAGACCTTTAGATTAGGGTTTATTTGTGTTTTGGTGATTTCAGTGACATATTTTAAAGGTAAGTTACTTTGAAGCTTAGATAAATTCCAGGTATTATTATTGTAGTATTCTTTAACTCTTTTTTGCTGGTAATGGTGAGAATTAGTTTATGTTAATAAGATTAGAGGTTTTAAACAATTCCATTGATCTAACCAAAAGTCTACATTCCCTTGACCAAGATTCCATCTAATGTGTTTTTCAGCTTCTTTTCTAGTCTCAAGCATTCTTTTCCATATTTTGGAATCTGTATTCTTAAGAGTAGCTTGTAATGGGTGAATATTATTACAGTATTTAGAATGTAATAGTTTTGACCAAAAAGACTTGTTATTTCTGAAATTAAACCATAGTTTAGAAGAAAGGGCAGATTGAATGTCATCTGTATTTCTAAAGTTAAGTCCATTCTCATTGTATAGTTTGCATAAATTTTTCCAATTAGACCATACTATGTGTCTATTATTTTCATTAAAACCCCAAAGAAATTTGTTTAATAGTTTATTAATTCTTGATATAACTTTTAAAGGCAGTTTAGTAGATTGCAAGTAATATACTGGATATGACATAAGGATTGAGTTGATTAAAGTTATTTTTCCACCAAATGAAATATGTTTTGTATTCCAGTCATTAATTTTGTTTCTTACTTAATCTATTAAACTTTCAAAATGTTCAGCAAAGTTATTAGAATGAATTGGTATACCTAAGTATGTGAAAGGCAACTTAGATTGTTTAAAGCCTAAATAGTTTTCTAGTGATGTTAACCTAGTTCTGTTCATATTTGATGATGCTATGAAGGTTGTTTTTTGCTTATTTATTTGTTGGCCAGACAGAGCTTGATATATATCTAAAAATGTATATAAGTTCTTTACACTTGATAATGAACCATTTAGAAATAAGATTATATCATCTTCATAAGCTAAACAACTAATCTTTAAAGAACTTTTCATATTGTAAGACCAAATTTTGTGTTGTTCAATTAAGTTATTGATGCCTCTAATAAGAAATTCTTCAGCAATTATGAAAAGGCAGGGTGATAATGGGTCACCCTGCCTTAAACCATTTACAGATTTGAAAAAACCATTAGTTTTTCCATTTGTTATTACTGAGTATGTGATATTTTCAATGCTCTTCCTTATTAGATCTATTACTTGTACATTGAATCCAAAAGATGTCATTACTTCATATATAAATCTGAATTCTAGGTTATCAAATGCCTTTGTCATGTCTAGGCTAATTATTAGATTATCACCTCTAGTTTTTTGTTTAAGTCTTTAATTAGTTCTTGAGTTATTAATATGTTTTCTTGGATGATTCTGTTTTTAATGTATGCACCTTGTTCTTCTGAAATGAATAAAGGAAGTAGTCTGGCTATTCTGCTATTTATTAGTTTAGATATTATTATATTAAATACAGAGCATAAACTAATAGGTCTAAATTGTGTCCAGGTTTTAGGTGACTTGACCTTAGGTATAAGACAAATTAAAGTTGAATGAATTCCTTTAGGTATCCCTGTGTTAGAAAAATAGTCTTTAATAGCTTTGAATAGATCTTCTTTGATTATCGGCCATCAAGATAAATAGAATCTGGAGTTGAATCCATCAACTCCAGAAGCACTGTTTGTATTAAGGGACTTGATTATACTATGTAGCTCTTCCATTGTAGGTTCTTTCAAGATACTTTCATTGTTTTCATTAGTTATGATTCTAGGGATTATTTTTTTACAGTAGAGAGATCTTTCATAGAAGAAGTTTTGTTTAATAGATTGGTAAAATACTCTACAGCAGATAGTCCTATTAAATCATCATCTTCAATCCATGTATTGTTATCTTGAATTCCATTTATTCTGTTCTTAACTTTCCTTTTTTGACATAATTATGGAATGTTACTGAGTTATTGTCCCCTTCTTTTGACCAATTTACATAGCTTTTTTTATGCCAATATATTTCTTCCCTTTCTAGTAATGTTATAAAGGTAGCATTTAGGTTATTCAGATTACTTTGATTCTCAAAACAATTGTTTTCTTCAAGTTTTATTTCTGCTATTTTGATTTCTTCTTCAACTTTGTTTAAACTTTCAAATATGTTACCATATACATCCTTATTCCAACCTTATAAATGTTTTTTGAGTCTTTTTAACTTAGACCAGAATATGTAAATATTAGATGAGTCATTTATTTGTTTGGACCAATTGTTTTCAACAGTTTTAAAGAAGTCTATATGTTTTATCCACATATTTTGGAATCTGAATGATGTTTTTTGATGAAATGGTTGTTTTAGAATAGATATTAACAAGGGTGAATGGTCAGAACAGGTTCTGGCCAAGTACTTCACCCTTGTAATGTTAAAAGTTTCTCTTCATTTGTCATTATACAATGATCTATCTAATCTCTTCCATTTATGTTTATTAGTCCAAGTAAAATTTGATCCTATGTATCCTGGGTCCTCTAGTTTACAGTCTAAAATCATATTGTTAAATTCATCTATACTTTTAGATTGTTGAGTATTACAGGCTCTTTGTACTTGTGTTCGAGATTGTATTAAAATCTCCAACAACAAGCCAAAATAGATTTGTTATAGATATGTTTCTTAATTGATCCCATAGATTCAATCTATGGGAACTGGTACATTTTGCATATATAATGGTAAGCAGGACTACTTCCTTAGTAGCAGGATGACTTACCATAGAATTTAAAAGTTGTTCAAAGTTATCAATAATGCTGATTTTAAAACCATTTTTCCAAAAAATCCAAATTTTATTATTTGTGTTTGCATAACAAGATTCAAAACCCAATTTAGAACAAGTTGATTGAATTTTATCTACTGATATCATAGGTTTCTGCAAAGCTATGATATCAGTAGAGTGCTTTTTGGTTAAGTTCTTTATTCTTCTGATTGTCTTTTGATTGCCTACTCCTCTTACATTCCAGTTTGACATTTTTAAAGTCATTTTGATGATTATTTAGAGGATCCTAATGATCCTTTGTTGTTTCTGGTTTTAATTAAAATTTTAATTCTTGAAGATCTTCTTAAAAAACTATTAAGTGTGGTTGATTTTGTTTTCTTTTGCTCTGGTGATCCTGGTAAACTTAAGTTTGGTCTTGATACCTTAATTTTATGAGAGTTTGGCGATAGACTTAATCTGTTTCTAGCAAGTGATGTGTTCTTATTAGAATCTGTTTCAATTATATCATCTGTATCTTCATTAACTAAAACATTAAATGAATTATTTAAGTGAATGGTGTTAATTGCTTCATCTATGTCTTTTCCTATAACAACATTATATAGTTTTAATTGTTTAAAGGTTAATATGTTGTTATCTTCAATTCCACTTGTTTTTTCTAGTATCTAAATGTTGATTAGTTATGTTTACATACTCTTTTGGCATTATCTGATTTGTTTCTTTTACTACATTCTGGGTTGCTTCATTCTCTTGGTTCAGTTTATCTATGTCATTTATCATTTTATCAGATTGTTGATCCTTATTAGATACAGTAATTGGCTTTGGTATCCATATTTCTTTATTTCCAGTCCTTTTCTCCTTACCTATTGTTTCGTTCTTTTTAATATTTTGTGAGTTTTTATAATTCAAATCTTCAGCTTTACAGTTGTTTTCTTTATATCCTAAATGTCTACAATTTTTACAGTATGCATGTTTGTCATTGTAAATGACATCTTGCCAGTAGTCGTCTCGATCCCCAAAGCTTATCCAAAGTCTTTGGGGAAGGAGACTTGAAATATCTATGATAGTCCAAACTTTACAAAGGTTAAAACTAGCACGGTTTTTATTTGGTATCCAAGTTTGCAAAGGCAATCCAATTGTTCAACTGTATTTTTGTTATACATTATTTCTGGAATTTTAGGAAAGGAAATCCAAACGGGAGTCAGATGAGACTCTCGTTTGGGATTAAATTCAGGCGTCCACTTAAGAATTTTAAATGTATATTGTCTTACTGTTCTAACATTAGGTTTCCAGAAGGTTTTAGCATCAATAATATTCTCAAATTCTACGAATATATGCCTATAATCCCATTTAAAGATACTAAAGTTTCCTATAGGTCTAAACGATTCCAGGTAAACCCTAAAATCTAATGCAGATGGAGATCCAAAAGAAAATTTCGCAATAAGTGTAAAATTAGCTAAAGAAGAAAGCTTGGACTTATCTGTTTCGTCAAATCTGACGAAAGTGTAGTCAACATCTGTTTCGATTTCCACCTTTGCATGCTTGAATCCTTCACTGGTTCTTGGTGTGGGAGTCTTTTCCTTGTTCTTCTTGAGGATGTCTGTATAAGTTGGCTTTGTTGATTGTTTCTGGACCTCCGATTCTTTAAAATCTACAATCTTTTGAGGTGAATCTTCTTTTTCAAAAATCGGGTTTTCAAAAAATTGCTCCTGTGAGATTTGGTTGTGATTTGGCAAGGATGAGGTAACGTTTGTGTTTGGATTTTGGTTTTGTTCTTCGAGATGAAGAACAACTTCTTGTGACTGCATCATTTGAGACGATGAAGCTGGTTCTTTTGCTCTGCGATTTTAGGGTTTGAATTGAGTGATCTCACTGAATGGAGAGAGTTGTACTCGAGATGTAGCCAGAAGCCCATCACCCTCGATTACGGCCCTGTTTTCAAGAAACGTGTTTTGATTCTTGGAGCCCGAAACCCCTTCCTCCTACAACCAATAATGATTAGAATTGATGTACTATCAAATATAAGATACGTAAAAAAGAATTAGAAAAAATAGGTGATTTAAAAAACTACAGTATTGAAATTAGATGATATAAAAGGTTTAAAAGATATCGTTTTAATTTTTTGAATTTGATTCGATTTTTAAAAAAATAAAAATATATTTTATATCAAATTTGATTTTTTTTAAATATATTTTGATATAACATAATGTTATTTTATTTTCAAATAAATATTTTATAAATATTAAATTTGATTTTGTTATATTTTATTTTTTGAAGTATCGTTTAAAAATAAAATATTAAGATTTATTGTTATTTTTATAAAACACGTTTTTACAAAGAATAAGTCAATAAAAATTAAATTTTATTAAAAAATTAATCAATAGTATAAGTTATTATTTTTGTTTAAATTAAAAGAATAATTTCGAAATCTTTTTTAATTTTTTTATTCTTTTTAACAAAACAGTTTTTTTTTAAACTTAAAACACTATTTTTAATCACTGTTATATATAATTATAAAAAATTAAAATCTTAGTCTTTAAATTATTTTTATTTTTAAAATAAAAAATAACATTAAGACTATAAACCTATTTTCGTGACATCAAAATTTAACTATCTTATATTCGCTATAAAGATATTCGTGTCTACATAAAAAACACATAAATTTTAGTCATAATTGCTTTATAAAAGAAACCCTTAAATCAACAAAAGCTACACTATTTAATGCCAAACCCTAAAACTAAGAACCTTTGGTTCCCCTCCATCCATCGCCTCTATGGTCACTGTATCTTAACAGATCTTCGGTACCGATTCCAACGCACCAAGACTGGCTGGCCTTTCTAATTTTATTATTATTTATGTTATTCTTGTTGTGCAGGGTACCTTTAATGAGTGCGGTCCGCGATCTGGCATTCCATTGAGACTGAGAGATGATGGACGTTGTCTCTGAGGTTCGCTGAGAGGCAAGCGACGGCTGGCTATGTTATTCACGGGTAGACGTTTGTTTTATTAGATTATATGTTCGGGACGCTCCTTCGCCCTACTTGATTTGATCTCTGTTTATCTTACATTCGTCATTCTTAAGGCGACTATAATGTATCTCTCGGGGAATGCCCTAGTTCTTGTATGAACCTTATTTCAATTAATTTAATGTTTTTATCCAACAAAAAAAACCCTAAAACTAACACAAATTTTGACATTACCATAAAAAGAACCCAATATTTGTTAATAGAAGAGGATAGAGTATAGCAATATCTGGTTATCATTCAAATAGCTACGAAAGCTACAACCAAAAAATCTACTCAGAGGATCAGATTCTTTATTTTTAACTTATAGTAAATATATTTATTATTTTGCGAAAATATAGTCTTCAACAATATGTGAATATATCTAAATCTAAAAAGATAATATTTTTATTTAAATAAATGTTTTAATTTATTCATCTTGATACAAAATAAATATCTTAACTATAAAATATAACAATTATATTTATATTTAACCAAAATACAAAATTACTCTTTGAATGCTTTTAAATACGATTAAAAAAAAGGATAGACTAATGTCACGAGCTTAGATTTTGCTAAGCCCGTGTGGCACTTGAACGTATTATATTTCTAGAGGGAGAAATTAAAATATTTTGATGGGTAAGGACCAAATGAATCTCCTTATATAGGCTTCATGGATGATTCAGAAGATGTTCAAGATACATATCTTTCTGGAAGCTTCCACTAATTACAATAAATATATAGATTATATGGAAGATTCTAGATTACAAAGAAAGTTCTATAATATCCTAGAATGTTTTTGAGGCTTCTGGAATGTTCTGGAGGTTTCTAAACTGTTCCATAAGTAATTTAGAGTCTTCCAGAAGCTTGCGGAGTATTCTAAAAGCTTAGAGTTTCTCCATTGATGAAGAGCCTTCCGGAGTCTTCCATGATTCTCTAGGATATTCTAGATACTTCCAAAGAACCTCGCGGGCCGGGCCCATCTCTAAAGGGATATTGGGTGGGTCGTGACATTCTCCCTCACCAAATATCGCGACGTCCTTGTAGTGGTGTGTGTGTTGAACCGATCGATGGCATCCTTGAATTTCCAAAGGGATTCTTTAGGTTCCCATGTTTCTTCTTGTACCAATGCATTCTTACATTTCACCAGGTATTCTTTGCAAGGTGGTACACCCTTCCTTCGGATAATACGGTTGGCCAACACCTCGTTTACATCCTTGTTGAATAATGTGACAATCATGGATTGTGCACAACTAGATTCTCCTCGACTTGCATCTTCCTTGTCTTGATGGAATGGCTTTAAGTTGCTTACATGGAAGACTCGATGAATTTTCATCTTCAACGAGAGTTTCACTCGGTAAGACGTTTTCCCTACCTTGGCTAGTACTTCAAATTTCCCTCTGTTCTTGTGTATTAAGCCTTTGTGTAGCGGTCGGGTGCACTTGAATTATTGAGGTAGAAGCTTGACGAATACCATGTCGCCGACTTGGAATTCCACGTGTCTTCGCTTCTTATCCACCCATTTTTTCATCTTCATTGTTGCCTTTGTCAATTGGGCTTGTGCGGAGTCCCTTTGCGGTCTTGTATGCGTCGGGGCTAGTAACTGCATAAGATTAATCAAAATACTCCGTGTTAGAGGTTGTTGCCCGATATCAAGTTTGAATGGGCTCTTCCCGGTGAATTGCGAGCGTTGTAGGTTGTAGGAGAATTGGACTATGTCGAGTAACCGTGACCAATCTCGTTGGTTGGCACTAACATATTGTCGGATTTATAGCTCTAAAAGTGCATTCACGCGCTCGGTTTGCCCATCAGATTGAGGGTGAAAGCTGGTTGAGAAGTTCAGTTGGGTACCATTAGCTTGAAGCACTTCTTCCAGAATCTCCCCGTGAAGCGTACATCTTGATCACTCACACTATTCTTCGGGATCCCCAATATTTTACCATATTTTTTAAGAACAACTTGGCTTCCTCGTTGGCTGTGCATCCCAGTGAGGCTGCTGTAAAAGTTGCATACTTGGTGAACCTGTCTACCACCACCATAATCGTTCCAAAACCATCTGACTTGGGTAAACATGTGATAAATTCCATCGAGACGCTCTCACATGGTCTCTGCAGGATAGGAAGCGGTTCCAACAGTCTGTTTGGTTATTTTTGCTATATCTTGTCTTGTTGGCATATAAGACACGTCTGCACATATGTCTCTACGTTGTCGCAAAGTTGTGGTCAAAAGAATTTTTTGTGCACTAGAGCTAATCTGCGATGGATGCTAGGATAGCCTACCCACCGTGAGCCATGACATTCCTTGATGATGTCTTTTCGTAACTTATCCCACCGAGGCACGTAGATTCTTCTCCCAAAGTGAAGAGTAGGTCATCTTCTACCCAAAATTGTCTTATCTTTCCTGCCTTGGTGAGCTCCACCATAATTTTCACCTTTGGATCCTTGTCCATCCCTTCCTTTATACGCCCCATTAACATGCTACTAGCTTGTGTGAGATTTGAAAATTCCACCTTGCGACTGAGTGCATCTGCGACAACGTTGCCTTTCCCTAGTTTGTACTCAAGTTCATAGTTAAATTCTGCAAGAAAACCTTGCCATCTAGCTTATTTTGGGCTTTCTGTGTTTGAATGTATTTTGTTGCCACATTGAATGTCTTGACAAAGAACTTTGATTCGAGGAGGTAATGTCTTCACAAGCGTAAACAGTGAACGATCGTTGATCTCTCTCTCTTGTACGGTGTATCTTCGTTTTGTATCATTCATTTTACGACTTTCAAATGTGATGGGGTGCCCTTCTTGCATCAGCACTCCTCCTATGGTAAATTCTGAAGCGTCGATGGTATGGTTGGGTCGGGAATTTTCAAGATTGGCTCCTCGATCACGACCTGTTTTAATTCTTTGGATGCTTTCATACATTTGTCCGACCACTCCAATCTTCTCCTTTCTTTAATAGGTCGGTTAAAGGAGATGCTTTTCCGGATTACCCTAAGATGAATCATCGGTAATAGTTGATCCTAGGAATGATCGTAACTCCGACACTTTAGTTGGGGTCGTCGACTCTTGGATTGCATGGATTTTGGCTTCTTCCATAATAATTTTCCCGTTTCCAATTTTATGGCCTAGGAAAAAGACTTCTTCTTAGGCAAACAAACACTTTTCTTCCATCACGTATAACTCGTTCTCCTTTAGTGCTTGGAAAATAGTTCGTAAATGTTCGATATGCTCGTCCACTTTCTTTCTATATATTACGATATCATCACGGTATAATACGACAAATTCGTCTAAATATGGGTGAAGGAATTTGTTCATTAACGTGCAAAATATAGCGGGCGCGTTAGTTAGTCCAAAAGATGTGACAAGAAACTCATAAGCCCTATACCTTGTGACGCACGCCGTTTTTTGTTCGTTGCCTTCCGCGATCCTAACTTAGTAGTACCCTGACCGCAAGTCTAGTTTGGTTAAGTATCTTGCATTCCCCAGGTGGTCAAACAAGTCCTCGATTAGCGGTATTGGGTACTTGTTCTTCACGGTCACCTTGTTGAGTGCCCGGTAGTCGATGCACATCCTCATCGACTATATTTCTTCTTTTCAAATAATACTGGTGCTCCGTATGGTGCTTTTGACGGTTGGATATACCCTGAACAACAAGTCTCTGATTTTCCTCTTCAATTCTTCTAACTCTGGTGGGGATATTTGGTATGGTGCTCTTGCGGGAGGTTTGGTGCCACCCTCTAGCTCAATAACATGATTTATCTCTCTTCGTGGTGGTAACTTCTTAGGCAGTTTTTTCATTGTTACACATTTGAACTCTTTGAGAACTTCGTTTATCTCCATCAGAACTTCTTTGGATTGGGTGTTTGGTTTTTCTTCTTTCATGGTTGCTTGGAAAGTCACTTCACCCTTTTTTAACCCTTTGGTAAGTTGTATTGCGGATAAGACTGACGTCTCTTTTGTTTCCTTAGTAACCGGAACAAGGTGTGCTGATTTCTCTCAGAGTATGCACAGAGAGTCAAAGGGTGGCATGGGGATGGCCCGTTGTTCACACATGAACTCCAATCCTAACACCATGCTAAAATCATCCATTAGAATAACTGAAAAGTTTACCTTCCTTGACCAGTTGTCGAGACACATTTCCACATCCCGTGATATGCCTTTTAATGGTTTTGCTTCCGAATTTACAGCCTTCCCAGTACCCCCTCCTTTGATAATCTTCATGCCTAGTTTGGTTGATTCCTTCTTTGTCACAAAGTTGTGGGTTGCTCCTATATCTACTAGGCACGGGACATCTTTCCATTCACGTTGACGTCCACGAACATAAGGGCCTTGTCTTTGATTTTGGG
Organism: Limnanthes douglasii subsp. nivea; assembly: GCA_036936605.1. NCBI lineage: Eukaryota > Viridiplantae > Streptophyta > Magnoliopsida > Brassicales > Limnanthaceae > Limnanthes > Limnanthes douglasii. Next base: position 20,134,809 of record JAUPFV010000001.1, on the reverse strand, counting down.
TTTCTCGTCTTTAGCTCGGATGCTGCTCAATTTTTATAGTGAGTTCACTGTTGAATCACGTTCTACACGCGTCTCACGTTCTTCTTCAGACTCGATCTTCTCCACTAATGCGCTAAGATTACATTTCTTTGGGCAATCGCGGATTCTTTGATTTCCTCCGCATATGAAGCAGTTGTATTGGGACGTACCTTCTTCTTTACAGTCAAGAACTTTTTCCCTTGGTGGAAAAAATCTTCTATAGTCGGATTTTCCCTATTGTATCTCCCTCCACGACATTTGTTGTAGTAGTTTCCCGGGTTTCTTCCCCTTTTGTCATAATTAGCATGGTAGCTTTTAGGACTTCTTCCTTTTTCGTCATAATTAGCACGATAGTTTATGAGATTTCTTCCATTCACACTTGAGTTTGTATTCTCCAAATTTTCGGTTTTGTCTTCAGAGTATGATTGAGACAACTTCTCGGCTTCAGTTATGGCTTCGGTCAGTGTTCGGACATGCCTTCGATCTAACTCTTGTTTCACCCATGCTCTCGCATCGCATAAGAAATTGAAGAGATTTTCTTCTTCGGATAGGTTGGGTATTTCTAATAACAGGTTTGTATACACTTGGGTATACTCTTTGATTGAACCCGTTTTTTTAAGGTATTTTAATTTTGCTATTGCTTCGTAAGCCGCATTAACAAGGTAAAAATACTTCTTAAGATCATTTTTAAAGTCTGACCAATTATTAATGGTAGCCATAACTTGTCGGACTTCTTCGCTCCAGAGTCTCCACCATGCTAAGGCATTGTCGGTGAAAAATATTGTTGTTATTTTAATTTTCTTCAAGTTTTCTACATATCGAGGTTCTTGAACTATCTTTCACAAGTCCATATGAATGTATCGATTTATTTTGCATCTCTCTTCCCATCATAAGGCTTTGGCTTTGGAGCGTCTTACCTTGTGATTATGCTCGTCCCACCATTGATTGCAACCTTTTTGCATAACATTAGCTCAGCACTAAAATTATCCAAAGTTTCCTTGAGTGTTGTCAATTCATGCTCGACTGATGTTAACCTGTTCATCGTTTGGTTACGCTTTTGTAGTTCTTCCTCGGCTGCCAACAACCTGGTCGTGGCGATCTCGGCTTCTTCCATGATTTGGGCTTGTACCTTCATCTTGAGAGCGTCTACTGCCTTGTTTATGTAACCTTCAATGGTATTTTTTCACCCCTTAAGAGATTCATTTGTTAAGAACTCTTCCTCGACGCGTATAAAGACGTCACCTACTCACTAATCTATGCGTACCAATCTTGCTTCAAGACTTGACTGCGTATCTTTGGATTTTTCATTTTTCTTAGATTAGCCTTCGAGTACCTCTCTCTGCGGTGATGTTGTTGTTTGGGTCAGCCATATTTGAGTATTGAACCTCCTCTGATACCAACTGTCACGGGCTTAGATTTTCCTAAGACCATGTGACACTTGAACTCTTCAAGTAAGCCTAAAAGAATGAAAAAGCGGGACACTTAGAGCCTTTAGCGAGAGAAAATATATTATATTTCTAGAAACCATAACAACCTCCAAGAAGTCCTCAACATCATTCTTTCCCTTCCCCTCCCCCCCCCCAACATCCTCGAGGAGGATATCCACTTTTGGATCGCCAAGCAGGGTTGCCCCATCTTCACGATCAAGGATACCTACAATGTCATTAGTTCGCATATCCCCTGTGTCGGATGGGCTGGGTTAGTTTGATATAAATTTAAAATTCTTTATCATTATTTTATTTTTTGGTTTGCTATCCATGGTAAACTAACCACCCGCGAAAAGCTTCTACTTTAGGAAATTAACACCTCCCAATCCTGCATCTTTTGCAAGTCCGACGATGAAACTATCAATCATATTCTCTATGACTATAGTTTCTCCCGGAGCTTGTGAGATATCGTTAGCTATAAGCTGGGGGATCTCCTACACTCCTAATTCCAATCGGACCTCTTATTTTTTTTAGGCTTCTAATTGGGCCCCTTCCAGTTTTTGCCACCTATGGCGCACCTGCTTTAGCACTATTATTTACAATATCTCGAGAGAAAGAAATAACAGAATCTTTGGCTCCTCTTCGAGTCTTGCCTCTGCGGTTTCGATCTGTATCTTTTCCGATCTTCGTTTCAGAGTCCTTATGATGAAAATCAAGTGTCATATCCAAACTTACAATCTATAATTTATGAAGTTTTTCTTAACTTTTCATGCAGAGTAGCTGCTTCACTTCTATTGGTCTTTCCTGCTTGCTCAACGGCCTACTTGTCTTCCAAACTTTACCTCTTTCTACTTGTTACTCTAGTGCATCTTCACTCACTTCACGTTTGATATTCTCTATTTTAATTTTTCGATAATGTTACGACCTACGTACGATTATATTCATTTTCTTTAATCTATCTTCGAAATATAGGCCATGTATTGGTAACAACCGCTTCTATTTTCATAATGTATTAATTAAAAATAAATAAATTAACATGGTCATTTTCTATACAACATCTGACATTTCCATTGAAACTAACAAACATATTCTTTGAAATACACTATATAGATGTTAGTGGTGTTAGTGATTTATAATACATTAGAACGAATGTTCATATCAACAAATATTAATCAAATCGAAATATACTTTTGGACTAATTAAATTCTAGAACAAAAATCATAATACTAAAAGATTTGATACTGCAACAATGCCAAAACTTAGCATCACCCATAATATAATGCCACTATAGAGAGGTAAAGTTGTTCTTTAGAAGTTTTAAATATCAATAATTATTCGAATTTTAGCTTTCAGTTTTACCATGAACGTATAATTTATTGGTTTGTTGACATGTGTATATTATCTAAGTTAATTGGATAGCTGACACGTGTATAAAACTTGAACTAATTTGATGGTAGACACTTGTACCAATGATATTACCGAATTATGAACTATAAACACATATTTAAGGTACCTTTCACTAATTTTTAAAACAAAAATAAAAAATCTTCATACATTTCGAGTAAAAAGAAAAAAAAAAGGGTTTTTTCCGAAGTTATACTAAATCGATAAACCTTTAAGATAAGTAAAAATGGTTTTAAAGAATTCGCGCCAGGAAGGGGTCGAACCTTCGACTTTCTGCTTAGGAAACAGACGCTCTATCCACTGAGCTACAGGCGCTTGACTCGAAATGCAATTGTTTTAATACAATCCTCCCTTTGGTTCAAAGTTTACTATACAGATATATAATTTTACTATTTACCAAGTTTGATATCATGAAAAAACCAAAAATCCTTAAATATACATAAAAAATAAAGAATCTAATGATATATCATGATCAGATTCTGCTAACAAAGCCCTTAAACTCAAAAATACCCATGGTGGAGGCTGGCATCAAATTCTGAATTTCATGAATATTTAAAAAAATTATTTGGAAAGAGAGTTGCGAACAGTTCGGCTATTAAGAAAACATAAACAAAAACAAATAATGCATTAGGAATAAGCCCGACTTAAATACCTCAAGACTATGTTAATATTATTTAAATGCATTTAGGCCTGAAAAACACTGAAAATCAGAAACTGAATGCAACTTCAGTTTTGTAAAAAAGTTGCAAGCATTAACCATTGTAGTTCTATTACTTGTCTAGTGTTTTAGCTCACATGCAGAAAACTATACCCGAAATTATAAATATTAACCATCATAGTTTTATTAGATGTATAGATTTTATCTCATATGCCCGAAATTATAAGTATTAACCATCGTAGTTTTATTAGTTGTATAGATTTTGTCTCACATGCCCGAAACTATACACAGAAGCTATAACACCGATAGGTTGTGTAATTTTCTTTTACTTCAGTCATTTACGTTTATTTTTTAACAAACCGAATTTTAATATTTCCAAAAATATTAAAAACTAATATTCTATCATTAACTAGTTTAACAATTTTGATAATCCACACCATTTATATTTAACCTTTAGTACTTACATAACGTTTGATTTAGACCCACATGACCCGTCCTATTTTAATTAAAATACTCAAATCTATTACCAAATCAACCGAAAAAGTTGTTTAATTTCTCCGATCGATTTTCTTCTTTTTACTATTTACCTATATTCAACTTAAATTTCATCTTTTTTTCAAATCCAATTCTCCGAATCGATTTTCTTTTTGTACTAATTACCTAATATTCAACCCAAACTTCATCTTTCTTCAAATCCAATTTTCCCATTCGATTTCTTTCTTTTTACTATTTATCTAATATTCATCCCAAACTTCATCATTCTTCAAATCCGGTTATTCTCCATCTTAAGCATAACCACCATTAAAATGAAGCAAACTCCAACAATAATAAAAATACTAGGTTGAATCTTATGTGAATAGTAAACAGACTAAAATCTATTTAGAGAAGTTAAGGAATTTATTTAGACGATTGGATAAAACAATTAAGTATTTTTAACTAAAATAGATTAGATTATCATATGATCGGGCTACTTGTAGATTGCATCAACCGGTGGGTTAAATTTTATATAAATAATAAAGATAAGATGTTAATGGTAATTATTAATTATTTATTTTGTGGATGGTGAAAAAACATGAGTAGATTTAAAAAGTTGGTAACGTCACAAATAGCTAGTTTATACCAGTATTGAAATATTAACGACGCGTTATAAAAGTAAACGGTGAGATAAAATTGTAAATGTAAAAAACTAGTCATAAACTTTAGCTTTTTTAAGGCAATTTAATATTTTTATTTAAGCCAAAGGTAAAAGAGTACATGAGGTTAAAAAAGCACTAATAAAAATACAAATTTTAAAAAAAAAGTAATAAAAAAATTCTATTTTTTAAATTATCATTCAAAACAATGATCAATATCTAATATTTATGTATATTAAAATGAACAAATTAGATTTAAAAATTATTTTTAAATTATTATTTTTGGAGAATATTTAACCTTTAACTCACGATTCGCGTTTCGTGTTATGTGATTCACATTTTTTTAACTTTTGTTTCACTGGTCGCCCTTAGACTGTTTTTTCTATTGATTTTGGTTTCACGCTTTACGTTTAGAATTGTTTATGCACGAATCACGAACCACCGTTGGTAAAAAATATTCGTGAATTACGAATCTCGCTTAGCATTACGCGATTCGTTTTTGCCCTTAGTCGAGATTCGCGCTTCCTTCTAAACCTTGTTTCACGATTCAGGAGATTATATACTAATTTGTGTACTTCACGATCTTTTTCAAATTCAAAAACTCGAGAGCGGTTAGTATGTGTAATTCAGACAAATAAGATTACAGTAGAATTGCTCGACCATAACAGGAATCATAATCTCATATTTTTAAAGGTATGAAATTCTACCTTAGTCATTCTTCATATTTCAAAAGATTATGAAGGTTATTTACATACCTTCATACGTAAAGTTAAGCTTCTTTCTAAGAAAATATTTAATTTCTTAAAATTGTGATTTAGTTTTAAATCACGTCTACAAGATAACCAAGTACCAGAAAGTCAAAAAACAAAAGAAATTGCTCATCGTACCTATTTTTTGGGCAATATAGATTTTTTTAAATGGTGGTTTCGGTTGTGGAAGGTTTTAACGTGAAAAGATTGACCGGGTCATTGTCAATAACGAATGGGATGAGGCCTTCCCAGCCTCTACCGTTCATTATGGATACTCCCGCTCCTCGGACCAAGCCAATGTTACCCTTAACTTTGGTTCGCCTCATCGGGTATAAAAAAAATCCTTTAAATTCTTCAATATGTGGTAATCCCACCTTGTTACAAATATATTATCCCCTCTAGCTGGAACATACCAACCCTTACTCATGGTATGAACCTAGTCTACATTAAATTTACTCGACTTCAATTTTCCCTCAATGATCTTAATCGCAATGAATACAACGACATCAGTTCCAGAGTTGCTAATGCCAAGAAAAACCTCTTCAATGCACAATCTTGTCCTACTCAAAACCCTTCAAGCCCTTCTCTTATCTCCAATGAAATTGAGGCTTCCTCGACTTTTATCTTCCTCAACGGAGCAGAAGAATCCTTCCTTAAAAATAAATAGAGAGAAAACTGGCTCAAGCTCGGGGACAAGAACACTAAATTTTTCCACAATAGCATTAAAAATCATCTTTTACGAAACAAAATTGTCTCTATTGTTAACCACCGTGATGACCTGATCACCAATCCTATTAGTGTTTTCAAAGTCATGCTTAAGTATTTTAAAGATTTCATTGGAACTAACCTTTCTCTTAGTCACCCTGGTCTGGCCAGAGTCTCTACCTTTATTTCAATAAGTTACCCCCCTCGGACAAGATCTCTATGACTCGCTCGATTACTCGTGATGAGATTAAATATTCACTTTTTGCAAGAAAACAAATCACCAGGTCCCGATGGTTTCGAAGCCGGTTTTTGTAAGAATTCTTGGAACATTATGGGTAATGATATCTGCAATGGTGTACTCGAATTATTCAGCTCTAACAATTTGGATCCCTCGTGCAACTCTACTTTCATTGCTCTCATTTCCAAAAATAATTCCCCCACTTATGCCTCTGATTTCATACTCATCTCTATATGTAATATCATCTACAAACTCATCTTTAATATCCTTGCCTACAGAATCAAAGATACTTTCCCTTATAAGATTGATAACTCCCAACCACCATTCATTTTTTGTAGGAACATCACTGATAACATTCTCGTTTCCCAAGAGCTCCTTGAGGGGTACCATCCTAATTCTAAAGGCAAGAGGTCCGCCTTAAAAATCGACCTTATGAAAGCTTTTGATAATTTCAGATGGTACCTCATTCTTGATATTCTTGTCTCTATGTATTTCTCAGAGACGGTGATCAACTTGATTATCTAATATATTGTTACTCTCTCTCACACCATTAACATTAACGAAGACCCCTCCGACTGCTTTCTTGGAATAAAAGGCCTTTGACAAGGTAACCAGCTCTATTCTTTCCTCTTAGTTTTTGTCATGCAAGTCTTATCTTGCATTCTGAAGGGAAAAAATAATGATAGAAACTTCAATTTCCACCAGAAGTGTCATAAACTCAAAATATATAATTTCTGCTTTGTGGATGAATTAATGATCTTTTACAACGGTGATACGAACTCCCTTCTTCTTATTGAAGAAGGTCTTAATGACTTTGTTTTGCTATTGGAGCTATTGGGAATCCAATATAATAGTCCTGATAAAAATCATATTTTTTCTATGGGATCAACCCATCTCAAGTTTGACCTGACAAACCTATTGGGCTTCCAGGTTGGCTCACTTTCAGTCAAATATCTAAGAGTCTATTTTCACTATGATCGGGTCTCACATACTGACTGTCGAGCTCTACTTCATAAAATTAACGCTCGTATCTGTTTATGGAGCTGAAAATAGCTGCCTTATGCTGGTAAACTTCAACTCATCAAACTAGATCTCTTCCTTGGTCAATTCTACTGGTCCTCCATCTTCATTCTAACTTTGAGAATCCTCAAAGAAATCTCTCAATACCTCTGTCGCTTCCTCTGGTCTGACCCTGATAAGAAGATATTAGGGGACAAATTAGCCTGGTCTATTGTTACATTGCCCATGTTGGAGGGTAGCCTTAGGATTCTAGACCTCAAAATCTCGAATCAGGCGGTCGTCCTTAAATTTATGTGGTCCATTATAAGTAATAACTCTAATTCTATCTGATGTGACTGTGTTAATACCGAAAACATTAAAAGTAATATTTGTTGGGCTATTAATCCAGGCTACTCTCCCTCATAGACTTGGAGAAATTTTTTATCTCTTAGGCCCATTGCTAGAAATTTATTCAGTGTGGCGATAAGAAATGACAAAAATACATTTTTTGGTTCGATCAATGGCTACTAAAATCCTATTTTGTCACTCATTACGGGCTAGCCATCATTTACGATTTACGGTTGGGTAAGAACCCAAAATTCTATGACTTTATCTCTGGTGTGCACTTGACCTGGCTTGCAAATATGAGATTTGCCAACGCTAGAAACCATAACAACCTCCAAGAACTCCATAACATCATTCTTTCCCTTCCTTCCCCAACATCCTCGAGGAAGATATCCATTTTTGGATCGCCAGCAGGGGATCCAAAAATGAATCCCTTACACTCCTAATTCCAATTGGACCTCTTGTCTTTTTAGGCTTCTAATTGGTCCCCTCCAATTTTCGTCACCTATGGCGCCCCTGTTTTAGCGCTATTATTTACAATATCTGGAATGAAAGAAACAACAGAATTTTTGGCTCCTCTTTGAACCTTGTCTCTGCGGTTTCGATTCGTATCCTTTCCGATCTTCGTTTCAGAGTCCTTATGACGAAAATCAAATACTTATCCAAACTTTATAATCGGTAAGTTACAAATTTTTTCTTATTTTTTCATGCAGAGCGTAGCTGCTTCACTCCTATTGATTTTTCCTGATTGCTCGACGGCCTATTTGTCTTTCGAACTTTACCTCTTTATACTTGTTACTCTAGTCCATCTTCACTTACTTCATGTTTGATAGATGCTACTTTAACTTCTCAGACATGTTACGACCTACCTATTCTAAATTAGTTTTTTTTATAGTTTTAAAATTAATTTTCGAAATTAGTTTTGTATTCGTAAGAACCACTTTTATATTGATAATGTATTAATAAAAAAATTAAATTACCATTGTAAAAAGAACAGTTTTCTATACATATGACATTTCCATTGAAAATAACAAACATATTCTTTGAAATACACTATATAGGTGTTAGTGATTTACAAACATCCAATACACCCACAAACGTATCAGAAAGTCATCATCATAGTTAAATGAATGAATGACAAATTACAAAGTAAATGGGTTTTGTGTAACTTTAAGAGAACAATCCTTTCACGAATTAAAAAAATGGGGTAAGTTAAGATTTGGATTTTCATTCTTTTATGTCAATCACATCTAATGTTCTTGTATGATTAGCAACGCCATATTAGCATGGAACCCATTAACATTAGGAACGAATGTTCGTATCAACAATTTTTTTAATCAAATCGAAGTATACTTTTGGACTAATGAAATCCTAGAACAAAAATCATAATACTAAAAGATTTGAGATTGCAACAATGCCAAAACTTAGTATATCCGTAATATAATGTCACTATGGAGAGATAAAGTTATTATTTAGGAGGTTCAAATATTGACAATTGTTGGAAATTTAGCTTTCAATTTTACCATAAACGTATAATTTATTGGTTTGTTGACATGTGTGTATTACCTAAAGTAATTGGATAGCTGACCCGTGTAAAACTTAAGTTAATTTGATGGTAGTCACTTGTACCAATGACATTACCGAATTATGAACTATAAACACATATTTAAGGCACCTTTACACTAAGTTTTAAAATCAAAATAAAAAATCTTCATACACCTCGAAAAAAAAAAGGGTTTCTATCAGAAGTCATACTAAATCGATAAACCTTTAAAATAAGTAAAAATGATTTGAAGAATTCGCGCCAGGAAGGGGTCGAACCTTCGACCTTCTGCTTAGGAAACAGACGCTCTATCCACTGAGCTACAGGCGCTGGATTTGAAATGCGATTCATTTAAAAGAATGGTCAGCATTCTTTATTTGGACAGAGAATTGGCAGCTCGGCTATTAAATAAACATAATAAAAAATAAATAATGTTTTTTAAATAAAATAAAAATTACCAAATTTATAAAAAAAAGTTTTTTCTTAGCCCAACCAATTGCAACAAAATATAGACCAATACAAGCTCCTACAGTCCCCCCCAAGTGGTTTCCCAGAACTGTAAATTTGTTCCCTGAAAGAGACCTATACTTATGTTCATCCCAAATAATCCTACAACCGTAATTCCCATATTTAATATCATATTTACCGTGTTAAGCATCAATCCCATCTGCAGTATTTGATTCTATTTGTCGTCTAACATTATGTTTATAAAGTCTTCAGTGTCATCTACATATTCGCTCATGCTAGATAGTTTTTGGAGGATTCCGTCGACTTGTGCAAAGTAGGCTTCCAAAAGCATCTCTAGCTCCTCGGTATTGGGTTTAGCCGCTGAGTATATTTCAGTCACTTTCTGACTTTGTTTCTTCGGCCCTTTCATCCTCTCCTACCGGAACATCACTGACTAAATTTTTTTTTATCGACCCTTGATTTACTAAGCGAGCATCAAGCTTTTCCGTTAAATACATTTCAGCCATATCATTGTCATCATCGAGCAATGTTCAAGTTCATCTCTCACCTTCTGCACACGACCTAATAGGGCAACTAGACGACTCTTTATCTGTCTAACACGCTCAAGATTAGGGGTGCTAGCTTTAGAAGTAAGCTCATCCAAAGCTGGGTATGCCTCCTCCAATGTTTTAGTCTCAGACATAAGGCATCTGTAGGCAGACTTCAAGCGCTTTGAACTCAAGGCATCTTACTAACTGCTTTAATAACTAATACATTAACACGTGTTCAAGTTCAATGTTTATCCATCAATGTTTATCCAACAAGACTCAAGATAAGCTTCAAGTGCTTTGAACTCAAATGGCACATCCTTTCAATCCTGTTAGAATATTCAGTGTATTAAGTTTCCTTGTATAGGCCTCTAAGTTCTCTATATATTGAGAGCCTTACGATTGATCAATTTTGGAACTACATCTTTAATGCATCAATAAAACAAAAAAAACATTTTCTAATAAACACAAAACCCTAGCCTCTTCTTGCGGTTACTTCTCTCTTTATTTTTTAGAACATGTGCATGTTAACCCAAACTCTTCGTAGCCTATGGACTGAGTTGCTCCAAAATACCAGCTCCGGTTCTCGTATCAATGCCCTTAATTTCCATTTTCTGCTTAAAGATGTGATGTTGTAGATCGTTTAACGAACCTTACAACAAGAGGATTAGTAGAATTAATCATGAGAACCTCGGTGGCGGTGATGATCGCTTTGATATGCTCAAGATTGACGACGATTGCTCGTTCTCTCCCCAAAATAGAGCACGGATAGACAACACGGGATCGAGAGCCCTGAGATCTCTGGCCGGAAGTCTGGTCCGGCGCATGATTCAGTATTTTCCTACGTCTTCAAGGTACGTCTCAGCCGTCTCCCCCACGACTAGCCACGTCCGTATACCGATCCCCTTAGCGCGCTTGGGTTGTTGCTGTTGGCCCGGTGGTAGTGTCTGCGATATTGATAATGCCCTCTGCTTTCTCCGGTGAATTACTAATGCGTAGAGAGAAATACTTACATGGAGGAGAGAGAAACACATAAAAACAAATAATGCATTAGGAATAAGCAAGAGACTTAAATACCTTAAAAAGATGTTAACATTATCTAATTTTATTTAGGCTAGATAAATTTATTAATTGTCGAGATTCTATCTTATATGCCTAAAATTATACACCAAAACTATAATACTGATTTTTAGCAAGGTTAGAGAAGCTACTAAGGATGTTGAATTGAAAGATTTGGCTTACCAAAGAGATAGTAGTATTGAGGCCAAAGCTGAGCTTTCCAGAGCTAATAGCATCCTCATTTTGGCTCTCAGGAATGAGGAATGTTTCTGGAGGCAAAGATGTTACAATACCTGGTTACAGGACAGTGATGGTAATACTAAATTATATCAAAAATATGTTTCTAATAAGCAGAAAAAGAATGCTATTAAAGGTATCAAGGAGAATGGTATTTGGATTACTAATCCTAGTGAAATTGCTAGTTCAGCTGAAAATTATTTCAAAAGTATTCTATCTTCTGATGTTTATAATTGTAATGATGAATCTATTATGAACTCTGTGCTTAACTATATTCCTAAGTTGGTTGGTGACAGGGATAACATTGATATTCTAAGGACAGCTACTCAGGAGGAGATTTGGAGCATCATTTCTACTATGAAGAATGATAGTGCTCCTAGAATCGATGGGTTTAATTGTTTTTTTCTAAAGACTTGTTGGAATATCATTAAATTAGATATATGAAATTCTATAAATTCCTATCTAACTGGTCATAGTATCCCATATGGTGTATTTGCTACTGGCATATGTCTTGTGCCTAAATGTTCTAATCCTATAAATTGGAGTCAATTTAGACCTATCAGCATGTGTACAATTTTCAACAGGCTGATCTCTAGTCTTTTAAATGCCAGAATATCTACCTATTTACCTAGTATTATTTCTAAATGTCAAGGTGCTTTTGTCAAAAATAGACTAGTCCATGATAATATTATGATCACTAAAGAGATGTTGCATAATATTGGAAGAAGACCTTCTAAGGGTAATATAATGGTTAAGCTTGACATGTCAAAGGCATTTGACAGGATGTCTGATGCCTTTGTGCTTCTCATTTTAAAGCAGTTTGGTTTTTCTGTGGGTCTTATAACTCTGATTAAAAGTCTCATTTCTAATGTCATGCTTTCTATCCTGATTAATGGCAGTAATATTGGTTACTTTCCTCAGAAGAATGGTTTAAGACAAGGAGACCCTTTGTCTCCAAGTCTTTTCATTCTTGCTGAGGAAGCCTTAATCAGAGGCATCAATAATCTTTACATTAATAATAATAGCATGAAATCTGATTATACTCTCCATATGCTTGCTTTTGCTGATGACATTATTGTTTTAACTAATAGCTCTCCATCTTCGGTTGATAAGCTTTGTGACCTGTTAGAAAAGTATCAGTTAGCTTCTGGTCAATTGATCAATAAGGATAAGACTACAATTGTTACTTCCTGCAAGGGTAGAAAAGATGTAACCAGATTGAAAGCTGCTACTGGATTCAGTATTGATCAAGCTCCCTTCACATACCTTGGCATAACCATTGCTGCCAACAATAAAGGGAAGCATTTCTTACCTCTTATCAATAAATTGCATAATAAAATTATGGTTTGAATTTAAAAAATTTGTCTTTTGGTGGCAGGCTTAGCCTCATTAAAAGTGTTCTGTACCCTATCGTTAACTATTGGATGCAGAACAGTCTTATTCCTAATAATATTATTGCCAAAATTGAGAGATGTTTTAATAGATTCCTTTGGAGATCTAATTATCTGGACCATGCTATTCACTGGTCTTCTTGGGTACAGTTGTGCAAGCCTTTTGAGGAAGGTGGGCTGGATGTTAAAGCTCTTTCTGACATCCAATCCACTTTCTCTCAAAAGTTGTGGTTTCAGTTCAGGAATGGCACTAGTTTATGGGCTGAATTCATGCATTATAATTACTGTTCTTTCACTCACCCTATTCTTTCTAATTGCAAGTCTTCTGATTCCATCACGTGGAAAAGACTGCATTCTATTAAGGATGTGGCTGAGCCTAATATTGCTTGGTCTTTAGGTAATGGTAACGTTGATTTTTGGTTTGATGCATGGTTAGATAAGACTCCTATTATTTGCAATCTTCTACTAACTGGTACTTACCTGTTAAGGTGAGATCTTTTTGGATTGATGGTCATTGGGATATTGTTACTCTTCAAAACTTCCTACCTCCTGATAAAATGCTTCAAATTGAAAAAGAAAAGGTCAGCCTGGATAAAGAAGATAACATTGAATGGAAAATTTCTAAAGACAGAAAATTTAGTTCTAAAGCTACTTGGGATCACATTAGGAGTAAAAATACTAAGTTTTTTCTTTTCAAAAGAATTTGGCACAATATTATTCCTTCTAAATTTTCTTTCTTAAGCTGGAAGCTTTTAAAAAACTTCATTCCAATAGACAACATCCTCTCTAACAGGCATCTAACCATTGTATCAAAATGCCAATTTTGCTGCAGTTGCGAAGAGATGAATCATCTTTTTGTCAACTGTAATTTTGCGTGGTCTATCTGGAATTACTATGGCTGCTTATTTAAGGTCCCTATAAGGCGTCATATGACATTATCTCATATTTTCTTTTGCTGGTTTTGGTTCTCTAATATTCGTTTTCACATTACTCATGTTATTCCACAATTAATTTGTTGGTCTATTTGGTTCAACCGAAACCATTGCAAGTTCAGTGGCAGTCATGATAATTTTATGAATGCTATTGCTAGAATCAATCGAGTTATAAATGGTATTGATGCTGGTAATAAACTACTTGCTAAGCACTGGTCTAATGCGTATAATGCAGGATTATCTCTCGATTGTATCAGCATTAACAAGAAGAAAAGAAAAGTCTCGTACCTGAAGTGGCGACCTCCAGCTAGGAACATACTCAAAGTGAATGTTGATGGTGCCTCTAGTTGTACCGGTGAAGGCAGTGGGGGATTTATCGTCAGAAATCAGGATGGAGACATTGTTGCGGGCTACGGTTTTCTGTATGGCAGAATGGACCCCTACAAGGCTGAATGTAGGACGATGATGGAAGCGTTGCTCATTTGCAGAAAGAATTGTTGGCATGCAGTAGATCTTGAGTCAGATTGCTTGAATCTGATTGATTGTCTTGCTCTTGGCAAAATGGATAATCCCATTATCAACATATGTCGTAGCCTCATCCTTTCTACTATGAAGTTGCAGCATATATCTCGAATTCAAAACTCGGCTGCTGATTGGATTTCCAAGTGGATTCTTCACGAACGGGTTAACAAATCCTTTGATGTGAGTAACATTCCTCGACCTCTTCTCGCCATTGCTACGCTTGAAAGCCTTGGAATAGGCTATATCGATCCGGGTTGAGGCTTTTGGATTTCGTTTCTCTGGTGCACCGCACCCGTTTCCATCTTCTGATTGGAAGTGTACTAAGGGAGAGCGTCAACCTTGGAGAATTGATTGGATGGAGTCGGGATATTGAAGAGATTGCCATAGAGGTTTCTGTAGCTTAGGGTTTTGTATTGAAAGGGGAAAAGAAGAAGAAGAGTGGGTGTTTGGTGAAAGCAGATTTAAAATTATGATTTAGGGTTGGCTTCGATTTAGGGCTTTTAGTCCTCAATTTGTATCTTTTCTTCAAATTAGTCCTGATTTGTATTGTACTTTCATTTTAGTAATAAAATGATTGTTTGATTAAAAAAAACTATAATACTGATTTGTTTAGTTTTTTTTACTTCAATTTTTTATGTTTACTTTTTAAAAAACCGGTCTCAAACATGTTAAAAAAAAATGTTACAAGTTAATATTTTATTATTAACTAGTTTAACATTTTTGATAATTTACAGTGGCATCGACAATTAAAATTAAATAGTTATCACTAATATTTAACCTTTACTATTTACATAATATTTGATTCACTATCCTAACAAACAACTAGACCATGTGATAACTCAATCTATTTTAACTAAAATATTCAAATCTATTACCAAATCAACCCAATGAGTTTTCTAATTTCTCCCCCATCTATTTTCTTCTTTTTACTATTTATCTAATATTCAACCCAAATTTCATATTTCGTTAAACCAGTTATTCTCTATCAAAATGAAGCAAGCTCCAACAATAATAAAAATACTAGGTTTGAATCTCATGTAAATAGTAAAAAGGCTAAAATCCATTTAGAGAAATTGGGCATTTATTTGGATGATTGGCTAAAACAACAAGCTATTTTTAGATTAGATTATCATATGGACCGGATTATTCGTAGTTCGGGTCAACCGGTGGATTAATTTTTATATAAATAATAAAGATAGGATGTTAATAATTTTATATAAATAATAAAGATAGGATGTTAATGATAATTAATTGTCATCCTATATCCGAAGGAAGTACTCGAGTTCTTACCAATTGTCATCCTCTACAAATTACTAGCCAACGGGTAAAGACGAAGAATTTTTCTCTAAATCCAAAAAGGGGAGAAACCAATAGAAAAGTTCCATAAATATTTATTTTTTATTTTTTCTATTTTTATCCAATAACACCACCATATAGAGTGATTGTTATTACTAATAATAGACCATAGATGCTTAAGGGAAGATTTTTAAATCCAAGATCCCAAGGCCACCTTTTTTTGTGGGAAAGGTGATATTGGGCAGATTTTTAAATCCAAGATCCCAAGACCACCCTCTTTTGTGGGAAAGGTGATATTAGACCAAGCCACTTTGGGCCCATGGACTTTCATAGCGGAACTTGACCAAAGGAAAAGATGAATGTTCTGGGTCAACTCTTTGATGATGATAGAGGGGAGAATAAATATGGAGGACCAGTAAACTTGACCAGCAAATAAGACAGATTTGATAAGCTGAAGTCTACCCGCATAAGACAGATGCTTTGAGGTCCATGAATCGATCCTGGCGGTAATTTTATGAAAAAGAGAACAACAGTCTGTGTGGGTAAGACGACCGATACGAATGAGGACTCCTAGATATTTGACTGCGAGAGAACCTTCCAAATAACCCATAATAGATAGGATCTCAGTGCGAAGAGGATTATTGATACCTCATAGAAATATATGACTTTTAGAGGGTTAGCTTTTAGACCAGAAAGGAGTAGAAATCATCGATAGCCTCTTTGATGAGGAGAAGAGATTTGACATCACCATGACAGAAAATCATAAGATCGTCTGCAAAGCAGAGATTTGTAATTTTTAGTTTGTGGCACTTCTAGTGAAACCATAATTTTTTTATCATCACTCTTCTCTTTGAGGGTACTCGAAAGGACTTGCATGACAAAGACAAAGAGAAAAGGGGAAATTGGGTCCCCTTGCCTTAAACCCTTTCTACCTTTGAAGTTATCGTCAGTATCCCCATTGATATTGATAGAATAAGAGGGGGAGGAGATGCAGTTGATTATCTAAGTGATCATTTTTTCCGAGAAGTTCATCGCCACAAGAATGTCAAGGATGAGATGCCAGCGGACATTATCAAAAGCTTTCATAAGATCAATTTTAAGGGCCACATTTTTACCTCTACAATTAGTATGATAGCCTCTTAAAATTTCTTGAGAAAGAAGAATGGTATCCGAGATGTTCCTACCCGAGATGAAAGCCGATTGAGAATTATCAATCAGATAGGGGAAATAATCCTTAATTTTATTAGCTAAGATTTTAGAGTTGATCTTGTAAACAACAGTACAAAGAGCAATAGGTCTAAAATCTGCAGCCACAAAAGTGGAATCCTTTTAGGAATGAGAGCAATGGAGAGGTATCGAGAATTCCAATTTGGAAACACTCGAGGACACCATTGCAAATATACTGCCCAACAATATTCCACGTGGATTTAAAAAAACTGGAATTGAAACCATCGGGACCGGACGATTTATTACTATCAATATAAAAGATGGCTGACGTAATCTCCTCGTTAGTGATCTCACGAGTCATTGAGGTCTTGTCAGCATCATTGGCTTTAGAGAAAAGAATAGTGGAAACTTTTTCCAATCCCGGATAACCAGCAGGATGCCTAGTACTAAGGGAGTCCTCAAAGTAACTCACAATAACCTTGGAAACACTAACGGGAGTTGAAACAGTGATACCCTGGTCATTATTGATAGAAATAATTTTGTTACAGAAAAGACGGGTTTAAATATTGTTGTGGAAAATGTTTTGTATTTTTATCACCAAGCTTGATCCAGTTTTCTCTAGATTTTTTCTTGAGGTTGAGGGGGTCATATGCGAGATTAGATTGAGCTTAAAAGAGAATTTTTTGAGCATTATAAACCCTAGAACTAATGTCGCTAAACTCCTTACGATTGAGACAAGTAAGCTCATGCTGAAGACGATGGAGCTTATCAATGACAAGACTCATACCGGTGGAAGAGATCGGAAGATTCCAACTTTTGGAAACAATATTTTTGAACTGAGGATGGGATTGCCACATGTTAAAAAATTGGAATGGTTTCTTATGTCTTTGACGGGTAACCCGAGATTGAGAGTAACAGTGGTGTGGTCGGAGGAACGAAGAAAACAAAAGCGAACGAAAGACATAGGAAAGAGATCGTCCCAGCCAGGGTTGACTAGAACATGATCGATTTTGGAGAGAATAGGATGATTAGGTTGTTTATTAATCCATGAGAAGTTGAATCCAGTGGATCTGAGATCACTGAGCTCACTAAGGTAACAATAATTATTAAAGTTATCAATTGTTGATGACCAATTTTCGGAGGAGCTTAATCGCTCCTCCGGATGACTAATGGCATTAAAATCCCCCCAATGAGACCCATGGGATGCCCTGATCCTGTTTGGAAATGGTTATTAAGTCATTCCAAAGATGAGTAGGATCCTGAGCGTCATTAAAAGAATAAATGGCACAAAATCTGAATAAGGCATTGAAATTACGGCACTTGGTCATGCAGTGAATGCATTGAGAGGATTGGGATAACCTAGAAATAGAGATAACACTAAGTTTCCAGATAATCCAGATTTTACCAAGAGGATAGGAGGAGTGATTGACAATAATATACCAAAAAGGAACTGTATACCTAATAATAGAGTCGACTTTAAAAAGCTGGACTTTTGTTTCAACTAAAATTAATAATGAGATATTATTACTAATTATGAAATGAGTAACATCTTTTTGCCTAACGGGATCATTAAGTCTCGTACATTCCAAGAAGTAATATTCATAAGGATAAAAACTTACAGTGCATGAGACGATGGTCCTATCGGAGGACAAATTCATATTACCGTAAGCGATGACGTTAGAGAAGCAAAACCTCTTAAAAAGTGAGTCCATCTTTTCATTGCTTCCAACAACTTTTATCACATCTAATAAATCTTTTGAAG
Source organism: Limnanthes douglasii subsp. nivea (assembly GCA_036936605.1). NCBI lineage: Eukaryota > Viridiplantae > Streptophyta > Magnoliopsida > Brassicales > Limnanthaceae > Limnanthes > Limnanthes douglasii. Next base: position 20,116,229 of record JAUPFV010000001.1, on the reverse strand, counting down.
ATCCAAAATAATAAAATACAACTCTCAAAGTACCAAACGATGGTCCTGGCGGAAAACAAATCCAAATAACCATAACGATGATGCCAATAAATAGTAGAATATATAGAATCAAAATCGTAACTAAAGAGGAGAGAATATTATTAATAGATATAAAGAGATTAGAAAATATAATATAATAAACACCATTTAAAATTAAATAAAAGAAAATAAATACTTTAAGAATAATAATGTGAGATATAAAAGGCGATTGAGGAATAATAAATTTCTATCTCGTAGTAATGAAACAAGAGAGAGGAAGGATATCACGGGTTATTAAAATAAAAAAGGGGCTCAAAGGATAACCTATTTTTTGGGGGAGAAGAAACAATCCTAGCCTCATTTCGATAGGGTTAAGCAGAGAGCCAAACACCTCGTTGTACAGCACCGTCACGGTAAAATAAGAACCTTCCTCCCCAACCGCAATCAGCATCGTCGACGCTTCATTACGCGGAAAGATCATTTGTATTCTGAAAGTATATACAAACTCTGACCACCTCTGATAATCGATTTGAAACCACGAATGATGGAGAGTGAAACGTAGCAGAAGCCTAAAGGGATAAAACCCTAATTTTTTATTAATAAAAAACAACTCCCCTAACAATGAATAGAAGATAGGTTTATATAGAGTTCAAGTAAAACCCTAAAACTAAAAATATGAAAATTACAGAAATAGTCTAAAGTATTAAAATTGCGAAAAAAGAGGATAGATGAGCCCGAATGCCTAAAATAGCCCATAGCTCACGAGCAAAGCTCGTGACTTGCGTTCGTGACGTCGTTTCCTTCGAAACGAGGTGCTGTGGGTCAAAATCTGACACCGGAGCTCCAAACTGTCAATTCACCGGACTGTCTGCATCATTCCCGCCGAGGAAGAGAAGATTCGTCCTCGAATCAGAACCGGTCTCCCCATCAGAAGAGTCGTCTGCATAAGGAATCGCTGACGAAGATGCTGGAGTCGCTGGTAGAGTTCCCGCTAGAAGTTGTAAGGAAGGAAAGCCTTGCGGGTTTTTCTTTTGAATTTCTCCCAGCTGCGGACTTTATCCTTGCCTTCACGCGCGCGGTTCTTCTTCACCTGTTGCCACCAAGCCTGTGCCCTACCGCGTAGGTGAATGGTGACTAATGTGACCCTTATCTCCTCAGGAACTTCCTTGAAGTCCAGGACTTCTTCAATCTGGGATAACCAATCGATAAGTGCCTCTGCCTTAAGGCTGCCATCAAAGTCCGGGATGTCTATCTTGAATCCAAGCTCCCAGCGGCGGGTGTGAGAAGTATTCTGGTCGATCCCCTCCCCAAAAGGGTTATCCATACCCTCACCCTTTGTGCCTTGTTGCCTGGCGTTCAGATCAGCCATCTGACGGGTTAGATCGGCTACCTGACGGCGTAGGTCAGCAACTTCACGATCATCTAAATCACTTGTATCTCTAGTCACTGCAGCGCCACCGCGACGGCTGGTTCTTCCTCGCACCATCTCGCAGGATTGTCTGTGTCTGATACCACTATGATTCAGAGTGAAACGCAGTGGAAGCCATAAGGGAATAAAACCCTAATTTTTTATTAATAAAAAATAACTCCCCTAACAATGAATAGAAGATAGGTTTATATAGAGTTCAAGCAAAACCCTAAAACTAAAAATATGAAAATTACGAAAATAGCCTAAAGTATTAAAATTGCAAAAAAAGAGGATAGATGAGCCCGAATGCCTAAAATAGCCCATAGCTCACGAGCAAAACTCGTGACTTGCGTTCGTGACGTCGTTTCCTTCGAAACAAGGTACTGTGGGTCAAAATCTGACACCGGAGCTTCAAACTGTCAATTCACCGGACTGTCTGCATCAACGAACAGGCGGACTCATAAGTCTTCAAAGTATCAAATGAAGAGCGCGACCCAAGCGCACTAAACACAAAGGAGCTGAGCAATATACCATTGCTCGACGCACTAGGAGCATGGTTTTCGAGTACTCGATATTATGGCAATGTCGACGCACGAGTAACAGGACACCAATGCATCAAACAGAGGCTCGAATATGTTGAGGAGACATCACGACTGTCCCACAACGCCAAAAAAGATTTGCTCGAAATAAGCTTATGAAGGAGAAAAGTCTTGTTCCACTACAATCCCGAAAACGAAGCCTTGCTTACCGGAGTGGTGGAAATGGAAATAAATAACGACGACGAGACAGAGGGAACAAATGACTGCCACGAGACTGAGGGAGGACGATGAGAGTAAAAAAGACGAATGAAACAAATGGTGACGACGTCATCGATAGAAGAAGAATCTGGAAAAACTATAAACGTTTCCTTGCATCGCGACTCAGACGTTAAAGTCTTAAAAGAAAAAAAACTGACCGGACAGTTGCACAGACACCACTACCTTCACCACATGGCGGTGGTGGTCGGAGGACAAACCGTGATAATCAGGAGGCATCGCCGACAAATAAAGAAAGAGATAGAATCACAACGGTTGACAGACACAGTTTAAGCAGAATTCGGAGTTGGGTTCTCAAATCTAGAGAAAGAGCCGCTAGAACTACAATCTAAATGCAAGTTAACATTTCAAAAAAACAAAGTAAAAAAAATAACTAGTTTTCAATTTTCAATTATTTTTAGGTACCACGCATATTCGCTAAAAATATTAATCATAGAAGATATTATACAAAAATAGTAGTTGAAACAATAGCAGTATGAACTAAGAGTCTCTCATATTTTAGATAACTATGGAGAGGATTTTAATACTCTATTAAGATAGTTATTTTGTTAGATAATAAAAAAATAGAATTATAAAAAGGAGGTAACCGCGTAGGTAAATATACACTACCAAATTAAAATCTGTAAATAAAATCGGTAAATATACGGTATCTTTTACCTAAACGGTTCGGAAACTTTTTTTTAATAAAAAGTAGATATATTTGCTAAATAATGAGACATTAGGATCCTCTCCAAATATTTCGCATCATACAGCATTTTTATAAACAAATTTAATATAATTGTAAGTCAGAATAAAGTTTTAAATAAACAAATTAAAATATTTATTTAAGATACTTTAATATCATAACTGGTAGTTAGTTTCGGCGGATTGTGATATTAAATTATTAAAAGTTGGTTATTAATTAATATTTATAATTATCTTGAATTATTCTAAGAAAAAAAATAAAAATCTTCTTTAAATCTTCTTGTATATATTTTCATTTAAAAAAAAAAATTATTTATCAAATTATAACAATCTTAATATATTCATCTTATTAATTATCTTATTAATTTCGTTGGTCAAATTTTATTTTCTAAATTAAAAAAAATATCTTTATTTATTTATATCTTAGTACATGTTTGGTCGTAAAAATCGTGAATTACCGAAAGGTTTATGAATCGTTAGAAGCATTAGATATATATATTATGTACGAAAGCATCTACAAATTATCTTTTCAAAGTAATTGTTTATGTGGATTCTTTGTAGAAGATAAACCAAATTTTTTTACAAAAATAAAATATTTATTTTCTAATTTAAAAGATAAAAGGATTCGATCAAACAAAAGCCAAAATTTTTCGGTAAAATTACATAAATAATAAAACTATATTTATTGAATATAATTATGATTTCGAACAAAACTAAATTAAAAAAATTTAAAAATACAACTTTACATAATAATTTTGATTTTTATTTTAAAAATCTCATAAATAAATTAGCGCATTGTTGTCTCGCTTGACTTTCTTAACATACTCACAATCGATTTGAAATTTTGTACCATCAAGTGTAGATCTTGACAATATAGTTAATTTTTTAATCAATGAGTAAAACTTTTAAAAAGAAAGATTATTAAATATTTTTTGTGTTTTGTCACAATCGATTTGAAATTTTGTACCATCAACTGTAGATCTTGACAATATAGTTAATTTTTTAATCAATGAGTAAAACTTTTAAAAAGAAAAATTATTAAATATTTCTTGTGTTTTGTCTTGATTATTAACAAGCACCATATCTCATAATAGGTTTTTATCGATTAACCAAATATAAAAAAGTTAAACTTAACAAAAACAGTTAATATAATATTAAATTTATCTAATATTATATCTATATAAATTAAAAAAATATAACTTCAAATTAATATTGGTAACTTGTAAGTTCAAAAAATATACACTAAAATTTTGAAGAAATGTAAAGATCCGATTATATTTCAAAAAGAAAAACGTCTATAAGAATATCATTTTTACTAAACATAATGATATTAAAAAAACTAAAATTATGAAATATAGTTATTATTTCAGATAAAAATATCATTTTATATTAGATCACGTTATAAATTACCGTATTAAATATAGTTGCAACAATAGTTATACTCCTAAAATAAACACAGGTTGCAACAATAGTTGTACTCCTAAAATAAACACAGGTTTTATTCAACTTTTCTCTATATACAAATGCAAATCAACATTAAAATCTTGTTTTCTACGACAAATTTACTTTAATATCAGTTCATAAATAATTTAATTTGAATATTTTTATTTTTTTTCTCTTTAACATGAAAATTATTTTTACTAGGAAAGTTCTAAATTAAATTTGGGTTCGTTTATGGGTAGTTTTTAAGATGGATTGATATTTTATAATATCGAAAATGAGTTTTAACCCATATATGAGTTATTCAATCCATTCAATTATGGTGTGGATAATTATCACCTAAGGGTAGACTCGTAATTTGTCTGGTGTTTTAAGGAAGTATGTGGATATTTAATGTTTAGTGTAGAGAGTAGAGAGATAATTAAGCTGGTTGCTAGCAGTTAATTCTCATTACCCACACTTAATGCAGGTGGTTGACTATTTATACCCTGATGTTTGGGCCCTTATGGGCTTTCGGGTCATGTTTAATGGATCCGGGTCATGTTCAAAGACCCATGAGCTCTAAGTAAGAGAGCAAACAGCTTAGTCAAGAAGTGTTTAGGTTTTTTAGTACTTTTGTCATAGTTCGAACAGTCCTATGGTCAGAGTGTTCGAAGTGATCTGTCCGGTTCGTGTGACCTGTCCGGTCCGGAGGCCTTGGACCGATCTGTCCTTGTCCGGGGAGCATGCAGAATTCAGACTCATCAGGAGCCCCTTTTTTAGGTGTTTGTGCAAATATTCTTGTCAAAAACCTGAAAAACAGTCCGACATCAGGGGTAGTTTTAATCCGGACAGGTCTGTCAATTTGAGCTATAGGTTTATCCGGACAGATAAAGCTTCACGAATTCAAAACGGTTTTTGCCAGAGTTCGTGGGACACGTGTCACTTTCTGATTGGTTGCTTCAGCCGTTTTTCACCTTGAATTTCGAACCCACCTTCTTCGAAAAGAAACCTCTTTAATTACAGGTGGTGACATCAGCGCCGTCTTTTAATCATTGCCAAACTTTTCGAATTCTCCTAAGAATCAACTTCCTTTTTCAGATTTACTATAAATACAAACTCATTTCTACTGTTTTACCATCTCCTTCAAATTTACTTCTGCAAAAACTCTCAAAGCTTTCTCTCTTTAAAGAAAAAACTTAGTTCAATAGTTTATGTTTACAACAAGGACTGCTCTGATAAAAGGTGGGTGGCTCAACCTTTCTGAGTTCGAGAAGGCACAAAAAGTCGAGAAGGAAAGACGAATCGCAGCAGGGTTACCTACTTCGCCTGTCGATAGACCAATCACCTCTGCTACCGAGTCAGACCAAGGCTCTTCTTCCTCCAAAGGCACTAAGCCTAGAAAATTATTTCAAACTAACCTCTCCCCCATAATCTCTGGTTCCTCAGTTCAGGAATCGGAGCCTGCTGTTGAGCCAGCAGTTACAGATACTAGCCTAAAAAATCCCTCTCCCTTTATTGCAATGGGATCAGATACGGAGCACTCTCCTGAGAAGCTGGTCGACAGGAGGAAAGGTCGGTTGGTTAAAGGCCAGGGGTCTAAAAACACCCCCTCAAGGTCGGGGGAAAGGGATAGCAGCACTAGATCAGAGGTGCCTATTAGAGCCCCCAAGGACAGGCTTTCCAGACTGGAGGGCTCCAATCCAAATCTTCAACAGGAGTCTTCTGTTCCAGACACTCTACCGGAGAGCAAAAATCAAAGGGGTACTGAGGCCCATCAGTCCGGAGACAAGGCTGAGTCAAGTTTGAACCCTCCCCTCACCACAGCTGCTGAAATCCCTTCAAAAATTATGGAGGAAGTGATGGAGGACTCAGTCGAAGAGGCCCCATTTGAGTCTGAGCCCTCCGGTCAGACCAGCAAAGAGATAGTTGCCAAGAAGGATAAGGGCAAGGAGAAATTGTACTTGAGGCATCCAGATCTGCCGGAGAGCCTGGAAGGAAGAGTGGGGCCTTGTTTTCACAAGGTCAGCGTTAATTACCTTCTCTCCTTACAAAAAATCAACTACACATTCATCCACACTGCTGAGCTGGGCAGGATGCGTACGAAGTGGGGCATACCAGAAAATGTAAAGATCAGGATTCCTATACACCCGGAGACTCCTATAGATTGCAAGTTAAGCGAAGTGGTCATATTCACGGAGTTATTCAACTGGGGGCTCAGGTTCCCATTAGATCCAGAGATCGTGAGATATTTCCACCTGATCAAACTCTATCCGAGCCAGCTGAGCCCCAACGCTTGGTATACCCTTATGTCATGCATCATGGCATCAAGGTTGTCCGGGATCCCTCTGCCCATGGAGGATTTTACTGCAGTGGCAAGCCTCTGTAGAAACCACCACATCCCCTTCTACCACTTTAACATGGGGGATGAATTCAAGGCAGTGGATGATTTGTTGGAGGCAGAGAGGAATTGGAGGACCCAGTTCCAATTTGTCAGTGGTGCCTGGGAGAATGGCAAGAAGATAAAATCCAGAGAGAACCCAAGCCTCCTCAGAAGCAGACGGAGGAGTGACCGTAAGTATCTTGCCTTTATATTTTTGTCTCTCTTATCTTTTCTTTTTAGACTTAGTTTATACTAATTTGTCTTACTTTTGTCTTAGCAGAACTGCCCAAGAAGTTTAGTGACTACTTGAAAGCCGGACAGGTTACTTGTGGCAAGATTAATGCTTGGGCTGCTGAGGAATGGGGGAACCGATTCCACACTGCTTTCACTAGTGGAAACTTGGCAAGGTCTCACCTGTGGAACACAACAGGTCGGAGAGACTTGACCTGGGAGGAGCTCACCACCCAGCCTTCTTCGAACGTTGTGCTTAAGAGGACCCGTGAACCAGATGGGACACTCTTCCTGCCAGGTCGGGCCAAAGCCCCGAGCAAGATGAAAGGCAAGAAGAAGAAGGGCAAAAAGGTGGTGGGTGATGCTAACCCTCCTGATGCAGAGAAGGATGCTCCAACAGATCCGGAGAGGCCAGCCCAGAGCCAAATTGATGCTGCTCTCCTGGAAGTGGTGGAGCAAGAGACTGAGAAACAAGAAGCGAACCTCCCAAAACCTCCAAGGGCTTCTAAGAGGAATCATAAACAGGGAAGCGAAGGCATAGACCGGGAGGCTAAGAAGAAGAAAACGTCTAAGGGAGACGAGCTTTCCCTCCGGGCTCCGGAGCCTTCTGTCCATGCTGACCCTGCTGACCCAACGCATGCCGAGGAGATTCTGGGCGACTTTCATACTGATGAGGTTGAGGGGGGAGATATCAACATCGATGGAGTTGACATCACCGATCTTGGTGAGCTTGGTGAATACTTCCTCAATCTCCCCAGAGATGACTTTGACGGGCCTTACCTTCCTCCAAGCACCTCCAACACGGTCACTTTTAATGGTAAGACTTTTAGTGTTTCTAGTGAAAGGGATGCTATAGCCCACTCCTTGTTAAGCAATGTGCAGCTTGTACTTGCGTTGGAGAGACAAGTTCGGAGCCAAGCTGATATCATTAAAGATCTCAAGTCTGACAAAGAGAAGCTGTCCGACGACCTTCGCACTGCCACTTCCAATGCTGACATATTAAAGGAAGAAAACGAGGAGTTGAAGAGAGACCAGAAGGCAAACACTACAAAAGTCGCCACTTTAGAGGAAACCATTAAAGACCTCCGGGAGAAACTGTCCGGTCTGGAGAAAGACCTTGCTACCTCAAAGGAAGAAACCAAGGCAAAGGACAAAATCATCACCAACTTAACTACTAACAAGATTGCTCTTGAGAATGCAGTGTCCAAGGCTGCCGAGGAGAAAAATACTTTGTTACAGGAGCAGGAGGCCAAGATCAATTCTTATGCCAACCAGATGATCAAAAGCGAAGAGCAGCTGCTTGCCAAGGTGAGGTCTGACATGGTTCTACTTTTCCATGAAAAGTTTCTGAAGAAGAACCTAGGGGACTTATGACTTCATGTTGAACCTGAAGATCTCCCCTACCACACGATGGCCGAAGGCGACAGGTATGGCTACTCTAGTGATTCCTCAGATAATGAAGAACACTCCGGGGAGAAAATTGACGAAGAGAAAGACGATCCTAAGGGAAAGAAGGTAGATGAAGGTGAGCCATCTTCAAAGGCTCAACCTTAACTATGATTTACTTTGTTTACTTTTTATTCAGACTAAAGTCCTTGGAAGGCCAAGGCATTCTTTTTGTAATTGTGTCCGGTATCTGACCGGATAGGTTTTTTGTTCTTACTTTGACTATTCAAAAGTCCTTGGAAGGCCAAGGCACTTTAAGTTATTTCAATGAATGTTTCTGGTTTGCACAAATCCCATCTTCTTTTATTGTTTGCGCTAATTTTGATAGCTAGAGTTTAAATAGCCTTTAGTTATTTCATAGTGAGAATGTTTAAGTCATCCGGCTAGAGTTTAAATAGCCCTTAGTTATTTCATAGTGAGAATGTTTAAGTCCTCCGACTAGAGTTTAAATAGCCCTTAATTATTTCAATTTGGATAGTATGACAAGGGATAAAACTTTAAAATACTTAGAAAATTTATAAGAAGGCATCAAATTTTATTTAAAAGCCCGTACACCTGATAAAAACCTCCCCGTGCCACCAGGAAGGAAAGAGTATGCCCCCAAATATTTACATGGATGTTTAAACAAGTAAATATTTACACAAACGCTACTCCAAGTACATCTGGAGATGCTCGATATTCCAAGGATGAGTCAAAACCCTTCCATCTTTGTCTTCCAACCAATATGTTCCAGGTTTAAGCCTTTTAACCACCGTATATGGTCCTTCCCAAGTCGGAGCCAATTTGCCGAACAGCTTTTCTTTAGTGTGCAAGAAGACTTTCCTTAATACCTTGTCCCCCGGTTGGAAGTCTCTTCTTTTAACTTTAGAGGCAAATCTGCTTCTCATCAAACCCTGATAGTGTGTAGCTCTAAGATGAGCTTTAACTCGTCTTTCATCTGTTAGGTCAAGCTGACCTCTGATTGCCACCTCGTTAGCATGTTCGGAGAAGTTGTGAACACGAAATGATGGCAGAGTTGCTTCTATGGGAGCTACTGCATCCATCCCATAGACCAAAGCAAAGGGTGACTCTTGTGTTGCAGCCCCAGGTGTTGTCCGGTAGGCCCACAAGATCTCTTGTAAATAGCTAGGCCACTTTCCAGCAGCCCCTTCCAAATTCTTCTTTAAACCGGACAATATAGTTCTGTTAGCCACTTCGACTTGCCCATTTGCTTGTGGGTGAAAAGGTAAAGAGAAACAATCTTGTATACCCCTTGAGGCACAAAAGCTCTCCATTTCCCTGTTGTCAAACTGTGGCCCATTATCTGTTGTTATCTTTCATGGGACACCAAATCTGCAACAGATGTTGGATAAAATGAATTTTATAACAGCCTTTGATGTTGTTCATGCTAGAGGGGCTACCTCAATCCATTTCGAAAAATAATCTATAGCAACTATTATTGTTTTGCGCCCTCCGGAGGCCATAGGGAGAGGCCCTACTAAATCCAATCCCCATCGAGCAAAATGAATTGGCTCAGAGATTGACTCTAAGGGAATGGCTGGGACATGAATTTCATTGCTGTACCTTTGGCAGGGGTCACACCTTCTTACTAACTCCTTAGCATCTTTCATGATAGATGGCCAATAGTAACCGGACAGCAAAACTCTTCTTGTTAAAGCCCTGAATTCACAATGGGCTGATCCCTCACCATCATGCAATTCGGAGAGGACTACTTGAGAGTCTTCATTCCCCAAGCAACGCAAGAGAGGTTTACTGTAAGACTTTTTATACAAAACGTCTCTCAACATGATGAAACCACGAGCCTTGTGTTTCAATGTTCTGGCTAGTGACTTATCCGGAGGCACGATTCCATCGGAGAGGTATTGTAAGAGAGGAAACCTCCAGTCTTGTGGTTGTTTTACTTGTACCTCAAAAATCTGCTCTTCCTTACCCAAACTAAGTTGAATGGAGGGGCTTTCTAGCACATGGATCCATGGATAGGACTCCGTATATGCTATGGTTTCCAATGAGTCTGCTAGCTCATTCTCTGTCCGGGGTATGTGCTCATAAACAACACTTTTAAACTTGAGTGCTTCATTTTTGAGGAGGAGTAAATATTTCACAAGCTGCTCCTTTTTAGCCTCAGATTGCCCAAGAGCATGGTGGATAAGAAGCTGGGAGTCACTTAGTAGCCTGACTCTCTTAGCCCCACACATGAATGCTAATTTTAACCCAGCTATAGCTGCTTCGTATTCGGACTCATTGTTAGATGCCCTGAAAGCAAAACAAATAGCTTGGTACATTTTGTCACCATATGGAGAAGTCAAACATACCCCTGCACCACATCCCATAGTGCTAGATCCACCATCTGTTCGAACAACCCATACTTTTTTTATCTTTCATGTCAGTAGTTTGCTCTGAATCCCTATCGGAGTGAAATTCAACCATAAAGTCAGCCACAGCTTGGGCCTTGACTGCTGTTCGAGGAGCAAAGTCTATGTCGAAGTCCCCCAATTCAACTGACCATTTGGTCATTCTACTTGAAATGTCTGTATTTGGAGGACATTCTTCAGAGGAAAAGAAGTCCGGACGATAATAGGATGAGCTTGGAAGTAAGGCCTCATCTTTCTTGCAGCTATCACCAAAGCTAAGGCCAACTTTTCAAGTTTCAAGTAACGCCTTTCTGCATCTATTAAGCTTTTACTGATGTAGTACACTGGATGAGGATGACCATCGACCTCCCTTACCAATACAGCACTGATAGCACAACTTGAAACTGCCAAATATACGAAGAGCGTTTCCCCATCAACTCGTTTAAACAAAGTTTTGGGGGAGGACAGGTGTTTTTTGATCTCATTAAAAGCCTCATCACATTGTGAGGTCCACTCAAATCCCTTTGCACCCTTCAAAGTTTGAAAGAACGGGGCACACCTGTCCGAAGACCTTGAGATGAATCTGTTTAAGGCAGCTAACCTCCCCGTCAACCGTTGTACTTCTTTAATGTTTCGAGGTGGCTCCATCTGGAACAGAGCATTGAGTTGGTCCGGATCGGGCTGTATCCCATGCTCACTTATAATATAGCCCAGAAACTTCTCGGACTGCACTCCGAACACACATTTTTCTGGGTTTAATTTCAAATTGACCTTTACCAAGTTGGTAAAAGTTTCCTGGAGGTCTGCCAAGTGCAATTGTTCATCCACACTTTTCACCATCATGTCATCGATGTACACCTCCATGTTTCTACCGATTTGGTTGGCAAAGGCTTTATTCACCAATCTCTGATACGTAGCCCCAGCATTTTTCAACCCAAATGGCATCACCTTGTAGCAATGAAGACCCCTATCAGTGATAAAGGTGGTATGATCTTGATCCTTCGGATCCACTTGTATTTGATTGTATCCGGAGAAGGCGTCCATGAAGGATATCAGTTTGTTTCCAGAAGTGGAATCTACCAGTTGGTCAATCCGGGGGACTGGATACAAGTCTTTCAGGAAAGCTCTATTGAGATCTGTGAAGTCAATGCACATGCGCCACTTTCCATTCTTATTTTTCACTAAGACTGGATTGGCAATCCACAAAGGATATTGAGACTCCTTAATATGCCCCATCTTTGTGAGCCTGTCAACCTCTTGTATAATGACATCAGCCTTTTCCTTGGAGAAAGCCCTTCTCTTTTGAACCACTGGTGCTATATCTTTCCGGACGGCTAAGTGATGTGATATTACCTCTGCTGGAACCCCAGTAACATCAGCATTGCACCAAGCAAAAACGTGCTGATGGTTCTTCAAAAATTTTAACATTTCATTTTTCAAAACGGGTGGCATCTTGGACCATATCTTGACATTCTTCCCTTCTTCTAAACAGTGTGTCTCTACCTCTTCGACCGGTATCAACACTCCAGGGGTCTCTCTGGGGTCATCAATTTCACCCTCACCCCCAGAAAGCCCCTCAAACTGCTATTGCTCGTTGATGCGAACTGCCCCCAGCGTTCGGGGAGCCAAGGCAGTAGCATAACATTCCCTTGCAATCTTTTGACTGCTCCGGACAACTCCCACCTGTCCCTGAACAACATATTTCAAGCACTGATGGACTGTTGAAGCCACCGCATGCATCCTAGAGAGCCAAGAACTCCCTAAAATAGCATTATAGCAGGTGGGACAATCCACCACGATAAAGAGTATCCTGACCATTTTCTTGAAAGGGCCCTTGCCCAATAGAACTTCCTCTTCGAACTCTTCGATCACATCTGGTGAGCTGTCTGTAAAGCCCACAATTGATCTGTCCGAACTCTGTATTACAGCTGGATTTTTCATTCTCTTGTATGTGGTTAAGAAAATGATATTGGCTGAGCTTCCAGTATCCACTAGAATCCGCCTTATGTCGTTGCCCCCAATAGATGCTCCTATGACAACAGCATCCTCATGAGGGCCAGCAATATCTCCTAAATCATCTTCATCAAAAACAATGAAGAGGAAATAATTTTGTGACTGGTAGGAGGTCATGCCTCCTTCTAGCTGGGTGGCTAAAGTATGCACGTTCCTCTTCCTCGAAGAAGCAGTAGGAGCTGTCATTGTATCCCCTCCGAAAACCGTAAGGGACTCGAAAAACTTAATGAGTCCGGAGACCGTTCTAGCACGCTCTTCAATGGCACCCACTCTGTTTCGAGTTGGATCAGGATCCAAGTACTCAGATTCCACATCAAACCTTTCAATTATAACATTGGCTCCCTCCGGAGCAGCATTACTTGGGCCAACCCGGTGTGTATTGTCAAGCCTGTTACCTCCTCTTCTTTTGACATAAGCCCCCAACTTTCCCCTCTCAATCAAGTTCTGAACTTCTTGTTTCAAGGCTATACAATTATCAGGGGTATGGCCAGTGTCATTGTGATACTGGCAAAAAGAGTTATTATGATGCTCCCTTGGAGACTGCAGTGCGGCTGGTCTTCTATAGTGCACTTCTTCTTTTGTTTTATCATAAATGGTGGCCACACTTTCTTTCAATTATGCGAACCACTCCGGTTGAACCCAAGGCCCTCTCTTGTTTCTGGATTGCTGACTCTAAGCAGGAGCAGCTGGCTGAGACTGAGCTTTGGCCCTACCATGGCCCTGTCCGGTCTCTTTTGCTTTGTTCCCGGACTGATTCTGATTTGGATTTGGTGCCACCGGGGTGGATTTCCCCTGCTTGTGCACCCTGGTTTTCTTTGTTTCATCGACGTTAATCTATTTTCCAACCTGATTCAGCAACCCTTCCCATGTCATGGCCTTCTTTCTGGTCACAGAATCAGCTAAATTGCATGGGTTCAAACCTTGCCTCAAGGATGCTATTGCCACTTGCTCGAAGCAATCAGCCAACCCATTATTGGTGTTCACAAAACGACTTATATATTCTTTCAAGGACTCATTTGGTTCCTGGGCACAATGGATTATTGTGTCTCCATTGCCCTTTAACTCTTTACTCCCTACGAACTGCCTCCAAAAGGCTACCCAAAAAGTATCGAAAGTCTTGATACAACCCTGAGGTAGGCTGTTGTACCACTTCAGAGCACTCCCCGAAAAGGATTGGGAGAATGCTCTGCAGAGTAGCTTATCATCGTCATCAAAGTTCATCATGAAGTTTTTAAATTGTTCCAAATGGTTGTCCGGATCAGTACTACCATCGTACTTTTCCATTTTGGTGCTATCGAACCTCTTAGGGAGGTTACCGGAGAGAATTTTAGAGGATAATAGAGATTGCCTCCAATTCCTGCCACGACTGAACACAGTATCCTCATTAGGAGTTGCAAAGATACCTGGCTCATCATGGAAAGCGAAAGGATCCATCAACATCCGGTCCAGATGCCTCCGGCTATGTGATGATCCTTTTCCAACATGTCTCTTCAATTTCCTATATCTATCCCTCTTTCTTGAATATGTTTTGATTTGCTTTTGCTTCTTTCTAGTTCGACCCTCATCACTGCTAGAGGATAAGGATTTTTCAACTCCCTCACTGTCCGAAGAGCTACCAGAAGATTCTGAGCTTGAGTTAGAACTCTCCACTGGCTTAGACCGGTGAGACTTTTTGGAGCTGGCATGAGTCTTTTTGGCACTTACATGATTCTTTGAAGGCTCATGCTCTCTGGGGTTATCGGTGTGATGAGCAACCGATGCTTTGGACTTTTCTTTCACGCCTATCTTAGCCTTTTCAGCCCTCAGAGCTTCTATTTCACCCTTTAGCCTATCGCGCTCTTCGATAGTGTACTCATCGTTTTCTCCCACCGCTTCGAGCAAAGCTGGTGGTACTTCTGGATTGTCCGGATTCATTCGGACATACTTTCTTTGATGGTTTTGAATGCTTGATTCAGGCACCCTCTTCTCCCACTGTGGTTGCCAATTTGGTGTGGATAATTATCACCTAAGGGTAGACTCGTAATTTGTCTGGTGTTTTAAGGAAGTATGTGGGTATTTAATGTTTAGTGTAGAGAGTAGAGAGATAATTAAGCTGGCTGCTAGCAGTTAATTCTCATTACCCACACTTAATGCAGGTGGTTGGGTATTTATACCCTGATGTTTGGGCCCTTATGGGCTTTCGGGTCATGTTTAATGGACCCGGGTCATGTTCAAAGACCCATGAGCTCTAAGTAAGAGAGCAAGCAGCTTAGTCAAGAAGTGTTTAGGTTTCTTAGTACTTTTGTCATAGTTCGAACAGTCCTATGGTCAGAGTGTTCGAAGTGATCTGTCCGGTTCGTGTGACTTGTCCGGTCCGGAGGCCTTGGACCGATCTGTCCTTGTCCGGGGAGCATGCAGAATTCGGACTCATCAAATTATGCTGGAATCAAACAAAAAAATAGAGAGCTTTGTATTATTCATGAGCAAGGTTGTGAGGAAGAATATGATGAATTTCTCCAGATATTGGCGAAATGATTCATTAATTTAAATTTATAACATAACTTATGAAATTTAGTATAATTACGTTGTGAAATATTGTATAGTTATGCATGTTTCGCAAATCACACAAGTGTTAGTTATTGTAGTTGCGAAACATAGTTATATACTTGCGAAACATAGTGTATTTAAATGTGAAATCACGCATGTCTTGTAAATATACTATGTTTCACAATATTTGTTTACTATGTTTCACAAATATCCAAAACAATTGGTTGGATTCTTGAAAATTATGCATTTTTTACGAGATTCTGGAAAATTCATTAAAAATCCACTCTTGAAAAAATATTATACATTAATTCACCAAATTTGTTATGGCAAATTTCATACGGATTTTACGACATAAGAGACGAATATAATTCATTATTTTTTTGAAGCTCTGATGAATTATTTTATATTAATTATAACCACTAATCCATTGGTTTTACCTAACCCATTTGTTGTTTTTGTGTTGTAGTATGAAAATTTTGGTTAAATATTATAATAAAAGGGAAACTATCACTATTTTACAACATAACCTACTAATACTATAGTCTATGACAATAGTATATACAAGTTATGAAACGTAATATAACTAATTTTTTAAAAATGTTATAGATATGTTGTGAAACATTGTAAACTGGAACCTGCGAAAAATAGACTTACACAAAGAAACTACTTTTGCTAATTTAAACATGTGCGTGTGTGTGTTTTAGCTAAGTTGGTTATATAAATATTATTCTTGTCAAATTATGGTTAAATTGATGGATCGTGTACTAGACGGGTTAAGAGAATAAATTTGATCATGACGTATGCTGAAGAAGTTGGTACTTATGCACCTCATGAACCGATAGATTATACTAATTTTCATCCGATTATGGAAACCCTAATGTGCCACTCTATATGTGAAGGCATCGTCTCTTGACCTGGATACCGTTGGTATTTCCGAGTATCAGAACACATACAACCTACTAAATATAGAAAGACGAGGTAATAATAAAACTAAATTTTATATTTTTAAAACATAGCATATTACTTTTGTAAAACATATCACTATATATTATATATCTTCATGCGAAACATGACAAATGTATATTCTGAAATATTATTTTACAAATCATTGAGCAAAATGATATTGTGAAACATCATATATTAAACTTCGAGCGTTAAATTTGTGAAACATATAAGTATGTATTCTTGCGATTTTTTTTGTTGTGCAATACTGTATATGGACTTACAAAACATGATATATTAAAGTTGCAAAACATATTCTAATGTATGTAATTTGTATTTTACTTATGTTGTAAAAAAAGCATTCACTTATACACTTGTTATACCAGTTTGAGATACGAGACTCTCAAACATCATAAGCGAGTACGGGTATATCTAAATATAAATTCATTTCGAAAGTTTATCAATCATTTTACTAATTCTAGTATGAACTCTTCAAATATCGAGGCATTCACAAAAAAATGCCATCCATAGACCAATATATTATATTTTTGATTTAGTGAAACGGCCATCACGTTAGATGATGTACAAGTTATTATACTATTAAAAGTCCACCGGTAATATTATGAAAGTTTTGGATAAATATCTCCAAAATAGATATTCATACTCGGGTTAGCAATCTGTTGGGTCCAGGGTACGAAGAATTATGTGATGATAGTAAGGAACAAAAATATGTTGCAGTCAGTTTGAATTATCTATGTAAAAACTTTAGCGGTCCTTAATACCACGATAACAACCCCGAATTTACCGATGACGATTTGACCCATGTGATGTGTGCGTATTTGTTGTATTTGTTCAGATGCATTATATTTTTTTTATAAAATAAAGATATACGTCAAGCCTAAGTATGTGCTCCTCTTTGATGACATTGATGGTATGAGATCATATTCATGTGATGTTTGCGGATTGGCGCATGTTTACCATCATTTAGTTGAAGTTTTGAAACACCTAACGAAGATTATATATGGTCTTTTAACTATGCTAGATAGGGGTGGCAAACAGGTCAATCCACGACCCACCAGACCCATTTAATAATTTTAAACAAGTTGCAGGTGTGGCAGGTTGCACGTCTGGCAGGTTACTCCTTATGCAGGTCTAACATGTAAACAAGTCTGTCAGGTTGTAGGTCTGGCAGGTAAACCCACACAGGTTACCCACCAGAAGACCCATTTAAATCACTGCTTATCAAGTATTTTATAATATTATTTAAAATTAATTTTTATGTGTTAATTAAGTCGAATTTCAATAATTGTGATATGTACAATATAAATAGAATAATTATGCTATTTATTGTATTTTAATCTAAATACTATATTATTTTGATCGAAATTCTATAATCAAAGCAACTATATGGTAAAAAATATAATTGAAATAATTATGCTATTTATTGTATTTTAATTTAAATACTATATTATTTTGATCGAAATTCTATAATCAAAGCAATTATATCGTAAAAAATATAATTGTAATATGTTTTTCATATTGTTTGATTATATTTTGATATTTAAGATATTTTATATAATATTAGGTAGATATTAAATAATATATATTATTAGACATCTAATTGTATTTTGATTTTAAATTATTATATTATTGAAAATATTTTTACTATAATTTTATTGTATGTCTTAACTATATTGAAATTCTATAATCAATGCATTTATATCTTAAACAAGATAATCTAATATGATTTTGATAAATATGTTATTTAATATTAGGTAGATATTATACATATTAGACATCTAATTGTATTTTGATTTTAAAATATTATATTATCGAAAATATTTTTACAATTATAAAATTAATAATTTGTATGTCTTAACTAATTCGAAATCTAATAATTAAAACATGTATATCGTAAACAAAATAATTGAATTGAATAAAAGAAACAATTTCCATTTATATTATATCTAATTTTATAGTTCGATATTTTAGACATTTTCGTTAATATTATGTAGATATTAAATAATATACACTTATAGACATCTAAATGTAATTTTATATTAAAATATTATATTATTTAAAATATTTATACGACTATAAAAAAATAATTTTTAAAATTCTATTATTTTATATATATATATATATATATATCATAAATAAAATACTTGTAATATTATTTTAATATTTTTGAATGAACTTGTATAGAATCGACCTATAGAAACAATGAATAATTATTGAAAATATTAAATTTAAGTATTAAAATATATATAATTAATTTTATATTATAAATAGATAATATATAATTAGAAATAAATAATTAACCATAATGTATATACATTATAAATTAACACAATAAATAAAATTTAAGTAGTTTTTTTGAAACGGCCAAATAATTTAATGAACAATTAGTATATTATTATTTAAACATTTTTATTACCGGAAAACAAAAGAATTGTTAATATTATATAATTTTGATAATTTAAAATTAATAATTTTTTATTTTATTAGTTTGTATAATAAAATCAAATTAATTTATTGATTTTTTTTAAATAATTGAAGTTTTTCTAATCGTTAAGCATTTATTAAAAATACGCTTATAATCAATTGAATTGCATGTATGGTTTTTTTTAAAAATACATCTGAATATATTTGGTTGATATTAAATTGTTTATTTTTATTTTTACAAAAAAGCATAACATTATCGTTTAAAAAGGTTAATTATAAATTAAATTTTAATTTTTTAAATAATAAAAAAAACAAAAACTTAAATTTGAATGAATATGTTAATATTTTAATATTTATATATAAAAATCACAGTTTAAAAATAATATTTAATAAAACTAACTTAAATTTTAAATTTTAAATTATTTTGAAATTTTTTGGTCTAATTAATTTATAAATTTATAAATTACTTTTTCTTTGTTTTGATTGGACCATAGTAACATTTCAATATAATAGTTAATTTCAATTTAATAATTAATGTTTTTCAAATTTATTAACTATTAAT
Source organism: Limnanthes douglasii subsp. nivea (assembly GCA_036936605.1). NCBI lineage: Eukaryota > Viridiplantae > Streptophyta > Magnoliopsida > Brassicales > Limnanthaceae > Limnanthes > Limnanthes douglasii. Next base: position 20,096,986 of record JAUPFV010000001.1, on the reverse strand, counting down.
TATAATATTTTCTAACAGTGTATGGTGTATAAACAAAAGAAAGGGTACTTACGTTTTTATCAAAATCGTATTGATGTTATTATTACTTTTCTTAAAACTAGGCTAATTATTAGATAAAAAGAATAGTAAAATTATTGTTTTAAGCATTGGGGTATTAGATCTAACTCTTGTTTCACCGCATAACAAATTGAAGAGCTTTTCTTCTTCAGATAGGTTGGTATTTCTAATAACAGGTTTGTATACGTTTGGGTATACTCTTTGATTGAACCCGTTTTCGAAGGTATTTTGATTTGGCTCTTGCTTTGTAAGCCGCATTAACATGGTAAAAATACTTTTTAAGATCATTTTTAAAGTCTGGCCAATTATTAATGGTAGCCATACCTTGTCGGACTTCTTCGCTCCAGAGTCTCCACCATGCTAAGGCATTGTCAGTGAGAAATATTGTTGCTCTTTCAATTTTCTTCAAGTTGTCTACATATCGAGGTGTTTGAAATATCTTTCATTTCTCCGTATGAATATATCGATTTCTTTTGCATCTCTCTTCCCATCACAAGGATTTGGCTTTGGAGCGTCTTCCCTTGTGATTTTGCTCGTCCCACCATTGATTGCAACTTTTTTGCATAACATTATCTCGGCACTAAAATCCTCCGAAGTTTCCTTGAGTGTTGTTGATTCATGCTCGATTTATGTTAACATTGATAAGGGAGTAATTCGCCGATCTTAGTAGGAAAGGAGTCAATTGTAAATAGAAGAAAATGAATATACCTATTATTGTATTTATTGTTTATTAGAGGGAGATTCGTAAACAAAGTATTTTGTAAAGGACTAAAGGTGAAATAAAGCAAGACCACCAAGGACCTAATCGGGCCCACTCTTCCCCACTATAAAAGGGGAACCTATTATTCTTGGTAGAGGGGACAATTCATTATTATATTCTCTTTCTACTTTCTCCCTCTCCATTTTAAGCTTTAGTCACATCAAGTCCAAGACCCAATATTCTTCTTTCTTGTCATTTATTCTCTCATCATTGGCGCCGTCTGTGGGAACACGTGATACCAAAACGGAATATTTTTCTTTGAAAATCGCGATCTGAGCTTAAAGAATGAATGACGAAGCAGGCAGAGAGAGGGTCGGGAGAGAAGTGGCCCGAGCCGTTTCGCTGTGCGAAGGTGAGGAAGCTCCGGGTCGGGAGTACTACACACAGGGTCGGGACAAGCGGTCGACCCTCATCATGACCAGGAGACAGCTAATGAAAGACATCGCAAAACTAAATGCCGAAAAGGAGCGGGCGCTGGATGATAAAAGAACTCGGGAAGGCAAGGGCAAAGAACCGGTCATAGACAACCACGGCGAAGGATACCCGACTATTAACCATCGTATCGATGCCCGACCTGTTCGATATTATCGGGAGTCTCGCCCAGAGGACATACAGGATGGAAGAACGAAGCAATACCCAAAGGATAACCGGGGGACCTCTGCTGATTATTCTTCGGATGACTCGTCGGGAAGAGAGTACCGGCGTAAGGAAATGATAAACAAACGCGCGCAGAAAAGAAATTCTCGACGGAATAGGGCACCCCGTTCTGACTCTCCCAAGTTCAAAAAGGGTAGCGCTGAGAAGAGAACGCCGTTGTCGTTCGAAAAAGAAGAGATGCAAACAGGCAGCGGAGAAGAGCGGGTAGTCCTACCTCAGGTCCAGTGGCAACCATCAAATAGTCAGACCCAGGGGTACCGTGTCAGTAGCCAGTTCATCAACCCAGGAGATGAAGGTCTATACGGGATTCAGACTGAGGGACTCGGAGGCGGAGCATTAGGATTCAGAATGAATTGGAGAGCATCACCGCTGTCCGACGAAATATTATCGGGACATCCACCGAAGAGGTTTGATATTTCCAAATTAGAGCAGTATGACGGTAAGAGGGATCCATATAATCATTTGGAAGCCTTCAAGAACTTTATGCTGAGTTTCAATAATGACGATAAGCTATTATGCCGGGCGTTTTCAATGACCTTCAGGGATCGGGCGTCCAAGTGGTACAACCGGCTACCACAGGGTTGTATTAAAAACTTCGGGATGTTCTGGATGATGTTCCGTCAGCACTTTGCGGGAAGAAAAAGTTTCCGGGCCAATGGAGATCCGATCATGAACTGTAAGCAGAGGCTAGGAGAGAGCCTCAGGGATTACACCAGGTGTTTCATTGATGCTAAGACCGACCTGGATCATTGCGAAGAGAACGTGGCATTAACAGCGTATCGCTTAGGGTTGCTTCGAGGACCGATGAAGCAAGCGGTTACTAAAAAGCAAGCTTTTACTTTTTCCGCCCTTCTGGCTCAGGTGGAAAAGCAGATACTGATAGAAGAAACCGAGGCGTCTGAATTGGCTGCGCAAATTCAACAAAGCGTGTAAGCGTCGGTCGTTATAAAACAGGGGACTCAATCTAGCTACGCTCAACACGTCCAACCAGTCAACACAATACCACCGACCCAGTCCTTACCAATCAAACCTTTGGCTTCCTAGAGCCAAAAAGCAAAGCAGATGAACCAAGTGGTTTCACGACCCATGTCTAATAAATGGATCCGACCTGCTTATTTTGCTGACTCGACAGAATGCGTGTCTTCGATCTATGAAAAGACTAAGAGAAACGGGATGTATCGGAGGCCTTTCCCCATACCAACGCCTCGAGAGCACAGGAACAACCGGTATTGTCGCTACCATGAAGACGTGGGTCACGATACTAAGGATTGGATTGCTCTCAAAAAAGAGGTACAGATGTTGATAGAGAACGGAAACCTACTCGAGTATGTGAAAAAGAAAGTGCAGCAGGGCGCAGCTTCGAAAGAAATCGTGACGATGCCGAAGTCTGAGACAACCATGACGATTTCCGAAGTAACCTACCCTTTTGATGTCTCCATCGAGTATCTCGACCCGGATGTAAATCGTAACCTCATCGGGGTCATCGAAGAGGAAGCTGCGGAAAGTAGCGGGAACGTAAGAAATCTTTGTCAATTTTTTGAATCATTGACTATTTTTGGGGGTGATTCTATGACAGGGATCACGCAGTCCTCCAAAAAGCGACATATTTTGAACCTGGCTACTCAGTTGGAAGCTCGGTCCTATCCCCATTCAAAAGGCGTCCATTCACCGATTCAGTATTTCGACGACGATGACATGAGAGATATAGCCGGCCCTCATGAAGACGCCGTCGTTATTGGGGCGGCCATTACGGGGGAGGAGGTCTGACGCATCTTAGTAGACATCGGTATCTCAGCCAATATAACCTTTCCATCAACTTTCGCGAAGTTCAGGACGCCCCCGGTCATTACACGTTCGGATCGAACTATTGTAGGGTTTACAGGTTCGGCGGCAGACGTGGTTGGTGAGTTTGAAGGCATCGTTCAGCTGAGTCGCGGACCATTCGAAAAGGAGGTCACTGTTCTATTCGTCGTGGTAGACGCACCAGCCTCTTATAATGCTATCTTTGGCAGATCGTGGCTGTCGCAAATGCACGCGGTGTTATCCACGGTTCATCACTGTTTGAAGTACGTGGTCGGGAACAACGTGGGGGTAGTGCGAAGCAGCCAGAAAGCGGCGAGAGAATGTTACCGAGCGACTTTAGCACCAAAAAGGGAGCAAGAGATGGAGCAAGCGCGGGACTAGCAATTATTGGGACTTCCCTTGGGATCGCTACCCGTCGATGATCCCAGAGAAGCTCTCAGTTTTTTAACTACCGACGAAGAATGCGAAAAACACCAGTTTACCGAAGGAAAAGTTTTACGGATCAAAATCCAATTGTCACCAGGCTTCAAGAAACAGTTGTTATTATTGCTACAGGAGAATTTAGTTTTATTCGTGTGGTGTTCGAAGGACGTGACCGGAGTCCCGGAGAACCATGTGATTCACAAGCTAACCATCAACAAAAATGTCACACCCATTTCACAAAAGCGTCGGGCTTTTTCCCTAGAAAAGGCAGAAATCATTCTGAGAGAAGTTGAGAGAATGCTAAGCATCGGGCACATCAAAGAATCACGTTACCCACTTTGGACATCCAATCCCGTCCTGGTAAAAAAGAAGAACGGGAAATGGAGGATGTGTGTGGACTTTACCGACCTTAATCGAGCATGCCCGAAGGACCCCTTCCCGATGCCAAGAGTTGACCAGTTGGTGGATTCCACGTCAGGAAACAGGTTACTCTCTTTTATGGACGCGTATGCAGGCTACAACCAAATCAAATTGCACCCAGCGGATCAAGAAAACACAATATTTATCACGGGTCGAGGCTTCCATTGCTATAAGGTTATGCCGTTCGGGCTAAAAAACGCTGGAGCGACTTATCAAAGACTGGTTAACAAGACCTTCGACTGCCAGATAGGGAGGAATATGGAAGTTTACATCGATGACATGCTAGTGAAGAGTGGCACAGACGAGGACCATCTTGCCGATTTGAGGGAAACCTTTGATAATCTAAGAGGCATAAATCTCAAATTAAACCCAGAGAAATGCTCATTTGGGGTAAGGTCGGGCAAGTTCCTGGGATTCTTTGTTAGCGAAAAAGGGATCGAGGCTGACCCGACCCAATTACAAGTTCTTACCGACATGACAGCGCCTAAGAACATCAAGGAGGTCCAGATATTAACCGGCCGTCTCGCAGCCTTAAATTGATTTATCTCTCGTTCATCTGACAAGTGCGCTCATTTCTTTTAGGTTTTGAGAAAAACCAAGAATTTTGTTTGGACGCCGGCTTGCAGCGCAACCTTTTTGGGAATCAAAACCTATTTATAATCCCCGAACCTTCTAACGAAGCCCCTAACAGGAGAGACTCTTTTTCTTTACATAGCGGTTTCAGATTTTGCAGTAAGTGCGGCTCTGGTCAGTGAGTCGGGAACGGTCCCCAAAGCGGTATACTCTGTAAGCAAAAGCTTACTGGATGCGGAGACGCGGTATTTGAAGCTGGAGAAAATGGCCCTAGCTTTGGTGACCGCGGCACGAAAAATGCGGCCGTACTTTCAGGCCCACCCCATTGTCGTCCGCACCTCGTTTCCACTGGAGTACGCGCTCCAGCGGCCGGACATGTCAGGACGAATGTCTAAATGGTCGGTCGAGTTAGGCGATTTCGATATCAACTTTGAGCCACAAACAACTATCAAAGGCCAGACTCTGGCTGATTTTATAGTCGAATTCCATTCCAACCACCTGGGCCAAGACACGCTGCCTGAAGAAGACGAACTAGACGAGTGGGTTATCCGAACCGATGGTGGGTCAAACGTCAATGGATGCGGTGCGGGCGTACAAATAGTCACCCCAACAGGCATAAGTATGCATCATGCGATCCGATTTGGTTTTCCCACTTCTAACAACGAAGCTGAATATGAAGCTGCCCTGGCCGGTTTGCGACTAGCACAGGTTTGCGGAGCTACGCATGTGTGTCTTGTTAGTGATTCTCAACTTGATCAATCAAGCCTCGGGAGCGTCGGAAGCTAGAAAAGAACATCTGGTTCAGTACTTAGCAGCATTACGAGTGTTAGCCGCGTCGTTTGCCAAGGTAACGTATGAGCATGTCCCAAGAACCGAAAATATGGTAGCCGACTCTCTAGCATCGGCCTCTTGCTCAAGCAGTTACCCCTGGGTAATCGAACAAGAAAACCCGTCGATCATAAAGAGGAGAGAGCTGGATAATCGACCAGAAATTGCTTGTCAAGTGTCTTCAGTAACTATTTCGGATTGGCGAAGGGATATTATTGCTTTCTTGGCCGAAGGATTACTAACAGACGATACTATCTTGGCTCGGAAGATTCGAAACAAAGCTCGGGGCTACGTTTTATTGGGGGACATATTATATAAGAAGTCGTTTAGCAGACCTTTACTGAGATGCTTGGGAGTAAATGAGTCACAGATCATTGTATCCGAGTTACACGATGGAGAGGGCGCGACTCATTGTGGTTACAAAGCACTTATAAGAAGATTTTTTCTCGCCGGTTTTTATTGGCCAACGGTAACGGCTGATGCTCAGCAGATAGTAAAAACCTGCGACACTTGTCAAAGATTCGCGAACGCGATAAACATGCCCGCGGCCCCTTTAGAATCAATTTCCGAAGGCCTACCTTTTGACCGATGGGGAATCGATCTCGTAGGGCCATTACCGATGGCATCCGGTGGAAGACAAACGATCGTGGTGGCTGTGGATTACTTTTCTAAATGGGTAGAAGCCGAGCCATTATCGGCCACAAAGACTGAGGATATCATCAGATTTATTTGGTCAAATATATGCTGTAGGTTCGGGGTACCTCAGAAGCTCACCATGGATAACGGACCTCAGTTTGACAGCAGTGAGATGAAATCTTTTTGTACGACCCATAGGATTAGGCAATGCTTCTCCGCCCCTTCCATCCCCAAGCAAACTGCAAAGTCAAAGTTACGAACCGAACCATTTTGGACGGACTCAAAAATAACCTCGAAGGAAAAGCTGGCAAATGGCCGGATTACTTGCAGGAAGTGTTGTGGGCTTACCGAACCACACCTCGAACGACGACTAAAGAATCACCTTATGCCTTAGTATATAGAATGGATGCGGTCGCCCCAGCAGAGTCAATTTTCCCATCTTTTAGGATCGGTAGCTATGATGAAAATAAAAATGAGGGTGACAGACGACTAGCTCTAGACCTGATAGAAGAAAAACGGTACCGAGCTCAACTAAATTCTTTACAGTATCAGACCCTCATGAGGAGTCGGTATGCATCGAAAGTGCGTCGACGGGAGTTCAAAGTCGAAGATAGAGTTTTGAGAAGAGTTTTTTCTGCATACCAAAGACAAAAGCCTTGGTAAGCTCGCCCCAAACTGGGAAGGACCGTACAAAGTGGTGGAAAGAGTTAAGAGCAAGACATATCGGTTGTAGGACAAACTCGGACGTTCGTTAAGGCTCCCGTAGAACATTGAAAATTTGAAATTATATTTGGAGTAATTTTGTTGACTTTTGTAACTTCTTTATAATCATTGTCTCTGTAAGAATGTTTGGTCGGGGACGCACTATTTCCTACCTCGGTGGCGCGAGAAGGTTTTAATGAGGCATCCATGGCAACCGACCTTTTTAATCCAAAATGTTGCCTTTAAAACTCAAAAGTATGAAAAAGGAGTTCGTCAGCTGACGAGCTGATAGAAGATTTTTTAGTAATCTTAATTGATTAACAGAACCTTTATGGGTTTTTCAGTGTTTAAACTGATCTACAATTTAATTCCCGACCCTGTGGGAAGATTTTCAATCTTACATTGATCAACAGAACCTTTATAGGTTTTTCAGTGTTTAAACTGATCTACAATTTAATTCCCGACCCTGTAGGAGTATTTTTAATCTTACATTGATCAACAGAACATTTATAGGTTTTTCTGTGTTTAAACTGATCTACAATTTAATTCCCGACCCTGTGGGAAGATTTTCAATTTTACATTGATCAACCAAACTTTACTTGGTTTTTTGATATTTTACCAATCCACATTTTTGTTCTCGAGCAACTATGAATTTATGAAAGCAAAGTGGAAATAAAGGGTTACAAAATTTAACGAAAAACCCAGCAGTTCAAAGGGTCTAAAGGGTTTCTACAAACCCAACAGTTCAGGAACATTGGTTACAAAAATGGTTTAAAAAGGGTTCCTACAGACCCAACAATTACCAATTTCAATACAAAGGCATAGGAGGTCACGCATCCTCTTCCTCAGACTCGGTTCCGGCGTCGTCTGACTCTTCGTCCTCACAGACCACACCAGCGGAGCGATCAGCATCGGGGACATCCAGCCACATTGACCCAAGGGGAAGGTCGGGGAAACGGTGATGAAAGGTCAGTACGTAAGCGGCCTTAGCCTCGGTCGTCTCCCTATCCATCCACTTCTGGCACTTGTCAGCAAAAAGGGCATTTGCACTCTTCAGCTCGGCAATTTCATGCACCAACTGCCCAGCACGGTCATCCCCGTCTTTTTTGACTTGCGCCAAGGTTTGTTCGACCGTCTTCAGCTGATCTTCCAAAATCTTCTGAGCCGCCATTCCTTTCTCGATCTCCTCTTCAAGCGCGGCAACTTTCCCCTCCGCAACCGTCAGCTTCTGGCTCAACTCACCTGCCTGTCGCTCTTTCATCGCCAAGGGCACGATCATGTTATACAAAGAAAGGGATAGCCGGTCGGTTATCCGCAAACGAAAAGTATGTGGACTCCCGGGCACAGACATCACTGGCAGCTTAGTACTACTCGACGACGCCACCATATTTTTTGAGGCCTTTGACGAACTAGCATCGTCGGGGATCACCACTATGGGATCGCCTACAGTCACACCCTTAACCCCTCCTCCCATATTGCTCAAAGAGCTCCGGGGCAGTCGCATTATCAGCACAATGGACGCCACCGCAGATCTACCCTCCTTCTTCGATTGTTTCGGCTTTTTGGCCTGAGCACCATCTACTTCAGCCTTCCCTTCCCGCTTCTTGGCCATCTCCTTGAGCCGATGGGTCTCGCCATCCTCAGCGGCAGCTTCATCTTGCTGTACCTCCGCGTCGGCTCCTTCAGCCTCGATATTTTCCTACTCGGGCTCGTCATCAGATTTGGGGCACTTGCTGGGAGCCTTGTTGCGCTTTGGGAGAAATAAGGCGTCGGGCGCATCTGTTTTCGCGACCAAGTCCACCAAGCTGGGTGGTTGGCGCAACGGCTCAATAGTGAGCGGTTCAGACGAGCAACGCCAGAGGTTACTCATGATCAGATTTGTGTTTTTGAAGGCCCGATGAAACGCCCGACCCCAATGTTTCCTGGCATAGTCCTTCAAAATTTGAAAGGTGAGTTTGTCGGGTTTGAAGTGATCCTTCTTCAGCCCCTGGATAAACTCCTTCGACACTGCACAAAGGATCGGTCCATTACGTAATATATATATATATATATACCATCAGGAACCCAGGTCCGCAACAGTCGCCTCGGGTTCTCCTTGCTATAGGGACGACCATTTTCCCAGCAGCCACTAAGGAAGACGAATCGGTGCTTCCAACCTTTGTCACCCTTGAGAAAGTCATTCACAATCTTCCAGGTATTAGCCAAGGAAGAATAGAAGAAGGGGGACTTGTGAGACTTCGAGAGCCCGGACATGGCTATGTACTCAGCCATTGGCATGACCCGACCCGATAGGCGTGAGGCCATTATGCATGACATCAGCGTATACCACGCGTTGGGCGTTAACTGAGAGGGGCAGATGTTAAGGGTCCTTAAATACAGGAAAATCTCAGGATCCAGAGGAAACCTGAGGCCCCAGTTGAAGAGATCTGTAAAGATAACGATCTCCCGTGACCGAACATGCACGGGTGTCTCCCTAGGAGCGGGGAACCGGACGGTAACGCACTCCGGAATACCCCACCAGATCTGAAGCTCCTCCTGCCCTACAGCAGGAAAATAAAGATACTTGCCCTCAAAAAAAGAAATGACGTTGTCCCAGGGCAACCGGCGGTGGTAGGATGTGGTAATGATCGCCTCAATCTCCACGGGAAGAGGCTTTTCGGGAGGAGCAGCAGCGTTGCCACCAGCGGCAATACCCTCCTCTGCAAGCAAAACGAATGCCTCTGGCTCCTCGGTATTTGCTACCGGGACCGCATCAGGTCTAGAGGGGTTGGCTGCAGCAGGGTCGGACGGTAGGACAAGAGGGTCGGCGAGGTCAGAACTGCTTCCGGTTTGGGAAAGTTGCGACTCTTTTCGCTGCTCCATTTCTTGACGGTTTTGATCCCGTTGATTGAGACCCAAGTGGGTACGCGCAGTATTAGTACCGGCCTGGTACCCTTGTATATCTGATGTAAGCTGGATTATCTCGGGAGGATTATGTCCGGCGGGCGAAGTTGAAGTGCGTGATTCTCCCATAGAAAGAAAGTTAGCTTTGCCTCGACGACAAGGTAGAAAAGGGACCGGAGCTGTATAAGAATTCACCGACGCAGGCGTTGGGTGGTTGAGTTGAGTAGTCGGGGAGTGCGGGGAGCTGCTACTTGAGGGGATAACAATGGCCTCGGGGGTTCGAGCGCCAGACAGCTCGGGTAGGGTACATGATTCAGCAGGGATCAGATCAGGAAGGACGGGATCGTGGGGAAGCGGTACGGGCGCAAAAGGTTTGGTGTCAGAACTCCAAATCAGTCCAGCGGCTCGATACTCTTCAGCGCGGTCACCGATACTAGCCCAATCTTCAAATCCGAACACAGGCTCTATCTTCTTCTTAGTCTTTGGTTTTGGCTTCGAGTTCCTATTTTTCATAAAACTTGCTTTCTCTCTCTATAAAATGGTCCGGACAACGCTTTCTCTCTCTAGAACTCTTCTGAGAGTGATTATGGTTTATAAGGTATTTATAGGCACCCCCACTTAACCGTTTCACGTACGGGGGAGCCCAAACGACGGAAATTAGCCGGAATTCGAAGAGCCTCATGGAAAACTGTGCAAACAAGTACGCTTCGAGTACTTGAATGACACGTGTAGCTCTTAATCAGACTAGCGTTGTAGGTCTGCATCAGCTAGCTCAGGTAGATACGTTAAATGGGCCTCATCTACCCGACTTATTTTCCAAAGCCTGATCACCGGTTTAGGCCCATGTGGAATCTGCACGAAAGGACCGGGAGCAGACCCATGAACGGTTGTTGAAGCATCGGGACGATTCACGACCGTCCCAGTAACGAGAAGTGTGGAGGGTCGGACATCAGTCAGGAAAAAACATTCGACCGAGGTGATCCGGTCAGTCGATGCTGAGGTCTAAGGGACAGAGGCACTTTGAACTGGTTCTTTTACAAGTCTTCATTCCCGATGCTCTTGAAGACTAGGGGGCTACTGATAAGGGAGTAATTCGCCGATCTTAGTAGGAAATGAGTCAATTATAAATAGAACAAGATGAATACACCTATTATTGTATTTATTGTTTATTAGAGGGCGATTCGTAAACAAAGTATTTTGTAAAGGACTAAAGGTGAAATAAAACAAGACCACCAAGGACCTAATCGGGCCCACTCTTTCCCACTATAAAAGAGGAACCCATTATTCTTGGTAGAGGGGACAATTCATTATTATATTCTCTTTCTACTTTCTCTCTCTACATTTTAAGCTTTAGTCACATCAGGTCCAAGACCCAATATTTTTATTTCTTGTCATTTTTTCTCTCATCAAACATGTTCGTCGTTAGTTTGAGATTTTGTAGTTCTTCCTCAGCTGCCGACAACCTGGTCGTGGCAATCTCGCCTTCTTCCACGATTTGGGCTTGTACCTCCATCTTGATAGCGTCTACTTCCTTGTTTATGTAACCTTCCATGGTATCTTTTCACCCCTCAAGATATTTATTTGTTAAGAAATCTTCATCGACGCGCATAAAGACGTCACATACTCACTGCTTTATGCGTACCAATCTTGCTTCAAAACTTGACTCCGTATCTTTGGATCCTTTTCTTAGATTGTCCTTCAGTACCTCTCTATGTGGTGATGTTATTTTTTGGGTCAGCCATCTTTGAGTATCGAACCTGCTCTGATACCAACTGTCACGAGCTTAGATTTTGCTAAGACCGTGTGACACTTGAGCTCTTCAAGTAAGCTTTAAAGAATGAAGGAGCGGGACACTTAGAGCCTTTGGAAAGAGAAAATATATGACATTTCTAGAGAGATAAAGTACAATACTTTCATGGGTGAGGATAAAATGAATCTCCTCTCCCTATATAGGCTTCATGGATGATTCTAGAAGATATTCTAGAATCATCTCTTTCTGGAAGCTTCCACTAATTATAATAAATATCTAGATTATATGGAAGGTTCTAGATTACAAGGAAATTTCTATAATATCCTAGAATGTTTTTGAGGCTTCTGGAAGGTTCCATAAGTAATGTAGAGTCTTCTAGAAGCTTGTAGAGTATTTTAGAAGCTTGGAGTTTCTCCATTGATGAAGAGTCATTCGGAGTCTTCCATAATTCTCTAGGATATTCTATATAATTCCAAGAAACCTTGCGGGCTGGGTCCATCTCTAGAGGTAGATTGGGCGGACCGTGACACTAAGGTGTAAACCTGGACTCCGTCTTTGAGTCGTCCCGTAAACTTTAAATTTTTGAAGATCCATCCCCGGTGAAATATACCATCGTACTGCCATACGACCATTTACAATCTTCATTTTCTCCTATTTGTTGCGGAGGATTAGTAATTGAACGGACTATCATGCCTGTAAAACAAAAGTCAGTTTATAATAACAAAAAAAAAGGAGACACTAATACTCTAAGATTTAGGGTCAACTATCAAATAATATTTCACCCCAAATTCAATTACTGTACACTAACAAAAGAATTATAAGTTCCTAATAGTAATTTGTATCCCATGGTTGGCAAAATTATCTCATAAACTTTTTAAAAATCGCTAATAAAAATACAACTTTTTTAAAAAAGTAATAAAATTTGTATTTTTTAAATTATCATTCAAAACAATGTTCGAATATATAATATTTATATATTAAAGTGAAGCTTATTTCCTAAGAAAATATTTAATTTCATTAGTAAAGTGAAGCTTATTTCCTAAAAAAATATTTAATATCTTACAATTGTGATTTAGTTTTGAATCACGTCTACAAGATAACTATGTACCAAAAAGTCTAAAAACAAAATAAATTGCTCATCATACCTATCTTTTGGGCAACATAGATCTTTTCTAAATGGTGGTTTCGGTTAAGGAAGGTTTTAACGTGAACAGATTGACCAGGTCATTGCAACAACGAATGGGATGAGGTCTTCCCAACCTCCACCATTCACTATGCATACCCCCACTCCTCGAACCAAGCCAATGTTACCCTTAACTTTGGTTCGCCTCATCGGGTATAAAAAAAAACCTTTCAAATTCTTCAATATGTGGCAATCCCACCCTTCTTACAAATATATTGTCTCCTCTAGCTGGAACATACCAACCCTTACTCATGGTATGAACCTAGTCTCCATTAAACTTACTCGACTCCAATTTTCCCTCAACGATCTTAATCGCAATGAATACAACGACATCAGCTCCAGAGTTGATAATACCCACAAAGACCTCTACAATGCACAATTTTGTCCTGCCCAAAACCCTTCAAGACCTTCTCTTATCTCCAATGAAATTGAGGCTTCCTCGACCTTTTTTTTCTCAACAGAGAGGAAGAATCCTTCCTTCAGAAAAAATAGAGAGAAAACTGGCTCAAGCTCGGCGATAGGAACACTAATTTTTTTCATAATAGCATTAAAAATCATCGTTTACAAAACAAAATTGTCTTTATGGTTAACCACCGTGGTGACCTGATCACCAATCCTATGGGTGTTTCCAAAGACCTTGTTAATTATTTTAAGATCTCATTGGAACTAACCTTTCTCCTAGTTATCCTGGTCTGGCCAGAGTCTCTACCTTTATTTCAATTAGTCACCCCGCGGACAAGATCTCTATGACTCCCTCGATTACTCGTGATGAGATTAAATATGCACTTTTCAGTATTGCAAGAAAACATATCACCAGGGCCCGATGGTTTTGACGCCGGTTTTTATAAGAATTCTTAGAACATTGTGGGTAATGATATCTGCAATGGTGTACTCGAATTATTCAACTCTAACCATTTGGACCCCTCATGGAACTCCACCTTCAACGCTCTCATCCCCAAAAAAGATTCCCCTACCTATTCCTCTCATTTCAGACCCATCTTTTTATCTAATATCATCTACAAAATCATCTTTAAGATCCTTGCCTACATAATCAAAGATAATTTCCCTTAAAAGATTGATAACTCCCAATCTTCATTCGTTTCTTGTATGAACATCACTGATAACATTCTCGTTTCCCAAGAGCTCCTTGAGGGGTACCATATTCATTCTAAAGGCAAGAGGTTCGCCTGAAAAATCGACCTTACAAAAGCTTTTGATAATGTCAGATGGTATCTCATTCTTGATATTCTTCTCTCTATGTATTTCCCAGAGACGATGATCATTTGGATCATCTAATGCATTGTCACTCCTTCTTACATCATTAACATTAGCAAAGACCCATATGGCTACTTTATTGGAATAAAAATCATTTTGACAAGGTAACCAGCTCTCTTATTTCCTCCTAGTTTTTGTCATGCAAGTCTTATCTTTCATTCTGAAGGAAAAAAATAATAATAGAAACTTCAATTTCCACTATATGTGTCATAAACTTCAAATATATAATTTCTGCTTTGTGGGTGAATTAATGATCTTTTACAACGGTGATACCAACTCTCTTCCTCTTGTTAAAGAAGGTCTAACGACTTTGCTTTGATATTGGGGATCCAAGTTAATCTTGATAAAAATCATATTTTTTCTATGGGATCAACCTAACTCTCAAGTTTGACCTGACAAACTTGTAGCGCTTCCTGGTTGGCTCACTTCAGTTAAATATCTGAGAGTCCCTTTTCACTATGGTCGGGTCTCACACACTGATTGTCGACCTCTACTTCATAAAATTATCGCTCGTATCCGTTCCTGGACCTCAAAATAGCTGCCTTATGCTGGTAAACTTCAAATCATCAAACTAGTTCTCTTCCATGGCCAATTATTACTGGTCGTCCATCTTCATTCTAACTTCGAGAATCCTCCAAGAAATCTCTCAATACCTCCGTCGGCTAGAAATTTATTCAGTATGACGATAATCAATGACAAAAACATATTTTTTTGGTTTGATCAATGGCTACTGGAATCCTATTTTGTCACTCATTACGACTATCCATCATTACGATCTACGGTTGGGTAAGAACCTAAAATTCTATGACTTTATCTCTGTTGTGCACTGGATCTAGCCTACGAATAGGAGATTTCCAATGCTAGAAACCATAACAACCTCCAAGAACTTCGCAACATCATTCTTTCCCTTCCTTCCCACAACATCCTCGAGGAGGATGTCCACTTTTGGATCACCAAGCAGGGTTGCCCCATCTTCACGATCAAGGATACCTACAATGTCATTAGTTCGCATATCCCCTGTGTCAGATGGGCTGAGTTAGTTTGGCATAAATTTAACATTCCTTATCATTCTTTTATTCTTTAGCTTGCAATCCATGGTAAACTGGCCGCCCGCGATAAGCTTCTACTTTGGTAAATTAACACCTCCCCATCTTGCATCCTTTGCAAGTCTGACGATGAAACTAATAATCATATTCTCTATGACTATAGTTTCTCCTGGAGCTTGTGGGACATCGTTAGCTATAAGCTGGGGATCCCCTATACTCCAAATTCCAAATGGACCTCTTGGTTTTTTTAGGCTTCTAATTGGCCCCCTCCAGTTTTCTCCACCTATGGCGCACCTGTTTTATCGCTATTATTTACAATATCTTGAGGGAAAGAAACGAAAAAATCTTTGGCTCCCCTTCGAGCCTTGCTTCTGTGGTTTAGATCCGTATCCTTTTCGATCTTCGTTTCAGAGTCCTTAGGACGAAAATCAAATGGTCTATCCAAACTTTATAATTTGTAAGTTACAAAGTTTTTCTTATTTTTCATGCAGAGCGTAGATGCTTCACTCTTATCGATCTTTCTTGTTTGTTAAACGGCCTATTTGTCTTCCAAATTTTACCTTTTTTACTTGTTATTTTAGTGCATCTTCACTTACTTCATGTTTGATATTCTCTACTTTAACTTTTCAGCCATGGTACGGCTTACATATTTTAGATTCGTTTTCTTTATAGTTTTAAAATCAATCTTCGAAGTATACTCCATATATTTGTGAGAACCACTTTCATATTTATAATGTATTAATTAAAAAATTAAATTTATATAGTAAAATCTATACCATTGAAAATAACAAACATATTTTTTGAAATACACCATATAGGTGTTAGTGATTTACAAACATTTAATACACCAAAACCTATCAAAAAAGGGCCAGGCTAGAAATATTACACATTTTGATAGATCTTAAACCGCTAGATCATATACCCAATTGATAGATCTCTCACCTAATTTTGGACTAATTTACCCTTTTCAGAAAATGTAGGTATAAAAGGGTTTGATAAATCTCTCACCATTTTTTTCCTCTCTTTCTCTCTCTCTCTAGAAAGCTCTCAAGCACACCGTTCGACCCATTTCAAAAAATCGATTTTTGAAGAATCTAAAGTCAAGAAAACGTAAAGGTAAACGATACAAACATCATGGTCTATTTTTTTTTTAGATTTCGTTGGGTCTAAACTGTTGAATCTCGATTTTTAAGTTTTTTAGGTTTCGATTTAAAAAGTTCGATTTTTGCATGATTTTAGGTGTTGTTTTGTTAGATTAGTGTGGTATTCTTGTTAGTTTTGCTAGGATCTATGTTTTTGTGTGAAATGAGGCTGATTTGGTGTGTTTCTAATTTTGGGGTTTCTTTGCTGTTGGTAGCACAATCGTGCCACCAGATTGGATCTAGTCGCACGATCGTGCGACCAAGAAAGCACTTGGTCGCATGAGACGGGGTGTGCATTGCCGTCTCATGCGACAGACAGCTTAAGCTGTATCATGCGATGGACAGCTTAAGCTGTCTCATGTGAATCAATGCATTTTATGTTAGTTTATTTGGTGTTTTATCACTAATACATATTTTTTTATGTTGTCTTTACAGGATAGGACAGATCAAGCAGACAGTTAAAAATCCGTTCAAGAAAATGAGAGAACGTGATCGTTTAGCACGTGAGGCAAAAGAGGCGGCAGAGGGTAGAGTTTTGCCCGAGCCCGAGGATGTAGAGGCAGGTCCCAACGAGGGACACGCTCCTGGTACGCGTACTAGACGACGTCTCCGTCGTCATGGTGATTATATTCCTACTGCTGATGGTAGCACAGGGGCAGGTTCTTCTTCGCAGCCACCTGACTTCTATTACGATGACGATGCAGATGCACCGGATGATATGGAGGACGATGCACCTCACGCACCAGAGGCAGCATCCCACGCACCCGAGGGTGAGGATCAGGATTTTTTGTCGGTGCTGCCGCATGTCCCGGCTCTTTTCCCGGATTACACCCAGCATGAGGCTTTCAGCGTCTATCACGGAGATGTAAGTATTATACCTTTATATTGTTTTATCATTTTCTTACGTGTTTATAATTATTATTTTTTACGAATTTACGTGTTTGATATATATTGCAGGATAGGGTCACCCTGCGATGCTTCGCTATGTACGATAGCCTCCGGAGATGAGACCTGACACAGCAGAGCAGGGTACGGGCAAGGGTGATGGAGACTATATTTGGCATGCTCGTCGATGCACTCACCCGTTGGCATACCAACCTCCATTTGGTGGAGGCATTCTTAGAGCGCTGACATGAAGAGACTTCTTCATTACATTTCTCGTTCGGGGAGATGACAGTCACCTTGGACGATGTCTATGCCATCACTAGATTACCGGTTGTAGGTAGGTCCTTTGATGCTTTACCTTTTCACTCTGAGGTTGAGAGGCTTAGTACTTATGCTGGCATGCTAGGTGTGCGATCATCTGAGTTGAGTAAAAACCTTAGGAATGCTAGTAGTGTGAACCTTGGGTGGCTGCATAGTACTTTTAGTGGTTCTAGGTATAGTGATAGGAGGATCACAGATGAGGGTTTAGATCATGCCACCCGTGCCTACATACTGTATTTGTTAGGTACCACCATATGTGCGAACAAAACCGGCAACAGCATTCCTTTAGATTACCTCCAGTTTGTGAACCAGTACCAGAGTATGCATATGTACGACTGGGGTCAGTTTGTTTTAGCACAGCTGTACCACTCCTTTAGTCAGGGATCTCTCCATGGTACGGGAGGCATCTGCGGGTTTACAGGGATGCTCGAGTCGTGAATATTTGCACACTTTTTTCAGCTCTGAGCTCCACTGTTCTGCGATTACGACATATCCATGCCCCATATGTGCCGACATGCGCCGCAGAAGATTGGTGTCTCTCATGATGTGCGCAGGCAGATGAGACATGCACTTTTGACGTGCACGGAGGCAGATGTAAGTCATGTTCGTTCATTTTAATTATAAGTACTTTTATTAATATAAATGGCTAAGTTGTTCATTTTTTTATTTACAGGTCATGTTCCTTCCCTTCATACACTTACGGGACCATTATCTGTTCCAGGGGGTGACTTGGGTTGAGTTGACGCTTAAGGCGTTCGACGTGGTTGTGTCGTACTACCCAGACCGTGTCACTCGACAGATGGGGTTCGTACAGCTGATTCCTAAGGATATACGCCCTCTAAAACCGAAAAAAACAGGGAAGAAGATGGTCACTAGATTCCCATGGGACGGGCACTTGTGGAGGGATTGGGAGAACCACGTGTACACTCCTGATGGCACGTTGTCTTGTGGTAGTGGAGAGAGTGCTGACCCGATGTACTACATTTGGGTGAATAGGAGGCTGTGGTACATCGTCAGCAGTTCTGCGCCAGAGAGAGGTCCTCGGTTGGAGCCGCAGGGTGGTGCTGACTTTTCAGGATACGAGCAGATTGCTAGGTTTGCTCCATCTATACCGACTATGGAGCACGATGATCTTGTGCAGACCGCCCTTCATATGTGCAGGATCGCTGAGAGGTATAGACGTCACTGATTATAACTCTCAGCATACCTTTGTTAGACTTTTGGACAGCAACACTATATTTTGTAACCGGTTTATTTTATGACTGTTATTATTTATTGTATTTTAATTTATTGAATGCTTGCTTTGAATTTATTAATTTTATGGGTTCGATTCCATTTCAATTAGAGTTAGAGCTTGTACCATTGAAACACACACTCGTACAAACTCATACTAAAACACAAATACAAACTCACACTCAAACACAAATAAAAAACTCACACTAAATTGAAACACACACTCATACTTAAACTGAAACACACACTCATACTTAAACTGAAATACACACTCATACTTAAAATGAAACACACACTCATACTAAAACGGAAGCACACACTCATACTTATCTATCAGGCCAGTTCCATTTCATCAACTTCATTTCTTCTTTCACATCTTTGCAGTCACTGATTTCCTGTAGCCGGATGTCAATAATGTCAGAGCGGACCGTATCCAGCTGGTCCTCTGTTATATAATCCGTCACTTGACAGTTGAACCGGTTACCCGCAACACGACGTTCCAATTCGGTGAGGCCAGAAACTAGATGTCGACGGGATGTGACCAAGACTGACCACCTAGCTCTCACTTCATCAACACGCCTTGAAATTCTAGGCGGCTGAACACCATCCATTCCATACAGGAAGTACATCTGGCATACTAATGCCTCGCAGTACCTTTTACCACCCTCTGGAATGTGCATATTACCAGCTTCAACTGATGCCATCATCAAATACCGATCTTCCAACTCAGTCAATGGACACATTTTTCAGCTTGATTTATCAACTAATTTACAATTTAATGTTAATAAAGCTTCTATTTATAGACAGATCGGTAACAATAACATAATCAGAATATACGAATGAAAATGTAACACGTGTAAAGTAAGAAACCAAAAAATCCCGCTCATTCTCAAAAACCAAAAACTCCCGCCCATTCTCAAAAATCAAAAACTCCCTCTCATTCTCGAAAATTCAAAAAATCCCGCTCATTCTCGAAATTCAAAAACTCCCTCTCATTCTCAAATTTCAAAAAATCCCGCTCATTCTCATAATTCAAAAAATCCCGCTCATTCTAGAAACAAAAAAAAGTCCCGCCAAACTTTACTTCCCTATATAAAGGGACTACAAAACAGTTTACATTCATATAATCTTCTCACTAATAAATAGTTCAACAAATGGAGTTTACTCCCCATGAAGACTACCATTTGCTTCAGGCGGTGAAGATTGCCCGCCGAGAGATGGGGGAAGATACTAGTGATGCTTTTTTTGATCGGGTGCTTTGTAAGATGTACTATGGCTACAGCCGTTTACAAACCGGAGGTCTCCTCGTGCGCAACCGTGAGCAAATCAAGCAGAGGTACCTTTTTTGTCAACCGCTCCAGCGTTTATTGTTTTTGCCATATAAAATTAAGCAAGAAGCGGCCGCCGTCTTCAACATGACGGTGGTAGACTACATCACTAGGGATATGGTAGCGTATCTTCAAGATAGGATTACGGAAAGGGAGGAGGGGTTGATTCTGACGAAAATTTGGGATATGACTTCGATGATTGAGCATTTTGGTTGTTGGCATTTCGTTGTTTAATTATTTTCTTATGTTTGGTTAAGTTAAAGTGTTAACTTGTTGTTTTCCTCTTTATGTATTTCCTTCAAGTGTACTTGTTGTTTTCCCCATTTTTAATGGTATTTTAATCCAACAAATGTATAAACTGTGTCGCATGCGACCATGCACAAAGTCAGTCGCATTTTGGGCCTGCGATATAAGCCCTCTGTCTGAAAAATAGAGCCAACTTTAAAGCCTACTGTCGCATGCGACCAGGACCAAACACAGTCACAAGTTGGGCCTGCGATATAAGCCCTCTGTCTAAAAAACAGGGCCAAAATTTATACCTACCGTCGCATGCGACCAGGCCCAAAGCCAGTCGCATTTTGGGCCTGCGATATAAGCCCTCTGTCTGAAAAACAGGGCCAAAATTTATACTTACCGTCGCATGCGACTAGGTCCAAAGACAATCGCATGCGATAGGTGTTATTTTTGAACCATGAACTAACACTATAAAAAAAACAGCAACTACAATACATCAAACGCTAGTAGGGATTTTCCTACTACATTATATCAAAATTACATCAAAATTACATAACTATGTTACATGAAATATTAGGCAAACTAACTTAAAATGTTGTACAAAAACATTTCAAACGTCGTATCTAGTCAAAACTGTTACATGTGGTTTTTCGTTCAAGTTGATTTTCCTTGCGGGCATTATCTGTGTAAATTTGTTCAACCGCCGGTAGTAGGGATGCTCCCATTGATTCGCTTCTTCGGTTGCATAAGCAGCCCAACAAGGGTATAATGGAGGCAACGGTCCATCATGTGGAGTAGTAATCTACAAGAAAAAAAATAAACGAATGCATTAGTAATGATAGCGTAAGAAATTTTGATTGGAAACGAAATATATTTACATTAACAAAGTGACATCCATGCACGAAAGCTATCCCAACTTCTATGATCGTTGAATTGTTGACGGGTGGCTTTCCACGGATTGGTAGATACGTTAACGAGGCTGCTTGCGATACATGGTATACCGTGCATTGATACCTTGTCGCGATGACTAGTCCAATGTCCGGAAATGTCATCCAATAGTGGCTACTAGGCTTGGGGTTGAAGTAATCTAACCTTTGTATCAAATCGTCAAACACCTTCTGCGAACCATATACATCCAACCAACATGCACGGTTGTCCCGCAACTCCTTCAAAAACTCGCGTCTAACATCCTCACATCTATCTTCGTCGTTGTACATTGAATGCGCTACGGAATGATATCCGCATTGTCCGTCCGGAAGAACGTCAACTAATTTTAAAATGTAAGTGTGTAGAAAGGCCAGGATGCAATCCGGATATAACGTTAACTTCCCATCCTTAACAATTTTCTTAGGTCTTCCAACTTTCTTTTTTGCTAATGCGGCCGTGCTCCCTAATGTGTTTACGGGTGTACTACCTACCGAGTTAGCCGGAGTACTAGCACTAGCGGTTTGTTCAATGGGATATTCCCACGAACTAGGGTTCCGTTTAGTCGATTTATCAACGCCTCCCTTTGGTATACCCTTAGCTTTAACCGCTTCTTTAGGATATTGAATATGACTTGTCTCGGGCCTCAATATTTGCATTACCCTATTGATAATGTGGTCTTGTTGGTCGGGGCAGAAACTACGAATGGAGTTGTCAATTAAGGAAAGTTTTTTTTGCAATTCCTCTTCACGAGAGCTAGGATCCCTATGCACAATATCTAATTTTTTCCAAAATATATCCACATCTTCTAAAGGGATGCACCTGCCATCTCTAGCTATAAACGCAATTTCACATGCACAAGGTAAACCATGCGTTTTCCTAAGGAAACAACCTCCACATGCTACCCAATCTACTCTTATATTCCGAGCACGTACAATAGCAACCATCAGTATCTTTAGCCCCGCATGTGACACATGACCTTTAAGATTTTTGGTCAAAACACCATCAAAGCCGGGAATTGTTCTAAACTTACTTCGCTCGAATGATTCGACGATACCCGCATGCTGCTTCGTTAGTAAGTTATGAACTTTTTCCCAAAAAGTCTCAAAGTTGCATTGATTCGTCCCAAGATATTTTTTTAGGGACGAGTGAGCACCCTCCGCCCTACATAGTACAAGTAATAAATTATCAACTTATTTGAAACTAGATAAAATAACTCAACGAAAAATAGGATAAACGGACTAACCTATTTGTAGTTGTTTGGCCATAATGCTTAATCGTGTTCGTTCGGTACGCAAGGAACTTGTCACCATATTTTGTTATCAACGAGTACATAACGTACGCAAAACACTCCGGTTTAGATGCAAACATCTCCTTCAGTGTATCCAGATTCTTTTGGTAACTCTCAAACGTGTTCGCCTCCGCAACGTAGCCGTAAAATTCAACAAATTGTTTCGCTACCGCATCATCGTGCAATATCTTCCGGACCGCCCCAAGAATGTTCTTACTAATGTGCCACGTGCATAACAAGTGGTGTGTTCCCGGAAAAATTTTATCGATCGCTCGCATGAGAGCTAACTCCCGATCGGTAACAATAATGGATGGAAATGCGCACATGCTATCCATCATCAAACCACGAAGAGTTTCCAAAGCCCATACGTAGTTTCCAATCTTCTCTCCGCTCATAAATACGTACGCAACGGTAAATGTAATGGAAGTGGACGTTAAACCGACAACCTCTAATAACGGCATCTTGTACCTAGTCGTCTTGTACGTACAATCCATGAATAACACGTTCGGGAATGTACGTAATAAGTCTACGCTAGTAGGATGTGTGAAGAAAAAATCAGTGATCACATTTGATTCATCTTTCAACCGCTCCCACGTCGAGTATCCATTCTCCTTCAACTTCGTCAAAAGATATTGCATTTGCGTTTGTCCCCCGTGCTCAGCATCCCGATGTTTTTTGCGGCAATTGTAGATTGCACGCATGTTCGAAATGTTCTCTGGATATTGGTACTTCAAACCACTATATATCTCCCTAGGGCGCGAACCGAGGTGAGACAAACTACGAACTAGTTCCTCTTCATTCAGTTTTAGCCTACAAGCGCGGGAATGACCGTCTAGGCGAACGTAGGGTTCATGATTGTGAGTACCGTTTATCACCTCCAAACGCTATTGCATGGCTAGTACGTCGATCGGATGACCTTTTAGCGCAAACGGACAATTACATTTCTTCGTGGATGTATTCCTCTTTTTCAAAGTTTCCGGTTTTGCCTTTGATACGTATACACCGTATCGCTCGCAAACGTACTCTAACCTAGGAGTCCTTCCCCATTTCCCGCTATCGTAGAGTTTTCTTATTGTGACAAACTTGATCTTCTTTGATTCAATGTCCACGAAAGCATCCAATTCGTCTTTAGTAAATAATATATCTGTGTTGAATATTTTACTGTAATCGGCATCCATAAATGGAAGCTGGGAAGGTTCCTCCTGCAAAATATACAATTGAAAAGTATGAGTTTATATAACACTGCTGTCGCACGAGACATGTCTTCAGTGCCGTCGCACGAGACATGTCTTAGTGCGGTCGCATGAGACACTCGTCTATCTTTGTCTCATGCGACGGAAATGGTTACCGTGTCGCACGATCGTGCGATGACGAAGCTGTTTGTCGCACGAACGGCGTGCGACACGACTGAAAACCGAAATACAGGGTTTTGGTCCTTACCTTCATCCGGTAAGCTTCCTCCTCGTCCAGTAAGTCTTCCAGAGACACGTCCATCTCTTCATTGTCCATAGATACTCCGATTCAAGATTTTTCGAAGTGGATTTGATGGGTTTGGGTAAAAAAAGCTAACTTTTTCGATTTAATGAGTTTAGAGTAGTAGATGTTAGTACAAAGCTTGTAGATCTAGTGTAATAACGGATAGATTTCAGAGTTTCGGCCGATTTGGAGACTAAATGGCATCAATGTAAAAATCTAGAGAGAAGAATGGCAATTTTGGAATTTCAACTTTCAGTTTGAAAAAAAAAAGAGTAGAGTGAAAGATCTATCAAAATGTATAATATTTCTAGCTTGGTCCATAGAAAATCATCATCATAGTTAAATGAATGACAAATTACAAAGTAAATCGGTTTTTATGTAACTTTAAAAGAATAATCATTTCACGAATTAAAAGAATGGGTAAGTTAAGATTTGACTTTTCATTCTTTTATATCAATCACATCTAATGTTCTTGTATGATTAACAAGAACCTATCTGCAAGGGAACCCCTTAGCATGTTCATTAGCATTAGGAACGAATGTTCATATCACCAATTTTTTTAATCAAATCGAACTATACTTATGGACTAATTAAATTCTAGAACAAAAACCATAATACTAAAAGATTTGATATTGCAACAATGCCAGAACTTAGCATCGCCCATAATATAATGCCACTATGGAGAGGTAAAGTTATTATTTAGGAGGTTCAAATATCGACAATTGTTCGAAATTTAGCTTTCAATTTTACCATGAACGTATAATTTATTGGTTTGTTGACAGGTGTATAATTTATTGGTTTGTTGACATGTGTGTATTACCTAAGTTAATTGGATAGCTGACACGTGTGTAAAACTTGAGTTAATTTGATGGTAGACACTTGTACCAATGATATTACCGAATTATGAAATATAAACACATATTTAAGGCATCTTTACACTAACTTTTAAAATCAAAATAGAAAATCTTCATAAATTTTGAAAAAAAAAAAGTTTCTGTTCGAAGTCGTATTAAATCGATAAACCTTTAAAATAAGTAAAAATGATTTAAAGAAAAAACCTTTAAAATAAGTAAAAATGATTTAAAGAAAAAAGGGTTTCTTTTCAAAATCGTAGTAAATCGATAAACCTTTAAAACCCGCGCCAGGAAGGGCGCGAGCCTTCGACCTTCTGCGTAGGAAACAGACGCTCTATCCACTGAGCTACAGGCGCTGGATTTGAAATGCAATTGTTTTGCAAACTTTACTATACAGATATATAATTTTACTATTTACCAAGTTTGATATCATGAAAAAACCAAAAATCCTTAAATATACATACAAAAACAAAGAATTTAATGATATATCATGATCAGATTCTACTAACAAAGCCCTTAAACTCAAAAATACTCATGGTGGAGGCTGGCATCAAATTCTGAATTACATAAAAAAAATTAAAAAGCTTATTTGGAAAGAGAGTTGCAGTTCGGCTATTAAAGAATCATAAACAAAAACAAATAATGCATTAGGAATAAACCATATTTAAATACCTCAAGACTATGTTAGGCTTGAAAAACATTAAAAATAAGAAAACCCAATGTGACTTACATTTTGTAAAAGAATTACAAGCATTAATTATTGTAGTTCTATTACTTGTCTAATGTTTTAGCTCACATGCTCAAAACTATACCCAAAATTATAAGTATTAACCATTATAGTTTTATTAATTGTCTAGATTTTATCTGACATGTCCAAAACTATGCACAGAAAATAATACCCATATGTTGTGTAATTTTTTTTGCTTCAGTTTTTTTATGCTTATTTTTTAAGCGGTCTTCAATATTTTAAAAAATATTACGAACGAATTGTTTAATGTTAACTAGTTTAACATTTTTATAATTCACAGTAGCATTTAGTAGAACACGCATGTGAACGTGATCAAACAATTAAAATTATAGTTATCACTGATATTTAACCTTCACTATTTACATAATATTTGATCCGCTACCCTCCCAAACCTACAAATAACCAGACCTCTGATAAATCAACCTATTTCAAATAAAATATTGAAATCTATAACTAAATCAACAGAATGTTTTCTTTTTTTTTACTATTTAACTAATATTCAACCCAAATTTCATCATTTTTTTCAAACCCAATTCTCCCAATCAATTTTCTACTTTTTACTATTTATCTAATATTCAACCCAAACTTCATCTTTCATCAAACCGGGTTATTCTCCATCTTAAGTATAACCTCCATTAAAATGAAGCAACCTCCAACAATAATGAAAACACTAGGTTGAATCTTATCTAAATAGTACAAAGACTGAAATCGATTTAGGGAAGTTGGTGAATTTATTGGGACGATCGGATAAAACAATTAGTTATTTTAATTAAACTAGATTAGAATACCGTATGGACCGGATTATTTGTAGATTGAGTCAACCGGCGGGTTAAATTTTATATAGAGAATAAAAAGAAAATATTAATAGTAATTATTAATTATTTATTATATGGATGGTGAAAAAACATTATAATTAAGTTAAAAAGGTCGGTGACGTCACAAATGTATTAGGACAAAGGTTATTTTGAGACTATTTTTTGTTATAGTAAGACTTTTTTATGATGAGATTTTTTTGGGCTATGATGAGACTAAAAAATGACCAAAATACCATTGATAGAAAAGCTCTATTTCAACACTAACTTCATTTTTTTTCTCTTCTCCACACAAAAAGCTCTCAAAATCAACAAAAATAAAACTCAAGATTTCTCAAATCCAAACTCACAAACACGTTAAGGTATGAATCATATACTTATAAATGTAATTTTTAAGCAATTTAGTTAGGTATTTTTAGTGATATTTAGAGTTATAGATATGTCAAAAAACTCAAATTTTCATCTAATGTTGTTGTGTTTTTGGAAAGTTAGAGATAGGTATGTATTAGTCTAGTGATTGTCGACATTTTGGTATGTTGTTTGTTGAATTTGGGTTAGTTTGCAGCGATTAGGATTCTTGTGTTTGGAGGATTGGGGTTTTCTGTCTAGGCTCGATTCGCAGCCCCTGCGCAATTTTGGGCAAATCGCGAGTACACTATTCGCAATTTGCCCAAAATTGGGCATGGGTTGTTCACAATTTTGCTTGTGAAATAGCGAACAACCCCTTTCCAATTTTGGGCAAATTGCGAATAGCGTACTCGCGATTTGCCCAAAATTGGAAAGGGGCTGCTTGCGATTTTCCCTGTTTTATTTAATTGAGCATTTTAGAACCTGAATTGACTTGCATATTCATCTCGCTAGTTTTTGTCTTGAATTTGAACATATAACAATGTGTTGTTTTCAATTTCAGTATGTCTCGTGAACAACAAAATCATGTTCGTCAGTCGGGATAAGTCAATGATACAGAGGAGCATGAACTTGTTTCACGGCCACAATCACGGTTAGTTAGGCTTAGGCCTCACACCGCCACTTCTGCGCCTACTACATCCTCTGTTCTTGGGAGTCTGGATCAGCATTTCCGGAGAGTTAATCCCCACGTGCCGGCTCTTTATCCGGACTACACACTGCACGAGGCATACAACGTGTTTATGGGAGATGTAAGTTATGATTTGTTTAATGTGCAGTGAATGTTATTTTATATAATGTTTAACTTACTCGAATATTATGTAGGTTCGTCGACCGTTGCGGTGCTACGCGATGTACGGTACGCATCGTGCATTGGATCTTCCCGGGCAGGGCAGGGTGAGACATCAAGTTATTATGTCTTGTTTCGCTCCCCTCATCGGTGTCTTGGAGCGTTGGAGTACCAACGTGCACCTGGTAGATACGTTCATCGAAAAGTGGCATTCGAAGACCAACAACTTCCATTTCTCGTTCGGTGAGATGACAGTTACATTAGACGACTTCCACGCTATCACTGGTCTTTCGGTCACAGGTGATGATTTCGTGATTCAGTTATTTCCTAGTGATGGACAGCGTTTAGCATGATATTTTAGCTCAGTATGTATACTTGTGGATGCTCTTAGGACGGAGTTAGCGAACAACAAGGGATGTAGTTCTAGATCTGTGCGGTTACAGATATTTACAAGCATGAAGGATTTAATTGATGTTCGTGTGAAGTGCTCTAGTAACGTGGGTACTAAAAACCATTGGATGTCTGTGCCCGAGATGAGAGTCGCAATCACATCTGCGTTTAACTACATTCTTCATTTCGTAGGAAATTACTAAAATATGGAGGTTGGGTTCACTTTTCTTCCGTTAAGAGGTGCACCCCCTCAGATGTCAAATTACTTGGAAATTGGATTGGGTTGGGTGGACTTCAGCCACTGTGGGTTTCGCTTGGGACTTCGTAAGGAAATGATTCAATCGGTACAACCACGATTTTGAGATAAGCTAACATATAGACTACTTCTTCGCACCCACGTCGTCGCGACATTATACACCCAGGACACGATGCCTCCCTACTGTGGTTGAAGAACATTCTGCATAAAACAACATCGGCAAAGCCAGGATTCTCATCCCCCATTGTACCTTTGACGAACTCAAATGCATTTAGGAGGTCTGCATTTTCGTGCACGTTCCATCCAAAATCACACATTCTTATTACTTCGATGTTTAATGTTATAGATTGGTCCGACTACTTATAGATGGGTAGTATGAGGGAATTCCTTAAAAAAATAGCGGGATTGAAATATAGTTTTGGCGGGTAAACAAGTTTTGGCAGGAATGAAACAAAATATTAAATCTACTTTTTAAAACCGGTTCCTGCCGGTTGAAACATTATTACCCAACGATCGAGTAATTATCAACCAGCGGATAACAATCCCACCGGCGGTTTGGAAATTTTTAAACCTCCGGGTATGGTCATCCAATATATCAACGAAATGAAATCCTTTTTAAGGATTCAGACCTGGCGGATTTGGATTTTTCAACCGACGGGTCAAAACTAACCTGACGGTTGATAATTTTCACACCGCCGGGATGGTAAGCCAATTTCCCTTCAATTATGGACTTCCAAATAATAGTGTTCACCTGCCGGGTTGCTAATTATCAACCGGCGAGTGAGAATGCCCTCCTCGGTTGTTATTTTTTGAACCGCCAGGGAGAGCCGACGGGTCTCGCTCTTTTAACCGGTGGGGATGACACTAACGGTTGAACATTTTTTAGCCATCGGGGTCATTATCAACTGCCGGTTAAAAATTTCCCAACCGGCGGGGTTATATTCTACCTAACAATAATTATGGTAGTGTAATTTTCTCGCTGTCAACCGGCGATAGAACAATTTTTAACCGTCGGTTGAAAACTCCTCCGAAGGCTGAGAATTTCTCAACCGTCGGTGTATGGATTCTTAAAAACTTTAGAACACAAGTGATGTTAAACCCTCATTACTTACGGAGTCAACAAAAAACACAATAAAGAAAACATACACAATAGACTAACATACACAATATCTAAAAGAAACTTAGAGGCAACATTAATAAAATCAAACTTAGATGAAAGAGTATTAGAATAAATCAACATCCAAAACATCCAAAACATATTAGCGTGAGTCTAATATCTAAATACATGGTTCGTAAACTAAAACAACATACAAATAATAAACAAGACTAACATTCAAGCCACGGACTAGTGAGGTCAAGCACCTTCATTGCGAAGGACACGAGTTCTTTAGGGGTATCGTTTAACGGACGAACACGATTTATCGTGTTAACCACATCAAATGTGGAGCGCTCGCTAAGAATATGAGGCGTGATGTTATACCAACCGTATTTGTTCACGTACATTTCGTACTGAGGGGTTGATGTCTGGCTACTCCCTTCCAAACGTTGTGAGTACATATCGATCACATACAAATGGTCCCTCCAGTTCGTCCAATGCCTACCCTCAAGTGCGTAACGGAGATTGTGTCCTCTTGAGAGACCAGTTCTAGGAGCAAAGGGAGCCATCGGCTTCTCTTGGACCCAACCGAACTGTCGCATTACTCGGTCTGGGTGGTAAACCTCTTTTATAAACATCAGGCGAATAGGGTTGCGATACAACATTATTTCCTGCTCCGGGAACACTGCACAAATATCATCGTAAGGTTGTAAAAAATAACCTGCGAACAAACAAAAACACATACAAACATGTAATAAATAAACACACATATTAAGCGAAGAAGTAAACAAGCTAACTTACATCGGTCTCTGCTTGCGCCGTGAGGATGTCACGGTAGTACGACTTCCCACGAATAGGTGCTCCAGTAAGCCTTCTCGGCAACCACGCCATCATCTTCGGATCGGTCGGGTTGTAACCGAGATTCAGCACCGCTCGGAAGACAGGGAAGTGGTCATACACCCAACACTCCAACAACGATGAAAAGCCAACTAGTCTCTTCAAGAAGTATTTTAAAATATCTCTCAAGATCTTGTACAACCATACTAATGCGCAAGTACCCCATGCGTACTCATTAATTTTCTCCAAGTGCTCGAAATGATGGAAAAAATCGCATTGGATGTTCTTTTGGCCAGTGTTCATGAAGCTCGTACATCCGAGGAAGAATGTGATGTATATCCGAGCGACTTGTTTCTTCATCTCCGTAGTGAGCGTGGGATAGGAATCCAAATATGTGGTCCTGGAAAATGTCTCCCTTAGCCATCGAATGTTGAACCCACTCTAGTCATGCGCCTCCATATCCTCTTCCACAACTTACGTCGAAACTCTCAACACCGAGACATATCGTGCATATGTCTAATCTATCGACTCCGTCCTAAAGACGTTGATTTTTTCCCCTCGATCGGGAGGCCAGTAATAACCTACACATCATCCAGCGTTATGGTCATCTCGTTGAACGAGAACTGGAAGGTGTTGGTCTGCTGGTATCACCTCTCAATGAACACCTCGTTCAACTGTGGGTGCGAGTTAAATCTCGACAAATGGCCCATAAATGGCAAGAACGGAGTCTCTTCCAATATGCCTTCGCCCCGAGCTGTTTGCTAAGATCTCATTGACCGAGTAGCCCATACTTCGATTGGACCGTGATGCCAGCTCAGGACTGAAACAAAGAAACATACATGGATATACGATAAAAAATAATAATTCAAGTAATAACATAATAATTAAGTCCAAAATTTAAAAACTTACATCATCCATGAATGTGAACTAGGTCTCGTGTTGCCTATAGTTCGAGAACAGAATGATATTGTTCTACTCTAAAAAAAAGTACCTCCATCGCTCCGGATCAGTTGGACGGTCTTGGGTACGGACCTCTCGTGGAGGTGATGGCTCGGAGACCTTTGTCTCCTCCTCCTCCTCCTTGGAGTGTATAAGCGCACGGTGTTGCATAAGGACCTCTCGTGGAGGAGATGGCTGTAATCCGTGCTCTCTTGTGGAGCGTTCTGTATGTACCATGCGATCCCTACAGATTTTTTATGCCTCACGGAGCATTCTGTATGTACCGTGCGATCTCCACGTTTGGCCTGATCGCTCTTAGGTCAACTACCACCACCATCACATTTTTTTGGGCGGGCGTACTTCTTCTTGTTCACGTCTTGCTACTTTATTTCCTCTCTCTTTCTCGGGTCAAGGTACCTCGTGCCTGCGAAAATAAAATAAATTTTAAAACTCAACCTTAAAATCGACTAGGTCCCCGCCGGGTGAGGTTAGGTTTACCAGGCGGGGACCATAACTATCCTGCAAATAAAAAACATCCTCCCAGTCGAGGCTACCCAACCTCAACAGGCAGGGTTTATAATTCACTTGGAAAAAAATAGACTACCTTGCTGGGTGGAAATGTTCTCACTCGACAGGGTTTAAGAACACAGACGCGAAAAACCATTAAAGTAACTCGAAACCAACTCCAATCCAACCCTAAAACATCTATTTAACCACAAATCAAACCTTCTAACATCAATATATAACTTCAAACACCTAAATAAACATGCATTTGCCTATTTCTAACACCCTAAATAACATAAATCTACAAAAATATAACCAAAACTAAATATAACCAAAACAAAGATAAAAAGAGATTCTTACTCTTTTCCGTTACTCATTGTTATTGTTAGTTGGATTAGAGTCTACTGAAGTTGTTGAAAACAGTTTTTAGTTAGCCGAAAATCTTGATTTTGTGAATTTGGGTTTTAGAAGTTTGAAAAGAGAGAAAAAAGATAGATAAGAATTTGGGAGTTGTTTTTGTTTTGGGGATGGTTAGAGTTTAGGGCTAGGGCTTAGTAAATCAACCAGGGGTGTTTTAGGTATAATTTTAGAATAATTAAAAATGATTAAAAAAATACCAAAAATAAGACTGCTTATCGTAATGGATTCAAATTTAACCAAACGAATAAATAAATCATGAAAATATCAAAATTGTAAAAATGGCGAGACATACAAACGTATCCAGTTGTAGTACTAAACATTCTTATCTGGTAATGCATGATTCAGTTAGTTTTTTTAAGTTTCCTTTTGGTATTTAATAAAAATATTAAGTGGAGCTTGAATGGCAAGATCCGGACTTTAACCAACTTTTTGTAAATAATATGTTTTAAAGCGGTTCCTAAAGGTAGTCGAGTTGGTTGAGTAAGGCATGTTTGAGTTGGTTGAGTAAGACATGTTTGCGACCAAAAGTCATCAGCTGAGTCGAGTATTCAATTAAATGATATTGAGTATATTTCTCATCTCTTCTGGAGAAACAAGTGGGCTATTTCTATTTCTTTGCAAAATTATGCTCAATTTCATGTGTGGCAATTCCGCCAAAATCCGCACGAATCAGATTTTTTGAGGAACATATGGAGAGAGAATTGGATTTGGTTAGACAATGTGTGGTTGATAAACAAGGATCAATTTTTTAGCAAGATACAAAATGTATCGTCAAATATTCAATATGATTATGCAGGATCTAGTTTCGTTCAAGTAACGAATTCTAGCCAATTGAAAAATCAGAAGATCATTTCGATTCCATTAGGTAATGAGGATTCAGAATATCACACATTGATCAATCAAAGAGAGATTCAACAACTAAAAGAAAGATCGATTCTTTTGGATCCTTCCTTTCTTCAAACTGAACGAAGAGAGATAGAATCAGACCGATTCCCTAAATGACTTTCTGGATATTTTTCAATGCCCCGGCTCTACATACGTTTTATCGGTTGAGTCTGTCACCTTGTGTGGTTTACCTTCTGGTGTTGGTTTGCAGACTATTGCGTCAGACTGAGGGTTTACCCTAACACTCTGCGTTGGTTTGCAGGCTATTGCGTCAGACTGAAGGTTTACCCTAACACTTTGAGTAGCAGCTGCGGGTTCCCTCCGAAAGAAAAGAAAAAAAATATGTTTTAAAACTCTTACGGGATAGCTGAGTTGGTTGGATAAGATACCTTTGTTGAGTCTGTCACTTTATGTGGTTCACCTTCTAACGTTGGTTTGTAAACTATTGCGTCAAATCGAGAGTTTACCCTGTGCGCACTCATTGAGTAGCGGCTGCGGGTTCTTTCAAAAAAAATATTTTGAAATTTTGCGTTTTCTTTCGGAGCTCTTCTGGAGATGGTTTTCATGATTCAAATGCATTCCCAAACCAGTACAGTTTTAATTCAAAACCAATGACGTCCATATTCATGGGGAAAAGAAACAAAATAAAAACGCAAAATCCATATCCGAACTTATTAATTCTCCAAACTTGGGCAATGACGGGAAAACCAGTTAAAGCACAAACGTCTACAGACAATGACGGGAAAACCGAGATGATCCAGAAACTAGCATTTGATTTCGAATTGAACAAGCAAAGGGGGACTCTATCTGGTATGGCTCTGGAGCACTATTATCAGAAGATAATGCAAAGGGGGACTCTATACCACTATAATGAAACCTCAGGCGAAGATTTGGAGCTCAAAAATAAAACAATCTAACTTTACAAGTATGATGAGAAGAGAATACCGATTTGAAGACTCGTGGTATGTAAAGTATATTGAATAGACAAGCAAAAGAGTTTTCAGTGATCAATGAGAGGCATGAGTTGTTGGGAAAATTGACACAAGGGTTCAAAAATCCAAAAAACACGGGTTGGCATAATCAATTTATACATAAATGATCAAGCTGACATAAGGATGAAATCAACTCAAACCTCGTTGCACCATTTAGATCATTGATATAAATGTTCCTAGGGAATATTTTTCGACATTTACATCAGGAATCAGCAGACTTGCTAACGACAATACTAAACAACCAGGACATGATTTAGAGAACCACAATACCCAAACAGCAGGAGAATTGGCTAATGATATTGTATTTATTATGAAGCGGAGAATAACGTACCTATGCAGCAGGTGCAGGTGTCATCTTTTCTAAATAAGAAGTGAAAAGCAAGATGACATATATTTATTCACCGATTCATGGCTAGGATGCCAGTGAATTATTGATGCTAGTAATAGTTTGCTGCAACCGGTAAACTTAATGATTCACATAAACTAGTCGTACTGTTATATTTTGCAGTGATATATGTAGGGATCTATGAATATTCAGTCTTGTTTGGTAGGATAAAGCACAGCGATCCTAATATCCAAGATAGTTCTCCACTCGAGCCGTTTAAAATAGTGGCTTTGAACTCGGAAGAAATATAAAATCTGCATTATTTCCATTATTATTGCCTCCAGAAAATAGAACGCAGCTTGTTTGTGCTATTTGGCTGAAATGCCATATCAGTCTACAAAACAAGTAGTATTCACTACAATACATATATGAGAATAATACTTGCATCAGGGAAGATCCAAGCACGTTAACCACTACAGCAGAAAAGACGCCTCTATTACCTTTCATGCAGCAGTTTTGAGCCCCTATAAGAGAATAAATGGACAGCATTCTGATAGCTTTGGTCTGCAAGCTCTTCCTTGGGAATCTCTAATAAAGATGCAATATAATCAAGTACCTGCAGTTGAACCATTAAAATAAAGACCATCGTAGAATTGTAAAGCATAATGACATGTAATAGGCAAAAATAAATAAGACGCGGCAAGAACCCAGCAAACTATTACTTTGTGTATCAGATGTACCATCTCTTCCATTTGACACAAAGGCCATTTATCTATTTGACATTCTGCAATATGTAGTCTTCTCGCCAAATTATATAAAGTACTGCTAGTATGTAATTAAGTCTACATTGTCGGGATATAATAAAGAATCCATCAGGAGAAAACACAATTTTACCCCTTTGTCTATTGTCCAGTTTGACATAAATGTCTCACTTACCTCAATGCGGAAGTTGTATTCATTGAGGATAAAATCTACCATGTAATCTTGTCAGAGCAGTTTTCAGCAGTCTTCCTAGTGGAAGTAAACATAGCGATTGCAATGGACACTATTGGGAATTAGAAAATTTGACAGATATAAGATAGAAATGCATCAATGGTGGCAGAACAGTGCTCCCCTCAACTATACTATAATGATATCTGTTAACCCTAACTTTCTGTCTTTTGAGTCGAAACAAACATGAAAATGGCTATACTACCTTTGCGGCTTACAGCAAATGGATAAATATTATACTTTCAGTAGTAATAAAGAATACGTTTATATGCATTATGAACCCTGGAACAAGATGTCAGTGTCAAGCCATTTCCAAGTACGGCATCAGTGTCTGTACACTTGCTCAACACATCAAGTTTGCTAGAACACTTGTACTTCTTCATAAGACGTAGATAAGGAGGGCTATATCTCATCCTTTATGTTAGGAAAGTACATTTTGCATTTGACAGAAAAAACAACACATATAAGACTTTTACTAAATCCTTATCCTTTTTCTCCTGTTAAAGCCTAATCTCTCAAAACCCTCTTTGATTTTTCAAAACATTTGAGGATTCTGAAGCTCTAAAACAAAGTAAGATTCATTTTTAACTATTTAAATATAATTAAAGCAATGATAGGTTAATTTGAGTGTGTTTATAATAAGAACAGATTTTAAAAAACAAACCAGAAATACTTTAAACAATGAATTTTATGTCGTTTTTTTCATTCCTTTCAAGTTAAGATTTATGAGTGATTGGATACACAACCTGTACTTTTAAGCATTAAGATTTAGATCTTTAAAAACAGGTTTTAAGAATAGGATTCATAAAAGCCTTTGTTTTTAAATTTTCACTTTGGAGAATATCCTTTTTCAAGAAAAGAACTTTATGTTCTAATACAAAAACTTATCTAATAAGAATACTAATTGGATTAAAAGAAATCAAATTAATTAAAATATATATGAGAGAATGACATTTTGTAAAATGAATGATTAATTAGGAAGAATTAGGTCAATCAAGTCAGGAATAAAATAAACAATGAGGGATATAGTTCAACCCAATAAAAACGTCTTGGGCAAAATTTCCAGAATTTAACAGTGAGAACTTCTTTTTTCTTTTTTCATTGAGAAATTAAAGTATAAACGCAAAAATATGTTCTAATAATATTTCTAGTCAGATTCTGACAAAAGAGAAAATCACCCTAATCTTCAGAAAACTCCAAATGCTACTTAAACTCAAGCCTAAACATAAAAAGTAATAATTTGAGAAAGACAAAGATATAGAGTTAATAGACATACGCTATGAATGTTTGCTGGATGATTGAGTGTATCTTTCGGCAGGTTCATTGTTTCTGCAGAAGTACTTGACCGGTTTTCAGAAGATGGAACAATACTTGTAGATAAATTTCCTTCTATGGTATGAATTTCTTTCCTTATAGAAGGATCTTGATCAACTATATATAGGGAGCTTAAGCCTGCTCTCGGCAAAGCATCAGGTGCATCAGTCTCTAATAAAATCTTGTCAAAAGGAACCTATAGAAAGAAGCTTATAAGAACTGTAATTTCAATCATGATACACAGCTAGAATACTTATTAACTAACCGCTTTGAGCATTTTCTTTGCCTTCTTCTGGCTCATGGACATTATAAATCCAGAGAACGAGAAGTATGCACCAAGCTTTGCAAAGTCAGTAACCATCTCGGCTGAACCTAGGTATGAATGAAGAATAAAACCAGAAGAAAAAGGCCCAGCAGATCTAAGCAAATAAATTTTAGCATTAGATCATATGCATCAGAGATTGGTCTACAAACTAGGACAGCAACTAGATAAAAAGCCTTCACCAGTCCACATATAGTAACTAATGAAAACAAAAGGGTCACAGAAAGAAAGAGAGACTAATCTAAAACTAACACACAGGAGAACCCAGCAAAGACTTTAGAGCATAGGTATGATATAACAGCAGTCATTGACTTAATCAAGAATGGAAGTAAATTATGTTCTACAACACACAAGATCTTCGCGGAGATTTACATTCCTTTGCAAATAATATATTAGCTTCTTCACACGAGTCTTTGTTATTCATGTTATAATGTTTAAGAAAGAAAAAAACTATGAACAAAGATCATCAGCATTCTGAACCACACCTCATGATACCAAGAAGATCACCATATGCTCGAACACAATGAATTGATGCCGGTACTTCAAAGCTTTTTGCAAGTTCAAGCTGCTGCAGAAGCACTGTGATCTGGAATAAAGAATATGATGATTAGTTATAACTCGACTAGAGCTAAAAACTTGTATATTTAGTTAGCATAGAAAAAATATATAAATAAAACATTAGATCGACACTGTCTAAACGTATTTGAACAGCTAGGGTATCTATGACAACATGAAATGCACATACCTTGAGACGACAATAAAACAAATTAAAATGTTAACGTTATTAATAAAATGTTCTAAATCTTAAATTTTCATACAGTGCATCGAGAAGTCATTAGGCTTAATATAGAAACCAAATCCTTATAGAATAGGAAATCTATAACCCAAATATGAAATATAATATAATAATCCAAACTAATTTCTAATTCTGTTCTTTCCAAAAGTCTAACAGAAAACAATATATGTTTTGGAAACAATCAAATTCAACCATGAAACCTTAATATTAGTTTTTTTCCCCACAGTTGTCCACCGGTATAATGGAATGAAAATCCCTTTAGCTCAAAAACACAAAGCTCTGATACCATACAACTATATATGAACTAAGCGTTGTAGAATAAGAAATATATAACCTAGTACAACTAAGCCATATAGTATAATCATATTAACTAATTCATAAGTACGTTTTTTCCATTTCTTGTAAACTGACTTTCATATATTAAAGTTTAGAATGACTCAAGGGAAAATAGTATTAGGATCATCTAAGATGAAAAATACCTGATCGTTAAAATCAGTCTTTATTCCTCGAGAACCTTTGTCCAATCCGATCTGAAAAATAATTGCGCATATTTGAACAAAGGACAAGTCAGAATTCAAAAAGTAAAGAAAAATAATAAAGATAATGATAAATGAATAGAGTTTATTCTTGAAGGATAGTTTCTTTCGGAATGATGATAGTAGATCAGTTTAGAAATGAACAAGACAACTAGAGTTTGAACAACAAGAATGACGCAATCATATAGAGAGTGCAATAGTGCAATACCAGTATTGAATATGTTCACAGTATGGTATTGAATGCTTGCGCAATAGGGTACTGAGATTGCAAAAAACAAATATGTATCTTATTTTACTAACATTCCCTATACTTCATTCTCCAAGAAAATTGCTTAAACCCTATGAGTCCCTAACAGTAATATGTGTTTAAACAAAAGAAATGCATCATTCACAGAGATCCTAATCAAACATCAGGAGACTAAGAGAAAGCCAAAGAAAAAACAATGCACTGACCTCTCCCACAGCTGCAGTGGGATTGTTCTCTACAAAATTCTTGAGTGTATCAAACCAATGGGGGCTCCTCTCGGATACATACCTGAAAACAAACGAATCAAACAAAACACAAAACCATACAATAATCAACACTGACATCAACAAAACAACAACTATTCAATAAACAATCGAAACAAAGTCATTCACCATGGATGGAGTCCAAAGGAAGGTATCACACAGGGAAACCGTTCCCCCAAATCTTTAACCAGATGCCAATCTTTCTACAACAACCAAAAATAAAATTCAGAAATCGAAATTTGAAAATTGAAAATTAAAAAAATGTTAAGCCAAACATCGATCGTTAAATAGGGAATTGGTAGATTAGAACCTCAGAGACTCCATTGACGGCAAAGTGGCGGACGCCGGAGTCGAGTGCGGTGGAGATGAGTTGAGGAGCGAAGTTGAGAATTCTGGCGTCTTGAAGGTGACAGTGTGCGTCGAATAATTTCATCACCGCTATCCGCTTTGTAGGCTTACAAGCTGATTGTTTAGAGGTACTAAAATAGTAAACTATGTGTCAACATCCATCTATTTAAGAACAAAATAGTTATAAATATGGTGTAATCATTGAAAAAAAAAAGTTGATTCTTAATTTAATAACACTATTTTTATAATTATTTTATATTATAGTTAATCTTATCACTTTGGAAATATACTAAAAAAGAAATTATCTCATCATTTTTTTAAGTTGTTTGTAGGAATTTTGTCTACAAAATTATATGTTTAGCAAATGCTGATAACTAGATTAGAAGTGGACAAAAGATCATTTGGAGGATATGTGCGTTAATCTCTAACAGTGAATGTTCAAAATATTGCTTCGCCAGTTTGTGGGAACGACATCATGCAATAAACTTTGGATGTTATACCAAAAACGTTAGCAACAAGGTCTCCACTTCAAGAAGATAATAATTTTCAAGAAAAATGTGGAAACCACTCCAAAAATATTACGTCAATTGGTCGTCAATATTTTCTTCACAAATTTCCATTAAGGTTTTTCATATTCTATTGGTTTGCCACCCTTTGATTGGATATGTGATTGTTGTCCAACAATAATGTTTGTAGATAGAGAGACTAAGTAACACTTTCTTGACACCCGTTGTCTTCCTCTGATCACTTTAATATGTTATTCCATAAAATATTTCACGTACTTTTGATAAGATGAAGCTATTGTCTTTTTTTATGCAACGAGATGGTAAAGATTAACATTTTACAAGTTAGGTGCATCAATCACCATAAATAATATTTTCATTGTTCTCTTCGTATTCTCATATCCTACAATTACTCGAAGCTCCACTTTCTCTACGCAATTAGTTTGACGCTCAAAAAAACTAACCAAAATTATTTCTATTTTTTTATGATGTTATCCCAATCATCTTATCATAACCACCTTGAAACAATACATTAGATGAACCACTAGTATCAGCCATCATTATTCAAATTATTACACTTGCAATTTCAACCATAACTAACAAAGCATCCTCATGAGGGGTAACTAATCCTCATGAGGGGTAACTAATCCTCTTAGGTTGTCATCAGTAAAATTCAAAGATGTAGATGAAATCTATTAAAGTGCATTCAGATTCATCAACAAAGTGAACTTCAAGATCTTTTCTATGCTTTTTCCTTGAATTACTAGATTTGTCTGTCAGAGTGTCTCCTACATAAATAGTATTATCAGTTATTTTCATGCTTTTTTGCTTTATCGGACTATAATTCACTTTAACATCCTTTTTGTTTTCTCTTTCCAAGTTCGTGAAGAACTCAACCAGTTCACCATTATCCATTAACCTCTGAATTTCATCATTAATATAAAAAAATATACTATAACATGCCCATGGTCATAATGGTAAGCACAAGAAAATGTTCGAGATCTTTCATTATTTCGAGTTAACATAGATCGTGGACGTCGATTGTTTACCTTACCCAATTTTTGTCAAAGTTTTTTTTCACGAATACCTAAGCATGTTTGTTATCTTGACGGCTTTTTTTGTGTTTGACCATCAACACGTATTTTATCAGAGGAACCAATTATTTTTCCTGAAGATTTAATAGTTAGGACCTTACTTCTAAAAGAAGTCTACAACTCTTAAAAACTACTAACATATCCCAAAAGAAGATTATTATACCACACTAAAATATTTTGTCTAATATTCATAGAAATTACTCTATTAAAGAGAATATAATGATGCATAAATCCAAGCATAATGTTTTTTTAATTCTTCAATATAGTACTCTCGATCTTTAGTTACATCATATTTTTCCATCTTATAAGGATCGAACTTCCTTGGAGAATCACATTTAATACTCTTTTTAGATAAATAAGACTGTGCTAGTGCACATGTAACTAATTTTGGCATTATAAATATTTCTTTAAACTCATCTACCATTCTTTCTTTTCCTTTGAAAGACCTTTCATTACTAGAGCGTTTATCATCTTCCTTATTTTTATTTTCTTTTTCGTTGTTTAAAAGTTTTTGAACAAGTACCTTATTTTGATTTCCATTCTCTCTTGTTATTATTTGTTCAGTTAATAATTGCAAAGTTTTGGATAAATGTTCAAATCTAGTTCGTCATTCTTCATCTTTTAGATTTTGTAAAATATTGAATCTATATTTCTCTTGTTTCAACTTACACATTTAAAATTTTAAAGCATTAATAACAGAGAAGTTCTCACCTTCAATCGTAGTAAACTTTTGCCTTGACAACTCCAAACCAAACACAACTCGTTGGATTTGTGAATTATTTGTTACATTAACAGGTTGATTATTACCTTCTTAATTCGAAATTGATCGAGACATCATTAGATGAACCATATTTTTTCATCAAATCTTTATTCACCACAAAAAATTAAACCACTCCAAACATACTTCATGTTTCTTTGTTTCCACATACTGGTAAAATGATATTAGTTCTTCTTTGAAACACCTCATTTTCAGCAACCGGGAAGACAACGGTAGAAACATATTGAGCGATCATATGGGACCTTGAACTAAGAAATATTGAGAATTATTTCTATCAAATCCTGAGCGAGTCAACACCATTAATTGACATGACTATTTGCAAAAACAATTCCCACTTATGGTGACAAAAATAATAGAGAGAAATCCTTCATAAAGCGTTATAATAGGAAAAAAATTAACAAATCAAGAAAACAATTACACTATCTTTGTATTAAATTTACTCTCAATATCAAAATCAGAACCTTTTAATATGAGGTAAAATCTTTCATTTATAGTACTAATATAGCTTAGTCTTAACTTTATAGATGAATGACATGTTATTGATATGTGTCATTCATTAATTAAAGAGTCTGTTAAAAACATTATAAGTTCACCCTTTAACCATCTAAGGTATTTTAGTAATATTAAATAATGTAATATAAGCTCTTAAAAAGTTCTCGAGTTTTCTTTTTTAACACATTAGCATTTAACTCTTCTTCATCTTCTTAACATTTCTCTACTTGGCTTGATCATCATATTTGGATCGTATATGCCTTGAATATCTTCTTAATTGCTTTGATTAGCTTAAGCTCCACACTTGTGTCGTCACAATACTTACTTTATTTAATCATCTTAAATCCTATATTTCGGCCGTCACATTACTTACTTCTTTTTATCATATTTGAGACTGTAATGCCTTATATAGGTAATGTAGGATAATCACAGTCGTTGGAGGAAATTGATGCTCGATGGTTAATATATTTTTATACGTAAGATATCAGGTATGAAGTGGAACAATTATGATATAGAGTTGTTTGTAATAATATTTTAGGTTTTGATTTCACATATTACCTTTTATATTTATGAATTTTATAAACTAATAAATTTTATATTAAAGTTGGCATTTACCTCGTCAAGTAGTCTCCCAACATAAAATGTATACTTAAGGACTAAAGGGAGCCTTGATAATGTCATATTCCCCTAGGATCATTTGTACTTATCTAATAGGTAAAGATTTATAATAAAGACAAAATAATATTAATGACAAGGGATCATATTATAGTAAAAGGCCCAATTAATTAAGAACTACACTAATCCATAATAAGATATTAAACTAAGAAAAGTTATATAGGTAAGAAGATATAGCAAATAAATAAGATGAACCAAACATAAAAGAAGAATTATAATTTACAAAGAAAATGACGAACCATATATAGAAGAATGAGGAATTTAGAGTAAGATAAAAGAATACATAGATAACAAGAATAATATTTTACATGGTATAAGAAGACCCAGATACATAACAAAAGGAGGATGTTAAAGTAAGGATATCAAAAGAGTACAATGAAAGGATATCATCCAGCACCTCAAGCATGGCTAACAAACATATGAGAACTTATAGGCCCCCAAATATATAGTCGGGAAAGAGGTCAATCCATCCAAGAAACTAAAAACCTATATAAACATTATTCAGGATAGAACTAGTAGAACGTACTACACTCACAACTCACAGAAGAGGTATATCCATTAGTTGATTTTGACCTCTTATGACCATCATTTAGACCTTATATGTGCACGAACTATGAGAGATACCGTGCCCGTTACTTTATTCATGGAAAAAATCTCAAAGATGTAGTATTTCATCACGATTATACGTTGTTAATCACCATCAAAGTTTCTTGATGTATTTTCAAGAAGATCTTTGTCGATATGAGAATAGTTGTAAATTTTTTTTAGTTCATATAAGAAACAAATGTCGTTCAGAATGGTCATTTGGCTCGTGCTCCATCCATTTGTAGGCTTCAATGGGCATTCCATCATGTTCATGGTCACTGCCTTGTTTGAGATCATGGCAACGGGCGATGGACAAAATCTAATATTATAGATTTGTGGTGTTGGATAATCATACCCCATATAACCTTATTTTAGGTCGACTATGGTTACATGATTTCAAAAATTTATCTTTCACTTATTTTTAGTGTCTTAATTATATTATTGGGGATGAAATATGCATCTTATAGGGTTTTCAAAATATTTCACAAGAAGGACTTGCAGATATACTAAACGAGGCGGCAACATAGCAATTGCAAATATTAAAATTGGCTTCATGTAGTCGATTCCCACTGATTAATCATATTCATAAAGTGGACGAATCATGACAGT
The DNA here is from genome assembly GCA_036936605.1 of Limnanthes douglasii subsp. nivea. NCBI lineage: Eukaryota > Viridiplantae > Streptophyta > Magnoliopsida > Brassicales > Limnanthaceae > Limnanthes > Limnanthes douglasii. The sequence continues at coordinate 20,053,351 of JAUPFV010000001.1, read as the reverse complement.
ATTAAGTGAGGAAGATAAAATAATATGAACATATAAAATTAGAAGGATAAGAGAACTCGACTATACAAATAAAGGAAATTACCGCAAGAGTTAATACATAAGTTAGGAGTACATCGATATTTTTACTTGGGATAATTTATTATTCGTCGGTATACTTGAGCTCAAAATGTTGTTAAGTGGCTAAAGATTAGGTAAAAAGGCTGTTGATTGTTTTTGCCATATAAGCGAGGTGAGGTACCCCGAGTGGCTGAAAGACATGATACTCATAAAAAAGAAGAACGATAAGTAGTAAATGTGCATTAAATTCACCAATTTAAATCAAACATGTCCTCTAAAACTCATCTTTTTTTCCCAAACCAATCAACCAGTGGATACAACAGCTGGACATGAGCTTATGTCCTTTACGGATTTAACATCCGGGAATACATTTAGATAAAAATGAGATGAACTGATCTGGATAAGATAACATGAATCAAGATGTATATTACTACATGGTCATGTCGTTCGAGCTGTGTGAGGGTAATATATCAAAAAATGATTACTAAAATTTTTAATAGTCAGCTCGATCGAAATATGAAAGTATACATCAAAGATATACTCGTAAAAACATCTAGAAGAAAGGTCATTTTGGTGACATAGCCAAAATTTTCACCACCTTGAGATTGTATAACATGAAACTAAATCCTACAAAGTGCTTATTTTGACTTAATTCAGGATATTTCATCGGGTTCATAGTACATAAATATGGAATCATGCCAAGACTAGCCAAATAATCGCGCCACAAAAAATTACCCTTTCCAAGCCACTAAAAAGTATAATGGTTGAATGGAAGGGTTGCAACCTTAAATTACTTCATCTTAAAGATGGTTGGTCCATGCCTACCATTCTTTAAAGTAATAAGCATAACCATTAATTTTGAATGAGGCCCGGAGAATTATGACACATTCCAATAATTGAAGGTGTACACAACCTCCACATAGTTATTGGTGGTCCTAAAAGAATATGAGATTCTGACCTTGTATGTGGGGGTATCAGAAAGTGCAGTCAACATAATATTGGTAAATGAAAAATTAAAAGGTAAAACGCGTAATCTATCGTGTGAGAAAAGAAATGTATGAATGTATAAATTTGGTACTCGACAATAGAGAAAACAGCTCTTGTCGTGGTCATAACGATACAAAATTGAGTTATTAATTTCAAGCTCATATCGTTCGTGTGCCCATAAATCAACCAATTAGGACATTATTTGTCACGTGCGATTTTAGAGTTACTATTAAAGTACTCAATCAAATTTTGAGATTTCAACCTCAATAATATACCACACACTTTTTTTAAGGGATATGCGTTAGCAAACTTCACTTTTGAGAGCAGTGGTGACCAAAACATGTCATCATCATACCAGAGTGACCCCCATAAGTATTGGATATGTGTTGACGTAGTGACCTATAAACATGAGTGTGGTGGCGGATTTTACATCATCTTCACATCGAAAGAAAGAAAAAAAAATTATCAATTGGGTGTGGCTTTAGGAGTTCCAGTAACAAAACAAAATACAAAATTATGATCACCGGGTTGAGGATGGCCAATGAATTTGATATCAAAGTTTTAGTAGCGATGATTAATTTACTACTCGTAGTTAATAAAATCTTAGAAAAATTTAAATCCAAAATAGAGATAATTAAGATTTACCTAGCATTGGTCTAAAAAATTTACATCTCATTCGAAAGGATAATATTTGAGAAGGTACAAAAAGAGGAGAAACTGGTGGCTGATTACATCACCTCAAAAATCAACCATAGAAAAGACCCAAAAAAAGGGAAGTTGCAAAAGCATGAGTGGTCGTGCTTGGTAGAAACCTCAGTGATTAGATCCAAACTACTAATAATATAAATACCTAAAAACTTAGACAATGTATGGTAAGTTATGTACTCATAGATAATGTAATATTTTAGTAGGGATATTTGTCATCATTGATAAGGTACTTGGGCTAAACATAGTTCGATTATGTCATTAAAGAAATACACATATGGTCATGTGAAGGGAAAATCAGTGCATGAACTTTAGCATACAAAGCTTTGACTTTAGGGTACTAATGGCCGCGTATGCACGGTGATGTTAGAGATCTTGTGAGGGTATTTGAAACTTGCCAGTATTGGGCTCATAATTAGCATCAACCTTATGGAAGCTTTCTTTTATCCCTACCCTTTTGGGGCTATATAATCTTGGTAATTTGAATGATGTTTCTTACTTGAACCGACCATACATATTTTTTATTCTCTTGGTCAAAAGCTTTTAGTTTCTGACGCTAAGATGAAAATAAAAAGAATATAGATCAATCGACGTTGAAGAACCCTTTAAATTCTGATAGTAATGTTGATCAACCTATGTTGAAAAACCCTTTAGGTCCAAGTTCTGATAATAATGTTGATCAACTTACGTTAAAAACCCCTTTAGGTCCAAATTCTGATAATAATGGTAATCAACCAACGTTGAAAGAACCTTTAGGTCCAAATTATAAAGATAATGTATAACCTTAAATCATATAGGCATTGTAAAGGCATAATTTTATATTAACGGATCGATTCTTATAGACACCTCGTTAAACCCTTCCTGCGCCACTAGGGTAGGAAATATTGTGTCCCCGACAAAACTATTTACAAAGAGGATAAACAAAAGAACGAAAGCGCAAACATTAATCTAAATACAAATTGATGTTTGATGTTGGGGTTTGTTTTGTTTTTACTTTAGATGCTATGTGTCCGGCTTCACTTTCTCTATTATGTAGTATAGGCCCTCCCAGTTCAGAGCTACTTTCCCGATGCTTTTATCTTTGGTATGTAGGAATACATTTCTTAAGACTTTATCGCCCACCTTAAACTACCTTCTTCAAAACTTCGAGGCGTACCTGCTTCACATTAGGGTCTGATAGTGCAACGAATTCAGATGTGCGCGATTGCGTTTCTCCTCAATCAAGTCAAGGGCGAGACGTCGACCTTTATCATTATTATCTTATTACTATTATCCTACCTGGTGCGATGGAAACATAGTTTCTAATGGATTCACGACATTCATACTATATACAAGAGCATAAGGCGATTCTCGAGTCATGGTGCAAGGAGTAGTTCAATATGCCCACAAGACCTCCTGTAAGTAATCTTTCCATTTTCTTGCTTTTCCTTATAAATTTTTCTTGAGGTCGTCAATGATAGTTCTATTTGTTACCTCGACCTGGACGTTCGCTTGTGGATAAAAGGGTGCTGAAAAGCATTGCTAATTCTTCGCGAAGAACAAAAATTCCTCATCTATTTGTTGTCAAACTGCAAACCATTGTCCATAGTTATTCTCCTCGGGATACCGAAACGGAAGCAAATGTTCGACCAGATGAAATTAATCATATATTTTGCCTTTGTCCCATAGAGGGGCTCGACCTCTACCCAATTGTAAAAATAGTCCACGACAACAACTATTATTTGTCTTCCACCCGTATTCATCGAGAGTTGTCCTACTAAATCAATCCATCAACGATCTAATAGTAATCCTTCAGCTATGGATTCGAGTGGGATGACTGGGATATGGATCGAATTTTTGAACCGTTGACGAGTATCGCACATCTTGATCAAGTCCCTTACATCGGCTGTTATCGTAGGCCAATAAAATCTGGCCAGCACAACCCTTCTAATCAAATATTTAAACCCGTAATGAGCCGAACCTTCTCATCGTGGAGTTTTGAAAACATCATTTGAGATTCGTTATTGTCATGGCATCGCAACAATGGTTAACTCAATAACTTCTTATAAAGTATGCTACTAAGTATCACGAATCTGTGAGCCTTAACCTGTACCATTTTTTCCAAAGTTTTATCCGTGGGTAAAATGTTATTGATAAAAAAAATTAAATGACATACCTCTAATCCATGCTAGTAATCATCGAAATTTAGTATGTTATCTCTAGTCGGTTGTCTAGCTTGGTTCTTCTGATTATTTATAGGTCTTCCTGCTTAGGACCCATGAGTGATCCCCAATGTATGCCATTGTTGCTAGAGAATCTGAGATTACATTTTCTTCTCTATGGACATGTTCATACGTAATGTTTTCAAAAGTCGCAGCCAAACCCCCCAATGCTGCCAAGTACTGGACCATATGCTCTCTTTTTTCCTCAGAATGTCCAGTTGCATGATTAACTAGTAGTTGGGAATCTCTTATTAACCCAACATGTTTGGCCCCGCAAATTTGCGCAAGTCTTAATCGTGCTAACGCTGCTTCATACTCAGTCTCATTATTTAAAGCTGCAAAACCGAACCTTATAGCTTGATGCATTGTTATCCCAAAAGACTTGGTTACTTGGACTCCCGCTCCATGTCCATTAATGCTCAACCCTCCATCTATTCGGACAATCCACTTGGTTGAATCTCTTTTCTGATCCGCCTCATTTTACTCTGGTCAGTCAAAATGAAATTCAACAACAAATCTACCAGTGCATGACCTTTAATAGTCGTTCTTGGTTTAAACTAGATGTTAAAATCTCATAGTTTGACGGACCACTTGGTCATTCGACCCAAAATATCAGGACACTGTAGCATATTTTTCAACGGAAATTACGTTCGGACTATGATAAAGTGATCCTTAAAATAATGTCTCATTTTTATTAATGCGGTTAATATTAGGGCTAGCTTTTCGAGTTTCAAGTACCTTTTCTCGGCATCTAATAAACTTTTGCTTACATAGTAAACAGGCATATGGGTCTGATATGCCTCACGAACAAGTATCGTGCTAACTGCATAATCAGACACCGCAATATACAGAAACAGACTTTCCCCCGACAAAGGCTTTGTTAATAAAGCGGGGGAAGACAAATACTCTTTTAAGCCGAGGAAGGCCTCAGTACATGTGGGGGTCCAATTGAACTATTTGGCTTGTCTCAATACCTGAAAAAATGATCAAGATATGAATATGTTCAAAGCCGCCAAACGACCCATTAAAATTTGAACTTCTTTGAAATTTCTTGGCGGGGCCATGATGCTCAAAACATTTAATTATATTGGATATACTTTTATCCTTCTCTCACAGATCATATATCCCTAAAACTTCCCGGACCAAAGCCCAAACGAACATTTTTCTAGGTTTAGTTTGATATTTATTGTTTTCAAGTTGTCAAATGTTTTCTCAAGGTTAGAAAAATGATCTTCATCTCTCGTACTCTTAACCAATATAATGTCTATATATACTTCAATGTTTTGCCCGATATGACCTCCAAAATCCTTGTTCACTAACCTATGATAGGTAGCCCTTGCATTTTTAGACTGAAATGCATAACTTTATAATAATGCAGACCTTTCCCAGTTATAAATGACGTGTTGTCTTGATCCATTGGGTCTAATCTTATTTGGTTGTACCCCGCATAAATGTCCATGAAAGGTAGCAACTTATTCATGATGTTGAATTCATCAATGGTTCGATTCTTGGTATTGGGAAATGATTTTTAGGTCATGCCATGTCAAGGTTAATGAAGTCCACACACATTCTCAACTTCCCGTTATTCTTCTTGTATATGAATGGATTAGCCGTCCATAGTGGGTACTCAGATTCACGAATATGCCATACCTTTGTCAGTCTGTCCACTTTGGCATTAATAGCTTATGCTTTATCTTGAGAAACAGTTTATCATTTTTTTATGACTAATCGGACATTTCATCATATGGTCAGACTATGACAAATCACACTGTTGGGGACCCTTGTCACGTCCTCCAAACACCAGGCGAATAAATGCAATCTTTTTGTAAGGAAAGAAATCAATTTTTCCCGAACTGAAAATGACAAGTTCGTTCCAACCTTCAAGATTTTTCCTTCAGAAAATTCATAGCTCTCGCAATTCTCATCTGTAAGCAGGAATCCGGGGGTGTTCCTAGGATAGTCTACTGGATCTGACACTGAAGTTGACCCCGCTAACTACTAATATTTTCCTTGTTCCATTTCTCTGTCAGCTTTTGACACTAGAGCCGCTCAGTAGCATTCCCTAGCTATTTATGGCTACTTCGCACGGTTCCCATGTTATTACTGATCACATACTTTAGAAATTGCTGGACGGTCGACGTCACCGCGTGCATTCTTGAAAGCCATGAACTCTCGAAAATTGAATAATACGAGGTAGACGTATCAACTACAATAAAAATTATTGTTACCTCTTTTCTGAAATGTCCCCAACCCAACTTTTCCTCTCCTGCAAACTCTCCAGCCACTTTGGTCATGACCCCTATAGAACCCATTACAGTCTGTTCTGATCGGAGAAGGACAGGAGGTTTTTTGAATTTCGTGTACGTTGTCATAAAAATAATGTTTGATGAGCTTCGCGTATGTATAAGCACTCTCCGCACTTCATCACCCGCGATCACGGCTACAGTTACCACTGCCTCTTTATGTGGTCTGTCAATTTTTTACATATCATCATTGTCGAAACATAGTATTGGGGACAGATTTTGGTATAGGTGGGGCGATGCTCCCACTTCCAACTGTGTAGCTAGGCTCACAATTTGTCTTTTTTGGGGACAAATTCATAATTCCTGCCATATAATCACCTCCAAAGATAGTTAGCGACTCAAAAAATCCACATAAGTCGATAACTTTTCTATGCTCTTGGGAATTATTTCTTCCACGACATTGATTATGTTCCGATCCTCATTAGGGTCTAAGTACTCTATGGCTACATCAAACAGATCAGTGATCTTAGAAATAACCATCGTAGTTTCCTGATTCGGCATCGTCATGACCTCTTATACATCAACATTCTGCTGAGCTTGCTTCTTAACAAATGTCATCAACTTTCCATTCTCAATTAGCATATGTATTTCTTTTTTTAATGCGATAAAATTCCTTGTATCATTCCATACATCTTCATGATACTTACAGTATCGGTTATTACAATTTTCTTGGATGATCTGAATAGGGAAAGGTTTTCGAAAATTGACAAGCTTCTTTGCTTTTTTGAAGATGGTTGAAACACACTCAGTTAACTCAGCAAAATGAGCGGGTCAGACACACTTGTTTGAGATGGGTCGGTAACAGCTTTAGTACTTACTATCTGATTGTTAGCTCTTGCCCATGGCGGTTGCGAGCCTGATGCTTTTGGCTGAAAGTATCGTGGCACCGAGTAGTTATTGATTGGTTGAGGTTATTGGCATTAGATTCTGCTGGTATAACACGACAGATTCTGGTGCGCTCTGTTGTAACTGAGCTGCCACCTCAGAGGATTGGGTCTCCTCAACCAGATTTTCTTTTCGACCTAAGCCAACAAAGCCGCAAAAGTAATAGCTTGTTTTTTTGTTATTGCCTCTTTCATAGGCCCAGGCAGAAGACCCAATCTAAAACCTATCAAAGAAAAATTCTCATCACAGTAGTCCAGATCGGTCTTTGCATCCACAAAGCGTCAAATTTTGTCTCTCAAAATCTCACCGACCTTCTGTCTCCATTTGACAATTTTATCCTCATTTACTCAGAAATTCTAGCTCCTTACAAACTATTTCCTGAACATTACCCAAAACATATTAAAAAACTTTATGCAACCTTATGGAAATCGCTTATAGCATTTCGAGGCGCGGTCTTTGAATGTGTACAAGAATACACGGTAAAGTAATTTTTCAACATTATCAAAGTTCAACATGAAGTTTTAAAAAAACTCCAAATGGTTGTATGGGTCCTTCTTCCCATCGTACTTTTCCAAACGAGAAATACTGAATCGCTTGGGAAGATATCCCAAAATTATTTCATCAGAAAGAAGGGATGACCTCCAGTTATGCTTGACCCCACCAGCTCCACTCACAAGACCTTCTACAGAGGTCGTGTATAGTCTTTCTTCGTGTGGGTTAACAAATTGACTGTTGAACCTATACTCATGGGTCTGGCTGCCATACGTGAACTAAACATGGGTGCGGTGGTTCGCTCTCTTCTGTTGACCATGATCGCTCTGTTTTTATCCACAGAGGAAGAATTTCTCTTATTAACATTATTCCCGTTGCGTTTCAACATTCTTGACGGACGAGACATACGACGTCGAATCTCTTATTTTCTTAAAGATCTTTTCTCCTTCTTATGGCACCGGTATTCACCGGTATGGGAATGATGACTCATCTGATCCATAAACGGAAGAATCACTAAGCTCTCGTTTATACCAGCGCTCGACTATCCTATCATTATTAACAACCCAGCATCTTGTCATTGTAACCTGGTTCGACCTTGATCACAGTCTTCTTTTTCTCGACCATAATTGTGATTTTTTTCTCTCTAGCGCTATCGGGTGATTGTTCTTTTCGAACTCCCGACCAGTTTCCTTTGTCAGTTAAGGCCTCTTCCTTCTCAGGATTGACCTTAGTTATATCGTCCAAAATTTGTTGCCTAGTCATAATAAAGGTCGACATCTTATCTCGCCCATGTCCATATTGATCGTTATCGTGATGTTGCTCTTCAACTTGTTGTCCTTCAATACGACGGTCCTTGGAATAAGATACAATTTTGTCGCCTTTCAGTCTCATAATTCTTCCCTCTACGTGATTTGTGTTCATTTAATTTCGTGATTTGGGGGAAATTATTACCGAGTATCACTTCGTTGTCCCACAGACGCCGCCAATGATAGTTAAAGAAATATCCGAGCTGCTGATTATTTAGCTCGATGGACGATCAAATGCAAAATGAGGCAGGAATATGAATTTAATTCATCTCCTGCTGAATTAAAATCAATCTTAATTCTTGAGAGTTTAGGGTTACCTTATATAAACGCTGCGTAGTTGTCTTCTTTCAGGCTCTCCTCTGTGGCTTGTAAGCTGGATCCTGGAAATCTTATCGAAGCGATTCGTTGATTCAGATGCATGCTTCACAACGGCTCCGTCTTCTTCGTTCTCGCCTTGCTTTCATCATTGACTCAGCGGATGTTGGTTGTTTTGTTTCGAATCGGACTTTGGTCGTGAAATCAGATTGAAGAGCAGCTTCTGACTTACGAGTATTTAGGGTTTAGAAGTCTTCAACCTCTGGAGCACCATTTCTTTTCCTCCTATTCTGTCGAATCGAGTACTTTGAAAGAGCTACACAAAGGCTTCGACTTCTCAGAGGGTGATGGTTTGTTTTGTTTTGATTTGGGTTTTGTTTGAGAAACCTGAAAGTCGGGATGTTAATGGTTAGGGATTGTTTTAGGGTTTGGAGAATTTGGGAGAAGTCAGTTTGGGTGAGATTTGATCTAGGGATTTTCTGATTAATTTGGGGTTTGTTTTGGTTGGGCTTGTATTATGGTCCAACTCTTCTCAAGTCCTCATTTCTCAATCTGTTTGTAATTCTTTTGATATTAATAAAAATTCGGCTTTGAATGAAGAAAAAAAAAATCCGGACCCTAAACCTACTGCTAGAGAAAGTCGTAACAGGGTATAGAGAAAAAAATACAGGATCCTAGAGAGAGAAAGTGGTAAAAATTAGTTACTTAATAATAAATGTTTACCCCTCCTCATAAAGGGAATCTTCCTTTATATAGTAGTAGAAGTGGGCCCTGACCCACATGAGTGATCCAATTTATCATATTCTTACTTTTCTTTGTTCTAATTCTACCAATATGATTATTATTTACAAGATGAGTCCTTTATCTTTCTTAATCTATGATTTTTTATTACAAACTATTATTACAACATCAAAATGGCATTGTGCTTTGCCGGCCCGATTTTGCCGGGACAATTTATGCATTTATGAGTGTGAAATAACGTATCGGTTTTGGATTCTCTAAGACATTAGTACGAAGACAAAATTTTCGTTCACCTATTAATATCTTTTGATAAAAATATGACTCATACATTAACAGTGATGGTCGGTGAAAATAAAAAATAAATAAAAATCTAAAAAAAGATGAAAAAGTATTGTAGCATAAAAAACTTTCATCATTCTCGAGTTATTTACATTCGATCAATTTGGTTGAGTTATAACATGAGAAATTATTCGCACTATAAACTATACAAAAATAATTAAGTGTAAGAATCGATGGAATAGTTTCTTCTATTAAAAAACAGCAAGACTACAAAATGAGAGGTTTTTTTATAAATTCAAGCAATGAATGGGTAATGGTTTAAAAATAAATTGACAGAGAAGTAGAGAAGTTTATGACTAATATTGGTCTTGACTTCTGTATAAATGAATTTACTAATTATTGAAAAGTTGAAGGGAAATCTCGTCATAGAATTGTAAGGGACACTACATAACTTAATGGCATAGTTGAAAGAATGAGCATAACCATTCTTGAGATAGTGAGGTGCATGTTAGTGATTGTTAAGCTCCCTAAGCATTTTTTTACAGAATCGGTAATGACTGCATACTACGTCATAAATAGGTATTTGTCTAATATGATTAGCATGAATACTTCACAAGAAATATGGTACGATAAAACATTTGACTAATCAAATTTAAGATTATTTGGTTGTGTAGAATTTGCACACATTATATAATACAAATTGCAACCAAAAGCCCTGAATTGCATATTTATTGGGTATTCAGAAGGTGTGAATGACTACAAGTTATAGTGCCTTGAATTAGGTTACAAGAATTTTTTTATAAATAGGAATGTAAAATCAATGAGAATAAGTATATATGTTCGGGTGGTGAAGAGAATCATGTGGCCTAACTCGATGAAAATGACATAGCCGAGATTAAGGTGGAGGCACATGGAATAGAATTTATGTATGGCTTAAGGAGAAATGATCCAAACTCATACACCTAGAAAAAATAATTATATTGAAAAGGAAGGTATCCGGGCTCATCATGGTTACCACCTAGCAAGGGACATGACCAAATATGTCATCAAAGCTCCTCAAAGGAACAAATATACTTAAGTGACAAATTTTCCATTAACTGCGTCATATGAGGTAATTCTCTATGAGCCTGATAACTTCATTCATACAAGGAAAGCGAGACTAAATTCAAATTTCTTGTACTTATAAAAGAATAAATGACTTTTCTTCATAAGAAAAACACATGGGATATTATAGGCAAACCTGGTGGTAAAAACTGGTTGGTTGCAAATAGATGTTAAAAAGAAATGAAAAAAATTATTGGGGTGGAAAAGTTCATGATGTTCTCTAGAGGTTTCACTCAAAAATAAGATGCAGATTACAGTGAGATATTCTCTCATATGGTATAACATAGTTCAATCAAGATTATACTTGTAATGATAATTAAGTTTGACATGAAGTTGGGTCAGATTGACGTCAAGATAACTTTCCTACATAGGTTCATTGAAGAATGAAATATTTGTAAGCAAGAAAATTAGTGATTAGATATGTCTCTTGAAAAGAGAATTGTATGGTCTAAAGCAATCTTTTAAATATTGATATAAATTCTTTGATAATTGCATAATCGATAGTGTTTTTAGAAGAAGTAGTTATGGAAGTTGTGTGTATGTGAAGAAATTTGGTTCTGCATATATATATATATATATATTAATTTCTAGCAAATACAAGGCCTAAATTAAGTCATTTAAGGAAAATTTTAGGATCATGTTTGAAATGAAAGACGTGGGCTCAGTTAGAAATATCTTGGTATGAAGATAGATAGCGACAGACTAAAAAAAACTTTATTTTTGTCACAAGAAGCCTATTTAAAAAGGATTAGTGAAAGGTTGGGTACAACATATGCAAAACCAATCACTTGTCCAATTGTTCAACATTTTAAGCTAACATCTCTCAAAGTTGATGATGAAGTGAAGCTACAAAAAATGAAACTTATTCATATCGTGGGAAGTATTATGTATGTCATGGTCAATAGTAGACCCTATTTGGCTTATAATTCAATCTTAGTAAGAGGATGCATGTCAAGGTCATCCACAGAATATTAGTAGGTGTTTAAGTGGTTTCAAAGATACATAAAAGAATACACAAGTCTGGTTTTATTGTATGGAGATGTTGGTTTATGACTGAAGGTGCTGAAGTTTTTGTCGAATCTAATTATGTTGGTTGTTTGGATAACATGAAGCTTTTGACTCGTTATATATTATGTTGTTCTATAGTGTAGTAAGTTGGAAACCGAATCTCTAACTCGTGCTAGCATTTTCCTCAACGGAAATATTGTTGTTACCGAGGCTATAAAAGAAGCTATGTGGTTAAGAGGAATACTAATGGAAGTTTAGGTTCAATCGTAAGTGCTAATGGTACAATGTGATAACCAATGTGCAATAAATTTGTTAAAAATCAAATGTTTTATTAATTTACTAAACACATTGATGTTCAACTTCATTTTGTAAGAAATATTCTTGAAAATGGGGAGATTGTGTTAGAGAAGGTTCAACAAGTGATAACCTAGATATATGTTTACTAAATTAGTAGCACCGAACAAGTTCAAGGATACTTGAACTTGGTACATATTAGAAGTATGTGAGGCCTTTAAGGGGAAATGTGGAGCTGCAAAATTGTGTTCATTTCTTAAATATAAAACCAAAGTAGAGAACTGTCAAGTACGGTTCTAATTTTTAGAAAATTTTGAAGTGTAACTGTTAAGATTTATTATTAGATGCATCAGTTGCATCAAACAAGATATATATTGCAATGGCCAGCAAGCCTTTGGTCAATTCGAGTAACTACATAAACTAAAATTCCATCATCCAAGGGGTTTACTACATCAGATAGAAAGCTATTGGTCAAGCCGAGTGAGGTCATCATCTAAAAGGCCATCGGCCAAGAAAACATTGGTAAAACCAAGTGAGTTCATCATCTGAGAGTCCATCAGACAAGTTGAAGGTTGCATCATCATGGAGTCCATTAGACGATGTGAAGGCTACAACCCTCTGGAGGCCATCAGACAAGGCAAAGGCTGCATCGGCATGAAAGACATTGGATGAAGCAAATTATGCATCGCAAAAAGTCCATTAGCTTGGGCATAGACTGCTTGGTATAACTGATGATATAAGATTTCAGTTATGATGGTTAAATCTACCTTTTAGTTAGAAATATAACTGATTATTTTTTGTTGAAACATAAATGATAATTTTATTTAAGAGTTTTTTTATATTCTATTTTGGAGATAAAGATTTGTATTATGAATTATATATATATATTCTCTTTGGGGTTCTGAAGAAGGTACAAGATTTTATTGAGAGTGTGAAACATAAGAAAATCATATTAAGAGAGAATACTCATTATATTTCTTATCATAAGAACAAAAGAGATCTTATTAGAGAAATTATGTGAGTTATGGAATTTAGATTTATGTAAACATTTTTTTTTCTGGAATTGAATCTTGTATATTGTTGTATATGTTTGAACAATAGTGAAATAATATTGTTGTGGCTCATAGTGGACGTATGCGGAATTTTTCAAACCACTATAAATATTATGTGTTCAATTATTTTTACTCTGTTTTTAGTTTTTTTATCTTATCATGAATACAAAATGTTTGTTTGTGTAGATGATAAGTATGATCTAACTATCGATCGTCAGAATTGTTGAGCTATAATTGTATTTCTAGAAAGAGAATAAGAATGTAAAGATAAATTATAGAGAGAGAAAACTGTTTCAAGTTCAAAGTGTAATTCAGCAAATAAAGTCATTCTTTCATTCATCGTCTCACACTCTATTTATAGGTGTGTAAGACTTCATCAACTGAATCAGTTACAAAATAGGGTAAATTGCACTGATCTCCCTTATATTTACAAATAACACAAATTTTTCTTCCCATAAATTTACAATTTATCTTAAATAACCTTAATATTATTATTCATATCTAATTATTCACATCCTTATCAAGAGTAATCAAATACACAATGTTCAGTCGAAAAATTGTTTGATATTTTATCTTCTCGACCAATCTTCAGTGTCTCTCAATGTCATGCCTGAGTACTCCGTCATCATGCATAAGCTTGGTCTGAGAGACAATTGGTGCGTCAACATGTTTGCATTTAAACAACCAACATTTTAAAAGTATATCAAGAATATAATTTATTTGAAAAATAAGGATCTTACCTAGATATCATGATACATAAATGCTAAGAAAGTACTTGAGTTTACCAAAATCTGTAATATAGAATTCCCCGCTTTAAAACTTCTTTAATGTCGAAATCATCTTGACATCATCACCGATTATAATCAAATTATCGAAATATATGACCATAATTATTTTCTTCTATTATAAATGACTATAAAATAATGAGTGTTCATTAGCACTCTTGGCTATGCCAAACTGACTAAGTGTGTGGGAGAGATGCCCAAACCAATCTTGATGAGATTATTTCAGAATGCATAGATATTTTTGTTAGCAAAACAATTTAGAAGTCTCACCTAAAAATATCCAGGATTTTGAGTCATGTAAACCTCATCCTCAACAATATCATTGAGAAATTTATTCTTGTCATTTCGTGTAGTGTTCAGTGGTGAATAACAGCTAGAGATATACAAATACAAACAAATTCCACTTTGGTAATGAGAGAAAATGTTTCATGATAAATCCCTAGAGACTAGGTGTACCATTTTACAACCAAGAAAGTTTTGGACTGAGTAACCGAATGTATTATGATGGCAAAAACAAAGATCCCATGTTTTTGTTTTTTTCCACAAGACTGACATTTTCTCCTACATAACACTAAACCACTCTGGATTGAGCAAAGCCTCTAAAAAGTTCTTCGGAATATAGTAAAAATTGTCCATGTGATATTTATTACAGTTACGAGAGATTTTACAGAGAGCAATGTGATGGTTAAGATTTTGAGGTGGTTGGATTGGAACATAATTTTTGAGGTGGTTGTCTTGCAAAAAAGAAAAAATATTTTTTTAGAGTGACTAATGACTCTTAGTGGATGTAGAACACAAACATGCTCTCCTTAGATACATGACTCACAAACTAGTTCTTAACTTTTATGAAATTCAGGGTGTATCTACTTCAACACTTGTTGAGATGGATCTCTTAACGAATAATGGACTTCCTTAGCACTATTAGCGCTCGAGTATGCCACTCGTTGGGGTGAGCTCTCAATGTAATACAAATTTTTATTCTTATATAATGTGCCAATCGATATGTTCGCCTTCAGTTCCTAAAATATGCAGTTAGTTGGGGCGAAGGTAACACAATAATTTAACTGTTATATTATTTTATATTATTTATAAACATAAAACTTAAAGGAAAATAAAGAACATAATATATGATAAATATACTTTTTGTGAAATTTTGGAAGACCCGATGTCTTTTACATTATTGGTAGAGCTATTGGATATACGAACAAGTTCTTGTGAGGTAGGCTTTAATCTTGACATAATATTTTTGTTTTGGTCATTAATGCATGAATCAACAATCCAATACGATTTTGATTTTATAAAACGATTCGAAAAAAAATGAAGGTTGAAGTAGCCTTTGAATTATATATTTGAGAGTTATGTCAGAACAATAAAAGCACAGTTGCTCAAGTCATTTAACAAATATAAAAAATTATTTGATTTAGTGTGTTCATTACGAGAGTGGCTACTTGAACATGAGGATGTTGTGGAGACCATTTTGGACGGTTTGGAAAGTTCCTCTTTGTACACGCTCACTATGGCATTACGAATAACTATTCGTATAATTGGAATTACCCTTCGATCATTTTCCTTTTAAAAAATCATGGATATGTTCTCATACTTTTGTAAAAATTTACTATGATTGTTGAATTTTCAGTAAGAGGTGATGAACCAACCTCATCAGATTGAAACGTCTCTCACAAAAAGATAGGTAGCTGGAAATGATGGTATAATTATTTAATAAAAAATAGTCGATTGTACAGAGGAGTATTTTGTTGATATACCTACAATAAAATAATAAATAGTGTATATTCAACGGCTCTCATAGTACGACTGTATTTGTACTAAAATAAAATAAATCACTCATTTCGTTTAGTATATGCTAAAATTTGGTGAGGTGTTTGGTAAAAATTGCATTACCTTCTTCACACTTTCCATGCGAATCAAAAACTAGATATGTATATGTCGGAGATTATTCAATATTTTCTTAGTGACTTTAAACGTGTGCAGGGTGGAATAAAATAACATATTTACATTTCATATATTACTACGTTAAATATTTCGAATAAAATCGGATCACAATGGATATATTGTGATCGAACCATTATTTTATTCAAAATAAAAAAATTGAAATGAATTTTTAATTGGTAGAAGGGTATCGAATGAGGAACAATAACGAAAAAATTTACCATCCATCCGTAACCAATTTTGAAATAAAATACTCGGTCTGAAACACAAATTGATCGAACAACGACTTGTCAGGGACGGGGTAAGCAACGTACAAAATTATTTAAAAATATTATATCGATTTAGGTAAAAAATTAAATATTATTATACTTCTATGTTCCAAAAGTATACATAACTTTTTTATACATAATTGTATATAAAGAATGTAAATAAATCCATATCAACTACCAGCTGCGGGCCTCATTGCTAATGAATTTCCGTATCAGTGTCTCTAATTCTTCAGCTCTTCATTATGGAAAGAAGGTCGTTTTCAGCTAAACAACCAATAATAACCCCATCAGGAAGAAGAGCAAAGGAGTCTGCAAGACCTTTTGTCGTTGTTCAACCCTGAATCGCTGCGGTATCGGCCGTGTTAGTTACAACCTTTTCAAGCTTAACATACATTAGCTGGGGAAACATATGATAGATCAATTTATTGGGTAAGGTTTAGCACTCACAACTTCACAAGTGCTCATACCCGACCAGAGCGCCACGGTCAAGGTTCAGCTTGTCCATGATTTGCAGTGCTTTGGCCATGTTTTTATTTTTAGCTAACTCCAATTATTTGTCATAAGTTTTCTCATTTGTCTTCACCTTATGCGCCTTCTATTATTAAAATGTAGCTTGTGCCTCATACTTTTCTTGCGCAAGGTGACAACCTTTTTAATTAGCACATAATTAACACCCTCTCCGCTAGCAATGACGGTCTCGGCACTCCTTAGATCGCGTAAGGTTAGCAATTTATTGGGTAAGAATCTAATTGGTAGCCTCCAATTCAGTATACCTATTGGCCAACTTCTTGGCCTACTGAAACAAAAATCTTGGGATCTTAGATGAAGAGGCCTTCGAAACTGAGATAGACATTTACAATCTCCCCTAGGATGGCAAATGGCTCATGGGACATGGTAAAATTCTCGAAGGCCTTGGCTCTTTTATACAAGCCCATAAGTCGCGACCAGTCGCAATGAACCTGATGTGCATACAGAAGGGCCATTTGGGAGAGATATAAGAAGTATTCTTGGTCCAGATGAGCCACCAAACTCACTCATGGATGCACTCTTGAGTGAGTCGTCAAGATGAGGTCGATCTGGTGCATGAGGGGTAGATATTCTAACACTCAAGTGGTGCCCAATAGTCACTTTGTTGGGCAACGTCCTGACGAAACGACCCTTAATCTTAGTTGATAAAGACATGTCGGTAACATTGGTCCAAACTTCGGATTCAATGAAGTAGTAGAGCTGAAGTATGTTGGCGTAGTGGTGACGTGGCTTGCGGAGGTCGAACATCCAGTTAGCTAGCATAACCAGAATGTCAAGTTGACGCTAATACTCAACATTGGGCTGGTATGGTCATGAAGCCATAAACAATGCACTACTAAGATAAAGCATAGCGCCAATACTATATAGTGGGAGAGAGTAGAAGGATTACACAGATGGCTAAACTCAATATGAACGGGGCCATACCAGGGTCTGATGGTGAGAAGACGTCCCCTTGATGAAAAAGAAGTAATATTTCTATTACTGCATTGATTGGGCCCTTAATCACTAAAGGGGGTTGGTCCATGTAAAAGAAGAGGTATTGTAATGATGCTTCAGGCAACAGAATGACACCAAGATTCAAACTGAATGGCTCATCCCTGGTAAGACACACAAGACCTTAAACTGAGAAAGTGAAAGTATAAAATGAGAGAGTAGATGAAGGAGGTAAAAACTTAAGATTCATGTATAAGAAGTGACTCTACAAAAGATCATCTATGAGAAGAGGACACATGACATTTTAGTTTTACCATAAGAAATTTTGAGCTATGAAACAATGGGTGCGTATGAGTATTTTCATGGAGACTATAAAACTAGACCCCCTAAAAAGTAGAAATGAAGTGAAAAGTCAGATTGATGAAGACAAAAGGACTATGGACTGAAGAAACTAAAGAGGCTAAGAATTTACCTCCTTCGTTGGCCTATGATCAATTACCAAAGTCGGTACGATATAATATGTTATTCTTGGTGACCCTCCGAGAAGAGAGTGGGAAATGTTACTGATGAGGTATGAAAAAAACTACCACTACCTCTGAAGTGACTCCTTGGGTTTGAAAAAGGAAAAGGTCTTGGGCCTATGCAGGGATGCAACCCTCAAACCTCGTTGGATGGAATAACAGGGCTCGCGTTGAGGAAATGACCAAAGATGTGAGAGTGGGCTTCCATTTGTGTAAAGACTTAAGGCCTCATGCAGATGTGTGCTCGAGGTTTCCAAATGATACTCCTTTAATGAGAGCGTGAGGTGTTGCACAAGCAACCCTCTAGCAATGCATGGTGACACACAAGGTCTAGCGCAACAAAGCAACCCCAAATGCCAGCTCTCGTACTGACTTAAAAAAACTAGGAGTCACGCGATGGAACGATTCTTGCACCTCACGCAACATAGCGGCCCAAATTCTGATAGAGCTTTCCACTAGCCAAAGGGATTAGGGTCGCACGAAAGAGTGACCCTTACATTTCGCACAACATAGCGATCCACAATACGTAAGAAATCCTCAACTAGCAAAAATGCTTGCGATTGCGCGAGGGAGAGCGACCATCACACTTGGCGCAACATAGCAACCCTCAATACCCACAGAAAGCCTTCCACTATACAAAATGATTAGGATCTCACGAGGGAGCAACTCTCGCATCTCGTGCAACAACACGTGAGAACTCATACGGGAGCGAGCGGATCCTATATAGTAAAGCTACCCCTCAACATGAGTTTTCATAAACGCCTTGGACAACTCACTTGGTGAATTATCGGTCATGGGTTGAAAAATCCCCACCTTGAAAAACGACCACAATTACCGCGCCATTTATGTGCTAATCAACGAATACGAAGTCACATCAGTTCATATCCATCCTCGAAGTTTTAGCTCTCACGCCCCTAAATTCCATTAGAGAAAGGGAAATCTAAAAAATGTGATATAGCTAAAATCGTCTAACCGAAAATATCAGCTTAAAAAGTATGATAAACTCATGATGGCCACCCTGCCGGTATCAGGAGAACAACAAAAGATCTTACTAGTCCAACGAATAGAACAAAGGTCTTCCGTAGTGTGTTTACAGAATTTGCGGACTTATAGGACACTATTAGGGAGATAATTTTTCGCATTTTATTTATTATTCTCTGCCTTATTTACATTCGATTGATTCAGTTGAGTTCTAAAATGAGAAATTATTGGCACCTTAAACTATAAAATTAAGAGCAAGAAACAACAAGACTACAATAAAGCTTGATTTTCAGATATTGACTCTCTTTGCACAATCTCACATCAATCCACCTATTTTATTTTTGCAAATTGAAATAATTTAGAATCAACTCCTCTTTCTATAACGGGCAAAGCTTCCTTTCCCTTCTAAAAATCTTTGAAATATACGAACTATTGTCTCATTTTTTAGTCACCACCTAATTTTGTTTTAAGTGTAACGTAATGTTTGAGATCACCAACATGTATCTTATGTTCACCAATCGGTATTCTTCTAACTCCGTCTTCATCTACCACACTAAAGTGCTTGCACACATGAATATCAATCTTCACGCTTTCTTGAGACCCTGCACCTACATGAACCCTTTCAAATCCAACCAATTGTTTTTTCGGGTGAGATCCTTTCGTCCTTGACGGCGGAGATGAAAACACAAGCAAAGTATGGGATCCGTCGACGCCTCCCTTGTTCCTTACGTCAATGTGTAGGCTAATGGAGGCCGAATCATCGCAACTCGTGTGTAAAACGTCGATTGCATTGTTAGACAATGTTGTGTTTTTAATTTCATGAAGAGCATTGGTGGATAAGGGTAATAGTGAAAAAGATGTAGGCGCTTGTTTTAGTTTGTGCGAGAAACTTGTGTAACTTAGACCATAACCAAAAGGGTAGACAACCGGGCCTTTGTAGAACCTGTATGTTCTACCAGGGTAACCATTTGATGATGGTCTCATAGCCATATTGGTCATTGGTACTTTAGCTACGTAGTCTTGTGGATACCATGTCATTGGTAGTTTTCCTCCTACAAATACAAAAAAAAAATCATCAAACGATGCGTAAAGTATGTGAGCCTAATTCGTTGAATTACGACGTCGAAAAGATAAATTTTTTACCTGGATTAGTGGTTCCAAACAAAACATCAGCAATGGCAGTACCTCCAGCTTGGCCTGGATAGCCTGCCCATAAAATGGCACCAATTTTCGGATCGTTCTTCGCAAACGACACATCGATCGGCCCACCGCTCATCAAGACGAGAATCGTAGGCCCTTTAGAGGCGCGAGCCACGCGTGACACGAGCTCTTGTTGGTAACCTGGCAAGAGAAGGCCAACTCTGTCTCTCCCTTCAGCCTCAATGGATTGGTCTAGGCCCATTACTAAAACTGTCGCGTCAGCATGACGTGCTGCGACCTCAGCTCGTTCAAACAGCTGGTTCTCATTGCAATGCACATTGGAGCAACCGGCCTGGTGAATCGTCTGCGCGTATCTTGCTATCCCTTGTAACGGGGTAGTGTAGCCACAAGCAACACCAGCATAGTTACCGATCATTGTGACCGTAACATCTGAATTGGGCCCGATAACGGCTACGGTACGATGTTGTTTAGTGGATAATGGTAATGTTGGACCCTTGTTTTTTAGTAGAACAATCCCTTGACGTGCAGCCTCGAGCGCTAGATTTTGGTGAGACGCTGTGCATACATCTTTTGGACCGAGGTTGCCGTATGGGTGTGCCGATGGTTCGCCATCAAACATGCCTAATCTCATTTGGACCGTCATTGTATTGGCCAAGGCCAAGTTTACATCGTACTCGGTCACTAGGCCTTGTTTTATTGCGTTTTCTGTGTAGATTGCTAAAAAAGGACCACAGTCCAAGTCCAAACCTACACAAATAATTAATTAATTAAATTATACAACACTTTTGAATTTATATTATAATAAATAATAATAATAATAATAATAAATAATAATAATTTACCAGATTTAATACTAGCGGCAGCAGCTTCTTCAGGGGTTCTAGTGTAATGTTGGCTATCGTAGAGGACACCAACGGAGTCGCAATCAGATACTATATACCTAATTTAAGAAACGTAAAATCTGATCAGTTTACGCAATCTGAACCGTTCGTCTTATTCGAGAGTAACAAAACTCACCCGTTAAGATGCCATTGATTACGGATTGTGTTTTTCAGAAGCTGAGGATCGGCACACGTAGGCTTTCCATTAACTTGATTGTATGAGCACATAACACTCGATACTTTCCCTTCTACAACACAATCCTTGAATGGCACGTTATATGTCTCCTCTAAATCTTGTTTGCTTACCTGCCCAATCCAAAAAGCCAAAATAATTAATTCTTATATAATAATTAGAAAGAGAAAAATAATTATATAAAAAAAGTTAACATACATATATATATATATATATATATATATATATATATTTTTTTTTTTTTATATATACCAAGGCATTAAAATGGAAACGGTCCACTCCGTTCCAATTATCAAGATCATAAGCGGTGAAATGTTTGCAACAGGCAGCGACTTTGAGTCTGTTTCCGGCACCGTCACCTTGTAATCCTCTGACGTAACTAGCAGCATATTTTCCGACAACAACCGGATCTTCACCGGGAGTTTCTTGACTTCTTCCCCACCGCGGATCGCGAAGAATATTAACGTTAGGACTCCAATATGTTAAACCCGATTGTCCTCCGTTGTACATTGCTCTAGCTTCGTCGGAAACCACCTAAAAAATACAAATATTATAAGAATAGTATTCTCACCCGTCACCACCTAAACCTAATGTGATATTGTCCGTGTTGAACAATTAAATCCGGACTATTATATTTTTAGTTCACTTTAAAATAAATATCAACTGATTTCATTCACTAATATATTGTATATTATTTTTCGTTTAGATCGAATTTATACGACTCGCCTAATACATATATTATAATTTTTATTAGGAAAGTTAAATATTTAGCCTTTACAAATGAACATTTGTGATTAATAATTGAACTACTTAATAATGTATGTTATCTTAAAAGTAAATATAAACTGTCGAAATTAATATATTATATATGGTTGCGCATGAGGCCCTACAAAACTAGCCTTAGCCGAATCTTGCACGTAAAATGTTCCTTTTGCAAGTTGATGAATTTCGAGTGGCCTTTACACGTACCACTCACTTCCACTGATGTATTATAGTTTGTTAATGTAAAAAGCTAAAAGAACAATTTTTATTAAACATAGACTAAATTTCAACTTGACAAAAGAAGAAAAAAAAAGTTTTATTTCATCGACTGCCGACGAAAATTTTGGAAAAATATACCTTTTTGCAATCGGTAAAATTAATTTATCTTTTTTTATTTTTCTAATGCTTTAACCAATTTAGAAACTTTAACCAATTTAGAAACTTTACTTAATAATTTTGGATTTCTCAGTAGTTTTTTTATTGATTTTCAGGATAAATTACTAATAGATATTAAAAAAATTGCTCTTTAAAACTATCTTGATGTTTTGTAATTTTAGTTTTAAAAATTCGTTAAAAATATATAAATATGTTTTACATAACGATAAAATATTGTCCGTTTTGGATTCAAAAATTCTAATGGATTTGGTTTTGGCACCCTTCCAAAAGATTGTTTTACTTCTTGAGGTCAGTTCAGAGTTATATACAATTATATTATTTTCAACTATAAGTGATGGGAAATTCTGGATTAAGTTTACTCTTCTTCAATAAAATTGTATTACTTTGTGTAAATACTGATAGAATTTGTTCAAAATTATATCTAGAGTTTTAAAAAAAAATCATCAAAATTAGATGGTCAATTATCTAAAATTTAATAAAATTATTTGTATTGTTGTTATTTTCATCATTTTTTATTTTTTCTATATAATAGTTAGAATCGTTGTTGGTTTAACCTATGATTTAAATTAATTGCTCTTTTTATTCGGAGACGTTGTTATATTTTTACTATATCCTAATTAATTTATATTTTTGAAGTTTCATAATTTTGAATAGACACGAACCTTTTAATTTTAATTTAATATTTAATTTTAATTTAATATTTAAAAAACGATACGTTTAAGTTGGAATGACTTTTTCTTTAAAAACTTTGTTTTCTATATCTATTCCCTTAAAATATTCAAAGAATTGTTAATTTTTTTTAAAAAAGTATTATTTGAAAGTAGATAATATGTAATTATGAGTCATTTGGTACAAAATTTTCGTGTGACCTAATAAATAAATAAATAAATATTATTATTACCTGTCCGATTTGTTGCCACAAAGATTGGTTAAACGACGCCGCAGTGGTAATAACTTGAGGAAAACTAGTGGCCCCAGGGAAAGCCCCACCAAACTTGGTCATAGGTCCGACATTAGAAACACCATGCAACGCTTCGTTCCACCACTCGTACCCTTGGATCCCTAACCGTGGAACGCCGGCGGCATTGTTAACCAACAACCTTATTTTCTCCTGCAACGTCAGCCGTCCGATCAAGTCCTGAACTCTTATATGAATCGGGATCCTGGGCGAGCAATATCGTAGGGTTCTCGACAACCCATTCGACGGATCGCATGCAAAAGGAATACGTGACTCCGACATATGTGTGGATATAGATAGAAGAAGGAGGATGTAAATGATGGGTTTGATCATTATGTGTGTGTTTGTATAAGACATTGTTGAGAGAAAGGGTTGTTCTTTGGTGGTTGAGGCTGAGTTATGGGTCATATATAGTGAGCGAAATAGTGAGGTTTGAAGGGAGAGATAAAAAGAGTGTGGTTTAGAGAGAGAGTGAGAGAGAGAGGGGTTGCGTTTTGGATCTGATAATGTTAGAAATGTCACGATTGGATTTCCACGTATGTTATCTTAAAACACACGAGTTTCTTTGGGAGTCACCTATTTTGTTGGCGAGAGATGAAAAAAATACCGTCCAACACGAATTATGATAATGATAGGTAAGTAAGTGTGTGTCGTAATCCGGATTTGTGGTTTAGAAAAAAGCTAAATTTATAATTATAATATAAGTATGGTTTAGTATGAGTGAACGGAATCCTTAAAAGAATCAATAATTTTTTATAGACTAGGACCAAAACTGGAATGGAAATTTGACAATCTTTTTTCCTTATAGGTTTTCTTTTATATATATATAAAATAGACAAGCTAAAATGAGTTAGAACTTAATAGATAAATGGTTTTATTTTTTCAGTCAGGTCAATTTTCAGTTTACAACTATCATAATAAGAAATATTATAGAAACTTTTGACGTAGTTATAGTAAATTGGTAGGTGGTTTCAAAATTATTTTTAGTTTACAACTATTATAACTAATACAAAATATTACATGTTTCAAATTTTTATAATTTATTTAAAAAATAAACAATAGCCATAAACATAACCCAAATAATAATGCTAAAAATAGTAACAAATAGAAAAACAAAATGAAAAAGTCGCAAAATATAGAATATTTTTTTATTATGACATATTTGTTCATGTAATCTATACCTTACCCTAACGTAACAATATTTTTAGACTAAATACCGTAAAAATAATGATAAATAGAAATAAAAAGAACTAAAAAACAACAATGACACAATTAACAAATATATACGAATTTAAAGTTATATTATCAATACGGTATCTGTTTGAAAACGTTATTTCTGAAAATATCTAATTCATGTTAATAACATTAGAATACAATAACGATCATGAAAATAAAGACGGAGGAAAATTAATAAACACAAAATAATTAGTATAATGTGATGATTATCACATAGCTTAAGACTTAAATGAGACGATTCACCTGACCTAACAGTTAATTTTTTTTGTTGTTGTGGGATATTAGAAGCTATTATGTTTTTGTTGCTAGGTGGAGGCCGTTGTGGGGTAATAAAGACACAAATAGTCGATGATGTAACAAAGCTATTATCGGCCTTAGACTTAAGTCAAAATGTTGACGATGCAACATAACTATCATCGGCCTTAGACTTAAGTCAAATAGTTGACGATGTAGTACGTTCACAACAAAATTAACATACAAAATAGGAGAACGATGTAGAATTTTTCCATGCAATCTTTCAAAATTATGTAGCAGATGTTATTTTATTCTATGATAAATATATGGTTCAACGATGTGCAGAAATTGTGAGAGCCAATTGATTTCATATATTAGACATGACAAAATAAAACTCCTGGATATTCACATCATTTAGTTGAAACATGACCCAAACGAGAATACTAAAGATAAAATTCATAAACCTAACACTTCTTTAAAGGCATCTTAAGATAAATAGATTGCTTATGTATATTATACAAGATAACTTGGGATTTTACTCATATCAAGAACTTGAAATGTCTCATCACATATAAATTTTAAGCATCCAAACCTATTGTCCTTTTTTAAATTAAATAAAAATTAATAAGCATCAAGTTATATATTGGACCAATGTATAATAAATCAAGGAAATATATTATCTAAATATAAGTTCGGTTAATTGTGATTCTTAAAGGAGGACACATTAATCCATCATTTTTATTATTGGATCTTACATATGATCCCCTATAGCGGCTAGTATATCGGACTGTACAACTTAAGAATTTAAATGAATGATTAAATTAATAAGAGATGAGAGTTAATGAATCAACAAGTTTGGATGTATTCATAGACTGCTAGTTAATTTAGTGAAATCAATTCACTACTATAAATATTTATCTAATAACTCTAATTCAATATATGTATACTCTTTTCATATTTTTCTTTATACATATCTTGAGTGATTGTTGAGTTATTAATTGTTGGAGATTGCTACCTTTGTCCTTAAATATAGCTTTACAAGAACCTAGAAAAGTGTATGAATCGTTGTAAGCAAGTTTATATCAAAGAATCAAACCCAACAGTCTTCAGTTGTAGATCGTTAGGTATCAACAATAGAATACGCAAAGCAATAAGCTATTTTATCCATTTTCATTCATATCCAATTATAAAAACTGGAGGGATTAGCCTACAAGCATATTAAAGCTTTAACCTTACAACGGATATATAAATTAATAATTGGTATCAGAGTCATCTGACCCACTCAATATTTTGGAGATGAAAACCCTCAAATTTAGTCATGCTAAACCCAAATTGTAAAATTGATTCAGTTTATGAGAAAATCCCTAAATTAATTTATGAATCTGAGACCTAATTACATGTTATGGAATATAGGATATAACATGTGTGTTTAGGTTCCATTGGTAC
Source organism: Limnanthes douglasii subsp. nivea (assembly GCA_036936605.1). Classification (NCBI taxonomy): domain Eukaryota; kingdom Viridiplantae; phylum Streptophyta; class Magnoliopsida; order Brassicales; family Limnanthaceae; genus Limnanthes; species Limnanthes douglasii. Next base: position 20,026,891 of record JAUPFV010000001.1, on the reverse strand, counting down.
AATCAGAGCACATAATTGATTGTTTGTGATGCACGTATATAATTAAAAGTCTATTTTTCGAAACGTCAGATGAAAACTCCAATTCAGGCCGATTATGATTTGGGTTTTTAGAATCGAGAGTTCATTATAGAAAGGGGGTTCATCACCGTAGTGAACTACTTACGAAGGCTGTTTCATCGTGGAAAACTTGTAGTTCACTGCAACCAGTACTGGTTCACCGCAACAAACTGTGATGAACCGTTACAGTGGATAGTTCGTTGCGGCTACCCTATCGTGGGAATTGCCCATGTTTGATGTTTTTTATTTGAGTTGCATGTAAGTTTTTTATATCGAACCCCTTTAGAACAATAAAAAACTAATACGAATTTTAAGAAGTTTCAATTACTGATTTTTTAAAGTTTTGTTAATTTATATATAAAATATGTTTAAAGTTATAGTTTTAGGATTTTTTTACAGTTAATTAGTCATATTTAAGTGCAGTAATAAATGTTTAGGGGTTTAAAGTTACGTTGTTGTTGGAACTTAGACTTCAGGGTATATGGGATGATGATCTTCATACCTAGAGATTTGTTTCAGGTTAGGAGATTGAATTAATATTCATCTCCTTTCTGATATCTGAACAGGTGACGAGATATTTCACATCCCTGAATTGGTTGAGATGCTGATAATATAATGATATATAGTGAACTAAGGTATCATCAGTTAAATAGATAATTTAATTGCATTTGTATGACTTACAATGCGAATAATTAGACCATTATTCCTTGGAACTGTATTTGAAAACTTAGTATCTCACATGTGAGGAACTTTTCAGGCGAGTCATGTACAAAAGGGGCTTGGAGCGTTATAACTTAAACGTGATTATTGTGTATGTATATTGACCAATACTGAAGGATACCTCATATTTTTCCTGATGGATCAACATTTTGCATGAAATAGTTGTTGTGTTTATACGGATCATGCTCATGCAAAAATAGTTTCAGCATTGAATGGATCATTTAGTATATCATGAAATAGTCAAGTACAAGTTTTACGAAATGTTTGGCTGTTTTTTATATATGGTTTTGAACCAACATTATATTTTTTTTAAATACTTATCCCTGGAGTTTATGTATAGAGCGTTGGCGTTTACCGTCTCTTTTAATGATCATGGCGAGCCTATACATTTGAATGCCTTTGAGGACTTTATGTTTGCTAATATTCAATATTGTATGTTTAACTAACTTAAGTATTATTTCATATACTGTTTCATCAATACAATGTTTTCTTTACTACTTTTTAAGTGAATGACGCTCAACTAAGAAGCAAAATTTAGGTTCCCAAACAATATTAGGGGAATTTAAGAAGTTAAAAAATGGATTTATTAATCTTGTCGGGTTTTAATGCATTCATCATTGGCTTAAATAAGATACTTTTGCCTCCCATACAAATACGAGCACTTTTGATAAAATTATGCATTGAGAGAGGTATGAGTGTTCGAATCTTCTAAGTCGTTATATCTTCCAAAATGGAGTAGCGCAAACATTCTTGAGTTCTCAGGCCACTAACATGGAGAATGCTAAAGACTTGTTTTCCTATCTCATAATTATTTCTATTAAGTGACCTCAGGTTTAAATTAAGAAATTGATTAGTAAAATTTAGACGATGAAATACAAGGGCAATGGGAAGTCTGAGAGCATACTTTTAAAATGACTGACACTCATGGAAAATTGAAGGCCATATTGAGATCCCAAAGTCAATAATAGTGACTTGCTTTTTTCTTGTCACTTCCCTTGTATCTTAGATACAACCTATGATTGTACTGATGAGAATTAGAACATAATCACTCTTAATTCAAACCCAGCGCATGAGGAATAAAAATATGCTCATGGGAGCAAAGAAGCCAATATGGTCTATGTATGTAAAACATTCTTCAATTTCAGGTGCACAAACTTCAGGATCTCGAAAAGAATTGGTAACCCCAAGAAAGTAAAGTATAAAAGCAAGGTTCCGTATGCTTCAATTACAAGAATCCAGATAATTGGAAGATATATTGTCCCAAGTGGAACACCTAGAGGGCTAAGAAAAGTAAGCTCTCTTTAATTGTAACTTAAGTAACAAACTTAAATTCAATTTTGAAGGATACGTTGTGGGTTTATACAATAACTACAACTCACATGTGTGTTTCTTTACAGGGTTCGAACCGAAGCAGGCCTCTCATTGATAAATATATTCAACTTTAATTTTGTATGAGATGGTATGCTCTATAGAAGTCATATGTAAATTTTAATTGTTTTTAAATTCAGAAAATGGACTAATTTTAGAATATATTTTGTTTCTTTATTCTTTTATAAGAAATTTATTATCTTTTTATTTGTTGGAAAAAAAGTGGATATATTTTTTCATTTGATAATAAAGAACTTAGACTCTCATTTGACAGTAGATAAAGTGGTACACATATGATTGATTGTGTTCACAATTTGTATAAATGAAGTAATATTGTTAATTATCAAATTGCAATTAATGTAAAACATACAATTGCCTCTGTAAATGCAGTATCTTCATGACACATGATTTTTTAGGTCACATCTCTCAAAAGATGATTAATAAGCTTGTTGTTGAAGGTTTTTTAAGTCTTATTGATTGCACCAATTTTGATAGGGTCAATCAAAGGGAAATATATCAAACATGGGATATTTGAAGCCTCTTGTGCTAAATACATCTTGGAGTTAATCCATAAAAATATTTTTGGTCAATTCCTTACAATATCATCGACATGGCCAAAGATATTTCATATCATTTATAGATGATTTTTCACAATACAACTATCTATATTTCCTTAAAAGCGATCTATATTTTGTCTTCATGATATTTCATAAGAAATATGAAACCATTAACTTGTTTAAATACTTTAAGAACGAAGTTGAGTTACAACTAGGTAAGCGGATTAAGATCCTCATATTCAACCACGATGGTGAATACTATGAAATGTATGATGGTTTTGGGGAACAATATTCATGCTTATTTACTTTCTACCTCAAGATGTAAGGGGATTGATGACACAACAGAAATAGAATAAGAAACAACGTTAGATGAAACCCTCATTCAAGGGTAACATGATGAAACTCTAATCCAAGGGTAACAAAAAATGAAATTTTCAGAGATAAAAATATATTATTCCAAAAACTTAAAATAAATTAAGAAATATGAGGATTTATATAATAGCTGCTCATAACCCTAAATTATAATACAAGGAAATAAAATAAATGTTTCCAAATAAAATAAAATAAGATCTTAATACAATTAGATTTGATTTAAATAATACACGATATTTGAATAAAATAAAATAAAATTAAAAGGCTCTTGTTTGGACTTTATGGGCTACATCATCCTCCCCTGGTTGACAAGAATTCGTCCTCGAATTCACAGCACCATCACCATCAATAACCAAAAATATTTTTTTATTGTTTTCAATTGTTACGTTATAAATTATAAATATTGACCTTGTCAGAATAACATAAATTCTTCTCGAGTGTTCCTTATCCAAAGTCACATTGAAGCAATCCAGTTGATAAAAAAAATTTGGTTTCGAAATCTTTTTTATAGCCTGAAAACAAAACCTCATGTCCATTTGATAAAAGAATTGGTTTCAAAAATCTCTGCATAGCTTGAGACAACATCTCCATAAGCAAGTTTCTCATTAATCCGACGATTGGTAGCCAATTTAAACTCCTCTAGTAACTGGTCAATACGATTGTCTATCGAAATGCCTAATGTGTCCCCGCATACCGAACGATCTTCGAGATCTTCATGACCATAGATGTTGATCTCTTCTTTATACTTTGAATCAGATGAAATCAGGATTCAGAAACATGCTTGCCTCGTAACAAGAACTGAGGCTCTGATACCAAACTGATGACGGGGCGGAAATAGAATAAAAAGCAACGATAGATGAAACCCTAACTCAAGGGTAACATGATGAAACCCTAATCCTAGGGTAGCAAAAACTAAAATTTTCAGAGATAAAAATATATTATTCCAAACACTTAAAATAACTTAAGGAATATGAGGCTTTATATTATAGCTGCTCGAAACCCTAAATTATAATACAAGGAAATAAAATAAATGTTTCCAAATAAAATAAAATCAAATCTTAATACAATTAGATTTAATTTAAATAAAACAAAATATTTGAATTAAATTAAAAAGGCTTTTGTTTGGACTTTCTGGGCTACATCAGGGATCCTCTGTCATGACGAGTTCACCCACTATGAATGGTGTATTTGAAAGATGAAATCGTATACTAATAAAAAGGATTAAAAGCATGATTACTCATACCTCACTATATATTTCACTATAGGGGAAGTTCTTAAGTGTGCAACTTATATGTATCTAATTCTACATGACCTAATGTACCACGTGAAATTTTCAGAGGATGGAAGCTGATATTATTAAAAAATCATGTATGAGGATGTCTAGCTGCAGCAAAGCTTAACAGGCCAAACGAACAAAAACTCGAATCTAAAATAGTCACCTGCCATATTATAGGCTAGCCTGATCACGAAATAAGTTATAAGTTACACTTTATATTAAGCACTAATAGTTGAGACGACAATGCAGTCATATTTTTAGGATGCATATTTCGGGAGAAGAATTTAGATAACAACAATATTTTAAGAATAATTGGAAACAATTTATTTAGTCTCTAACATTGATGATTTGTGGTAAAATTATGATATTGTTCATCTACAATATATCGGAGAATTTATTTTCTCAAGCTGATTTCATAATTCCACCTAAAGAAGAGAATATTAATGTTTTTCCCAATGAGTAAATCAAGAAACCTCAAGAAATTGAGCAACACAATGAGCCTACATGATATAGATCAACTATAGTGAGATTGAGTTTTATACCTTCAGACTAAGTGGTATTTTTTACTGAACATGAGAAAATTTATATACTATGAAAGAGGATCTAATCATCTTTAAAGATGTTATGAAGAGTTCAAACTCTAAATTATAGATCGATGTAATAAATAAGAAGTACAAATTGATGCACAATAATTTAATATAGGATCTCGCTACCTTACGGGAAGGGAAAATGTACATGGTTGCAAATGTTTGTTCAAAATCAAAGGTGATACTTCAAGGAAAATGAAAATATATAAATTCCGTTTTATAGCAAAAACGTACAACCAATATGAAAGGATTAGCTATTTTGAGAATTTGTATTCAAATTCATAAAAGGAATCACTTAGGAAAATCATGGCTACTGTTGCTCATTCTTATATGAAGCTTCGTCAGCCGATGTTAAGAAAATATTTCCCAATACATACATTAAGAAAACAATTTACATGTAATGACATGGAAAATTTGTGTCTAGAGACCTAAAGTCGGTGGTGTATAAATTAACGAAATCAATTTATAGACTCAAACACGCATCATGCTAGTGGTACCACAAATTTATAGATACACTAATCCCGTTCAGATTTGAGATGAACCATGTGAAATATTATGTATATCACAAGTTTATTATGATTAAAATGATTTATCTAGTGTTGTAATTCGATGACATACTCATTGGCATAAATGATATAGGTTTATTAAATACTACTAACATTGTTCTGTAAAATAAATTAGATATGAAGGACCTTGGTGAAATTTTTTATGTGTTGGGGATCCAAATAGTAAGAAATCACCCTCATGTCATCATGGATATTTTATAAAATTTATACATTGAAAGTATGTTATTTTGTTATGGTTTGAAAAATAACAAACACATGGATACCTCTGTGATTTAGATCATGAAGACATAACCAAAACATTAGATCATGAAGACATGCCTATATGATTTGGCTATTAGAAGTCTCATGTATGCTTGGGATTGTACCAAACAAGATATATCATTCATAGTTAAAATGTTAGGAAAGTACTTGAGCAATCTAGGAGGTTCTTATTGGAATGTTACTTGAGAATACAAAACATTAATGGTTGACATATAGTAGATTAGATAACATGGATACCGTGGGATATTTTGATAACATATGATAAGACCTATAATATGTTATAGGTCTTATATGAATCACTTACGGAAATTTGAATAGGATTAGTGTATCTATAAATTTATGGTACCACTAACGTGATGCGTGTTTGAGTCAATTTTGTTAGTTTATACACCACCGACTTTAGGTCTTCAGACACAAAGCTTCCATATTGTTATATGTTAATTGTTTCCTTAATGTATGCATTGGAAAAAAAAAATTAATATATGTCTCATGAAGCTTCATATAAAAATGAGCAATAAGAGTCATGATGTAGGCTATTCTGATCAACATTGCTGGTTGACATATAATATATGGTAATACCTATAATATGTTGTAGGTCTTATCATAATATGAATGTGCTCTTATGAAATATTCTTGATGAAAACAAATTGGCAGTTCTTTAAAACTTTGGTCCATTTCTATATTCTTACGTGTAGGTGTGGGAGGCAAGCTACCAATGTTTTGCTGATTAGGAGTATAGATTCCGGAAGAAAGGTTTTCATAATCAAGGTTAGTAGATATGGTATAACCTTCTTCTATGTTTTGAATAACTTCTATTATCTCTTCTTCACAGAGAGTTTTGTTCCATTCTGTTGAATGTAGTTCGCAATGATATTGTTATCCTTCCTCTGCCTGATTTGCTGATTTTATGATAAATTACTTGTATTCTTTGGGTTACATTACAAATTATCATGATAAGTTATCTTGACTATTATAGATTTTAATTTATGAGGTCCTTTTCTGGTACTTGAAGAGTCTAATTTAGTCTGATATTCATCTTTCCTGTTGGGATTGTTGTCTTGCTTGTTTCTCTGTTCATGAAGAAGGAATTTTTTGCAAGTTTCTTGGTTATGTCATGCATGATAGCAAAAATTGTAGTATTGGGGAATATCTTTGTAGCTGATATGGAGCCAACAACCATCGTTGTCTCCAAAATCCAGTCCATACATGGTGCTGATTTTTTTTAATAATATCCAGTTTGATTCATACATAATAAACGTTATACATGGCTCGTTTCTTTTCAGGAATCCAAACTTGTAGGGGTTGTCCTATAGAAGAGGATATGGAATGAATAAAGGATTCATTGTATATATATTCTTGAACATTTTTTATTTTAATCCAAATAGAGCATATAGCGCATTCATATTTTGGATTGACTGTAGGAGTCCCATTACATATCCTCATTGATTGATAACCTACAAACCATACGTTTATTACCATAGTTTACACATGTCTGATTTAGAGGAGAACTCTATCGTAATGTGCCTTGAATGTCAGTTAGACATACTAAATTCCCTAGAAAATTTCTTAGATTCAAAAAATTGGCTGAGAAGGTTCTTCTTTGGCAGACCTTGAGAGAGCTTCCCAATAGGAGTATATTTGGTTGTGGCTAACGGTTTTTCTTTAAAAATTCGACGGAATTTAATAGAGAATGAGATCCATCTTCTCATGAACGTCTAAATGATTAATGTTTAGACTTAGAATTGTTGGTCTAGTAATATCTGCATAAGATTTGCTTAGTATTATTTTGTTATTTCTTGAATAATTCATTTATTATTGTTGATGATTTTGCTGTAGTTTCCCAGTATATTCTGGAAAAGAATCAAAGTTTGAAGCTTTGTGAATTCAACATGGTGTAATGCTGGAGGTTTGAACTGGATTTTGATAGGAATGGCAAGCAACCAATCAGATCAAGCCGAGAGAAAACAACCAAATATGAACTAGAGAAGGCCTCGAAAAGGAAGAAATATCAAGAAGCTAAATATTATAGCCTTTTACTCATCTCTTTGCATATTCATGTAAAATGTGATTAAACGAGATAAGTTGTGTATCACATCATCTCATTTTTCTAATTTCATGAGTTATTTTGGCTAATATTTAATGTTAGCATTTAAACATAAATAGATTTGAACACTAAAATGGCCTCTCAAAATGTAAACTTTGGAACCTCCTTTTATTCAAATCAAAGCAAAATGAATTATTTGTTTTTAAACTCGACAACCCTATTTTATTATATTGAACATAACGGCTAAAAACCATGACTGGTCACCAGTGTTTGGCATTACTTGCATTTTTGTCACTAAGGTTCATTCGTTCCTGAAACGGGTCATCTTTGTTTAACAATGTTGCATATATGGTCACTGTTGCGTGCCACTTAACCATACGGTGACACGTGACACCTAAAATTATAAAACAAATTGTTATAAATACGGTTCACTTGACATTTCATACCCAAAATACCTCTTTTTATGATAAACGGAGCATAGATCAACACTAGCGCGACTACAAGTACGGTTTCTAAACATTTTAGATCCAAAGAAACAAATCGGTTTTAAATATATTTTGGGTGCGAATTGTCGAAATGATCATATTTGTAACAAACAAATTATAACTTTAGGTTCCACATATCTCCGTGTGGTTAATATTCATATGCGAGTGACCATATATGTAACATTCTTAAACATAGATGACCAATATAGACACGAAATAACCTTCGTACTACGTTTGTAACGGATGTCAGAAATGAATCGTCCTAGTGATCTGTAACCTGATCATAACTATAAATTTTGTTTATTTAGAAAATATTTCACGTATAGCTTATAAAATAATAATAATAATAAATAATAAATCATATTCTATCGCAACATCATTTGAAAAGATATGGGAAATAGACCTGTCCAAATTCTGACCTCCCGTCTCTAGAGAAAGTTAAGTCCAGGACCATCGAATAATTTATTCTCTAGAGTAAGTACAAATCGCACTGAAAAATTGTAGGATGAAGAATTTACAGATATATCTAATAATACAAATATGTACACAACATCACTTATTTATCGTTTATTTTGTTCTTACTTGGTGGACTCTATATATATACTATATATTAAAAGGTTAATCATACGAATCTTTAGATACTATAGTAGGTAATCAAGATAATATTTATTTTAATCTTTTGAATTATTTGTGATCTTAAATCAATCTATGCACATGCCCCATCTCCTCTTAATAATATTCGTTCAATTTTATTGCTAAAATAAGCTCATGGTAGTACAAGTTAATAATGTACCAAAACATTAATGTTAAGACAAATTTGTATTTTTTAACAGATTCTCGTTATTATTATTATTATTTTAATTTGGTTAGTATATTAATATAATATATTTAATTATTGTACTATTTGCTCGTTAAAAATATATACTATTTAAGTAATTACTGATTTTCATGTAAATCAATAACCCACAATTTAGTTATAAGTTGAATTTGAACCAACTAGGTAAATTATGTGTTGAGGACCTTGAGGTCATCTAGAGTGATGTATTAGGCTGGCCCTTCTTTATAAACCATTACAATATATATTACCGTGATTTAGTTTATAATTCTAATTAGGAAAAATATTACTTTTTTGTTTAAAATTTATATACAAGTTTTGAAAATAAAAGATAACTTTTTAATAAAAAATTTATATTTATTATAAGTATTTATATTGGTTGGGTAAGCTATTCCATCCGGAGGCCAAGAAATTTAAATTTTTTGAGTTACATCTTATGTATATATATATGATAGGTGTAATTGATATGGATGGCGTGTCAAATTGAATAGAGTTTGTGTATTGTTAGGGATAAAATTTCGATTTAAATATAATATGTTAATATAATTTGTTGATAAAAAAAAATGTAAATTTATACATTAAAGTTATAAGCCGGGGTAAAAAACATGACAGGTTTTCTATGTTTGTCAATTGTCTCACTTTAGTCATCTTCTTTTATTTTTGTATAAAAAGGTCCCCACGTTTTAAAAACGTAACAAACATATCTTTTTTGTAATAAACGGGTCCCTTATATCTGTAATAAACAGGTTCCTCACGTTTTCAATTTGTAATAAATAGGTCCCTCACATTTTCAGAAAAGAATATGTTTGTTACGTTTTTAAAACGTAAGGGACCGGTTTATTACAGAGACAAAGAATAGGGAGTGATGTGTTACAAGTGGAAAACATGGAGGACCTATGGTGTTTTTTACCCTTATAAGCCGTCTAGCAGTATAAGAATAATGTTTTGAATGGTCACTATAAAGATGGATGACTATGAATTTTTATTGGATTTCGTAGTAAAAAAATATAACATGTATTTTTATGTTTTCAAAAAGAAAGAAAGATTAAAAGTGATGCATAAAATGATAATAATAAAATGATATTTTGTTTGTCCCTTATCCTTACAGATAGATATTTAAGTATTTGTGAATGTACGTGTACTAAATAGTAAATATATTTACCCACATGGCTATATTGTATGATTAATGGATCATCACTCTATCCTACATCAGTCCAACTAGTATTTCACATTATATTTTTTAATACGCATATTTATTTATTTATCAAACTAATAAACTAAATGTTTATTACATTTCTATAATTGAAATAATTTGGATACTCTAAAACTACATGTATGAGATATTTCAGTTAAGGACGTCCTTAAAATATCTCACTTGGATCATCCCACATAGAGAAGTATATCTACCAAAGTGTGCACTGTATACATTTTTGTTTATAGATACCCTAACACACCTACTCAATATAAATGATTTTCACGAAAGAATTAGAGAAGATGTGCTACGACTGATATGTATGTAACGGTTCCCCAATAATCACATTAACAATTCTTACCTAAATGAATTTTGACTTTTCATAAAGTGTAACATGGAAATCATACGACCATGTCATCACTCCGTGTTAATTTTAACTCTTTCTAGTGTATAATATTTGAGATCGTTAAAATTAATCTTAAACTCACCGAATAAGAGAAAAAATAACCATTATAAGACTTAACCAAAAAGTATATATGCAAAACTGAAATAATAATGCAAACGGAAAGTGTATAGAAAAACTAAACTATAAACAAAGAAGAATTCTCATTGAATCTAAATATCATCTAAGCTAAGGACACTCATGCAAACGTTATGTTCGTGAAAGACTGTAGATGGCAATGGTTTAGTAAAAATATCTGCAACCATAAAGTTTGTATCGACGTGCTAAACCCTGATTTGATTATTCTGGATTCTCTCTTTAACATGCATGAACTTGATGTCTATGCGTTTAGGCTTGCTCGATACATTATTGTTGCTCGAGAATATGACATCTGATTTCTTGATGGTAAAGTAGTAGTGGTATTTCAATATCTTTTACTCTATGCAATCTTATGACAAATGTTTCAAGTCACAGTGCATGGTTTGATATCTCAAAACATGCCACATACTCAACTACCGTTGTAAAGATTATGGAAGAGTTTATATAATAATCTTCCACGAGATGACGCATCCCGACATAAAGAATATATAACCGGTTTTAGATCGTCTTGTGTTCACGCAACCAAAAATATTTATAGCAGAATAATCTATGATCTCAAAGCTATATGGCTTGTTGTATGTCAAACTATAAAGCTTGATATTCCATAAAATATCAGAAGACCCCATTGATTGCAGTCCAATGGTCAAATCTTGAACTACTCAAATACCTCCCCGTCACTCCTACTATAGTTGATATATATGTTTTGGTGCATACCTGAACATATACAACACTCCTAACAGTGAAATTATATGGTCTCTATGAATTGAATTTTCGAATCTGTCCATAGGTTTATTGTTTTTCAAACTATAATATTGTGCATGCTCTCAGTGTATGTCTTTTTAAACATGCCCATACTACCCTAAGGGAGATTTTTATTTTTGTATTATTCACACAAATGTTCACTATGATATTCCACGTCAAATTTATTTAATTGAAAAGACTTAGTAACATATAATAAATCTAAATCATTTGTAGCAAAGAGTATGTCATCAACATATAATACTAAATAAATAAATTTACTCATACTGAATTCATGATACAAGCAATCTTTCATAAATTTTACCTAAAAACTAAATGAAGTTATGATTTCTAGTAATTTATGATATCATTTAATAGATGCATACTTTAACCCATAGATGGATTTCATTAATCTACGCACCATCGATTCTGAATCTTTAGAAACAAAGTTTCCAGGTTGCTTCATGTAAAACATTTCTTCAATATCTATATAGAGAAATATTTTCTTAACATCCGTCTGATGAAAATCATATTAAAATATCGGAACCATGATTGTCTTAAATAAGTCATCTAATGAAACTTGAGAAAAGGGTTTCTGAATAGTAAATGTACTTACGTTGAGTGTAGCATTTCGCTACAAGACACGGTTTATATCTTTCTACTTTTCCTAAAGTATCACACTTGTTTTTAAATTTTCATTTACAACCAGTTGGTTCATTCTCTTTTGGTAATATGGTAATATCAGATAAAAGTTGTATTACAATAATTTATACTTTTTGTTCATATCTTTAATTCAATATTTAAAGTTTGAAATTTTTATAATATCTTGAAAGCTTACCAGATCTTCCTCTAAAATCTGAGAAGATTCTCATATATATTTAGAAATTCCACATTTTTATTTCTTTAGTAAGTCTATACAATGTAGTCTCATAAAGTTACTTAATTTTTAGGGGCTAATAAGTTTGATCATCATGAACAACATCAATATTTTGTTCTTCGGGTAGAAGCTTAACATATGTTTCAGGAATTAAATTCCCTAACATATTATAAACAATCGTAAAAGCTAAGTATAAGCAGAGCATCAATATTAGAGGTTTAGCGAATTGGTTCAAATTATGTTTTAAAAATAATATTGTTATCAAAATCCTCCCCTCCAACTCTGTATCTTAAAAAATATAGTTTATGTCTCAAAGATTAAATAAATGACTGGGAAAATTAAATGTAAAACCGCATGAATGGTCTGAATAGCGTATGAAATGACAACTAACTGTGTGAGGTTACAATTTCTATTTTCTCAACCTGTATGTCTTTGTTTCTCAACCTGTTTTAGGAATTAAGTGCTTTACATTGCGGTATACCTTTGAAAATATTAGAAGTGTTTTAGAAGATGTTGTTATGGGTACTCTATTAATGATATATATTGCACACTAAATTACTTTTTCTTATAGTAAAGTTGGTGGTGATGAACGAGATCACGTGTAATGTGTAATTGTTTCTCATATACACTATTAATAGTGGGCGAACCCATCATAGTGTATTAAAAATAAACCCATACTTATCTAGGTAAATATAAAATTATTCAAAATATTATTCACCAAAACCATCAGACCTACCATATAATATTCACCATCATGATCAGATATGATGGTTCTCATTTTTTTACCAAATTGTAACTCAGCCTCAACCTTAAAATATTTGAGCTTGTCAATGAATTCAGTTTTCTCATGAAGCATATAAAGGTATTCTCATGAATAGTCTTTTATGAATGAAATGAAGTATCTTTGGCCATTCTAGAAAGCGATAAGGAAATGGCCACAAATATATGTATTAATTTAAATACATGTTGCACAAAAGGCTTCAAATATTCTCTATTTGATCTGTTTCTACTTGATACATCCAATACCTATTTCAAAGTTAGTGTAGTCAAGAGGGTCTAAGAGACATCAAAAACAAGTTTATCAACTCTGTTTTTAGAGATATAATATAAACGCATATGCTAAAATTATGCTGAATTATCAGAAGTAAGTTTATAAGATACATTCATTGTGATATGGTAATTAACAACATTATTAATTTTATATAAATTATCATTACTATTTACTATATATATACCAACATATCTACAATAAAATTTGAATAAAATTATTTGTTTCCAAATAAACAAGCATAACCAGATTTGTCTAACAAAAAAATAAAATAAAATTCTTTCTAAAAATAAAGTACAAATAAAACATCATTAAAAATAAAATATGTCAACACTAAAATGACGTTTATAGGGTAGTTAGACACCTCTGCAATAAAGATAAAAATCTCATCATCGTTGAGACTTTGGCTTTTGAGTGTATCCTGTAAAGAAACACAAACATGAGTTGAGGTTGTTATATCAACCCACTAATTTTCATTCGACACTCATACTAAATTAACTTCTGGACTTAAAACAAAAGTTAGTTTACCTTTCTTAGTCACCTAAGATTTGTATACATCGTAATCATTTTTCATGTGATCCATACTATTGCAGTGGAAAACCATAACCTTTACCTTTCTTTAGCCTTCCTAGGGTCAACATCGTGTAATACGAAACTAGAACTTATAACTTGTGTAATTATAATTTTAGTCATCTTACAATTTATAGCACCAATCTTACTATATTAATATTGTTAGCATTTTTTCTCCATTTAGCATGTTTTCTACCCCCATGCAAACAAATGGTAATAAAAAAATTAATATCACATTTCACATCTTGGAATTCATAGGTTGACTTGATGACAATGAATTACTAGAGTAGTAAGATTAATTTATGACACAAAAGCTGACTCCGAGAGTTTTACGTCGTATGCTTTTATCTTCACTTTTTGTTTAATAATGTCAATACTAAGCAACCTCGATACTATTCATTGCATACCTCTCGATCTTTGTTATCACCAAGGTCAATAATTCATCTCTTCACCAGTAGACTTGTAATATTGGCCACATCGTTAAGCGTTATCGTTATCTCTACAAAAGATAAATGGAAGTCATTGGTCTGTAAATGTTTTTTTTCACGAATGCATATTCTATTGGGATTTGTAGGCTCCAATGGTGTAACGTGTCCAATATTTTCCTAAAAAAGTATTGGTGATTGCTAGTTCGACATCTAGTTGGTTGTTTAAGTCACATCACAAAAACTAAATGTAGGCGCTATCAAAAAAAATGTAACTCATTGTTATCCAACAAGACAATATTTATTATATATAAAGAAACATAATATTCATAATATTAATTAATGAAATCCTTGGAAATTTTATATATTCTTACCTGTTTGTGATAGACATGGCATGTCGTGTGATTCAACTATCTCTTATATTATCTCGAAATATGATCGAAAATTGTTAAGAACTTCATGATTTCCTCTTAGTTTATGCATCTTTGAGCAAAAACCTCATCCATAAATTCTCTGGTTCTAGAGGTGAGGGTGAGGACATAGAAGGATCCATTCGTCATTGTCGCATGTTCTAGAGGTGAGGGTGAGGACATAGAAGGATCCATTCGTCAGTGTTTCATGTTTACTCTCGTCAACCTCTGAAAAGGTTGATACAACAGTGGTTGAGTAACTTGTGGTGGTCCGAGCTGAAGCACCCATGGGTATGACATTCTGTTTCACAGTAACTTCTTCAAAAAAACTTATTGGGTATCATCATGTTACATTTAATACGAAAAAATTATAACTTTATTGAACCGTCAACTTAAGTTATACAAAAGCTTATGGTATACAAGTATATACATAATTATATGATATATCTATCTAACAAATAAAAATATTGAAAATAAAAATTCAACTCTAAAATATAACATTAAGCAATACATTAATTAGTTAATGGAACAACTAATTCCGACTTTTGGCCAAAATTATTAACACATGCATGAGCAACTAATTTAGGCACGAGTCAAAATCATATGCATTTATGGATCAATTCAATTCGAACCTGCAATGCAAAGAAATAGAAACCATGAACCAGTAATAACAATTGCACAAAATTGAACTCAATTTTTTTTTCTAAATCACAAAACCTACAACGAATTTTATAAACACAAAAAATTTAAATATATATTATATTGTTAAAAATAACTTGAAATAAATTTATATTTTTAGAATTAAATAAATTCAAACATGATTTTTTAAAATAGTGGTGAATGGTTTAAATTTTTTTAATAGATATATTTTTTTTGTTTCAAAAATATTTTTGTATGGGTGAAGCTATTTCCTCCATCATATTTTTTATTTCCTCCATGTTTTAAAATAAAAAAAAAGATTTATCACTTGCTTTTACTATCTTGCTCTCATTTTACATTCTAATTTATAACTTGATGCCATTAACAAATCTTTATATCAACAAACACATGATTAAGCCAAATTCAATCCAACATATATGATTTAGCTTCTAAAATTAAACTCTAAAAACAAAAAACAAATCAAATTTCTTAAAGATTACTCATGGAAGATGAATTAACAAATCAATGTGAAAAGGCCTTTTATAACTTGATGCCTTTAACAAATCAATATGAAAAGGCCGTTTATAACTTGATGTCATTAATAAATCAATATGAAAAGGCCGTTTTTATAGTGGCTAAGGTAGGGTATGGTTAGGGTTTATGGGTAATTGATGTTGAGAAGCTAATAGGTTTGGTTGGGTGTGCAGAAGTTAGTAGGATTGAAGATAGTTGAGATAGGGTGAGAGATAGTTGAGATTGTAGTAGAAGTCGATAAAGTTGATGGAGAATGAATGAGTTTTGGGATAAAAAAAGAAGGGTAAATATGTTATTTCCTTTATGCAGGAAATAAAAAAGTGAAGTTTTTATTTATTATGGGGGAAATAAAAAATTTGATGGAGGAAATAGCTTCACATTTTAATAACAATTTTAACATTTTAACATTTTCTATAAAATATGATATTTTTGGTATAACGGTAACATTTATATAACCTATACCAAAATTAATATTGATACAACATGAAATATCATCTAAGTGGAGCATGAATAAAGTCAAGTAATAATCTAAAACTTGAGCATTGTATGATTTATTTAAACAAGAATGACCCCGAACCTTGGTCAAATGACCAAACATAGCGCAACCTAGCATCATGTTCAAGTTCGTGATTAACCTTGGTCTTGCATCATAGCACGACCAAAAGCTTGGTCACAAACCCAAAAAAGAACTTACCAACTAGGCTACACTGCTTAGCATGACTAGCTAGTCTAGCCAAACTTTCCTTGAGATCTGGTCAAATTTACTTTGAGACATGAACAAGCTTGTCTGACCAAGCTTGCTTCGAGACCTGGTCATGCTTGTCTCGATAAATAACCAATCTTGTCTCGAGACTTGGTCAAACATGCTTTGAGCTCTGAACAAGCTTGCTTCGAGACCTGGTCATGTTTGTCTCGATAAATAACCAATCTTGTCTCGAGACTTGGTCAAACATGTCTTGAGCTCTGACCAAGCATGCCTCGCGAAAAAAATCTAAATAAACTAGCAAAGCAAAAGACCAAGTTACCTAACCATGCGGTGTTGCATAACTAGAAATTTTTTGGCCAGAAGGTCAAACCCGAATCCCAAACACTCGGTCTTGGTGGCCATTTGGCCAAGGCTAAAGCAGCCAACTGGTCGCTTAAGGCCAACTTCACTACTTGGCCAAGCTTTCATTGGGACATAACCAAGCTTTCCTCGAGACATGACGAAGCTTACGAAATCCAAAGCGGTCAGCTCAGTCGTCCAATCTCGTAAAAGCATCACCATGAAATCTAGCCAACATGACCACATGACCAAACTTGCCTCGAGACATAGTCAAACTGGTCGTTTAAGGCCAACTTCACTACTTGGCCAAGCTTTCATTAGGACATAACCAAAATTTTCTTGAGACATGACGAAGCTTGCGAAGGCCAAAGTGGTCAGCTCGGTCGTCCAATCTCGAACAAACATCACCATGAAATCTAGCCAACATGAGCACATGACCAAACTTGTCTTGAGAAATAGCCAAACTTGCTTCAAAAACATTGTTAGGCTTGCCTCGAGACATTACCAAGCTTACCAAGGCCAAAGTGGTCAGCTCGACGCTCAGCCTCGAGCAACCATCGCCAAGAAACCTAGCAAAATTGATCAAATCTCATCTGGTTCATCGGCGCGCTCTGAAAGCATGACTGACATACCCACGCGTTAAGTCAACAATAAGCACACATTTTGCATCCCGACGATTATTAGTACTTAGCCTCCGTCAGTTTGTCTTTCTCCAAGCATCGTTGAAGTGTACGGAATCCATCTCTGACAACGTACGCAAGCCGTGTTTGACTTTGTACGATAAATCAACTACAAAAATATACCCGGTTACTTCGAGAGCCAAAAAAATACTACACTAATGATGAAGCAACAATAAAAATCCATCCAAATAAAAAATACTATATAAAAATATAATGTTATGGGTAAATAAAAACTAATAAAAATAATAAAATGAGAAGATATTATTTTGTAATTCATATAAAGAATATCATACAAGTATCTTTTACCCAAGCATTTCAAAAATTTTAACTTTTTAACTTTTAACTTTTTACTGCCGAGTTCTACGAGACTAATTAAAATGCAACTAATTGTATGGCTGTATTTCCTAGGATGGCAGAGAAAATCGGAAACTTCAGTACATTCATTAGTTCTAAGTTATGAAAATTAACTATATAATACAGCAATAATCATACATTTTCGTTTTAAATTTTTGGACAATTATATAAAGAATTAATTGGCACATGCAAGTTGGTGTATGAGTATGATTTACGAGTTTGCACGAAAATGACGTAGTTATCCACTTAAGAACAGAACAAAAGGACCACAATAGAAAAGTTCACTTTAATCTCCGCTACTATTGTCAGTAAATAATAAACAAAACCCTTTATAAATATCAGTTACTATAACTTTATTTTGAAGAAAACAAAAGGTAAGTAACAGTGGGAAAAGACCATCATAGAAGAAGAATACAAAATGAATCATTTGTTTTCTGCATTTAAAGTTGGTTGCAGCAGCCGGCCCAAGTTATTTTTTCTGTCGGACAAAAAAAGTAATTAAAAATTAAAAAAATTATGTGAATATATGGGACATATACTCAATTATTGAGATAACAGTTTGAAGGTTAAAAAAGTGATGATCTATTCAAATACAATCAGAAGAAAGATGGAAAATAAGAAAAAAAATTGTGATATTGGCATCTCATTTATTCACCTATTGAATTGATGAAAAAACAAAAATATTCGTGAGTTTGTCTGCTGTTTTCAATTTAGTAAATTTTTGTCTTTTTTTCGTTATTGGGCGATATTGTATATTAATTTGAGAAATCTGTTTAACGAGTCGGTAAATTTTTTTATTAGTTTCGTCAGTTTGATTAGAGTTTTTGGACGAAATCTAGTCTGTTATTTATAGTATTTATCATGTGAAGCTCAAGATTATAAAGTCCACCATTTATTATTTTTTTGCGTCTGAGGACTATAATCTGATACATTGATAATTCAATTTATATCTCTAATTCATTAATTCAAGCTTAAGTGTTGAGATTTAGACAATTTTTATCGCAGTGTACAAATTCAACCCGGTCACCATACTTGAGTTCATAATCTCTTTTCACCCATCAGTCTAATATAGTTAGTTGAATAATTAAGTAAATTACTTTTGATTTGGACTTCTTTAAAACAATGATCTAATATGTTTATTTAGCATGTCCGTCTAAATTATTGTCGGTCCATAAATATATTACAACAGTTGTATTTAATTGTTTATTCGCAGGGATCTGACACCTTCGATTCACATCTTTTTTTTTACTAATTACTGTCTTGTTACTATTACGTGACCTTGTTATGGTCTTTTATGCATTTTTTTCTTTCGTTATTCAGCTAACCCTCTGAATATATCATAAGTATTTGTAAGAACATCTTATATACTTATTTAAAAAAAATTATATACCAAATTAAATATGGAGTACAATAAATAATGACCGTATTTATCAAGATGATAATTATGAAGACAAATTAACAATACGAATAAATTAGAGTAACATGTTAATTTTATTATTAAAAAATCTGAACTGATATTTTTTTTAAAAATAGAGTACGAAACGATTAAAAAAAATTTGTGTTCAGCCGAACCAAACTAGAAATGAAGAATTGTAAAATTAAAACTAGACCAATACTAAACATAGTGAGACTGTCTCCAAAAGTGTGGTCGAGTTGGTTGATTAAAACATGCTTGTGACCAAAAGTCATGAATTCGAATTCCTCTACATACACTTACACTTTCTCGGTTGAGCCTGTCGCTGTCACTTTATAAAGTTTTTAAATCCGTAAATGATTTGTTTTAAACCACTCAGAAAAATATCTCAACATAAGTATTTCCCGCGAGATAATTGGGTCCATATATATTCTATTTTATTTTAATTTTGTTGTATATTAACATTAAAATCATTTCGATGACCTATATAACAATAATAAATTTATAATGTTTTAAGAAAAATGTGAAATGACAAGAGTCATAATAATATAAGAGAAAGTCCAAAAGGGATGGAACACCCTTTTCTGCCATAAGTTGGTTTGGTTTGTCTGTTACGTTTTATGTGGATATTATTGATTTATATGATTAAGGCTGCCAAATCATTTGATTTTTATTTTGAATGGTTCTATTAGTTTTCGGAATGGATAATATTTATAGGGCGCCAATGAATTCATCCGGAAAAAAAAGTAATTATTTTTTAGTAGAAATGTTATATTTTTATGTGAAAATTATTTTAAAAGATTATTAATATATGATTTTATTTTTTCTTTTCTTATCTAATTTTAATTAATATATTTTTACTCATTATTAAATTATAACTAAAATTTAAAAGCATTTGTGTTTTTTTATAGCATTTAAAAACCTAATTTCTTTACAAATAGAAAAAATAAATAATATCATTACGTATATTTATTTTTGTTTTCATGGATTTGTAGAAAAGGTTATAAAGTCTTATGATTTATGAAGGTCATGAGCACCATTATAGAATTAATTGGTGCATAAATAGAAACAATGGCCTTCTAAGGAGGTGAAAAAATAAAACAAAAAATGTAAAACTCGCTAAAAACTTCACTCCGTGATTTTATGATATTTTAATTGCACAATAATTTTTTAATTGATTATTCATATTTAAAAATATTGTCCATGTACATGTGTTTTTATTTTTTCTTTAAATAACTTTTCTAATTATCTATTCGTATAACAACTTCATGAACTACCCAGTGTTATGCGCTATAAATTTTATTGAGTTATATAAATTTTATTGAGTTTATATAACCTAATACCACATTGTTGGACTAAAACAAATTCTCTCTAGATATACTCTACCTTAACCGATATCAACACATTATTTGTTTATTCTAATACGAGACTATATTATTATTATCATCATATGCAAGGCTAATATCTCAATGTTGATTACTTTAATTATTTAATTGGACTTGTAATAACATACATGAATATCCTAAATTTACTCATGATGAGACATTCTAGTTTAGGATTCTTTTACGATCTCCTACTTGAATTATTCGTGTGTATTGTTGCTCAATAATATCTGAATTTTTATTCATCGCAAGAGATAGCTAACAATGAACATAAGAGTTATATCACGTCTTTGTTTAATGACTCTACAATAAATCACATCACTAACTTCCATCTTAGTGAACAATGATCTCTCATGACGTATAGCATGAAAGTATGACACAACCCTTTAATCAACACATGTCAACTTTTCAACTAGTCGAACTTGACTGAATTAAAATCGTTTAAAATTATAGCAAAAACTGAAAACTGAATCATTATATTATTGATAACTTAAGTGATGCACATTAATAAAACAATAAAAAATACTGAAATACTCATTTGAAGTAAATTCTGAATTGAAATAAAAAACTTTACTGAAATAAAAATAATAATTCCATTTACTATGAATATCCTTTAGACTAAGAAACCCACATGAAAGACTTCGGGCATTAAGATATTAGTAGAGAGAGTTGAAAAAGGAAAAGACAAATTTATATACTTTATTGTAATCCCAAATGAATTAAAGAATTTTGTTTTATGTGCTTTATCTTTATTTTCTTGGTTATAATAGAATGTATTTTCTTTATATGAATGTTAGTAAGTGTTCTACAAATTTTATTCTCATAAAATATACAGGTTTAAATCACACTAAACGATTTAATATCCACTTAACCCATAAAGTCACGCACTTAAACGATCTCCTTAATTGTGTGATTTTCTTTGTGTCATCGTGGGATGTTGGACACTTAATATTGGATGGCCGATATCACATGTACAATGGTTCATCCATCGAATCACTTAAGTATTTACTAAACAATTCTATAATAAATTTTATATATTATCCTAAATCAACTATGAGCAGACATCAAGATTTCAATTGTCAAACATATAAAATCTTTTGTACCTCATAAATTTCCAAATCAGTCTTGAGATGTTTGACTGAAAATCTTATTTCAAATCAACTCTAGCAATTTGGAGGTTGGTCTTTTCATACCATAACACTTTAACATGATATATATATATATATATATATATATATGTGTGTGTGTGTGTGTGTGTGTGTGTGTGTCTTTTTGTTAGGACTTTAATATTTTATTTTGTCAAGATAGGAGTTATACTCCACTTCAAGTTTGTATCCTTTCAGTGTGTTATCTTTTTTTTTATTGTCCTTTCAATATGTGTTCTTAGTTGTCTTTTCATTTTATCTACTCAATCTTTGACTATTTAATAGTCATTTCTATTACCTAATAAAATTATCGAAGCTTTTCATAGCTTTTGTCTGAGATTCATTCATCTGAAATCAACAATATGGTATCAGAGCCATTAAATTAAAAGAGAAAGAGAGCAAACACAGAGAAAAAAAATGGGAGAATAGAGTAATTTTGGGCAACCTTGTATACCAAAATCCGATGGAGATTATGACCATTGGAGTCTCCTTATGGAAAACCTTCATCGGACAAAGGAGTATTTTGATGTTGTGAAAGATGGAATTGATGAACCAATTAACAAATAAGAATTGACCGAAGCAGAGAAGAAGATCCTTGCCAATGCAAGTTTAAAGGATTTGAAGGCAAAGAATTATTTGTTCAATGCAATTGATAAATCAATTCTTAAGACGATAACTTTGAAAGAGACGTCAAAGCAGTTGTGGGATTCTATGAAGACCAAATATCACGGAAATGCAAAAGTGAAGCGTGCACAGTTACAAACCTTGAGGAGAACGTTTGAATTGTTGGAGATGAAAAATGGAGAATCCATCTCTTAATAATTCACAAAGGTGATGGTGGTAGAAAACGACATGAGAAACTGTGGGGATGATATGCAAGATGTCAAAATTATGGAAAATATCTTGCAAACTATGACTGAAAACTTCAATTACATTGTGTGTTCAATTAAAGAATCGAAAGATATTGACAGTTTATCAGTCGATATCTTGCATAGCTCATTACTTGTTCGTGAGCATAAAATGAGAAAGCCAAGAATTGTAGAAGAATAACGGGTACTCAAAGTTTCATACGAGTATCGAAATGGAAGAGGCAGAGGAAGACAATTTGGCCGAGGAAGAGGAAAATATATATTTAACAAGGAAACGATGGAATGCTTTCGCTGTCACAGACTTGGACATTTTGCATACGAATATCCTATGGAAGAAATGCGAACTATGCAGAGATTGGAGAAAATGAAGGTGATATTTTGTTAATGGCGTACACACTAGTTCCAGAAGAAAGAAAATTCGTGTGGTGTCTTGATTCAGGTTGTTCCAACCATATGACAGGAGACAAATCATGGTTTTCAAAGCTTGAAGAAGAGTTTCAATCCTCAGTAAAACTTGGTAACAATTTTATTCTTTCTTTGATTGGAAAAGGTGATGTAACTTTACGTGTCAATGGAAGGAGTCATGTCATTTCAGATGTATATCTAATACCAAAGTTAACGAGTAACTTGGTAAGCTTGGTATAACTTGTACAAAAAGTCTGCGATATTTTGATACATCGTGAAGCATGCAAGCTTTATCATCTGGATTTAGGGCTGGTTATTCAAGCAAAAATGATAAAAAATAAATTGTTCAAGATTTTAGCCTCAAAAGGTAACTCGTTTACGGCTGAGAAATGTTTGAAAATAACAGCAATGGATGAGCTTAAAATTTAGCATCGAAGGTATGGGCACTTAAGTTACAGGGGTTTAAGAACTCTCAAATATCATAATATGGTCAAAGGGATACCACATGTGAGCACCAACGAAGCTGAGAAATGTGTTAGTTGTTTTGTTGGTAAACAACATCGTGAGAGTATCCCTAAGAAAAGTTTGTGGCGTTCGTCAAGGAGGTTGCAGCTGGTAAATTCTGATATATGTGGGCCAATTTCTCCAGCATCGAACTCCGACAAGAGATACATTCTTACTTTCATTGATGACTTTAGCAGAAAGGTATGGATATATTTTTTGTCATTAATGTCGGAAGCTTTTATATTCTTTACTCGATTCAAGATCCAGGTAGAGAAAGAGAATGGAGAAACATTAACATGTCTACGAACAGACATAGGCGGTGAATTAACTTTAAATGAGTTCACTGATTTTTGTGAGGAAACCGGAATTAGCAGACAACTCACTACAACATTCATTTGGCAACAAAACGGAATTGTTGAGCGCAAGAACGAGACAATAATGAATATGGTGAGGTGTATTCTGAATGATAAAAAAGTTCCTAAATATTTTTTGGCGGAAGCATAAAAATGGGTTATACATGTCTTGAATCGAAGTCCAATTTCTGTGACACAAGAAAAAACTCTTGAATAGATGTGGACTGTAATAAAGCCTAGAGTTGATTACTTTAGAATTTTTGGTTCTATCGCTCATGTCCATGTTCCAGATAAGAGAAGAAAAAAACTTGATGATAAAAACAACATATGTGTGCTAATTGGAGTAAGCAACGACTCCAAAGGTTATCGCCTATACAACCCAACAACAACAAAAGGTCATTACAAGCAGGGATGTGATTTTCGAAGAAGAGAAAATCTGGGATTGGGGACAGAAAACAAAAGAATTGGAGGTTGAGAAATTAATCCGGAAGGATAGAGAAACCGAAGCTGAGGAGAATGTTGAAGAAGTGACTCATGAGCCTGAAACAGAGCAGATAAATGAAGAAGAAGAAGTTTTGAATCTAGCAGAATCTCTTAGACATCAGAGAATCAGAAGAAGACCAGCTTATTTGCAAGATTACGAGACCGGATGGGAGGAAGAAGAAGAATTTTCGGGTCTTGTAATGTTTGTGTCAAGCGATGATCCTATAACATTCAACGAAGCTATTAAGGAAGAAAAATAGGTTAATGATATAAAGACAGAGTTGGAGTTAATAAAAAAGAACAGAAATTGGTTTCTCACAAATCTTCCAAGTGGAGCAAATAGAATTGGTGTTAAATGGCTTTATAAAACCAAACTCAACGAGAAGGGAGAGGTTGAAAAATACAAAGCTCGATTGGTAGTCAAAGGCTATGCGCAAGAATAAAGAGTAGATTACAGTGAAGTCTTTGCTCATGTGGCGCGTTGGGATACTATTCATACGATGCTAGTTGTAGCAGCTCAAAAGAATTGGTGTGTTAATCAGTTAGACGTAAAGAGCGTGTTTCTTTACGGCGAACTAACAGAAGATTTGTCTGTAGATCAACCGCAAGGATACATAAAGGAAGGAGAAGAACACAAGTTTTACAAGTTGGTGAAGGCTTTATATGGTTTAAAACAAGCCCCAAGATCTTGGTACAATAAAATTGAGGCATACTTTGTTAGAGAAGGATTTCAAATGTGTGAGCATGAGTACACCATATTCGTGAAACCTGGTGGAGGTAACAAGATTATTATTGTAAGTCTTTATGTAGATGATTTAATATTCACAGGAAATGATGAAAAGATGCTTGAGGAGTTTAAATTATCGATGAAAAATGATTTTGAGATGACTGATTTGGGGAAAATCAAGTATTTTTTGGGTGTTCAGGTGACTCGGGATGGTGATAGAATCTCCATCCATCAAAAGAAATATGCTGAAGAGATTCTTGAAAGGTTTAATCTGCATAACGGAAATGATGTCAAGAATCCTATTGTGCCCGGAGTGAAGTTATCAAAAGATAGTGATGCTAAGAGAGTTGATTGCACAATATATAAACAACTCATTGGAAGTTTAATGTATATCACGACGACAAGGCGTGGTCTGATATTTGTGGTTTGTCTATTGAGTAGATACATGTCTGATCCTAGAGAGGAACATAGGCAAACAGCAAAACGTGTGTTAAGGTACATAAGAGGAACGACTGGATTGAGTGTGTTTTACAAAAAGGGAATGTTGGAGGAGTTGATTGTCTATACTGATAGTGATTATGTTGAAGACATTAATAATAGACGCAACACAAGTGGATACGCTTTCTTATTGAGTGGATGAGCAGTTGCTTGGGCTTCAAAGAAACAACTGGTAGTCACTCTATCCACCACTAAAGCTGAGTTCATAGCTGCATCATTTTGTGCTTGTCAATGTATTTCGATGAGAAAGATTTTAGAAGAAATTGGTATGATGCAGTCAGGTTGCACTATGATTATGTGTGATAACAGCTCAACAATTAAACTATCAAAGAACCCTATTCTTCATGGTCGTAGCAAGCATATTGATGTTAGGTTCCATTTTCTGAGGGATCTTGTCAAATATGAAGTGAAATTGGTTCATTATGGTACCATTGATCAGGTTGCAGACATATTGACTAAACCATTGAAGTTGGAAGCTTTTGTTCGATTAAGAGAGAAGCTTGGAGTTTGCGAGAAGATAAACTGAAGCTATTGCTTTCAGTTTAGGGGAAGAAATGTTAGGACTTTAATGTTTTATTTGGTCAAGATAGGAGTTATACTCCACTTCAAGTTTGTGTCATTTAAGCGTGTTTCATTTTTTATAGTGTCCTTTCAGTTTGTGTTTTTAGCTGTCTTTTCATTTTGTCTACTCAATCTTTGACTATTTAATAGTCATTTCTATTACCTAATAAAATTATCGAAGCTTTTCATAGCTTTTGTCTGAGATTCATTCATCTAAAATCAACACTTTTGTGATAAATCCACATAATTATCAAGAGTAATCATGATTATTATTGGTTCTTTAGTACATAAGATATTTCAGCTATAAATTTCAGACTTAATATCATCAATAGAATTTTCTTGATGACATACAATAGGCCCATGTAACTTATGTTGACCAATACGACAAATAATTTTAAATATGAATCCACTCTCACTGAATCAATAAAATTCATAATACTTTACTAAGTTAATCTCAAAACCAAAAGAGATTACAACTTTGATACATTATGACAAATTATACACTTAAACTTAATATAATAAATGAATTTCTAATTGTTACCAATTGTTGACTATATTATATCTTAATATAATTGTTACAAATTTGTAAATCTTCCTATGGATAGATTAAATTTTGTAACTCATCATTATTAATTAATAGAGTTATTAAGTTGTAACATATATATAGATAAAGTTTTATTAATGTTACCATTTAGAAAGACTTGATCTTAATATTCATTTAATGAAGCTTAATTTCTGAAGTGTACAAACTTGTGATTATATATTTAACAAAACTCTCAAAGTTATACGCAAACTATTTGAAGCAGAAAATAATTTACAAACACTCAAATAATATGTCTCTTTAAATTGAGATAATATTATTGAGATAATATTATGGAAAAAAAATTAATAATAATAATAAATGATAAACGATTATCTTAAAAGAGATCTTCAAAAATTATGAATTAAAGGTTCTTTTAAAATATAAATATTTTCACTTTGAATGAAACCTATTTTAGTGTATGACCTTATAAATATCTTAACTAAATTATCTTACATACAAAAGTTACAACTTGGATTTTTTCATTTCACTATAAAATACTAATTTTCTTGCATAACTTATTATGTCGTCACAAAAGCTGAAACTGAATTTTAAGTAATATTGACAGAGTATACATGTAAATTATATTTTTTTGTATATATGGCTAAATTTAATTTACATATATTAACCCAAGATAAGCCAAATTTGCACAAATCTTTTAAAATATTTCCAAAACGTACCAAATTTGCACAAATCTTGCCAAATTGACAATCAAATTTGCATGATTTGTTATGAAATGTTCATTGTATTCGCATGATAACGATAGAAATAAATATGTCTGTCCACATGATAGATCCCAAAATTTTCTTTATGAAATATATGATAAAAAAAAATTAAGATTCGATATTTAATTTACATACATCAAACGTTTGATATGCGTAATTTGCACGAATCATATAAATTTCTTCCGAAGATATGTCAAATTTGCAAAATCATGTAAAATTATGCACGATTCTTTATGAAGTAATCGTCATATTTGCACAATATAAATAAATATACATAAAATAATTAATATTCGTAAATTTGACATTTTTATATAGGAGAGATTTTATTTCCAATACATATGATAAAAATGGTATTTTTCTATGAAACAAATGGTTGAAGTATAGTACGGGTGTACATTACTTTAAACTCACTCAAGCTCATAAAATTGTAATCATGATTATAAGCTATTTTATTATCTTCTTCTTAACAATTGTTGTATTAGTATCAGATACACATATTATTCAAACCATCAAGATGATATAATTCGTGATGTAGTGAATGCCTTCTTATATGGGGCTTATCAGGAGCATCTAACATTATACTTAAAATCAAGACTTGTACTTGATTTTACAAAACCTAACAAAAGAAACCATATTTTTATTTTTTATTGAGAATTTAGCTTCAGTTTGAATTGTACTTTTGTAACCATATTCTGAGATTCACATTTACCGATATTGTTAATACCATTGAATCCGTAGAAGTCATAATTTTATATAAACAAAACAATATAGAAGAGTTACTTACAAAAATTATTATGTCTCTATTAGACGTAAATTTAGAACGTCAAGTTCAAGTATGGGAAAATAAATTGGAGGAGCAACATATTCTAGAAATATATCAAAACGTTTAATGAGATATTAATTTTTATATTGGTTGGACCGTCGGACGGATAACTGTGTCTAAATTTAGTATTTATTTATAATGTATATATCTAAGGTACTCGAATGTACACATTATTAATAGCGAAGAAAGACTTATTTGTCATTAAGACTTTAGATCTATAATAACCCTCACTTGCTCGTTTCATCTACTATAATGGCATATCGTTTCTCTGTTTAAATATTGTTTCATGTGACATTATTCACATAATTATATTCACGTATTTCAGTTTCTAGTTATAAGAACTTTAGTTTTACTCTTTTTTCATGTAAGCTTTATGTTTATGTAAAGGAAAAATAGATTTTTAAATATTATCGACAAAGTATAAAACTAAACTATATTTTTTGTATAGATGGACAAATTCAATTTACAACTCTGAAACACTTGGTCAATCAAATTTGCACAAATCGTGTAAATTATTCCAAAATATATTAAATTCACACAAGACTTGCAAAATTGTGTACTGATTTTTTATAATTTGTTTAAAAACAACCATTATATTTGCACGATATAAATAAATATTTAAATCTTAATAATATTTGAGAATCTCACGTCGGTAGTTATGAGAGATTTTATTTTTGAAACATATGATAAAAAAGAGTTGAGCTTCATTTTTAAATTTATATGTATCAAACGTTTAATGAGCCAAATTTGCATGAATCGTGTAAAGTATTTTTGAAAATGTTTAAAATTTGCACAAATCATGCAAAATTATGCACAAACTATGCACAATTTATCTGAAATGGTATAATTTATGATATTAGACAAATTGTTTGATGTATTAAAATTAACTTTTAAATATTAAGAAATTTACAATAAAAATTAGTTTAATAATTTTTTAATAAGTACACTATAATTTCTTTTTATCAGGGGAAATGCGTCTCGTGATTCACTATAGTTTCACTATAATTGTTTACAAAAATTTTTTTCTCCTCATTCACTTTATGAGAAAGTTTCCCTATAATTGTTTACAAATTTGCCTCTATTACTATTGCTTTTGTTCTTGCTTCACTTTATGAGACTTGCTTCATTTTATGAGACTTGCTTCACTTTATTCAGCAACTTCTACAACTTGCATCAATTATTAGATGGATTGTTATAATTGAGCACCTAGTCTCTATTATTGAGCCAGTTGCTTCATGATTTTAACAAAGTAGAAATCCTTCTATATAAATATGCCCTAAGACTATAGAAGGTAAAAAAAATTCAAGCAAAAAAATTTCCTTCTTCAATTAAATATGTCTGGAAACGATGATGTCCAATACAAATGTGTGCGTTGCGCTAAGAAGGACTATTATACAAATAAAAATATGATCACACACCAATCTGATGGTAGAGCTCACCCATATATTAAGAACCCGCAGGTTTGTTGGACTTGTAAAAACCAGTTTACTACGGAGGCTGAATTAGTAGATCATGAATGTATTCCCTATGACAAAAATCAAGGAGCTAGTGGTAGTAGAGAGGGGTGGAAGAAATGGTAACACCGAAAGGGGAGAGAGTGGAGATGAAGTTGAGGAGAAAAATGTTGTATTTAGTTTCACGTTTTAGTATGTCTGAACTTTCTTATGTTTCTTATGAACCTGTTAGATTTTCTAAGTTATTCTTGTGTCAAGTTTAGTCCATTTATTTTCTCCTCACCTTGTTATGAATTGGAAATTGAGTTTAATTTCTAAATTAATGTTTGTTACTCAAATTAAAATTAGAGTAGTTTTTGTATGTTCTTCTAGTACTTTTTCTTAATAGTTAATTAATATATCCCTTATGCACGTATTATTCAAACCATCAAAATGATATAATTCTTATTTTTTTTGCATAAAATGATATAATTCTTGTGGAATTTTTTATGATATTAAAAAATCTAAACTAAAAATTAATTTACTAACATTAAAGATGTTATGTTTGTCACGAACAATTATCTCTAAATCTTAAGTTGTAATTTGAATGTTGATTCATAATAACTCAACAAATCTTTCAACAATAAACATAAAAACCTAATTTTAAGTAAATCATGGAAAACGAAAGTGCATGTAGAATTCTATAGACTATCATCGGAAGTAGGTGTTGTTTTTATACAAATAAATAACACCTAATCTAAGGGCAATCGTCAGAATTAACTGTTTTTTAATAGCTAATTATAAGATAAACCTTTAGCATTCCATATACACTTTCGCAAATTTTTTACATTATATTTTACACAAGACTCTCAAACACTTGGTCAATCAAATTTGCACAAATCGTGTAAATTATTCCAAAGTATATTAAATTCACACAAGACTTGCAAAATTATGTACTGATTTTTTATAATTTGTTCTAAAACGACCATTATAATTGCAAGATATAAATAAATATTTAAAATCTTAATAATATTTGAGAATCTCACGTCGATAGTTATGAGAGATTTTATTTTTGAAACATATGATAAAAAGAATTGATCTTCATTTTTTAATTTATATGTATCAAACGTTTGATGAGCCAAATTTGCATGAATAGTGTAAAGTATTTTTGAAAATGTTTCAAATTTGCACAAATCATGCAAAATTATGCACAAACTATGCAAAATTTATCTGAAATGATATAATTTATGATATTAGACAAATTGTTTGATGTATTAAAATTAACTTTTTAATATTAAGAAATTTACAATAAAAATTAGTTTAATAATTTTTTAATAAGTTCACTATAATTTCTTTTTATCAGGCGAAATGAATCTCGTGATTCACTATAGTTTCACTATAATTGTTTACAAAAATATTTTTCTCTTGATTCACTTTATGAGAAAGCTTCCCTATATGAGACATGCTTCAACAATTTGCCTCTATTATTATTGCTTTTGTTCTTGCTTCACTTTATTCAGAAACTTCTACAACTTGCATCAATTATTAGATGAATTGTTATTATTAAGCACCTAGTCTTTATTATTGAGCAAGTTGCTTCATGCTTTTAAAAAAGTAGACATCCTTCTATATAAATATGCCCTAATACTAGAGAAGGTAAAACAAATTCAAGCAAAAAAAAATTCCTTCTTCAATTAAATATGTCTTGAAACGATGATGTCCAATACAAATGTGTGTTGCGCTAAGAAAGACTATTATACAAATAAAAATATGATCACACATCAATCTGATGGTAGAGCTCACCCAACTATTAAGAACCCGCGGGTTTGTTGGACTTGTAAAAACCAGTTTACTACGGAGGCTGAATTAGTAGATCATGAATGTATTCGCTATGACGAAAATCAAGGAGCTAGTGGTAGTGGAGAGGTGTGGAAGAAATGGTAACACCGAAAGGGTAGAGAGTGAAGATGAAGTTGAGGAGAAAATGTTGTATTTAGTTTCACGTTTTATTATGTATGAACTTTCTTATGTTTCTTATGAACCTGTTAGATTTTCTAAGTTATTCTTGTGTCAAGTTTAGTTCATTTATTTTCTCCTCGCCTTGTTATGAATTAGAAATTGTGTTTAATTTCTAAATTAATGTTTGTTACTCAAATTGGAATTATAGTAGTTTTTATATATTCTTCTACTACTTTTTCTTAATAGTTAATTAATATATCCCTTATGCACGTATTATTCGAACCATCAAAATGATATAATTCTTATTTTTTTTTGCATAAAAATGATATAATTCTTGTGGAATATTTTATGATATTAAAAAATCTAAACTTAAAATTAATTTACTAACTTAACTTCGCACTTTATTTTAAAGATGTTATGTTTGTCACGAATAATTATCTCTAAATCTTAAGTTGTAATTCGAAGGTTGATTCATAATAACTCAACAAATCTTTCAACAATAAACATAAAAACCCAATTTTAAGAAAATCATGAAAAACGTTCGCGAAAGTGCATGTAGAATTCTATAGACTATCCTCAGAAGTAGGCGTTGTTTTTGTACAAATAAATAACACCTAATCTGAGGGAAATCGTCAGAATTAACTGTTTTTTTAATAGCTAATTCTGAGATAAACCGTTAGCATTCCATATACACTTTCGCAAATTTTTTACATTATATTTTACACAAGAATCTCAAACACTTGGTCAATCAAATTTTCACAAATCGTGTAAATTATTCCAAAATATATTAAATTCACACAAGACTTGCAAAATTGTGTACTGATTTTTATAATTTGTTCTAAAACGACCATTATATTTGCACGATATAAATAAATATTTAAAATCTTAATAATATTTGAGAATCTCACGGCGATAGTTATGAGAGATTTTATTTTTGAAACATATGATAAAAAGAGTTGATCTTCATTTTTTAATTTATATGTATCAAACGTTTGATGAGCCAAATTTGCATGAATCGTGTAAAGTATTTTTGAAAATGTTTCAAATTTGCACAAACCATGCAAAATTATGCACAAACTATGCAAAATTTACGTCAAATGATATAATTTATGATATTACACAAATTAATTGATGTATTAAAATTAACTTTTTAATATTAAGAAATTTAAAATAAAAATTAGTTTAATACTTTTTAATAAGTTCAGTATAATTTCTTTTTATGAGGGGAAATACATCTCGTGATTCACTATAGTTTCACTATAATTGTTTACAAAAATGTTTTTCTCTTGATTCACTTTATGAGAAAGCTTCCTTATATGAGACATGTTTCAACAATTTGCCTCTATTATTATTGCTTTTGTTCTTGCTTCACTTTATGAGAATTGCTTCACTTTATGAGACTTGCTTCACTTTATTCAGCAACTTCTACAACTTGCATCAATTATTAGATGGATTATTATTGAGCACATAATCTCTATTATTGAGCAAGTTGCTTCATGCTTTTAACAAAGTAGACATCATTCTATATAAATATGCCCTAAGACTAGAGAAGGTAAAACAAATTCAAGAAAACAAAAATTTCCTTCTTCAATTAAATATATACAAATGTCTGCATTGCGCTAAGAACAGCTATTATACAAATAAAGATATGATCACGCATCAATCTAATGGTAGAGCTCACCTAACTATTAAGAACCCGCGGGTTTGTTGGACTTGTAAAAACCAGTTTACTACTGTGGCTGAATTAGTAGATCATGAATGTATTCGCTATGACGAAAATCAAGGAGCTAGTGGTAGTGGAGAGAGGTGGAAGAAGTGGTAACACCGAAAGGGAAGAGAGTGAAGATGAAGTTGAGGAGAAAATATTGTATTTAATTTCACGTTTTAGTATGTCTCAACTTTCTTATGTTTCTTATGAACGTGCTAGATTTTCTAAGTTATTCTTGTGTCAAGTTTAGTCCATGTATTTTCTCCTCACCTTGTTATGAATTGGAAATTGTGTTTAATTTCTAAATTAGTATTTGTTACTCAAATTAAAATTAGAGTAGTTTATGTATGTTCTTTTATTACTTTTTCTTAATAGTTTATTAATATATCCCATATGCACGTATTATTCGAAACATCAAAATGATATAATTCTTATTTTTTTGCATCAAAATGATATAATTCTTGTGGAATATTTTATGATATTAAAAAATCTAAACTGAAAATTAATTTACTAACTTAACTTCGCACTTTATTTTAAAGATGTTATGTTTGTCACGAATAATTATCTCTAAATCTTAAGTTGTAATTTGAAGGTTGATTCATAATAACTCAACAAATCTTTCAACAATAAACATAAAAACCCAATTTTAAGAAAATCATGAAAAACGTTCGCGAAAGTGCATGTAGAATTCTATAGACTATCCTCGGAAGTAGGTGTTGTTTTTGTACAAATAAATAACACCTAATCTGAGGGCAATCGTCAGAATTAACTGTTTTTTAACAGCTAATTCTGAGATAAACCGTTAGCATTCCATATACACTTTCGCAAATTTTTTACATTATATTTTACACAAGAATCTCAAACACTTGGTCAATCAAATTATCACAAATCGTGTAAATTATTCCAAAATATATTAAATTCACACGAGACTTGCAAAATTGTGTACTGATTTTTATAATTTGTTCTAAAACGACCATTATATTTGCACGATATAAATAAATATTTAAAATCTTAATAATATTTGAGAATCTCACGGCGATAGTTATGAGAGATTTTATTTTTGAAACATATGATAAAAAGAGTTGATCTTCATTTTTTAATTTATATGTATCAAACGTTTGATGAGCCAAATTTGCATGAATCGTGTAAAGTATTTTTGAAAATGTTTCAAATTTGCACAAACCATGCAAAATTATGCACAAACTATGCAAAATTTACATCAAATGATATAATTTATGATATTACACAAATTAATTGATGTATTAAAATTAACTTTTTAATATTAAGAAATTTAAAATAAAAATTAGTTTTAATACTTTTTAATAAGTTCACTATAATTTCTTTTTATGAGGGGAAATACATCTCGTGATTCACTATAGTTTCACTATAATTGTTTACAAAAATGTTTTTCTCTTGATTCACTTTATCAGAAAGCTTCCTTATATGAGACATGTTTCAACAATTTGCCTCTATTATTATTGCTTTTGTTCTTGCTTCACTTTATGAGAATTGCTTCACTTTATGAGAATTGCTTCACTTTATTCAGCAACTTCTACAACTTGCATCAATTATTAGATGGATTATTATTGAGCACATAGTCTCTATTATTGAGCAAGTTGCTTCATGCTTTTAACAAAGTAGACATCATTCTATATAAATATGCCCTAAGACTAGAGAAGGTAAAACAAATTCAAGAAAACAAAAATTTCCTTCTTTAATTAAATATATACAAATGTCTGCATTGCGCTAAGAACAGCTATTATACAAATAAAGATATGATCACGCATCAATCTAATGGTAGAGCTCACCTAACTATTAAGAACCTGCGGGTTTGTTGGACTTGTAAAAACCAGTTTACTACTGCGGCTGAATTAGTAGATCATGAATGTATTCGCTATGACGAAAATCAAGAAGCTAGTGGTAATGGAGAGAGGTGGAAGAAGTGGTAACACCGAAAGGGAAGAGAGTGAAGATGAAGTTGAGGAGAAAATGTTGTATTTAATTTCACGTTTTAGTATGTCTCAACTTTCTTATGTTTCTTATGAACGTGCTAGATTTTCTAAGTTATTCTTGTGTCAAGTTTAGTCCATGTATTTTCTCCTCACCTTGTTATGAATTGGAAATTGTGTTTAATTTCTAAATTAGTATTTGTTACTCAAATTAAAATTAGAGTAGTTTATGTATGTTCTTTTATTACTTTTTCTTAATAGTTTATTAATATATCCCATATGCACGTATTATTCGAACCATCAAAATGATATAATTCTTATTTTTTTTGCATCAAAATGATATAATGCTTGTGGAATATTTTATGATATTAAAAAATCTAAACTGAAAATTAATTTACTAACTTAACTTCGCACTTTATTTTAAAGATGTTATGTTTGTCACGAATAATTATCTCTAAATCTTAAGTTGTAATTTGAAGGTTGATTCATAATAACTCAACAAATCTTTCAACAATAAACATAAAAACCTAATTTTAAGAAAATCATGAAAAAAGTTCGCGAAAGTGCATGTAGAATTCTATAGACTATCCTCGGAAGTATGTGTTATTTTTGTACAAATAAATAACACCTAATCTGAGGGCAATCGTCAGAATTAACTGTTTTTTAACAGCTAATTCTGAGATTAACCGTTAGCATTCCATATACACTTTCGCAAATTTCTTACATTATATTTTACACAAGAATCTCAAACACTTGGTCAATCAAATTTTCACAAATCGTGTAAATTATTCCAAAATATATTAAATTCACACGAGACTTGCAAAATTGTGTACTGATTTTTATAATTTGTTCTAAAACGACCATTATATTTGCACGATATAAATAAATATTTAAAATCTTAATAATATTTGAGAATCTCACGGCGATAGTTATGAGAGATTTTATTTTTGAAACATATGATAAAAAGAGTTGATCTTCATTTTTTAATTTATATGTATCAAACGTTTGATGAGCCAAATTTGCATGAATCGTGTAAAGTATTTTTGAAAATGTTTCAAATTTGCACAAACCATGCAAAATTATGCACAAACTATGCAAAATTTACATCAAATGATATAATTTATGATATTACACAAATTAATTGATGTATTAAAATTAACTTTTTAATATTAAGAAATTTAAAATAAAAATTAGTTTAATACTTTTTAATAAGTTCACTATAATTTCTTTTTATGAGGGGAAATACATCTCGTGATTCACTATAGTTTCACTATAATTGTTTACAAAAATGTTTTTCTCTTGATTCACTTTATGAGAAAGCTTCCTTATATGAGACATGTTTCAACAATTTGCCTCTATTATTATTGCTTTTGTTCTTGCTTCACTTTATGAGAATTGCTTCACTTTATGAGAATTGCTTCACTTTATGAGAATTGCTTCACTTTATGAGACTTGCTTCACTTTATTCAGCAACTTCTACAACTTGCATCAATTATTAGATGGATTATTATTGAGCACATAGTCTCTATTATTGAGCAAGTTGCTTCATGCTTTTAACAAAGTAGACATCATTCTATATAAATATGCCCTAAGACTAGAGAAGGTAAAACAAATTCAAGCAAACAAAAATTTCCTTCTTCAATTAAATATATACAAATGTTTGCATTGCGCTAAGAACAGCTATTATACATATAAAGATATGATCACGCATCAATCTAATGGTAGAGCTCACCTAACTATTAAGAACCCACGGGTTTGTTGGACTTGTAAAAACCAGTTTACTACTGCGGCTGAATTAGTAGATCATGAATGTATTCGCTATGACGAAAATCAAGGAGCTAGTGGTAGTGGAGAGAGGTGGAAGAAGTGGTAACACCGAAAGGGGAGAGAGTGAAGATGGAGTTGAGGAGAAAATGTTGTATTTAATTTCACGTTTTAGTATGTCTCAACTTTCTTATGTTTCTTATGAACGTGCTAGATTGTCTAAGTTATTCTTGTGTCAAGTTTAGTCCATGTATTTTCTCCTCACCTTGTTATGAATTGGAAATTGTGTTTAATTTCTAAATTAGTATTTGTTACTCAAATTAAAATTAGAGTAGTTTATGTATGTTCTTTTATTACTTTTTCTTAATAGTTTATTAATATATCCCATATGCACGTATTATTCGAACCATCAAAATGATATAATTCTTATTTTTTTTGCATCAAAATGATATAATTCTTGTGGAATTTTTTATGATATTAAAAAATCTAAACTAAAAATTAATTTACTAACTTAACTTTGCACTTTATTTTAAAGATATTATGTTTGTTATGAACAATTATCTCTAGATCTTAAGTTTAATTTGAACGTTGATTCATAATAACTTAACAAAATTTTCAACAATAAACATAAAAACCTAATTTTAAGAAAATCATGCAAAACGTTTGCGAAAGTGCATGTAGAATTCTATGGACTATCCTCGGAAGTAGGTGTTGTTTTTGTACAAATAAATAACACCTAATCTGAGGGCAATCGTCAGAATTAACTGTTTTTTTTAACAACTAATTCCGAAATAAACCTTTAGCATTCCATATACACTTTCGTAAATTTTTTACATTATATTTTACACAAGACTCTCAAACACTTGGTCAATCAATTTTTCACAAATCGTGTAAATTATTCCAAAATATATTAAATTCACACAAGACTTGCAAAATTGTGTACTGATTTTTTATAATTTGTTCTGAAACGACCATTATATTTGCACGATGTAAATAAATATTTAAAATCTTAATAATATTTGAGAATCTCA
The DNA here is from genome assembly GCA_036936605.1 of Limnanthes douglasii subsp. nivea. Lineage (NCBI taxonomy): Eukaryota > Viridiplantae > Streptophyta > Magnoliopsida > Brassicales > Limnanthaceae > Limnanthes > Limnanthes douglasii. Next base: position 19,988,397 of record JAUPFV010000001.1, on the reverse strand, counting down.
CGTCGATAGTTATGAGAGATTTTATTTTTGAAACATATGATAAAAAAAGTTGAGCTTCATTTTTAATCTATATGTATCAAACGTTGGATGAGCCAAATTTGCATGTATCGTGTAAAGTATTTTTGAAAATGTTTCAAATTTGCACAAATCATGCAAAATTATGCACAAACTATGCAAAATTTATCTGAAATGATATAATTTATGATATTAGACAAATTGTTTGATGTATTATTAAATTTTTAATATTAAGAAATGTATAATAAAACATAGTTTAATAATTTTTTAATAAGTTCACTACAATTTCTTTTTATGAGGGGAAATGCTTCTTGTGATTCACTATAGTTTCACTATAATTGTTTACAAAAATATTTCTCTCTTTTTTAACTTTATGAGAAATCTTCCCTATATGAGACATGCTTCAAAAATTTGCCTCTATTATTATTTTTTTTGTTCTTGCTTCACTTTATGAGACTTACTTTACTTTATTCAGCAACTTCTACAACTTGCATCAATTATTAGATGGATTGTTATTATTGAGCACCTAGTCTCTATTATTGAGAAAATTACTTCATGCTTTTAACAAAGTAGACATCCTTCTATATAAATATGCCCTAAGACTAGAGAAGGTAAAACAAATTCTGGAAACGATGATGTCCAATACAAATGTCTGCATTGCGCTAAGAACGGCTATTATACAAATAAAGATATGATCACGCATCAATCTGATGGTAGAGCTCACCCAACTATTAAGAACCTGCGGGTTTGTTGGACTTGTAAAAACCATTTTACTACGGAGGCTGAATTAGTAGATCATGAATGTATTCGCTATGACAAAAATCAAGGAGCTAGTGGTAGTGGAGAGGGGTGGAAGAAGTGGTTACACCAAAAGGGGAGAGAGTGAAGATAAAGTTGAGGAGAAAAATGTTGTATTTAGTTTCACATTTTAGTATGTCTGAACTTTCTTATGTTTCTTATGAATCTTTTAGATTTTCTAAGTTATTCTTGTGTCAGGTTTAGTCCATCTATTTTCTCCTCACCTTGTTATGAATTGGAAATTGTGTTTAATTTCTAAATTAATGTTTGTTACTAAAATTAAAATTAGAATAGTTTTTGTATGTTCTTCTAGTACTTTTTCTTAATAGTTAATTAATATATCCCTTATGCACGTATTAATCGAACCATCAAAATGATATAATTCTTTTTTTTTTGCATAAAAATGATATAATTCTTGTGGAATTTTTTATGATATTAAAAAATCTAAATTGAAAATTAATTTACTAACTTAATTGCGCACTTTATTTTAAAGATGTTATGTTTGGCACGAACAATTATATCTAAATCTTAAGTTGTAATTTGAACGTTGATTCATAATAACTCAACAAATCTTTCAAAAATAAACATAAAAACCTATTTTTAAGAAAATCATGGAAAAAGTTCGCGAAAGTGCATGTAGAATTCTATAGACTCTCCTCAGAAGTAGGTGTTGTTTTGTAGAAATAAATAACACCTAATCTGAGGGCAATCGTCAGAATTAACTGTTTTTTTAACAGCTAATTCTGAGATAAACCTTTAGCATTCCATATACACTTTCGCAAAATTTTTACATTAAAATTTACACAAGACTCTCAAACACTTGGTCAATCAAATTTTCACAAATCGTGTAAATTATTCCAAAATATATTCAATTCACACAAGACTTGTAAAATTGCGTACTGATTTTTTATATTTTTTTCTAAAACGACCATTATATTTGCACGATATAAATAAATATTTAAAATCTTAATAATATTTGAGAATCTCACGTCGATAGTTATGAGAGATTTTATTTTTGAAACATATGATAAAAAGAGTTGAGCTTCATTTCTTAATCTATATGTATGAAATGTTTGATGAGCCAAATTTGCATGAATCATGTAAAGTATTTTCTAAAATGTTTTGAATTTGCACAAATCATGCAAAATTATGCATAAACTATGCAAAATTTATGTGAAATGATATAATTTATGATATTAAACAAATTGTTTGATGTATTAAAATTAAATTTTTAATATTAAGAAATGTACAATAAAACATAGTTTAATAAATTTATAATAAGTTGACTATAATTTGTTTTTATGAGGGGAAATTCTTCTCGTGATTCACTATAGTTTCACTATAATTGTTTACAAAAATGTTTTTCTCTTGATTCACTTTATGAGAAAGCTTCCCTATATGAGACATGCTTCAACAATTTGCCTCTATTATTATTGCTTTTGTTCTTGCTTCACTTTATGATACTTGCTTCACTTTATGAGACTTGCTTCACTTTATTCAGCAACTTCTACAACTTGCATAAATTATTAGATGAATTATTATTGAGCACATAGTCTCTATTATTGAGCAAGTTGCTTCATGTTTTTAACAAAGTAGACATCATTCTATATAAATATGCCCTAAGACTAGAGAAGGTAAAACAAATTCAAGCAAACAAAAATTTCCTTCTTCAATTAAATATATACAAATGTGTGCATTGCGCTAAGAACGGATATTATACAAATAAAGATATGATCACGCATCAATCTGATGGTAGATCTCACCCAACTATTAAGAACCCGCGGGTTTGTTGGACTTGTAAAAACCAGTTTACTACGGAGGCTGAATTAGCAGATCATGAATGTATTCGCTATGACGAAAATCAAGGAGCTAGTGGTAGTGGAGAGGGGTGGAAGAAATGGTAACATTGAAAGGGTAGAGAGTGAAGATGAAGTTGAGGAGAAAAATGTTGTATTTAGTTTCACATTTTAGTATGTCTGAACTTTCTTATGTTTCTTATGAACCTGTTAGATTTTCTAAGTTATTCTTGTGTCAAGTTTAGTCCATTTATTTTCTCCTCACCTTGTTATGAATTGGAAATTGTGTTTAATTTCTAAATTAATGTTTGTTACTCAAATTAAAATTAGAGTAGTTTTTTTATGTTCTTCTAGTACTTTTTCTTAATAGTTAATTAATATATCCCTTATGCACGTATTAATCGAACCATCAAAATGATATAATTCTTATTTTTTTTGCATAAAAATGATATAATTCTTGTGGATTTTTTTATGATATTAAAAAATCTAAACTGAAAATTAATTTACTAACTTAACTGTGCACTTTATTTTAAAGATGTAATGTTTGTCATGAACAATTATCCCTAAATCTTAAGTTGTAATTTGAACGTTGATTCATAATAACTCAACTAATCTTTCAAGAATAAACATAAAAACCCAATTTTAAGAAAATCATGGAAAAAGTTCGCGAAAGTGCATGTAGAATTCTATAGACTCTCCTAAGAAGTATGTGTTGTTTTTGTATAAATAAATAACACCTAATCTGAGGGCAATCGTCAGAATTAACTGTTTTTTTAACAACTAATTCTGAGATAAACCTTTAGCATTCCATATACACTTTCGCAAATTTTTTACATTATAATTTACACAAGACTATCAAACACTTGGTCAATCAAATTTTCACAAATCGTGTAAATTATTCCAAAATATATTCAATTCACACAAGACTTGTAAAATTGTGTACTGATTTTTTATAATTTGTTCTAAAATGACCATTATATTTGCACGATATAAATAAATATTTAAAATCTTAATAATATTTGAGAATCTCACGTCGATAGTTATGAGAGATTTTATTTTTGAAACATATGATAAAAAGAGTTGAGCTTCATTTCTTAATCTATATGTATTAAACGTTTGATGAGCCAAATTTGCATGAATCATGTAAAGTATTTTCTAAAATGTTTCGAATTTGCACAAATCATGCAAAATTATGCATAAACTATGCAAAATTTATGTGAAATGATATAATTTATGATATTAGACAAATTGTTTGATGTATTAAAATTAAATTTTTAATATTAAGAAAAGTACAATAAAAATTAGTTTAATAATTTTTTAATAAGTTCACTATAATTTCTTTTTATGAGGGGAAATGCTTCTCGTGATTCACTATAGTTTCACTATAATTGTTTACAAAAATGTTTTTCTCTTAATTCACTTTATGAGAAAGCTTCCCTATATGAGACATGCTTCAACAATTTGCCTCTATTATTATTGCTTTTGTTATTGCTTCACTTTATGAGACTTGCTTCACTTTATGAGACTTGCTTCACTTTATTCAGCAACTTCTACAACTTGCATCAATTATTAGATGGATTATTATTATTGAGTACCTAGTCTCTATTATTGAGCAAGTTGCTTCATGCTTTTAACAAAGTAGACATATACACTTTCGCAAATTCTGAGATAAACCTTTAGCATTCCCTATACACTTTCGCAAATTTTTTACATTATTTTCTACAATTGATTTTTTTATATATTTAATTATTCAACAACTTCAGCACAAGAATAATATAATTTTATATAAGCAGACGACGGTTAGCGAAAAGTGTTTACGAGAGTTAGATAGAAAGGTAAATAAAAGTATAGTAAAATAATATGTAGAGTGAGTATACTACTAAGAGTATACTAAAATTTTCTATGATAAATAAAAAGCGTAATAGAATATTTTTCAAAACCACAAAAAAATGAAAATAAAAGTTTCACCTTTTATTGAATCATTTACAAAATTAATTTTCACCTCAAATATTTAAAGTATGACTTAATATAATACTAAAATATTTAATATAAAAATCAAACATATAACAATAATTTTTCATTTAATTTTTTTATTTTTTTAATTAAAAAACTAAAATTTAAAAAATTTCAATATTAAATCCTGATGTAGTGAATTTATTTTTAAATTGCTATTTAATTATTTAATAAAAGTTATTAATATAATTTTATCCATTCAAATTGTTGTCTTCGGTAATTTAGTAAACTCCGTTTGAAATATAAATAAATAATTATGTATATATTATATATTATAATATATGTTATATGCTTTATTAATTATTCCAACCGTATTTTTAATTTAATTTTACATTAATGCTATTTAATTTTAATTTTAATTATATAATAATTTTTTGTGTTGTTTTTTCATAGCTCACATAAAAGATTAAACAATGTGATTATCTTTTTAATAGCCTCGTTTTGTGAAAAATGCTCTATAAAGTGAGATAAATTATGTTTCTTTTGTTGTTGTCTAAAATATAGTACGGTAAACCAAAATGACTTTGTGTAAAACCTGAGATCACTTGTTTGTTTAACCTTCTAAGATTTTACACAACTGAAAATGTTATATTTGCTAAAGTATCATATGTACTTATTATAAGAAGATAAATTTATCATCATCAAAGTTACAACGGCCAAAAAACTTATGATTTAGAATATTGAGCAAAGCTTTGACAACATATTGGCAGAACACTTCATTAATAACATCGACAAAAGTCCAGACTAATAAAACAAGATAAACGGCAAAAAAAATATCAATTAATGAATAACTAACGTCAAATAAGTGATTGAATATACAAATAACTTAGATCTATTATAATGTTTAAGAAATATGTAATATAATACTAGAATGCACATGATACTTAAGGGGTAAAATATGAATTTTATATGTACTTTGTAATATATGGATGAAACGTGATTTTGAGATACACATGTCATCCATCAGCATAATTTAGGGATAAAAATGTCTATAAACAGGAATTTCAATCAATGCAAAATTGGTTGATTCATTATTTAATTAATAAAATTACTTTTGATCATTTTTAGTCTTATCTCTTTGTCATTCTCTTAAGGAAGAAAATTCTTTCATCAGCAACCATAAATCAAACTTTGATTTGTGACTTTGACTTGTTTGTTAGTTTGAGGCTAGAAAGGGTTGTAAATTTTTGTTGGAAAAAGAAACCATATGAATATTGGAATTCTGTATCATTATGTGTAATAATTACCTTTAGCATTCCAAACTTGCAACAAATATGATATTTTATAATTTTTATAATCTATTTGTTCCCGATACTTATTAGGGCCCTGACTCAAACCAATTAAAAAAGTAGTTTACCCCCAAAAAATACATATGTTTGGTTTCTTGCAGCTATAAGAAGAAGCCCGACAAAGTCTAGTCTCCAACAATCAAACTTAGAGGTTTAAATATCGTCTCCAACAAAAATATCAGTTTGTATATAATATTAGCAACCCACTAAGAAGTATCACATTTCTTAACCATTTCTTTGGCTTTAAAAACTAGGATAAGCTAGTAATAGCCAACTAAGATAACCCTTCTCATCAATATTTTTTGCTTATTGTGAGCCAAAACCACTTCATCATGAAGTTCATCTAGCACAAAGTATAATTCATATGGTCTCAAACATAAAATGAAAGGTTTTGATAGAATTTTCCTATGAATAGTCCCCTCTAGCAAAAAATATTTTCTAGACTTTTTTAGGTTGCGAGCTTCGGCCTTTTCTCTTGGCAATATCTCAATCAATAGAGAGTCTCATATTGGAATTCGTCAGTAAAATTTTTCATCAGTGGCACTAACATCCGACCATACTACCGCTTGAGAGATCGAACACTCCTTCAATTAATTGACTTTCTTGTAATATTAGTCACATGACTGCATCTGAGGAAGCCAACGAAACCAGGGAGTCGAATAAATATTTCTCAGCCTTGAGAACCTATTTAACATTATATTGCATCGAACTCACATGATAATTTCTTCAATAATTTTAAGTATTATATGATATTGTTTTTTGGGGTTATTTATTATCTGAATGTACGATTTACCGTATGATAAGAATCACTAAGGAACTTCACCTTTTTGGTTCATAAACTCGAGCTAGTCGAATACCAGAGAAAACCACTTCATATTCAGTATCGTTATTAGAAGCTTGAAAGTCAAAACGTATAGCGTGATGTATAACTTCACCCAAATGGATGGTCAGCTAAATTCTAGCTTCACATCCCAAATAACTGGAACTCTATATGTTTGGGCTATCCACTATAGAGGTATACTTTCAAGAGTAAGATATGGCTTCTTAGTATGAAATGTAGTTAGGAAGTACACTAAGGCATGCGCCGTAATTTTTTGTTTGGCTCATAAGATATGTCAAAGTCTCATAGTTCCTCTTACCAACGACTTACACAATCTATAATGTCAGGTTTCTACAATACACTCTGAAGCGAGAAAGTTTTTTAGACAATAATGGAATTACTCTGGAATTAGGAAACATTTTTATGACTGTCATAACTATGACAAAAGCTAATTTCTCTAGCTAGAGGTACCTTGTATCTACATCTAGGATACTCATAATCACGTAGTAGATTGGCTTCAGACATTATGTTACCTCCTTAACCAACACAACACCAACAATATAGTTTGGAAATGTTAAGATATATAGGCGTAAATTGGAACATAGTCCACCGACTATCACGTTTTCTTTCATTTAGTCCCTCGAGTAAAAAATCATCGGCAGGGTCCCTCGACTATTCAAATCTATAAATTTAATCTTCGCGCGTGATCTTTTCTCTGTTTTAGCCACATATCCCCATAGTTAAATAGTACGAGTCTCAAAAATAGTTCATTGACTTTTAATTCCATTTTTACCCTTTAAATTTAATATTTTTTAAATATTTTTTTATTTATTATTTTTATTCTTTTGCAAACAGAGTATCATAAAATAAATAATAAATAATAAATAAATAACAGTCGAGGATAAAATATTGATATATATATATTAAAAAAATTATTTTGCGATACTCTGTTTTTAGAAGAATAAAATATAAATATAAAAAAAACAAAAAAGTTAAATTTAAGGGTTAAAATAGAACTAAAAGTCGAGGGATTATTTGTGAGACTCGTACCATTTAACTATGGAAACACGTGGCTGAACCAGGAAAAGACCACGTGTGGGGAATAAATTTGTAGATTTTGAATAGTCTAGAAACCCTGATCGGTAATTTTTAGTTGATGGACTAAAAGAAAAAAATGCAATAGTCGAGGGACTATATTATGACTTAAGCCATATATATATAAAGTCTCACATGGTAAAGGCTTTGAGAAAACCTTTGGAGAAAATAAGTTCTTCTTTATCTTGTTAAAAGCTTGGTCATATTGTTTCAACCATTGGAATGCTTTTACTTTTTCAACACTTAAAAGAAATAAATAAAAAATCTGAAAAATAGAGGTATAAAACTATTCAAGGTTGTTAACCTTTCGAAGAACATTTGGACTTCCTTGAATGATCAAAGAAGGTGCATGGATGTTAAGGGTGCCAATTAAGATGGGTATGCCTCTATACCCCTTTCACGGACTATAACCTAAGAACTTTCATGACTAAACCCTAAAAACACAATTCTTATGTATTCAAATTTAGGTTGATGGTCTTTAGATTCTTGAATGACTCCATGAAATCATTGATATGGTCAAAATCATTATGACTCTATACTCGTTAATATACATCTCATGTTTCAGCGTAGATGGCTAGAAAATTTAATGAAGAGTCTTTGGTAGGTAACCCATGCGTTCTTCAGTCCATAGAGCAGTCAATGATGAAGGTAATGTATTTTTTCACTGTTGGGTGCATCTGAATCCGATTAAACTTTGATTAGACATCCATGAACAAAACGATTTTGTTGCACAAAGTTGAATCTACCAACTGATCAATCCTCGATATCAAGAAGAGGTCTTTGGGGTTTTATTTTGCTTAAATCAGTAAATTCCACACACAGTCGCCACTTTTCATTCTTCTTGCATGCTATATAAGGTTTTTAGTACATATATGATAGTTGGAATCTCAGATATGCTCGAAACTTAAAACCTATCAATCAAAGCCATAATTGTTTCCGACTCTCAAAATTGAAAACTCGGCTTTTTTGTTTGATTGGCTGAATATTTGGTACCATTATCAAGCTCAAGTAATTATGTTTCTTCCATGGAACAAAACGATTTTGTTGCACGAAGTTGAATCTGATGAGTCCGAATTCTGCATGCTCCCCGGACAAGGACAGATGGGTCCAAGCTCTCCGGACCGGACAGATCACTTCGAACACTTAGCCCATAGGACTGTTCGAACTATGACAAAAGTACTAAAAAACCTAAACACTACTTGACTAAGCTACCTGCTCTCCTACTTAGAGCTCATGGGTCTTTGAACATGACCCGGGTCCATTAAACATGACCCGAAAGCCCATAAGGGCCCAAACATTAGGGTATAAATACCCAACCACCTGCATTAAGTGCAGGTAATGAGAATTAACTGCAACCAGCCAGCTTAATTATCTCTCTACTCTCTACACTAAATACATAATACCCACATACTACTATTAAACACCAAACAAATTATAAGCCTACCCTCAGGCCATAATTATCCTCACCAGAATCTACCAACTGATCAATCCTCGATATCAAGAAGAGGTCTTTGAGGTTTTATTTTGCTTAAATGAGTAAATTCCACACACAGTCGCCACTTTTCATTCTTCTTGCAGGTTATATAAGGTTTTTAGTACATATATGATAGTTGGAATCTCAGATATGCTCGAAACTTAAAACCTATCAATCAAAGCCATAATTGTTTCCGACTCTCAAAATTGAAAACTCGGCTCTTTTGTTTGATTGGCTGAATATTTGGGTATAACTGATAGTTTAATGAAAATTTTATTAGAAGACACTCTTGTTAAGTCTTTAGACTTCCAATTAAAAATTTCCGAGATATTAGGTAAAAATGATGCAAAAACAGCTCAGATGCTACCTGGAATAGTTGTTATAATATACAAACACTTACCATTATCAAGCTCAAGTAATTATGTTTGTTCCATGGAACTATTGAGCTCAAGGTAGCACTAGGGTTATTAGCTCCTTCTACTTCAAGTGAGACTCTTTGTAGCTGTTATTTCATTAATGAAATAGATGACTCATAACCGCTTACGAGAAACCTTATAATTCATCAATATCACATGACCTTACTTCCTATTATATAGTAAAAACATTGGTGTATAGTGAAGGTGATATAATTCATCTTATCAAATCATGACCAATCCATAATAACATTATAAGAAGAAAAGGAATCAATCACCATGAATATGACACTCACATTCTTCTTAAATGTTCTCTTACCTAAAGTGACTTTGGCATCAAAATCACTACATAAAGGGGTACTCGCACTTGTGAAGCCAATCACAATCCTTTCGGAATTCTGACAAGTAGGGTGTTTTGTATTCTATCAAGTGTTCATTTTAATATAATGTTAATCGAGCTATGTAAACAAAAACGTTTCTTATATCAACCCCAAAAATACAAGCAATTATGAGAACGATATTCTCACGAGGTCCATATACCCATGGGTGGATCCATAACTAAAATTAAGAGTATGCCAAAAAATGAATTTTTATTTCAAGTCCAAACATAAATGCATTCTCATATTAATCATTGAAAGCGCTTGATAATTTGGATGATACTTCATAATTTCAGTTGTTTTTCGAGGATCTAACTCCAAATATCCCCCCATTTGAATATGTTATTTGAAGATGTTGGATCACTTGTCGAAGGTGTAGAAGTAGGTTTTTCAAATGGTGCTTCAGTTGATTCATTAACGTTAATAAAAGTATTAGACTTCGGAAATCTAGCGTAGGCGTAAAAAACTTGTGCACCATTTCGTAAACAAATCAAACTAAATTATCTATTAAAATCTAGACAAACAAAACAAAATTCACTAGTAATATAAGAAAATATATCTATGATTAGTAAATTACTTAAATATGATTAATAAATTTATATAAATAATTCATTTACAATTGTTTTATTTAAATTTAATTATTAAATTAGTAAATTTGGTAAAAAAAAATTATTACTTAAATGCTAGTTAATAAATTATATAAATATGATTAATAAACTTATATAAATCATTTATAACATTTTTATTTAAATATAATTAATTAATTAGTAAATTTGTTATAAAACATCATTATTCATATACAATTAATAAGTTACCTATCATATATAACATTTTTATTTTAATATAATTATTTAATTAATAATTTTTGTATAAATAATTATTACTTAAATACAATTTTAATATATTATTATTATTATTATTATTATTTATATGAATAAATAATATAAACTTATTAATCTAGCAATTTATTAATGATTGAATCGCAAACTTATTAAACTTATAAATTTTATAAATATGCTTTGAATTGGAAGCAAAAATGGAATTAAATGTGAAAAAAGAGAATAAAATTGACGTTTAAACCCATTAACTAATGTAAAAACACAAAGTCTTTACCATTATAATAACCCTTCATTTTGGATTAAGGGTATGTCATGGCATAGTTGGCTACCCTCTAAATGTGCCTCTACATATATGCCCTAAAATTCATCATTAAGTAATGATCATTAGCAGGTAAGGAGTTCAATATAAATGAGCATATGCCGAATTTGGAAATGGAATTCAAAATCAAAAGTATATTTTTAGAGGTATTAATGATTCATAACATTGAATCACTCTCAATGATGGTTTCAACTATGTATCAGTTTGGACTAGGATCCAAATAATCCTCGGTTTGGTCTTCAACCTTATCTATAATAACCACGATATTCTCTGACTTTGGTTGAAATTATAATTCTCCTAGCCTTTAGTATCGGCTCAAAACGTTTTGGTTCAGCTTTGACTTACGTCCCCGGAAGATCGACTTTTGGCAACTTTAATTAACATCCTGCCTTCTATAAGAATTTAAATTTATTATTTTAACAACCTAGACTCTCTTATGTTATGACTGACATTGTTATGATATTGATCACATGTAAAGGCTTTATGAAATAAAAAAATTATTTGGTTATATCACAAATAGTTCTTATACTTTTAGTTAACTCAACATAGTTACCCCATCCACATGTCCCATGTATCAATATGGTTACTTCACAAACTTCATCTACCACTGTGGTCTACTTAAACTCTTCATAAACAGTCTTCAATGAGTGGGACATGAATAATTTAGCTTGGTATGTGCATGAGTCAGATTCACTTGTGTGATTGGTTGAGGATAATAGGATTATTGAACAAGATTATAAGGTGTATGATAAGGTACTATCATTATTACTAAAGTAAGATTATGGAAAGTTGGGGATTATAGATTTGGCATTACTCTCAGATATATTGTATATCTACTTTTAATCTAGATTAAACTTGAGCTAGCATTCTTCTTTATTATATTATCGGTCAACAAGACCTATCAAGTTTCTTACCAATATGATGCACACACCATGGCGTTGCGGTAGTCTTCAATACTAATTTTTGTTTCCACAAAGTGTCGAGTACAATCCTTCAAATCTTTATTTCACTATATTTTATCGTACATGCTCAATCACCATCAAACTTGTTTACCCTACTTCTAATGCAATGATCCATAAACAAAGATGATAGTACTTCAAAGCTTCAGACTGATCTACGAGAAATTCGTTAAACTAGGTAATGAAACTTCTTTTGATAGTCATATCGAAGTTACATCAAAGTATTTGGTCATCCCCAAAGTTGTGCATCATATTTTTAAATTACTCAATATGATGTTCCAGATCTACTAACACGTCATACTTGTCCAAAGCATGTTGATCAATTTTGGAAACTAGTGCCCTACCAAAATCTCTAGATCCAGAGGAGACCTCGTTGGGTTATATATATCAAGGTAGAAAGGGCATTCAACAACATTATCCACCCACAACATTGATTGAGACCTTGGATAATACTAGGATGATATTGATAAATATTTTTAATGAAAGAATTTGGGAAGTAAGAAGCCTCGCCATTGAGATTTGGCTATAAATTCCCAACTCTTAAAATAGCTCTCAAAATCGGATTTGGAATCAAGCGGTGTTCCATAAGTTGTTGCATTGGATGAAATAAGAGTTCAAATGCTTTTATTGTTATTAGAGAAGATGTTATTAAACTGCATTTAGAGGTCAATCTTGGAATAGCTCTTCTCATGCATGGGCTCGACGTTCCTGTATTTTGGACATCCGAGTATAAGCCCTTTCATGATGGTGTCAGCCCTTAAATCTACATGGTGCTGGTAGTGGGATCATTGGAAGTCATCTTTTAAAGACTCCGGCTCAGAGCCAAAATCAATAGACCTCTTAGTTGATGAATAAGAAAAGCATTGTCTATGTCGGGCATGCAACCTTCTTTTATGGTAATCCTTAATTCGGTTAGCTCGAAACCCCTTGAGCAACTCTGAGACGTTATTTTGTGCTTATCTGGATACTTTATCAATGTTTATCGGTCGAATTTAGAGATCTCAACCTTAGAGGTCTCATGCTCATGTTATCAACTATAAGTTTTCAGTCCTCTGCTGAACTTCGGATCCTTTTGGAGCTTTTGCTTTATCGATGTATTCTATGCTTTAAGTGGTATGATATGAGTAACTCACATATTCAGCTGATGGTCTCAATTTTAGATACCAGTCTATTTCTACAGATGGCGCCACTGATTATGCTCAACTTTATCTGACAACTAGTTTGTCTTAGTCAGTCTAATAACTTGTTATTAGCCTACTAGCTCGACCGTGTCGGATTAGAAATCATAAATGAAAATATTTTAGAGAGAAACAATTGCTAAAGTAATGCATATAAAATGATTGTTCATTATTCAGAAGACACGTGATAAGTATATTTTAGCAATACACATGAAGCCCTTGATACGTAAACTTTTATTGAATTAATTTTATGATTCATGATTAATTATTAGACCCAAACTCAAATAATGATCCGATTAATTAATGATTTTCTTATCAATATATTTTTATTTAATGGTTCTCTTATCAATATATTAATAAAAATAAGTAAACTAGTGGTTAAATCAATTTCTAATTGTATAAATAAAAATCATATTTAAACTTGAAACATATATATATAACATTTAAATCAAATTATTTAAATAAAAATCTAATATACTGAAATGTATAAGGAATATTTTAAGTATATCTCTAAAAGATAAAAATTTTAATAAATTAATGATAAGTTATCAATAATCATTTAGGAAAAAATAAAATTATTTATAACCGTATAGACTTTCGAGTTTACTAAAAACCACATGCAATCTAAATACTTCAAACAATACTCATGAACACATAAAATACGTATAACTTTAACAATTAGTTTTTTTAACATTTAACACTATATATTATTCAAACTCTAACTTAGAAAAAAATATTATAAAATACATATATTTTTATTTTTTTAAAGACGAAAAAAACAAAATCTATGAGTGATATTTTTGGAGAACTTTTATTTTTTCTTATTTCCGCAACCAAATTACATGTAGCTACGCAACTGGTAATAAGAAAATAGAAGTTCAGAGACTAAAATGTAAACAATAAAATATTAATTAACAGATGGCAAAGTTAGAGAAGGGATTGAGAATATATATATATATATATATATATATATAGAAGTTCAGTCGTAAGGTAAGTCTTTACGCCTCTATATAAAAGCCAAAGATGAACTAATAAAGGGGTTGGAATTCTGACTTAGATTACTTGCGTTATCTCACTTTCTCTCTCGAAAATCTCGTTCTCTCTCTAAAACACTGATTCTCTTGTTTACTAAAGCAAATTTCAATAATCAAACTCACCAAATTGACGACTCCGCTGGGGATGATTGACAATCAATGTCTTTTATTCTAGTTTGAATTTTATCAATTTAGGAAAACGATATTTGAAATCACGCAATGAATCCAGAAAACAATCTTTTGGTTCGATGAGCTATTGAAACATTAAGGGAAGAATTGCAGAGGCCATAGGATAGATCAGAAGGATATATTCAGATATGTCAAACTCAATTTGATATAGAAGAGAGAATGAATAACTCTTGGATAAAATAAATTCTTTGAATAATAAATATGAGCAAAGAGAACAAGAAATTCACTCGGCAAAGCTGAAGTCCGAAGTGAGACAAATTAATGAGCAAACTGAGGTTGGAAACCAATATGGTCGATCTTGCACTGATCGTCATATCAGAAATGAGCAAAAAAAGGCACACTTCAAAGCTCCAAAAGAAAGACATTCTTCTCGAAAAGAAAAAAAAAGATAAGCAAAGGTATGTCACATCTAGTGACGAAGAGGTTGAAAGTTTTGGCTCAGGTTTTAAGAGGTATAGGGGTTCTTCGAAAGAAGAGAGGGAACAACCCCGAAAATACAAAAAAAACACAAATTTAGGAGGGATAATATGCCTCGATGTTTGAGGGAATCTAATTGGTGTGAGGGGAACACATCGAATCAATATGTTGAAGCTGATCAGAATTTGTATGCAGTCATGGGGACTGAGAACCAGTACATGCAAGGTGTCGATTAGAGGAGTTTTTTGTTGACGAATGAAATAAGATCTATTATGCTTTCGAAGCGTTTTGATATCGCCAAGGTTGAAATTTTCGATAGGATGCAGGATCCAGACAATCACATCGAACAATTCAAAAATTACATGATGAACTTCGAAGACGATGACAGGCTGGTGTGTCGTGCTTTTTCACTGACTTTTAAAGGAACATCACTAAAGTTGTACAAACGGATTCTAAGGGGGTGCATTCCGAATTTTAGAGATTTATATACTGATTTTCGAAGACAATTTGTTGGCAGCAAAGATATGCGAGTAAATGGTGATACGATTATTCAATGCAAGTAGGCAGTTTGAGAAAAATTGAAGGACTACACAAAATGATTTGTTCTGACTAAGGCAAGTTTGGATAATTGTGAAGAGGGAGTGGCCATGATAGCTTTTCGTTTAGGGTTACTGCTAGGAGATCTGGCTAATGAGACGACGAAAAGGAGGGCTTTAAATTTTGGAGCATTGATGGCTCAGGTTGAAGATCAGATTAAAGTTGAAGAATTAACTAGAGTCCGAGAAGGACCAGTTAATGTTCCAAAGAACTTAGGTCAGGTGACCAATAACCAAGGGCAATCTTCGAATGGTAATCAAGAGGTGCGTTCGAGGATTAATAACTTTCCACCTCGAACCGGGGGATATTCAAATCAAGCCTCATCATACAACTACAACATGACAAGGCCGAATTAGTGGATAAGGCTAGAGTATTACACAGATTTAACTGAAAGTGTGGCAACAATTTTTTATAAAACTAAGAGTTATGTGAATTTCAGGAAGTCCGCACCAATTAACATGCCAAAGGAGGAACGTAACAATAAATTCTACAAATATCACAATAATATTAGACATGACACCAATGACTGCATTGCTTTGAAAAAAGAAGTCCAAATTTTGATTGAGAATGGAAATATTTTTACTTATGTGAAGTCACAGGGGAACGCATCGAAAACTCCAGCATCGAATTCATAGTCGGCCAACCCAAATGCGCAAGTTGAAAACTTGATGATTTTCTATTCAAAGACTGATGAATTCGATGATGCTTCAGAGTATTTGGATAAGGATCCAAATAGGTTGATTTTGATGGTTATCGAAGAGCCAGTAAAGAAAGGACATGTTCGAAGCCTGTGTCCGTATTTCGAATTGTTGGCTATTTTTGGAGGTGATTTGATGACTGTTAATACCGAAAGTTCAAGGAAGAGACATGTTGTTAATTTGACAACTCAGATTGACGGGAGAATTTCCACTCGTTTTTATGGAAATATGACATTCCTTTTATTCTGTTCGATGAGGACGATTTGCGAGGTACTGCAGGGACACGTGAGGATGCAGTTGTTATTGGAGCTGAGGTTGCTGGTGTTCAAATTAGACGTGTGCTCATAGATACAGGGAGCTTTGTGAATGTCCTTTTCAAAGCAACATATGACATGATGCGTAATCCTCCTAGAATTTCTCAGTCATAGCGTACACTCATTGGTTTCACTGGTGTGACAACACGAGTGATAGGAGAATTCGAGAGGGAGGTAAGTTTAGGGAATGGACTCTTTAAGAAGAAATTTCAAGTGCTCTTTATGGTGGTGGACTGTCCCACAAGTTACAACGCTATTTTTGGAAGGTCTTGGCTGTCCAAAATGTATAGGAGTTGTGTCGACGGTACACCAATATTTTAAATATGTGGTTGGAGAGGGGTTGACCTTGGATTTTGATGAGAGGGTTGACGATCCGAGGGAACCCCCAGGTTCCTTGACAGTAAGTGAAGAAATTGAAGAGTATACGTTTTTTTAAGGAAAAACACTTCGAGTAGGAACCTTACTGAGCCCACTACTACGTCAATGACTGTTATAATTTTTATCTTATAACTTGGATGTGTTCGCTTGGAAAACGGAGGATGTGATAGGGGTTCCGATCGAAGTAATCTGTCATAGTTTAGCCGTTTATTCAAAGGTGAAGCCGGTAATTCAAAAAAGAAGGGCATTTTTATAAGAGAAAGCAGAAGCAATTGTTTCCGAAGTGGATCCTTTATCCAGGGTCGGACATATAAGGGAGTCACAATATCCCTAATGGACGGCGAATGCAGTAGTGGTAAAAAAGAAGAACAAAAAATGGAGAATATGTGTGGATTTTATAGACTGTCTGTCCTAAAGACTCATTTCCCGTTCCTCAAACAGAACAGCTAATTGATTCTACTTCAGGAAACAAAATATTAACTTTCATGGATTCTTTCGCAAGATATAATCAGATCCATATGGATCTGAAGGACAAAAAATGTATGACCTTCAACACTGACAGAGGTTTACATTGTTACAATGTTATGCCTTTTAGATTGAAAAACACCGGAGCTACTTATCAAAGGTTGATGAATAAAGGATTTTCCACTCAGATCAAAAGAAACCTATAGGTTTATATCGATGATATGGTTGTAAAAATCTTGATGATTGATGCACATCTGGAGGATTTAGAGGAAACATTCTTGAATCTAAGGGAAATCAAGCTAAAGCTTAATCCTGAAAAGTGTACCTTCGGAGTTTGATCAGGGAAGTTCTTGGGTTATGTTATCAATGAAAGAGGAATAGAAGCTGACCTATAACAGTTGAAAGCTGTAATAGCAATGAATTCACCTCGAACGGTTAAAGGAATGCAAATTTTGACTAGAAGGTTAGCTTAATGGGTTTATTTCTAGATTTTCTGACAAATCTTTTCCTTTCTTTCAAGTGTTGCGAGGGCCAAATAGATTTGAATGGATGTCGGATGGTAAAGTAACGTTTACAAGCATAAAGAACTTATTATCATCACTAGAAATTTTATCAAAAGCTCAAAGTGAAGAAAAGCTCTTTTTATACATTGCGGTATCAGATTTTGCAGTAAGTGCAATATTGATAAGTGAAGATTCATGAATTCCAAAGCCGGTATACTATGTCAGCAAAAGTTTGGTGGCAACATAAAAGAGGTATTTGAAGCTTAAGAAATTAGCGTTAACATTGGTGATTGCTGCTAGAAAGATTCGCCCTTACTTCCAAGCTCATACCATCGAAGTTCGAACTTCATTTCCCTTGAAAAATGTTTTACAACGTCGTGATATTTCACGGAGGATGACCAAGTAGTCAGTGGAATTGGGAGATTATGACATTTCATTCACACTTCGAACTCCAACTAAAGCTCAAGCGTTGGCATATTTTCTTATCTAATTTCATTCAAGCAGATCGGACATAGAATTTAGTCATAATGTTTTACCAGCGAGTTCGATGTGGGTTATTCGAACAGATGGCAGATCTAATATTTCGGGATGCAGCGCTGGATTTCAGTAATTACTCCATGTGTATATATATATATGGAGAAAAGATGTTTCAGTCCATCAAATTTGGTTTTCACGCCTCGAATAACAAAGCTTAATACAAAGCTGCTTTGGCTGGTTTGAGACTTGCAAAATATATTGAGCAACTTCAGTGCGGTTAGAGACAGATTTTCAATTAGTAGCAAATCAAGTATCCGAAAACTCCGAGGTAAAAACAGATTGCTTAATTATGTATCTTCGAAAGCTTCATAACTTGATGTTATTATTTGATCATGTTGTTGTGGAACATATTAGTCGAGGAAGTAACGCAGTGGCTGATTCTTTAGCAAAAATCACTTACAAGGAAGAGTATCCTTGGATTTTATTACAAGAGAGTCCTTCGATTTTAACCCAGTCAGACCAGTGTGATTATATAGAAGAATTGTTTGTCACTACAGATGTACTCCGAGGCGATTGGCGAACTGATATTTTAAATTTTTTTATTCGAAGAGCACTGCTTGACGATGCGAAATTGGCCAAAACATTGCAAGGCAAAGGCTTTTGGATACATAGTTTTAGATGGATTTTTATATAAGAAAGCATTGAATTGGAAATTATTATGGTGTTTGGATATGCAAGAATCACAGGAAGTATTATCAGAGTTACATGATGGAGAAAGATCAGCTCATTGCGGGTTTAAATCTTTATCTCGTCGAGTTTACTTGCAGGGTTTTATTGGCCTTCGATCATGAGCAATGCCAAAAATTTGGTTTGTAGCTATGATACTTGTCAAAGGTTTTCTAATTCTATACATAGGCCAGCAGTTCCACTTATGTCTATTACCGAAGCCGTACCATTTGATAGATGGTGAATTGATTTAGTGGGGCCTTTTCCGATGGTATCTGGAGGGAGACAAATGATAATTGTAGTGGCAGGCTATTTTACAAAGTGGGCAGAAGCAGAAACGTTATCTGGAACGAAAGTGAAAGATGTAATTAAATTCATTGTAAACAGTATTTGCTGCCGTTTTGGAGTACCTCGAAAAATTACTACGGATCATGGCCCTCTATTTAATAATAAAGAAACGACTTCATTCTGCACTTCGAAGGGAATTTAACAATGTTTTTCAACACCTTTTAATCCCCAAGCCAATGGACAGGTTGAGGTGACAAACATAACTATTTTAGATGGTTTGAAAAAAACTTTGACAGAGCCAGTAGGGAAATGGCCAAATTATTTGCAAGAAGTGTTTGGGCTTATCGAACAACTCATATGGAAGCTACTAAAGAAACTCCTTTTGCTTTAGTATATAAAAAGGATGTTGTCAGCCCTGTTGAATCTACAATGTCATCTTTTAGAATAACCCAATATTCTGAAAAATCTAATGATGAAGCTAAAAGAGAAAATTTAGATCTGATTGATGAAAAAAGAGTTCGAGCTCATTTAAACGCGATCCATTATCAAACTCTTATGAGGAACATGTACAATTTGAGGGTAAAAATGCGGGAGTTTAAAGTAGGTGATAAAGTGTTGAGGAAAATATGTATACATACTAAGGAGAAGAGCCTCAGAAAAATAGCCCCAAATTGGGAAGGACCTTATGTGGATGTTTAAAGGATAAAGCCAGGGTCTTATCGCCTTTGTGATAGTCATGCGAGGATGCTTCAACACCCGTGGAATATACAACATCTGAAATTATACTGGGAATAGTTATGTTGTGTTTTGAATTTGTTTATTTTGGTTGATTAGCCCACTCTTTCCTACCCTGTTGGCCCATGAACGTTTTAATGAGGCGCTACGTACATATTTAACATTATCAATAAAATGCATTTTTGGTCAATGGTTGTTTACAAGTGTTTATTTAAAATATCTTGATAACTTATCAAAGACTGATCATCTTTGAGGTTGATCAATAGTAGAATGTTCTGAAGTGTTTATTACACTTTTCGAAGAAACAACCATGTTCGAAGTGCTACGTCCAATAAACGCACTGGGTTATTCAAAGTGCCACATCCAAAAAACGCATTGTGTTGTTTTCGATGTGCTATGTTCAATAAATGCACTGTGTTGTTTTCAAAGTGCTACGTCCAATAAACGCATTGTGTTGTTTTCAATGTGCTATGTTCAATAAACGCACTATGATTTTCGATGTACCACGTTCATTTAATTCACTATAATATTTGAGGGATTACATTTTGAAAATATAATTTAAAGTGTCTTATTATGTTTTAACTTCGTATAATTAACATAAATAAAGGATCACATAACTTGATGACAAATATGAAATACAAGCAAAAGCCTTTGTCATTTAGAATAATTCAATGAGTATACGAATTATGGTACTAATATGACAAATACAAAAAGATAACATAAGTTCAAAGGATAGTAAAATCATTCAGATGATTCCTCTTTGGATGATTCTTCTTTAGATGATGAAATCGGGATAGGATTGAAGGTTTCGTTGGGTCGTCGTTCTGCAGGAATGTATTTCCAGAATCTAGAAAGGTCTATCTTGGGATATGTAGCGTGAATTTCTCAAAGAAGTGGGATGTCCCTCTCCTCTTTACCATTGTTGATGGCTGCTAACATGTCCTTGGAACATTCATCTTCTGCAGCAGTAATGGCAAGTTGTTTTTTGTTCTCAAAACCAATCTGTAGTGTGGTTATCTCATCGGTCAAATTTTTATTTTCTGTTTCGCATTTGGTAAGAGAAATCTGAAGATCACCGAGCTTATCATTTTCAGCAGTTAAGTCTTCGAGGTGTTTAGCTTTGAGAAGCCTCGATTTGTTGAGTAAGCGTTTTTGCTGCAGTGTTGAGATCGGAAAATGGTTGAAGTGCAAAAGAACATCTGGATTTGGTGGAATGGGAGGAAAAACTACTGGGCTAGGCCGAGGGATGAGGTCTAAAGATGTAGTAGAAGCAGAAGAACAAAAATTTCAGGAGATACTTCGGCGGTAAACGGTGCGGACTTTCTACCAAAATTATGTAGAAGGGTCTAAACTTCTTGAATAACGGGATCCTCTACTCCAGTAATCTCTTGTGATTTGTTGAAGTTGATGAAACTATCAGGATTGAAGTGATCATCGTTTTGATTGTCTTCTACAACAATTGCAGCATCTTCACCAGTTGTCTTTTTTCCTGTCGAGGACTTTGTTGATTCCCAACAACTATGACCTCATTGTCATCAGATACTATATCTTTGATGGTTGCAAGTTTCTTCTTCTTCATTTTCTTCTGGGAACTAGTGGAATTTTTGTTTTTCAAGGGTGTAGAAGTTTTCTTATTTTTCAAAGAATGCTCTTCTTCTGTTTCTTCTTCGATGGTCGACAATGTGCTTTCCTTTTTTTTTCTTTTTAAACATTTAGGCTTCGGATTTGTTGAAGGGCTAGCACCAGATGTACTAGCTTCCTTTTTTCGTTTTTTACTTTCTTCTTTTGAGGAAGGTGACTGTCAGATCTATTGCGTATGGGTAAGAATATCTTGTAATCGAGATGGACTAATCTTTTAACAGCTTGTCGAGGGTTGGGCTGTTCCATCAGAATTTCATGGGGAAGAGGCTCCAGGTGTGATCGGAAATAAATGAATATTGAGTAAATTAATTGGTTCGAAGGCTGTGTTGAAAGCATTGTTTCCTTTTTGTTTCAACCCAGGCAGCAAGTTTAATAAATGTTTCCTTGGCTCTAGCTCGACGAATGGCGTAGTGTCTCAAGAATTTCTGATAAAAATGTATAGGTTGCTAATAAATAAGAATAAAAATAGTTAGAAAATTTAATTCAAGAAGAGCAGTATTATAATACTTACGACCATTTTTCCAGACAAGATTCAGTCTCGTTGGATTGGCCACGGATATCTGTTTGTTGTTTTTCCATGCTCCCAAGATGAAGATGAAGTTTTACTTCCAAAACTTATCCTCCTCCAAATGAAGTTTTGCTTCCAAAACTTGTCCGCCTCCAGAAGGTCATCGATGATTTTTATGTCATCATCTAATGTAAGGTAGTAAAATAGAAGCTTTTATCCCTTGGATAATTTAGTTAAAGATATAAAATCTTTAATGGTGATGGGGATCTTGGACAAGCGGGAGGCCATGATTACCGAAAGAAGGGTGAACCATTGATTTGGTGTCACTTGAGTTGGGCACAGATTTATGAGTTCAAAGTAGTCAACTATCATCAGATCTAATAGGAACTGAATCCCCCAATTGATGATTTCCGGATAGGCTACCAATTCATCTTTCATGCAATCTAAAGGTGTTTCCCTTTTTTTAGGAAGACGAAGGGTGATGATGTCTCTGATTCCCCATTGTCTTTTCAAAGATGATGTTTGACCCTCTTCGTAATATACATACTTGACATTTTTTATAGCAACGATATAGTTTGCATTAAGAGACTTTAAATTCTCACCAATTGCTGCTCTTTCATCGGATATGGTAACCAGAGCCTTCATTTTTCTTGGCTTACGTATCTTTTTCTGAGGGACATCCTCAGATTCTTTCAAGGTTTCCACATCAGTATCAGCCTCATTATTTGATTGGGTAGTATCAAAATCAACCTCTGCTTCTAATACCTCATTTCTTAGTTGGAAGGGTTCTTCGAGGGACTTTGTTGAGATAATGTGGTTCTATCAACAATTTCCCTCGGGGAGGAGATTTGGTAGATGGGTTTGGCGTGGCATCAGAATCGTTTCCTATGGCTGTAAAAGTTCTTTTTTTAAGATCTCTAGGAAGACAAGTAGAAGAAGGGGTTGTTTTGGATTGTTTTTTAGAATATTGACTAACTTCACACTAATTCGAGGTGATGATTTGTTAAGATAAGTTGAATTTCGAGGAGTTTTTGGTGTTCGAGTTTTCGAGGATTGACTTTCTTCTGTAATAGGTGAAGGTGAAAAGGCTAGAACATTAGATGGATCGAAGTTACCGTAATAAATGGTTTTTGTTGATGTTTTAAGGGGAGCGTTTCTTATCAACCCAGCAGCTCTATATTCGTCAGCTCTTTTGTTTATGCAGAAGTAATCGTAAGCTCCGAAGACGAGATTGTTGTTAGGTACTGGAGATTTTGGTTTTTGGGGAATTCTGGCTTTAGTGCTTCTGGATCTTAGGTGTTTTCTCATAAACTGATTAGAGATTGATCGGAAAATATAAGTTTTCCGGTGAAAGTAACCAGAAAGTTTGAAGAAATCGTTGAAGGTAGCAAAAGGTTGGGAGGTTTTTTGTGCTTCTCTCTCAAGGATTTAGATTTGTGAAACAAAAAATGGGTTGCTAAATAATTTATAGGAGAAAGAAAGACGTGTACAAAAGTGGAAAAGGTTTGTGATGATTGGGCAGAATTTGAAACGGTGATAACGTTATGGGTTCGACAGCTGTCATGCTAAGAGTTTAGGTGTTAGCCTAGCAACTAGGAAGTCATGATGTATCTAACGGTTAAATTTTATAAGTTTGGCTTCGAAGTTAATTCTGGGAATGATTGTCTGTGGATTTATTTCGATACATCACTGGGTCTGACAAGATTCGAAGAGAAAAATATCATTGATTTTAAGTTGTCGGATTTTGTAAGAGGAAATTATCATTGCTTTGGCACGATTCGAAGTTAATTAATTCTCATTCATTTACTGACATGAGAACTAGGGGGCTACTGATAAGGAAATGGAAGTTCGTGGACTAAAATGTGTACATTAAATGTAAACATTAAAATGTTAAGTAACAGATGGTTAAGTTAGATGAGGGATTGAGAATATGTATTTTTATTAAGGACTAAGAGTGTAATTTATCCTTTTATGTAACTAGCTGAACTAATAAAGGGGTTGAAGTTCTAACTTAGATTACTTGCCTTATCTCACTTTCTCTCTCTAAAATATATTTCTTTCTCTAAAAAATTCATTCCCTTGTTTACTAAAGCAACCTTTAATAGTCAAACTCTCCAACTGGAACACAAAAATTTTTAACAACCAAATTACAAGTAATTATGCAATTGGAACACATTTGTTTTTTCCATATATATTTCACAACAAAATTTATATTGACGCAACTATTTCTTCTTATTTACGCAACTTATTTTTTCTCCTAATTTCGCAAGTGTACACAGCTTTTTTTTTTTGCAACCAAAATCATATTTACGCAACTATTTTCTTTTTCCGCGACACAATTGCTTTTTCGTAATTCTACAACTAGAACACAGTTACTTTTCTAGAAAAAGAATTTTGAAATTATATTTCGTAGATTTAATTTTGTTCGTCATATTTATGCAACTAAAAAAATTTAAAAATTATATTTCATAGATCTAGTTTTGTTCGTCTTAAAAAAATAAAACCAATAATTTGTTTGGAATTATAATCCAAAAAATATAATATTTTTGAAAAAAAAAACTGCAAAATGTCGAATTATGATATGGTTTTTGAGATTGTTAATTCAAAACAAGATTTATACAGTGGATAAATTTGATGTCGGGTGGTTATATATAAATTATTTTTAATTTTAAATCGACCGAAAACTAAATAAAAGCATTTGCTTAAAACATTTACTTTTATTTTCCCTTTAATAAAAAGTAAATTTTTAACGTATATTCAATAACATGTATTAGCTTTACCTTTCAATAAATAAACTATTACACAAAGTTATCCGAGTTCGAATTGTAATTGAACTATTACCTTTATCATCCAACATTCGAAACTAAAAAATAAAATATCTCCGGTCGGGTTGTAGTTGCTTGCAGGCAATGCCAAGTAACGATAATATTCCAAAATTTGCGTGGTGTCAAGTGAAGTTCATGGGTCTGTGGGGTATCCTACAATACAAATCCTCTAAATGACAGCTACTTTTGTCACCATAACTAACCATTTCTTTCCGAAAACATTTATAGAGATGATGACGCTGATTGGTCGGATATAAGGTCCAAATCGGACCCATTGCATCCACAATTGGATAATATCGGGCCTACCCTTCTTCTCTTTTCAACTTCAAACTTCTCTTTTCTTGCCAAAATTTGGATGAGATTCATACGTATCGTAGAGCTGCAATATCTATCTATTAGATGGAACTATTTATGTCATGTCTTGTATTATATTAAGGCATTTTAGATTCTAAGAACCACGTAGCGCTTTGAAAGTTTTACAGATTTGTATTAGACTGTAAACTAATGGAGGAATTTTAAGTTTTAAATTCACTAAAGCAATGGTTCGGCCGTTTGTTTTTGGACACATACATGTCCATAATATGATGGATTTAGCTTCAAATAGTACAATAGTAAAATAAGATGTTTGATGGATTTAGCTTCAAATAGTGCAATAGTAAAAATAAGATGTTAGCTACAACCAAATAAAAAATAAATGTTAGTATTCGATTTTTTTCCCTTAAAAATATAATAAACATGTTCATAATACATAATACATAATACAAAGAGTTGGGGATAAAAAAAATTAGCATTTGTCAATATTTAAATTAAATTATTATATAGTTAAAATGTTGGGTATAGATTAAAATTACCTCGTTTGTATTACTGTAGGATTATATGTGTATAGTTTGTTTTGCTGAAAACATGTATAGCCAAGAACTGATAAAGTTTTTTAATAAAGTTTGAGCCATGATTTTATGGTAGAGACGTCTGCTGAATTCTAAAGTCTGAGATAAGCTTTCAAGATTGGTGACCATTATCGAATGAGATATGTGATGAGTTGAGGTTACGTTGGTCTGAAGCGAGCTGATCCAAATGATTATAATCTGAAGCGAGTTGGACCATAGCACCGCAACAGACCAACGCAGAGTCTTTTATTTACTAGGTCTCATATATTAATTAGGTCTCTTATTTTAAGTTTCCTATATTATTTAAGATTTGATATTTATGAGGTTTCCTATATTAATGGATTGGGAGTTATTTAACTAGTTGATTAATGTGTTTTAATCTCGAATGTCGTGATAAGAATTATGGTTTTTCATAAACGTATAAATTGAATAATATATTGTTATGCAATGTGTGATGCGATGCGATTATGCGAGCATCATATTTTTCTATGAGAGATAAATAATTTCAGATCCTTTGAAAAATAAGTGAGGTGAGATAAACATTATAGAGAGTTCTATGAATCATGTCATCTTTTTCGACAAAGATTGATTAAGTCCTTTGTGTTCGAGAGTCGTTTTGTAACCTACTTATTTATAAAAGGAGTGTCTGTTTTTCGTGAATGTACGATTTCTTCACAATCTGGGTAACTTTGAATTTTTCTTGTGTGCTTTGTTTTATACACTTTCGTTTATTTGTTGTCTCGTCTTGCACATAATAAATTGAATTGTTCTTCCGAATGTTTGTTTAATAATATATTGGTTCTTGCCTCGGCTAAACTATGGTGATTTCCCTAACAAATGGTGCGATGAGCGTTGAGCAACTATAGAATGAGTAGATTTATTGGCGATATTAGGCTGAAGAAGTAGATCTTGTTTGGAAACTGAAAGCACAAAAGATGAGTTCTATGAACTTAGCCTAGAAATATTTGATGGGTTTAATGATTTCAATCTCTGGAGAGTTAATATTCAGGCTTACTTAGTACATAAGGGATTGATTGTTGATATCGACGATAAATCTACACATGTTGATGTCATGATACTGTTTAAAGCTCATGGTACCCTCATATTGCGCTTGGGAGATGATGTACTACGAGAGGTATCTGAAAAGCCTACAGCGGAGAGGATACAAAATCGATTTGAGGCAATTTACATGCAAAAAATCCTTGGCAAAAAAATTATATGTGAAGACAGAACTTTATACATTGTTTATGGATAGTAGCACACATATCTAAAGACACCTCGATGATTTCAACTAAATCATACCTAACTTGAGTGCAGTTGGTGTGAAGGTGGAGGGGAGTACAAAATAATCATCTTTCAAAGTTCTGTGTCAAATGAGTATGAACATTTTGCGAACACCATGCTCTATGGGAAATAATCCCTTATGATGGACGAAGTTAAAATCACATTGAACTTCAGATATCTATAAAAGAAGAGTGTTCTAATTGGTTACTCCGAAGTGTATGTACAGAGTGTGAGATGCCGGTCAGAAAGACGATATGCATGTAAGAGGAGATAAAACTCTCAACCAAAGTCCAAAAGGGATGGGATGAATTCAAAGGTAATGTGTTGGTATGGAAGAAGAACATAAAATATCAGTTAAAATTTTCGAGAGAACGAAAATGGAAACAGCTATCAGAAGACCGGAGATGGAGATGTTGTAATGGTGTCTGATGATTTCAGTATGATGATGAGTTAATGATTTTTTATTCTTACATGTACAACGATAAATGAGTGTTGGATTCGGGTTCCTCATTTCACATGAATTCAATTAAGCATTGGTTTGAAGACTGTAAATGTTTGATGGTGGAAGAATCGACCTCAAAAATGACAAATTGTACGATGTCAAAAAGATTGAAATAATTCGGCTCAACTTGTCTACAAGACTTGAAAGATTGATTAACAACATAAGGTATATATCCAAAGTTAAATGTACCTTCTTTCTATTTGGATGTTGGATGAGGAAGGGTTTATTTGTAGACGTGAAGATGGCAAACATAAGATCTTACAAGGCTCTATTTGAAAGCCAATATGATTAATAGTGTGTTATTATTTGAGGGCTATGTAATGGTATGAGGTGTGTCTAGCGTGGTGAATGATTCTACCATGTTGTGGCATCATCAGTTGGAGCATTTAAATGAAAAATGGACACAATGAAATAAGTAAACAAGGTTTGTTAGATGGTACGCTAGTCTAAAAGGTGAGTTTTTATTAAAAGTGTGTATTAGTTAAGAATAAGAGGGTGAAGTTTTTTCCCAAAAACCACACATCCAATAAAATACTTGATTATGTTTATTCAAACCTTTGGGGTCCAGCACGACAACATAATATAAGAGGTACAAGGTACTTTATGTCACTAATAGATGACTATTCGAGGAAAGTATAGGTGTCACTTTTAAAGACCAATGCAGAGTTTATTGTCTTTGTGAACTAAAAGACTTTGTTATAAAATCAAACCGACAAAGTGTTAAAAAAGATTTAGACTGATAATGGCTTGGAATATATAAACAAGGAGTTCACTAATTATTTTTTAAAACTTGTAATATATGGAAACCAAACTATATGTGATAATCCCCAACATAACAAGATTGCTGAGAGAATGAATCGAACCCTACTGGACATGATATGTGTATGATTCATACGAATCAAATGGGTCAAAAGTTACGGGGAGAAACTGTTACAACGACTTCATATATCATCAACAGGAGTTCGTCTATCGCGCTTAAGTTTGTTTGTCTTAAAGAATCATTTAATGGAGAGAATCATAAGTGATAAATGTTTAGAGTGTTTAGATGTTTTACCTACGCACATGTGAAACAAGTTAAGCTTAGGCCATAAGAACTGAAATATTTATTCCTCAGCTATCTTGAATGAGTAAAATGGTATATGTTGTGGTCCCTTAAACCTATATGTCAGAAGGATTTGATAAGTAGGAACATGGTTTTCATTGAGGAGGGCATACCATTAAAAAAATATGGTAGAGACTTAACCTAGTTAGCCATGAAGAGATGTGAATTTTATGATTTATATGATCTACAAAGTGAAGTTGGACACGATTTTGTCAAATAATATTTAAGAATTGGTTTTGCTTCGGATTATATAGAATAAGTTCAACCATTTCATAAATTCAAAGCAGGCCAAGAGTTTGTTGTTCTAGGGCATTCAAATGATCAGATGGGAGAGCAACATTATCTCGACATATATCAACTGGCGAGGGATAGAGCACGGAGAGCCAGGAAATAACAACAGAGGTATGGTTTCTGAATGTAATTGTTTATGATTTATCGATTGAAATGCAAGAAGATGTTCTTAAACCTGAAACATACCACGATGCTATCAAGAGCAGTGATAAATAAAAGTGGCTCAAAATCATAAAATAAGAATTGAGATCTCTCAAGAAGATGAACATCTGGATTCTTGTGAAGTAGAGGATGGGTCCTAAGCTAGTTCGGAAATTAATGATATTCAACAGAAATCCAAGTATTCCTAGTGTTCAGTTATCCAAATACAAGTCTATCCGCATGACTGAGGGAACTAGAGAAAATGAATGTATCGATTTTAATAAGATTTTTTTATCGGTGTGTGAAATAAACCTCTATTAGCGTTTTATTGTCAATTTTTACTAGATTTCATCTTCAACTTGATCGAATAGATGTTATTACGGCCTTTCTGCATGGTGAGTTGGAAAATATAATTTAAATATATCAACATAAGGGGGTTGGAGAAATAAAAGAGGATGACGTGTGTTTGTTGAAAAGACCCTATGGGTTGAAACAATCGTCAAAGCGGTGGAAATAAAATATTTGATTCTTTATGAGATCCATAAAATATGTTCATAACTGATATGATAAATGTGTCTATTGGAATAAGGAAACACGCATGGAGAGACAAGTTCTATTGTTGTTGTATGTGGATGACAAACTAATAGTTGAAAAAGACGCAAGAAAGATTGAAGCGGTAAAGACTTAGCTTATATGGGATTTTGAGATAAAGGATATGGGAGAGGCTAAGGGGATACTTGGTATTGTGATCAATAGAAACATGATGAAAGGGTATTTAGTTTTATCTCAACAAGAATGTATACATAAGATCTTAAAGATTTTATATGTTTGAAGCAAAAACAATTGGAACTTCCATTGGTTCACAATGCAAACTCAGGGCCACTCAAGTACCAACTAAAACATCATATAAGAAGTACATTTGTGAGATACCATATGAAAATTTTATTGGTAGCATTATGTATGTAATGATTTGCACAAGAACTGATTTTTCCTACGCCTTAAGTATTTTGAGCAGATTCATGTCAAATCTGAGAAAACCGCATTGACATACACTCAAATGATCGATAAGATACTTGAAGGGATCGACTGTAGTAGAGTTATGTACAGTCAGAATGATACTGGTAATATAGTGCTGAGAGGGTATGTGGACTTCAATTATGTAGGCTACCTAGACACAAAGTAGTCTACTTCAGGTTATCTATTTACTATGCTTTGAGGAATGATTAGCTAGAAATATTTTATACAGAAATTCATTGTGTTATCGTCTATGAAATCCAAGTATATATCCATTACAGAAGCCATGAATGAAACTATTTGGTTGAAAGGATTATTAAGTGAACTCACGAGCGTTGAGAAAAATGTAATTTTGTTTACTGATAATACTAGTACTCATCATCAATGAAGAATCTGAAGCTTCACGAAGGAACTAAACATGTAGCATAGTGAAGAAAAATTAAGTGAAAGTGACTAAGATTTCGAGTAAGGAAAACCTTCAGATGCTCTGACCAAGGTATTGTTAACATCAAAGGTCACAAACTGCATGAGACTGACAGAATTTCGGGATGTATGTGAGATTTTCTCTAAAGCATAAAACATTGGATGTAATATATATTGGAGTTATTATAATCCTAGGTGGAGAATTATTAGGTGTATACTATAAGTAACTCATCAACATAGGTATTTTGATAGGACTACATCGTCATAGATGGATTTTTTGAAGTCATGTATAGGCAAGAACTGTTAAACTCTTTGGGTGAAATTTGAGTCGTAATGTAGTGTATGAGGCGTCTACTGGATCGTAAAGGCTGAGACAAGCTGTCAAAACTTGTGAATATTTTGTTGAATGAGATATGTGATGAGCCAAGACAGGCTGGTCCGAAACAGGATGAATTTAAATGAACTAGACCATAGCACCACAATTGTACTAGAGCGGAGTTCTATTTACTAGGTCTCTTATTTTAGTCTTTTTAATTAATTAGATTTTCAATATTAATTAGGAAATTTTTTTCTATTTGTGAGGTTCATATTATTTCATATATTGATTAATAAGCTTTAATCTGGTGCGCCTGATAAGTAATTAGACGTTTTTTTTTTCTTCTAAACCTATAAATAGAAGAATATATTATGCAATATGCGACGTAATGTGATCAGCGAGCAACATATTTTCTAAGAGATAGAAATAGATCTAGATCTTTTAAGAGATAAGCGAGGTGAGGTTCAGTGAATCACGTCGCCTTTTGATATAAAGGGTGATTGAGTCTTTGTGTTTAGGAGTCTTTATGTAACTTATTTATTTATAAAAACAAGTGTATGTTACTTGTAACTGTAATGTTTCTTCACATTAAACCATGTTAATTTTTTTTGTATGTTTGGTTTTATTATACTTTCTTTTATTTGTTACTTCGTCTTGAATATGGTAAATTAAATCGTTCTTCTGAAGGTTTGTTTAATCATACATTGGTTTTTTCCCCGCTGAATGGTGGTTTCCCAAACATAAATAAATCATTTAAGAAATATACGATTCTATAATAATTTATACATATTTTAAAGTGAATGCGTAAAAAGCAGATTCATAACTATATATCTTTTGAAAATAGACAATTTGTCTTCCATCGAAGTTCTTTTCAAAAGAATAGACAAAAAATCACCCTCCTAATTGATATTATGGAATAAATCTTAAAGGAATTGACTATGGAGTAAGGAGAAGACTAAATGAGAAGAAGAAAACAATGTATTTAATTTCTTCTTCGCCAACATGTAATTATGATTTTAGTCTAAAGACAATTCTCAGTGTTTAATCAAAGATGATATATACATCCCATCATTTCATATTGCTATAGTAGCCTTAGTTAACATTGAGTACCCAATGCACTATAATTTCTATTAGTCTATAAGATCCCAATAACTTAAGTTTTGGGTAATCGAATTCTCCAACACAATGCTTATTAATCTAATTCATGTCTACATATTTAATTATCTAATACTATTATATTATTATATGTAGGTTCAAGTTATTTAATATTAACAAGTGAATACATATTATTAATTGCACTATTTTTTACAATAGTTATGATATTATATATATATATATAAGATATTTAAATTTATGATATTCTCACAATCTCTCACTTGGATGGAGAAACCAGAATGTCTTATCATCTTAAACAAAAATTAACAAATAACTAAAAACGTTGAGCCATGTTATGTTTACTCATCTCTGCATCAATCACATTTCCAATGGTTATTTAAAATACATTCATTTTTTATTATATGTAGTATGAGAATCATAGTCATATAATTACTTAACAAGCCAATTCCAAATTAATCATGTTTATCTCAATTGAGATCATTAATTTGTATAAAATATACAAGATACATAAGAGCAAAACCGAATGTTGTATTATTGGATTGAATTATATACCAACTAAAGCTGACAAATAATAAAATCTAAAGTTAAATTAAAGACTTGGTTATGGAAAAAAATCATTGGATTAAAATATTTTCTCAGCTAAGAACTTATGCATGAATGTTGTGTTCATGAAGTATTTTGGACGTTGAAACCTTATTATGGAAAAATATAAAGAGAGAGTTGAATATTTTTATTTTCATGTAATCGTAATTGAACAACAAATAAAATCGTGATGTTTGTTTATATTTTTTATATTTTAATTTTTTTAGTTGTAAGGAACAAAATATTTTTTCTTTATTTGGATTTCACTCAGTGTGCTATAAATATTCTCCGTATAAAATTTTCAGATGTAGATCATACAAACTGATCTAACACCCACTTAAGCGATAAATTTATGACACATAGATGATCACATATATTACCTAAATTTATCTATATCAACAAGAAATGCTTTGTTCTTGGTAAACACCATAATATACATCTCGTATTAGATAATGCTCCAATAATGAAATACTGAAGTATCGATTTAGGATTCTTATCATGAATGTTATAATTTTTCCATAACCAATATGAGCGTGTTTGAAATTCCAATTATAGAGGCCTATATAATCCACTTTTATCTCCATAATTTCCAAATAAATTATGAGATATTGATTGAGACTATTTATCTCATTTTACTTGAAATGAATTATAATCTTGTTTTATTCCACATCATAACCTTGCAACATATTCTCAACGTATTGTTTTGTGATATATCAATAAAAAAAAGTTAAAAAAACCAATAAATTTTGGCATGCAACATATTTCTATACTTTATGGAATTGAATATGTCATTGACATACAATGCTAAATCTGAATTAAATCCCACTTAATTGGTAAAGTACATAATATTATAACGAATTATCTTAAAATTAAATGAGATGTAACTTTTAGAGATCATGATATCATTGATGAAACACTCACTCTAAATAATAAATAAATATTTTAATATTGTATCTCAATTACGCTTAACTGTAATTTATAAAACCTTATTAAAACCTTTCTATATTCAGTATGGTTGCTTAACATTTGTAACCCATCATGCAAAATGTGTAATTTCATTGTGCAATATATCAAGTTTCTTCGATATCACCATTTAAAAAAACATGA
Source organism: Limnanthes douglasii subsp. nivea (assembly GCA_036936605.1). NCBI lineage: Eukaryota > Viridiplantae > Streptophyta > Magnoliopsida > Brassicales > Limnanthaceae > Limnanthes > Limnanthes douglasii. The sequence continues at coordinate 19,954,452 of JAUPFV010000001.1, read as the reverse complement.
TCTTGTTATTTATTTAATATAGCTTAATCCTAAATTGGGTAATATGTAGTATGACTGTTTTGAAGTAATCGCTCACTTAACTAAAATGATCTTACAATAATTCATGATTCAGAGTTAGAATTTTGTGTGATTTTATGGAAGCTTAAACTAAATAGTTCTTTTACATAGATAGAATCTTAATAATCTTATATAACTTTTTTATAAAGTTAAAAAAATTGATTCATAATTTTTGTGTTACACCACAAAAGTATTAATGTTCTTATATAACTCTATATGACATTACAGAAGTTATACATGAATTATTTTTTTATATCATAAAAAGTATTAATGTTCGTATATAACTCTTTATAACATTACAAAAGTTGAATCTAACTTCTTATATTTCATCAAGAAGAATCTTAATGTTATTTTATAACATTTTATTAAATACTTTACATAAACTAAATATACAATATTTTATTTATTTGTGTTTGTGGATCTTTATAAAAAAACTATACTAATTTATTGAGGGTATTGAGTTTGTTTTTCATAAATAATTACACTGCATATTCTTAAACGAGAACATGGACATTAATTTCCATATCGTCATCGTTTGAATATGAACGAATCATTTCTTATTATTCCCTTAAAATTAAAATTATTAAATGACTATTTCCCTCAAAACTAAATATCCTTAAAATTATTATATTGTCTCAAATCTAATTTTGGTAATGCGATGGAATGAATGATAATATAAAATAGATATTACTATATCACGTTCTAATTTTTATTTGCTAGGCCAATAAGATTTCACTTTTAGTAGCCTTCATTACTTGTATAAGTGTTTTAAAAATGGATTTTAATAGTTTGAAGGTTAATGTATTGGTGTTTAATAACTATTTCTGAAACAAAATCCCAACATTATGTGTTGAATTGCCATGCCTCTTTTAATGGCAACTAGCAGGTTCAGATATGACAATTATCCTTTTTTTTTTACCAAAATGGTATATTATTCTAGGCTTAAAAAACTTGAACGTATCAATTAATTCATTTACGTTGAAATTTGTACATAACAATTCAAAAGATATCTAGAAATAATATGTGATATCTTGGTCATTCCTACCTATGAAGCATCTACATATAAATTTATGAAGTTGTTCAAAGACTTTAACTGCTCATCATGCACCTAATTTTCTTTATGTGGTATGTTTCTCTTTTATTTATCTGACATGTGGCTAAATAGTCTAGAAAAGTCAAAAGGTTTGTAGGTTTTTGGGCAATTAGTTTGGAAATGCTCGTGTGTAAATCCATACCTATTCGTCAAAAAGCTTCAATTTATTCTAATATATGTGATATAATAATTAATTGTAATGTCATTACATTGCAATAGATAATTATTGATATTATATACAACTTATCCATCTTACAAATCTTATAAACATGAATCATCATTGCATGTAAAGATGTTTTACCATCATTTAATGTTTGGTAATTTGATTTATCTTATAAATGAAGAGAAACTGTGATTGTTTTAGTTCTACCAATCCATCAAGGGTCTCTAAAAATTGAAAATAAATTAAAATATGGATTAGACCAAAAATGTGAAACTAACTTTTTTAATTGTTTCAAGTCTCAAACCTCCAACAGTTCTTTTGGATTCTTCTAGATCTTATTAAATAAATTTAACAGAAGTTCTTAACTTTATTTAACCTTTTTAAGATATGAAACTTAGTCCAAATAAATTTTACTAAATCATTTACCTTTTATCGTTCAATTTTAAAAAAAAATATCAAGTATCTCGTTATAGTTTCTCTAAGACAAAAAAAGACTAAAGTGAAGAGTTAATACCGACATCTTTGTGAAAGGTCAATCAAAAAATAATCTTTAATCCTTAACTCTACATAACTACTGTCTCACACGAGGAACCAAACAATTTTCCTATATAACTCACCGGTAGAGTCACTTTGGCGATGTATGTGGACTATCAATACTATTCTAAGTAATTATTATATGTCTATCTGCGATTCATGTTGAAGTCGTATCTTCCATAAATCATACCTTCTATTTAACTACTAAAACATAAGAGTTTAGAAAATATGATAATAAAACTGCATTTCATCGTATTTATCGGTCCAATTTATTAATATTAATTATTATTAGATCATGGTACAATTTTTTTTAGTTTAAAATTTTCTACTAATATAAAATAACTTTTTTTTTGTTTCTCTTAAACTCGTAAAATGTATATTCTTTGTACACGTAGAGTAGAAATGAAGACTAGCCATGTAAGCCATAGTAATAATAAGGCACTAAAAAATACCACGGATGATAATATAGATTTGGTTATCTAGAGTATATAGAAAACGACTCATATGTCCGTAGGAAGAAAACTTGTACTAAAACTCTTGTATTTCGTTACCATCAATTATTATATACAAGGACCGCACAAGATAGAACATACGATCATTATTGGCCGGACTATTAGGCTGAAGTGACCGGTCTTCTTCTATACTTTATGGACATTAACAAGGAAACATTATAAAATGAAAATGAAATAAAGTAGATAGAGGCCTAAACATGAGCTAAGACCATGAATGATACGAGACCTTCTTTTCTTGTGCGTTGGATGGCTAAGAGAAGAAATCAGCAAATATGGATGTGGTGTTGATAGAGATTGTATAAAGGCGTAGTTGATAGGTATGCAACATGGGCCGAGGTTGAATTGATATGCCATTCTTATCTTCAAACTATAGAATTTTATTGTCAAAGAGTATCATGCAGAGATGGGTTTTCCAACTAATTAACTACCCTTTATGATTATGGATGCTATATTTTATTATTTCGTGTACGAAATTCCGAGATGATGATCTAGTTGGTATGGGTCAAGTAGAGTTGCCTCACTATACATTTGAAAAAAAGAGAGAAAAAAGGAGAGTTGTAATTAATTTTTTATTGTTTTGGATTTTCGGACTTTATATCTAAATAATAGTTTGGTGGGTTAAATCAAGAAATAGTCTTTCTATTATTCCATTTTTTTATTTAATTTTTTTATTTTAAAAGGTCTTTCAATTATTTTAATTTTTTCATTAAGTCTTTCGGTTTTAAAATCACGGGCGAGCGTTTCTAGATTTTGCAAAATTTATAAATTTAGTTCCTCGTAATATATATTTTTTCTTAGATTCAGAGACTAAATTTATAGATTTTGCAAAGTCCAAGGACACCGATTATTTTAACGTCGATGGACTAAATAAAATAAAATGGAATAGTCGAAGGATCTTCACCGGTGATTTTTAAGTTGATAGACTAAATGAAAGAAAACGAGATATTCGTTGAACTATTTCCTGATTTAATCATAATTTTCATATGAAAAGAAAAATAGTGTTGATAAACCTTTTGAGATATTAAAAAATTAAAAAGTTAGAACTTATTCATAAATATATTAAGGTGGTTCGTCACTACATGTTTTACTCGAAAATTGAATCGGGAAAAAATATTTTTTTATCATGTATGTTAAAAAAATATATATTAAGATTTTTATGTTCTTATTAGACATTTTGTAATAAAATATTGTTTTGTTTTGTTTTAAAAGAAAACGAGACATGATTTTTAGAATGGAAGATAAAGCAACAACTATTATCTATAAAGAATTGCTTTCGTGATCTCCAAGAAAGCAATTCTCTTCTTTATTTTTCAACATTAGCTGCAATTTTTCTTGTTAATTCGTTCTCTTGAGGAATCTGATCATCTGGATGTATCTTCGTCTCCCTAGTTTTATTCATTTTGCATCAGGATTTTCAATCAGTTCAATCAGCAACAACTTTTGCCTTCTCTGCCTTCTTCTTGAAAGATGAATACTTCGCATGTTGCATCAATCATTTTTTCGCCACTGCAAGAAGTTTACCCTTCATCTGTCAACAATCAACAACAATCTCAGCTTTCCTTCGATCTCCACCTCAACCCAATGTTTGATCAACATACCTGTAACAAAACAAACCAACAAATTCAGATTCAAAGAAAAAGTTATGCATAAACTGTCAAACCAGCCATTAAGAATATTTTTCATGAAGAAGTTGACATACAAATCCAAGAAGACTATACCCTAATTGGAAAACAAGATTACCCTAATTGTAAAATTAGGGTAAAATGTTTCTTGAATCCCAAGCTAAGATTACCCTAATTGGAATATTCTCAACTGACAGACCCCTGATGTCTTAAAGTAAACAATGTTTTGACTCTTTAAGGTTCAAAGGTCATGTTAGTCTAGCCCTTTGGGGCCCTAGACATCTCATGATTGAACTAGAGCTGAAAGAGTATTTTAAGTGTATCTAGAAACGTGGAGTTTTGACAATAGGAAAATTCTCTATGAGAATCCTTAAATGGACCCTTGATTTTCACCCTCATTAAGAATTTGCTATAGCTCCTCTCTGGATTACCCTACACAATCTACCAGCATATTGATACAATCCTGACATAATATTTCACCTAGCCAAAGTAGTTGGTAATCCTATTGAATAATTGGTTCCCTAAAAAAAACCAGGACATGTTCAACTGTTGTAAGGCCTAGGTGGAGATCAATATTTCTAAACCATTTCAACATAAACTCTGGGTTACCTTTGACAACGATGAAGGTCTATGGATCAAGATTTCTTATGGGGAGAGGCCTCATTATTGCTCAGCTTGTCATTATTTCGGGCCATAGTTTGAAATCTTGTAGAAAACTTTCTCAAGTTCTTCATAAACCATCTGAAGACTCATTTCCCATTCAGCCTAAGGAAATATGGTTACCTAAACTCAATCTTATTCCAAGCAATCAGGATCTATTTCACCAGCAAAATAAGCCAACTGTTTGTCCTAATCTTTCATAAGATCATATTGATCATCACCTCACTCAATCTGACTTTCCCTCTAAACCTGAATTAACCCATATACCACTGCCTAGCCCATCCTTAGAACCTTTTAACAGAGCCATCCCTAATTTTTCATCAAATTCTAACCTTATTCTTGTCCTACATGATGCTGAAATCAAAAAAAGCTTTACATACCTTGGATCTGGGAGTCAAATTATCTGCCACTCTTCATCCTGATACACTCATTTCCATTTTTAGCTCTCTCATACTAAATTATATGAGCATCATCTCTTATTCTTCAAAGGCAGTTCTAATCAGCTATGCTGCTCATCCTGTTTCAGAAGAAAAACCTTTCAGTAACTCCACACAGATAGAAGAACATCAAGATATCAATGAGCTGAATCTTTCCAGAAAACCTTTAACAAAATATAATGTTAAAATATCCAAAGTAACAAGACCTAAAAGGTTTGCTATACCTACAAATGGCTCCGTCAGATGACTATAACAATACTTTGTTGGAATGTTCGTAGAGTAGAAAACAAGCAAACTCAAAGAAGACTTAAATATATCATCAGATCTAAGCAAATCGAATTTTTAACTATTCAAGAACCTATGATAAATCAAACTTCTCTAATCAAATTTTCTCAATATCTGGGTTTTCAACATTCAACTTACAACTGCTGTAATAAAATTTGGATTTTTTGGAACATGAATTTCTCAATTCAGATTATTCTTGACCATGAACAGATCTTACACTTAAGTGTGAAGCATCCCTCCTTTGAGAAACACTTCATAGTCTCTACAATCTACGCTAAATGCACTCGAGATTTCAAACAAATTCTTTGAGACGAAATAAGAGATGTGGCTGATTCTAACAAAGAGTCGATACTAATGGGAGATTTCAACTCAATTACAGACTCATCTGAACATCTTTCTTGCTCTTCTATGTTGATGAGTCCGAATTCAGCATGCTCCCCGGAAGGGTAAATCAGTCTAAGTCTCTCCGAACACCGGACAGGCTACAAGGACATAAATCGAACAGATCACTTCCGGACAGATTACTTTGGACACTATAAACTTAAGACTGTTCGAACTATGACTAAAGTACTAAAAAACCTAAACACTTCCTGAATAAGCTACTTGCTCTCCTGCTTAGAGCTCATGGGTCTTTAATCATGACCCGGGTCCATTAAACATGACCCGAAAGCCCATAAGGGCCCAAACATCATACTATAAATACCCAACCACCAGCATTAACTATGGGTAATGAGAATTAACTGCTACCAAGCTACTTAATCATCTCTCCACTATCTATTCTAACCGTTAAACACCCATACACCACCGTTAAACACCCATACACCACCTTGAAACTCCACTTGAAATTACTAGCCTACCCTCAGGAAATTATTATCCTCACCAAATTGGCGACCACAGTGGGAGGCGACGGTGCCTGAATCAAGCATTCAAAACCAGCTGAAAAACTCTGTCTGAATGAATCCGGACAATCCAGAAGTGCCACCAGCTTTGCTCGAAGTGGTAGGAGAGAATGATGAGTACACCATCGAAGAGCGTGACAGGCTGAGGGCTGAAATAGAGGTTCTGAGGGCTGAAAAGGCCAAGATAGGCGTGAAAGGAAAATCCAAAGCATCAGCTGCTCATCATACTGACAACCCTAGAGAGCTTGAGGCTTCGAAAACTCATGTTAGCACCAAAAAGACACATGCCAGTTCTAAAAAGTCTCACCGGTCCAAGCTTGTGGAGAGCTCTGACTCAAGCTCAGAATCTTCAGGTAGCTCTTCGGAAAGTGAGGGAAATGAAAAATCCTTGTCCTCTAGCAGCGATGAGGGTCGAACCAGGAAAAAGCAAAAGCAAGTGAAGAAATATTCAAGAAAAAGAGACCACCATGGAAGAATGAAAAGGCACATTGGAAATGGGTCATCTCACCACCGGAGGTATACGGACAAGATGCTGATGGATCCTTTTGCTTTCCACGATGAACCAGGTATCTTTACCACTCCAAACGAGGATACTGTGTTCAGTCGTGGAAGGAATTGGAGGCAGTCTCCACTATCTTCTAAAATTCTGTCCGGTAACCTCCCCAAGAGGTTTGATAGCACGAAAATGGAGAAGTACGATGGCAGTACTGATCCGGATAATCATCTGGAGCAATTTAAGAACTTCATGATGAACTTTGATGATGATGATAAACTACTTTATAGGGCATTCTCCCAATCCTTTACGGGGAGTGCTCTGAAATGGTACAACAGCCTGCCTCAGGGTTGTATTAAAGATTTTGATACGTTTTGGGTGGCCTTTCGAAGGCAGTTTGTAGGGAGTAATGAGTTGAAGGGCAATGGAGACACAATAATCCATTGTGCCCAGGAGCCAAATGAGTCCTTGAAAGAGTACATAAGTCGTTTCGTGAATACAAAGAATGGGTTGGCTGATTGTTTCGAACAGGTGGCAATAGCATCCCTAAGACAAGGTTTGAACCCAAGCAATCTGGCTGATTCGGTGACCAGAAAGAAGGCCATGACCTGGGGAGGATTTCTAAATCAAGTTGGCAAGAAAATAAACGTTGATGAAACGAAAAAGACCAGGGTGCACAGACAGGTGAGATCCACCCCAGTGGCACCAACTCCAAATCAAAACCAGTCCGGGAACAAAGCAAGAGAAGCCGGACATGGGCATGGTAGGGCAAAAGCTTAGTCTCAGCCAGCTGCTCCTGCTCAAAGTCAACAATCCAGAAACAAAAGAGGGTCATGGGTCCAACCGGAGTGGTTCGCAGAACTCAAAGAAAGTGTGGCAACCATTTTCGATAAAACGAAAGATGAGGTGCACTACCGGAGACCGGCAACCTTGCAGTCTCCCAGAGAGCATCGTAACAACTCCTTTTGCCAATACCATAATGATATTGGCCATACCACTGATGATTTCATAGCGTTGAAGCAAGAGTTCAAAACTTGATTGAAAGGGGAAAGTTGGGAGCATACGTTAAGAGAAGAGGAGGCAACAGGCCTGACAACACTCACCGGGTTGGTCCAAGTAATGCTGCCCCGGAGGGGGCCATGGTTATAGTTGAAAGGTTTGATGTGGATTCTGAGTACTTGGATCCTGATCCAACTCGAAACAGGGTGGGTGCTATAGAGGAATGTTCTAGGTCGGTCTCCGGGCTCATTAAATTCTTTGAGTCACTTACGATTTTCGGAGGGGAATCTATGACTGCTCCTACTGCTTCTTCGAGAAAGAGGCATGTTCATAATTTAGCCTCCCAGCTAGAAGGAGGTATGACATCTTATCAGTCACCAAACTCATTCCCATTCATAGTCTTTGATGAGGATGATTTGAGAGACATTGCTGGCCCTCATGAGGATGCTGTTGTCATAGGAGCATCTATAGGGGCAATGAAATAAGGCGAATTCTGGTGGATACTGGAAGCTCGGCCAATATCCTTTTCCTAACCACTTACAAGAAAATGAAAAATCCAGCAGTGATTCAAAAGTCGGACAGGTCAATCGTGGGCTTCACTGGCAGCTCAACCGATGTGATCGGAGAATTTGAAGAAGAGGTGTTATTGGGCAGGGGCCCTTTCAAGAAAATGGTTAAAATACTCTTTATCGTGGTGGATTGTCCCACTTGCTATAATGCTATTCTGGGCAGATCTTGGCTCTCTAGGATGCATGCAGTGGCTTCAACAGTCCACTAGTGCTTAAAATATGCTGTTCAGGGACAGGTTGGAGTTGTCCGGAGCAGCCAAAAGATTGCAAGAGAATGCTATGCCACTGCCTTGGCTCCTCGAACGCTGGGGGTAGTCCGTATAAATGATCAATAGCAGTTTGAGGGCCTTTCTGGGGGTGAGGGTGAGATTGATGACCCCAGAGAGACCCCTGGAGTGTTAATTCCAATTGAAGAGGTTGAAACACATTATTTGGAAGAAGGCAAGAGTGTCAAGATAGGGTCCAAGATGCCACCAATGTTGAAAGAAGAGATGTTGAAATTTTTGAAAGACCATCAGCATGTTTTTTCTTGGTGCAATGCTGATGTTACTTGAGTTCCATCAGAGGTGATATCCCATCACCTATCTGTCCGGAGAGATGTGGCACCAGTGGGTCAAAAGAGAAGAGCTTTCTCGAAAGAAAAGGTTGATGTCATAGTACAAGAGGTTGACAGACTCACAAAGATGGGGAATATTAAAGAATCTCAATATCCTTTGTGGACTGCGAATCCTGTCCTGGTAAAAAAGAAAAATGGCAAATGGCGCATGTGCATTGACTTCACAGATCTTAATAGAGCTTGCCCAAAAGATTTGTATCCGGTCCACCGGATAGATCAGTTAGTAGACTCTACTTCTGGGACCAAGCTGCTCTCCTTTATGGATGCCTTCTCCGGGTATAATCAGATTCAAGTAGATCCAAAAGATCAAGAGCATACCACGTTTGTCACTGATAGGGGTCTACATTGCTACAAGGTGATGCATTTTGGTTTGAAAAATGTTGGGGCTACTTATCAAAGGCTAGTCAACAGGGCATTTGCTGATCAAATTGGAAGAAATATGGAGGTTTACATTGACGATATGATGGTGAAGAGTGTGGATGAGCAGCAACACTTATCCGACCTCCGAGAAACTTTTGCCAACTTGGTAAAAGTAAATTTAAAGTTAAACCCTGAAAAGTGTGTTTTCGGAGTGCAGTCCGGGAAATTCTTAGGGTATATCATAAGTGAGCATGGAATACAACCCGACCCGGATCAGTTGAATGCTCTTTTCCAGATGGAACCTCCTCGAAACATCAAAGAAGTACAGCGGTTAACGGGGAGATTAGCTGCCTTAAACAGATTCATCTCGAGGTCTTCGGACAGGTGTGCTCCTTTCTTTCAAACTTTGAAGGGTGCGAAGGGATTCGAGTGGACCCCGCAGTGTGATGAGGCATTCAGAGAAATCAAGAAACATCTTTCCTCTCCCAAAACTTTGTTCAAACCGGTTGATGGGGAGACTCTTATTGTGTATCTGGCCGTTTCAAGTTGTGCCATCAGTGCTGTGTTGGTAAGAGAGGTCGATGGGTGTCCCTACCCAGTGTACTACATCAGCAAAAGCTTGATTGATGCTGAGAGGCGTTACTTGAAACTCGAAAAACTGGCATTAGCTCTGGTGATAGCTGCAAGAAAGATGAGGCCTTATTTCCAGGCTCATCCTATCATCGTCCGGACATCTTTCCCTTTAAAGAATGTCCTTCAAAAAGCAGACATTTCAAGCAGAATGACGAAGTGGTCAGTAGAGTTGGGGGACTTCGACATAGACTTTGCTCCCCGGACAGCAGTAAAAGCCCAAGTTGTGGCTGATTTTCTCGTTGAATTCCACTCCGATAGGGATTCAGAGCAACCTACTGATTCAAAAGACAAGAAAGTGTGGATTGTCCGAACAGACGGAGGGTCTAGCACCATGGGATGTGGTGCAGGAATATGTCTCACTTCCCCATACGGGGACAGCATGTACCAAGCTATTTGTTTTGCTTTCAGGGCTTCTAATAACGAGTCCGAATACGAAGCCGCTATAGCTGGTTTAAAGTTGGCCTACATCTGTGGGGCTAAAAAGGTCAAGCTACTTAGTGACTCCCAGTTGCTTGTCCACCATGCCTTAGGCCAATCTGAGGCTAGAAAGGAGCAGTTGGTCAAGTATTTACTCCTCCTCAAAAATGAAGCGCTAAAGTTTAAAGCTGTTGTCTATGAGCACATTCCCCGGGCAGAAAATGAGCTAGCAGACTCATTGGCAACAATAGCATATACGGAGTCCTACCCATGGATCCATGTGCTTGAAAGCCCTTCTATTCAACTTAGTAAGGGTAAAAAAGAGGAAGTTTTTGAAATATAAGTGAATCGGCCTCAAGACTGGAGATCTCCTCTCATACAATATCTGTCCGATGGTATTGTGCCTTCAGATAAATCACAAGCCAGAACATTGAAACACAAGGCTCGTAGTTTCATTATGTTGAGAGAAGTGTTGTACAAAAAATCCTATAGTAAACCTCTCCTACGTTGTTTAGGGGATAATGAGTCACAAGTGGTCCTCTCCGAATTGCATGATGGTGAGGGATCAGCCCATTGTGGATTCAGAGCTTTAACAAGAAGAGTGTTACTCTCCGGATACTATTGGCCATCAATCATGAAAGATGCTAAGGAGCTGGTGAGAAGGTGTGACCCATGCCAGAGGTACAGCAATGAAATTCATGTACCATCCATTCCTTTGGAATCAATTTCTGAGCCCATCCCTTTTGCTCGATGGGGGTTGGACTTGGTTGGGCCTCTCCCTGTGGCGTCCGGAGGGCGTAAAACTATAATTGTGGCCATTGACTACTTCTCGAAGTGGATAGAAGCAGCTCCCCTGGCAGGGACAACATCGAAAGCTGTCATAAAATTCATTCTGCCCAACATATGTTGCAGATTTGGTGTCCCACGGAAGATAACAACAGACAATGGGCCACAGTTTGACAACAGAGAAATGGAAAGCTTCTGTGCCTCAAGGCGTATACAGCATTGTTTCTCTTCACCTTTCCACCCACAAGCCAATGGGCTGGTTGAAGTGGCTAATAGAACTATATTGTCCGGATTAAAGAACAATTTGGAAGGGGCTGCTGGGAAGTGGCCTAGTTATCTACAAGAAGTCTTGTGGGCCTACCAGACAACACCTGGGGCTGCAACACAAGAATCTCCCTTTGCCTTGGTCTATGGAATGGATGCAGTAGCTCCCATAGAGAAGACACTCCCTTCCTTTCGTGTTCACAGCTTCTCCGGACACGCTAATTAAATGGCAATTAGAAATCAACTTGATTTTATAGAAGAAAGACGGGTTAAAGCTCATCTTAGAATTGCACACTATCAGGGCTTGATGAGAAGCAGGTTTGCTTCTAAAGTTAAAAGAAGAGATTTCCAACCAGGGGACAAAGTATTAAGGAAGGTCTTCTTGCATACTAAGGAAAAGCTCTTCGGAAAGCTGGCCCCAACCTGGGAGGGTCCGTATACTGTGGTTGAAAGAATCAAGCCTGAGACTTATTGGTTGGAAGACAAAGATGGCAGGGTTCTAACTCACCCTTGGAATATTGAGCACCTTCGAATGTACTTGGAATAACACTTGTGTAAATATTTACTTGTTTAAACATCCATGTAAATATTTGGGGGCATACCTTCCCCTCTTCGGTGGCACGGAGAGCTTTCAATGAAATTTGATGCCTTCTTCAAAATTTTCTAAGTATTTTCAAAGTTCTTATACTACCCGGACTGAAATATTTAAGGGCTATTTAAACTCTAGCCAGAGAATTTAAACACTCTCACAATACAACAACTAAAAGCTACTTAAACTCTAGCTATCTAAACTAAAACAAGCAATGAGAAAAGATGATGGTTGTGCGAAGTAGAAACATTCATTAAACAACTTAAAATTGCCTTGGCCTTCCAAGGACTTGTAGATAAGTCAGGGTACAGCACAAAAAACCTGTCCGAACAAATACGGACACCATTACAAAAAGAGTGCCTTGGCCTTCCAAGGACTTTAGTTTGAATGAAAGATAAACAAACTAAACCATAAATTAAGGTTGAGCCTTTGAAGATGGCTCACCCTCATCTGCTTTCTTACCCTTGATGTCACTCCCCCCTTCGATTACCTTCTTGCCCTTGGGGTCATTCTCCTCTTCGCCTGGGCTCTCTCCGGTCTTCTCTTCATTATCAAAAGAGGACTCACCGGAAAATCCTTCATCAACCATAGTATAAAATGGAAGGTCATCATCATCCACATAGAGCCACAAGTCCCCCAGGGTCCTCTTCGGGAATTTTTCGTGAAAAAGGAGAACCATATCAGACTTCACCCTTTGAACCATTAGCTCTTCGCTTTGTATCATCTCCCTGGTATAGGCATTGATCTTGGCCTTGATTGTGGCCTCTTGGTCCCTTAGCAAAGCATTTTTCTCCTCAGCAGCCTGGGTTACTGCATTTTCTAGAGCGATCTTGTCAGTAGTCAGGTTGGTGATGAGCTTCTCCTTTGCAGCAGTTTCTCCCGTTGAGGTTGTACGGTCCTTCTCCATACCAGACAGCTTCTCCTGGAGGTCTTTTATGGTTTGTTCTAGGGTGGCAACTTTTGTGTTGCTCTCATTTTGATTCCTCTTCAGCTCCTCGTTTGCTTCCTTGAGCAAATCGGCATTGGTGGTAGCAGTGTGGAGGTCTCCGGACAGTTTTTCCTTCTCAGACTGGAGGTCTTTAATTGTGTCTGCTTGACTCCAGACTTGTCTCTCCAATGTAAGAACTAGCTGCACATTACTAAGCAAGGAATGGGCTATAGTGTCCTTCTCACTAGAAACCATGAAAGTCTTACCGTTGAAGTTGACCGTATTGGAGCTGCTCGGAGGGATGTAAGGCCCTGCGAACTCGTCTCTAGGGAGGCCAAGAAAATATTCACCAAGTCCCCCCAGACCGGTGATGTCCACTTCATCCAAGTTGAGCTCTCCCCCCTCAACTTCATCAGTGTGGAATTCTCTTGGGATCTCTTCGGCCAACGTTGGGTCAGAGGGGCCAGTGGGAAAAGAGGGCTTCGGATCCCGGAGAGCAAGCTCATCTCCTTGTGAAGTCTTTTTCTTCTTGACTTCCCGGTCAGCGCTTTCACCAACTTGCTTACGAGTCCTCTTGGGATCCCTTGGAGGTTTTGGGAGGTCAACTTCCTGCCTTTCGGTCTCCTGCTCCACCACCTGCAAGAGGGCTGCATCAATTTGAACTTGGGCTGGCCCCTCTGGATCTGTTGGGGCATCCTTCTCAGCATCGCCCGCCACCTTTTTGCCTCTTCTTCTGCCCTTCATTTTTCTTGGGGCTTTAGCCTGGGCAGGAAGGTAGAGTGTCCCATCCAGTTCGTGGGACCTTCTCAGCACAGTGTCTTCATCAGGCTGGGTGGTGAGCTCCTCCCAAGTCAGGTCTCTCCGACCTGTGGTGTTCCACAGGTGAGACCTTGCTAAATTTCCAGGGGTGAAGGCCTTGTGGAATCGATTCTCCCAATTCTCTGCGGCCCAAGCATTGATTTTGCCACAGGTAGTCTGTCCGGCCTTCAGGTAGTCCCCGAACTCTTTGGCAGCTCTGTTAAAGCAAAAGATAAACTGGTTAGTATAAACTTAACTTAAAGAAAAAGGAAAAGAGAGAAACGGACAGAAACTTAAAGTAAGAAACTTACGGTCACTCCTCCACCTACTCCTGAGAAGGCTTGGGTTCTCTCCGGCCTTGATCTTCTTGCATTTTCCCAGGCGCCACTAACGAACAAGAATTGGCTCCTCCACTTGCTCTCCGATTCCAGGAGATCATCAACAGCCTTGAGATCGTTCCCCATGTTGAAATGGTAGAAGGGGAACTGGTGATGCTTGCAAAGGTTGGCTACTGCTGCGAACTCTTCCATAGGAAGAGGGATCCCAGACAATCTAGACGGCATGATACATGACATCAAAGTGAACCAGCCGTTAGGGCTTAGCTGAGTTGGGCAAAGCTTGACCAGATGGAAATAACGTACGATCTCTGGGTCCAGTGGGAACCTGAGTCCCCAATTAAATAGCTCCGTAAAGAAGACTATTTCATTCCGTTTGCAGTCCATTGGGGTCTCCGGATCAATGGGGATCCTTATCTTCACGTTTTTGGGGATCCCCCATTTTGTGCGCATTCGACCCAGATCAGAGGTATGGATGAATGCATACTTGGTCTTCTGCAAGGCCAAGAGGTACTTAATCTCGACTTTGTGGAAGCATGGCACTACTCTCCCCTCAAGGCACTCCGGCAGGTCCGGATGCCTCAAATACAAATTTTCCTTGCCCTTTTTGGCAACAACAGCAGTGGTATCAGCCTGTCCGGAGGACTCGGACCCAAAGGGGACCTCTTCAGTAGAGTCCTCCATTCTCTCCTCCATAATTGTTGGGGGAACTTCTGTGGAAGTGGTCCGGGGAGGATTGAAGCTTGGCATAGCCTGCCCTCCGGACTGTTGACTGCCTGTATTCTTCTGACTTCTCACCTCAAGTTGGGTTTCAGAGGCAGAAGACTCTCTAAGGGGTACTGGGCTGCTGGCCTCCGGACCGGACGGCCTCTCCCGGGGGCTCTAATGGGCACTCCAGACCCAGAATCACTATTTTTTGCCCCCGATTTCGAGGGAGTATTCTTCGAGGTTAGTCCCTTCACTAACCGGCTTGGCCTCTTAATCGTTAGTTTCTCCGGAGAGTGGTCAGAATCAGACCCCATAGCTATAAACGGAGAGGGTTTCCTGACACTTGTAGCGGTAACTCCTGGTTCAACAGCAGGTATTGACTCCTGAACTGAGGAACCAGATACTATGGGTGAGAGGGTGGATTGAAAGAGTTTTTTGGGCTTGGTACCTTTGGAGGAGGATGAGCCTCGATCAGATTCTGCAACAGAGGTGGCTGGTCTCTCAACGGGTGATGATGGTAGCCCTGCTGCTATTCGCCTTTCCTTCTCGACCTTTTGCGCTTTCTCCAACTCCGAAAGGTTGAGCCAACCACCTTTGATCAATGCTGTTCTTGCTGTAAACATAAACAGCCAAGGAAATTTTTGTTCTAGAGAGAGAAAGCTCTGAGTAAATTTGCAGAGTAAAATTTGAGAGAGATAGTAAAACAGTGGAAAATGAATGTGAATTTATAGCAGATTTGAAAAAAGGAGTTGATTCCTAGGAGAATCCGAAAAGTTGGGCAATGATTAAAAGACGGTGCTGATGTCACTATTGGTAATTAAAGAGGTTACTTGTTAAAGAAGATGGTGCGAAATTCAAGGTGAAAAAACGGCTGGAGTGGCCAATCAGAAAGCGACACGTGTCCCACTAACTCTGGCAAAAACCGTTTGGAATTCGTAAAGCTTAACCTGTCCGGGTATACCCACAGTTCTGTCCAAATTGAGAACCACTTCTTTCATCGGACTGTTTTTCAGTTCTTTGACAAGAATACTTGCTCAAACACCTAAAAAAGGGGCTCCTGATGAGTCCGAATTCAGCATGCTCCCCGGAAGGGTAAATCAGTCTAAGTCTCTCCGAACACCGGACAGGCTACAAGGACATAAATCGAACAGATCACTTCCGGACAGATTACTTTGGAAACTATAAACTTAAGACTGTTCGAACTATGACTAAAGTACTAAAAAACCTAAACACTTCCTGACTAAGCTACTTGCTCTCCTGCTTAGAGCTCATGGGTCTTTAATCATGACCCGGGTCCATTAAACATGACCCGAAAGCCCATAAGGGCCCAAACACCATACTATAAATACCCAACCACCAGCATTAACTATGGGTAATGAGAATTAACTGCTACCAAGCTGCTTAATCATCTCTCTACTCTCTATTCTAACCGTTAAACACCCATACACCACCGTTAAACACCCATACACCACCTTGAAACTCCACTTGAAATTACTAGCCTACCCTCAGGCAATTATTATCCTCACCATATTTGTTAACGTAGCTTAAATGATTTTAATAATCTAATTACTGACTGCAACTTACATGATGCAGGTTAAATTGGATCAAAATGTACAAGGACTAATTCTCGCAAGTGGAAGAGATTAGATCGAGTATTATACAATAATTTTTTGTCTAATTTCTTCCCTCATACTTCAGTCAAACATATGACTAGGACTACATTTAATCTTTCACCACTTTGTATTGAACTCTTTTAATATCACTAAGGTTAAATCAAGATTCAAGTTTCAGAGTATGTGGCTTGATCATCCAATTTTTTTCTCAACTCTTGAGACAAGTTGGAAAGAGAAAAATCCTGGATTTCCTATATAAAGATTTTGGTTCAAACCCAAGAGACTAAAAGATACTCTCAGAAAATAGAATATGGATATCTTTGGTAATATCTTTAATTTAGTAGCTAACTCTGAAGATTTCTATCATGTTTCAGGAAAATGTCTATCAATTATTTCCTACTGAAGACAACTAAATAAAATTGAACAAAGCTAAGGCACTACATCTACAATACCTTTCCATAGAAGAAATTTACTGGTCTAAAAAATATAGCATACATTGGACTAGATATGGAGATGATAATTCTAAATCATTTCATTTGTATGTAAAAAATCAAATACATAATCAACAGAATTCAAATAAACAATGTTTGGACTGCTGATCCTCAAAAAATGAAGACATATGTTATATCATACTTTAAAGAGCTCTTAACAGCTAACAACTACTCTCCCGGTCTCTCTATCATTTAATATGACAATCCTAACATAGTAACCAATGAATATAACTCTATCTTACTTAGTTTACCTACAGATAAATACATACTAGACTATGTCAAAGCTTTACACTTTAACAACATTGTTAAAATATAGATGGGTTTAATACCAACTTCTACCAGAAAATCTAGTTTATAATATCTACAGATCTCTGCTCTGTTACTAGACATTTTTTCAATGAAGGGTATGTTTCTAATGGAGTATACGTTTCAACTATTTTCTTAATTCTTAAAAAGGAAGAACCTAAAACTTGGAATGACTATCTTCCTATTAGTCTATGTAATATATTCAATATAATTATTTCAAGAATTCTAAGTGACAAAATATCTATCTTACTTCCTAGACTCACCTCAGATGAGAAAAGTGGTTTTGTAAAGGGTCGTTGCATACAAGAAAGTATTCTTCTTACAAAATAATTATCTTTTAATATAAACAAAAAAAACAGAGGAGCGAATCTAATTATTAAACTAGACCTTTTAGAGGCTTTTGATGGAGTTTCTTTCTTATTCATTAAGCATATTATAACATCGTTTGGGTTCAATTGCGGGTTTATTAGACTAATCTTGAATTCCATTAATAATTTTAGATTCTCTATCATTATTAATGGAAAATCCAAATGATATTTCAAAGCTATTAATGGTCTTAGACAATGGGATCCTCTTTCCCCTTATCTTTTTATTTTGGCTCAGGAATTCTTAATAAGAGGACTCAAAACCCTATATCTAACTCATCCTAGTTTGAGATACAAAATTCCTAATAACGATACTATTTCGTATTTATCCTTTGCAAATGATATAATTATTTTTTCTAATGGTTCTAAGTCAAGTTTCTACCTTCTTAATAGATTTCTAACTGAGTTTTAAGTTCTCACTAGTCAACTTATCAGCAAATAAAAATCTATATTTATCCTTCTTAACTCATCATCAACTAGTAGAGATACTTTCATCAATCAAATTATGGGATACAGATAAAGTTACTTTCCTATGAACTACATGGGTGCTACTATACACATCAGAAACAAATCAATCTACTATGAGGGAATAATTACCAAATTAATAAAGAGAGTTCAAGACTGGAATCATACCTCTCTTTCTTTTGGAGAAAGGCTCACACTAATCTAGTTAGTGCTGCTTGCAATTTCTAATTACCTGCTCCAACATTATCTTCTGCCTCGGTCGATTATTAAAAGAATGGAAAATATTTACAGTCGTTTTGTTTAGAGCTCCTCAGATATCCACATAGTTATCTCTTGAGAAAATTGGAGCAAAATTTGTTTTCCCTACAATGAAGGAGGACTTAATGTTATAAGATTAGAAGATACTCAATGGGGATAAACTCATGCAAACTCTGGAAAAAATTCAGAGATTATTGTAGTTTTTGGTCAAAAATTATGCATAACATATATTATGATAATGACCATCCTATGTTGGTTCAACTAGCATGCAGAAGATCTCAGATATGGAAGAGAATCTATTGCAAATCCATTCATCTTATAGTCTATTGGTCATGGTTCCTGTGAGTTTTGGCTAGACCGGTGGAGTTAACCTAAACCTTTGATTGATCTCACTAACACTATGGACACTCCATGGTATACTGAAACTAGTGTCAACTCCTTCTGGCTAAACAATAATTGGTATTTGGACAGACTCGAGACATCTATTACATCTATTGATATAAATAGAATCAATTTTTTTTCAATCAAGTCTAATATTCATGATAAGTGAATATGGATTGCTAGTACCTCAGGATAATTTAACTTCAAGAATACTTGGAATGCCCTCGGGTTAAAAGGCTCTTACTCTCTACTAAATTCAAAAGTTATGGAACTAAGTTGTTCATGTCAAGTTCTCATTCTTTATGTGGAGAATTATACATAATTGGATTTCAGTGGATACTATTCTACAGGTTAGAGGCATCACTCTAGTGTCTGAGTGCCAATTTTTTGGAAACACAGAATCAATTTAACATTATTTTGTTCATTGTAACCTAGCTTGGTCTGTTTGGAAGCACTTCAGTTCTCTTTTTAATATTATGATGGGAAATCACATAGTCAGCCTATGGATCAGATCTGCTCCTTTTAAGTTCATATCAGATCTACCCTTCCCTCTGTTATATACTGGACTTTATGGAAAATCAGAAATAAGAAAAAGTTTTAGATGCTAGACTCGTGTCCTTTAATGGTCATCACACATATCAAGCGCACTATCTTATAGTTAGACATGACAAACCTTATCAAAAGGGACTTCTCGAAATATGACTCAAAATCGGCTTATGAGTTTGAATGTTTTCAGCATTTAACTCATACAAGAAGACTTAAAGCTCTACACTGGCATCCACCTACTGGTTCTATCCTAAAGATGAATATAGACGCGTCATGCTTACAATCTGGTGAAGCATCCGGAAGTGTTATAATTCGTGATTCTAAAGAATATCTTAAGGCTACTATATGAAGATATTATGGCAAACTTAGCCCTATCCTAGCTGAAACCCGCGCACTCCTAAATTGTCTAATACATTGCATCATGATGAAAATCTATGACCTTGAGATCGAAACTGACTCTCTCATTCACTTAACTATGTTACTAACTAACAAAGGACCATGGTTTTTACTTCCTTTACTTCATTGTTGCAGGTCACTAATCTATCTAAGAATGACAATCTCATATATATACAGAGAGCAAAATTCAATAGCGGAGTAGCTTGCTCGATAGACTAATAAGTGCAAATATAAATTTGATTGCCCTACTGAGCAAATCCCTAATCACCTAAAAGTTATTCTACTGCTTAATAACATGTAAACTAATGCTAGTATAGAATTTTTTAAGTCCTAATTATACTTCAATTAGCTGTCGAAAAGGAAAAATTACTTACCAGAATCATTCGTTTTGCAGAATCAACAACATTCTTCTCTGAAATCGGCAACATTCCATCATCAATTCGCCAATGAACTTCCTAAGCAGTAATCTTCCCCAAATTGATACGATTTCAATGATAAATTCTTGATATCCAAAGTTTTAAGAAAGTTTGAGGTGACTGCTTCTACTCAAGATTTAGGTTTAGTCGAGCTAAGAGATATACAAGATTTGAGCAAAGCTATGAGAGTACTGGTTCTCAGAGTTTCGAGGTGACGAAATCTTGTGGGAATCCCCGATTTCGAGTTAGAGTTTGTGGTTGTTGTTGGGATCAAAGGTTTAGATTTGGGGATTTTTGGTGAAAATACGTTCCATCAGAAGCTTTTCTCTAAATTCTTCATCTTCTTCTTCAAGGAACTAAAGCTAAGTAGATCAGCTCGACTCTTGGTGCAATTAATCAGTTTCTCCAATTTCTCTTAAGATTTTTTACTCCTCCAATTAGATGACTCTCACCATCTAACTCTTTTCAAAGCTTTGGAGCTCTTGATCTAAAATATTCCAAACATTGATGTTTTTTATTTTAGCTCTCTAAGGTTTTCTCGAACTGTAATCGCCTATTTAGCACTTGATATACTATAGTTTCCATTTTTAATTTTAATAATATTAAGAAAAAAGAAACAAAATGAGACATTAAAGATAAAAATGTTAAAAAATTATAATAAAAAAATAACTCTCCAAACATTTTTAGACGTTGATGCACACCGAACACAAATTTTATTTCGACAAAAAAATCGAATTAAAAGTAACATCTTATTGTATTAACTTAGGTTAGTATTTTTCAGTTTTCAGATAGATTTATAGTTGTATAGACAAAAATCATTAATTTAAAATACTATCAAAATAATATATAAAAATGGGTTTTTTAAAAAAATTTAAATCTGGTCATATTTATACGTTAGGTATTCTTTAATATATATTTTAGATCAAGTAAAGTTTCTACTTTTATAGATTTTGGACTGAGTATTAAACATAAGTTTTTGTTAGTTGTTCACGGAGAAAAGTTTTTTTTTAAAGATTTCACAGATTTCGACCCGTCTTGGTAGAAACGGGGTTGTTAAAATGAGTAACTAATTCTAGAACGATAGGGCAGGACTACATGCATTAATTAGGCTCATATTTTAAGAAATTGTTTCATTTTGATTTTGTGTCCTTCTAGGACGGTCAGAGTATACAAAAGTGTGAAACTAGGACGGTTATGGTATACAAAAGTGTGAAACTATGACTCTTTCGTAATCTTGAGCTTGAGCCCGAACCTACACTAGAGTCAAATTATTAATTCTTGTCTGAGGAAGAACAACCAACTCCTTTAAACTTAAAAGTTGTGACATTTATAGCAAAGTTGTCTCGTGTACCAAGCATATACAAGGACTTCATGATCCATACCGTTTATCACGCGCATCATAATAAATTGCATGTATATTGCTTAAATTATTTTATTAAATACTTTAAATCGTTTATTTGATTATATGTGTATATATTTATTTGTCTCTATGAGATACTTGGAGATGCACCATTTTATTTTTATGTTTCATATCCTATATTGGTCAAATAGGACTTGAGCATTCAGAAACCTATCATAAATGTTATGATAAACACGACATTTAGTCAATTGGTGGTCATATTAGGTGATTGACACGTAAATTCCCAATTTTCAGTGATATTCGTAGAGTAGTGACACTCTGAGATAACCATTTTTAATTTCTCATTTGGGGAGATAACAATAATCTTGGATGATCTGACCATTATTATGGATCTTCTATTCACTAGACGACTAGTCCAACTATGAGACAACAAATATAAGAAATTATGGCTTAAATGGTCTTTTGATTTCTTGGTGTCTCTTTCTCGAAGATATAGCGTAGTTTTTATAAAAATATTTTACTAAGGATGATATGGTTGAAGGGAACTTCATCGCCTTTTGCTACCTCCAATATTTAACTCCAAATCAGGTAAGTTATTGCACATTAGTGTATTTTATTTTCTTATTTGGTTGCGTGGTTTTTACCAAATAGAGAGATAAATATATTAAAATTTCTTGGTTGTTCGTTTTAAAGGACATAAATGTTTTGGATTAGTGTGCATGAGATATACATGTATTGATCGAGTTTTATAGTATTTTATGTATCGCAACCAAACATGATATGAAGAAGATGAATGGGTTTATTTTCATGTTTTGGTGTTTGATATAAGATCATTTCACTCATTCCCAACCACCGCACTCACATGTTTATTCTCACATGATGTCGTACCACTATACGTGAGCTATATTAAAACAAGAAGTTAGAAAGAATTTATTCGACAAGGAAATTTTTTTATAATAGCTCGTTGAATCTCATAAAACTTATACTGGTGCATATTCTTTTATATATATTTTTAAAATTTATCTATTTATTACTGGAAACTTATAAAATAACATGTTATTGTATTACAGGTCATATTCCAACTGTACGAATATTGGTAGTCTGTTAAATCACTTTAGCATATATCATGGTTGGATTTCGTAGTTAAGTGCAAAGATATAAATTTTCCCATATTCATTATGTGCCGCACCTTCTGGAAAAAACAAAGCTTCCATGAGAGACAGGTGGACTAACAGGTATGTGAAATGTATTGATTTGGTTTGGGATAATTACAACGAGTTTTGTTTACCATCATTCCAGAGAGGTATGCCCATGCGGAAAGGTTTTGGAAGAGAAACTACAACTGCATACTATGATAATTGAATTTGGATAACCCTTTGGTATGTAGTATCTTTAAATTCTCACACTGAAAAATACCTCACTCAATGAAAGAGAAGAGGATAAATCAGTCTTCACATCATACGAAGAGTATGTATGAGGCAACTATGATAGGATTTTCAGAGACTATCTTGAGATATTTGCGGATATATTATTTCAGAAGCAAAATGATTTATTTTTAATACGATAATGGTACCTGACATGTATCGATCCTGGCATCATTAGTACTGGTTATCTTATGTATTCGAAAATATCTCATGTATTTATATGTTTATTGGTTATAGTTATGTATCACTACTAGTTGTATATTTGAATATTAGTTTAGTTCTTTTATGTTATCTTATATAATTGAATAATATTTATAAATATGTTATGTTTTATTACGTAATTAGTTATTTTGAATTGATTTCCATTTTTAGGTATTGTTATAGGATCGTGGGTTGAGAACGAGCAAGAACAATATTTTTAAGCTTGATTTCCCTAGATCTTAGGCTTAATTATAATATAAATATGATTGTACCTCTTCATTTGGAGGATGAATAATATTTTGTCTAGAGAAAATTAATGCAAATAACGCTTTCTTTATTTCGTGAGTTGTTTAGTCTTAGGAGTCATTGGAAGCACTTTGACAAGGTTATTTCTTATCAAATTTGGCGTCACTGGTGGGAATCAATACAAATCAATGATGATGATTCGCTCAAGAGTTTAGATGAATGTTTTACATTTTTTTTAGTTCGTAGGTATGTAGTACTTATTTTACAAATTTTAAAAATTGTTTCATCAAGTGGTATAGATGAGGTAGTATGAAGTGGTCCAAGTAATCTTAGTGTTTTTTCAAATGTGCATATGAATGATGGAGTACGAGGTATTTTTAGGGTGATATCACCGGTCTATGTGACTGAAGTAGTTAGAGATTATAGGGTATGTCTAATGTTGTTTTACATGTTTGTGGAGATGAAGAGGTAAAAGGCGTGCATACTATTATAACAACTAATCAACAAAAATAATTATCACTGATTCGAGCAAGTGTGTTAGGATTGGATTATTCTTTTCCAATATTTGCTACAAGCGAAGTTAATATTCGGAATCCTTTTATTTTTAATGTTTTACATTTATAGAGGAATGAACTAAGGCAAGAGAAACATTCATCAAATATTTTGCAAATTCAAAAAGGTAAAAAAAAGATGTGTTAGATTGTAGCGATTTTTGAAACATTACAATTGCTAACTAAAAATAGTTTTAAAAGTAAATGAAAATGAAGGTAAATTTCTTGTTAAAAATATATGAATTATAAAAAATTTAAAGGACATATATATATATATATATAATGATAATGATAAATTATCTAGTAATAAGGTTAATTCAAATGAGAAAGAATGATTGGTAAATGTCTACCAATGAACATTTAAAACACCAAAGCTTTATATTTGAGCACTATCTCTTTGTCTCAAATAATTTTAAAATTTAGTTACCCAATAATTTTAATACTAAAAGAATGAACAAGTATGACGGAGCGAAAGACCCTGAACATCATTTAGAACAATTTAGAAATACAATTCTTGGATTTTATTTGGATGATACTCTTCTTTGTAAAATTAAAGGGAATATGTTGGTGTGGTTTAATAATCTCTTACATGGATAAATTTATAGTTTTGAAGAGTTTTGGAGTTTTTTCATAAGTCTGTTCATTCAAAATAAGAAAATAAAGAAAAATTGAGATTATGTTATAACGGTGTATTAGAGACAAGATGAATCTTTGAGAAACCATGTACAAATATTTTTTTCATGAAATTAATAACTTTGACGGATTTATAAAAGTCGTGGCGTTGACTACTTTTAAAAAAATTCATTGGATTGTAAAGTGCTTGAGAACGTGATTAAATTTCTAATGGATAATATTGAACATTTTCTTAAGATATATGAGATGTTTATCATGTTAAAACAAAGTATATGAGGCGGATTTATACTGACTAAGATATCATAACAATATATAAGATCGTTTGATAGAAAATGGAATGACAAACAAAGATCAGGAGAGATCGTCAAGGTGCAAAACCGACTTAGGTTTTCTTATAATAATAATTCACGTAGTATATCCATGCCTCTCCCAGGAAGCATAGCAATAATATATGATAGAACAAGAGCTAAGGTGAATTATCAACCTCTACAAATTATGGTGGCTCCAAATAGTGAAGGGTCTAGATATACTACTCTACTTACAATCATGATCATAGACATGCAACGTAGGATTTTTTTTTATTTGAGAGATTAAATTCAAACGTTGATTAACAACGGTGAGGTTATTTGAGTTTGTTAAAAACAGAGAATGAGAGAACTTAAACAAAGTTGATAAAAATAATAGTCCAAGAAACAGAGGTCTAACAAACATGTGATTTTTAGTATTTACGGATGATATTGTTTTGCAAAGTAAATTCAATCGTCAAGAAAGAAGTATAGAAAGGATTTAAAAATGCATCTTATAGATGAAGAATCATTGCACATATGTATATTTCTTGCTCATCATTGAAGTTTATTGACAATGACCTTTGAGGAAAAGTTAATCTCCATGAGAACACTTTAGCAATCATTGTTGAAATTGTTGAATAATAATTAATATGTTATATCAAAACTTTCTACCTTACCAATAGAACGGGTCGACCGTCTAGCAAAACTGATCAATATTATTTTAGCTTTTTATATGGGGAAACTCAAATCATCTTATATAGCTAGTTTTGTTGGACGGCCGACCAGTTCTATGTGCGAGGTTGAATCGATTAAAATATATATTTGGTGTACGAGCTAGAAAGTTTGTATGTTATGTAATTAGTAAAAGAGTTATTGATGTTGATCTTATACACGTAAAAGCATTGTTAACCAAGAACTCACCAAAGTATATCAAAAGAGGTACAAAAATTGATAGGCTGTCTAGCAGTTTTATCAAGGTTTATATATAAATCTTCAGCTATGAGTCATGTGTTCTTTTATATATTGAAAAATGTAAAACCAAATTAAATAGGATGAAGAATATGGTAAGGCTTTTGACGCCCTGAAAGAATATTTGACATCGACATAAATTCTATCAACTCTTAGAGAAGGGAAACCATTGTAGTAAGCATTGTTTAGTATAGCATAGTTATGTAAGTAAAAAAATTGGTAGAAACAGAGAAAATATATTTTAATTTAGATAAATTTTCAATTGGTTTGGTAGTAGTTGCACAAAAGATGCGGACGTACTTTCAGGGTCATGTTATAATTATACAAACTTATTTTCCTTTAAGAAATGCCTTGCAAAATCCATATATATCATGCCAATTGATGAGTTGGTGCATCAAATTTTGATAGTATGAAATATAACTTGATCTCATAACAACGATAAAGGTGCACCAGTCCTAGATTTTATAAATGAGTTTCAATAGGAATGTCTGGATATTGAAAGTGACAAGTTAGATGAAGTTATTACTAAGGAAATATAATGGACTGTGAGAACAAATGAGGCTTTACGATTGAATGTAAGTGGTGTTTGGAATAGTGTTAGTAACTCCATGTGGTAAGGAAATAAATTAAGCTATTCAATATGGGTTCGTCAATACTAATGATGAAGCATAGTATGAGGCAGTTTTAGCAGCGATATAATTATCTCGTGTTTATGGAGCAAGTATAATTCGCGTAGTTTTAGATTCTCAATTAGTAGCGAGTCAGGTTCAAGAAATTAATAAGACAAAGTAAAGATAATACATATGTGTATTTGGGTATTGTTAAACAAATAGAATAAATTTTTAAAAAAGTACTCTAGTTAGAGAGTGTTAGTGCAGAGTTTCTTGCAAAGTTTAGATGTCTTGAATATAACATTATAGTTATAATTCAATAGAGTTCGTCAAAACAAAAAAATACAAAAATGTTATCAAGACATTCAATTATTTATTAGTGTTAGTTCTTAAACATCAATTATTTCCTCAAGATAAGGTTGAAACAAGAGTGTTAAGAATGAGGAGAACAAAGTATATAGTCTTTGAAGAGGCACTTTATAGAAATATTATTACATGATCTCTTTTAAAATGTTTGAGTATAAACGAGGCTTCATTTATCTTAAGGCATTTTCATGAAGGTATAGTTTGGAGCATTATTTTTTTAAGGGGTTGATTTGATGATTATATTTAGAAAGATATTATAGCCTAATGTTAGTAGTTGATGACATAACTCTAATTAGGAATTATAACCACCGTCATATATTTTCTAATATGAGTAATTTATCAAGCAATAATATGGAGTCGAGGCCTTGTTATCTATTTGAGATATGAGAAATTGATTTGGTTGGACTATTACCAATCATAAAAAACGAATGGAGTTTATTAATTATACTTATGGATTATTTTACTAAGTGGGTAGAGGCAATACATTTGGAAAGAACCCGGTCTTCATATTTTTTTGATTTTTTACAAGAAAATATAGTGAGTCGTTTTTAGATTCCTAGAGTATCGAAGATTAATAGCGGATCACAGTTTTGGAATGACATTGTTACAAGTTTTTTTTTTAAATATGGGATATAGCAACCCTTATCAACCCTATATTATCCATGAGATAATTCATATGTAGAAGTAACTAATAGAATCATCTTGAGTGCTATTAAAAGGAAGCTTAATCTTGCCAAAGGAAAATTGCCTGATTTTTTACAAAAGGTATTATGGGCATACATGATGTCCCCAAAAACGACGACCAATAAAACTCTTTTTGTTTTAGTTTATGAAATAAATATGGTGGTTCCAGTTTAAATTTTGATTCACGGTCATAGAATTCAATATAATTCTTCAAACTAAATAACAACGAGAAACAAATTTATATTCACTTAAATGAAGAACGCATGGATGAAGCCCAAGTACAATTATCACGGATTGACGAAAAGTAAATATGAATCAAAGTTTAAGGCAAAGAGTTCTTAAGACGGGAACTTGGTTTTGAGGAAATATTTTCAACAAACAAAGGATATAAATGTAAGTAAATTGGCACTGAATGGGGATGGTTAATGTAAAGTGGTAGCTAAATGAGACCATGGAACATATAAGTTAACTGATTTGGATAGAGATGCTTTAAATCATCCATGAAATGTTCAACATTTGAAATTGTATAAATTTTCTTATTAAATGAGTTGGTGTATTTTTTTTATTTTCTGGTGGTCTGAAGGGATTCTTTAACAAGACACGTATAAGGAAAATTTATAATACAAGTTTTTTTCCATTAAGAAATTTTTGCTTAGAAATTCATTTGACAAAGCTAAAAGATTGTCTATTTTATACATGTATTAAAAGGTATAAAGGTTATTTATAAATTTCTCCAAATAAAATATATTATGTGTATTGACGAGGTTAAAAATGACGTACAAAATACACAATTTAGTCTCTTCAAACATTTAACAGTTTTAAAGGTCATTTACAAATGTCTCCAAAAAAATTATAAAAAATAACAGACCTAGTTACATAATATATTATGTGTTCTTTAAGCTATAGCATACTGTCTACTAAGTATTTTAACAACAAATAAATATAAACAAAGATTGAAAATGTTACAAAATATATGAAGGTTTAAAAAGATATCAGGATGCCTTGAGTTAAAATTTGTCAAGGCATAAGATGAGGTAGTAATAAATCCATAAGACAAGTGATTTTTGAAAGATAATGTGGTTATACGACAATCTCTTGATCTATTAGAATTAAGAGACCACCTAATTAAGTTTGTAAAGCTCGGGCAATAAACGTCCTAGATATAAGTTCATATAATAAGAATGACTATAATCCAAGCTCACGATCTATTAAGATAAAAAGTCCACACAATTAAGGTTATAAATATAGAGTAATAAATACCCTAATTATAATCTGAATGAGCAAACATGATTGTAAATTGAATCCCCAATAGATGAAACCAATAATTTTTAAGGTCAAGAGGCCAATAATGGTTATATACCTTTATTTAACAAGTAAAGTTTCATAAAAATGTATGATAAGAAAATTAGGTTGTAAGGTGAACACATATGACCACCTAAAATTATAAGTCAAAGGTTGACAAACCAACAAGAACAAACAAGCTAAATAACATAAGTGATAACGGTTCAAGATAAGTAACATAACGACCCATAAAGAATGAAATATTAGACGAGGTAAGGTATATTTGAACATATCAAAGAAAAGTAAAGTGTGTAGAGTTAATAACGGAGAAGGCAGATGACACCCTATCTACATGGACCAATCTAGTTAGAATATGGTTGAACGAGATGATAAATAAAAAATACTTATGTGGCTAAAAGAGTGTTCGATAAGTTTCTCAATAGATATTTAATATTACTTAAATATCCTAAGTGGTTACACGATAACTTGGGAATACTTGTAAAAAACTTTATAACATGTGAATGCCACATATCCAAAAATACATGTGCAATTTATCCTTAGATCTTAGGATTAATTATAATATAAATATGAGTACATCTCTTCATTTGGAGGGTGAATAATATTTTAGCTAGAGAGAATTAATGCAACCGAAACTTCTTGTATTTTGTTGGGGTGTTTAATCTCATTAGTCATTTGACGCACTTTGACGAGGTTATTTTTTATCATCTGAAAGCATATTTCCTATTAAGCAATACTTGTCTGATTGGATCAGGTTCGGTGTACTCATTAAATATATTCATGATAAACATTTTCTTCAGGTTTTGAAAGGTTCTATGGTGATAACTACTTGTTACTTTTCTACTCTTGATGGTTTCTAAGGCTCGATCGCTTCTCGTTTCGGCTTGGCTATTGCGCATCTTTCGATAAATTTCACCAAGTTTCCCTCGTTGATGAGATTTTATACATTATTCTTCAAAATTAGGCAGTCACATGTGTCATCTTCTGCGTCATTTTGAAATTTTTAGTACTTTTTTTTTCTCTTTCCTTTATTTTGGGGTCTATATCTTCTTGATCTTGTGTATTTTTACTAAGTCCTTCGATATGTTAAAGATCACCTCATGTTTTGTTTGCTTTGTGTAAGGCTTATTTTTTCTCTGCTTTAAACTTCTGGATATGTTATTTTTAAGTTAATTTGCTCTTGATTTTTCCTTGGATACCTCTACTTTATTATATATGCTTCATAAGAGGCACATCGGATGGCTTATAGACCATGATCGAAGCCACCGTGAGAGGATTGTTAACATTCTCCAAACGATGGTATGAGCGTTAGATGTTTGGGACCCTAAGATCTTCACGCATATTGTCTCGTCGACTTTTGTTCGGTATTCCGCATGGGAAGAAAATCACCATAGTCCATAGCTTTATTCTTTATTATATTTCGTGACAAGATATTCGTCAATATTCAATGCATGTAAGATACACATGCCACTAGTTCGTGGTAATATGCATGTTATCTTTTGTTTGAAAGAATGGTTGGGTGTATTCCCGGAGGCTCCCTTCGATTCTTGCTTGTAGTGGATAATATATTTTTCATCACTTTTGATGATCTTACACCAATAAACTGATTTATGAATGTTACCCATGAGATATCAAGTTGCATATTCTTTTAGGTGAAATCTGGTTGAACCATGTCAGAGCACTGCCTCTAAAAGATATAGAAATGTCTCAGCATATGACCATGCCATCTCCCTAAAATGAAGCATCCCATTCATGAATTGTTTCATTGAATCTCCATGCAGGATTTCTGGAGCCATGAGAGAAGACACTAAACTAAATTTTGGCTTGACAAAATCATGGCTAGGATAACTTTAGACTTAGTCTAGAAAAATAATGTGTCAATTATGGTGGTTGTCTAGAGCAAGGTTGTGCCACATAGGAGTTAGTTAGCCCTGAATCTTTTATGGGTAATTCTATGGACCTACATGTGTTAAACTGATACTTTAGAGGTTTGGATGACCTGTTTATTGAACCCTGGAGGGTTCTTGTGCTTGGTTTATCATAGGTGGAGCTGGTGGGTGATTGTGGTTTTTTAGCTCCTTATTTTTCATACCAAACAAGGCTCAGACGCACACGTCCCTCTTTTTTTTCTCAACAATGACATGAAGAAGACTTCATACTTCTCTACCTATTGTGAATCGATCACCGCAAGAACAAAACGTAGCAGAAGCCTAAAAGGGATAAAACCCTAATTTTGTTTTTTTTATTTAATCAAAATAGTCTGACGACAAAATAAGGTATAGGATGCTTTATATAGCATCTATCCAAAACCCTAATATCAAATAAAGAAAATTACATAAATGTCTAGAAACTAAAACAAATAAATAAAATAACGTCTAAATATGAAAACTGATTTTTGAAGGTTTTAGAGGTCGAATTTGGGTATTAAACTTTGTGACAAGTCACAGTTTTGAAATCTTACGGTCTCGTCGAAATCTTCGATTTGAGTACCTATTTCACCTAATTCTGATACCTGACCAAGAAACCAGTTTGTCCGCAATCTTCGCTACATCAGTTCTTGTGCTTGGTTTATCATAGGTGGAGCTGGTGGGTGATTGTGGTTTTTTAGCTCCTTATTTTTCATACCAAACAAGGCTCGGACGCACACGTCCCTCTTTTTTTTCTCAACAATGACATGAAGAAGACTTCATACTTCTCTACCTATTGTGAATCGATCACCGCAAGAACAAAGTTTTACGGATCTTCTAGTAGACTTGTGATCGTACTAATTTTTTGCTTCCTTTTCATTTGAGTGTTCAACATAAGAATGGCGGGATGGTTACGCCTAGAAATAGGCTGGTAACGCGGCATGAGATAGATAATGTAGCATTGTCTTATTCTTTTGAGCACCTCTATGAGATAATAAATGAAAAAATACATGTTATGTAGGCGCATCTCGCGTATATTTGCCACCATATTACGGGTCATTTTGATCTTTTACAAGTGATATTCTCCCATCTTGTTCGGTCGCCAATGCATGTCAAAAATAGGGATTTCAGGGTCCTCTAGTATAAGGACTGGTTGTGAACTCACTAGGATGATTTTCTTAGAAACTAGTAGATAATATATAATTGGTTTTATGGAAGTTTTGAATAAATTTCCCTTACTAGGACCTCATGTCCCACAAAAATAAATTTTCTTATATTTTTTATTGTTGCGTTTACTCTGGTCAAAGAGTGGCTACGGAGTGATAAACATCGCATGAATTACATTGGACAGTAGTGTTTTTGGAATATATTTTTTTAAGTTATGGTTTGAAAAAATATAGAGTTTTGAAGGTTAAAAATAGCAAATAGAAAAAGTAATTTTAGTCTATAGTTGAATGTTGTACATGTCGCATGTATATTCTATTTTCAGGGGTATTGTTGTTGCATATGTTTGGTAAACTTTAGAATCAAGGTGGTTATCGCTAATTTGATTTCTACTCATGTGGTTATCAGTAAATTATCACATAATAAAAGCCTCACATTTTACTAATTTTGAAAATAAAAAAAAAATGGCAATCTACCAATAACCACGCAACATCAAACTTATTTACCAATAATTATCGAAAGTTTGATAATTTTTCGATAATCATCAAGTGTTAAATTAGTATTTACATATAACCACAGTTTGGTCCGAAATATCCATAACCAATTTTCTCTCTCCTATTTTGATGTTTTTTTATTATCATATCCTTCAAACCACACCATTAAAAAATATCTCAAATACCATTGATTTTGATTTTTTAAGACGAATAAAATTAGTACCATGAAAGTTATTTTTTGAATTTTTTTAGTTGCGAAATTACGTGTAATTTAGTTGCAATATATCTCTGAAAAAAAATGTATTCTAGTTCATAATTACATGCAATTTGGTTGCTATTGTGTGCAATTTGATTACTATAAACAATTGTCTTCCAGTTACCGAATTACATGTAGTTTGATTGCAAATTTTAAAAACATAAATACATGAAAAATGTATGAAATTTTGAAAATTAAAACTAATTAATGATCTAAGTCAATACGGGTTTGTGCGTTACTTAACTATACGTTAAATATAGTTGATATATTAGACACCATTTTGTACTATTATATAATATTAGTTTTGACTTTTGGTTTACATAAACTAAAAAATCGAGTGATGCGTATAAAACTGCGATGTAAAGATCAACGAGGTCAGGCTAAAGTCATCGTAAAGGACTACTATCAAAACCCGATCGTTACTTCTATAGTTCTACGGTTGAGATCCTCAGTACGCTCGAGGTTGTCTAATGGTTTAGTTGGATCAGCAAAACTATGCCCCAGTAAGCTCATGTTTGAATAGCAACATTGTAACCCGTATTAGCAATTGCATACGAAATCATAGTCCTATAACATAATTGGGCAAAATCCAGTCCGCTAAGGATCTGCTTTTCAAACGCTCGTAGTCGGACCACCAGTGTTTCGTACTAAGGATTCTGGCTGCTTTTCAAATGCTCGTAGTCGGACCATCAGTGTTTCGTACTAAGGATTCTGGCTGACAAGACAAGACAAAAAGACAACCTACTGACGAATGGCAGGACTAACAAGAATGTTTTCGGACGATACAACCTTGGTAGTTTCTTCATTCGAGTTAGTCCGATTGGTTAGAAGTCTCTCAGCCACAAAATAATTACAACTTGAACCCAGAATATCAGAAATACTATGAACTTCTCTTTTAGTTTGTTAGAACATAGTTCGATCGAAAAATAAAGCAATCACGATGATATGATCTGTAGCATGGATGCAACCTAGATGGCACTGAGTTTTATTGGCGATAGAGGAAAGCTAGAAAGGTAAAGAAACAAGGATCATCCAATATAAAGAAGAAGAAAAACAGTTTATACTTAAAAACACCAACTAGGAAGTGTAATTGATCAAATACATTGTGACAATTGAATTCTCAAGAAGTAACACAATCCAGTTTCCCCCATTTTTTTAAACTTTTTTTTCATTAAATTTTTCAATAACAAAAATGGAACTGAAATAACCCCCCAGATGAAAAAGAGAAATGAATTCAGGGTCACAGCCATTTTCTACTTGATGTATTGAGACACCCACTTGAAACCATCACCATAACCCATCTTTCGGACAATGCTGCACATAAAAACCTCGAGGGGTCTAACACCAGAATCCACAAGATTCACCTTTCCTTTTCCGGTAGTGAAATTGGTGAGACCGAGATGGAACCGAAGTTCGTCTTCTGATGCCGCATATGGAATATCAATTTTGTTTCCCAAGATGAGGAACGGAACGGTAGCTAGAGATTCATCTGATAGAAGAGCATCAAGCTCCCTCTTTGATTCTGCAAATCGTTCCTTGTCATAGGCATCCACCAAATACACAACTGCATCCACCTGTTCATCACAATACAAATGAGAAAATGGTCAAGTGTTAGTAATAGTGACCAAGACAAACTGGAAGGCTAGCATCAAATAATAGACACGCTTATATTAACATATGCTCTAAGCTCGTTAAGATTCGTAGACTAGTTTCAACCGCAGTTTATCTGAGCGAAATAACAACAAGCAATTCGAGGACCAATTTGTTTAGTTCGACCGGATATAAAATAAAATAATATGTCCCCGATCAGATGGTACCATCACTGAGTGTCAATTCAAACACTTACGAGTGTTCTTAGGGGTCACTATGTGCCAATTCGAACACTTACAAATTTTTTTGGGCATTGTTTGGCTTATAAGCCAAAAAAACTAGCTTAAATATAGTAAATAAATAACGGTAGCTTTTCAGAAAAAGTCGGATTCTGGAATTGAATAAAAAAAAGTTATAAAATGAAAAATGAAAACTACAAAAATTAATTCAAATGTATTTTTTAATGAAAACGGCATACATAGAGAAGGTTGAGGTGAAAATATAGAGGGGGAAAAACCAAAAATGCTATAAAAAGTTACCCCTTATAGGTTTTATTACCTATGAAGCCTAAAAAGCTAGATTTGGTTTAAGCGTAAAAAAATAGATCAAATCAATCGACCTTTTTGGTTATCAAAGCCTAAAAGCCAAATTAGCTATGTTATGAAAGACCGTTCGTCACACCCTTTTGCTTTTGGAACCAGTCAACAGTCATTTGGTTCAGTTCTAGCACCTTAAAAGTGGCCTGGAAGTTTGCAGGTTACTGGGACTCTACAACTTAGATGGCATGGTGTATTCCCTAGTAGATCGAAAAACAGCTTTCTTCACATGTGAAGGGGAATAGATAGCATGTGTTTCTCATCCTATTGTTGAAACTGGTAAGATTAAAAAAAAATCATATGATATCCGTCTTAAACTGTAGACAGACACCACTAGTAACTATATTTTGACAGAATATGACGCAGATAAATAAACATTCGAATAGTACATCGAATGCATAACCTGATGGGGAACAGAAAATCCAAATGGCAATTATCACTATGCATTTAAATTAGGAAAACCTAGAGTCCTTTTAAGCTTAATGTAAGACATAATAGCATCTATGGTCTCCTAAAAATAGGTGCAAAGCGAAGCCTCTAAACTAGGCACAAAACCTTTAGTGAGAAGCTCGTTGGAGTAATTCCAAACCCTATCTACACTACCTATTAGTGTGCTGCATCATAACCTTTATGCAATACATTCACAAAAGAGTTTGTATATGCTTGACACAGATTTCCAGTTTCTCAATGCTCAAAATTGTTCCTAAACGAGCCTATAATGAAGAAATACCCAGGAAAATTATGCGTTTCCCTTTATGAATAACCAAAAAAATAGTAGTTAATGTATATCACCTTTAATTCTTATGTTATTTAAACCTTTCCATCTTCAAAAGTTTATTATCCAAATCTCATTCATTCTAAATGTACAAGCCCGTATATAATACCACAAACATACCAGAACTGCCTAGCTATTCATACCAAGCAGAAGAATAAGAATGTTAGACTCGCTATAACAATAGTATACCAGGTGAAGGCTTTCTCCACTTTAACATATCAGCAGCCTTAATCTCTATAATAAAACTTCTGAAGACACGTCTTATAACTGCTCATCTTCAGTTGAGAAAGGTAGATAAAAAGAGTGTTAACAAAAGACAAAGTAAAGATACCTAACTGTGTACCTTGGTCAGACCAGCATCATTCAGACAGGACACTAGGTTTTAAGAGAAATGATAATGCAATGAATGTGAACCTCTAAAAAAGAAACATCATGCACATTGAGGCGACGCGGTTATCAGAGATGATCAATGTAAGTAACTTGACAATGTAATGAAGGTAGGCCCTCATCGGTAATGATGAAGCAAAAATGCTACTATAACTAAGATATCTTAGAAAACAGAACAAAAATCCAATCAGCTTGTTTCAGAGAGAACGGAGAGTGCAATTTATCCAAACTCTTAATACACAAACCACTTTATGACTGGCTAACTAGCAAAGTTCCAACAAAACTTAATGATCTCTTTTCCTACCTTCATTTTGTAGTAACTACCCCAACATATATGATAAAAAAAGGTAGAAGAAATAATTGAACACACTAGAGATATAAGCTCTCATGAAACCCTGTACAGGATTACTCATAAACACTTAGTTATGTAACATCTAACGCTCAAAGTTTTAGTTTATTATTACTGGCTTGTGGTAAAAATGCATGCAAACAAAGGTCGACCCATCAAGATCAAAATCCTGGTTCAAACTTCAACATGTTCAGCTTCTAAAACTTTCACAGAGACCTGAGTACACAGATTATCCACACAGCTAGCTGTACCAAGCAGGTATTTCAATATAAAAATGGAACAAGCCATTCATGTTACAATGGTATCTAATGCAAACGATTTCAATGGAAGACCATATAATAATCAACGATTTCAAATGAGTCAATCATAAACCAACCGAAGTGACAGAACTTATCGAGAAAACATATTACAAAATCATGGTGAACGAATCCAATCCGAAACACAAATTTCTAAGCCCCAGTAACGACTACCAATTCTCATTTCTAACACAAACCAATGAAACCGACAAACCAGCAAACACACAATTTCACAAATACAAGCAATCATCATTAAAAA
Source organism: Limnanthes douglasii subsp. nivea (assembly GCA_036936605.1). Taxonomy (NCBI): domain Eukaryota; kingdom Viridiplantae; phylum Streptophyta; class Magnoliopsida; order Brassicales; family Limnanthaceae; genus Limnanthes; species Limnanthes douglasii. Next base: position 19,917,754 of record JAUPFV010000001.1, on the reverse strand, counting down.
AGAAAAATCAATGTTGATGCGTGATCAATACAGTTGAATGGATCCACAAACAAAGAAATCTCACCTTAGCATAATAATCTTTCCAGACTCGCCTAGCGATCTGGTGACCACCCAAATCAAACGCCTTGAATTTGATTTTGCCGATACTCAATTCCTCCGACGTCGGATGCTGCGTAGGCTGGTGCTGCACCAACCTCTGCAATCAAAACCACCACACACCCAAAATCAACATCGATTCAATCTTCAAAAATCAAATCGAAACGGTAAAGAAAACGCAAAGCTTAAAAAAAATAACCTCGTCTTTCAACATATGAAGGAGAGTGGTCTTGCCGGCATTATCAAGGCCTAAGAAGAGAATTTTGGCCTCCTTCTGCCATAAACCGAGGGAGGCGAGAATGCCGTAGAACCAATCGAAAAGGAACATGCTCTTCGGATTTGGGAAAAAAGACAAGAGATTTTGTCAAAAACGATGGATACCTGAGATTAGGATTAGGGTTGAGGACCAGATCGGTTTGATCGAAAACCGAACAAACGCGAGAGCTAGGAAGAGATCTAAGATAATAAATGTTGATATTAATTTTGGAGATCTGTTTGTTTTGCTATTCTTCTGTATCTTCGTTTTTTTTTCGCTTTTTTACAGTTCAGCGCCAGCCCAATTGCCCACAGCTTTAAATTGTGCGACTACACCAATCATTTCCCATTTGGGCTAGGCTAAAATGAGACCCAAAATTTTTATAGTGAGACCCGGTTATAGTGAGACCCGGGTTGGTTATAGTGAGACCCCCATTAATTACAAAAATGCCATCCATATAAATAGCTAAAAATCAGATTTTTTTCCTTTCTTCTCTCCCGAAACCCTAACTCTCTCTACCTCTCAAAACCCAAATTTTTTCCGGCGACTTTTTTTGAAATCCAACTCTACGAAGCTGTTAAGGTATGGATTCTACACTTCATGATGCCTTTTTTTTCCATTTTACATTGTTATTTCTAGAGATATTTAGTGTTTTCCATTCGGGTAGAAAAATTCGATTTTTATGTATTTGGTGTTGATTTGTTTGATTTTAAGGTCATGTATGTTGTTAGTTAGGAGATTATGACCATTTAGGGTGTTGAGTTAGAGATTTAGGGTCTATTTTGGCAGATCTGGGGTAGAAGGAGAGATTTGTGTCGAACAGGTATTTCCACGCATGTTCGTGCGTGGAAATACCGGATGCGCGCACAAAATTGCGTGCATCCGGTATTTCCACGCACGAACATGCGTGGAAATACCAAATCCACGATGTGTGGATTTTGCGAAATCTTCGCAATTTCCTTCGTGGATTTTCCTAATACACACATGCTAGAGTTGGCCGTTCAGCACATCAGAGGTCTTCAATCTCATGTGAGGTCTTCAATCTCATGTGCAGGTATGACCACCAACAAAATAAATTCTTGGACGGAACTATACGTTAAGAAGAGTCTGAGATATGTTGAACGAAAATTGCAAATCATTTTCTTCTGTTTGTTTTTGTTTGTGACAGAAACTGCACAAAGACCTTGAAAACTGTACATGCGGATGCAAGCAACCCTCATGATATAGCTAATCCGAGGATTTTCACTTCCAGGGTAAGAAAGCTTAGTCAATTGCTAATTTTATTTATCTCATCGAAGTCCGACACGAGTAACTCGTTATAGAGAAATAAATCTTGGAAATGTATATACTTAAAATCTTTATAGTTGATTCGTCAATTTTGAATTGGATTCTCGGGTTAATAGCATATGTATGATATTAACTCGAACACAGAAGTTGCATGTTTTCATTTCGGCAGGGGATTTTGTTTGTTATTACAATGAGCTAAACTGAATATCAGAGGTTTGGTAGTTAAGAAACATAGGTTGGGTTGTGTGTATCTATCAGCTTTGCTTTGAGACTTGTTCTAGCTAAGCCACATGAGAAATAAGCGCAAATGCAGAAGAAATTGACAGAACCAGTTAGGTTGCATTTAAGCTAGCTCAATTTTCATTTTCTGGGTTTTTTTCTTTTTTTATTTTAGTTATTTGCTGGATTGACATGTACCCAATACAATATCTTAAAAGGAATTACATTTTTTTTTTCAAAATTTATTACTGAATCAGAAAAATCTACCACGTAGATGTCAAAAAAATAAAGTGAAATCTTTATCACGTGATTTTGACTTCCGAACTCCAAATTAAAAACTTACAAGATACAAGAAAAAAACAAAAAAATTAGCTATCCAAACTTTTGGGAACGAATTTTTGTGTATAAAACATCAAAATCATATCATAACGAAAATTCAAATGAATTAAATAATAAATTCATATGATCCTAACATCCAAACCCAAAGTTGCGGATTTATAAAGTCTAAAAGCTACGGCATAAAAAAAACAAATTGTTCTGATTTTTGAAACGAATATCAATTATTAAATATCAAAACCATAGCATTACATAAATATCAAAAAATTCAGATGAACATGATTTGAACGTCTAACCATACAATTACAAATGGATAAAGTAAAGTTAGAAAAATAAACGGTTTCCGTCTATAAACATAAATTGATAAATTACAAGATATCGAAATTGTATCGTCCACCTAAATATAAAAAATCAAATGAAGTAAAATCCTTAGAAGTGTTATTTTTTCTACCCCTACAATAAAAGTGTGGTATCTCGATAAAGTCTCTTCCAAATAGCCTTAAACCAACTTAACAAATACTCTATAAGAAAAGTATCACTAAATACATTTTCAACTATTTAATTACCTACTGGTACTTTTTTTTTATAGTGTCATTTGGTACTTCAAATTGAAATTTGGACAAAAATACCTCCGACCATATATACCAGCTGGTACCTTCACCAGTACTAATCTGAGAGTTGTTTGAAAAACGAACCCGAGAGTTGTTTGTAAAACCAAGTCCAACCCAATATTCAACCAAAAAGGCATGTAAAACCAAGACAAACCCAATATTCGCATTAAAATGCATAGATTTGATAAAATCTTCGCATGAAAATGCCAAGATTTTGCCAAATCTTCGCATGAAAATGCCAAGATTTTGCCAAATCTTCGCACAATCATGCGAGGATCGGGTAAAATCTTGGCATTTTCATGCCAAGATTTTGCCAAATCTAAGCAATTTCATGCCAAGATTTGGCAAAATCTTGGCATGAAAATGCCAAGTTTTTACCAAATCCTCGCATGATTGTGCGAAGATTTGGCAAAATCTTGGCAATTTCATGCCAAGATTTGGCAAAATCTTGGCAATTTCATGCCAAGATTTGTCATCTTCCACGCGTGTTCTTGCGTGGAAGTGTACATTTGAAGGCACGAAAACGCAAATATTTGTTCTGTGCATAAAAAAAACTAATTTTTACCTCAGCTACACTCTCCATGTGATCAGTAAGAAGCTCCTCCTCCTCCGAAAGGAAATCATCAGCGTTGCAACTCCAATTGTCATTATAGTCGCTTAAATCCATGCTCGGAGTAATTGGGTTTAACTTTTGATAATTAATGTTTATTAAATGTTGGGTGGAAGTTTGCAAAATTTAAAGTTTGTGTTTTTTTTTTTGAATTTTGTAGAGAGAAGTGGGAGGAAAGAAAGGAGGAAAAGAAGAGAGAATGAGTTGGTGGAAAAATTATTGTTTTTATATGCGGGGGCAATTTGGTAATTTCACATTTGCAGAAATATTTTGGATATGGGGTCTCACTATAAAGAAACTAGGTCTCATTTTAGCCTAGCCCTTCCCATTTTTTAGTGGGCAAGGCTAAAATGAGACTTCATTTGGCTATAATGAGACCCCTCTATAATGAGACCCCATTTGGCTATAATGAGACCCCATTTGGCTATAATGAGACCCGAAAAAAGACACATTTACCCCTGATATAAAAGCCATATTTTCAGCCCATTTTCTCTCTTCTCTCTCTACTCTCTCTCAAACTCACCAAAAATCTCGAAATCAAAACAGCAAGTTTTATCAAATCCAACATCAGAAACATCTTAAGGTACGAATCCTTTACATATCCATGTAATTTTTATGCATTTTAGTTTAGTATTTTTAGTGATTTTTAGAGTTTAGTGTTCTTGATAAAAAGTCGGATTTTCATGTATATTTAGTTGTTTTTTTCGAAAAAAAACTTCAGATTCGTGTTAGTCGATTCAGTAGGATTGTTTTGGTACCATGCATGATGGATTTGGGTTGGATTTCCGGGATTTGGATTGGATTTTGGGAATTAGGGTTGCAGGTTCTGGAATTCGCGATTTGCGAACTGGGCCTTCGCAACCCGTGCAAAATTGCGAACGACCCGTTCGCAATTTTGCATGGGCTGCGAAGGCCCAGTTCGCAATTTTGCCTAATTCAGAATCTGAGACTTTATGAAATTGCGAATTGGGGATTCGCAATTTCACCAAATTGCGAATTCCGAGTTCGCAATTTTGGTGAAATTGCAAGGCCCCAATTCGCAATTTCACAGTTTATATATTTTTTGTAAATTTTTTTTTTTTGCCAAATAGTTTCTATCCCAAATTTATTAATAATTTATATGTTGTATTTCAGCATGCCTCGCAAACAGCAGCACACACCTGTTCGACATTAAGGAGGCTCGAGCGATGATGGAGAGCACTCTGAGCTTGTGTCACGGTCACGGTCCGTTAGGCGTAGGCCTAGCGCTTCCACTCCGGCCCCTGTTCTATCCCAGGGGTTTGGGACATTCGACCTGTTATTTCGGAGGGTGAACCCCCACGTACCTGGTCTATATCCAGAGTATGCACAGCACGAGGCTTACCACGTCTTTGCTGGAGAGGTAAGTAATGACGTCTTTTAAAGTACGTTTATATGTTCTTTTGTATTATTTCTAAGTTGTTTATGTCTTATGTAGGCTCGTCGGCACTCACGGCCCTACGCTATGTACGGTACCCACCGTGCGTGGGGTCTTGTTGGGCAGCACAGGGTAAGAGAGCAGGTTATGATGACTTGTTTCAGCCCACTGGTAGATGTGTTGGAGCCTTGGAATACCAACGTTATGATGACTTGTTCTCTATCTGCTTTGCATGTTCCAGAGCCCCCTAGTGCGATGACATATCAGGCACGACTGTATCAGCTTTCCGATCGTGTTACTTGAAGAGTTAAAAGATGGTCCGAGGGTGATTTTGCTATGTGAGGATTTGTTGATAGAGGATTTGGGAATAGAGGAATACTCGAGTATTAAATCTAAAGAGAGAAAGTGCTAAAGTAGTAGAGAGAGAAAGTTGTACTATTCATCTCGAAATTTGTGAAGCGTGTGTGGTCCTTTTATAGTACAATTGTGGACCCCACACGCTTTAATTCGGGTTAAATACATCTTTTGGTCCCTGCTCTAAGTTTCTTTCCTATTTTGGCTACATCTTTACAGTTAACGCACTTCGGCCCTTATACATTTATTTTTATGCATTTTGGCCCTTATACATTTATTTCTATGCATTTTGGCCCTTATACATTTATTTCTATGCATTTTGGCCCTTATACATTTATTCTCCTCATCAGTAGCCCCCCAGTCTTAGTAAAAAATTATTTTGCTAAGACTGAATAATTCTTCTGATCGGCCAAAATCTCTTCGAACTTCACAGGTTCCTCAGGCATAAAAGTTGCTTCTTCGAAAGATTGTTCCTTCGAACTTCATAAGTCCCTCAGGCATAAAAGTTGCTTCTTCGAAAGATTGTTCCTTCGAACTTCATAAGTCCCTCAGGCATAAAAGTTGCTTCTTCGAAAGATTGTTCCTTCGAACTTCATAAGTCCCTCAGGCATAAAAGTGAATTACTTAAAAGTCTCCTCGAATATCTACCAAGACCCCTTCGAGTTTCTGCTGTACCAAGTAGCCCCCCAATCCTTGCAACATTTTAAGCAAAATGTTCGTCGGACAATTATATACTTAGGCGAAAAATGGTGCTAGGATTGATGATGTCACTGCACAGATACCAATGTCAGCATACGTTTGAAGAAACGGTACCTATTCTTTTGTCAGAAAACCCTTCCGCTTCCCATGACAACCTCTGACACAAGACTCTTCATCTTCTACTTTAGCTAGGTTGTCATACATTGCTCACCTATAAGGACCATCATACCCCTAGGCAAACAACATAAAAATGTCCCCGGGCTCCTTTCACCAAAGAAGCCCATTAATCTTCTATAAATACCAACCTCTTTCTTCATTAATGTAACTTCTGTTCAATCATTTCTAGAGAGATAAATCTGGCGCATAAAGCTCGTCGAATTCCTGATTGGCTGTTGATTAGTAAACGGTTCGAGGAGAGAGTTGCCGCTGGTGAAGACGTAAGGCCTCATCCCCCGCCATTGACTACAACATTCTTCGGTCCTTGGCCTCCTTTGAACAATTCGACCGCCATTATACCTCGTGAAGTAGCTCGTCAAAGCTTACTCAGCGAAAACAACCCTCCTAAAGAAATGGGCAAAGAGAGGTCACACAAACATTCATCAGGTTCAAAGAGGAAGAAATCCCATAGAGATAGAAAAGGTTCGCACGATCGAAAACGCGCCAAGGAAGCTCCCCTAACCATTCGAGAACCAGCTGCCACAACCAATATTGAACATCCGCTCAGAAGATCTTCAAGCCCTCGACAAACTTCGAGGAGTCCTCCTCGAAAAGCAGCTAGTCCTCGACGAAACCCAAACCGAAGTGACTCTGCTAGCCCTTCTCGAAGGCAAAATCAACAACAGACGTCAGGAATTTCTCCTCAAAATCAAAATCAACAGCAGAACTCTGGAAGTCCTCCTCGACATCCAGACCGTTACCATGATGCTACCAGTCCTATTCAAAGACTCGGAACAGATGTTTCTAGTCTGCCCTCCACGCCATCCATGACCATTCATGGTACTCAGTTTTCTCCCTCAAGGACCCTTATCACCGACGAAGACATGCGTGTCTTACATGAGCAGACTTTAGACCCCCAAATTACTAGGCCTGTTGAAAAGTCCATCAGACATAAATCGTCCACTGTTCTTCCCTCAGGCCCTTCGAACGGTGCAACATCCTCTTCGACACTGTCCGAGGAGCAAGCTCGTCGGATAGTTCCCAAATTAAAAGGAGACATAGTGCTTCCCTTGGAATTGGATAATATTGCCGGCAATAATATTAGAGGCATCGAGAATAAGCACATGGTAGCCCTTGCCAATATCAAGTACAAGTATTTTTCAAAGGCTGAAGAGACGATGCTTAGGGCTCGATGGGGCATTCCCACTTACATTGATATCAGATTTCCCTCCGAAGGAGAAACACCCTTATCTGTGAGGGATCACGAAGTGGTGGTCTACACAGAAATCATGAACTGGGGGCTAAGGTACCCCTTAGACCCCTTCTTCATCGAATATCTTTCGAAAATAGACCTCTGTCCCTCGCAAGTTGGGCCCAATATGTGGTTTACACTAATGGCGTGCATAATGGCCTCAAGGCTCTCAGGCCAAGAATTCTTACTGGAACAGATCATTGGTCTTGCTGGCCTTGCTCGAAACCCTTACTTCCCCTTCTACTCACTGACATTCAACCGGGGGCAAAAGGTGTTGAAGGATCTGCTGGAGGCAGATAAAAAGTGGAGGCAACAGTTCCTCTTTTTCTCTGGTTGCTGGGAGACCGGCTCCCAGGCCACTCCTTCGAATCCACACAAGCTCTCCTTGAAGTGGACCACGAAATGTAAGTATTTTTGAATCATTATATGCCCTCGAATTTAAAATTTGTCAGTCTACATGTTGCTAGGTTTATTACTCCTTCGAACTTCATAGGTGTCTTCGAATAATATATTCTTCTTAACTATTCTTATCTTTTGTTATTTGTTTCAGCCATGACCGGAGTATCCAAACCTTATACCGACTACGTCGAAGGGGCTACCACTGTTTTCACTAACCTTCGCCTGTGGGCAAAAGAAAAGTGGGACAATCGCTTTCGCCGTTGCTTTGTCGACGAGAACTTGGCCAGAAGTCGACTCTGGAGGCTTGATCCTCTAGATCGTATAAGTATGAGGGGCCTAATGACTCCGCCCTCTGAACGCGAAGTGTTAGAACGATGCAGCAAATCGGATGTGATAATCTATTTGCCCAAACGGTCTCGCTCGCAAAGTCACTTGGATGAACCTCCAGAAGATGAGGCTGTACAACCTCAACCAACAAATCCCAAACCAGTTGCTAAGGCTCAAAAACCACATTCGTCGAGGGACATAGGGGCCTCGAATTCTAGTAACCTTCGAACAACTGAAGCCCTGCGAACAGATGGAGCCCCTCGAACAAGTATTGTTATGTCAACAAATCCCACTCCGTTACCTCCTGCTACTATCCTTCCACCAAAGAAGGACAACAAGAAAAAGGACTTAAAGGGAAAGGGCATTCTTCTTGAGCCCATCGAAGAGCAATCTGAGGGAGGAGAAACTCCTGATAATAATGAAGGTACTAACTGCGACAGAGAAGTTCAAGATGGCGCAGTTGATGCTGAAAACAGGGGTGGCCTATCACCCAAGGAAACCTCCTACCAATATTTGCACTCTCCTCTGACTGAGGCGTCTCAACCAGCCTCCTTCGAAGGCAGTCCAAGGGTGGCCCCTATTCCTGCCCCTCGAACAAACCCCCCATTATTCGTTCATCCTGATGTGGCCTGTGGTAATTTTTCTGAGTTCGATTCTGCAGATCTAGGATCTCCGTCGAGCTCCTTCGAGGTCCCCTTAGACGATGAGTTTTCAATGAATCTGCGAAGGCTGCTGCACACGTCAGTTAATCGAGGAAAGAAGATGCGCCATCTCGAGAAGCGCAAAAATCACTATAAGTTTAAAGCATCAGTTGCTGCCGCTAAGCTCGAAGAAGCCAAGAAGGAGCATGCAGTTGTCGAAGGCCAAGCTGATGCCTTGTATGAACGTCTTTCTGCTGCTGAGCATTATATAACAGTAATAGAACATTGTTGCCAGGAAGAGAGGGACTTATACAAGAAAAAGACTGACACCCAAGAGCTGTTGATCTCTGAGTACAAGGCAGGGCATCGCAAGGCGTGCGATGCATTCGAGCAATGCAGTGAGGGTTTTAAAAAGGTAGTTGAAGAGCGCGACGAGTTGAAAAGAAAAATTAGAAGTTTCCCAGCAGAGATCGAAGAGGCAAAGGAAAAAGGGGCAGATGCTTATGCTGCCACATGTTCGAAGACTTTACAAGCTCGAGATGCTGCCACTCGAGCTGGCTTATTGACCCAAATATACACCGATCACCCTGACTATGAACTGGGTCCCTTCTGGAAGCTTGTCCCCCCAGAACTTCGTCCACCCCAAATAGTTGTCAGTGAGAGTGACGACTCAGAGAATGAAGGGAGTGATAATTCGAAGAACGCCGACTAAGCGAAAAGGTCATAGGTAGTTTTTTGTATGGCCTAAAAGGCCTTTGTTTTTTTTTTTTGTAATGGTTGGAAGCTGTCTGTGCTGTTTCAACAAGTACTTGAAATTTTAACTCATCAATGCATTGTTCTTCGAACTTATTATTGCACTAGCCCTTCGAACAATGAACACTTGGACAGAATTTTAACTCACGAATTCGTACGGCCTTCGACAGAATTTAATTTAGATAGATTTTAGCAGGTGTCATATTTATCATTAGGCCTTCGAATGCCAACTTACCTGGCCTTCGACAAATTTACACTTGGAAAGATTCAACAAGCTTTATACTTGCACTAAGGTCGTCGAACAATTATAACCCAGACATTTTTAGTGAGTTTTCTATATACCAGAAGGCCTTCGAATTTCAACCCACTTGGTCTTCGAAAAATTATTACTTAGGCATATTTACCAAGTTTTATATTGGCAACTAGGCCTTCGAACTCCAGCTTATGTGGCCTTCGAATTTAGTCCTTCGAACAAAAATTATTTGAATATATGAACTAGGCCTTCGAATTCCAACCTACGCGTCCTTCGGACAATATGTAGGGTCTTCGAGAAAAAAGAAAAACAGAAAATAATTATAAGGAAAAAACGTTCTCGATGCATTACTGGGGGTGGCTTCAAGGCACACCTCACAATGATCTAAAAGATTCTCCTCAAGTCCCAAATCATCAAGGCTCAACTTAATGTGACCCTAAGAATAGTTTGAAAGTCCCAAATCATCGTGGCACATCGTCATGTGACCCGAAGAATAGTTTGAAAGTCCCAAATCATCGTGGCACGTCTTATTGTGAATGTGGTTCAGAAAATAGGTCGAAGGACAACAATTCGAGGCACATGTTAAAGTGACTCAAAAAAAATAGTGTGAGGGACAATAATTCGAGGCACATTTTAATGTGACCCAAAAAATAGTGCGAGGGACAACAATTCGAGGCACATGTTAATGTTACCCAAAAAATAGTTAAAGGCAAAGAAACTTTGTATTAATGGGATCACCGGAACACCTCATTAAAACCTTCCTGTGCCTACCAGGGTAGGAAAGAGTGTGTCCTCACCAAAATTTTTCCCGAGGGATACATAGAAAGTGAAAAGTAATACAATGTTTGCTCCGAGCGCTGCTAATCGAGGTACAACTTTAAATGCTCAATATTCCAAGGTAAGCGGAGATATCGTCCATCTTTATCTTTCAACCGATAAGTACCTGGTTTAATCTTGTCGGTGACCTCATAGGGGCCTTCCCAATTAGGGCCTAGCTTCCCCAAACTCTTGTCCTTAGTGTGTAAGAAAATTTTCCGTAGGACCTTGTCTCCCACCTGAAAGTCCCTATGGTTGACTTTGGATGCGTATCGACTCCTCATAAGAGTTTGATAATGAAGGGAAGTCAGTTGCGCCCGCTGTCTCTTTTCCTCCACCAAGTCCAAAGCCAATATTTTATGCGCATCATTCGTGTCTGCATCATAAGCTGCTATTCGATGTGAAGGGAAGAGGATCTCCGAAGGAACCACGACATCCATTCCATAAACTAAGGCAAAAGGAGACACAGCGGTGGCTGTTCGTGGGGTCGTTCGATATGCCCATAGCACTTCCTGTAAATAGTCGGGCCATTTCCCCGCCTTTCCTTCTAAGTTCTTCCTCAGCCCGTCGAGGATGGTGCGATTGGTTACTTCCACCTGGCCATTTGCCTGAGGATGAAATGGCGCCGAGAAACATTGTCGTATTCCCCTTGACACACAAAAATTGTGAAATTCTTTGTTATCAAATTGTGGACCATTGTCCGTCGTAATCTGCAATGGCATACCAAAACGACAACAGATATTGGACAAAACAAATTTGATCACATCCTTTGCTTTCGTGCCTGCAAGTGGCTCAGCCTCTACCCACTTAGAAAAGTAATCAACGGCTACAATTATCGTCTGTCTGCCCCCAGAGGCCATAGGTAGAGGTCCAACCAAGTCGATGCCCCATCTGTCAAAAGGAACTGCCTCTAGGACACTTTCCATCAGTGCTCCTGGCTTGTGGATTATATTAGCGTACCACTGGCACGTGTCACAACGTTTGACCAAATCTTTTGCATCGGTCGAAATAGTTGGCCAGTAATAACCTGCCAAGAATACCCCGCGAATCAGAGCTTTATATCCACAATGAGCGGATCCTTCGCCGTCGTGCAACTCGGAAAGGATAATTTGTGACTCGGGTCCGTTCAAGCACCTCAGTAATGGCCGACTCAGAGATTTCTTATACAACGACCCATCCAACAAAATGTAACCGTGAGACTTGAATCTGATCTTTCTGGCTTCATATTTGTCGGCGGGCAAAATGTCATGAGCCAAAAAATCAATTATTACTGTTCTCCAATCAGGGGTAATCGCACAATTTTCCTCTGAGACCTTCATCACATGGTCCTTGGTGATAGAAATCGACGGGCATGTCTGGATCAAAACCCAAGGATAACCTTCGGTCCGTGAAGCAGAAGCAAGAGAATCTGGGACGACATTCATTTCCCGTCGGACATGCTCAAACGTGACGCCTTCGAATTTTGACGCCAAATCTTTCATCAGGTTCTAGTATTGTACCAGTGTTTCCTTCCTTGCCTCGGACTCCCCTGAAACCTGATTAATCACCAACTGAGAATCACTGACCAATTTTATCCGTCGAGCCCCGCATATCTGGGCTAAGCGTAGGCCGGCTAAAGCTGCTTCGTACTCAGCCTCATTATTAGTAGCTTTGAAACCGAAACGGATGGCTTGAAACATGGCAACCCCTTGCGGAGATATTAATTGGACACCTGCCCCGCAGCCTGAGATGTTCGACCCCCCATCCGTTCGTACTACCCATTCTTCCTCAGCAACTATATCAGATTCCTCCTGTTCGTCCCTGTCAGAGTGAAATTCGACCAGAAAATCCGCTAACACCTGTGCCTTTATCGCTGTGCGAGGTTCAAATGTTATGTCAAAATCTCCCAACTCAACGGACCACTTAGTCATTCTGCCCGAGACGTCTGGTCGCTGTAATAAACTTTTCAGGGGAAACGTCGTTCGGACCACTATTGGATGCGCTTGAAAATAAGGCCTCATCTTTCGTGCTGCTGTTACCAACGCCAAAGCCACCTTCTCCAAAGTAAGATACCGCTTTTCGGCATCCAACAAACTCTTGCTGACATAGTAAATTGGCCTTAGGAGAGTGTCAGCTTCTCGGAGGAGCACGGAACTGACCGCACGCGCGGATACCGCTATGTAAACAATCAACGTCTCCCCCATCAATGGTTTAGATAAAACTTCCGGAGAGGTTAGATACTCCTGAATTTGACGAAACGCCGTCGAACATTCTTCGGTCCAACAAAATTGCTTCGCATTCCGCAAAACTTTAAAGAATGGGGCACATTTGTCCGACGAACGTGAAATGAATCGATTGAGGGCAGCCAATCGCCCTGTCAGGATTTGTACCTCTTTGATGTTTCGAGGAGGGCTCATAGTGATCAACGCTCGTAATTGCTCCGGATCCGCCTCAATTCCTTTCTCACTGATCATGTAGCCAAGAAATTTACCCGACCGTACTCCAAAAATGCATTTTTCTGGATTGAGTTTCAGGTTAACCCTACGCAAGTTGTGGAATGTCTCTGTGAGATCGGCAAGATGGTCGTCGTCTTTCTCACTTTTTACCAACATGTCGTCGATATAAGCTTCCATATTCCTCCCAATCTGCTCCTCGAAGGTCTTATTAACCAGTCGCTGATAAGTTGCCCCTGCGTTTTTTAACCCGAATGGCATGACCTTGTAACAGTATAGACCTCGCCCGGTAATAAAAGAAGTACTTTCCTCATCGTTAGCAGCCAAGCGGATTTGATTGTATCCTGAGTAAGCATCCATGAAAGATAGCAACCGATTTCCGGAGGTCGAGTCTACTAACTGGTCAATGCGCGGGACAGGAAAAGGATCCTTAGGACAAGCACGGTTTAAATCTGTGAAGTCGATACACATTCTCCACTTGCCATTCTTCTTCCTTACCAACACCGGATTCGATGCCCATAGGGGATAATGCGACTCGCGAATATGACCAATACTTAAAAGTCGTTCGACCTCCAACAAGATCGCTGAGGCCTTTTCTTGGGAGACAGGCCTCCTTTTTTGAACTATTGGGCGGACATCCGACCGCAAGGCGAGCTGGTGACATATAACCTCCGTCGGCACCCCCGTGACATCCTGTGCACACCAAGCAAACATATCGAGCCTGTCAGATAAAAAATCAATTAACTTTCCTTTAAATTCGGGGGAGAGATGAACCCCTATTTTCAGAATTTTCCCAGCCATGAACTCGTGCGTCGTAGAGTCCTCCTCCGGGACCTGAAATCCGGCGGCCTCCCTCGGATCATCACAAGGAATGACCTCGGAGGGTGGCCCCTTTAATTGCTATGCTGAGTCAGAGGGTCCCCCTCGAACTCCCTTAGAAGACAAGGCGATTTGGTAGCATTCTCGTGCCATCTTCTGGCTACTTCTGACCGTGCCAATATTGTTCCCGATCACGTACTTTAGACATTGGTGCACCGTGGAGATGACGCCATGCATCCGTGATAACCAAGAGCGACCCAGGATAGCATTATATGAGGTAGGAGCGTCAACCACAATGAAAAGTACCTCCACCTCTTTTTTGAAGGGTCCACGACCCAATTCCACCATACATTGAAATTCTCCCACAACAACCGCTGTAGCACCAGTGAAACCTACTATCGTTCTGTCAGATCTTCGGATGACTGGTGGGTCAGAAATGCGGCGATAAGTATTCATAAACAAAATGTTCGCAGAGCTTCCTGTGTCAATAAGTATTTTCTGAATCTGATCCCCGGCAATGCCCGCCGCGATCACTACGGTGTCCTCATGAGGGCCTGCAACATTACGCATATCATCATCATCAAAACAAATAATAGGGGAAGGCGATCGATACATCTGTGCGGAGACTCCAGCTTCGATCTGGGTGGTCAAATTCACCATGTGCCTCTTGCGCGAGCTGTTCGAATTCCCTGCGATGGTGTCTCCGCCAAAGATTGCTAAGGACTCAAAAAATGCACACAGACTATCCACTTTCCCCCTTGGGATTTCTTCTTCGACCAAGTTCACATTGTTCCTCCCAGCTTTTGGGTCCAAATATTCTTGCTCGATGTCAAAATCGTCCACCCCTTCGGAAATTACCATGGTTGTGTCAGTATTCTTTGAGACAGCTTTTACCACGGCATTCTTCTGGGAGTGCTTTTTGACATACTCCAATAGCATCCCATTTTCGATGAGGGCTTGCACCTCTTTCTTCAGGGCTATACAATCTTTGGTGTCATGGCCCACATCTTCGTGATACTTGCAATATTTATTCACGCTTCTGTTCTCCCTCGGTGTTTGTATGGGGAAGGGTTTCCTAAACGTGACCGAGGATTTAGCTTTATCAAATATTGCAGCGACATTTTCCGTCAACTCCGCATAGTAGTCGGGCCGAGTCCATTTGTTCGACATGTACCTTCCCCCTTGATTGTGGTTTGATTGATTGCCATAATATTGCTGATTTGATTTTTGCCTTGGAGGATACTGACCCGTGCTTTTAGCCTGAATGGTCGTCCGAGGGCCCTGAGTGCTTGGCTCAATCCGTTGAAGCTGATTGTGGTCCAATTGCTCTCCGGATCCTTTCTCTGAGGCTTGGGTTTCTTCCACCAGGATTCTCTTCTCAACTTGATCCAGCAATGCTCCAAAAGTCATCGCTTGGCTTTCTGCCACCGTGTCTTTCAACAACCCGGGGAGCAATCCCATTCTGAACGCTGCAAGCGCCACCGAGTCCTTACAGTATTCCATATCTGTCTTGGTTTTGACAAAACGATTGGTGTAGTTTTTTAGGCTTTCCCCCACTTTTTGTCTACAGTATATTATGGTGTCCCCGTTGGCCCGAAACTTCTTGCTTCCCACGAAGTGTTGTCTGAAAATGTTCCAGAACATGTCAAAATTCTTGATAGACCCCTGAGGTAGCCTGTTGTACCACTTAGACGTCACTCCCTTAAAAGTTTGAGAGAATGCTCTGCACAGGAGTTTATCATCATCGTCGAAGTTTATCATGAAGTTCTTAAATTGTTCGATATGATTATCCGGATCTTGAGTCCCGTCGAATTTTTCAAGCTTCGAAATGTCAAAATGCTTCGGGAGATTCCCTACTAAGATCTCCGAAGACAGAGGAGAGGCTCTCCAATTGTGCCCTGTTCGATAAACATTGGACCTCAGATTATCATTGTTTGAGAAGTACAAGCCCTCCTCGGAGGGCAAAGTGTATTGTTGCTGCCATTCCGAATTCCGAGGACCTACATTATCCTTCCCTGGGCACTTCACCTGCTCATGAGAGCGATCATCTACTCGGTCGTGGCGACTCCTCTCCCGCGAGGATTTCCTCTCCGAACTCCTTCCCCTCCGGGCTCCATTTTGCCTCCGACCACGCTTTTTCTTCCTGTGGCATCTTCGAGGAGATGATTCGGAAGTGCTATATCGCGAATAGCCGCTCGAAGAAGCTGAGTCCGAACGGTACTTGTCTTTCCTCCTTGGAGATCGTCGCTCACGCCTCCGAGACCTGTCATCCCTTTTCTTGGGACGAGTTTCAACGTCCCGTTCCTCCCTTTGCTCGACGGGCTCTCTCCTTATCTCAGATCGAATGTTTCTTTGGGCGGCTTCTTTCTCCGCCTTCAACTTTTCGATTTCCAGCAACAGTTCATTCCTCTGAGCCAAAAGAGCGGAGTCATCAAAAGCATTTTCAACTCGGCGACCTCCTTCTCCTTCGGACTCCAAGTCGTTTCGAAAGTCATCCCCTTCCATGTTTTCCTCGCAGGGATCAACTAAATCGTCCCCCCGACCTTCCATGGTTCTCCTCGGAACAGGAATTATTTCTAGGGAGCGATGATCGTCGGAACGATTCTCGTTTCCCACAGACGGCGCCACTGAAGAGTTAAAAGATGGTCCGAGGGTGATTTTGCTATGTGAGGATTTGTTGATAGAGGATTTGGGAATAGAGGAATACTCGAGTATTAAATCTAGAGAGAGAAAGTGCTAAAGTAGTAGAGAGAGAAAGTTGTACTATTCATCTCGAAATTTGTGAAGCGTGTGTGGTCCTTTTATAGTACAATTGTGGACCCCACACGCTTTAATTCGGGTTAAATACATCTTTTGGTCCTTGCTCTAAGTTTCTTTCCTATTTTGGCTACATCTTTACAGTTAACGCACTTCGGCCCTTATACATTTATTTCTATGCATTTTGGTCCTTATACATTTATTTCTATGCATTTTGGCCCTTATACATTTATTTCTATGCATTTTGGCCCTTATACATTTATTCTCCTCATCATTACTGATGTTGATTCCAGAGCGGAGTCGATGAGTGTGGAGGACTTGCGTCGGGAGATACACGAGTGTCACCTTTTAGGGGTCCAGTACCGCCAGTTCGATTGAGTTTGAGTGCATTTGTATTATATGACTAGCAGGCCGGTTGTTTGATACTACATTATTTTTTTGCTTTGCTTTTGTTGTTGGTTTAGTTGACATGGTTGTATGGAATTGATTTTGGTTCTTTATTTGTCGCTTTTGTTCGGATAAGTTGATACTTCCTTATTTTTCAGCTTTAGTTTTGCTTAAGTTGTTCCTTTCGCTTATATGATGTGCATCTTAAAAACAACAACACTTAAACAATAACACCTACATTTCTCCCATAATATAAAATACATAAGGAAATTACACACATAGCCCAAAAGCATTTCGTGATTAAACATACATAAGCAACTAAATTAAAGCAAACGGTAGATAAACCAACCCTCAGTCAACATTGCAAACTTAGTTCTACGGAGTCGGATAGTTCATTCCATACCCATCTGAATCATTACTTCCTTCGGGAGTTGAATACGTTTGAACGGCGCTCGCTATTGCGTCTGCTATTTGTTGCTCTTTCGACTGTGTCACTAAAGACACCATCTCCGGCGTGATTGTACTTTGCGATCCCATGTCGAATACCTTTCGGAGGTTGGTTTGGACTTCCCAAGGAAGTGACTCGATTTGTAAAGTCACTGTTTTAAGGTAAGCTAACCTTTCGGACACTTCTTCGCGTGTTCGTGGTCGAGGCATCATACATCTCGGGCAGGAAGCCTCCCTACCGTGGTTGAAAAACATTCTGCACAAAACCGCATCGATGAAGCCAGGAACCTCCTCTTGTATCGTACCTCTCACGATGTCAAATGCGTTTAGGAGGCTTGCATCTTCGTCTACGTTCCAGCCCGAATCACACATTGTTATACCCTTAGTAACAACCGGCTCCTTAGGTTCCAAAACGTGACTTCTAGCGGGATCTAGGATTTGCATCATCCTATTTATAATGTGGTCTTGGATGTGTTGCCCGTAACCGCGGATGGTGCTACCTATTAAGGAGATTTTTCTAGTGAGCTCGTCTTCGGTATCAAACTCCTCATTAGGTTTGATCCTTAACGTACTCCAATAGACATCACACTCATCTTTTCTAACCGCCCTTCCTTCTTTATAAATCAAAGCTAATTCGCATGCACATGGTAAATTATGAGTTGTCCTAATAACACACCCACACACTCCGGGTGTGAACCATATTTTCATGGACTTTGCGAGATTTTCTTCTATTAGTTCTATGGCTTGAGATGAAAGCTCACATTTGACATCCTTGTAGATGGTTTTGTTAGGCCCCCTAGTTGAGTTTCTTGGACGATAGCTACTACGCTCGAATGACTCGAAAATGTTAGAGTGTTGAGCGGATAGGTGCGCATGAACATGTTTCCAAAATTGTTCGAACGTGCATAGACTACTACCAATTGCCCGCTTGAGGCTAGAGTGAGCACTCTCCGCCCTACAACATGAGATAAAATACATTAGATTTCTAACACTTTATATTTTAAAAAAATGAGTGGAGAAGGAAATATAACTCACCGGTTGCTAGTTTGGTTGCCAAAATGTTTAAATTTGTTCGTGTGAATGTTGAGGAATTTGTGTCCATATTCGTCAATCCATTGCTTCATAACGTAGTCGAGAGCCAATGGACAAAATGCGAAAGTGTGGTGCATATCGGCAAGGTTTTTGTTATAGTCTTCGAGCGTGGCCGAATAGGCTACCCTTTGGTAATATTCCCCGAACTCATCGGCCATTTCCACATTCGGTAAAACTTTTCTAGCGTAAGAGGTGACGTTCTTACCAATATGCCAAGTGCATAACATATGAGTTGCGTCCGGAAATATATCGTCTATAGCATTCATTAAAGCCAACTCCCTATCGGTGATAATGATGTTAGGAAATGGGCACTTGTTGTTCGTCAACACCATCTTTAGAATACTCAACCCCCAAGTGTAGTTCTCTTGTTTCTCGGAACTCAAAAAAACAAAAGCAACACAAAAGGTCTTCTTCGTCGAAGTTTGGCCCACTATTTCAAGTAAAGGCATCTTATATCTTGTAGTCTTGTACGTGCTGTCCATTATAAGAACTTGAGGAAACGTGCGCATAAAATCGATGCTTTTAGGGTGTGCAAAAAACAACTCGAGGATCTCGTCCGTTGCTTCACAACTTCGCTCCCAAACATAGTACTCGTGTTCTTTTAACTTAGTAAACAAGTATTGCATTTGGGTCTTGCCCGCTTTATCAACCAAATCATGTTTTTTCCGCATGTTGTATATCGTGCGCATGCCTGATACATTTTGCGGGTCTTTAATCTTCAACCCGCGATATATCTCTCTCGGTCGAGAACCGACTTCCGTTTGACTACGAACGAACAATTGTTCTTCGACTTTTAGTCTAGCGGCCCGAGAGTGACCGTCCAAGTGCAAAAATGGATCGTGGTTGTGTTTCCCGTTTAGCACAACCACTTTCCAATAACCCGGTAGCTCTGAGACCGGACTCCCTCTTAAGTAGAACGGACACCCACATTTTTTCGATGAACATTCTCGGCGCTTCTTAACATACCCCGGTTTGGGGTTAGGTTTGTAAACCCCGTGCCTCTCGCACCTAAAATACATCCTAGGAGTTTTCATGCTTTTTGTACCGTCGTCGTTTTTACTCCGGACCAAAATGAATCTTAGCTTTATGCTTTCGGACTCGACCCAATCAACCAAATCGGTTTTGGTGTAATAAGTGTCCGTACTAAACACTTTCGTGTAATCGGCCATCGAACATGGCGGTGGACCGGGTTCCTACATAGTTCATTCATGCAATTTTATGAGAACATATATATACCTACATGATCATATAAATTCCAAAACAGGTCGTTTTTGCGAATTCCAAATTCGGAAATTCAGCAACATTGCGAATTTCGGACTCGAAAATTCAGCCTAATTGCGAACAGCCCGTTCGTGGGTTTGGTTTTTTCGCGAACGGGCCGTTCGTGCATCCGGTTTTTTTGCGAACGGCCCGTTCGTCCATCTGGGGATTTCGCGAACGGGCAGTTCGCAATTTGGCACGAACTGCGAATCCCCAGTTCGCAGTTCATCACTTTTATAGCGGTACCACCGCTATATTCGCACTGACTCGAAAAATTTCGGAAAATACCTCGTTTTGGGTTTCTAAATGGTCCGTCAACGGCTCTTCTTCCTCCGATGCGAAATCATCAAGGTTGCAGCTGAATCCTTCACTCCAATCACTCAAATCCATGATTTTTAGAGATTTTAGGTAGTTTTAGAGAGAGAAAGCTCTAGAGAGTGGTTGGAGAAAATTTGGTTTTTGGTTCAAAATTGTGACTTATAAGTGAAGGGCAAAATCGACATTTCACATTGAAGAAAAAAAATTTCTGAAATTGGGGTCTCATTATAGCCAAATGGGGTCCCATTATAGCCTTGCCCTTTTTTAGTTAGTGTTTTTTCCTCAAATTATATTTTTACTCCATTTTCGTAGTCTCTTTTTCTTTGTTAAATTTTATTTCGATTACTAGTTACGGTTGAACTTGAATTTTATATGACGTTAGAACGGTTGAAATTTTGTCTTTCTTTCTTTTATTACAAATTATTTTATTAAAATATTAATAAATTATTGTAAAAAGTTGTTCACAAATATACCGGGAATAAAAATATGTAAATACAAATTTTATATTTATCTCGCATAAAATGACAACAATAAGAAGACAACATCAAAAATATATAGTACAATTGTTTATAACAGAGCTTTCTAAAATATATAGCTTAATTATAGAATAACCGACATATAATAATCAGAGATAGTGGTACACTAGCAAAACAATAAGTTTTTTGTTGTTATTCAACCCATAAGTTGGAACCGGCCCGAAACTGAAAGAAAAAATATGTAAAAAAATAGCAAAAAGTAGTAGCAAGTTAGTGATGTTTTAGCAAGGCCAATAAATATTTTTGTCAAGAAATTTGTAATGGACATCAGGGAATGTAATGTGATAACGCATAACGCAACAAAAAAAAGCTTGAAAAAATCTCAGAGTTTTTTTCATACAAAATATGGTAGACCGCTGCATAGAAAGCAACGCGCCAAAAATGACCAAGACCGGTGGAGGAGAAGGTTCACGCACTAGCGGTCTGTAACCACGAGGTTTAATCAAATTTCAAGTTAGGAGCTTTAGCTTTCTTGAGCAATCATCACGTAGTTGAGGAAAAAACAATCAACCAAAATGTGGTTGGTGGAGTCAGTAGAGTTGAAGCAGCCCTCATTGACGTACTTCCTTCTGATAAAGCACTTGGAGAGCTAGAAAAGGTTACATCAATGAGGAGACAACAATTTCAAACCTCTCCATATCAATACTACTATATAAGAAATTAATGTTTTATTTGTAAGGTGGGTGAAAGTTCGATAGAATAGTAGCAACAAAACAACTATCGCAATTATAATTCGTTACACAAAAATAATACAACTATTCTTCACATTATTTTCCAAAGTTATTTCTCTATTTTTACTATTGATTCTCATTTATTAAATTTATTCAAGCATTAGAAGTTTAAGTGATTTTTACCTCGTCATTTTACTTATGTTGTCGGGAAATGAACACATTTATATATCTCAATCAGATATTAAGATGCTAGGAGATGGATCCAATATTGGGGCCATCGTTTCGTTAGAGGTCGTACCATCATACCATAATATAGTCTCTCATAACACATCACAAGGAGACGGAGATGGTGGAATACAATATGCTTCATTCAAGACCCTCATTCAGAAGTTCATCTTGGTTAACATGATTACTTAACTTCAAGAGAACACCACCGCACTGTCATTAAAGTATGAAATACATAGTGGCAGACAAAATATGGGACATAAGGGAATACCCATGGGTAATTTATAAAGAACGAACAAAAGACCCACAGGTTGGCCCGAGTAGGAATTCATCACTCATCTAACGATTTTATCCCCCTCGTTGTTAACTGCCCCTAAGACCAATAATTAAAATTTGGTGCAATAGGGAAGTTGGAGGAAGCTTGCTTAAAAGACAGGTTCGACCTCGTAGTAAGCATCAGGACAAATTCGAGTGAAGACATGAATGCATACCCAATTCACTTACCGCGTGAGAAGACAAATAGTCATCAAAATATTTATTTAAAGGAGAAGTGGTGTGGGTATGTAAAACAAGGTCTAAAAGATCATACTTATAATTAATAGATTCAAATCTGGAGGGGTAGTTAACCTCTGATGAGACGTGCTCTTAACAACGACCGAGGTAAGGGTATGGAATGGGACAATATATGTTGATCAGAAAGAATTATTATACTTATTCCTCTTCCCCATTAAATACCGATTCACCTTCGATATCACCACTTTATATGTGCATAAACCAAATGAAGAATATCATCATACCCACGGGAAATAATGTATTAGCTATTTTAGTGGGATCGGAAGACAAACTTAACCTCCTTACCGGAGACCGGAAACCTTCATCATTTCAGTTCTACGACCTAGAAAAATGAAGAAAGTAAAAATCTAGAACTATCATATAAGGCCGGAGCACAACTTACGAAAGCCACTGGCACAAGAATGATGGCAACTCAATGGATGGACATGTAGGGAATGTTGAAAGAATATGTATTGTATAACTAATCACATAGAATATACTCCTAATTTAAATATAGGGTAACCAATATTGTAAAATACTACATAGCGTTTAAGCTAAATATGGGCCCAACACCACTGGTCTTCATATAATACCTATCTTGAATGAAAAATATGAAAAAATGCAGGGGTTTTCTGTCATACCACTTGGGGGAAACTCGAGAGAAAGATCTACATAAAATAAAAATTTATTCTTTAGAGGATTTCTTAGGGTGTGAATATTAGTACCAAAATGAAGCTCCTCACTGTGGTCGACCTAAGATCATAAAAATATCAATCGCGAGGAAGCCGACACTTAGAATGGGTACGAAGGAGAATATACCTCTCGAAACGCAAAAACAGTGGTATTTTCCATAAAATCTCCAGTGTTCAAACTCTCATAGCAGCGTTTCCACCCGGATAAGCATACCAACCTTCTGTTATTAACTGTGTCAGATGACTTCCTTTACGATCAAAGTAAAAAGACTGACCATCTACCATATTCATGAAAGATTTCCCCGTGCCCAACAACACAAAATAACAATAAATAATGTGAATATTATTGAGACCACATGCCTACCATAAACGAATATCAATTTCTAAAAATGGAGATTCAAAGGCTGATCAAGAGATAGCATCTAAGGGAGTTCTCCAAGAAACCTAACGGACACTAGCAAGAGTGATCACACATCACTTGAAACGTACCTTGAGGCTTTTAACCCGAGGTAAGCAAGTAGAAGATGAGATGGACCGACTTGAGATTCGTCCTGATGGAGAATAATATAGAGGTATAAAGCCTGAAACCTAAATTTTAACTCTTTATAGAGGCACCGCGTATACGAGTTACACGTATAGCTTCCATAAGTGCTACATCCGGGAGTTGACTTCGTTCATTAACATGCCAAGGTTTAACCTGATTAAAGCATGTACACCTAGGGCCTCAACTCTCGAATATTCTTAAGAGACAATGACCTCGAGGACGTTGTCTATCCGTACGAAGATGCCCTATTGATCATGGTCGGCATTACAAGGGTCAAGCTTAACAAATTTGGATGGACACGGGAGTAATGGAAAACATGTTATTAAGCTCAACAACGAAACAACTCCCGTTTGAGACCGCCATACACCCAACATTCCATTCTTGATAGGCTTCAATGGTCAATCCATCATGCCTCTGAGAACGATATCGTTAAAAGTATTAATTGGAAATGGTAAATATGCCAAGCTTGAGGTTACAAATTTTTTCGTGCTAAACACTTAAACCATGTACAACCTGATTCTTGGAAGGCCATGGCTTCATGACTTCAAAATTGTGTCTTTTACTTATCACGATTTTTTGAACCATGTGGTCGGCAGTGAAGTATGCATGCATGGAAACCAAATGACGGTGCAAGAATGACTAATTGAAGCCCTCAAGAAATAAACCCAAGAATGATCAGCATGAAGCACCAACCGGGAAGGGGCAAGCCTCTGTGGAATTTGAAATGAGACCATTTAACCCTTAATTTTCCGTTTTATTATTTTCTAACTCCTCTGGATAATTATTATGCCCAATTTATTTTGTTCAATGAAAGAACATATTTTATTTGAAATTTTCACAACTAAGCATTCGCAATGTCACATGAATTAACATGTCTTCTTGACCATAAGAGAAAGAAATACCCTATTTTATACAATCGCGCCCAGCCTGTTGTTTGTCCAATATTTGGTGTAAGCTAGACCGATAACTTGCATGATAATGAAATCAGCAAACCGGTAAAGCATGGGCAAGATTACACAAAATAGGAAGTAATAAACAAGGAATCCCTCTGCTCAAACTTTCATAAGATATAAATTGGAAATTTGGTAAAGCATAGGAAAACTTACACACACAAAATAAGATAAAGCAAGTGACAAAATAAATTCAAAATTTTGTTCAAACTACATGAGACTGTCCAGGATGCCCTCACTCTTGCTAGTAAGTATGGGGTATATACATGTCAAGAGGCTAGCTTACTCAGCAAGTCATGAGTAACTACAAAAAATAAGCAAAGGTATGGCAGGCATTTCAATATTATACTTCTTAACAGGAGATTGGTTAGAATTGTTCGATTGAACAGGAAAAAATGCTTATATTACAATGAAAAAGGGCTACACATTCCCCCCTCCCCTCCCCCAAATAAAGAAAATCAAAGGGAAATTATGTCCACATTACAACCTAAAATAGCCACATATGCCCCCGAAGTTTAAGCATCACAAAAACTTCAATTGCTAAGATTGAGGATAAAATATGAGAAATGGGAACATGTCAATGATATGCAACTACAAGGCGTCAAAAAGTTAAAAATAAAATTCATTCAAGCATTTACATAACTTGGGTAAAACAACAAAATAATCACATGCAAATAAATCATAAAAAGGCCATTACAGATATCTCAGTTTAAGTAAGGTCATTTGATTCAAAAGTCATATAGACAAAAAATAAAGAGGATTCCAACTCGACTCAAACATCAACTTAACCTTACTCACCTTTAAAGCAGATTCAGATCAGATCGCTCCTCCTCAGCCTTAGCTTGGGTTTTTTTAGTAATATCAAGCTCGATAAAGATTAAAAAGGTTTTTCAAATTAAAGGGAGCTCATAAGCTTCAATCAGAAGCCTCTTGTTAGCCCTACCTCAGCCTCGTTCGACCTTAACTCGACATTAGCTTGACCTTAGCTCAATATTGACTCACTCTCATTAAGAAAGCAATATTTTAGCACAAAATGCAAAATTAACTTTCGAATTAAGAGGAGCCCACTAAAGAACCTCTCACCTGGTAAAGACCATACATAACACAACCTCCACTTAAAGATCGAGGGCTACTAAAATACAAAACTATGAGATATCAAGACCAGAGCACTCCAATCACTTGGAAGCAAACAAATGAGTGAGGGAGTTACTAATAAGGCATGAAATATCATCTAAATAGAGAACGGATAAAGTTAAGTATTTAAAACTTGAGCCTTGTATGATTCATTTAAACAAGAATGATCTCAATTTATCCAAATAGCCAAACGCAATCCAACTTAGCTTTAAGTTTAAGTTATTGATTTACCACGGTTGGGTGCCATAGTATGACCGGAAGCTTGTCCATAAAGCCAAACAAACATACCCATATGCCATGCATCATAGCATGACTAGCTAGTATGGCGAAGCTAGCCTTGAGACCTGGCCAAGCTTGCCTCAAACTCTGTTAAATCTTGTCTCGTAAATAAATTTAAGTAAACTAGTCAAACAAAATACCAAATTACTTTACTATATGACGTCGCACAACTAGAAAAAACTTTGTCAAAATGCCAAATACGAGTCTAAAATGCACGGCCTTGGTGCATAACATGTCTAAGAGTGCTGGTCGTACAAATTTAAGCGACCAACGTGGGCCAACTTGGCTAAGGCCAAAGCAACCAGCTTGGTTAAGGCTAAAGCGGCCAACTTGGAAACTTGGCCTTAGGCGACCACCCCAAATGCATGGTCTTAAGTGGTCAGCTTGGTCGCTCAGCCTTGAGCAACCATTCTATTGAAATTTAGCCAATTTGTCCAAGCCTCATATGGCTCATTGGTGTGCTTCGAAAGGAATTATTCACAGGCCCACACGTTAAGTAAAACACGGGCACACGTGCAGAATCCTCAAAATCATTAGTTGATTAACACTTAGCCTCTATCAATCTATATTCTCTAAACATCACTGAAGTGTATGAAAAATGTATCTGATAACATACAGAATTCGTATTTGATATTATACGATAAAGAAACCCATAATGATATGCGTTGCACGTAGAGGGAAAGAAAAGGTTGCGCTAATGGGGAGGGAACAACTTTAGGCCTCTCAAAATCAAGACCACTATATAAGAAGTTAATGTTTCATTTATAAAGTGGGTGAAATTTAAATAGAATAATAGCAACAAAAAAATATAACATTGTAATCCATTAAATAATACAAGTGTTCTTCACATTATTCTTCAAACTTGTTTCTCTAGAATTTATTCAAGTATTAAAAGTTTATGGTGATTTTTATCCCACCAACTTCCATTACTATTTTTATAATATATTTTATTTTATTTTATGAAATAACCAATTCAAAATTCATTTACTACATAAATCAGAATCCGTTGATAGTCAAAGGTTTTCCCTTATCGACCAAAGTTTGGAAGGACTACGACTTTGTTATCAATAATGAATGGTTATCTATTTCTAATCATCGCCACAACGAGTCTCTCTAGATTTTAAGCATACATGAGGATTACTTGACCTTGTGTGGATTTATTTTATATGTTTATGTTCATTGTTAGTAACTCGATGTACCTTTTATGCTGATAAATCCGTGAAAGTAATGTAGGACTCGAAAGTGTATCTACAAGATATCTTATTGAGCCTCAAAACTCTTTGTTGCAAGAGCTTCATCATTTAAGATCCACAACATCACTATTTCAACATCTTACATGTTGCACATTATTGATTAAAAATAAAAATTAAATTAATATAAAAGTAATATAAAATCAAGTATAAATACCATTTGATCAGTCTCACTGAAATATATTTAACATTACTTGATGTTGTGTGACAGTACATAAAATAATACTAATAAAACATTGTTTATTCTCTATCGTGTACTTTTTAAAAAGTTTTTAAAAATACAAAAAGTAATAAAGAAAAACAACTCGGACCTTTTCCAAGATAAAAGACTATTTAAATGTAAGCAATCAGTAAATATGTATCTACATACATCCAACATTAAACTTAATAAATCAAAACTTATATTTTGGTAAAAGTTTTTTTAATAAGAATAGTATGTCGATCTTAAATATATGTTTCAAACTAAACAAGTGAAAACATACTTCAAATATTTTTACACAATATGCAAAGTAAACAAATGAGTACATATATACAACAAAAATTTTGGATATAATTAAAAAGCATCAGACGTACACAAAATTTTCCTCCACCATAAGACTTTAGTAGTTTGGGTATATGGAATTAAAACAAGTAATAGAGTCCTTAATTTTAGGCAACAAAACCTCTTATACTTTATATCTATATAGTAAAATAACATTTTCTTCTTTAATTAGCACATCCGGTTGGAAGAACTTTTTATTCTTGTCCCAACAACAAGGGAGGCATATCAGTTTTCGAACGTCAATATCAGTTTTTCCAACGTTAATATCTTTAGTAGGATTCTTAGGTAGAAAAAATATATTTTTTTCTTATAAGAAGGCGTAAGTAAAATAAATTATCCACACTATCAATTTATTTAGGAATATTAGTCTCAATGTTTTCACTATCTCCCACTGTCGGAAATGAACTGTGACCTTATTCAACTACATTCTCTAATTCACCAGAATAATTATCATCCCTCGTTATTGTAGAAAATAAAATTATGTTAACGGACCATTGTTTGGATGTCACCAACTCCCAAAGTACCCTTGATCTACGTCTAACATGTCTTTATAAATGAGCACAATAATATTAGCTTTCATTTATTTTGCATGGTCTATAAATTTTCTAAAGTCTAACTCTTAATTTCCTTTAAACGAGCTTCATGTTCAACCAATTTATCCTAAAGAAGGGTGGTAGTGGCTTCTAGTGTATATTATTCACACATGTTTATAGATAGAGAGCAATCCTTCCAGCTCAGTTATTCTGCTTTGGTAACCAACTAACGGGAATTTGTACCCTTCCAGTTTAGTGAGCCATTTATCCATCTGTAGTAGTCGAGACTTTATATATATTTCGTATTTTCTTAGAGGAAAACCATTGCTCTAACCAAGCCTCAAAGTCCTCATATATTGTTTTTTTCTAAATTTATTTCTCTTTGGATACCCTTGCTTTGGCTTGCCTCTGATTCTTAAAGGGCTCGATCTTCACAACAAGAAAAAACAAAATTCAGGTATTTATAATCTCTTATTTTTTTACCTCCGCCAAACTATCAAAGGCATTAAATATAGTATACAATAAAAAATTTGGCTTATAGTATATAAATTATAGAACATTGAGATTAAAACGTTTAAATAAATTATTTAGTTCAATATGCAACTCAACTTTGTGAGCCGCAAACTCGATAATAAGGCGCTACAACCCCGTAATACAGTCACGAATTGATATCGTCGTACATGATAAAACTTTCTCTAACTTGATATGTATTGTTGGATTAATATGTATCTAAGGTGGATTATTATTTAAGACGGGTTCATGAGGCACGACGTCTACTAAAGAATAAAGAGATTATTCTGAATGATCTTTTCCCTTATGCTCACAATCGTTGTGGAGAATTAATAATTATCTTCCTTCATATTAATAACAAAAGTGAAATAAGGAAAAATTCCATCTTCCATAGGATAACAAACGACCCTTTGAAAATATCATATATATTCATAGACACTGCATGTTATGAGGGTGATCATAAGTTCATACGAACTTTGAACCACCAATATGGTCCTCTTTATTTTAGTTTTCCTACATGAATTATATCATACCTAAAACATTTCTTCAATTTATCCAGAAGACCATACCTTTGGACAGCTATAACATTATCCGATACTTCAATTTAGCAAAATAATATGCATCATTTTTCTCAATCGTTTAGGATATATTTATGGTATCAAAATCATCGATTGTTTTACTATTATCTTTTCGTTCAACCATAATTGATTCCGGGGTTTTCCTTCATTTTTGAAAAATAAACCATTATAATGAGTCAGACGACTAAAAGTCTTCTTTTATGCAGGGAAGCCTTTTTTCCACCGAATGGGGAGAAACAACCTCATAGGTGGTAATTTAAATGTTGTTATTTTTTTGCTAACTGGATTCACAACAAATGCAAGCATGATTGCGCCAATACCCCATGAAGATAAATCTTATATGATATGTTGCGATATGATTTCCTTCAAACGTAATCGATAATCTCGACTAAATAATGGAGCTTTTGTATCAAAAAAAATATATACTATTTTTTTGGAATCAAAATCGATTATTCAAAGATATTTGACTCTAGTGCAGTGGTCGATCCATCGATAATAAACATTTGATAGTTCCAAAAAAATAAGATCTGTTGCATCACAAGCAGAACCAAATACATTAGGGAAAACTTGAAATATGAAAATATAAATGAACTAGCAGAGTTGGTTACCATATAAACCGAGATAGCGTTGTACTAATAATTGATGGGTGCATTACCAATTCTATCACAGTTTGAGAAACCATCACCCTAATAGACATGCCAACCAATCTTTTACAATTCGATCTCTCAAAATCTTACCGAAATTTCATTGTAGACTATTACTTGAAAATTGAATAAAAAAGAAACATGCTCTTTTAGTCGCTAGTTTACCCTACAACATTTACCTTCTGTATATGCAATCGATATATGCATTAGTTATCTTATCCCTCAACTATATTTTTTTTCACTTTCAACGGCTCGGCGTACTATCAAATTACACACATAAGTTCAGCATAAAGACACAATATTTATACGTCATTTAAAAAAAATTACTAATAATACTCATTCTTATGTCCCTTTTAAGTAATAAGAGGGGTTATCCATCTCTGAAAAAAATACAAAAAACACTGTTTTCACTTTGGTATAACATATTAGTTACATCAACAACCCACTATTTACTCATATACTGTTTCGGTTAAACAAAGTTCTTTTTTGTGGGAGGTTTTGGCTGGTGAAGGTTTTAAAAATATATGAATAATGGTAGTATCAAACCAAACTGTATGAGTTATGAAAGTTCGGTTAAAAGTAATTGGGCCACATCGAGAACACGAGCAATAAACCCCGGAAGCTCATGTATTTACACCAAACAATTCAAAATTTAAAAGCTCAACAGTATCAATTCAAACCAGAATCTTTAATTGTGACAAAGGAAAAATGTACTTCGTACAATAACAAGATTTAAACAACTTGACCT
Source organism: Limnanthes douglasii subsp. nivea (assembly GCA_036936605.1). Classification (NCBI taxonomy): domain Eukaryota; kingdom Viridiplantae; phylum Streptophyta; class Magnoliopsida; order Brassicales; family Limnanthaceae; genus Limnanthes; species Limnanthes douglasii. Next base: position 19,887,394 of record JAUPFV010000001.1, on the reverse strand, counting down.
TAAATCAATAGTTTGTCTTTACAAGAACTTCCAGACATTGATTCATACATCTTCCTCACTTTGTTCACAAGGACTACATGGGCAACTAGAAAAATATCAAATATATGAATAAACTCAACCTTAATCAATAAAGAAAAGTCAATTAGTGACACACCATAAAATTAACCAAATATAAGTTTGAATTATGAAAGAAATATTTATTTCAATAATTAAAGAAACAATAAGTTAACGATAAAATATTTTTAATAATTTATTTAAGAATAATATAGTTGATACCAATTTTATTCCTTCATCAATGATCAATGACGCATGTAATGGATCACTATATATAAAATCTATAACCTATGAGTTTATGATGTAGTTTTAATTATTTTACTAAAGTAAAAACTTTCTTATTAACTCTCTAATCATTAAAAAAATCATAATAATCTCTCAACCTATTCTTTCGGCTAATATATTACGACTAGATCAAGTTCTCACTCATCAGACGGTATAATTAATATTGGATGAACTTTGTCGGATTTTTCTTGTTGTTATTAAAATAGTTTTAGACATAGTTTTACGATGTTAGAAAAAATATATTTTTCATAATTATGTTATTGTTTATTGATTATTTTAAAATTTTGTTGGAAATATAACAAACAAAATTGAACTTCTGCATACAACTGTATATAAAATTATTTTTTTATTTACGAAAAATGAACTAAAATTAAGAGAAACTTAAAAAAACACAATACTTTTAAAAAATATTATTTTTATCGAAGTTAAAATATTATTGATCTTAATATCAGTTTTTATTATCTTTACAAAACATCATAAATTTTACAATAGACATATCAATTTTAATTTTTATTACAAATATGTATTTAGTTGATTACGTCCCGACCATAAAACTCAACCAAAGATGTTAGAATATCATTTAAATCTATTTTCATCATTATTTTTTTACATTTCCGTTGAATTGTGTATGTTTATTTGTGTTGTACATGTTTCATAATGGGTAACATATCGAATCACTTTATCCAATAATGTATCATATTAAACCAACAACAACCAATGAGGTATTTTTATTTTAGATGTTTTGTTTTTTTGTGAATATTTATGTATTCTCCATGAACACTATCTTAACTGCCTTTTTATTTATCTTTTCAAAACTTAATTTTAATTTCTATAATTTGAAAATATATCTTGATAAATTTATTTTATTTCCTCAGTTTTTCCTTAAAAGTGTCCATATCTCATATCATCATCTTCAATTTTCATTTCTGAATAGTTTCTTTTTTTCGTTTTCACCAATTCGATTTTACAAATCCCATATGTAAATTGTATTCCATTGGGGAAGTTAACTGACAATGTTTTATTGTTGGTGAATCATGGTAATTTTTCGTTATATTTTAGGTTTTTTTATTCTTACTCTTTCTTTTTGTTTCTAGTTCTTTTTTTATTGATTATCACCAAACGTAAGTATATTATATTATTTTTAACTTTGAAACTTGTTTCATAAGATTAACATCTCGAATGATTCTAATTTGATACTTGTCTCATCTTATAAGTTAGATATAAAGATTAACATCATTAAATTTGTGTTTTTAATGAGAAAGAGGTTAATTTATAAGATTTTAGTTAAAACATTTAGATTTTGTTAGCATTTTACGTAAAACAAGTTAGATTTTATGAAAGTTAATGCATATTGGATTTTGTTAAGATCTTAAGTATTATATTGTAGACTTTTATAGGGATTTAAGTAAAACATGTTAGATTTTAGGTTTTAGTTAAAATATTTACTTTTATGTTTTAGGTAAGTCATGTTAGATTTTTCATAAACTTTTTGATTATTTAACAAATGTTTTCTTCTATCAAGACAATTTTGTTCAATTTTTAATTATATACTAAAACATGTTACTTTTGTGAAAATTTTAGTTAATACATAAATAAGTCATATTAGATTTTATAAGATTTTAATCAAGATATGTTAGGTTTTATAAGATTTTAACTAAATCCTACTTGAGAGATATAAGATTTTACAAGATTTTAGTTAATGAATGTTGTATTTTGTAAAAACAATGAGTAAGACAAGTTAGATTTTGTTGAGATTTTAGGTAATGCAGATTATATTTTATTGGATTTTAGTTAAGTCATGTTACATTTTAGAGTTTAGTTAAGACGTTAGATTTTATACTTTATTTAATACATGTTAGGTTTTATAGATTAGACAATTTAGGTTTGATTTTTGTTAAAGATTTTGATTTATTAGATAATTGTTTACTTGAGTCAAAATAAATTTGTTTAATTTTTTACCAAAAATTATTAGGGTGGAGCTATTTCCTCCATATGATTTATTATTTACTCCATTTCAACTTTAGAAAAAATAAGGCCAAAACTATTTCCTCCATATTATTTTTTATTTCCTCCATCATTTGAAAAATCCTCCATGATGTTATTTCCTCCATAAAGGAAGTTACAAAATTGCCCTTTTACCCATTTTTTCTTCACAAAACTATTACCCTAACATACCCATCCAATTTAGTACAACAAAACTCATTCTTCACCCTAGAGAACTACCTTACAAAGAAGAAAACCCATTTTTCACTTATCACTACCTTACAACAGCTGATTCGAAGATAGAGAAAGCTTAAAGAAAGAAATTCTAGGTTATTCCCCATTATCAAATTTAGGGTTTGTAGTTAGATTTTGTTGTTCAATTTCGATTAGGGTTTGAAGTTAGATTTCTATGTTAGATTCGATTATGGTTTCATTTGGGGTTTGATTTCATTGTTAGAATCGATTAGGGTTTGATCTTGGGTTCGCATTGGGATATCCTACTCTTCTGAATTTTTTTTGCCCACTGAGCATGTGATTCCGAGTGCCCTACTCGGATTCACATGCTTTTTTTAAAACCGAGCAGCAGCTGATTCCGAGTGGCCCTCTCAGAATCAGTTGCTGCTCGGTTTAAAAAAAAGCATGTGATTCCGAGTAGGGCACTCGGAATCACATGCTCAGTGGGCAAAAAAAAAAATCAGAATAGTGTGTGTGATTGATATTGTAGATGGATGGTAGAAAAAAGAAGAACCTTTTAGATGTTTATAAAACAGGGATTAGAAGTCTGTACTACGTCTCCGTAAGTGCACCTTTGGTTGAACTATTGAATACGGTAAATGCTAAAAGATCGTTAACACTTGGTAGCAAACAGTTTAGGTGTAGACATGTATACAAATAAATTATGTTGCCTACTTTTTTCGTATCTTATTTATGATAGAATTGAAGACGGCAATAGGTAGATTATATTTAATAGCGAGCACCATGCTTTTCTTACACTGGTGTTTTACACTTGATTCCGAGAGGGCCGCTCGGAATCAAGTGCAATGTCCCAGTAAACAAATTATCACATAATCTAACGAGACAGAGGGTTTGCAACTGATTCCGAGTGGCCCTCTCGGAATTAGTTGCACATTTTTTTTAAAAATTACACCTGATTCCTAATTCCCGGCTCAGAAATAGTTGTTTTTTTTTCAGAACTGTAAAAACGGGTTTAGCTGAAAAAAATAAGTTTCGAAATAGGTATTTTCAAGCTACGAAGTTGTAAAACGTAAAAACAAGTTTAAATTACATTGTTTGTCGATTGAGTGCTGTTCTCCGGCTTTGTTTGGGTTTCTTCATTTTCCATGATTAATCTTCAATAAAATTGAAGTTCTTTGTTTTAGGGTTAATTTTAGAGGTAGAATCATATATCTTGGATTAAAGTTAGGTTAATGCTGTGTTTTTTCATATAAGACTTTTAAGTAGATAAATGACATCTAGTGATAAATTTGAAATAAAAATAAGGGTAATTTGGTAAAAACAAGTCACTAGTGTTTTTGAAAGTTTGAAAGATGGAGGAAATAAAAAATAACATGCAGGAAATAGCTTTGGCCAAAAAATAATAGACACTTGCTTTTACTTTTTTGCCCTTAATTTATTTTCTAATTTGTATTTTGATGCCACTATGCACTATCCAACTCTTATCCGAACAAACACATCATTAAGTCGAATTACATCCAACATATACCATTTGACTTCTAAAATTAAACATTAATAAATAAAAAACTCAAATTTCTTAAAAATTAATCATAGAAAAATAGAAAGGAAGACACTCAAACCAAAGATTCAACACTTCACAACATCATCCAATCAACCAATAAAATAACTTAATCTTGTAAAAATGGAAACAAACAAAAATAAGAAATTTAGAATAAAAAACAAGTTAAAATTGTTTTTAAATAAACAAATCAAAAACAGATTTCCAAAGTTTTATAAAATTATTTCGATACTAGAAAACCCACAAATCTTTTCGTGGAATTCAATATGCATGAAATGTTATTTAAAAACTTCTCAAAACTCTTTCCAACCGATAGATTAAGAAAGAGATTTAAGAAATATTTTTACCTTTGATATATTGCTTCAATCGAAAGTGGTGACTATGTTTTTTTTCTCGGTTTTTTCGGTTTAAAAAACTAATGGCTATGTATTTATATTGATAGGATTATAATTTATGGATAGAAGTAAATATGGTGTCTAAAAGGTTGCTGGAAACAAATTAAGGTAGATATGGTGTTTGAGTGATTGTTTGAGAAGAAGGTAAATATGAGTTTTTGGAATAAATTTTTTTAAAAATGTAAAATAATAATTTCCTTTATGGATGAAATAACAAAGTGGAGTCTTTTCTGAAATATGGGGGAAATAAAAAATGTTATGGAGGAAATAGCTTCACCCATATTATTATCCTTTGAACCTAATTTTAGTTAACAATTGTTAGATTTTGTGAATTTTTTATTAAGTCATGTGAGATTTTGTTAACATTTTAAGCATGTTAAATTTTATAAGATCTTAGTATATTTTTAAAAATATTTTGGTATTTTTTAACATAAACAATTTTTTTTTTCGGAGACTTACCAAATGGGTTTAAAATTTGTCTCTATTTACCCAATCATACCCCAACATATCTATTTTACAAATAGATCCAGTCTATTTTAAAAAAGACTCAATTATTTTTTAAAAACAAAACAATTACAACCCCAAATCAAAATATTGAACTTCAATTTCAAAATTAATTCTTTCTCTTCAGACTTTTTTATTCATATTATCAAATTCATTAAGGATAAAATTGTATTTAAAATTTAAATTTGGACTAGAGGGTAAATAAAATCATATTTTGGTAGATATTGGTAAAATCTATTTGAGGCTGAACTTATTGGTAAATTGTATACATTTTTTTACCCAGTTGGTATAAACCCCTTTTTCTTTAATCATATAATCTTAAAAAGTTTATGAAATATTATTCTATATGAAATGTTAGGCTTTGTGAAAATATTAGTTAAGTTATATTAGATCTTATAAAGTTTTAATTAGGAAATGTTAGATTTTATGTTAGATATATCACTAATGATGTATGTTTAATATGTTAGGATTTTAGTTAATACATGTTAGATTTTAGGCACGACATGTTAGATTTTTCTCAAATATTTGATTATTTTTTTAAAAAGTTCTTCTATAAAATAAGTTTGTTCAATTTTTTTTATGAAATATTATTATATTTGAACCTAATTTTAGTTAAAGTAGGTTAGACTTTGTGAAATTTTAGTTAAAACATATTTTATTAAGATTTTAAGTAACATGTTAGATTTTATAGGATTTTATTTAAGACATTTTAGATTTTTTTAAAGATTTTTATTATTTCTTAATATAAACATTTTTTTCTTTCGTGATAATTTAAATTTTCGTGAAATAATATTTTATTTGATAGATTATATTTTTGTGAAAGATATTTCATCTAATTTAATTGGCTAAAAATATTTCATCGGTGTACTCACCACCTATTTCAACGCCAACAACAAATACTCTAAATCTTCATATTTAAAATTAAAGTTCTTCTTTTACGAAATCAAATACAAGGAATCACTATCGTTGTTTTAAATTTTTGGTGTTAATTCTCCCACTCATATCCGTCTAGTAACCTCTGATACGTCAAATGTGAAAGTATATTCATTCGATATGTTCGAGAAATATTTCTACCGTATAGCTGAGTCAATGCCAAATTACATCGAGACAGAAACAAAATTCACCATCGACCTTATCATTTTTTCCATGATGTTTTCAATGACCCAATGAGTTTTATCTTTTACCGCTATGCTACTTCTGGCTCAATTTTTAATTAGGACATTTGAAGTATAAGGTATACGTATAGAGGACTTGACAAATCATACGAAACTGAGTATCTTATATCAAGCATCACACATGTGTTTTTACATATAAGACACATGCAACCTACAACAACATGTGCACACTTTTTACACGTAATTTTATGAAGGTTACTTTAAAACATTTTCTCCATTGTATAGGTATAGTATATATACAAATAATGGCACACACACAACATTTACAACTTTCAACAATAATTGGGGCATTTCGAGAATCAGACTTACGACCTATAATATAAAATCAAGTCTTCAAACGAGCAACAGTTTCAAATAAGATACGTCCACAACAAAATCATAACAATTCATCGTCATCAACGTGAATATATAATATGACTTCGTCAATGGTTATTCTAATAGTAATTTTTAGTTTTCATCAATGGTCTTAATTTATAACTCGGACTTCATAAATTTAAACTACAAAAGGATAGTACATCTTATAACTCAGGTTAATCATCATAAGACATAAAACATATCAGTGAGCATGCATATATTTAAGAAGAATTCAGTATTTTGCACAACAACAGATTTAGCGTGGTTCAAATCGTGAAGAAATCATACATCAACGGATAACATACACAATTTATAGATAGGATAGAAGGTTACAAGAAAACTCTCAAACACTAAACACTCAATCACTCAATTGTTATAAAATCCATGTGAATGTTAGAATGCATATTAAATTACTTATCTTATACCTCACTACCCTTTATCTCAATACACTTTACCTTTATACACTTTCTTCAAACAGATTCGTTGATATAATCTAAACCGTCGCTTATCTTTTGTTTTATCTCGCCGCATAGAAATATAGAAAATCATATTAATAAAAAATATAATTAATAAGAAATCCACATTTAAAAAATTGACCAATTACTTTGAGCATATACTTAACACTATTTATTTATTTTTTATTTTTTCCGGAGGGAACCCGCAACCGCTACTCAAGCGCAGAGGGTAAACCCTCAGTCTGACGCAAAAACCTGCGAACCAACGCCAAAAGGTAAACCACATAAGGTGACAAGCTCAGCCAAGAAAGCGTGTAGAGGGACTCGAACTCATGACCTTTGGTCACAAACATGTCTTACTCGACCAACTCGGTTACCCCTTTGGGGTGTACTTAAAACTATTTGATATGTTAGATTTTGTGAAAAGTTTAGTTTAGGTCGTTATATTTATAAGATTTTAGTTAAGAAATGTTATATTTTAGATACAATATGTTAGTTTTGTTTGAAGATTTTGATTATAAAATTTTATATAAGACATGCTGGATTTTAGTTAAAACATATTAGTTTTTTTTAAAGATTATGATTATTTCATAAAAGATGAATAACTTTTCTTCAATTTTATAACATTTTTCTTTAAATTGTTTTTTTATCAAATATTACTAAATTTAGATTTAGATATTTTAGATATTTTTTTATAAATTGAATCAGTTTTTGCAAACTACAAATCTCGGATTAAATTTGAGTTTATACTCTCAATATTTTTTAATTTGATTTAAAAAATGTAAAAGATTTTATGACTTTTTGAATTCGAATATTAAGTGAAAGAATAAAAAAATAAGATAAAAAAATGTATAGTATTAACTTTGAAAATAGTTGAAGGTCCACATTAGCTCCACTCTCTCCCATATCATTTGTTGGGTTATTTGGAACCTTAGAAACAAAGCGAAGATGAAAAACCAAATCTCTGATGCCCAAACATCGATCAACTACATCAACCATATTGTATCTTGTCCTGATCAAACTAACATGCTTTATTTCAAACACCATTCTCCTTTCTCTAATGCTCCCAAAGAACTGGGCTGCTATAATTGTACCATAAATCGCAAGACTCCCATGCTCCTCTACTGCATCCTCCTAATAACAACATAATCAAGGTCAATACTGACGGTTCCTCTCTCTTTAATGGTGAATCATGTAGTTGTATAATCATCACGAATATTGTGGGATCTTTAATCTATGGCCATTGGCGTATTTATGGCAAGTTATCTCCCCTCCAAGAAGAAGTCAGAGCTCTACTAGATGTCCTATTTATCTGCCACCAAAATGACCTTTCTAATGTTGACATTAAAACAGACTCAGAACTCGTCGTTAACATCTAACTACTGGAAACTAATCCAATTATATTGGTGCTGTCATCAAATGCTGCTACTTGCTTATTATACCATATATGGTCATTAAGCACACCAACATAACCTAAACAAATCGGCGTACTGGTTGGTCAAATGGACGCAAAGTTGTAAAAAGACTATTCTTTAACTCTCACACGCTTCTGCATACCTCAAATCAATTATTCACCTCGAAAGCCAATGGATAAGATACGTCAGTATTTGTTCATCATTTCTTCATCAGTCGTTTAAGAAAGATTTAAAGAAAGCTCTAAATCCCTAATTGATCGAAGTCTTCTTCAACAAATCGAGTCAACCTTTTCAAATATTGGAATCATCACCTTTATGAAAAATTAGTTGGAAAATGCATTATGAAATTGAATTCTGCGAGTTGATACCTCTGAAGTTAATTGAAGCCCTTTAATCACTAATTTGGATTTCTGATTATGAGGAATTTGAAAATTTATTTTTAGGGCCTGAAATTGTATGACTTACTTGGTCCAATAATGTAAGTGCTTCCTTTGTAAACTCACATGGGCATTTTCTTTTAATAAAAATAACATTAGCTTAAAAAAACAACTTTGAAAATATAAAAACAAAACTAAATTACGAAAAATAACATTAAAAAAGGAAAAAAAATAATAATAAAAGAAAGTAATTAGAAAACACAAAAAATTAAAAAACAAAATATCCCCAATAAAAACTTTTAAATGGTTAAAATCTTTTTAAATCTAATTCAATATTAATCTTTTATATTTTTTATACTTTAATGAACCCACCTTTTTTTATTTTATTTAAACTTATATTATCAAATAATGTTTTATTATTCATTTAACCAAACTTTTTAGCATCGGTAATTATTTTGTGAATCTTTTTACCACGCTCCGTATAAAAAATAAAAATAAATTGTGCAAATTTAACCATACGGATAGATAAAAGTAATAACTAAAGATTTAATAATCTTTTAAAGTGGAGACCGAATTCACAAAGCCCATTATTGCTGGGTCGGGTCGGGTCTAATAAGCGTACTTTCAGCCCAATATAACAAAAAGAAGCCTATAAATATCAAACAAAAACTAGGGTTGCTGTTCTTAAGTCCAGCCACCGTAGCAAAGCCGCACTTCTGTCCCCTTCAGGTTTGCTCCTCAAATCTTTTCTTTTTATCACATCTTCGTTTCAATTCATATCTGGGCTAAAATTTTGTTTCTTCTTTATTATACTATTCAGAAAATGGCCAAATCAAAGAATCATACGGCTCATAACCAATCGCACAAAGCTCACCGGAACGGAATTAAGAAACCCAAGAGAAACCGAAACACTTCTACAAGAGGAGTATGTCTCTTTCTTTGTCGCTTCTTATTACAACTTCTGATAAATATATAAATAACTCAAAATGTTCTTAGCTTCGATGTTGATTTTGATGGGTGTTTGTTAATTTTGCAGATGGATCCAAAGTTTCTGAGGAACCAGAGATATGCTAGGAAGCATAACAACAAGAGTGGTGAGATAGCATCTGCCGAAGAGTGAGAGTTTATTTTCCAAATTTGTTTAATTTCTTATAGATTGTATTCAGATTTTCGGAATTACTGAGGTTTAATTTTGAATGTTTATGGATTGTGGGTTTGCTCTTGGTTTAAAGAATGGTTAGAATTTGATTCGGGTTCGATTTGAAAGAAGGTCTCAGTATGCAGTTCCGACATGAATTCGGTGTTAATTATGTTTGATTAATTTTAGAATGAAAAAGTTATAATCATCTTCTTATATCAAATGTATAGTTTCGCATACTTTTTACCAACTTTACGAACTAATTAAGGGAATTCTTTCAAATTTCATTGGAAACTGCAGAGAATAGTTTACTCCATTGAACAAAATGCTTACAATTTGATATAGCTTTATCAAGTTACAAAATTTTATTTTTAGTCAAGAAAGTATATTAAAAAATAAAAATTGTTTATGTAATTGGTATATCAAGCTCCAACAGTCCAAGATACACGAAACATGAATATAACAATATAAAATAGAAACGAATCCCGCGGCAGTAGTAAATTTACTAAAGTTGAGCGTTATACTAGATTGAGATCCAAGTCTCAATTTAGTTTAGTCCGTAGAATTACTGGTATCTAAGTTATCAGATTCTCTTATACCATAAAGTATTGGAAACTATTGCACAAAACATACATGGAAAACAAGTTTATCACATACATGGAAAACAAGTTTATCTCTAGCGGAGAGCTTAAAATAATGTTAATGAATATTATGTTTATTTCAAGCAAGGAGCTTCAGATTTTAACATCCTTTGAGGACAAAGAGTAGACTACTAACATCCTTCAGTTTTTAACATCCTTTGACCTTTTTGGTTGGTACTTAGTTACACCAATTTTTGCCACTCAAAATAGACAAAAATTCTTTAGGACGTCACTTGATTATTATAGACTTTTAGGTCCATAATCCAAAAACCTGCCCTTATGCGAACGCGATATCTACAAAGTAGTTGGGTAAGTCGACGTGGACATGAAGGATGAACATTGGTGGACAAGTCTTGTCCATCGAAAAAGACAACCTTAATTGGTTGGAGCCTCATAATGTAAGAGAGGTTAAGAAGTGAGTCAAGACTAATAACCTTATGCAATTAATATCTACATTATGAGGCTCTAACCAATTAAGGTAGATAACCTTATGCAATTAGTCAGATATTAATGACTAATGACCTTATGCAATTAATATCTACATTATTCCTGGTTGGATGAGATATTAATACGACTAATGACCTTATGCAATTAATATCTACATTATTCCTGGTTGAGAAAGACACCTAAGTAACGTAATATAATGAAAGCTAACTCAAAGCCTGCTGGAATAACAGAAGATTGAATGAGATCAATCAACGGGGGAAGAGAGTCTTTATCCTATTGGAAATAATTTTGGGTATAACCTTATATAATATTACAACAAACAATGAGTTTGAAGTCGGAGAGGATGAAGGGTTGTCGATTTTCGGAATCAAAGCAATAAAGGTTTTATTTCAACTAATGTCCAATTTATTATGAAGGAAGATGTGGTGAATCACTTTACAAAGATCGATATTTGTGATCCATTACTAGGAATTAATGAAACCAAAGTTGAAACCATCAGGGCCGGGGGCCTTATTACTGTCAATACTGAAAAGAGATTTTTAATCTCATCATTGGTGATCAATCTAACCATATGAATTTTGTTAGAATCGCTCAATTTGGAGGAGATAAGATTGTTGATACGACTGAGACCATCGTAACTAAAGGATTTTTCTTATCAAGATGGTTGCTAATATGATTGACAAAACAATTTGCGACCTATTGAAGGGGATTTACAAGGATTCCCAAGAGAAACATTGATGAAAATGATTTTGTTAAGAAATATACGAGCTTTAATACTGTTGTGGAAATATTTAGAGTTACAGTCTCCAAGATTTAGCCAGGTTTCTTGCTTAAGGAAAGATTTCTTAGCACAACTAAATAAAATGTAGTTATATGAGGCATTAATATAAGCCTCTATAAGGGATGTATTAAAATGGATCACTAATTCTTCTTGGTTTTGGAGGAGGAGACTCTGAGCCGTAGACACTCATTTTCTAATGTTACTAAACTCTTTTTACTTTTAGACCCTGGGCCGTAGAAACTCTTTTGACACTGTTACTAAACTCATTTTTACCGAGGGAAGAAAAAAATGGATTGAAAGCGACTAGGTTTAGCTAGAATACTGGATTTGTCTATACCATCAATAGGGAGGTTCTTATTGTCAATAATGATGGACTTGTAATCCGGAGGGATTGCCACATGTTAAAAATCGAAATGGTTTTTTGGTGATATAACTAGTTGCGTTGAGATAGAAGGTGATGAGTGTGTGGTCGGAAGTTACGAGGAGACCATAATGGGGGGAAAATGTGAGGAAATAATGATCCCATATGTTATTAATGAGGACATGATCTATTCTAGAAAATTCGGGGTTACTAGCTTGCTTATTAGACCATAAAAACTGGAAGCCAATGGCTCTAATGTCAATAAGTTCACTAAAGTAACAACAATTGTTAAAATCATCAACTTAAGAGGTCCAGAGGTCCGAGTTGCCCGTTATTTTCTATGGTTTACGAATGTTGTTCAAAACACCTAAAAATACTCGATGATTGATAGAACGAGAATGATGTTCGACGATGAGCTCATTCCAAAGAATAATGCGATTAGTGGATTCATTAGTATCATATGTCGCAAAAGGAATTTTTCAGTTTATATATAATATACGTAATACTACAATCTAAGAATTACATGGAGGAATACTAATTATAAATTTTGAAGACCTTAAGATTCCAAACTAATCAGATTCTACTAGAGGGGTGGGCATCATGGATAGTTTTGACATGCCCGAATGACAACATAGATCTCATAATACTATCGACATTAGTTTCACAAACCTTGTTTTTGACAAGCATATTAAAATAACATGATTACTAAAGACAAATTTGGTAACGTCTTTTGGTATAATTGGGTTATTAAGACCATGAATATCCAATAGGTTATATTCATAGGATAATTTGGAATAAAAAAAATTAAAGTTACTTATTCAATTGATTGACAACAAATTAATGATCCTCCGATATTTTTATGTAAACTAGCGGAGGTGAGTTTGGCAATCAAGAAATAAATAAAGTATAGAAGTGAAAAAAGGATCCTTAAAAAATAAATCTAAACAATATAATATAAAGACTAAAGGTAATTATATAAGTGGTTCATACTTGGGACCTTAACAATTAGGCCCAAAACCTTACTTTGGTTGCGATTAGTGGAAGGGTTTTGGATTTTATTCTTAGAGTGGATAACAGTAGTGATATTCCATAGATATCTGAGATCGACAACAATACAAGAGGATACGATCAGGGGTATACCTTGAAGGTGATGGTTATCGATGTGTGGATAGTTTAAACTCTTGAATAAATCTTGTTGTAAGACACATCGTGGGGAATTTATTATATAGAAAACGGTTTTGGCCATAACTATTCGAAATCGCAACCAGGTTGAGAATAACGTGTTTTATAAGTCTAGTAACTAATGTGTGAGATTGAATAATTTTGCGAGTGCCTAGATTTATTTGAGGTCTTTGATGAGGTGAGCGTTGAAATACCAATGAGCAGTTTCAATTTGTTTTGCTTGCTTACATGACTAGAATTTGAAATAGTAGTAGCCGGATGACATACTTTTGCACTCCTCAATTCCATAAGTACTCCATATGATTTAACCTATAGCTTGAACATGAAAAAAAAGTTTATTTTCAATGAATTACCCATATAGACATATAGACATTTTTTGGATTGTCATTGATTACATTGGAGGGAACAACAATTTTCCTACCCGATTACTCCATAAAATGGATATTCTCCACCAATATTTTGTTTTGTTTACCTTGGAAGGTGCAGATTACTCTGACCCAATTTTGAGTAATGTGGAAGGGGATTGAAATTGAGATATGCTAATGGAGCTGAGTATGGCAGATGACACACTAATCATGATGTGAGATGCATGAAGGGGTGCATGTTGGCTCGATGTAAAAGAGTGTGCGTAGAGATCACTAGTGGCGATTTTGGCGGTATCGTAACTTGGAGGTGGTCAATAGATCCTTTTGTTTGACCGAATGGGGAGGCAAAATATTTTTTCCTACATCTACATATTTGGTAGGATTCTTGGGTGACGAAATATCTTATTCTTTCCAAAAGGCTTGGGTGGCAGAAATTTCTCCATACCATCAATTTGTTTAGAAATATAGTCTAATATTTTCACCATCTCCCACAAACGGTGAAGAATTATGACATTCTTCTACCATATTCTCTAATTCACCAGAACAAGCATCATCTATCGTTTGTAGAAGATAAAATTATCTTAGTGGATCATTGCTCGAATATTATCGACTTCCAAAAGTATGATTAATCTACGTTTTTCATGTCTCTATGAGCATAATGATATTGGCTTTCAAATGTTTTCCATGTACCAAAACTTTTCTAATGCCTAACTCCCGAGTTTTCTTTAGATGAGCTTCATGCTCAACCAAATCATCCTACCAATGGATAGTAGTGACATATAATGAATCTTAGGCTATTTATTCATGCATCTTCAGAGATAGAGAGTAACCCCTCCAGCTCAATTTTTCAGCTTTGGAAACCAACTAATTGGAATTCAAACCCTTCCAGTTTAGTAAGCCATTCATCCCTCTCCAATAGTTGAGATTTTGTATATCTTTCGTATTTTCTCAGAGGCAAATCGTTTCTCCAACCACGCCTCAAAGTTCTCCCATATGTTTTGTTAAACCGTTCTCCTCTTTGTGGTGGGTTTTGGGTTAGTTGGGTTGTGTTTGGGATTATTTGTGACTAGATAAGTAGAAACGAGAACATTGCATTGAGCCATATCAATTGGGTTGGACAAAAAAATAGTAAAAATTGGCAATGATCCAAAAGTAAAACTTAAGACAATAGACGAATGTGATTTGATCAAGTGGTATCTAATATGAGCAAAAGTATATATAATTGAAACACTGACGTCATTATTTGGAGTATACAGATAAACTGAAACATGTTAGGTTGAATTAGTGGTTATAACGTGGGTCATAAGCTTAGCAAGTCTGATCCATACATTAATTAAGGTTTATTAATATCATTACAAATTCCTACAATATATATATATTTAGTAGCTCTTGTTATTTTACTAACTGGGTTGAAATGAAAGCTTTATAAAAGACAATGACTCAATAAATATGTGATTTTTTACAAAATCATATTTTAGCGAGGTATGTGGTTCTAAGAATTTTAATGACAAATAACGGGCCTAAATTTTAGAATAATATGATAACAATTTTTTACATAAAATATGAGATGGAGCAGCAATTTCAACTATTATTACATGCAAGTGAATGGTTAGGTAGAGGTGACAAATAGAACGACTGTGGATGGTATATAGAATAAGCTTGAACGAGTTAAGGGAAAATGGTCATATAAGTTGTCAAGATTGTTATGGGCATACAAGACGACCCCCAAGAGAAACACCATTTCTTTAGTATATAAAATGATGGCTATAATTTCACAAGAGATAATAATTCATAATCATAGAATACAATACTATTCTGAAGAGGGTAACAATGAAGAAATACATATTAATGTTGATATGGTTGAGGAGCATCGACATAATGCTCAAATCAGAGTAAAACATTATAAGAGTTTATCGAAAAACAAATTTGATTCGAAGCTGAAGTCCATAATTTTTACGGAAGAAACTTTGGTTATAAAAATAAATTTTCAAAATTCAAAAAATAAAAATGCATAAAAATTAACTCCAAATTAAGATAAATCTTACAAAGTTATTTTAAAAAATCATCATGACTAAAAACATGGATTAGAGTATGCTGGAACACTTTTAGAATATTCCATACTTCAATATGTATTAAGAAAACTTCATAAAAAAACTGGAAAAATTGCTTAATAATAAATAAGTTTCAAACTTGTAAAAATGATTTATGAAAAATGAAAAACTAATCCAATATAAACATCAAGCTTGCATGTATCTTTAATTTAATTTATTTTATTTTCATCAGAATGTTATATTGAATTCTGAAATATAAAATTTTATAGGAAAAATTATAAATATAAAAACAAAAAAATGAGTATATTTCACAGAGAGAGGTCATGGGTTTATCTTTTAAGCCCACAAAGTTATATTTATTTGTTGGCCCTTCTTAATTGCCGATATATACAATACTTATCTTGTCATTATTTTTAGGTTTTATTTTATTATTAGAAGTCTATTTCCTGCATTAATACTAGTCATGCCCCGTCTAATATTGTTAATAATTTAATTGTACTTGCAATATTTTTCATATTAATATATTTAGGTTTTTTTTATTAGAAATTATTTCATGCATTAATGCTAGACAGGTCTGTCCAATATTATTGATAATCTCATTATTAACTGGGAGAGAAATGTTTGACATGCAAATTATTATTTTTTCTTTTTTCTTCAAAGGTATGTTTTTAATAATTAATTTTAATTTTATTTACAATTAATTTATTATTATTTTATAGAATGCAGGTGGTTTCAATGATTTTTTTCGCATAAAAGTGGTTATCTATTATATTTTTATATTTTAAATTACATGGTAAGAATCTATTTATTAAAAACTAAGGTTAAAAAAAACAATGTTTATAATAACATAGAATTTGTTTTTCTATTAATAGATGATGTTGACTGCACTTATATCTTTTAGCACATTCTTACTTTTTGTTGCTTTTATAGTTTCGACGAAGCCACTGACCCTACTTTTCTTTAGAATGACATCACCATCATTTCCCGACGTCGTCAAGGCATATTTTAAATTGCTCTTGGCGACTTGAATGTCATTCATAAACCACATGACCATTGCGCAACTCGCCTCTCTGGTCTTCTTCCATTAACGATTCTAATAGTTGTTGTTATAATAGTAAGCTACAATACCTTCGGGCCATCGGTTTCCAATTTTTTTGTCTAACAATCAACAAAGTAACCCCATTTTTTTAAAGAATTAATGGGGTCCTTATAAATAGTCATTGGAATGATCATTTTGCCTAACTCTTTCGCCCATTATGATTACCTTCGTACATCCGATCACACCCATATAAATTTGTTCTTAGCACCCTTTGACACTAAGCGAAGATTTTTTTTTTGATATTTTTCTATGTGGCAATCTCACTCTTCTTATCTACCCATCATGAACGATAGTTGGAGCCTCCCCGTTGATGGCTCCATAATGTTCATTATTCCTCCAAACTCATATGTCATTAAAGTTCTCTTTCATACCTCAATAATCATGAATTTAGTAACATCAGTGATCAGGCTAACACAACCATTTGATCTTTCACCAAGCCCAATATGACTTTCTACATGATCTCTTAAACCCCAGTCTGATCAAGACTGAAATTACCAACTTCAAGAACTATGTTTTATTCAGTCAAGTAGAAGAATATTTCCTTAAACAAAAATCCTGTTACAATAGGCTCAAATTAGGAGATCGTAACTCCAAGTTTTTCCACAATAGCAATAAGTCTCGTATATGAAGGATTAAGATCATTTCTACTTCTGATCCCCACAAACCTTGCTTCCAATCTAAAAGGGGTCGTAGAAATCTTTGTTACCCACCTTAACAACTTGCTTGGAGTTAATAACACCCTGACCTATACAGGTCTTGATAGAGTTAAAAATCTAATTATAACTCGATTTTTTGAGTCAGACAAGTCCCATATGATGCGCCTCTACTCTGATGAAGACATTAAGAGTGCAATTTTCAGCATTGATAACAACAAAATGTCCAACCCATATGGTATTAGAGCTAGTTTCTTTAAGAATTCACGGTATACCATCATTATCGATCTTTGCAAAACGTCCATCACTTCTTCACGTTATAGCCGTTTGGACCCCGATTTGAATAAGAATCTCATTCCACTTATTAATAAGTTAGATAATTCCTCATCTCCTGTCGAATTCAGACATAACGCTTGTTATAATGTCATTTGCAAAATTATTTCCAAAATCCTAACTAACATGATTAAAGATTCTACCCCTCGCTCACCGACCTCTCTCAATATGATTTCATCTCATGTCGTAGTATATATGACAATATTATCTTTCTTAAGAGTTGGTTCATGGTTACCATACCAATACGAAAGGTCCCAGAGTTGCTCTCAAAATTGACCTTATGAAGACTTTTGACAATGTTCATTGGTGTATCCTCATAGATGTTCTTTACGTCATAAATTTCCCCACTCATATGATCGACTGGATCATACAATGTATCTCATATCCCTCTTATTCCATCAATACCAATGACACTCATTTGGTTTTTTCCACGACAAAAGGGGTCTTCGACAATGAGACCATTTATTTCATTTTCCCTTCGTCCTGATCATGCAAGTACTCTCATGTATTCTTAAGTAAAAAAGTTTCCCTTCTTCATTTAACTTTCACTAGAAGTGCTAGAAGCTTAAAATCATTACCATTTACTTCACGAATAATTTAATGATTTTTTCCGTGACAATCTCAACTTCGTCAACCTAATAAAATATGGTCTCGAGGTGTTTGCGGATCTCTTGGGCCTCCATCTTAGTCCATGCAAAAGTCAGATCTTCCTTTCAAGGGTTTCCAACCAGATTCGCCACTCGATCATCATATCTTTAGGTTTCGAGGAATGCACCATTCTCGGTCGTTACCTAGGAGTCCTAATCACTGCTCGTCTTTGATACCGTGGCAGTGAAACCTTTTTCAATAAAATCACCATTCGTATTTGGTTTGGTTGAATTTGGACTGAGGGTAGTTTTGTAAAATGCTTTTGTAAGTTTTGGGTGTTTTGTGTTTAGTGTGGGGAGTAATGAGGTAATTAAGCAGTCTGTTAATATTAAATTCTGATCACCCTCCATTAATGAGAGTGGTTGGGGTATTTATACCATAATTATTGACCCATGGGCTTACCGGGTCGGGTTGTGTGAAACAAGGTCGAATTCAATGACCCATTTAGTATATAAGTAGATTAGAAAATAGCTTACTCAAGAGTTATTTACATTTGTCTTGTTCGGATATATATGGGTGTGATATGGTCCGAATTACCCTTGTTTGGATTAATAGGTTGGCTGTGACTGTAAGATCCGAACTCATCAGTAACCCCTCTTTTAGGCCTTGAAAAACATCTTTGGAAGGGTTATAAATTTACCAAGTCAAGATCAACTCCATCCGATCTGCCTACGTCGTCCGAATTGAAAATATTTTTTTAAAAAACAATTCATTTTGAATTTTATCAGGACCGATTTTTCTTTCCAGAATTTTAAGAGTTTTTTCATGAATCGTGGGACACGTGTCAACATCTGGTTTGACCTCCCAGCCATTAATTTCCTAGATCGTCGTACCCACTAGGTTTAGAAAGTTACTTAGGCTTTGATTCTTCACACGTTGCGTAACCCTTAATCATTGTAAAAACCCTATTCAACTTCTCCTTGGATACTATTGGTTTTTACTGTTATATATATACACATATATTTACTATTCCATTGTCTTCCACACTCAAAAATTTCTTAAATAGAAAAAACTTATTTCATCTTCATCTTTAAATTGTTTTTGAGAGATATATGTTCACAGCCAGAAACGCCTTAATTAAATGAGGTTGGTTGAACTTATTTGAGTTAGAGAGAGCAATAAAAGTAGAAAGAGAAAGTCGTATCACCGCCGGTCTCCCTGCTTCTCCAGGAGAGAAACGTAATCAGTCAAAACCAGGATGCCGATCAGGGGTCATCTTCATCAAGAAACCCTAGACCTAAAAAACTTCCATTCATACCAAACCTCTCATCTCTCCCTTCTGGTTCTTCCGTACAAGAATCTCAACACCCCGTTTCCAAGGAAAAGTAGTTTCAAGCACTAGAAAACCCTCACCGTTTATAGGGATGGGTTCTGATACTGAAAAGTCACCAGAGAGAATAACTCCTCGCCGGACAACCCGCCAAACAAAAATCCAATAAATTCCATCATCTTCAAAACCCTCCGGATCGAAGGTGGCTAAAGTTTCTCCACAAGCCAAGCTCTCCGGAAAGCAACCTCTACCAGACATAAGGCCCTCAGAGGAAACAATTGCACAACCACCCGAACAACTTCCGATGAAGGAACCAAAACAATCTTCTTCAATGATAACTGAAAAACCTTCCACAGTGATGGAAGAGAATATGAAGGATATCATTGAAGAGGCCCATTTTGAGACCAAAACGTCAGATCAGACAGGGGATACTGTCTCAGAAAAGAAAGGTAAAAGTAAAGTTAAAGTTTTCATGACTCATCCGGACTCTCTTCCAGAGTGTCTAGAGGGTAAAGTAAGCCCTTGTTTTAAACACGTAAGCGTAAAGTATTTACTGGTTTTGCAAAATATTAACTATATCTACACCCACACTGTAGAGTTAGGTCGAATCCGGTCGAAATAGGGGATTCCAGAGCCTGTAAAAGTGAGGATACCAATCACTCTGGAGACCCCCATGGACTGCAAATTGAACACGGTGGTAGTATACACCAAAGTGATGAACTAGGGGCTCCGGTTCCCTTTAGACCCAGAGATTGTTAAGTACTTTCACTTGGTCAAACTTTGTCCCAGTCAGCTAAGCCCCAATGCATGGTATACACTCCTAGCTTGTATCATGGCATCTAGACTGTTAAAGATCCCTCTTCCAATGTACCAGTTTGCTGCTGTAGCAAGTCTGTGCAAGATTCATCAAATTCCCTTCTACAACTATAACATGGTGAATGATTTCAAGGTTGTGGACGACCTGTTAGAGTCCGATAAACCTTGGAGGACACAGTTCCTTTTTTTTCAGTGGGACATGGGAGAATGGTATGAAGATAAAGGCCAACACAAACCCTAGTTTGTTGACTAGTAGGTGGAAAAGCACTGGTAAGTTTATCCTTCTTTTTATTTTTTACTTCTTAAACTACAAATTTTCTTATTCTGACTAATTTGTTATCTCTCTTCAGTCCCGCCGAAGGAGTTCACCAGCCACTTGGAAGAAGGGCAAAATACTTGTGCAAAGCTCAATGCACGGGCTTCAGAAAAGTGGGAAAATGCCTTCCACAATTGCTTCAAGTCAGGAAATTTTGTGAGGTCTCACCTGTGGAACACCATAGGCCGAAGACACCTTTCATGGGAAGAGCTGACCACCCCTCCTCCTGTTGACCGAACCCTCTTAGCTCCACATAGGAGAGCTAATTTAAGACTAGCTATAACTTCTTCATATTCGAACTCATTGTTAGAGGCCCTGAACCCAAAGCATATAGCTTGATATATTTTATCACCATATGGAGAGGTTAAGCAAATTCCAGCTCCACAACCCATAGTGCTTGATCCACCGTCAGTTCGGACCACCCATTCTTTCTTAGATTTATCTCCTGGAGTGTGTTTAGAGCTCATGTCCGTATGGAATTCTACCAAGAAATCAGCCACTGATTGAGCTTTAATTACTGTTCGGGGGGGGGGGGGGGGAAATCAAGGTCGTAATCGCCCAATTCTACTAACCACTTGGTCATTCTGCTTGATATATCTGCATTTTGAAGAACATTTTTAGCGGGAAAGACGTTCGGACAATAATAAAATGAGACTGGAAATACGGCCTCATCTTTCTCACTGCAATCACTAAAGCTAGTGCCAGCTTTTCCAACTTTAAATATCTTCTTTCAGCATCCAACAAATTCTTACTAATATAGTACACCAAACGAGGATAATTGTCCACTTCTCTTACCAAGACAACACTTATAGCATATTCTGATACAACCAGGTATACATAAAGCTTTTCTTCTTGAATGGGCTTAAAAAGAGTCTTTGGTGAGGATAAGTGTTTCTTTATCTTAACGAAGGCTTGGTTGCATTGTGGAGACCAATTGAAGTCTTTATAATTTTTTAATGTTTAAAAAACGGAGCACACTTTTCCGAGGACCTTGAAATAAACCTATTTAAGGCAGCCAACCTTCCGGTAAGACTTTAAACTTTTTTAATATTTTGAGGATGATCCATTTCTAATAGTGCATTAAGCTGATCCGGGTCGGGATGCATACATTTCTCAATTATTACATAACCTAGAAACTTTCCAGATCAGACCCCAAACACATATTTCTCTAGATTCAATTTCAAATTCACAGCGACTAAATTAGCAAATATTTTTTGAAGATCAATTATGTGCAAATCCTCCTCCAGGATTTTAACTATCATGTCATCTATGTATACTTCCATATTTCTGCCGATCTGATTAGCAAATGTTCTGTTCACCAACCTCTGATAAGTAGCCCCAACATTCTTTAACCTGAAGGGCATTACTTTGTAGCAATTGAGACCTCCATTTGTAACAAAAGTAGTGAGATTTTGATCCTTCAGATCCACTTGTATCTGATTATACCCTGAGAAGGCATCCATAAAGGACATCAACTTATTTCCAGATGTAGAGTCGACTAGCTGATTTATCCGAGGGACAGGATAAAGATCCTTTGGGCAAGCTCTATTAAGGCCAGTAAAATCAATACACATACGTCATTTTTCATTATTTTTATTGACTAACACCAGATTGGCAGTCCATAAAGGATATTGGGATTCTTTAATGTGCCCCATCTTGGCCAGCCGATCGACCTCATGAACTATCACATCCGCTATTTCCTTAGAAAAAGCTCCTCTTTCTGTACAACAGGTGCAACATCGCTCCGGATGGACAACTTATGTGAAATAACTCTTGCTGGTACCCCGGTTACATCACTATTACACCAAGCAAACACATGCTGATTGTTTTGTAAAGAAAGACAACAACTTCTTCTTTAACTCTAGTGCTATCTTGGAACCAATCGTGACATTCTTACCCTTTGCAAGGGAGTGAGTTTCAACCTCTTCAATGGGTATTATAACACTAGGAGCCTCTCTGGGGTCATCAATCTTACTTTCCTCAGTAGAAGGGTCCAGTAACTACTAATCTTCATTAATTCGAACTGCCCCCAATTTCTTAGGAGCAAGATTTGTTGCATAGCACTCTCTGGTTATCTTCTGACTACTTCGGCCAACGCCTACTTGTCCTTAAACTACATACTTTAAACACCAATGGACTGTTGAGGCCACAACATGCATTCTGGAAATCCAAGACCTCCCAAAAATCTCATTGTATGATGTGGGGAAATCTACCACAACAAATAGTACCCTCACCATCTTTTTAAAAGGCCATTTGCCCAACAATACTTCTTCTTCAAAATCCACAATTTCATCCGCAGTTTTACTTGTGAAACCCACAATAGTTCTGTTCGAACGTTGAATAACGGCTGGATTCCTCATCTGTTTGTAACAGTTAAAGAATATGATGTTTTCCGAACTGCATGTATCTATCAAAGTTCGGCGTTAATAATTCCTTATATGGATGCTCCTATAACCACCGCACCCTCATGTGGTCCAGCAATATGCCTCAGATCATCTTCATCAAAAACTATGAATGGGAAAGGGGATTGACACTTATGGGAATACATTCCCCCTTCCAATTGAGTAGCCAAACTGTGGACATGTCTCTTCCTTGACAAAGGGGTATGTGCAGTTACAATATCCCCTCCAAGGATAGTTAATGACTCAAAGAAACTGATTAGTCCAGACACTGTCTTGGTTTGTTTTGCTATCACTCCCACCTTATTCCAAGTTGGATCAGGATCCAAATACTCAGAGTCCATATCGAACCTTTCAAGGATCATCATTGCCCTTCTTGAGTAGATGTTCCAGGATTGTTTGTAGGACCTGTCAGAGGAGCATTGTCAGGCCTGTTTCCACTTCTTTTTTTAGCATATGCTCCCAGTTTTCCCCTCTTAATAAGGTTCTGAGCTTCTTGTTTCAATGCTACACAGTCTTGAGTATTGTGGCCTATATCATTGTGATACTGGCAAAAACAAGTGTTTCAGTTTTCTCTTGGGGACTGCAACCCCGCCGACTTTCGGAAGTGTACTTCATCCTTAGTTTTATCATAGATTGTAGCTACGTTTTCTCTTAACTCCGCGAATCACTCAGGCTGGACCCAATGACCACTCATACCCCTTGATTGTTGGCTTTGGGTCTGATTCTGGTTAAATTGAGTTTTTTTAGACCAGTTAGATCATTGTCCGGTCTCATTAGCATTGTATCCGGACTGGTTAGCAGCTGGATGAGCTATTATGGTGGACCTCACTTGACAGTGCACCCTGGTTTTCTTTGTTTCCTCCACATTAAACTGCTTTCCCACTTGGTTTAACAAGCCACCCCAGGTCATAGCCTTCTTCCGGGTCAGAAAATCAGCTAAGTTCCTAGGATTCAACCCCTGCCTTAGAGAATCAATTGCCACCTGCTCAAAGTAATCTGCTAATCCGTTCTTTCTATCGACAAATCGACTTATATAGTCTTTCAAAGACTTGTTTGGTACTTGGGCACAATGGATAAGAGTATCCCCATTACCCTTCAATTCTTTATTCCTAACGAATTGCCTCCGGAAGGCAACTCAGAATATATCAAAGTTTCTAATACACCATTGATGTAAGCTATTATACCATTTAAGAGTACACCCCGTAAAAGTTTGGGAGAAGGCTCTACACAAAAGTTTATCATCGTCATCAAAATTTATCATAAAGTTCTTGAATTGCTCGAGATGGTTGTCCAGATCCCGACTTTCATCATACTTTTCCATCTTAGAGCTATCAAACCTTTTGGGAGGTGTCCGGACAATATTTTTGCAGACAAAGGTGACTGCCTCTAGTTCTTCTTGCGACTAAATAATGTATCTTCATTAGGAATTTCTCAAATACATGGTTCGGACTGAAAAGCAAAAGGATCTATCAGTAACTGATCAACATGCCTATAAGACGATCCTTTTCCCATATGCCTTTTAAGCATACCATGCCTGTCCCTCTTTCTTAGTATTTTTTGGTCAGTTTAATCTTTTTTCTAGATCTCGCCCTTTTCGCTGCTTGATGACAAAGATTCTTCAAGCTAAGCTTCATTTGAAGAGATACTGGAGGACTCAAACTCAGAGCTTTCAACAGGCTTGGACCGATGTGTCTTCTTCGATCTGAAATGAGTCTTTTTTGAACGGAGGTGAGTCTTTAGTGACAACTCATTATCCCCAGGATTTTCAGTATGGTGAAGTCTTGATGTTCCAGATTTCTCTTTGATACCTTTCTCTGTTTGTTTTATGGCCCTTGGCGCCTCTATCTCTGCCCTCAGCTGATCTCGCTCCTCAACAGTTTATTCCTTATTTTCCTTCACTATTTCCACCTCACGAGGTGGAGTACTTTGCTCATTCGGATTCATCTGAACTGTTTTTCTTACTGGTTTTGAATAAAAAATTCAGGCACCATCGTGCTCCTACTGTGGTCACCAATTTGGTTTGGTTTATTTTGGGTTGAGGGTAGTTTTGTAAACTGTTTTTGTAAGTTTTGGGTGCTTTGTGTTTAGTGTGGGGAGTAGTGAGATAATTAAGCAGCCTGCTAGTATTAAATTCTGATCACCCTCATTAATGAGAGTGGTTTGGGTATTTATACCTTAATTATTGACCCATGGGCTTACCGGGTCGGGTTGTGTGAAACCGGGTTGAATTCAATGACCCATTCAGTGTTTAAGTAGATTAGCAAATAGCTTAGTCAAGAGTTGTTTACATTTGTCCTGTTTGGATTTATAGTGGTGTGATATGATCCGAAGTATCTCTGTTCGGATTAATAGGTTGGTTGTGACTATAAGATCCAAACTCATCAATATTAACTCGTGGGACTCTAAACACCTATCCTATGATGGTAGGTTATAACTTATAATTTTTTTTGTTTCCAGGTCAAGTATATTGGTCTTTTATTTTTATTCAACATGTTCGTACTTTTATGGAACTAACCTAGTTTTTTCGTAGGCTTCTTTGATCTGGACTCGACTTGAAAATCATTGTTTTGAAAGTGGCGTAGTCTAATGTTACTTTGCCCTCATTTGATGACGACCTTGGATTTTTGACATTAGGGTCTGAAATCAAGAGACGAATCTAAAATATTTCTTATATATTTTAAGTGATAATTCATCCTTAATATGGCGTAATTGGGTAATTACCAAAAAGATAAAAGAAAATAGCCTTAAAAATCTTCCTTTAGGCTCCTCCATTACTTGGGAGGTGAAGAAAGATGATTAATCGTTGCTAAACTTTACAAGGATGTTATCTGCAATAAGCACTTCACCTCCATATGGTATGATCCATGGCTTTTTTTTTCTAATTCTCTCGTTGACCGTTACAGACCTAATATTATCCGTTATGCTAGAATGCACAACAATAGTATGGTTTCAGATACCATCATTAACGATTCCTGGAAGTGGACCACTCACCTCCGCTCAGGTTGAACGACCATTAAGCCCACATGTTTGAGATTAGTAACATTATCAACTTCCTCCACCCACTAGCATCGAAGACGTTAAAATTTGGATTCTAAACAAAGATCACAATTATTTCACCATTAAAGTACTTACCACCATATTAGGCCCTTACGACCTATATTCTAATGAGCCAATCTCATTTAGAACAAATATAACATACCCAGACACCCTTCTATTGTCTGCCTTGCCTTTTTGGGGAAGGTCGCCATACGTGATAAACTTCTCGCCTGGGGTTACAACATAGTCCCTGATTATGTATTTTGTAACTATACTTTAGAGACCACTAATCATTTATTGGTAAAATGCATTTTTTCCAAGATCATCTCGGAGGGCTGTTCTAGGAAGTTAAGTTTCCACCGCCTGGACACTGATTTGCCAAACTGGCTACACATTGTCAGTGCATGGATTTTTGTCTCCTCTGAAATTGGTCATCTTTGGCGTGCGATTTTCTGCGCGGTGGTCTACCATTTATGGTAGGATAGGAAAGACAAGAGCTTCAGTGACTCCTCTTCTATTGAGTTAATTTTATGCCATCGTATCATCTCCGACCTCCGTTACAAATGTTACGGTTCAAAAATCTATGTAGATTTCTCTCGTCAGGTTGATGTAAATGACTCTCAATTTTACTCTGATGTTCAATACTGTTGCATCTCTTTTATTCTACATGTATATGTTATATGCCGATGTATTATTCAATTTTTTTTACTTGACCAAAAGATATTATTTGATTTAATTTCATGATTTAAAAGAATTCTCTATAAAACTGTATATACTGTCCCACTATAATCCAACACTAAACATTATTTGATCTCTAGAGAATTAAAAATGAAGACTCTGTTTCTTCTCCAAAAAACAAAGAATGAAGACTCTTGAGTTTCAAGATCCCAAGATTTATTCCTTCTCTCATCACCAATCCACTATTCTTCAGAAAACA
This sequence comes from Limnanthes douglasii subsp. nivea, assembly GCA_036936605.1. NCBI lineage: Eukaryota > Viridiplantae > Streptophyta > Magnoliopsida > Brassicales > Limnanthaceae > Limnanthes > Limnanthes douglasii. The sequence goes on along the minus strand of JAUPFV010000001.1, from coordinate 19,860,168 downwards.
TAGCACCATCAATTCAGTCCCCTCTCTCCTTCAACAACACAACCTCATCATGACAGATCCAATTCTAAACATTGAAGAATTTCCAGTTTTTAATGAAACCAAAAATCAGAAAGAGAAACATCGTAAAACCTTTCCCGAAATCCCTCAAGAGACAACTGCAAGTAAAACATGGGAAAAGTATGAGCCATCAAGAACAAGATTCCATAAGTCTTGCATATCAATACAATTTAGCGATGAAGCCAAAGAAATACTAGAAAATCCACCAAACATACGCTAATCGCTAAGTTATCCTAATGTATTCCTAAAATGAAGATCTTTGATAACTTCTTGCACGTAATAAAATTGAAGGAGAATTTAACAGCAGTTGGGACTCAAGGAACTTACTGTTGGAGTTCTCGAAGATTGAAGATATATGCAATCTTTGCTTGAAGCCATTATGGTCTGTTGGAGATAAAATGATGCGTCTGTTAAAGTGGCGTCCAAACTTCAATCCAAGAATTTAAAATCCAATTGTCCCCATTTGGATCAGAATAGAGAAGACGTCTGAATACATGTATAACGATCACATAATTAACAACATTGTTAAAATCATTGGCAAACCTCTCAAATGCTGGATTCCACCAAAAAATAGAACATTACTCAATGCCTGTTATGCCTTGGTAGAACTGGACATTACTTAAGACCTTAAACGTGACATCTGGGTGGGTTTTGGATCAAATGAAGGAAGTTGGTTAAAAATAAGTTACAAAGATGTTCTAGCCAACTGCAACTGCTATAATCACATAGGCTATGAAAAAGAAAATCGCAGAAAGAAAGTCTCAATAACTAAAGAAAATGTTGCTAAAAAACCCCTCAAAGAATCAACAAATGTAGAAATATGATACTGAAGTTGTTAACAAGGAAATCAGAAAGGTCTAAGACAGACAAGACCCTCAAACCATTCTAAACAAGGAGACTAATCAAGATTACAACTATGCTGATAGGAAAAGATTAGAATCTTCAATCAAAATTACTGATAGTAATAAAAAGACAGAAGAAGTTTTTAAAGCAATAAGAAACCTAGCAACTGATTACATGAAAAACAAAGACAAAGACCTGGATATGATAGATACAACACACTACTCTCCAAATCACAATAATTTTGGCAGCTTTCCTGAAACTCTTGTCCTGAAGAACAAAGAAACGGATAGAAGCTTTAATGATCTCATGAATAAAAGATCAGCCTTACTGAAACTCTTGTCTTGAAGAACAAAGAAACGGATAGAAGCTTTAATGATCTCCTGAATAAAAGATTAAAAGTTTCTAAATACAAAAGTGAGAAAAAAAGGGATATACAATCCCATCTCTTGAGCCAAAAAGCCAACAACTCCCAATTCTGACAATGATCAACATCCTTTGTTAGAATATAAGAGGTGTGGAAAATAATTATTCTTTAAAAAGAATTAAAAACATAATTTCTAACAACAATGTCATTTTAATCACAACCTGGCTGCCAAAATTGGTTTTCCTAACTTCTATCTAAACTGCAACAACAAAATTTGGATTCTTTGGAGCAGCTGGTTCAACATAAATATCATTATTGATAATCCTCAGTTGATTCATGTAGATGTTAGCTATGTTAACATGAATAAAACCTTTCATCTTACCTCTATTTATGCCAAATGCCAAAGGCTTAATACGAAAGATCTTTGGGAATCCTTAATCAACATTGCGCCTACTGTCAATGAGTGGGTTTTTCTCGGTGATTACAACTCAATATCTAATCCCACTGAACAAAAAAGATGCCTTCATTACTGCACTAGAAGCTTTGAAGATCTAACTGATACAATCAATCAATGTAACTTAGAAGAAGCATACTATATTGGAAGTAGATTCACTTGGACAAACAACACTAACTGGAGACGCCTAGACAGAGTTCTTCTCAGCTCTGATTGGATGGAATACTTCCAAAAGACCAGTGTCAAGCACATCTCAAGAACTTGTTCTGATCACATGCCCTTGCTGGTATCAATCTCAAATGAAAAGTTAAAAACTAAATCTTGTTTTATATTTTTAAACATGTGGTGTTTAAGTGAGGACTTCCTACCTTTTATGGAAACTAACTAGAAAAATTATATGCAGGGCCCTCCTCTGATAAGATTCTGGAACAAATAAAAGAGACTCAAAGCTACTTTAAAAGATGGAATTATTCAGTGTTTAGGAATATCTTTGACAAAGTCAAAGAGGTTGAGGAGGAAACTAACAAGAAGGAAAATATATTTAAGGAAGAATATACTGACCTTAATAAAAGGAACTGGGATTCTGCAAATGAAAAGCTTCAGAGGATTTAGCTCAGGAAGAAAGTTATTGGCACCAAAAAACATTCACCAATTGGATCAAGGACAGAGATAGAAATACTAAGATATTTCACAGTTTTGTTAAAAAGAGAAGAACAAAGAACAGAACCAATAAAATCAAAGAAAATTCCTTGTGGCTTACTGAAGATGATCAAATCAATAATTCTGTTGAAATGTTCTTCAAGAACACTCTATCTTCTTATCCTTATTCTAACAATGAAACTGAACCTAATTGCTTAAATAGTTACATCTTTGATGTTATTCCTAATATAGTGTCTGAACATGACAACACAGATTTTTTAAAGGAGCCCAATGAAGAAGAGATTTCTCAAGCAATAAAGGGTCTCAACTCTGCTAGCGCAGCTGGATTGGATGGTTTCAACGCAATCTTTTACACAAGTGCTGGAATACCATAAAATCAGACCTGAAAGATGATGTGATTCATTTCTTCCAAGGATCCCCCCTTTCCCAAGGTGTATTAGCCACATGTCTATGTTTCATTCCTAAAAATAATCAGCCTTCAAGCTGGAAAGAGTATAGGCCAATCAACCTCTGCTCTATGTTGAACATAATCATTTCCAAACTAATAGGTAATATAATGTCTATTAATCTCTGATAATCAAGGAGATTTTATTCCTAATAGATCAATTCGGGACAACATTCTTCTTGCTAATGAATTGATCTTTGATTTAAACATAAAAAACAAGGATAACAACATTTCGAGCCAAGGTCGGTATGGCTAAGGCTTTTGACAGAATATCCATAGTTACCTCAAGAAAGTTCTGGCAACCTTTTGGTTTAACATCTCTTTCATAAACCTTGTTTATGCTATTATAGGCAATGCTAAAGCCTCTGTTCTTATAAATAAAATCACTGTAGGTTATTTCAAGGTTAACAGAGGCCTAAGACAGGGAGACCCTATGTCTCTCTGCCTTTTTATTTTAGCAGAAGAAACTCTCTTAAGAGGTCTTAACCTTCTATTCTACAATAACAAACAATTCTAATTTAAAACAGATGTAGCATGTGCATTTCATCTCTTGCATTTGGTGATGACATATTGATTTTTACAAATGTTTCTAACTACGCTATAGCTACCCTTAGCAACTTTTTGCAGGTTTATCAAGACGTTTCAGGCCAAATGATAAACAAGGACAAAACATCTATAATCACTCCACCAAATATCCATGCCAACAAGATCATATCTATATTGGCTGATACAAGGTTAAAAAATGAGACTCTCCATGTGGTCTACTTGGGTGTTAGTCTAAACAAGAATAACTGAAGCATTAACTACAAAGCTTTAATCAGGAAAATCAGAGCTAAGATCAATGAGTAGGAAGATAAAATGTTATCCAATGCTGGTAGACTTAACCTCATTAACAGTGTACTAATGCTTATTCCTAGTTACTGGATCTTAGCAATGAAATTCCTAAAACTATCATGGACAAAATTAATAAAATCTACAATGCTTTCCTTTGGGGCTCTAATCAAGAAAATTCTAAAATCCACTGGTGTAGTTGGAACAAGGTCTGCAAACCTTACCATCAAGTTGGTCTGAATGTCAGAGGTTTGAAAGATTTGAAAGACACATTGTCTTGTAACTTATGGCTTAAATTCAAAGAAAATACCTCTCTCCGGGCTAGATATACCCATACCATATACAACAACAACATTCACTCTTTACTTTCTAAGTCCAATTGTAAAAAAGCACCAAAGTTTGGAAGTGTCTGAATTCAATCAAAGATAGAGCTGAGCCTTTATTTAGATGGTCTATTGGATCAGGAAACACTCATTTCTGGATAGATTTTTGGATTAAAGACAACCCCCTAATCTCGCCTGATAACCTTCTTACAAATCCTGAGAACATAATGGACAAGATTCTCAACTATTGTAATTAAAACTCATGGAATATTCAAAAGCTTAGCTATGTTCTTGACTCTAATGATTTGGAGATGGTCAAGAATCTAACTATAAATCAAAATCTTCTCGATACTCCTTTATGGACTTTATCTAATTCAGGCCAGTTCAACACAAAGATACTTGGGATTTTCTCAAATCAAAGCACATCAAATCAAACATCTTTCACAAGATTTGGAATAACATCATACCTCGCAAATGCTCCTTCATTACTTGGAGGATTCTTCATAGATGGGTTCCAAGTGATGATGTTCTGCAAAAAAGAAACTTTAGTCTCGCTTCGAAATGTCAATTTTGTTGCAACAAGGAAATAATAAATCACCATTTTGTAGAATGTAATCTTTCCTGGGCTGTTTGGAGTTATTATGCTTCTGCTTTCAAGCTCCAAATCGGCCGCTACATGACTTTACCTCATATTCTCAAAATTTGAATGTGGTTCTCCATCAAAGACCTCAACATATGTACTGTTATCCCCCAATAGTTTGCTGGGTAATCTGGAGCCTTAGGAATAAGTCAAAGATAAAAAAGAACCCCTTTAATCCTTCCAAAGCAATCAATCAAATAAACAACATTATTTCTGGATTAGTCAGAGGTAATGTGGTCTCTCGCAAGCATTGGAGCCCTTTCCATAACGCCTCTATCCCTTTTGGTTGCTGGTCTTCACCTTATCCTCTTAAGCCTGCTTCATATCATTACTGGACTCCTCCTGCTACTCAACAAAGACGAATGCACCTTGAATAATGGCGACTCTACTGACTGTATTGAATTAGAGACGACAAAGGATCTTTAATCTCCAGCCATGAGAATCTTTACAAAAAAATATATCGCCTCCATGCTGAAGATTTGACTTTCCTCAACAGTATTATCCTATGCGATCAATATGGCCTGATCAATGTTGATTTGGAAACCAATTGCGAACCTCTGGTATTCATGCTCGCCTTTGGAAACTATACTCGCCCCCGCTGTAATGTGCTTAAGTGTTGTCGTCAGCTTATTAAACCTATCATGTCCATTAAATACATAAATCAGAGCCAAAATACGGCCGCTGATAAGAGGTGCAAAATGAAACTTAGTTGCAATTCGACCAATTCCCCTGCTCATCGCCATCATCCTCCTCGAAAGACAAAGAATCGACTATATGATGGATAAATCTCAACACTAAATCTAATTCCTAAATCATCAAAGTTTAACTCTACTAAAATTTCTGTTTTTTGTAACTCACCTAAAAAAGGTTTAGAATGAATTTGAATCTACTAGCAAGAACAAGGATTGAAGAAAATCTAGAATCTAAAAGGCCTCTCTGTTGAAGAAAGTAGATTGAAAACCTATAAAAACAATTACACCTGAAAAAACTAAAAGATTTTTTTCTTCATCTCTCTATTTTTCAAACATCGGAGGGAATCGATTTTTTTAGTTTCCCTGTCCCAATTAAAAATGTAATAAGGTTTATATTAAATTTGTGTACTATGTAGTCTTGTTTTTATTGAATTTACATGACTTTATAAAAAAAACACTCCACTATTTTACTCACCGCTTGCACCTTCAACGCAATCGCACCGGTCACCGTCTTTTACTCAGTCAAACTCAACACCTTCTGTTCGATAAAGTTGTCGTGAAGTCGTCTCCGACCAGTGAATTTTCCACAGGTATGCATTATCGTGGAAAGTGTACTTTTTTTTTGCGTTTTTGACGAATTCGAACCACTATTTTCTATTATTTCACGATAGGCGTTGCTTTTTATACTTGAATGAAGTATCTACTGACGATAGTTGCTCAGTTTCTGTGCATTAGGTAGTTGATTGTTGATTTTAGTGTTTGTTCAATAATTCCTAGATCCTTGCAACGTGCATGTAAAAAGTAGAACAGTTCGCATCCTGATCACCCATTATTCAAGCAATTTACAGCTCGATTTATTTTTTATGTCGTTTATTTACAAACAATTCGCAGCCCAGGCTGAGAATTGTCTGTAAAAACATTATTTATATATAGGCAATTCGCAGCTTATCATGCGAATTGTGTTTGGCATTTTAACTGATAATACATGAAATTCGCACCTTGTCATGCGAATTATTTGTGACATTTTAATTGATAATACATGAAATTCGCAGCTTGTGATGCGAAGTTTGTGATACTCCAACTGATTTGTGTTTGTGCAGGAAGTATGACAACAAAACCTAGCTATTACAGATCAGGGTTGGTGAGCCTTCTGAAGCTACTTAAAGAGATTCGTATTACCAGGGCCCACATTGAAGCTGCAAGGAATACACCCTTTGACACACTTTTGAAAACGGATTTCGAAATCCGTAATAAGGCAGAGCTGCAAAAGAAAAAATTCTACTCAATCATTCAGTATGCCATCGAGCAATTCTCTGTTGATAGAGACGCCTTTAAGATTGGCAACAAGTTTGTAAAGATAACTGAAAATGATGTGAAGGTCATATTCGGGTTGAGGCATGGCACCGAGAAAATGCGGTCAACAAAAACCGGAGCATTTCACAACAAATATGCACCCGACGAGGAGGACGAATCAAGGATGATGAAGAAATACTTCATGGGTAAAATTGGCAGGAAAGTAGCAGCTGATAATACTAAAACAATAACAAATGTCATTATAAAGGTACGTCTAAAATCGACTTCATCTTTATAAAGCAAGATTCTGTACTTTTCTAACATAGTATGTTGTTGTTGGTTTTACAGGCAGGTATAAAGAAGGCCATAAACGAAGGAGGAGAGCATGAGTTGGAAGACGTTGCAAGGCTGTTGATACTGTTTTTGTGCTCCACCATATTCTACTCCGTATCTGGAGATATCCTGGGTTGGAGCACGGTTTATTATGTTGAAGACCTCAGTAAAATAAACAATTACGACTGGTCTGGATCAATACTGTACAAGCTTCGACAGTCTATCATGAGTTGCTTAGCAATCGAAAAACCTGATAGAGTCATCGGCTCCGTCGCCCTTGTAATTGTAAGATTGATCAATTCAGTATAAAAATTAGTTATGTACAGAGCATCTTGTTGATAAAACTTGTCCCCATGCAGCCCTTCTTCATGGAGCACACAACAGTCGGCCTCGAGGCAGCGAAGCTAACCTCGATACCAAGGTTTTTTAAATGGTTGGGATTAGAGTGCCAAGCAGCAACCGTGGCGCTGCTTCTTAGAACACCCTTGCTGGATAATGACCAGGTATAAGCTTTATATAGGTATTGAACTCGGGGTGCAAACAGTTCGCAGCATATCATGCGTTTTGATTAGTGTTATATTAGAAAAATGCATAAATCATTTCGCAGCCTGATATTAATTATAGTTCACAGCTTCCTGTTTCCACACAGTTCGCATCATACTGTTTACACACATTTCGCAGCTCAGCATGCGTTTTAACTAGTGTTATAATAGAACAACGCATCAATCATTTTCGCAGCCTGACAAAAATACTTAGTTCGCAGCATATGGTTTACACATAGTTCGTAGCTCAGCATGCAAATTATTTGCAACTCTAACATGGATAGAATTGACACAGTTTGCATCATATAATGCGAACCGTTTGTAAAAAACAATTTGTTTGTCTACACCCTCATACTTTGAAAACAATTTATTTACTTACATGTGCCTCTGTTGGTAGGTTTTCGAAGGTCCATTACGTCTTACCGAGGCTGAAAGTGAAGCTTTCGGAGAACGAGAAGATAGTGGAGATGCAGATGAGGAATCTACTTCACCGGAAGAAAGACCAAGGAAGAGGACGAAATTCACAACATCAAAACCAAGACAAAAGAGACGAGCATCACAGAAAGAAACAAATAAGGTGATGTCTCCCACACCCGAACAACCAACACCACCCGAGCCAACGATTCCACCACCAAGACTCCCCAAGCAAACGATTCCACCACCACCTGTCCAAACAATTCGCATCCTATGTTGCGAATTGCCTATTCAACTAGTGGATTGGTTATTTTACAATTCACATGCTGAGCTGCGAAATGTTTGAAGTGGACAAAACAAAATATCAGGTCAGCATGCGAATCGTTCGCAACAATGATTATAGTATGCTTAACCGTTCCACCCTTTTTTTTGGGAATTTTTTATGCCACATGAGACCGAAAGACAACAACAACAACAGCAACAGAAACAGCAGGAACAAGTTCGACACCAGCAACAACAACAACAACAACACCACCACCACCACCAACAACAACAACTGCAACAACAACAACAACAACAACAACAGCAACAACAACAAGAAAGACAGCAAGAACAACAACAGCAGCAACAGATAGCCTTGGCAAAGAGAGAAAGGCTAATGCAAGAGATAGCACCTCAACAGTAAGAACCTGTCCATCCCGGTGAGAAGACAGAACTACTCAGCCAGGAAGAACCATCCTTAGAAGACAACACCACATCTGCAGATGCACCTCAAAGACCAACGGTGCTGTCAACAAAGTCAGAATTGCTAAGCCAACGTGAAACTGTAGCACCGGTAACAAATCAACTGCAGGCTCCAGAGTCCCACGATAACACCGTAGGTTTACCTGATGCTTTTGTTGATGGTATTTATACTCAAGTTTCACAGACATTTTTAAATGAAATTGATAATGTATATTACGATTCTATAATACAAAGGTCTTTGGAGAACATGTCGGAGGATGACTTTAATGATCTCTGCCGACACGATCCAGATCCTATGCCGAACAAGTCAACGACATTGGTTGTCGCTGACCGTGCGGTAAGGGCTACTTATAATGATTTTGCATCATAACATGAGATTTGTGTTAGCAAACCGTTTGGGGTATTACAAACGAATATCAGGGTATCATGCGAACTGTTCAGTGGAACCTCGAACAGTTCGCATGATACCCTGATAGATACTATGAAACTTATTCAGTTGGAACCAAACAGTTCGCGTGTTAGCATGCGAACTGTTTGGGGTCGTTGCAATTATAATGACTGACACCCTTCTACTTTTGATTTTTGTTATTTACTAAGCTCGAGCCCAGTAAAGAGATACAGGAGCCAAGTTTTACTCTACTGACACCAACACAGCTTCAAGTGGCAGAGGAAGAGGAAGAGTTCATTATAACAATATGGGAACCGCCAAAAGTAGAATACAACGACTGGCCAAAGAAAACAAAATTAACTGACCGTATCGATGTGGTAGAATACCATAAAATACAGTTAGTTAAAGCCTACGAAAGCGACACCCCTGATCTAGTGGTATGGCAGTTACCAGAGTCCAAATTTACATACGGAATCAGAGTGCAAGCGAGTGATGCAAGGGCACTACCTTTAGAACTGGAGCTGGACGTAAAGGTATCCAATTGTCAACCAATTCTATTTTTAATGTTTCAAATATATCTTGTATATTTAACATAAATCTACAACTCCTTTCTTAGGTTATCGACGCTTGGATTCGAAAGATGCTTGAAGAAGCAGACTTCAAAGTTCCATGCACTAAAGCTGAAGGAGTGCAATATGACACCGTACTGATTTCGGGCATGACTGCGGTAAGTTTAGCTCAGGTAAATTTCAGAGTTTCAGAAAATGTTCTCATTGTAATATCCTCTTGCTTGGATGCAGCATCAAATGAAAGCAGGCTGGAAAGTAGAAAATTTGGTGGACGCAGCTTTTAGCAAGGGGCCCAAAGACCCCAACATCATCATGGTTCCAGTATGCACTGAGACAAAGGACTAGATAAACCACTGGACGGTGCTCGTCATTGACGTCGACGGCAGGTCAATTTTAAACTACAATCCACTTCTGCCTAAGCTGAAAGTCATAGACTACACCACAAGGACACCTGCACAACTGGTAAATATTCCCAACTATACACTTAAATTTAAACACATTTTAAGTATGCATGCTGTAAACTGTGATCGAGATATGCTGCGAAATGTAAGTAAATCAGTTGCGTTTCGTAGCCTATCCATAACACATTTCACAGCATATGATGCGAATCGTTTTAAACGGTGCATTTTAAAAAAATGGATTGGATATCAAACAATTCGCACCTTAGGCTGCGAATCGTGTGACATGCCCATGTTGGATTTGTTGTCACACAATTCGCAGCCTAAGGTGCGCATTGTATGGCACCAACTGTTGTTGTTTTTGTGTTGATTCCTAACACTAATTATTATAAACAGATCAAATATTTGTTTGAGAGAGGATTCCTACCTAAATCAAAGACAGGGTGGAAGGTGACAACTAAAAGAAAAATCCCACAACAAAAATCAGGCATCCTGGATTGTGGTATTTTTGTCTGCAAATACGCAAGAGATATTATTCAGCATGGATTTGTGCAGACAGAATACAATGAAGATATGGTCACTGCCTTCAAAGCAGAAATGTTTGATTACTTTTTAAATGACAAAGACCGCATCGCATATGGCTGATTCGATTTAAAACACTATGATTTTCCTTGTAAATATATCGGTTGTAATTTTTAGTTTGTTGTGCATACATAAACAAATTACATTTTCAGAAATGTGCATATTCCTTAGCAAGTAGTTCGCATCATAAACCTGATATATAAGGGTTGGTTAATATTTGAATAATCCTAACCAAACAATTCGCAGCAAATCCCCGGTATGTCTTAAAAACAGCATACTCATCAAACAGTTCACAGCCTAACCTGATGGATGCTTATTTATCAGTAAATAATTCGCAGCTTAACTTATCAGTAAATAGTTCGCAGCCGACCCTGATAGATGCTTACTTATCACTAACAAACAGTTCGCAGCAATCCATGGTATACCACATTAAACACAGTTCGCAGCCTGGTGCAGAATAAAAAATTCAAAATATAAAGTTCAAGAATACGAACAGGCTGTGGCTTATGCCTTGGTAAACGTTTTCTCCATTGAGCACACAAAAAACAATCTAATCAAGTACATAACCCATTAATTGCTGATTGGACATGGAGGCTATGTAATGATTACCTCTTTTCCCTATAAATACCTATAGTAACCAGAGGCTAATTTTACAACAAACTCTATATTTTTTTAAAAAACACCTCTTGTTCTCTTCGAATTCAAATAGTCATGTATTTTTCCACCACCAAAACCACCACCTCATACTCAAACTTTGGTTCACTTGGTTCTCTGGGTGACTCCTGGTCATCCTTAACTGTTAACTGGAGCGATGAGTTGATCATGCCAGCAGCACCACTAAACAGCCCAGTATCTGTCTTTGATTTAGACATGTATGATGACTACTACTCTGCTGACTCTCAACCAGTGGAAGTTGTTCCACTGGTTGCTGCTGAAGCTCAGCTAGAAGAGGTTCTAATGTTTGTTACTGCACCTCAGCTAGAAAAGGTGCAACCTCAGACAGCAGAGGTTCGAAACAACAAAAGGAAGAGGGAAGACGAAGCTGGTCCATCAAGGACAAAAATTTTAAGCATGGTGGACGTAGATAATGAAGACGAAGAGGAAGTGGAAAAAGATGGTGAAGAATCCTCTACTAACCGATAGAGTTGGCTTTTGTTTTTTGATTTTTTGGAATGCAACTAACTAACAACAGTAGCTTGTAGTGATCTGTGTAAACATTTGTTAGTGCATAAAATATTGTAATCCTCTTTTTTGTAATCCAATTTGTTTACAGACTTTCAATCATATAAACGATTCGCATCCAATTACAATTTGCAAATGATTCGCATGTTCACCTGATATATTACTTGTTTCCAACCTTACTGAATTTCATGCTGATGAGTCAATAGATGTTTGGAAGAATGTTTCGGATCTTGTGTCTGATGTGACTAGAGAGAGGAAGTGTAGAGAGAGAAAGAAAATGTAATAGAATAATATTCAATGTCCCACCTACCAAGAAAGTGGGTCACCTTTTATACTAAAATAAGGTGGACCCATTAAAATCCTTAGTGAGCTGTTTACATATTTAATGAGGCCCCTTAGCAAATACTGTGTTTACAAATTGGTCCCCGAGAGATCCTAAATACATTAATAACTACACCAAGTATCATTTATTCTCAATTAAATCCTTATTATTTATATCGGCAAATTCTACCCTCATCAGTAGCCCCCAGTCTTCGGGAGTATTAGGAGCGGAGACTCACTGCCGAGCCTACACCTGTCGCGCTCAGTCTCCTGTGCTTCGGGCCAACGGCTTATCTTCAGACGAAGTATCCTTTCTTCCAAAAGCGTCGGTCGTTCCGCGACGTTGTCTGTCCCGTTCTGTCCTACGGGCGTCCGATGACACTCCCGCAACGCTTTTTAATTAACTTTACCCGAAGGCTATACTCAGGCTCTGTTGGATTTTTCTTACCCGATGTTCATAGTTCTCATCAGGTTGGTTCCCGCGTTTTCTTGAGCTTCTACCCCTGGCCCCCTTGTGTTGGGCCGTCTCTTCACAGTGGATATGGTTGAGAAGGCCCATCTTACCAGTCGGTTCGAAGAGGGTAGCCTAGGTAAGCCTTCGTCAGAAGGTGGCCAACACGTGTCGCCTGTTTATGGGATGCGTCTTTGCCAGACTAGGTTTCTAGGGAGACTCTTCGCCTTCCCGCTGTGCTTTTGTCGATTGGTATTCCCCGGTCTTTCAACGTTGCTTATAAATACTCCATAATTCTCGATTTCTCTCAGAGGCATTCTAGAGAGAGAAAGTGCTCTCATATCGTTTCTAGAGAGAGAAAGAGTAGTCAGACCATTTTTAGAGAGTGAAAGTGCTGTCAGACCATTCTTAGAAAGGGAATGTTTGTTTTATGAAACCCAGACACCCGAAGCAAACATCAGCCAATAAAAAGAAAAAGCCTGTGTGGAGTTTCAAAGAGTGGGCTAGCATCGGAGACCGAGCCGAAGAATACCGACGAGCCGGTTTGATTTGGGGATCTAACTCAAAACCTTTTACTCCCGTCCCGCACCCTCACGACCCCGTTTTAGCCACCCCGATCCCTGTTGAATCCTTCCTTCTGCACGACCCTCCCGGCTCTCTGTCTCCAGAGATTAGCCTATCTCTGGAAACCGTTGTCCTTTCTTCCAGTAACAACTCCTCTCGTTCCCCTGCAATTCGGTCGGAGAATCCGACCCCACCGTCTATCAAATCGTTCGTTCCGTCACCTCCGTTCCTGCCCCGACGCGTTCGCAAAACTAAATTCTTGACCATGGGCGAAGACAGTCACCCTACATCTCCCGCAGGAGGTAACTATCTTGAAATAGTTCAGCTTACTCCCTCAATTCGAGGGTATCAGACCGATACTAACACTGCCGTAACTTTTTTAGGTTTGCCTAAGCGTCGGTTGACGCCAAAGGAGTTGGATGCGGCTCCTCGGGCTTTTTCAGGAAATACGGCTGAACCCTCCACCTCTCGGGTACGATCATCGGACCCGAATGCTGCTACAGCCCGAAGCTCTGACCAAGCTTCGAACCCCGATGTGGGAGAATCAGAGGTGGATGTAGCACCCGCAGAGGTCTGCGTTGCCGCTGTTGGGAATGCTGCTAACCCTTCTGATGACCCTCTGCCCGAAGAAGTTGAGGCTGCAATCACCACCACCTATTTCGGATGGCTTCCTTCGAAGGACGTCGTTTATCTCTACGAGGGGAAGTACCTCTACTTCCCCGAGTCCGAACACAAGGATCTGCTGATCCGTTGGGGGATTCCTGAATGCGTCACGGTTCGGTTCCCGGTCCCTGGGGAAACCCCTGTTCACGTCCGATCTAGGGAAATCGTGGTGTTTACCGAGCTGTTCAACTGGGGTCTGCGCTTCTCCTTAGATCCCGAGATCGCGCTTTACTTCCGCACCCTCCAGATCTGCCCATCACAGCTGACGCCGAATGCCTGGTATACTTTAATGTCATGCATAATGGCTTCCCGTCTTTCAGGTCGGGTTATGCCTATAGACAAATATATCTCTATGTCAGGTCTGTCCAAGGCTCCGAAGTCCCCGTTCTTCTACTCTTCCTTGGGAAGTAAGTGGAAGATAGTTAATGACTTCTTGGAGGGAGACAAAGGCTGGAAGCATCGGTTTGTGTTTCTGAGCGGGTGCTGGGAGAACGGTCTTCCCTATTCCCCGGAGAATAAGAGACAGCTGCTTCGGACCTGGGTCCATGATGGTACCGCTCTTCTCCCTTTTTTTTTTAAATACCGACCCTCCGTGTAGTGTCGAAGGAGTTTTTGCAAGGGATAAAGAAGCATTACGTTATAGCTCAACACAATTCGCAGCCTCAAATGTTGATAAATGTTTGATATGATTTTACTAACGATTCGCATCCTGGTGAAATTTCACACAAATCGCATGGAAACCTGATAGATGTTTGCAACAATATATCAACATATTGTACACAATTCGCAACACCGGATGCGAAATGCTTACAACTCAAAACACTTAACATTTGTAACTCAAATAATAGCATTACAAAACACAGGAATGTAAAAATGTTTAGTTTGTTGTACAGAACAATAACAGTATTACAAATAAATGTGATCTGGCCAACCAGAATTGTCGACAACACGGATTGTCCTTAAACTGGAATATCATAAGTCCTCCGGTTATGGCCTGATTTCAAACATCGGCCACACCTCACCTGCTTGGTTGAGATTTCTCCTCTAGAAGGGATTCGCTTTTTCTTAGGCCTTCCGGAGCGTCTCTTAACATTTGGAGGCAGAAATTTAAGAAAAGAAGGATTGTTAGCGCTGGACCCTTCGCCGAAATCAGTTATAGCTGGTATGCTGAAAGAGTAATTTTCCATGTAATTCTTAACCGTAAAGAAGGGTTCTATTACAGTCAATGGATCTTGGTCGGTGTATTGTAATGTCGCTAAAGCACGAGGACATGGAAAACACTCTTGTTGCCATGATCCGCAAGAACATTTGAAATCCAACAGATTAACAACAGCCACAGGATTCGAAAAGACTTCGAACATGGCGGTAGACGACTTACCTACTACCCAAGTTCGGCACATGTCAACATTCTGCTTTAGCTTCTTCTCGTACTCGGGAACCAAATTAGTACTCCAGCTGAGACCTTCTTCGTATCTCCGTGAAACTTGAGTCATAAGCAAGACTCTAATCCAGTCAATAAACTCAACAATTGGTAGGCTGCAATATCTTTTGATCAGATTGTTAAACGATTCAGCTGCAGTAGAAGCCATAGAGTCGTATCGCTTCCCTTTTACGTAAGCCTGCGCATACTTTTCAGGGGGTAAATTTGCAAGAAAATCACTCATTCTGTCACCACCTTCACATAGAAAAACCGTTAGTATATCTTTAAAAAGCTCTCGACTGGGAGGATAAGTAAGACGATGGAAGAAACTCAACATCCTTTTTTTATAGTCTCTGTTAGTATGTTCCAGTTTGGCTTTCAAATTCTACATGAGATGGAAATAACAGTACGCATGATAACAGTACGTATGTTCCAGTTTGTGACAATTTCAAATAATACCTAATTCAAGCTGCGATGTAAGCATCTTCCCTACAAAGGTCTTCAACCCACAGCTACTGTAAGTCGTAACAAAAAACATATACAAAATGGAGGTGTTTGTAGAAAAAAAGAGAAAAATAGGCACAAATCGATCATTGATTGACGATCTTAATAGTATCAACGATGGAAATTTATTCGATCTCAGCCATCCTCTCCTCAATCGTATCGCCGATAGCTTCGTCAAAGCTGCTGGAGTAATTAATTCAATTTTTTTGATATATTTACAGTACCTAAATATAATCTATATTTATCTAAAAAATAGAGTATATGTTGGAGTGCTCTTACAATTTGATATAGCATTATCAAGATACAAACTTTATTTTTAGTGAAGAAAGTTTAAACAAGAATAAAAATTGTTTATATAATTGGTATGTTAAGCTCCAACAGTCCAAGAACATGAATATAGCCATATAAAATAGAAACAAATTCCGCGGGAGTAGTAAAATTAATAAAGTTAGGGTTATACTAGATTGAGATCTTTCTCGTTTGGATAACAAAGGATCTTAATTTAGTTTAGTCTACGGATTTATTGGTATATAAGTTGCCAAATTTTCTTATACAATAAAGTATGTAACAAAAATTTAAGTTATAATTTTTTTTATACAATAAAATATGTAACAGAAGTTTGTGAGAATATGATCGGAGAGGGCATATGCAAAACCTTAAAGTTTCTCTCAGGATTCTAACATTTTCAAAATAAGTCGGGGTATGATGGATGGATTTCGGGAAACTATGGCACAAGACAGAGTTTGAGATTGTGTTATACCTAGAAAAGAAATTTATCTTTGGTGGAGAGCTTACTTTCGTTGGCAAACTAGACAATAAAAGAATGCCTAAGAATATTATGTTTATTTCAAACAAGATTGGCCAAAAGGATCTGAAAGGTAGAGGACCCAACATGATTGTAAAAACAATTTATTGTAAAAATCTTACTAATCTGGTTGGGGCTTCAAATTTTAATATCCTTCATGTTTGGAAGGACAAAGAGTAGACTAATAATGTTACCAATTTTTAATGGATGAGCTTGATGAGATCTTCTGTCAGATCAGAGGTGAGTTAATGGTGTAATAAAACGAAACTTTTCTATTGTAGCACACATAGCGGTCAACTAAAGAGTTAGGAAAAAATTAGGTACCACACCATAGGGAAATGGAGAGACCATTACCCACATAATCTTTGTAGAGTTTGGCAGGTAAAGGTCACAAGTTGATAATTATTCTTCACCCCCAACAAGGAGAGGAACCAGTGGGGAGGTTCCAGAAATATTTGTATTTGACCTTTTTGGTTAGTACCCAATTACAGCAAATTCAAGAAGTTTGGCCACTTAAAATGGACAAAAAGTCTTTAGAACGTCACTTTATTCTAGACTTTGAGGTCTATAATCCAAAGACCTGCTACTTGTGAGAACGCGATAACTTTGAATCTCGAGATTTTCATTTCCGGACCGACCAAAGATATAAAGTAGCTGGGTAAGTTCATTGAGGACGTGGACATGAAGGATGAACATTGATGACCAATAGACTTGTACATCGATCTAGACAATCTTAATCAATTGGAGCCTCATAACGTAAAAAAGATGTTAAGAAGTCCAAGAGTCAATACGACTAATAACATTATGCAATAAATATCTACAATCGTTGTAGGTGAGACATGAGGTAAAGAGAAAGACACCTAAGTAGCGTAATATAATGAAAGATAACTCAAAGCCCATCGTGGCGATGATGGAGTGACAGATCGAGTCAGAGACACAAAAAATGAAAATTTTGGTCGTTCTAAGGTTGAAGTAGAGGTCAAGAGGATGAAAAAAATACTCGAGCCCTCATTATCCGTTATGCTAGAATGCACAATAATAGTATGGTTTTTTAGATACCATCATTAAAATGATGGTAGGTTATAACTTATAATTTTTTTTTGTTTCCAGGTCAAGTATATTGGTCTTTTATTTTTATTCAACATGTTCGTACTTTTATGGAACTAACCTAGTTTTTTCGTAGGCTTCTTTGATCTGGACTCGACTTGAAAATAATTGTTTTGAAAGTGGCGTAGTCTAATGTTACTTTGCCCTCATTTGATGACGACCTTGGATTTTTGACATTAGGGTATGAAATCAAGAGACGACTCTAAAATATTTCTTATATATTTTAAGTGATAATTCATCCTTAATATGGCGTAATTGGGTAATTACCAAAAAGATAAAAGAAAATAGCCTTAAAAATCTTCCTTTAGGCTCCTCCATTACTTGGGAGGTGAAGAAAGATGATTAATCGTTGCTAAACTTTACAAGGATGTTATCTGCAATAAGCACTTCACCTCCATATGGTATGATCCATGGCTTTTTTTTTTTCTAATTCTCTCGTTGACCGTTACAGACCTAATATTATCCGTTATGCTAGAATGCACAACAATAGTATGGTTTCAGATACCATCATTAACGATTCCTGGAAGTGGACCAATCACCTCCGCTCAGGTTGAACGACCATTAAGCCCACATGTTTGAGATTAGTAACATTATCAACTTCCTCCACCCACTAGCATCGAAGACGTTAAAATTTGGATTCTAAACAAAGATCACAATTATTTCACCATTAAAGTACTTACCACCATATTAGGCCCTTACGACCTATATTCTAATGAGCCAATATCATTTAGAACAAATATAACATACCCAGACACCCTTCTATTGTCTGCCTTGCCTTTTTGGGGAAGGTCGCCACACGTGACAAACTTCTCGCCTGGGGTTACAACATAGTCCCTGATTATGTATTTTGTAACTATACTTTAGAGACCACTAATCATTTATTGGTAAAATGCATTTTTTCCAAGATCATCTCGGAGGGCTGTTCTAGGAAGTTAAGTTTCCACCGCCTGGACACTGATTTGCCAAACTGGCTACACATTGTCAGTGCATGGATTTTTATCTCCTCTGACATTGGTCATCTTTGGCGTGCGATTTTCTGCGCGGTGGTCTACCATTTATGGTAGGATAGGAAAGACAAGAGCTTCAGTGACTCCTCTTCTATTGAGTTAATTTTATGCCATCGTATCATCTCCGACCTCCGTTACAGATGTTACGGTTCAAAAATCTATGTAGATTTCTCTCGTCAGGTTGATGTAAATGACTCTCAATTTTACTCTGATGTTCAATACTGTTGCATCTCTTTTATTCTACATGTAGATGTTATATGCCGATGTATTATTCAATTTTTTTTACTTGACCAAAAGATATTATTTGATTTAATTTCATGATTTAAAAGAATTCTCTATAAAACTGTATATACTGTCCCACTATAATCCAACACTAAACACTATTTGATCTCTAGAGAATTAAAAATGAAGACTCTATTTCTTCTCCAAAAAACAAAGAATGAAGACTCTTGAGTTTCAAGATCCCAAGATTTATTCCTTCTCTCATCACCAATCCACTATTCTTCAGAAAACATAGCACCATCAATTCAGTCCCTTCTCTCCTTCAACAACACAACCTCATCATGATAGATCCAATTCTAAACATTGAAGAATTTCCAGTTTTTAATGAAACCAAAAATCAGAAAGAGAAACATCGTAAAACCTTTCCCGAAATCCCTCAAGAGACAACTGCAAGTAAAACATGGGAAAAGTATTAGCCATCAAGAACAAGATTCGATAAGTCTTGCATATCAATACAATTTAGCGATGAAGCCAAAGAAATACTAGAAAATCCACCAAACATACGATAATCGCTAAGTTATCCTAATGTATTCCTAAAATGAAGATCTTTGATAACTTCTTGCACGTAAGAAAATTGAAGGAGAATTTAACAGCAGTTGGGACTCAAGGAACTTACTGTTGGATTTCTCGAAGATTGAAGATATATGCAATCTTTGCATGAAGCCATTATGGTCTGTTGGAGATAAAATGATGCGTCTGTTAAAGTGGCGTCCAAACTTCAATCCAAGAATTTAAAATCCAATTGTCCCCATTTGGATCAGAATAGAGAAGACGTCTGAATACATGTATAACGATCACATAATTAACAACATTGTTAAAATCATTGGCAAACCTCTCAAATGCTGGATTCCACCAAAAAATAGAACATTACTCAATGCCTGTTATGCCTTGGTAGAACTGGACATTACTTAAGACCTTAAACGTGACATCTGGGTGGGTTTTGGATCAAATGAAGGAAGTTGGTTAAAAATAAGTTACAAAGATGTTCTAGCCAACTGCAACTGCTATAATCACATAGGCTATGAAAAAGAAAATCGCAGAAAGAAAGTCTCAATAACTAAAGAAAATGTTGCTAAAAAACCCCTCAAAGAATCAACAAATGTAGAAATATGATACTGAAGTTGTTAACAAGGAAAACAGAAAGGTCTAAGACAGACAAGACCCTCAAACCATTCTAAACAAGGAGACTAATCAAGATTACAACTATGCTGATAGGAAAAGATTAGAATCTTCAATCAAAATTACTGATAGTAATAAAAAGACAGAAGAAGTTTTTAAAGCAATAAGAAACCTAGCAACTGATTACATGAAAAACAAAGACAAAGACCTGGATATGATAGATACAACACACTACTCTCCAAATCACAATAATTTTGGCAGCTTTCCTGAAACTCTTGTCCTGAAGAACAAAGAAACGGATAGAAGCTTTAATGATCTCCTGAATAAAAGATCAGCCTTACTGAAACTCTTGTCTTGAAGAACAAAGAAACGGATAGAAGCTTTAATGATCTCCTGAATAAAAGATTAAAAGTTTCTAAATACAAAAGTGAGAAAAAAGGGATATACAATCCCATCTCTTGAGCCAAAAAGCCAACAACTCCCAATTCTGACAATGATCAACATCTTTTGTTAGAATATAAGAGGTGTCGAAAATAATTATTCTTTAAAAAGAATTAAAAACATAATTTCTAACAACAATGTCATTTTAATCACAACCTGGCTGCCAAAATTGGTTTTCCTAACTTCTATCTAAACTGCAACAACAAAATTTGGATTCTTTGGAGCAGCTGGTTCAACATAAATATCATTATTGATAATCCTCAGTTGATTCATGTAGATGTTAGCTATGTTAACATGAATAAAACCTTTCATCTTACCTCTATTTATGCCAAATGCCAAAGGCTTAATACGAAAGATCTTTGGGAATCCTTAATCAACATTGCGCCTACTGTCAATGAGTGGGTTTTTCTCGGTGATTACAACTCAATATCTAATCCCACTGAACAAAAAAGATGCCTTCATTACTGCACTAGAAGCTTTGAAGATCTAACTGATACAATCAATCAATGTAACTTAGAAGACGCATACTATATTGGAAGTAGATTCACTTGGACAAACAACACTAACTGGAGACGCCTAGACAGAGTTCTTCTCAGCTCTGATTGGATGGAATACTTCCAAAAGACCAGTGTCAAGCACATCTCAAGAACTTGTTCTGATCACATGCCCTTGCTGGTATCAATCTCAAATGAAAAGTTAAAAACTAAATCTTGTTTTATATTTTTAAACATGTGGTGTTTAAGTGAGGACTTCCTACCTTTTATGGAAACTAACTAGAAAAATTATATGTAGGGCCCTCCTCTGATAAGATTCTGGAACAAATAAAAGAGACTCAAAGCTACTTTAAAAGATGGAATTATTCAGTGTTTAGGAATATCTTTGACAAAGTCAAAGAGGTTGAGGAGGAAACTAACAAGAAGGAAAATATATTTAAGGAAGAATATACTGACCTTAATAAAAGGAACTGGGATTCTGCAAATGAAAAGCTTCAGAGGATTTAGCTCAGGAAGAAAGTTATTGGTGGTGAGGATAAAAGTAGCCTGAGGGTAGGCTGGTAATTTCAAGCGGAGTTTTAAGGCGGTGTGAGGGTGTTTCACGGTGATGTGTGGGTGTTTAAGGGTGTTTCAAAGTGCTTTTAATGTGGAGAGAGAATTAAGCAGCTTGGCAGCAGTTAATTTTTCTTACCCATAGTTAATGCTGGTGGTTGGGTATTTATAGTATGAAATTTGGGCCCTTATGGGCTTTCGGGTCAAGTTTAATGGACCCGGGTCATGTTTAAAGACCCATGAGTTTTAAGCAGATGGGCAGGTAGCTTAGTCAGATAGTGTTTAGGTTTTTTAGTACTTTAGTCATAGTTCGAACTGCCTTAGGCTTGTAGTGTTCGAAGTCATCTGCCCGGTTCAAAAGTCCTGTCCGAATTAAGTTCTTGGAGCCTGTCCGGTTTACGGAGAGATTTACTTTGGGCTGCCCTCCCGGGGAGCACTTCGAATTCGGACTCATCAGGAGCCCCTTTTTTAGGTATTTGAACAAGTGTCCTTGTCAAAGAACTGAAAAACAGTCCGATTTAGGAAGTGGTTTTTCAATTCGAAGAGAGTTGAGGACGGACCCGGACAGACCAATCGTTACGAATCCCAAACGGTTCTTGTCAGAGTTAGTGGGACACGTGTCACTCTCTGGTTGGTCACTTTAGCCGTTTTTTCACCTTGAAATTCGCACCACTTTCTCGAACAAGTTACCTCTTTTAAATGTCATTAATGACATCAGCGCCGTCTTTTAATCATTGCCCAACTTTTCGGATTCTCCTAGGAATCAACCCCTTTTTTCACATTTACTATAAATTCTATTCACTTTTCACTGTCTCATTATCTCTTTCAAACTTTACTCTGCCATTTTACCCAAAGCTTTATCTCTCTAAAACTTCAAAATTTCCTTAGCTGTTTTATGTTCACAGCAAGAACAGCACTGATCAAGGGCGGTTGGCTTAACCTCTCAGAATTGGAGAAAGCTCAAAGAGTTGAAAAAGAAAAAAGACTTGCAGCAGGGCTTCCAGCGTCGCCTGTCGAGAAACCAGCCCCTTCAATCGAAGAATCTGACAGAGGTTCATCTTCTTCTAAAGGTACAAAACCTAGAAAACTCTTTCAATCAACACTCTCCCCTATAGTATCTGGCTCTTCAGTTCAAGAGTCGATCCCTATTGTTGAACCGGGGGTCACTGCCACAAGTGTTAGGAAAAAATCCTCTTTCATTGCTATGGGGTCTGACTCCGACCATTCCCCGGATAAACTAATCATGAAAAGGCCAAGTAGGTTGGTTAAAGGGCTTTCTTCCAAAAATACTAGCGAATCAGGGTCCGGGGCAACCATTAGGACTCTCCGGGAAAGGCCGGCCGGTCCGGGGGCTAGCAGTCCTCTACCTCCCAAAGAAACTTCAACCTCAGAAGCTCAAACTGAGGTGATAAGTCGAAAACATTCAGAGGGTCAACAGTCCGGAGGACCAGTTATGCCAAGCTTCAACCCTCCCCGGGCGGTTTCTACTGAAGCTCCCCCAACAATAATGGAGGAGAGGATGGAGGACTCCACCGAGGAGGTTAGATTTGAGTCCGAGTCTTCTGGACAGGCTGATACTGCTGTTGTTGTTGCCAAGAAGGGCAAAGAGGACTTATATCTGAGGCACCCGGACCTGCCGGAGAGCCTCGAAGGGAGAGTAGGGCCATGTTTTCATAAGGTCGAGCTCAAATATCTTTCATCTCTGTTAAAGACCAAGTATGCGTTCATCCATACTAAGGATCTGGGACGACTGCGTACTAAGTGGGGGATCCCTGAGAATGTAAAGATTCGAATTCCCATCGATCCAGAGACCCCAATGGATTGCAAAAGAAATGAGGTAGTCTTCTTTACGGAGCTATTCAATTGGGGACTTAGGTTCCCACTGGACCCGGAGATAGTGCGTTATTTTCACTTGGTCAAGCTATGTCCAACACAGCTAAGCCCTAACGGTTGGTACACCTTGATGTCATGTATTATGGCGTCTAGGCTATCTGGAATCCCTCTTCCTATGGAAGAGTTTGCAGCTGTGGCCAACTTGTGCAAACACCATCAGTTCTCCTTCTACCATTTCAACATGGGGAACGATCTTAAAGCTGTTGACGATCTCCTGGAGTCGGAGAGCAAGTGGAGGAGCCAATTCTTATTCGTCAGTGGCTCATGGGAGAATGGCAAGAAAATCAAGACCGAGGAGAATCCTAGCCTACTTCGAAGTAGATGGAGGAGCGATCGTAAGCTTCTCATCTTAATTCTCTGTTCGAATTTCCCTTTTCTTTCAAGTTTATGCTAATTAGTTTCTCTTTTGTTTTATCAGAGCTGCCAAAGGAGTTCGGAGATTATCTGATGGCCGGACAGGTCACCTGTGGCAAAATCAACGCTTGGGCCGCAAAGAACTGGGAGAATCGGTTCCATAAAGCCTTCACTGCTGGGAACTTAGAAAGGTCTCACCTGTGGAACACCACGGGTCGAAGAGATCTAACTTGGGAGGAGCTCTCCACACAACATGATGAAGACATCGTGCTGAGAAGATCTCACGAACTGGATGGGACTCTCTTCCTTCCTGCCCGGGCCAAAGCCCCAAGTAAAATGAAGGGCAAGAAGAAGAAAGGCAGGAAAGCGGTAGAGGATACTGAGAAAGAGGCCCCAACAGACTCAGAGGTGCCAGCCCAGGCTCAAGTTGATGCAAACCTTCTACAAGTGATAGAACAGGAGAGCGAGAAACAAGGAGTGAATCCCCCAAAACCTTCAAGGGCTTCCAAACGGACTCGTAAGCAAGCAAGTGACAGTGCTGACAGGGAAGTCAAAAAGAAAAAGATTTCCCAAGAAGAAGAGCTCGCTCTCCGGGATCCGTAGCCCACTTTCCCAACCGATCCGACGTTAGCCGAAGAGATCCCAGGGAATCTTAATGAAGGGATTCCAATGGAATTCCATACTGATGAGATTGAAAGGGGAGAGATTAACATGGATGAAGTGGACGTCACCGGTCTAGGTGCTCTAGGTGATTATTTCCTTGGCCTGTCCAGGGATGAGTTCGCAGGGCCATATGTTCCCCCAAGTAGTTCCAACACAGTGAATTTCAATGGTAGGACTTTTATGGTTTCCAGTGAGAGGGACGTTATAGCCCATTCTCTCCTTAGCAACGTGCAGCCAGTACTTACTTTGGAAAGGCAAGTCCGAAGTCAGGCAAACACCATCAAAGAGCTCAAGTCTGAGAAGGAGAAGCTGTCCGATGACCTCCGGACTGCTGCCACTAAGATTGATTTGCTTAAAGAGGCAAATGAGCAGCTAAAGAAGAATCAAGATGAAGGCAAGACAAAAGTTGCTTCTTTGGAAGAGATCATAAAAGACCTCCGGGCTAAGGTGTCCGGACTGGAAGCGGACCTGACAGCCTCAAAAGGAGAAACTGCAGCAAAGGAGAAGCTTGTCACCAACCTGACCACTGACAAACTTGCTTTAGAGAATGCAGTGACTCAGGCTGTTGAAGAGAAAGCTGCTCTGGTGAAGGATCAAGAGGCCATGATCAAGGCCAAGATTAATGCTTATGCCAGGGAGATGATACGGAGTGAAGAATTAATGGTTGAAAAAGTGAAGTCTGATATGGTCCTCCTATTTCACGAGAAATTCCCGAAGAGGAGACTAGGGGACTTATGGCGCTATGTGGATGACGATGATCTCCCATACTGGACCATGGTAGATGAGGGGTACTCCGGTGAGTCCTCGTCTGGTGGTGAAGAGGAAACCGGAGAGAGTCCAGGTGAGGAAGAAATTGACCCCAAGGGTAAGAAAATTGTCGAGGAGAAGAGCGACATCAAAGGCAAGAAAGCAGATGAGGGTGAGCCATCTTCAAAGGCTCAACCTTAATTTATAATTTGTTTTGTTTATCTTTTGTTTGAACTAAAGTCCTTGGAAGGCCAAGGCACCTTTTTTGTGATGGTGTCCGTATTATTCGGACATATTTTTGTACTGTGCCAAAACTTACTCAAAAAGTCCTTGGAAGGCCAAGGCAACTTTAAGTTGTTGAATGAATGCTTTTATTTTACTCAACCATCTTCTTCTTTTATTACTTGTCTTACTTTAGACAGCTAGAATTTAAGTAGCTTTGAGCTATTGTATTGTGAGAGTGTTTAGTTTCTCTGGCTAGAATTTAAGTAGCCCTTAGACCTTTCAGTCCGGGTAGTATGACAAGCAACAGAATTTTGCAAAAACATAGAAAATTATTGAAGAAGGCATCAAGTTTTATTGAAAGCTCTCCGTGCCACCGAAGAGGGGAAGGTATGCCCCCAAATATTTACATGGATGTTTAAACAAGTAAATATTTACACAAGTTTTATTCCAAGTACATTCGTAGGTGTTCAATATTCCAAGGGTGAGTTAAAACCCTGCCATCTTTGTCTTCCAACCAGTATGTCCCAGGCTTGATTCTTTCAACCACAATATATGGACCCTCCCAAGTTGGGGCCAGCTTTCCGAAGAGCTTTTCCTTGGTATGCAAGAAAACTTTCCTCAATACTTTATCTCCTGGTTGAAAGTCCCTTCTTTTAACTTTAGAAGCAAACCGGCTTCTCATCAAGCCCTGATAGTGTGCCATTCTAAGATGAGCTTTAACTCGCCTTTCTTCAATCAAATCAAGCTGATTTCTAACTGCCATCTCATTAGCCTGCCCGGAGAAATTATGAACACGAAAGGAGGGGAGTGTCTTTTCTATGGGAGCTACTGCATCCATTCCATAGACCAAGGCAAAAGGGGATTCTTGTGTTGCAGCCCCAGGTGTTGTCCGGTAGGCCCATAAGACTTCTTGTAGATAACTAGGCCACTTTCCAGCAGCCCCTTCTAAGTTTTTCTTTAAGCCGGAGAGAATTGTTCTATTAGCCACTTCAACTTGCCCATTGGCTTGTGGGTGAAAAGGTGAAGAAAAACAGTGCTGAATACCTCTTGAGGCACAGAAACTCTCCATCTCTCTATTATCAAACTGTGGCCCATTGTCTGTTGTTATTTTCTGGGGGACACCAAATCTGCAACATATGTTGGATAGAATGAACTTTATAACAGCTTTTGATGTTGTCCCTGCCAAGGGGGCTGCTTCTATCCACTTCGAGAAGTAGTCAATGGCTACAATTATGGTTTTACGCCCTCCGGACACCACAAGAAGAGGCCCAACTAAGTCCAATCCCCATCGAGCAAAAGGGATGGGCTCAGAAATTGATTCCAAAGGAATGGATGGTACATGAATTTCATTGCTGTACCTCTGGCATGGGTCACACCTCCTTACCAGCTCCTTAGCATCTTTCATTATTGATGGCCAATAGTATCCGGAGAGAAGCACTCTTCTTGTTAAAGCTCTAAATCCACAATGGGCTGATCCCTCACCATCATGCAATTCGGAGAGAACCATTTGTGACTCATGATCCCCTAAACAGCGTAGGAGAGGTTTGCTATAGGACTTTTTGTACAAGATTTCTCTAATCATAATGAAACCACGAGCCCTGTGTTTCAACGTTCTGGCTTGTGATTTATCCAAGGGCACGATGCCATCGGACAGATATTGCATAAGAGGAGACCTCCAGTCTTGAGGCCGGTTTACTTGTATTTCAAAGACTTCCTCTTTTTCACCTTCATCAAGTTGAATAGAAGGGCTTTCGAGCACATGGATCCATGGATAGGACTCCGTATATGCTATCGTTGCCAATGAGTCTGCTAGCTCATTCTCTGTCCGGGGAATGTGCTCATAGACAACAACTTTAAACTTTGACGCTTCATTTTTAAGGAGGAGCAAGTATTTGATCAATTGCTCCTTTCTAGCCTCTGACAGGCCTAGAGCATGGTGGACAAGCAATTGGGAGTCACTTAGTAGCTTGACCCTTTTTGCTCCACAAATGTATGCCAATTTTAACCCAGCTATGGCTGCTTCATATTCGGACTCATTATTGGATGCCCTGAAAGCAAAACAAATAGCTTGGAACATGTTGTACCCATAGGGGGAAGTGAGACATATTCCTGCCCCAGATCCCATGGTACTGGATCCTCCGTCTGTTCGGACAATCCACACTTTTTTGTCTTTTGAATCAGCAGGTTGTTCTGAATCCCTATCAGAATGGAATTCGACCAGAAAATCAGCCACAGCTTGAGCTTTTACTGCTGTCCGAGGAGCAAAGTCTATGTCGAAGTCCCCCAACTCTACTGACCACTTCGTCATTCTGCTTGAAATGTCTGCTTTTTGAAGGACATTCTTTAAAGGGAAAGACATCCGGACAACGATAGGATGAGCCTGAAAGTAAGGCCTCATTTTTCTTGCAGCTATCACCAAGGCCAATGCTAGTTTTTCAAGTTTCAAGTAACGCCTCTCAGCATCAATCAGGCTTTTGCTGATGTAGTACACTGGGTGAGGATACCCATCAATCTCCCTTACTAACACAGCACTGATGGTACAACTTGAAACAGTCAGATATACAAAAAGAGTCTCCCCATCGACTGGTTTAAACAAAGTCTTGGGAGAGGACAGATGCTTCTTGATTTCATTGAATGCCTCATCACACTGTGGTGTCCATTCAAACCCCTTTGCACCCTTCAGGGTTTGAAAGAATGGAGCACATCTGTCCGAAGACCTGGAGATAAATCTGTTCAAGGCTGCCAACCTCCCCGTTAATCGCTGTACTTCTTTAATGTTTCGAGGAGGCTCCATTTGGAACAAAGCATCGAGTTGGTCCGGGTCGGGCTGTATTCCATGCTCACTTATGATATACCCTAAGAACTTCCCGGACTGCACTCCGAACACACACTTTTCAGGGTTTAATTTTAAATTCACTTTGGCCAAGTTGGCAAAAGTCTCTTGGAGGTCGGACAAGTGCAACTGCTCATCCACGCTTTTCACCATCATATCGTCAATGTAAACCTCCATATTTCTTCCAATTTGATCAAAAAATGCCTTGTTGACTAACCTTTGATAAGTAGCCCCAGCATTTTTCAAGCCAAAGGGCATCACCTTGTAGCAGTGTAAACCTCTATCAGTGACAAAAGTGGTATGCTCTTGATCTTTTGGATCCATCTGGATCTGATTGTACCCGGAGAAGGCATCCATGAAGGAGAGTAGCTTGTTCCCAGAAGTAGAGTCTACTAACTGATCTATCCGGGGAACCGGATACAAGTATTTTGGGCAAGCTCGATTAAGGTCTGTGAAGTCAATGCACATACGCCATTTACCATTCTTCTTTTTTACCAAGACAGGATTGGCAGTCCACAAAGGGTACTGAGATTCTTTAATGTGCCCCATCTTTGTGAGTCTGTCAACCTCTTGTACAATGGCATCAGCCTTTTCTTTTGAGAAAGCTCTCCTTTTTTTGTACCACTGGTGCCACATCTCTCCGGACTGATAGGTGATGGGAAATCACCTCTGATGGAACTCCAGTAACATCAGCGTTGCACCAAGCAAAAACATGCTGATGGTCTTTCAAGAATTTCAACATTCATTCTTTCAGTATTGGTGGCATTTTGGACCCTATCTTGACGCTTTTTTCTTCTTCCAAGCAGTGTGTCTCAACCTCTTCAATCGGAATCAACACTCCGGGGGTCTCTCTGGGGTCATCAATTTCACCCTCACCCCCAGAAAGGCCCTCAAACTGCTATTGATCGTTTATACGGACTGCCCCCAGCGTTCGTGGAGCCAAGGCAGTGGCATAGCATTCTCTTGCAACCTTTTGGCTGCTCCAGACAACTCCAACCTGTCCCTGAACAGCATACTTTAGACACTGATGGACTGTCGAAGCCACTGCGTGCATCCTAGAGAGCCAAGACCTCCCTAGAATAGCATTATAACAGGTGGGAAAATCCACCACAATGAAGAGTATTCTAACCATTTTCTTGAAAGGGCCCCTGCCCAACAACACTTCTTCTTCAAACTCCCCGATCACATTGGCTGAGCTGCCCGTGAAGCCTACGATTGATCTGTCCGACTTTTGAATCACAGCTGGATTTTTCATTTTCTTGTAAGTGTTTAGAAAAAGGATATTGGCAAAGCTTCCAGTATCCACCAAAATTCGCCTTACCTCATTGCCCCCTATAGATGCTCCTATGACAACCGCATCCTCATGAGGGCCAGCAATATCTCTCAAATCATCCTCATCGAAGACTATGAATGGGAACGAGTTTGGAGATTGATAGGATGTCATGCCCCCTTCTAGTTGGGAGGCCAAATTATGAACATGTCTTTTTCTTGATGAAGTGGTAGGAGCCGTTACAGTGTCCCCTCCGAAAATTGTCAGTGACTCGAAGAATTTAATGAGCCCGGAGACTGATCTAGAACGCTCCTCTATAGCACCCACTCTGTTTCTTGTTGGATCAGGATCCAAGTACTCAGACTCTACATCAAACCTTTCAACTATCACCATAGCCCCCTCCGGGGCAGCGTTGCTTGGACCAACCCTATGAGTGTTGTCAGGCCTGTTGCCTCCTCTCCTTTTAACGTATGCACCCAACTTCCCTCTTTTAATCAAGTTTTGTACCTCTTGTTTCAATGCTATGCAATCATCGGTGGTATGGCCAATATCATTATGGTATTGGCAAAAGGAATTATTTCGATGTTCTCTGGGAGACTGCAAGGTCGCCGGTCTCCGGTAGTGTACTTCATCTTTTGTTTTATCGAAAATGGTTGCCACACTTTCTTTGAGCTCTGCAAACCACTCCGGTTGGACCCATGGCCCTCTTTTGTTTCTAGACTGTTGGCTCTGTGCAGGAGCAGCTGGTTGAGACTGAGCTTTTCCCCTTCCATGCCCCTGTCCGGTTTCTCTTGCTTTGTTCCCAGACTGGTTTTGATTTGGAGTTGGTGCCACCGGGGTGGATCTCACCTGTCTGTGCACCCTGGTCT
This sequence comes from Limnanthes douglasii subsp. nivea, assembly GCA_036936605.1. NCBI lineage: Eukaryota > Viridiplantae > Streptophyta > Magnoliopsida > Brassicales > Limnanthaceae > Limnanthes > Limnanthes douglasii. The sequence goes on along the minus strand of JAUPFV010000001.1, from coordinate 19,829,830 downwards.
TTTTCGTTTCATCAACATTTATTTGCTTGCCAACTTGGTTCAGCAATCCTCCCCAGGTCATGGCTTTCTTCCTGGTCACCGAATCGGCCAGGTTGCCTAGGTTCAAACCTTGTCTCAGGGACGCTATTGCTACCTGTTCAAAGCAATCAGCCAACCCATTTTTTGTGTTTACAAAACGACTTATGTACTCTTTTAATGATTCGTTTGGTTCCTGGGCACAATGGATTATGGTATCTCCATTACCCTTCAGTTCCTTACTCCCCACAAATTGCCTTCAAAAGGCCACCCAAAAAGTATCAAAGTCTTTAATACAACCCTGAGGCAGGCTGTTATACCATTTCAGAGCACTCCCCGTAAAAGATTGGGAGAATGCCCTACATAGTAGTTTATCATCATCATCAAAGTTCATCATGAAGTTCTTGAATTGCTCCAGATGATTGTCCGGATCAGTACTGCCATCATACTTCTCCATCTTAGTACTGTCAAACCTCTTAGGGAGGTTTCCAGACAGGATTTTAGAAGACAGTGGAGACTGCCTCCAATTCCTTCCACGACTGAACACGGTATCCTCATTAGGAGTTGCAAAGATACCTGGCTCATCGTGGAAAGCAAAGGGATCCATCAACATCTTGTCCGTATACCTCCGGTGGTGAGATGACCCCTTTCCAATATGCCTCTTCATTCTTCCATGGTGATCTCTTTTTCTGGAATACTTTTTAACTTGCTTTTGTTTCTTCTTGGTTCGTCCCTCATCACTGCTAGAGGACAAGGACTTTTCATTTCCCTCACTGTCCAAAGAGTTATCCGAAGACTCTGAACTCGAGTCAGAACTCTCCATAGGCTTGGACCGGTGAGATTTTTTAGAGCTGGCATGCGTCTTCTTAGTGCTCACATGAGTTTTGGAAACCTCATGCTCTCTTGGGTTATCGGTGTGGTGAGCAGCTGACGTATTAGATTTCTCTTTTACGCCCATCTTGGCTTTTTCAGCCCTCAGAGCTTCTATCTCAAGTTTTAACCTGTCGCGCTCTTGGACAGTATACTCATCGTTCTCTTCCACCACTTCGAGCAAAGCTGGTGGAAGCTCTGGATTATCCGGATTCATTCAGACAGAATTTCTCTACCTGGTTTTGAATACTTGATTCAGGCACCGTCGCCTCCCACTGTGGTCGCCAATTTGGTGAGGATAAAAGTAGCCTGAGGGTAGGCTTGTAATTTCAAGCGGAATTTTAAGGCGGTGTGAGGGTGTTTCACGGTGATGTGTGGGCGTTTAAGGGTGTTTCAAAGTGCTTTTAATGTGGAGAGAGAATTAAGCAGCTTGGCAACAGTTAATTTTTCTTACCCATAGTTAATGCTGGTGGTTGGGTATTTATAGTATGAAATTTGGGCCCTTATGGGCTTTCGGGTCAAGTTTAATGGACCCGGGTCATGTTTAAAGACCCATGAGTTTTAAGCAGATGGGCAGGTAGCTTAGTGAGATAGTGTTTAGGTTTTTTAGTACTTTAGTCATAGTTCGAACTACCTTAGGCTTGCAGTGTTCGAAGTCATCTGCCCGGTTCAAAAGTCCTGTCCGAATTAAGTTCTTGGAGCCTGTCCGGTTTACGGAGAGATTTACTTTGGGCTGCCCTCCCGGGGAGCACTTCGAATTGGGACTCATCAATTGGCACCAAAAAACATTCACCAATTGGATCAAGGGCAGAGATAGAAATACTAAGATATTTCACAGTTTTGTTAAAAAGAGAAGAACAAAGAACAGAACCAATAAAATCAAAGAAAATTCCTTGTGGCTTACTGAAGATGATCAAATCAATAATTCTGTTGAAATGTTCTTCAAGAACACTCTATCTTCTTATCCTTATTCTAACAATGAAACTGAACCTAATTGCTTAAATAGTTACATCTTTGATGTTATTCCTAATATAGTGTCTGAACATGACAACACAGATTTTTTAAAGGAGCCCAATGAAGAAGAGATTTCTCAAGCAATAAAGGGTCTCAACTCTGCTAGCGCAGCTGGATTGGATGGTTTCAACGCAATCTTTTACACAAGTGCTGGAATACCATAAAATCAGACCTGAAAGATGATGTGATTCATTTCTTCCAAGGACCCCCCCCCTTTCCCAAGGTGTATTAGCCACATGTCTATGTTTCATTCCTAAAAATAATCAGCCTTCAAGCTGGAAAGAGTATAGGCCAATCAACCTCTGCTCTATGTTGAACATAATCATTTCCAAACTAATAGGTAATATAATGTCTATTAATCTCTGATAATCAAGGAGATTTTATTCCTAATAGATCAATTCGGGACAACATTCTTCTTGCTAATGAATTGATCTTTGATTTAAACAAAAAAAACAAGGATAACAACATTTCGAGCCAAGGTCGGTATGGCTAAGGCTTTTGACAGAATATCCATGGTTACCTCAAGAAAGTTCTGGCAACCTTTTGGTTTAACATCTCTTTCATAAACCTTGTTTATGCTATTATAGGCAATGCTAAAGCCTCTGTTCTTATAAATAAAATCACTGTAGGTTATTTCAAGGTTAACAGAGGCCTAAGACAGGGAGACCCTATGTCTCTCTGCCTTTTTATTTTAGCAGAAGAAACTCTCTTAAGAGGTCTTAACCTTCTATTCTACAATAACAAACAATTCTAATTTAAAACAGATGTAGCATGTGCATTTCATCTCTTGCATTTGGTGATGACATATTGATTTTTACAAATGTTTCTAACTACGCTATAGCTACCCTTAGCAACTTTTTGCAGGTTTATCAAGACGTTTCAGGCCAAATGATAAACAAGGACAAAACATCTATAATCACTCCACCAAATATCCATGCCAACAAGATCATATCTATAGTGGCTGATACAAGGTTCAAAAATGAGACTCTCCATGTGGTCTACTTGGGTGTTAGTCTAAACAAGAATAACTGAAGCATTAACTACAAAGCTTTAATCAGGAAAATCAGAGCTAAGATCAATGAGTGGGAAGATAAAATGTTATCCAATGCTGGTAGACTTAACCTCATTAATAGTGTACTAATGCTTATTCCTAGTTACTGGATCTTAGCAATGAAATTCCTAAAACTATCATGGACAAAATTAATAAAATCTACAATGCTTTCCTTTGGGGCTCTAATCAAGAAAATTCTAAAATCCACTGGTGTAGTTGGAACAAGGTCTGCAAACCTTACCATCAAGTTGGTCTGAATGTCAGAGGTTTGAAAGATTTGAAAGACACATTGTCTTGTAACTTATGGCTTAAATTCAAAGAAAATACCTCTCTCCGGGCTAGATATACCCATACCATATACAGCAACAACATTCACTCTTTACTTTCTAAGTCCAATTGTAAAAAAGCACCAAAGTTTGGAAGCGTCTGAATTCAATCAAAGATAGAGCTGAGCCTTTATTTAGATGGTCTATTGGATCAGGAAACACTCATTTCTGGATAGATTTTTGGATTAAAGACAACCCCCTAATCTCGCCTGATAACCTTCTTACAAATCTTGAGATCATAATGGACAAGATTCTCAACTATTGTAATTAAAACTCATGGAATATTCAAAAGCTTAGCTCTGTTCTTGACTCTAATGATTTGGAGATGGTCAAGAATCTAACTATAAATCAAAATCTTCTCGATACTCCTTTATGGACTTTATCTAATTCAGGCCAGTTCAACACAAAGATACTTGGGATTTTCTCAAATCAAAGCACATCAAATCAAACATCTTTCACAAGATTTGGAATAACATCATACCTCGCAAATGCTCCTTCATTACTTGGAGGATTCTTCATAGATGGGTTCCAAGTGATGATGTTCTGCAAAAAAGAAACTTTAGTCTCGCTTCGAAATGTCAATTTTGTTGCAACAAGGAAATAATAAATCACCATTTTGTAGAATTTAATCTTTCCTGGGCTGTTTGGAGTTATTACGCTTCTGCTTTCAAGCTCCAAATCGGCCGCTACATGACTTTACCTCATATTCTCAAAATTTGAATGTGGTTCTCCATCAAAGACCTCAACATATGTACTGTTATCCCCCAATAGTTTGCTGGGTAATCTGGAGCCTTAGGAATAAGTCAAAGATAAAAAAGAACCCCTTTAATCCTTCCAAAGCAATCAATCAAATAAACAACATTATTTCTGGATTAGTCAGAGCTAATGTGGTCTCTCGCAAGCATTGGAGCCCTTTCCATAACGCCTCTATCCCTTTTGGTTGCTGGTCTTCACCTTATCCTCTTAAGCCTGCTTCATATCATTACTGGACTCCTCCTGCTACTCAACAAAGACAAATGCACCTTGAATAATGGCGACTCTATTGACTGTATTGAATTAGAGACGACAAAGGATCTTTAATCTCCAGCCATGAGAATCTTTACGAAAAAATATATCCCCTCCATGCTGAAGATTTGACTTTCCTCAACAGTATTATCCTATGCGATCAATATGGCCTGATCAATGTTGATTTGGAAACCAATTGCGAACCTCTGGTATTCATGCTCGCCTTTGGAAACTATACTCGCCCCCGCTGTAATGTGCTTAAGTGTTGTCGTCATCTTATTAAACCTATCATGTCCATTAAATACATAAATCAGAGCCAAAATACGGCCGCTGATAAGAGGTGCAAAATGAAACTTAGTTGCAATTCGACCAATTCCCCTGCTCATCGCCATCATCCTCCTCGAAAGACAAAGAATCGACTATATGATGGATAAATCTCAACACTAAATCTAATTCCTAAATCATCAAAGTTTAACTCTACTAAAATTTTTGTTTTTTGTAACTCACCTAAAAAAGGTTTAGAATGAATTTGAATCTACTAGCAAGAACAAGGATTGAAGAAAATCTAGAATCTAAAAGGCCTCTCTGTTGAAGAAAGTAGATTGAAAACCTATAAAAAAAATTACACCTAAAAAACTAAAAGATTTTATTCTTCATCTCTCTATTTTTCAAACGTCGGAGGGAATCGATTTTTTTTTAGTTTCCCTGTCCCAATTAAAAATGTAATAAGGTTTATATTAAATTTGTGTACTATGTAGTCTTGTTTTTATTGAATTTACATGACTTTATAAAAAAAACACTCCACTATTTTACTCACCGTTTGCACCTTCAACGCAATCGCACCGGTCACCGTCTTTTACTCAGTCAAACTCAACACCTTCTGTTCGATAAAGTTGTCGTGAAGTCGTCTCCGACCAGTGAATTTTCCACAGGTATGCATTATCGTGGAAAGTGTACTTTTTTTTTGCGTTTTTGACGAATTCGAACCACTATTTTCTATTATTTCACGATAGGCGTTGCTTTTTATACTTGAATGAAGTATCTACTGACGATAGTTGCTCAGTTTCCGTGCATTAGGTAGTTGATTGTTGATTTTAGTGTTTGTTCAATAATTCCTAGATCCTTGCAACGTGCATGTAAAAAGTAGAACAGTTCGCATCCTGATCACCCATTATTCAAGCAATTTACAGCTCGATTTAATTTTTATGTCGTTTATTTACAAACAATTCGCAGCCCAGGCTGAGAATTGTCTGTAAAAACATTATTTATATATAGGCAATTCGCAACTTATCATGCGAATTGTGTGTGGCATTTTAACTGATTATACATGAAATTCGCAGCTTGTCATGCGAATTATTTGTGACATTTTAATTGATAATACATGAAATTTGCAGCTTGTGATGCGAAGTTTGTGATACTCCAACTGATTTGTGTTTGTGCAGGAAGTATGACAACAAAACCTAGCTATTACAGATCAGGGTTGGTGAGCCTTCTGAAGCTACTTAAAGAGATGCGTATTACCAGGGCCCACATTAAAGCTGCAAGGAATACACCATTTGACACACTTTTGAAAATGGCTTTCGAAATCCGTAATAAGGCAGAGCTGCCAAAGAAAAAATTCTACTCAATCATTCAGTATGCCATCGAGCAATTCTCTGTTGATAGAGACGCCTTTAAGATTGGCAACAAGTTTGTAAAGATAACTGAAAATGATGTGAAGGTCATATTCGGGTTGAGGCATGGCACCGAGAAAATGCGGTCAACAAAAACCGGAGCATTTCACAACAAATATGCACCCGGCGAGGAGGATGAATCAAGGATGATGAAGAAATACTTCATGGGTAAAATTGGCAGGAAAGTAGCAGCTGATAATACTAAAACAATAACAAATGTCATTATAAAGGTACGTCTAAAATCGACTTCATCTTTATAAAGCAAGATTCTGTACTTTTCTAACATAGTATGTTTTTGTTGGTTTTACAGGCAGGTATAAAGAAGGCCATAAACGAAGGAGGAGAGCATGAGTTGGAAGACGTTGCAAGGCTGTTAATACTGTTTTTGTGCTCCACCATATTCTACTCCGTATCTGGAGATATCCTGGGTTGGAGCACGGTTTATTATGTTGAAGACCTCAGTAAAATAAACAATTACGACTGGTCTGGATCAATACTGTACAAGCTTCGACAGTCTATCATGAGTTGCTTAGCAATCGAAAAACCTGATAGAGTCATCGGCTGCGTCGCTCTTGTAATTGTAAGATTGATCAATTCAGTATAAAAATTAGTTATGTACAGAGCATCTTGTTGATAAAACTTGTCCCCATGCAGCCCTTCTTCATGGAGCACACAACAGTCGGCCTCGAGGCAGCGAAGCTAACCTCGATACCAAGGTTTTTTAAATGGTTGGGATTAGAGTGCCAAGCAGCAACCGTGGCGCTGCTTCTTAGAACACCCTTGCTGGATAATGACCAGGTATAAGCTTTATATAGGTATTGAACTCGGGGTGCAAACAGTTCGCAGCATATCATGCGTTTTGATTAGTGTTATATTAGAAAAATGCATAAATCATTTCGCAGCCTGATATTAATTATAGTTCACAGCTTCCTGTTTCCACACAGTTCGCATCATACTGTTTACACACATTTCGCAGCTCAGCATGCGTTTTAACTAGTGTTATAATAGAACAACGCATCAATCATTTTCGCAGCCTGACAAAAATACTTAGTTCGCAGCATATGGTTTACACATAGTTCGTAGCTCAGCATGCAAATTATTTGCAACTCTAACATGGATAGAATTGACACAGTTTGCATCATATAATGCGAACCGTTTGTAAAAAACAATTTGTTTGTCTACACCCTCATACTTTGAAAACAATTTATTTACTTACATGTGCCTCTGTTGGTAGGTTTTCAAAGGTCCATTACGTCTTACCGAGGCTGAAAGTGAAGCTTTCGGAGAACGAGAAGATAGTGGAGATGCAGATGAGGAATCTACTTCACCGGAAGAAAGACCAAGGAAGAGGACGAAAATCACAACATCAAAACCAAGACAAAAGAGACGAGCATCACAGAAAGAAACAAATAAGGTGATGTCTCCCAGACCCGAACAACCAACATCACCCGAGCCAACGATTCCACCACCAAGACTCCCCAAGCAAACGATTCCACCACCAGCGAAAGGCAAATCCAGGCAGGAGCCCGACGACGACGACGACACAACCAGTATGAGTGAAACAATCGGTAATTATGTACTCAAACGCAGAGGTCCTAATCCCGAGATTTCTGCAATTGTTGCTGAATCAAAGAGTTTGAAGACATACGCCGACAAGAACAAGTACGAGAGAAAGATTGAAAAATAGGCCAGAGAAGTAAGTATGACTTGAGCCTTAAATAATCGCTACAATCAGCACTTAATATGTTTATAAAACGTTTGCTATCATTTTTCCAGCTGAAAGAATTGAAACGCAAGATAGAGGAACTTGAAGCACAACAACTCCACAATGCTATCTCTGAGCCAATTTGCCAGATTGAAAGCCCAATAGCTGAGCAGGTACCAGCATTTCCAGACAGAGCAGCATCCACTGTATTGCAAGCATCAGTGTCTGATGCTGATCAGCACCATGCTGATGGAGTACTGCCAGAAGAGAGGGACAATGATGCCAACCATTCACCCATACCGGTACAATATGCAAGGATGAAAGAAGAGTTATCGGTGCCCACAGAGATGGAGACCACGGAGACACAAACAGAGAAAGAAAGACACGAGTCTCCTCCGAATGACCCAAAGGAGATAGAAGATCGTGCGAAAGAAGCGGCAAAACCAGGCAGCCTAGAAGATGTAAGTGGATGAAAAGTTCACTAAGATTCAAATATTTAATTTATTTGTTGTGATGAAATTGTTTCCATAATATTATTTCATGTTGTATAAATATTCACACAGCCGCAGTGTATCCATTTAATACCATCACATGATATGATGATATCAAACAAATATCAGGACTCTTGTGTAGTCCTGTCCACACAATTCGCATCCTATATTGCGAATTGCCTATTCAACTAGTGGATTGGTTATTTTACAATTCACATGCTGAGCTGTGAAATGTTTGAAGTAGACCAAACAAAATATCAGATCAGCATGCAAATCGTTCGCAACAATGATTATAGTATGCTTAACCCTTCCACCCTTTTTTTTTGGGAATTTTTTATGCCACATGAGACCGAAAGACAACAACAACAACAACAGCAACAGAAACAGCAGGAACAAGTTCGACACCAGCAACAACAACAACAACAACACCACCACCACCACCAACAACAACAACAGCAAAAACAACAACAACAACAGCAACAACAACAAGAAAGACAGCAAGAACAACAACAACAGCAACAGATAGCCTTGGCAAAGAGAGAAAGGCTAACGCAAGAGATAACACCTCAACAGTAAGAACCTGTCCATCCCGGTGAGAAGACGGAACTACTCAGCCAGGAAGAACCATCCTTAGAAGACAACACCACATCTGCAGATGCACCTCAAAGACCAACGGTGCTGTCAACAAAGTCAGAATTGCTAAGCCAACGTGAAACTGTAGCACCGGTAACAAATCAACTGCAGGCTCCAGAGTCCCACAATAACACCGTAGGTTTACCTGATGCTTTTGTTGATGGTATTTACACTCAAGTTTCACAGACATTTTTAAATGAAATTGATAATGTATATTACGATTCTATAATACAACGGTCTTTGGAGAACATGTCGGAGGATGAATTTAATGATCTCTGCCGACACGATCCAGATCCTATGCCGAACAAGTCAACGACATTGGTTGTCGCTGACTGTGCGGTAAGGGCTACTTATAATGATTTTACATCATAACATGAGATTTGTGTTAGCAAACCGTTTGGGGTATTACAAACGAATATCAGGGTATCATGCGAACTGTTCAGTGGAACCTCGAACAGTTCGCATGATACCCTGATAGATACTATGAAACTTATTCAGTTGGAACCAAACAGTTCGCGTGTTAGCATGCGAACTGTTTGGGGTCGTTGCAATTATAATGACTGACACCCTTCTACTTTTGATTTTTGTTATTTACTAAGCTCGAGCCCGGTAAAGAGATACATGAGCCAAGTTTTACTCTACTGACACCAACACAGCTTCAAGTGGCAGAGGAAGAGGAAGAGTTCATTATAACAGTACGGGAACCGCCAAAAGTAGAATACAACGACTGGCCAAAGAAAACAAAAGTAACTGACCGTATCGATGTGGTAGAATACCATAAAATACAGTTAGTTAAAGCCTACGAAAGCGACACCCCTGATCCAGTGGTATGGCAGTTACCAGAGTCCAAATTTACATACGGAATCAGAGTGCAAGCGAGTGATGCAAGGGCACTACCTTTAGAACTGGAGCTGGACGTAAAGGTATCCAATTGTCAACCAATTCTATTTTTAATGTTTCAAATATGTCTTCTATATTTGACATAAATCTACAACTCCTTTCTTAGGTTATCGACGCTTGGATTCGAAAGATGCTTGAAGAAGCAGACTTCAAAGTTCCATGCACTAAAGCTGAAGGAGTGCAATATGATACCGTACTGATTTTGGGCATGACTGCGGTAAGTTTAGCTCAGGTAAATTTCAGAGTTTCAGAAAATGTTCTCATTGTAATATCCTCTTGCTTGGATGCAGCATCAAATGAAAGGAGGCTGGAAAGTAGAAAATTTGTTGGACGCAGCTTTTAGCAAGGGGCCCAAAGACCCCAACATCATCATGGTTCCAGTATGCACTGAGACAAAGGACTAGATAAACCACTGGACGTTGCTCGTCATTGACGTCGACGACAGGTCAATTTTAATTTACAATCCACTTCTGCCTAAGCTGAAAGTCATAGACTACACCACAAGGACACCTGCACAACTGGTAAATATTCCCAACTATACACTTAAATTTAAACACATTTTAAGTATGCATGCTGCAAACTGTGATCGAGATATGTTGCGAAATGTAAGTAAATCAGTTGCGTTTCGCAGCCTATCCATAACACATTTCGCAGCATATGATGCAAATCGTTTTAAACGGTGCATTTTAAAAAAATGGATTGGATATCAAACAATTCGCACCTTAGGCTGCGAATCGTGTGACATGCCCATGTTGGATTTGTTGTCACACAATTCGCAGCCTAAGGTACGAATTGTATGGCACCAACTGTTGTTGTTTTTGTGTTGATTCCTAACACTAATTATTATAAACAGATCAAATATTTGTTTGAGAGAGGATTCCTACCTAAATCAAAGACAGGGTGGAAGGTGACAACTAAAAGAAAAATCCCACAACAAAAATCAGGCATCCTGGATTGTGGTATTTTTGTCTGCAAATACGCAAGAGATATTATTCAGCATGGATTTGTGCAGACAGAATACAATGAAGATATGGTCACTGCCTTCAGAGCAGAAATGTTTGATTACTTTTTAAATGACAAAGACCGCATCGCATATGGCTGATTCGATTTAAAACACTATGATTTTCCTTGTAAATACATCGGTTGTAATTTTTAGTTTGTTGTGCATACATAAACAAATTACATTTTCAGAAATGTGCATATTCCTTAGCAAGTAGTTCGCATCATAAACCTGATATATAAGGGTTGGTTAATATTCGAATAATCCTAACCAAACAATTCGCAGCAAATCCATGGTATGTCTTAAAAACAGCATACTCATCAAACGGTTCGCAGCCTAACCTGATAGATGCTTATTTATCAGTAAATAATTCGCAGCTTAACTTATCAGTAAATAGTTCGCAGCCGACCCTGATAGATGCTTACTTATCACTAACAAACAGTTCGCAGCAATCCATGGTATACCACATTAAACACAGTTCGCAGCCTGGTGCAGAATAAAAAATTCAAAATATAAAGTTCAAGAATACGAACAGGCTGTGGCTTATGCCTTGGTAAACGTTTTCTCCATTGAGCACACAAAAAACAATCTAATCAAGTACATAACCCATTAATTGCTGATTGGACATGGAGGCTATGTAATGATTACCTCTTTTCCCTATAAATACCTCTAGTAACCAGAGGCTAATTTTACAACAAACTCTATATTTTTTTAAAAAACACCTCTTGTTCTCTTCGAATTCAAATAGTCATGTATTTTTCCACCACCAAAACCACCACCTCATACTCAAACTTTGGTTCACTTGGTTCTCTGGGTGACTCCTGGTCATCCTTAACTGTTAACTGGAGCGATGAGTTGATCATGCCAGCAGCACCACTAAACAGCCCAGTATCTGTCTTTGATTTAGACATGTATGATGACTACTACTCTGCTGACTCTCAACCAGTGGAAGTTGTTCCACTGGTTGCTGCTGAAGCTCAGCCAGAAGAGGTTCTAATGTTTGTTACTGCACCTCAGCTAGAAAAGGTGCAACCTCAGACGGCAGAGGTTCGAAACAACAAAAGGAAGAGGGAAGACGAAGCTGGTCCATCAAGGACAAAAAATTTAAGCATGGTGGACGTAGATAATGAAGACGAAGAGGAAGTGGAAAAAGATGGTGAAGAATCCTCTACTAACCGATAGAGTTGGCTTTTGTTTTTGATTTTTTGGAATGCAACTAACTAACAACAGTAGCTTGTAGTGATCTGTGTAAACATTTGTTAGTGCATAAAATATTGTAATCCTCTTTTTTGTAATCCAATTTGTTTACAGACTTTCAATCATATAAACGATTCGCATCCAATTACAATTTGCAAATGATTCGCATGTTAACCTGATATATTACTTGTTTCCAACCTTACTGAATTTCATGCTGATGAGTCAATAGATGTTTGGAAGAATGTTTCGGATCTTGTGTCTGATGTGACTAGAGAGAGGAAGTGTAGAGAGAGAAAGAGAATGTAATAGAATAATATTCAATGTCCCACCTACCAAGAAAGTGGGTCACCTTTTATACTAAAATAAGGTGGACCCATTAAAATCCTTAGTGGGCTGTTTACATATTTAATGAGGCCCCTTAGCAAATACTGTGTTTACAAATTGGTCCCCGAGAGATCCTAAATACATTAATAACTACACCAAGTATCATTTATTCTCAATTAAATCCTTATTATTTATATCGGCAAATTCTACCCTCCTCAGTAGCCCCCCAGTCTTCGGGAGTATTAGGAGCGGAGACTCACTGCCGAGCCTACACCTGTCACCCGCAGTCTCCTGTGCTTCGGGCCAACGGCTTATCTTCAGACGAAGTATCCTTTCTTCCAAAAGCATCGGTCGTTCCGCGACGTTGTCTGTCCCGTTCTGTCCTACGGGCGTCCGATGACACTCCCGCAACGCTTTTTAATTAACTTTACCCGAAGGCTATACTCAGGCTCTGTTGGATTTTTCTTACCCGATGTTCGTAGTTCTCATCAGGTCGGTTCCCACGTTTTCTTGAGCTTCTACCCCTGGCCCCCTTGTGTTAGGCCGTCTCTTCACAGTGGATATGGTTGAGAAGGCCCATCTTACCAGTCGGTTCGAAGAGGGTAGCCTAGGTAAGCCTTCGTCAGAAGGTGGCCAACACGTGTCGCCTGTTTACGGGATGCGTCTTTGCCAGACTAGGTTTCTAGGGAGACTCTTCGCCTTCCCGCTGTGCTTTTGTCGATTGGTATTCCCCGGTCTTTCAACGTTGCTTATAAATACTCCATAATTCTCAATTTCTCTCAAAGGCATTCTAGAGAGAGAAAGTGCTCTCATATCGTTTCTAGAGAGAGAAAGAGCAGTCAGACCATTTTTAGAGAGCGAAAGTGCTGTTAGACCATTCTTAGAAAGGGAATGTTTGTTTTATGAAACCCAGACACCCGAAGCAAACATCAGCCAATAAAACGAAAAAGCCTGTGTGGAGTTTCAAAGAGTGGGCTAGCATCGGAGACCGAGCCGAAGAATACCGACGAGCCGGTTTGATTTGGGGATCTAACTCAAAACCTTTTACTCCCGTCCCGCACCCTCACGACCCCGTTTTAGCCACCCCGATCCCTGTTGAATCCTTCCTTCTGCCCGACCCTCCCGACTCTCTGTCTCCCGAGATTAGCCTATCTCCGGAAACCGTTGTCCTTTCTTCCAGTAACAACTCCTCTCGTTCCCCTGCAATTCGGTCGGAGAATCCGACCCCACCGTCTATCAAATCGTTCGTTCCGTCACCTCCGTTCCTGCCCCGACGCGTTCGCAAAACTAAATTCTTGACCATGGGCGAAGACAGTCCCCCTACATCTCCCGCAGGAGGTAACTATCTTGAAATAGTTCAGCTTACTCCCTCAATTCGAGGGTATCGGACCGGTACTAACACTGCCGTAACTTTTTTAGGTTTGCCTAAGCGTCGGTTGACGCCAAAGGAGTTGGATGCGGCTCATCGGGATTTTTCAGGAAATACGGTTGAACCCTCCACCTCTCGGGTACGATCATCGGACCCGAATGCTGCTACACCCTGAAGCTCTGACCAAGCTTCGAACCCCGATGTGGGAGAATCAGAGGTGGATGTAGCACCCGCAGAGGTCTGCGTTGCCGCTGTTGGGAATGCTGCTAACCCTTCTGATGACCCTCTGCCCGAAGAAGTTGAGGCTGCAATCACCACCACCTATTTCGGATGGCTTCCTTCGAAGGACGTCGTTTATCTCTACGAGGGGAAGTACCTCTACTTCCCCGAGTCCGAACACAAGGATCTGCTGATCCGTTGGGGGATTCCTGAATGCGTCACGGTTCGGTTCCCGATCCCTGGGGAAACCGTTGTTCACGTCCGATCTAGGGAAATCGTGGTGTTTACCGAGCTGTTCAACTGGGGTCTGCGCTTCTCCTTAGATCCCGAGATCGCGCTTTACTTCCGCACCCTCCAGATCTGTCCATCACAGCTGACGCCGAATGCCTGGTATACTTTAATGTCCTGCATAATGGCTTCCCGTCTTTCAGGTCGGGTTATGCCTATGGACAAATATATCGCTATGTCAGGTCTGTCCAAGGCTCCGAAGTCCCCGTTCTTCTACTCTTCCTTGGGAAATAAGTGGAAGATAGTTAATGACTTCTTGGAGGGAGACAAAGGCTGAAAGCATCGGTTTGTGTTTCTGAGCGGGTGCTGGGAGAACGGTCTTCCCTATTCCCCGGAGAATAAGAGACAGCTGCTTCGGACCTGGGTCCATGATGGTACCGCTCTTCTCCCCCCCCCCCCCCCCCCCCCGCCCCCCTTTTTTTTAAAAAAAATACCGACCCTCCGTGCAGTGTCGAAGGAGTTTTTGCAAGGGATAAAGAAGCATTACGTTATAGCTCAACACAATTCGCAGCCTCAAATGTTGATAAATGTTTGATATGATTTTACTAACGATTCGCATCCTGGTGAAATTTCACACAAATCGCATGGAAACCTGATAGATGTTTGCAACAATATATCAACATATTGTACACAATTCGCAACACCGGATGCGAAATGCTTACAACTCAAAACACTTAACATTTTGTAACTCAAATAATAGCATTACAAAACACAGGAATGTAAAAATGTTTAGTTTGTTGTACAGAACAATAACAGTATTACAAATAAATGTGATCTGGCCAACCAGAATTGTCGACAACATGGATTGTCCTTAAACTGGAATATCATAAGTCCTCCGGTTATGGCCTGATTTCAAACATCGGCCACACCTCACCTGCTTGGTTGAGATTTCTCCTCTAGAAGGGATTCGCTTTTTCTTAGGCCTTCCGGAGCGTCTCTTAACATTTGGAGGCAGAAATTTAAGAAAAGAAGGATTGTTAGCGCTTGACCCTTCGCCGAAATCAGTTATAGCTGGTATGCTGAAAGAGTAATTTTCCATGTAATTCTTAACCGTAAAGAAGGGTTCTATTACAGTCAATGGATCTTGGTCGGTGTATTGTAATGTCGCTAAAGCACGAGGACATGGAAAAACTCTTGTTGCCATGATCCGCAAGAACATTTGAAATCCAACAGATTAACAACAGCCACAAGATTCGAAAAGACTTCGAACATGGCGGTAGACGACTTACCTACTACCCAAGTTCGGCACATGTCAACATTCTGCTTTAGCTTCTTCTCGTACTCGGGAACCAAATTAGTACTCCAGCTGAGACCTTCTTCGTATCTCCGTGAAACTTGAGTCATAAGCAAGACTCTAATCCAGTCAATAAACTCAACAATTGGTAGGCCGCAATATTTTTTGATCAGATTGTTAAACGATTCAGCTGCAGTAGAAGCCATAGAGTCGTATCGCTTCCCTTTTACGTAAGCCTACGCATACTTTTCAGGGGGTAAATTTGCAAGAAAATCACTCATTCTGTCACCACCTTCACATAGAAAAACCGTTAGTATATCTTTAAAAAGCTCTCGACTGGGAGGATAAGTAAGACGATGGAAGAAACTCAACATCCTTTTTTTATAGTCTATGTTAGTATGTTCCAGTTTGGCTTTCAAATTCTACATGAGATGGAAATAACAGTACGCATGATAACAGTACGTATGTTCCAGTTTGTGACAATTTCAAATAATACCTAATTCAAGCTGCGATGTAAGCATCTTCTCTACAAAGGTCTTCAACCCACAGCTACTGTAAGTCGTAACAAAAAACATATACAAAATGGAGGTGTTTGTAGAAAAAAGAGAAAAATAGGCACAAATCGATCGTTGATTGACGATCTTAATAGTATCAACGATGGCAATTTATTCGATCTCAGCCATCCTCTCCCCAATTGTATCGCCGATAGCTTCGTCAAAGCTGCTGGAGTAATTAATTCAACTTTTTTGATATATTTACAGTACCTAAATATAATCTATATTTATCTAAAAAATAGAGTATATGTTGGAGTGCTCTTACAATTTGATATAGCATTATCAAGATACAAACTTTATTTTTAGTGAAGAAAGTTTAAACAAGAATAAAAATTGTTTATATAATTGGTATGTTAAGCTCCAACAGTCCAAGAACATGAATATAGCCATATAAAATAGAAACAAATTCCGCGGGAGTAGTAAAATTAATAAAGTTAGGGTTATACTAGATTGAGATCTTTCTCATTTGGATAACAAAGGATCTTAATTTAGTTTAGTCTACGGATTTATTGGTATATAAGTTGCCAAATTTTCTTATACAATAAAGTATGTAACAAAAATTTAAGTTATAATTTTTTTTTATACAATAAAATATGTAACAGAAGTTTGTGAGAATATGATCGGAGAGGGCAGATGCAAAACCTTAAAGTTTCTCTCAGGATTTTAACATTTTCAAAATAAGTCGGGGTATGATGGATGGATTTCGGGAAACTATGGCACAAGACAGAGTTTGAGATTGTGTTATACCTAGAAAAGAAATTTATCTTTGGTGGAGAGCTTACTTTCGTTGGCAAACTAGACAATAAAAGAATGCCTAAGAATATTATGTTTATTTCAAACAAGATTGGCCAAAAGGATCTGAAAGGTAGATGACCCAACATGATTGTAAAAACAATTTATTGTAAAAATCTTACTAATCTGGTTGGGGCTTCAAATTTTAATATCCTTCATGTTTGGAAGGACAAAGAGTAGACTAATAATGTTACCAATTTTTAATGGATGAGCTTGATGAGATCTTCTGTCAGATCAGAGGTGAGTTAATGGTGTAATAAAACGAAACTTTTCTATTGTAGCACACATAGCGGTCAACTAAAGAGTTAGGAAAAAATTAGGTACCACACCATAGGGAAATGGAGAGACCATTACCCACATAATCTTTGTAGAGTTTGGCAGGTAAAGGTCACAAGTTGATAATTATTCTTCACCCCCAACAAGGAGAGGAACCAGTAGGGAGGTTCCAGAAATATTTGTATTTGACCTTTTTGGTTAGTACCCAATTACAGCAAATTCAAGAAGTTTGGCCACTTAAAATGGACAAAAAGTCTTTAGAACGTCACTTGATTCTAGACTTTGAGGTCTATAATCCAAAGACCTGCTACTTGTGAGAACGCGATAACTTTGAATCTCGAGATTTTCATTTCCAGACCGACCAAAGATATAAAGTAGCTGGGTAAGTTCATTGAGGACGTGGACATGAAGGATGAACATTGATGATCAATAGACTTGTACATCGATCTAGACAATCTTAATCAATTGGAGCCTCATAACGTAAAAAAGATGTTAAGAAGTCCAAGAGTCAATACGACTAATAACATTATGCAATAAATATCTACAATCGTTGTAGGTGAGACATGAGGTAAAGAGAAAGACACCTAAGTAGCGTAATATAATGAAAGATAACTCAAAGCCCATCGTGGCGATGATGGAGTGACAGATCGAGTCAGAGACACAAAAAATGAAAATTTTGGTCGTTCTAAGGTTGAAGTAGAGGTCAAGAGGATGAAAAAATACTCGAGCCCTCATTATCCGTTATGCTAGAATGCACAATAATAGTATGGTTTTTTAGATACCATCATTAACAATTCCTGGAAGTGGCCCACTCACCTCCGCTCAGGTTGACCGACCATTAAGCCCACATGTTTGAGATTATTTACATTATCAACTTCCTCCACCCCTCTAGCATCGAAGACGTTAAAATTTGGATTCTAAACAAAGATCGCAATTTTTTCACAATCAATAACACTTACCACCATATTAGGCCCTTATGACCTAAAGTCTAATGAGCCAATCTCGTTTTTAACAAATATAACAGACACCTTTCAATTGCATGGCTCGCCTTTTTGGAAAGCTCGCCACACGTGACAAACTTCTCGCCTGGGGTTACAATACAGTCCTTGATTGTGTCTTTTGTAACTATACCTTAGAGGTCACTAATCATTTATCAGTATAATACAATTTTTCAAGCGCATCTCAAAGGGCTGCTCCAGGAAGTTAAGTTTCTGCCGCCTGAACACTGATTTGCCAAACTAGTCACACATTGTCAGTGCATGGATTTTCGTCTCCTCTAACATTGGTCATCTTTGGCTTGCGATTTTCTGCGGGGTGGTCTACCACTTATGGTAGGATAGGAAAAACAAAAGCTTAATTTACTCCTCTTCTACTGAGTCAATTTTATGCCATCCTATCATCTCCGACTTCCGTTACAGATTTTACGATTCCAATATCTCTGTGCTATTAGCGACTAACTTTTATTTGGTTATCTTATAGGTTTCTCTCATCATGTCGATGTAAATGATGGTCGACTTCAATCGGATTTTTTATACTCTTACATCTCTTTTGTCTAGATATTATATGCTGGTGTATTATTATATTGTTTTTATTTGACCAAAAAGATATTATGGTGTATTATTATATTGTTTTTATTTGACCAAAAAAATATTATTTGATTTAATTTTATGATTTATTTTTTTTTTCCACCAAACTGTATATCATCCCACGGTAATCCAAACATCAGAACTATTACTATTTTTAGTAGTTGTATTAAAATTACCATCACATAAAAATAAGTAAATAAAGAACATATAAGTATTTTGTACCTAATTAGGTAGTGTGCATTATTGAAATATTTCTTTTTCTTTCTGTCTCCCTCTACCTCTCTCTACTGTCAGACTTATTCTTAAACGGAATCGCATACAAATGCACGAGAGCCATGATTTCCCATTACACGGCGAATCATCCAAGAAAGGATGACTACTACGTCTGTGTCGGGAGTGCAAGAACAAGTTTAAAAGTTCAGCAGATCTCTATGCACATAGGTGCATACCTGAAGAATTGAACCAGAGAGATAAAGATGAGGTAGAAGGAGCAAGGAAGAAAAAAGATGTAAAAAAAACTGCTAAGACAAATGATACATTAGTGTTTTAGTCTTTTTCTTTACTTTTATTATTGTAGAGTTGTCAAGTCGTTTATATTCATTGATGTACATCCACTCAAAAAAAAAAAAAAGTATTTTGTACGGGAAACATATAAATATAAATGGTTAAGATTTATACAACGATACATAATCCCTTACTTACATGCTGTGCCGACATATATATTCTTAATCACAGGTGGCTAACTTCAACGTCGCCACGAAACCAGCAAACCTGTTACATCCTACACAAGACACGTGACATATGCACGACACGTGTCCCTCTTCTTTATTCAAATAAGTAACTATACATCTTCTTCTTCTCTACATAGGTCTTTAACCCACAGCTACTGTAAGTCGTAACACAAAACATATACAAAATGGAGGTCTCAGTAGAAAAGAGGAGGAAAATGGGCACGAATAGATCGTCGATTGACGATCTTAATAGTATCTACGATGGCAACTTATTCGATCTCGGCCATCCTCTCCTCAACCGTATCGCCGATAGCTTCGTCAAAGCTGCTGGAGTAACTAATTCAACTTTTTTTTACTTTTTTTAGTTTTAGCTTTCAAAGTATCAATATCTACGACCTTGTTGTTTACAGATAGGAGCTGTTCAGGCGGTATCAAGAGAGGCTTATTTCACTGCCTTTGATGGTAAGTTTTACTAGCAGCTGTTGAGACGAATTTGCTATTCGATCGAACGTACGTGTTTGAGAACTGCTCTTTTGGTGCAGGGTTTAATTCCAATGACGGCTCATCGGACATTCCGGGTGCTAAGAAACTCCATTTCCCTCACCTTAGAGGTTAGTTCCATACATTGTTTCTGTTACTTCTACGTTTAGCATCATAATTTACTCTCATATGGGTGTGTATCAGTGTATAGTTAGTGATGATTGTAGGAACATTGGGATAGATAGGCATTGTTGTCTTATTTGGTTAAAAACTATATGAACTCTGTTAAAGATGCATATAAGTAAAGACTTAACTGGTCTGATATTGTCCGCTTTGGGTCATTAGGTCCGTTCAGCTTTGATTTAGGTACGACACTATATAAGTATAGGACTCAACTAGTGTGAGGCCCTTCTTAAGAGTGGGAGTGTCCCAAAAGCAAATACTGGTTAAGTCACATTTATACCCATCTTAACAAACTCATTGGTTATGATTATGAATTTCGGAAAATTCATAGCATTTGGGTTGCTATAAACTTTAGCAGAACTACTATGTCTGGCTCATGACAGATATATTATTAGTAGTATCTGTGTAAGCTTATGTATTTTTCTTTCCGGTGTTGTGCAGGAGAAACCAACAGAAACTCTATTGAGGCATTGGTAAGTTTTTCTAGTACTCATGACAATGTGATGGTTGTAAGGAATTGAGCACATAGTAGCTGAATATGTACTTGTGTGTGTTCAACAGGTGAAGCATACTGGAAAAGAATCCATGCAGTGGGGTGAGTGAGAGTGAACCTATCTAGATTACTTGTTGATATAGTTAGTGAATTATCAGAGCTTGGCTAGAAAATGACTTGTTAGTAGGCACAAATTGAACCACCTGATATCTATTGGCATGGTCGATGTCGAATTGTGTTTATTTTACAGGTTTAGCTGCAGGATTATATTCAGGCATCACCTATGGGCTAAAGGAAGCTCGTGGGGCTCATGATTGGGTAAGTTTTGTCTGCTGGCTTAGAAATGTGCTAATGCGTATATCTATTGTTGGTAGTTAAATTTGCTATCCTCAGAAAATAAAAATGGATGTGATGGTTTTTGTTATCTTAATCCGTGCAGAAGAACAGTGCAGTTGCGGGAGCTATAACGGGAATGACGCTGGCATTGACATCGGATGACACTTCTCGTGAGCAAGTGATGCAGTGTGCCATAACCGGAGCTGCGATCTCAACAGCTGCAAATCTTCTATCCGGGATTTTCTAAACTAATGAGAACGAAGCAAAGATGACTAGCGTAGATTGTATTACATTTCTGCTAAGTCTAATATGTATACATCTATGTAGGATGTTTCCCGTTTCCGTTTTTCCGTTTTGTAATATTTCAATTGAAGTTTTATATGTATAGAAACTACTTTGGTCATTTACCCAGCAGCCAGCTTATGCACCGAAACATCCCACTAATGCACAAACTGGAATTTTATAGGGCCCCTTAACTTGTATACGTGCATCAACGCACCAGACCGTTGTTCACTTTGGGAAAAAGCATAGTGTGTCAGTAGTTTCAATCGAGGTCTTTGGCAACAGTTTTTCGATAACAAGTTTAGTCCGGTAGTTTCAAACGAGGTTTTTGGCAAAGGTTTTCGACAACATGCTTCGGTTCAGTTGAACAATGTTATACCCAATTCTGGCAACAATTTTTTGACAACAACAATGTTATACTTAATTCTTATGTTCCAACCGGGCTGAGCATCCAGTCAGATAAAAAGTTCAATTTTTCAAATCTTAATTTTTTTTTTTAGTTCAACTAAATTGCAATTATTATATTTATCGAGTTATTGGAGTTAGTTTCTAACTTTTGGCATTTAGTTTTAGTTTCAACTTTTTACACTTAAGTCACAGCTTCTTCAACTCTTAGTTATACAGGCTATGACACCATGATACATTTTTTATACCGAAGTATCCATTCGGCACTTAGTCAAGCTTTCGAGAATGATCTTGCTGAAACATTTTGATTTTATATTTAGAAATCCTCCATCTAGGTTTATAGGTTTATAAAGACTCCAATATCCGCTATTCCGATGTTTAAATTACTCACCAAATTTTGAATTTATATTTAGAAATCCTCCATCTAGGTTTATTGGTTTATAATGACTCCAATATCCGCTATTCCGATGTTTAAATTACTCACCAAATACAAACCGTCTACATACGCGTGTGTAATGATCGATTCTCATACAGTTTGTGAACTTTATTGAATGCAGTAGTAATATCTACCTACCTAACTCAAGATCGGACCGAGCAACACTTGACAACCCATTGTCAAAGTCTTCTTGTTGCTCCACAATTTGAACATCCGAAAACTTTTACCTTTCAAACTTTCGGTCAAGTCCCATACCCAACAATGATTGAATCTCTTTTGCAAAGGTCGAACATGAACCCAACTTGAAAACAACTTCGACAGATGCATTCATGTCTCTACTTTCATGTTTGGACTTCATCTTTAGCTCCACCTTCAACATCTATACATCTCCATGGCGAACACAAGTTTAGGGTTTCCGTTGATGATGATCCAGTTGTCTCAATAGCTCATTCACTCAATCTCTTGCTAAGTCTAATTTTTATAAACATAAACCTTATTATAAGTAAGCTTCAACTCATCTTCTCATAACCACTCCGAATTTAGAACACTGGTTAGTGAATGGTTCATTCACTAATATCTTGACATTTCAGTCATAAACCTCTTTATGTACATCCCATAGTGGATATTCACCTGCTTCGGCAAGCTCTCAAATTCATCAGTCGTATCACAACAGCGGTAGCTTGCTTGCGATCAACCGTGAAGTAGGTAGTTGGCCAGGGCCTTAGATTCTCTCTTTGAAAATAGAGACTGAAAGAAGCTTCTATTTATAGGCGTTGGACCCATTCTTAACACTAAATGCCTCTTATAGTACGAATTAATCAAGAACTAAAACAACATCAGTTAAGTTAGTCTCTATAATTGCATGCGAGTCTTGCAAGATCTAAAGTTCTCCTCATACTCAAACTCATCCAACATACATATAGGTAGAATGTTATGTATAAGTTTAAAAACATACCTCATATTTGTTAAAGCTTTCTCTAGTCTATCAGAAAACTTGAATTTAATACTCTTCATTCCTTTCACAATATATCACACATTATTCCTCAATGCGACCTTACCATATTCAAACACTTCGACAACCTATGCTTGTTGGAAGTCTTATAGAATTACACATTAAAACTGAAAACACACTTGTTATTGTGCCAACAAGAACAAACCACCGAACTATCAACATATCCATAGTCATCCGAGACCATCCCAACAACTCCAGCTTCGACCTTCGGATAACCACTTGTCTTTCTCATCTCGAGGAAGTTTGTACGGATATGACCCTCATTCAGGCACCATTAGCATTTCACCATAGAACCAACACATTTCTTGATTGAATTTATCCATCTAGAACTTCCACTCACACTCAGTACGACACTGTATTTGAAGAACCTTCAAGTTCAAATCACTTCTAAGTTCGGCCATCGTAAGAGACTCTTTACCATATAACATGGTGTCAACAAAGTGCTCACACACTTTATATAAAAAGTTCAAAACATTATTTTTTATCATCATCATTAACCATGATACCAATGACATTCAAATCAAGAATGATTCCATTGAAATTATCCAAATGTATTTGGATATCCTTGCTACCATCCATATGCAACTTGTAAAACTCTATTTTAAGGTATAACCTATTTGCCAATGATTTATTCATGTAAATAACTTCCATCTTATTTCAAATTCTCATGGGTGAAGACTCTTCAGACACCTCTCAAAGCACCTTGACCTTCAGATTTTGGACATCATTTCAACATCAATATTTTTTTTTATCATTCTCTTAAATGACACGACATAATCATATATGTACAATGAATAATTTAACTTTAATTCTTCAGAGATTAAAAAATTTTATCTCCTCTGAATTTCTCAAGGTTAAATTTCATGAAATCCACCTTTATGACTATGTTTAACTTTACCTAAGATCCAAAACAATATTTGTCCTTGTATTCTTGAGCACCAACAACGAAGATTGTTTTCAAATCTCCATGCTCCCCGCACCATTATTTAGGAAAATCAACGTATACAAACAAAGTTTAAGCTAAACCTAACAAGACTCGCCATACCGAAACTTAACCACTCAACCAAAGCAGTGGCCAAAATTGGAGAGTACATGTAAAGAGCCTACAAAATATAATCGAAGCTTAGATTCTTACCTTGTTTCAAAATCAAAGTTAACAATAAATAGTAAAAAGTAAATCAAACACATAACAAGATATTTAACGTGGTCTAGATCATGAAGAAATCATGCATCAATGGGCAACGCACAATATATATACAAGAATACTCTCAAACATTGAAGACTCAATCACTCAAATATGTTACAAATCTATCATCTAAGCTTACAAAAAAAATATAAATCTCATAATGCCTATTCAAGTGTTTATCTTATGCTCACAAAAAATTGTAAATCTCATAATGGCTATTCAAGTGTTTAACTTATGCTTTGACTATAACCAAGTATTTAAGTTTTATTTTTTTAAATGAGTCTCGCCGCTTATCCATGTCGTTCGTCAATAGTCACGCCATAAAATATAATATTGTGTTGCCTCTTTTATTTATAGATTTAAGAAAACCCTAATTATCCAACAAATACTCAAGATTAAATCTTTATAATCAACGACTGTGATAAAACCATAATCTTTCAAAATAGAAAACCTAATTAAATAAGAAATCTAACAAATAGGAGAAGCCCAGTTCGATCGAGAACTTAAGCCCAATTCCATCATAAACAAAATGAAATATTTCAGTATTTCTCGGACCATGTCTTTGACAACATGCTTCTGCCTAAGGTCTTCGAGAGCATGCTCGACCCAGTTTATAGACCTTCGGTTCGGTAACACCATGTTAGACTTTGGTTCCAGTGGAAACAACCAACATAATCTTCAACTCTGCTCAAATTTTAGGTTCAAGTAGACTTTTTCTATATAATCTAAGTCTGACTGAGCATCCAATCACATAGAGGGTTAGTATTCAACTCTTTAAGTCTCAACTTATTCCCATCTGAACATTAAAGTCCGTCTTAAATGCACCAATCATATTGATCAAGCTACAAGACTTAGTTTCAACATTCAACACCTAGTTCAAGCTTCAACACTTAGTTTCAGCTTCAGCACTTGGTTCCAATATTCGACACAAAGTCTTAACTTTTGCATTCAACTTTAGCTTTAAATTATAGACCACAACACCAAGTTACGAATTTCAGACTAAACTATAGCTTCCACACTAAGTTCCAACCCTGAGTATGAAGTCAAACCTTTGGCAATGATTTTACCCCAGTCACTTTGAGTCTATACTTAACCTGATGTTTATTTTAGTTGTTTATTCAGTAAACAGTGTGTACGAGATCGACTATGGAATTGAAAAATATATGTGAATGATAACATACACTTAATAAAACTCATAATCTTTGGCTATTAAAAATAATTTCGACTCTAAATATAAAATATACAGAAATAAGAATACAAGAGAAAATGTTAAACATAACATATGATTTTAAATGCAGTATTGAAGGATAGCCATCCAATAGTGAATTGTAGCTTTATAATAGGCCTAATTGATCTTAGAGAAATATAAGATCATACTTACCTATTTATCTTGGATTAATTGTAATTGTATGTACTTTCTTATTTTAATTTTTAGTATACGAACACAATGAAAACGGATAAGTAGAGATTAAGTAATAAAGATAATGTTGAGAGCCAAATGTTTTACAATAACAGTGAAAACTTTAAAGTCGAGTTTTAACTCTGATATAGTTGTCATGAGATTTATACCAAAATTATAATTTTGTTTTTTTTTAAATTATTAAAGTAATATCGGTAGAATATAAATTTACTTAAAATATTTTTTTAAAGACAAACCGATACAATTTATATTTTTAATAAAAAATATCAAAATAAAAGTTTTGTACATTAATTAGTCTCTTGGCTATCCACTTTTGCAACATAGCCATTTGACTAAAAAATGTCCCGTTTTAGTCCATTAAATGTCCATTTTCATGACATATAGTCTACCAGCTAAAAATTCTCTCATTTTAGTCCATTTCCTATCTATTTTGGGTAAAGCTAGTCCTCCGCACATGATTATTTATGAGACTGACTTTATAAAAAATAGATAGTCAAATGACTAACTTTATCAAAATTGAATAGTCGTTGAACTATATGTCACAAAAATAGATAGTCAACACACACGAATGACTAACTTTATCCAAAATGAATAGTCAAAAGACTAAAAACAGATATTTTTAAATTAATGTACTATCTATCACGAAAATAGATGATTAAGGGACTAACTATTGTTCAATGCCTTAAAAGAAATAACATATTAATCATATTTAGATTTAAATTTATTTTAAAAAGTGTAAGGGAATACGGGATATGTCCAACAAGATTCAACACGGAGTAGACATATCAATAAATTGAAAAGAAAAGTTTCAATTACTCGTTTTGTTTTGACTTGAGCATTTGTGTTTCTGCACAACATTTTATACAACTATATTATTCAACTTCAGCATGTTGTGAAATTTTGATAAATAGCTCATAAATAACAAAAATTAAACAAGACAAGAGTAATTTTTAACACACAATTTATCATAATTGATTTTGACATGATTGATCTTGAAAATATTTAATACGGATTAGTGTAGTTTTGAGCAAAATTCAATAGTTTATTGTTCAAGGTTATAAAATATGAAGATAAAGTGAGAATCGATAGTTCACTATACAAGTAAGAGGTTATGAGTCCTATGTAACTGACTTTTACGTATCTAAATTTGATGTTTATAACGATTTTAATCACTAGGCACATGGAACGCCGCTAAACTTCACTTGCAAGTAATAAAATGATGATATAATATTTTAAGAGAACACTTGGTTTTGATGTACTTTATAAGAGAAGAAAAATGAGATTGAACAAACTATGCATACAGCAATTTTCTAAAAGATCAAGCTTATAAAAAACATGTTTGGTTATATGTTCATGAAGGGTTCAGAAGCAATATCTAAATCATTGAGAAATCATATGTGGTTTTTTTGCTAAGATTTTGAAGTAAGGTTCATTTTTAAAACCTCAAACGCTAGAAAGATTTTTCACGTACTTAAACAAGTTCAACACAATCATACACTAATATATTGGTATAAAGTTTATGTGATTAAAATTTCTAATAATCCTTTAATGTATGGTAATAATAAGTATATTGACAAACAATATATTTTCTTCTTGATCTTGTCATATAATACATTATGAATTTGGTTTAATGATATTTCTATGAGCAAGTTACTAACATTCGAACAAAACCACAAAGTTCGATATGTTCACATAGTCGCGTAGATGGATGAGAGTCATCCCATAATATGTCAATTATTAGTTACAAATAGTTCAAAATAATAATAATGAATTTTTTAAATGATATGATTTAGTTGTTGAAACTATTGCATTAATTATTTAAAACATCATAAGAATATAAAATCGTAGTATATTATTACTCCGTCAAATTACGTTGTGAGACATTATATAACAACAAAAAATCGTTGAATTCAATAAACAAAATTTTATGTATTTCAATAATATCTAACGTATTATTTTACATTTTTTTATTCTAAGGAATATATTATGTGTATGATTTATTTATTTTAAGACCGTTAAAATTTGATTATAGGTTACTATCCAAAAAATACAAGTTATTAATAGCTACATTTATCATACATTTTACAAAAAACTCACTGTTCTAGACCATCAAACACATGTACAATATTTTTTTATGTAATTTTTTTTTAAAAATCCATATGTTTCAAACCATAACTCGGAAAAAAATCCGAAAGTACAGTTAGTTTTGGTCTTTTAAAACGAATAAAACTAGATCTATGAATGATATTTTTGAATTTTTTTTGGCGAGTCTAATTAACCATAATTTATCCTTTCACACTTTCGTTCATGAACCTTCAAATTTAGGCAAAAAAATTAAAAAAATCAAACATTGGTTTCACATCTCGCATCTAGAATCTCAAAATGCAAAACCATGGTAAAATAGGATATATCAAATTAGAAACCACTATTATTTTTGCATATATGCAAGGATGGCAGATGCGAGTTGCGCGATGCGAGATGAAAGACGAAAAATAAAAAAGACGATAGACGAGATGCAAGACGCATGGCGAGAGACAAGACGAGAGACGCGGGATGCGTGACTCAAGACACAATACTTCATCTTCCTCATAAAGATGCGAGTCTGTCAAATACAAAACTCAAAACACAACAAACCATACATAAAACCATAAAACCAACTAAACTACGAAGTTTCATCTAACTAATAAACTAAAACGTACAAAATTTTAAAAAGTAAAATTTAAAAACTAGAACAATGGAATGGAAAAAGAATTGAGAGAAAAAAATGGAGACAGACAAACATGTTAAAAGATGAACATAGAACGATTTCTGATTTTACTAGCGAATGTTTGTATTATCCGATTGTAAATCGATTCGATTTTTCAATTTATAAAAATGATAATTAAAAAATAATATTAAGTTGAATACGTTGTTTGATAATTTTTTTGATTGATATATAAATTGTGGTGTAAAAAATGAATTATATATAATATATAGTAAAATTATCCGAATTTCACATAATAAAAAGAATAGTTGATAAAATAATGACCGAAATACGTTTTTCTTCTATTGTTCTGAATACTTAACCTTTTGTTTTATAAATGGCCTTGACACTGTTGACAGTCGTATACGTTGAAATTTTCCAGTGTTAAAGTCAAATGAAATTACTTCCTCTCACACGTCTTCTCGAATGTATAATCATCCATCAATGCATGAGCTTCAGTCCATGTCATTATCATATAGATGTCCGCCGTCCGACTTTACCTTTCTCCAAGTTATGTTTTTTGCCCCTAGTGTGAGTACATAAACCTGATATTTCCATATATTTATAACATAACATAAAGTTAAGGCTTTAAAGTTCTTGGTATGTAGATCAAATCCTAATGCATATTCACATGAATGACATGCTTATTTTACTAATGGAAGATCTGGAAGATCTACTAATTCCCTGGTACTGAGATTGTAAGCACCCAAGTTTTCATCTCCTCTAAACAAGACAATACCCTTCACACAGTTTGAAACCTTGTTTATACCAAAAAGACTATCTTTGAAATTCTTGTTGAATTTGGTCAGGGGACAACAACATGTAGCTTTTGAAGATTTACCTAGTAAAGAGGGCAAACAACTTTACGACACAGTATATGATGCTTCTTTATGTCACCATAACAGGATAGTAGAATTCCATGACAAGTTGAGGAAGCAGCTAAATGAGAATCCACAAAATGTTTCGAAGTTATCATCGGTTCAAAAACACTCTCTGACACCGTTTTAAATCGAAGAAGCGATTTTGAAGGGAGCCATTTTCGTATTTTAAATTTGATATTGTCGTGGAGATACAAACTTTTGTTCATGTTTTCCTCTGATTCATCCTCCTTCTGCATTGTTGTTAGCTGCTTTAAAATCTTCATTGAATTTCTCGAAAGCGTAAGAAAAGTTGCAAAAATATTGAGAAAAAAGGCTACTATTTAGAATATTTAGGATAGTGTAACTAAAGTTAATTTCAAATCTTCACTGAATTTATAGAATAATGTAGGTAGAAGTTATAAAATATAGAGTGGAGAGGGCGATTTTTTAGAATATTATTTAAAAAATTTATCTTATCTAAAAAAATATGATATATTATTTAAAATCTTATATGAAATCTAAAAATCTTATTCAAAATCTTATCAACGCTTGATTTTCCAACAATCAATTCAATTTTTTACCGAGAAAATATTTGGTTTTTACTCAAAAAAATCGGATCTTTTGAAACGAAGGTTCTTCACAAGACATTAATAACTCATCGCGTGTGCTGCTCGAGCTGGAAAAATGAATTTTATCAGGTCATCACAATGTCAAAAATCGGTAATAGTTGTCTGGTGAATATTTTTTGGGTTTTCAATTTGCTTTTTTTTAGAGTTTTGAAATTGCTTTTTTTTTTTCGGGTGATTTTTTTAAAAAAAACCTTTTTGTTTTATAAAAAATTGTTTATTGATACACTTTTTCAAAATCTAAACCGTTCAAGTTTTGTTATATTTTTAATACGTTTTTGTTTATTAAAAAAATGGTATACTCGTAATTAAGGCGATTTTTTTTATCCGGTTAGACTAAAAAATGAGGTTCATAAATCAATAAAAAATGATATTTGTAAGCTCCTATATTTTGGCCGTGTCATTTTATCTCTTGGTGAAATAGCAGGCTACGAAGTGCCGTGTTTATAAGCAGCTGGGTTTACTTAATTTTCATCGAAACCCTCTCTCTCGGCAAGAAATCGTAGTTCGCGTCGTGTTCTAGCGGCTCAAAGGTAAGTTCTTTCTTCTTATTCCCTACTCGTTATCTTCTCTTATCTGTCAGTTTCTGTTCCTTTCTCCTTTCGATTCGGCGCATCGATGTGATTTCAGATTTACAGCACTAAAAATTGAATTCGTAAGATTTAAGCTTTTGTATATGATGTAAGGTTTCGTTCCAGAGGTTAGAACCCTAGGTGTTATAGATCTTCAACCTATATATGCAATTAGGGCTTTCTGTTCATGGGCGATGTTCAATTTAGATCCATTAGACTTTTAATGAAGTTAATGAGTGAAGTAATTGGAATCGAAGCATAATTTAACCTAGGTTTTGTGTACATTGTTCGGTGCAACCATGGCTGGTTTCAAAACATTAGATGGTTATTTCTTTGATTTGCGTGGTTCTGGGTTTTGGATTTGAATGCTCCTCAAGGAACTGAATTTTATGTTTTAGACCATCATTGTACCTTAGCAATGAATCTAAAGTTTGCGATATTATTTTCTAGGGGGATAAGCTAGTGTATTTTCTTGATAGGGTGTTTATCCAGATTCGAAACATGTCAAGTTCAAAGGAGGAGAAAGCTCAGGCTGCTGCGGAGAAAATCAAAGCTGCAGCTATGACCGCTGCCAAAGGTCTTAGCCGTGCTCAGGCAGAGCGTGCAGCTACTGCAGCTGCAAGGAATGTCAATGCGTACGGACAGAAGGAAGAGGGACCGAGTCGATGGCAGGAGAAAAGAGAAGCAAAGAGACAAATGTATTTGATGAGTACTGAAAAGGCGGTGAGATTAGGTGAAAGAAAAGACAAGCCTAATATGTCCGCTGGTCGTAGCACGGGTGCGCAATGCCAGAAATGTCATGAAATTGGTCACTGGACATATGAATGCAAGAACGAAAGGGTTTACATGTCGCGTCCTTCGAGGACCCAACAACTTAAGAACCCAAAGTTGAAAATGAAGACCTCGACCACATATTTAGACAACCCAGATGCAAGTGAGGACGAGAAGATAGAGAAGATAGAAAAGATAGAAAAGAAGAAAAGCAAGAGGAAGCATAGAGCTGATTCGGATTCTGGTAGTGATAGTGAGGCATCGGTTTTCGAAACAGATAGTGGGTCATCATCTGTTACCGGATCAGAATCGTCGGCTAAGAGTAGCTCAGATTCGAGCTCGTCATCAGACTCGGAAGAGGAGAGGAGGCGTAGGAGAAAGAAGAAGACACAACAGAAAAAGAAAGGGAGGCGTAGTAGTAGGAGACGGTACAGCTCATCTTCTGAGTCTTCTGATTCCGAGTCAGCTTCCGATTCTGATTCTGATGATGACAGAGAGAGCCGTAGGAAAAGGAAGAGCCGCAACAAAAGACGTTGAAGAAGGTGACAGCTCGACACACACTTCTGAGTTTTATCAGGGTTTATGGTATGTTGATGCTTGAAGTTCAGAGTTATCTCTAGTTGCCTGATTTTGTACTAATCAAAGCTTCTTAGTATGTTATTGATGTTGAGACTACTAGTTTTGGATGATCTTGTACTTGTAGAGTAGTGAATCATCTAAGCTTCGAAGTGAAGTTATTTGGTGATTTTTTGTGCTACAGTTATTACTTGTTTTCTAGCTTTTTTTTATGGATTAGACTTGCATTGGATCTTGTCTGGCCTGTTGAACAGAGCTATTAGTGCTGTATAATGCCATAATAGTCTTGTGTTATACCTGTACTGAGTATTTGCAGTTAGTTATTGAAGGACAAGACGACAAAGCCTGCACACTGTGAACTACTTAGTAAACTCGGACCCTTTTTGTTAGGGTTGAGGGTAAATTGAAAAAGGCTGGCTGGTTTTAGACGGCTGGTTGAATATAGTAATTGTCTGTTGAGTTGCCCTTTTAATAAAGGTAGGCCGACCAGATAGCCGATCGTATTTTTAAGGCATGGGGATTCGGTTCTTCGGTTCGGGTTCTTTCGGTTCTTCGGTTCGGGTTCTTTCGGTTCTTCAAAACTAGTACCCATTTAGGAACCAAATAAATTTCGGTTCGGTATAAGTACTTAATTCGGTTCCAATCGGAAAGTTTTGGATACTTTAAATGCTATGCAATATCAACGTATATAAAACTTTTTTTACACTTTAAAAAAATAAACTATGTTAGAATTGTAAAAAAAATAAAAACCAAATATAAAAAATATTCAAAATTAATATATTAAAGAATAATATTAATAATATAAAGAAAATGGAGAGATGATATCAAGTTCTTAAAATTATACAAAGGTTGATATTTTGTTGTATTGTTTATACGCATAATAGTTTGTAAATAAACGTCGCCACTTTCAATAAAGTATGTTGTCATTTATTAAAGAGAACATAATTAGAGATCAATGATAAAAGACAATTAGGAGAATCTAACTTTGAAAAAGAAAATATATTTTCAAAACAATTCAAAATTAAGGGTTAATACATAGATTCGGTTCCTAACGGGTACCCACGGTTCTTCAGTTCCGAGAACCGTGGGTAATTGAAAACTGGAACCATTCGGATATTATGAAAAATCCAAATCTACTTTGGTTCTTTCGGTTCGGTTCTTTCGATTCCGGGTAAAATGTCAATCCCTAGTATTTTCTTAACTAGTATTTTCTAGTTCAAACTAAACATTTTATATAATTCTAAATATAACGGTTAATACATTGTTATTCTTAGGCAATACCTCTATGACTAAGTCCAGTCTAAAAAAGATAAGGAGCCCCAAACTTTTGCCAAATTTAAAAGCATATTTGGACTTTTTAAGAGCTTATTAAAAATATGTTTTTTATCTCCACCACAGTCAGACCTTCTCATTTGGAGCAAGGTGAATTAAAACATTGCGTGACCAAATGAGATCTAGGATAAATGATAAAAAAATAAAAAATACTCTATTTTTGGAGCTGCTTATGATCTCTTGAAACCAAATTTAACCAAAGTCGTTTTTCTAGTTATATCTAGTCAAGTTTTCAAACTCCAATAGTATCCAAAATTGGTAAATTATCTATGGTATTTGGACTAAAAAATATAAAAAATAAGATAATTTTTTTGCTAAGTTTTTAGTTATTTATTTTTATATCTTATTTTTATTTATTTATTTTATCTTACATACCATAGTTGGAAAAAGAAAATTCAAAAATATTATCGGTTTAGTTTTTGTAATACTAATAAAACTAGATTCGTGGATGGTATCTTTTTATTTTTTGTATATTTTTTATTTCGCCAGATCGAGTAAACCTAGTCTCACATGTCGTATCTTCAAGTAGTGCACGTCTCACATTTCTTCACTTTATCATGCATTATCTCGTATATCTCCAATTCATCATGCTTTGTCTCTCCACTTCATCATGCTTTGTCTCTCCACTTCATCATGTTTTGTCTCTCCACTTCTTCATGTTGGTCTCGTATCGCTCCATTTCATCATGCATGGTCTCACATCTCTCCATTTCATCATGCCTAGTCTCGCATATCTTCGTTTCATCATCCATAGTCTTTCCAATTCATCATGCGTGGTCTCTCCACTTTATCTTGTATGGTTTCTCTACTTCATCATGTATGGTCTTTCTACTTCTATCATGCATGGTTTCACATCTCTCCATTTCCATCATGCATGGTCTCTCCACTTCTTCATGTCTAATCTTCCCATTTCCATCATGCATGGTCTCTCCACTTCATCATGCTTGATTTCCTTACTTCTATCATGCCTCGTCTCTCAACTTCTTCATGTTTGGATTCTCCACTTCATCATGCATGACCTCACATCTCTCTACATTATCATACATGGTCTCGCATCTCTCCATTACATCATGCCCGATCTCATATCTCTCATGACATCATGTATGGTCTCACTTCTCTCAATTACATCATGTATGGTCTTTCCACTTCATCATGTGTGGTGTATCCATTAAATCACGCATTATCTCACATCTCTCTACTATATCGAGCGAGACCATGGCAAAACAAAGTACGAGATGCAAGACCTGAGTTATTGGATATGGTAAAAAAAATTCAAAAACTATCATGAATGGGTCTAGTTTTGTTCATCTTAAAAAAAACAAAGTCGATGATGATATGGAAGTAATATTTTGAGGATTAAATTGTAAATAATATAAATTTAAGGATTAAAGTGTAAATAATGTAAGTTTAGTCCTTAAATTACATATAATATAAGTTTTAAAGACCATTTGTGATTATGTATAATTATTAAAGACTAAATAGCAATTTGTCCTCTTTTGTAACAGATTTCACTTTAAGACTAATTCTTGGCTCCTCTATATAAAGGGCAAGACTACTCTAATAAAGGGGTTGAACATTTTTCTATTCAACTCATTTATACTTAAACTTTCTCTCTCTAAAAACTCTGTTAACTCTTTCTCTCTCTAGAACTTCTCTTATAACAATTTACTAAGGTGAAATCTTAACTCATCAGATGATACTTTCAATTTTTTATTTTATTTTGAACTACAATTTGAAAGATACAAACTTCTAAAAAGAAAAATAAGAGAGAATGATGTGGCTAGTGATGAAGCATGGACGTTTGAAGTATTATGGAAATGACTAAGTATTAGATGAGAGTTAGGTTCAATATTTGTTTATTATGTGTTTATTATCGATATTTGGGGTACTAAGTGGTTGTAAAATTAGTGTTGGGTACCTTTGGGTAGTATACACCTATTTGTTTTTACCATTTATTAGTTAACAAAATTACTTTTCAACAAATTATTATAATTAGAGTTAACTTTCATATTTTTATTTTTGATTTCAAAAACAAACTCAAACTAACGGACACAATTTATTTTGACAAAACTATCTATAACCATTAGTTAAAAGGTTAGTAACCTGAATCTCTTAATTTTATAATTTGCCGATACACATATAACTGATTATCGATATATAATTTGTAATATAAATTATCATTGTATAGTGTTACAAACGAGTTTTAAACCCATATACAAACCATCTTTTCCATAGTAAGGTAGTCTGAAAAATATAGAACTTTGCATTGTTTTTCACCATGAAAAAGGGCGTAAAAAATGTTATTTACGATGAGTCTATATACGTTACAATACACAATACGGTTAAATTGGTTAAAGTAACAACATTTTGCATTTTAGTATTAGACATGTTATGCAACTTTATCTTTTTACAACTTGAGATATATTATTTGTTAAACTAGACACCATGTTTGAATTGTCAACCTTAGGCAGCACATATTTTTTTAAAATTAATATATTTGAACTACAAAACATATATAACACATGAGTTGTGAAACCCATACAACATTTTTCATGTGAAATTAAATTATTTTACATGCAAACCATATGCAACACAAGCATTTGAAAAAATACACGATTTTATACATTATTTCATCATATTTATTTCATCAGATATGGAGAATTCAAAAATAAAATTGCACGTTTTTGACGAATTTTAATAGGAA
Organism: Limnanthes douglasii subsp. nivea; assembly: GCA_036936605.1. Taxonomy (NCBI): domain Eukaryota; kingdom Viridiplantae; phylum Streptophyta; class Magnoliopsida; order Brassicales; family Limnanthaceae; genus Limnanthes; species Limnanthes douglasii. The sequence goes on along the minus strand of JAUPFV010000001.1, from coordinate 19,794,161 downwards.
TTTTTCATCATTATATTAGAAAACTGTTGTATTTATTTTGTCATATAGTTAGCGAATAAAGATAACTATGTTGCCAATGTAATGATGAAATATTTTTTTACCACTTTAACTACCGATCATTTGATTTTGTTAGGATCCATCTGTTTTTTTGTCATGATAGAAAGATTTATGTAAAATATTGACTTTATATGCTTGTTCTTATCATTTTCCAACGTAGACCAAAAATACAAAAATCTATGTTAATTGATAAGGCTAAAATCTGTTCACAATAATATAACAACCCAAATAGCTTTAAGGCACATTAGATAAAATAATGGAATCTAAGTAACTCATGTGAATGCAGGATCTTTCCAACAATCGTGCAACAACACGATCTACACGTAAAAGTGGAAATAAATGAATATAATTATATATTTTTATTTAATGACAAAAGATGTATACTTTTCTATTATAGAAAGATTCATTCTATGAATAAAGATTCTTAAGATCTTTTATTATCTAAATTTATATATTTAACCTTCAGATCTCAACTAATCAAAATTTGCATCATTATTTGGCGCATCTTATTTGGCGGCAATAAAGAATTTGAATGAGCATCCTCTAAAAAAGGAGGGAAACATCGCAATAAAAGTTAAAAAAAACCCTATTGTTGAAGCATTTAACCGGAGAAAACAAATTAGAAGCCCAAGGACTGGGAGCGTTCGACCGATAATATGGAACAATACTGCAGTTGGGACTTTTTTTTCATAACCTCCACCCTAACATATTTCAATTCTTTAGCCAGCCCATCAAACAAACTGTAATCTGGAACCCATCTGAGTATTTAGGTGTAATGCATGACCTAGACAAGCATCCAGCTGCAATATAGAATCCTCTAATATTAACGTAGACCATAATCAGCTGCCATCAGCGGCGACACCCATTATTTTTATATATATTACTAATAAGCGTATTAAAAAGCTAAAATAATTCCTATACCAACGGTAAAAGATGAGGTAGGAACCCACCCTTCTACCTTTTTTTCTTTTGACAACCCACCCTTCTTCCCACCATTCTACCGTTTGTAGATTTCTAGATTTCTTTTGACAACCCACCCTTCTTCCACCATTCTACTGACCCTTCTTCCCACCATTTTATTCATTTTTTCAAAGAAATTTTATTTTTATATATTTTGGAGCATTTGTATTAATAGTTCTAAAATTAAATATCCTTTAAAATTTTAAAGACGAAGAAGGGTTTTTCTTACCAATTAACCCAGAAGTGAAAGATAAAAGGATATTCAATTTTAGAACTATTAATGCAAACGCTCCAAAATATATAAAAATAATTTTTTTTTTTAAAAAATGAATAACAAATTTACGTGCAAACACCTAGAAATAGAGTTAAAGAAATGAAAGACTGGACGTGTGTGGGTTCCTACCTCGCCTTTTACCGCTCGGATATGAATTATTTTAGCTTTTTAATACGCTTATTAGTAATATATATATATATAAATAGTGGGTTCCTAGGTTAGAATTTTTTTAGTGAAAATAATAGATTAGAATTAGGTTTAATTTCAAAATTAGATTTAAGACTGGATTAGGAAAAAAAATCATTTTTGGCCATTTTCCAGCCCGAAAAATGGCCAGCAGCGGTGGGGCCTGTTTTTTAAATTCTTTTTTACAACTACGTCCTTAAAATTTTATTCTTTTGAAAACTAACATCCTAAAATTTATTATTTGTTTTCAAAAAAATTGTTGTTTTAGTTTTTATATATTTAATGGTTATAATAACTTTAATTTAGGTGTTAATTGTTTATATAATTTTTTAATTTTTAATTTTTAATTTTAAAGGTCTATATCTTTTAAATCGTAACTCGGAAAAAGAATCTGAAAATACCATTGGTTTGGTTTCTAAGACGAACAAAACTAGTACCAATCATGATCTGTATTGATTTTTTTTTATAAAAATATTTTACACACGTTTCTCAGTTATATGATTTTGCATCTAATGACTCGTTTCGCATCTAGCATCTATCATAGCAGCCATGAATTCACATCTTGTTGTACACAATTTAAACATGTTTCACATCTAGCAAAACAAAGAAAACAAATACGGGTTTGCATCTAGCAAAACAAAAAAGGTTTCGCATCTACTAAAATAAAAAAAGTTTCGCATCTATCAAAACAAAGAAGTTTCTCATATAGCAAAATAACTGAGATTTTGCATCTATCAAAATAACTGAGGTTTTCCTCAGTTACAGTGCTTTAATATAACTGAGGTTGAGGGATTATTGTTGTTTGCTTTTATAAATTTAGTGTTATTAAATTAACTAAACATATCTTAGACAAAAAAAAAATATTTAGTGCGATTATTGTGTCGGGTACTCGGGTTCGTCTCGTCATTTCGTTGAAGTTGGAGATTTAGCTGGAAATTTGTGACATCACCGTTTTTTTGGGTAAATTTGGGTGTATATATATGTACAAGGTTACAATCGTCTAGAGAGTCATATGATCTCTCAAGTGAGTACAATGAAGGATAACAATGTACCTAAAATAAAAAGACATGTCCAAGAGTGCCTTGATAAAGGTCTAGAGCACTTGTCTCCTTTAAAAACCTTAACCACCCTTTGGGTAAAAACCCGGTCTAAGAAAAAAGAGTACAAGTCTCCAAGCCGACACTAATGGACTATTACATAGAAAAACTGAGTGTATCAATGAAAAATGACTCTAATATATGAGTCGATAATGCGGATATAATCTAAATAAAATCTTCAAGGTCATGAGAGTGATTCGGATGACGATGGTGTCTTGAGTCACGGTCTCTTCATCAAACACAAAGCGGTTGCGGGCGCGCCAAATCTTGAAAACAGTGGCTTGGAAGGCAAGATTGATGGTGCGGGATCGGTAGGATGTTCCTCGATGCTCTTTCCTAATCCATTTGTGTGCACTATCAAGCGTCGTCATTTCTCGAGTAATCCCTAGCCATGATCGAATACAACTCTAGATTTCCTTAGTGAACCTGCAAGCAAATAAAAAAATAGGCACCATACTCATCTGAGTGCCTGCAAAATGGGCAGCTGATGTTAGGCAAGTCCATGTAGTGGAGAGTGTCTTTCGTGGCAAAGCGGCGATTGAAGGCTAGCCAGACGGTGAAAGAAAACTTAGGTGGGATGAATCTCTTCCGTATCTTTGATATATTCGGGAATGCCTCACCCTTTGTTCTCATGGCTTCGTAGACACGGCTAGTAATTAGCTTTCCACCAAAAGTACAACTTTCAAGACCCAAAATGACACTATCTCGACCCCCAAATATCTGTATCCAAGTGTCTTTCATATCAATAAGCTTCCGAATAAGATGACTGTCTCTATCTCGTCTTTGGTAGTCCTATATAGTTTGTCCTCGAAGATAATACTCATGCACCCATTTTATCCATAACGACTAGGAGTCAGAATGTAATAACCAAATCGAACGGGTAAGAAGGGCACGATTCCAAACTCTGATATCCATAAGGCAAATGCCTCATCTTTCCTTGGGTTTACAGATTTTATCCCAAGCAATCCGAGCAGGTCTACCCCCCAGAAGAACTTGAGGCAGAGCGAGCAGATGGTGTTAAGCACCGCCGAGTGCAAAAGAAAAGTGCGGAACCAAAAGGATTCGACCCCTTGAAGCACAAATGTGATCAATTGAAGTTTTCCCGCGTAGGAAAGTTTCATATGTTCCTATTTTTGAATGCAACTCAAGATAGACTCTGTCAAAGGGTAAACATCAGTAACTAAGACGGACATAGGAGCGAGAGGTATCCCAAAGTAACGTACACGGTAAGTGCCAACTTCAAATTCGACTATTTCCATAATGCGATCATAAACAATCCCCTTAGCCCCGACTAGGTATATTGTGGATTTAGAAGGATTAAATGATAGTCCTGAAACATCTTCCAAATGGCTTAAGCATTCCATAAGGATGTTAACCGATGTCTCGTCCCCTTTTAAAAGTAGCATCAATTCGTCAGCAAAAGCGAGGTGGGAAATGTGTGAGCGCGGGCACTTTTCAGATAAAATTTAAAACCCGGTTCACTCGATTTCTTCTTTAACAAATGAGATAGATATTCGAGGCAAATGATGAATAAATTAGGAGACATGGGATCACCTTTCCTTAAGCCCCGCTGCACACGGAAAAATCCATGAAGCTCGCCGTTGATAGAAACCGAGAAGGACGTCGTAGTAACACAAGAAATAATCCAGTCCACAAACTTCGGAGGAAACCCGAAACCATAGAGAATATCCGATAGGAAGTCCCATGAGACTGTGTCAAATGCTTTGCAAAGATCCATCATGATCATACATCGCAGAGAAACTCTTGCACGGTTCGAACCTCTAACCAACTCTTGGGAAAGGAAAACATTATCAACAAGATTTCGACCATTCACGAAAGCACCTTGTCCTTTGTCAATGAGAGTCGGAAGTAAAGGGGTCATTCGGTTAGCCAAAAGTTTGGTAATCACTTTGTAAGTAACATTTGTGGGCCCAATTGGATTAAAGTCACCCACCTAAGGACCGTTATCTTTATTCAGAATAAGGGAAATGATGGTGTGATTTGTTGCACGGAGGAGGCTACAAGTATCAAATAACTCACAAACACAATCAACCAAATCTGTTCTCACAAGTTTCCAATTCTTTTTGAAGAAAGCCGAGGTGTACCCGTCCGATCCTGGAGCCTTGTCATTCCCGATATCAAAGAGGCCATTGCGGATTTCATCAACTTTAACAGCTTTGAGAAGCTGCTCATAATGTTGATCTTCGACGAGGGATCCGTGACTCATGACCGTCAGATTAATGGGGGAGCTTGGTCGAGATGAGCCAAAAAGGTGCGCGTAGAAATCTACAAGGAGGGAGGCAACTTCTGTAAGGGATGTGGTGCGGGTGCCATCATCTCGGACGATGTAGGAAATGTTCTTTCTTGCATTATCTCGTTTGATTAAGCTGTGAAAGTATTTCGTACCTCTGTCGCTGTCAACTAGGTGAGTGATCCTCATACGCTGTTGAAGAAAGCTCTTTTCTGCATCAAGAAGGAAATTCGCACGAGCTCGTGATCTGTGTACCTCTTCCTTCAAAGCAACGTTATCAGGATTAGCCATGAGTGAGGAGATAGCCTCTTTAAAGGCTGAATTTGCAGTAGCTGTACGCTCTAGAATGCCATCATACTCAACTTTATTCAAATCTCTTAACGAACGCTTTAAGGATTTCAACTTTTGTGCATGTATATATTGTTTCGTACCATTAATAGACTTGCCCCATAAACTTTCGACAATACTAGCAAATCTGGGATGATCAAGCCACATGGTGAAGAATTTGAAGGGCCGACAACCATGTTAAAAATCTCGAATAATCGAGGCAATAACTGGACAGTGATCGGATACAGGTTCCATCGGAAGGAACGTGGCTTTGCATAAGAGAACTTTATCACTCCACCCATGGTTTATAAGGACTCAATCAAGCTTGGCCCAAACAGTACCATTTATCCAAGTAAAGAAAGGACCTGTGGAAGGAGCATCGACAAGACCGTGAGATATCCAAAAATTATTTAAATCAATTAACTCACCATTTTGAAGTGGGGCAGCCCCAATTCGGTCTCCTAGAGCGCAGTAGGTGTTATAATCTCCCGTAATCATCCAAGGTAAACGAATGTTGGCCCCTATGGTTGTTAGGTGCTCCCAAAGAAGTCTCATTTGTGGTACAATATACAAAGGGTAAACAAACGTAACATAAAATATTTCTTGAGTGACGTTGGAATGGACTTGAAAGTGGATGTGTTGTCTTCCAATTTCAATCATTGTACATGCCACCCTGCTAGCATCCCAAACAACAACGATACTTCCTCTATTTATAACATCAATATTAGAAACATGATTCGAGCTTATGAAAAGAGAAGACATAAAATTATCTAAACGTTCTCGCAAGAATTTAGTTTCTAAGAGGCAAAACATGGGCAAATAATTTTGTTTGACGAGCTTACAAACCGTGGAGAGAGAAGCGCCTCGATCTGGATGCCCACATAGGCCCTTGATGTTCCAAATAAGTATCTTCATTTATCAACCGAGGAGTTTGTGGGTACTCCGCGCCTCACTTTTTTCTTTGATCGTTTGCTTTGTACTTTGGATCATCTGCGTTGCTGGTGAAAGGTATGGTTTCATCTTGTCTTGCAGATGGCCAAATATGGGTTCCCGGTCATTAACATAAGTTATCGGTGTGTCAACTACGGGGCTGATTCAGCTAGGCAAGTAGTCGGGATTATTTGAACAGACGTTTTCTTTATTGGTGTTGTTCTTCTATTCTCCAATAAAGGGGGTGGGAATTTCAGATGATCTGGGGCGTGCGATGACGTTAACGGTGACTTTCAGAGATGGTGTAGAAGGGATAGGATTCCTCTGGGGCCGCTTGTTATGTCACTTGCGTTCTTGTGTAGGGTTTGAGCTGTCCGGGATGGTCGTGTCGAGGTTTCTTTCCGCTTCTTGCTGATTTTAGTTTTACCCTGCTCTGTCGATGGACAAGTAGAGTGATTGTATCCAAATTTCTGACACACATAGCAAAATAGTGGGTAATTTTTGTATATAACAGATTGAGTATATCACGTACCACACAGAAGTCTCACACCAAAACTCGTAATTGGTTTTTTGCTAACATCAATTTCTACTAGAATTCTAGCATACTTCATCCGAGTCTTTTCGCATGTAAATTGATCAGTAAAGAGAGACGTACCAATCTTTGAAGAAATCTTACTTAAACCTGTTTTACTCCAAATTCTGAAAGGGACATCATTTAGCCAAATAAGTATCTTCATTTATCAACCGAGGAGTTTGTGGGCACTCCGCGCCTCATATTTTTCTTTGATCGTTTGCTTCGTACTTTGGATCATCTGCGTTGCTGGTAAAAGGTATGGTTTCATTTTGTCTTGCGGATGGCTAAATATGGGTTCCTGGTCATTAACATAAGTCATCGGTGTGCCAACTATGGGGCTGATTCAGCTAGGCAAGTAGTTGGTATTATTTGAACAGACGTTTTCTTTATTGGTGTTGTTCATCTATTCTCCAATAAAGGGGGTAGGAATTTCAGATCATCTGGGGCGTGCGATGGCGTTAACGGTGACTTTCTGAGATGGTGTAGAAGGGATAGGATTACCTCTGGGGCCGCTTGTTATGTCACTCGCGTTCTTGCGTAGGGTTTGAGCTGCCCAGGATGGTCGTGTCGAGGTTTCTTTCTGCTTCTCGCTGATTTTAGTTTTACCCTGCTCTATAGATGGACAAGTAGAGTGATTGTATCCAAATTTCTGACACACATAGTAAAATAGTGGGTAATTTTCGTATATAACAGATTGAGTATATCGCCTACCACAGGGAAGTCTCACACCAAAACTCGTAATTGGTTTTTTGCTAACATCAATTTCTACTAGAATTCTAGCATACTTCATCCGAGTCTTTTCGCATGTAAATTGATCAGTAAAGAGAGACATACCAATCTTTGAAGAAATCTTACTTAAACCTGTTTCACTCCAAATGCTGAAAGAGACATAATTTAGCACTATGCATGTTGGAATTATTGTGAACAGATCATATGTCAGCATGACATCTTTATTAATTCTTTTAAGCATGAGAGTTTTACCGTAAGTAATGTAGGGTCCGTTAGCTAGTACATGGAGCAGATCTGATTCGGTGAGGAATTTGAAAACCGTCCATTCTTTTCCATACGGCTGAGTTTTGCAATTGACACCCCATCTTTTGACAATAGTATCAAGAACAATTTTCCCTGGGAACTTACCGGTGAAGCATCCGATAAGACAATGGCCCCAACTTTCGATGAACGGAACTTCATCTGCCGGAGCAAGGATGATATCGCCATCATCTGAAGGAGGAGGGATAAATTAGAGCTTGAGGCCTTTTGAAGCTAAACGAGAACCTTGGAATAAGCTGGAGAATGATTTAGTAGGAATGGCGGAAGGATTCTGAGCATTCTTATATAATGGATCCATCTGCTCTACATTACTAGCATTATATGCCGCTGGTCTATTATTTCCATTTTCGTTACTACTTTGAAATGGATTAAATCTTTCTTCTCTAGACAAATTACATTCTTTACTGATATTATTAGCTTTGACGTTACTTGTTTGAAAAGAAGTAAATCGGTTTTCTCCTTTGCGTTGTGCATTTAATGGGTCTGGCTCTTTAAGAACATGATAGGAGTTACTTACCTTTACACGTTCTTTTGAAGAGAACCGTTTCTTTTTTCATGCGCTTTATAAGAATTATAATAATTTCATCCAACATCTTTATAACATTGAGAAGTGGTTCTTTTTCATCCAACAAGTTTTGCGGTTTGTGGATTAACAAAACCTGTATCGCTGCGTCTATTTTCTTTTTATTTTCTTTTAGTCTCATTTGAATGGAAATTTTCGAATTTAATGATAATAATTTGAAGTAAAAAAGTAAAACGAATGGTAATGATATGTTTTTCTATCATTTTGAATAGCATTTAAGAATTTTGCATTAACACTTATACCAGTTATAAAATGGTTATTATTTACCTTATGAATTTAATTTAATCGATAAAATGATGTGTATTTTTAGATGAGTTACAACCTATATTTTTTAGTAGCATATAATGCGATTCATTATTGTGAATCATTTTCGCTGTACCGATTTGTCTATCGTATTTTCACTGAGAGTTTGATTTGATGATTGGTCTTCAGTCGTCTGTTTGGTCATTTTCTTGTTTACCGATCACCTTTTGTTATAAGGTCGTTTCGATCTTCATTCCAATTTGCCAGTCTCTTCTATTGGTCGTTGCGTTATGTTCAGAATTTTTGTTTTTCCGCTGAGCTTATCTCGTTGTTACAAGGGTTATACCCTATCCGATGAGTATAGCCTTATCATGATTTCTCCTAGTTTTATTAGTAGGCTTGTTATTGACAACTGTTACTTAGAAGAGTACAAATGGTGGTGGATGGTGTGAGCTGTAAATGTAATCACTCATTGTATGATATGTGTTCATTTTTTTTTTAGTTTTTTAGCTTATTGTAATGGTATTTGATAGGATCATAATATATTGGAAGTATATTTACAGAGCAGCTCAGATTATTTTAGATGGTAGTTCGGAACATTAACAAAAATGATGATGAATAAGCTGCATAGTAAGCTGATTGTCTCCTTCATCTAATCTTGGGCCTCGAAGCCCATTTAATTGACTCAAATAACTGAACATGCCCGGTTAGTCCATAGATATTTTAAGTATTATAAATAGAGTAAAAAACTGCATTTAATTGCTTGGTTGAATTCTTTCTCTTAAAAGGATTAAACATAGCATCTATATTCTCTCTCTACACTCCATCCATAAATCTAATATGTTCCACAAACACCACAGTTTTTACCTTCACTAGTATTGATATGCACGTAGATGCTTTCTTGTCAGTTCGATGTTGTCACATGTCAGATTCTCTCTCTTTCTACAAATGTCGTCACTCTGGCACCTTGTAATTTTCTCCCATGCGTATCATTATGAAGGCGTTCCAATTTTTAGAATCGTTTGTTGTATATTTTATTTTTGTTTATATGGAAAAATAATTAAATATTATGGGACATTGATTACATATTCATCGAACAACTGACAACAACCGGGGTAGGTATTATAAAAGCTAAGAGAGAACAAATAGATTCACTATCGTTTATTTTGAAACATCAGGAAAGCGAACGCAAAACACCTGAATTTGCACCTTTATCAATTATTACGTTCACCGACGCTCTTTAATAAAGTAATTTACACATAAGATGTGATATCTTCTTTTGAATTGTATAGTTTTGTAGCTATTTAAGAATAAATATTGTGGGTTTAAGTAAACATCATAGGAAGTGAAAGTAGGATGCCTAATATTCGTTGTTGGAAAATCCTAGGTAAGTCAGATTTCAAGTGTAAAGGTGGCGTAACCATTAATACCCTAAAATCCCATTTGTGTGTTTTAAATTATGCTGACGATTTGTGTTCTTGCATATAAAAAATGGTTCGCAAAATAGGTTTCGAAGAAGAAGAAAGCGTCTAAGGACGATTATCTTGGTTGGGTTGTAGCCGGTTCTTAAGCTGAAGATGACTGAAAAGAGGGTTCCAAGCTAATTGTAACAGGGAGGAAGCCATTGCCGACCAACTAGGCGATCTGTTGTTGCAACATATCTACAATAAAAATCATATTGGTATTTTCTTAAGTGTGACAATAAAAACAATTACCAATGAAGGTGAAAAATGATCTCGTAGTGAGGTTTGTCAGAAGAAGAAGCAAGTTGCTCACAATGCCGACCCGACCAATAAAATCCAAAAAATAAGAAGAAAAATGTCATTCACAATGTTGAACACCACACTCAGATAGTGGAGACTAAAGGTACGACAAGCTATTTAGAGCAGAATAACTCAAGTGATTATGTTGTGGTGTCGCCCCAACTGGAACTAGTGAAGAAATAAAACATAGTAGTCCCATCCAATCTGATGATTCAATGGTGAAAAAAGAAAGGGTGCTTACAAAGAAATGACTCTCGGTTGATCAATAAATGAGTCATTTCAAAGTTCTTAATACTTTTCATGGAGGAGAGGTTGACTATTATTGCTAGCCCAAACGTCTTAGTTAAACGAGATGATGCTAACACTACGAGGGTTTTTGACAAGGGTTGTGAAAAAGATAGTATTGTTTCTCAATTTACTTGTGAAACCACTAGGATTGAAGCGTCATATCACGCAGAAGTTCTTCCCTTATCCACTGGTCATGAGCTAATGGTAGTTGATCATCTTGTGGATATGGTTCATACAAATGAGCAAACTGTTGCTGGTTTTAATGTTGTCGATAGGCCACATAATGTCCTTTGGAGATTACTTTTTTGACCCATCACGAGAGCCAACTTTCCTACATTTTGTCTTACGTTCGTTGGAATATATTTTCATGATTAGTTCACCTACTTGGAAATTTTGTGTTTCCAGTTTGGAGTTGAATTGACTTCTTATCATGATTTTATAGTGTTCAGACCAAACCCTCGCCTGATTGTGTTGCTCTTCGATTAAGTTAATGAATAGTTATTATTCCTCTATGTTGACCTATTTTGTGTAGGTCATGACCTGGTGGCTAGGAATTATGATTTTAGCAACGACCACAACTTTTATTCCATACACCAAGGAAAAAGAGGTTTCAACTGTGGATAACCGATGGGTCGACCTATATGCCTATAGGATTTCGGCTAAGTTATCATGCCATTTTCCATTTGCCCCCTCTAATTTCTTATTTATCCATTCTAGAATTGTTCGATTTGTTACCTCAATCATTTCTTTGTGGATAGCATGGTCTAAAAGTGCTACCTTATTACATGCCCACTACAAAAAACTGTTATAATTGTGTTTTGGAATTGGTGTCCTTTGTCCATCATTAAGATGCAAATGATTCCAAATTGTGACAAAACTTATTTTGAAGGAAATCACAAATCTCATAGGCTCAAGTCCTAGACAAAGCCTTCACCTCTGCTCAGTTTGTGAAGTAGTCGACTACTACAACCAAGTGTGTCGTTTTGCTTGTTTATCAAAATAGCATGGTGCAGAGATAATAATCATTAGCTTGCTTGGGAGATGGCACATATTGGAAAATTATTGGTAAAAATTGCACAAATGTTTATGCTTTAACTCCTAATTTAGGCTAGTAGAATCCTGCCAAAATAAGACGCCTTATCAAGTTTCGATATCCATACTGAGCTCTAGAAATACCTCCGTGCATCTATGGTAAGAGGATAGCTTATTTCTAATTGACATTGTGTAATAACGGTTGTGTGACTTTTTTTTCTATACTGGACATCGTCGAGGATTATGTACTTGGCCGCTCGTATTTGTAGACCCTCGTCTCGTCACTTTCTTTAGGAAAATTTGGTCCCTCAAGTATGCGATATACTCATATCTCTAGTCAGTCTTCGCTTAAATTACTAGGACCTCTGCCGTGGACGAGTTATCATTTACGGTGGGGTTATCTTATATAATGAAAAATGAACTGTCGTTGGAAGATGATTCTTTGGCTAATAAATCCATAATTTAATTATCAAAGCATGTTACTTGCTCATATTCTACTTTGAATTTTTTTCACTCTGAATCTTTTAGTATTTAATTATCTCGCATGCTTTCTTGCTTCGGTTTGTACATTTCCTTAGCCTAGTTGATAATAAGTTATGAGTCTGATCGTACCCGTTGACTATTGTCTCCGCAAATATCAGCATCAAACCTCCCAAAACAACCTCATATTTTGTTACGTTTTTTGTTACCTTGAAACAAAATTTGATGGATTGTTTAATCTCCTCTCCAAAAGATGTTTTTAAGACGATTCATGCTCCCCCGCCAGTGGTGTTTTTTGGCCCATCGGTTTCCATAATCCACTGAAGGGGTTGCTGCTTGTCTGGTTGTTCTATTTTCTAATTTTTATTTCTACTACTTGAATTAATTTTCGATGAAATCAGCTATCGCTTGACATATTATCGATATGCAAGGCCCGCAGATAATTTCTTATTCTTCTAACTCAACATGCCACATTGTAAGACTTCATGAGATATTTGGTTTTTAACACGTTTCTTAGCGAGAAATACATGCATAAAATAATGATGTAGGTTTAGAGATATGGTACCATTTTCCTAACAACCACCATCGGCCCTAAAGCAAGCTTTTTTAGGTTCAAGTATATTGTTTAAAAATTGAGAAAACCCTTGTTTATGTAGTAGATCGAATTTTGTACCCCGCTCTACTTCCCCTTTCCAGATACCACTTACTACATAATTTGACATAAATAAGTAAAGATAAAGTGGCTCATCGAGCATCGATCCTGAGAGTACCCCAAGTGAAGTTAGGTATCCCTTGAGCGTCTAAAATGCGTCGTTGTACTCGTATTTCCATAAATATTTCTTAGCTCCCTCTAGCATTTTGAAGAATGGGTGACATTTTTCTGATGCCAAGGAAATAAAATGGGACAAAACCGTAAGATGCCCAATTAAAAACTGAATCTCCTTAATATCCCATGGTGGTTACATGGTTAGAAATGATTTCAATTGATCGGGGTAAAATTTGATTCTATTTTTATTAACAATATAACCTAAACATTTTCCACTTCGAACACCGAATGAACACATTAACATGATAATTTTAATACTGTACCTGCGAAGCGTCATGAATATGTTGGCTAATAGTTCGAGTTAATCTTAGTTTCATTTTTTATGGTCATATTGTTGATATAGGCCTCCCATACTCTTGCCGAGTTAGTTTTGAATAAAGACCTCACTTTATCTGGAAAGTCGTGTGTTCCTCGTTGGAGGAGTGCATATGAATCTAGTTATATCCCGAGTAGTCATTCATGAATGAGAGGAGTTTGTTACCTCACATGACATCTACTAGCTGGTCGATTTGAGGAAGAGGAAAGCTATTATTTGGACATGTTCGATTTAAATTGGTGAAGTCCACACACATTTGCTATTGACCACTTTTTTTCTTCACAAACACATGGTTAACTATCCAGGTCGGATACTTCATCCAAAGTTGGTGCATCTTGTCCATTTTTTAAAAATAATCTCTGATCTTTCAAGGGAAAATTTTTGTCTTTTTTTACAGGTTGGTCGCACAATTTTATCAATATAGAGCTCATAACATATAACCTCTGAATTAAACCCAGTAACCTCGTCGGCCCTCTAGGAAAAAATATATGAGTTCTGTATCAAGTATTCCTCCGAAGTTAGAATCAAGTTGGTTCCCAATGATAACTATTTTCCCCTATATTAAGGTTACGTCGATGACCTCCCATGTGGGGATTTTTCCGGGTTTTTTATCATTGAGATCGTCAACCTCAACTCATAGTGTCTCGATTTATTATTGTTGACCCTTATCATGTGGGCTAATTAATTGCTACTGAATTAGATTGGTAGGATCCGTAGAAATCGTATAATTGTTTCTCGTAGTTCTCAAGCTCCTCTTATAATTTCGACTAGACTACTGACCGAGTACTTTAAACATTTCCAAAACAAGTGTAAAATTTCCTCGAGCCTGTGCAACCATGATCGTCCGAAAAGCGCATGGTAAAACCTGAGGACATAGCCAATTATGAATAGTGTTTTAACCATTTCCTTAGTGTTTTCATGCCCCTTCATTATTAGGAGCTCAATCTCACCCAAACATCAGGTTTACTTTCACACATCGCTAAGTAGTTGTCTATCTGTGGGTTTGTATGGTGGTACTCGAATCATTTTCTTATAACTGGCTCTAAAAATAATGTTAGACAAGCTTTCGTTGTCCACCAAGACGTGCATAACCATAACCTCTGAGCTATTTACATGAATGGTTAAGGCATCCTCATAAGAGGTAACGAGCCCCATTAGATTGTATCGTTAAATGTCAAGTCTGTCAACGAATCTATGTAGTTATGATACGAAGATCCATCTATTGAGTGAACCTTTAGGTCCTTCCGATGCCTTTAATTAGAAACATTGTCTGTTGTTGATAGGGTGTCGCCACCGAAGATAGTGCATAACAATTTTTGCTTCTCTTCTGAATCATTAAGCTTCTCGAGAGTGTCTTTTATTGTCCTCTCAGCCTCTCTTTTGTTACGTCACTCTTCTATTGCTGCTTAATATTTTGGATGAGCTCTTTATTGTCAATCATCCATTATATTTTTTCCTTCAATTGCCAACACTCGTCGATGACATGGCTGTGATCGTTATGGTACACGTAGAAGTACTAACAAGACGTTTCATAACTAACAACTAGCATACTAGACATTGTTTGGTACTTGTCTTAAGCTTTGTTTTTTTGTAGATGAGCGCTATTTTCTCAATATAGGGTGTGAATTTACGAGTAGAATTAGTATAATAAAAACCCTTTGGCCTACTTATGTGGGCTCTTGCAGTGTCACCTCGACAGGCCTCGTAAGTGCGCCTCATCTCTTTGACCATAACTTTGGATTCTTGGGACTTCAGGTCATGAGGGTAAGATGATTTTTTTTATTCGTCCACCCTGATGAACTGGTCTTACCTTGCTAAAACGTCCCTCATCTTTCTAACCGGGAACCAGACGAGGTTAGTGTAGAGTAGGCTCTCACGGTCCAATCCGAATTTAAAAGCAACCACCGCTATAGGATTCTCACACGCTGACAATGAGTTCATCTTACAAACAAGTTCATAATGAAGTTCATAATTAACTCTCTTTCTTGTTTATGTTCTCTATTCTTGAAAAAGTGGTTATTAAACGCAACACAAAATCTCTCAAAGTCTTGGATTGTACCCTTTAGGAGGTTGTTGAACCAGTCGAGCGCGTTCTCTTTTAATATCATGGAGAAATCTCTGCATAATCAGACGTCGTCTGGATTGAATGCCATCATCATATTCCTAAACTGCTCCAAGTGATATTCCGGGTCCCTCAAGTAGCCGTACAAGTCCATCTTATAAGGTTCAAACTTTCGGGGGAGATTTCCTTTGAGGATTTTCTTGATGAAAGAGGATTGTTGGACCACTTATGCCACAATAGTTGGCCTCACCTGGTTGTACTACAGCAATTCTTGCTCTCTGTCATTTCTTGCTATTTCATTGCTTGATTGGTCCAATTCTTTGAATCTTATCTTCATCAACTTATTTTTTTCTTTCACCGGTGCGCTCGATATCCTCTGCTTGTCCCTTAGTATTCTTCGGTGCGGCTAGCCTTATTGGTTTCCCGAGCGAGATCTTGTATTCTCTTATTTTTTGACATAACCTTTTCAGTTAGTAATTAGAGTGCCTTAGTTATTTTTTCCATCATCTCCTTGACCTCATCATCCCTCTCGAGTTGCAATTGGCTCACTTTGAGTTGCTCCCGTTTGAGCTCTTCGATTTAAGATTCTAAAATTTGGACGTTAAACGGGGTCATCGATGTACCTTAGTTAAGAGGATTATCTTCCTAGGTTGGCACAACAATAACGTTAACAAAAACGGGTGTACCCGCGGTGTCGATTTGGGCATGACTATCGTTTCCAATTGTGATTCCCTGGTTTTCCTGGGCAAAGACTGGAGCGAGCCATGAGTTACCTCCACTACTCGATGAATTTTACATGATTTCTTGAATGTTTTGCTGATGGTCCTGTTCGTGATGCGTCCATGTGTCCTCTTTTTTTCCAACGTTGTTACCGTTGGTAAATCCCAAATGCAACTATGCCCAGTAAAAATGGTTAATTTACGTTCTCACAGACGGCGACAAATCTAATTTGGAGATTTTCGAATGAAGTGATAATAACTTGAAGTCAAGAGAGAAAACGAATAATTATAATATGCACTCTGAAAATCATACATCACATCTAAGAGATTTGCCTTTATTTATACTACTTCAAAATATTATGTTACTCCGACCAACTATAAAGCGGCTATCATTTACCTCACGTATTAATGGATAAAACAGATGTAGCATTTCTTGATTTATTACCACCTACATGTTTAGTAACATATAATGCGAGAGTGTTTTTGTTTCAGACAACTATTTTTTTCTTCCTCGGTCGGCTATAACTTTTTTTGTAAATCATTTTATACTTGGATTGTACTGATTTATGTACCTTACCCTTATTAAGGGTTTGCATTTTGTTATGGGAAATTGTACTTAAAGTACCCACTCAGCTATTCAATTGTCACTTACCACACAAGGTTTGATCAATTGTTACTTAATACCCATCTCAACTACCTTATTGTCACTTACAACCTAATTTTATTTTAATACCCTAACTACCCTTAACCCACTATATAAACCTTATTTTCTGTTTTCTTTCTATTTTTTCTAGCTTTTTGAAGATTTGAATTTGTTAGCCGCTCTAACCACCTAACCCTACCAACCACCACGAGCTGGGTTGAAATCACATTTTCCGGTGATCGGAAGCTGCTAAAGGTTTGTTTCTTTATGTAAGTTGTTGTGTTAGACCTGTCTAACCTCTGTTTTATACGTACAGGAGTTGATCATCGCTTTTTGTAATCTTATAGCTTACAAGTAATCGTGTTGCGAGCTTTTTAGGTGATTACCTACCGATTTCGAAGTTTTTTATTCGTTTTCTCTGTTGGAATAGGTTCTATTCTACTGTTTTTAGATGCCATTGCTTGATTCCGAGCTTTTCTCTGTTTTTTTGTTATAGTGATCTGTTATTGTTTAGTTAATATTGTTCGTTATATAGTTATGTCCTTGTTTTCTGATGTTATATTCTAATTTGGTAGTGCTTTAGTTTTGTCTTGAATGTGTAGATTACGAGTTTTTAGGTCAGTTAGAGTATTGTATTTCGAAATAAATATCAGGACCGGTGTTACATAGAAATATCAGGACAGGATGCGAATAGCTCTATGTAGATATACACAATTCGCAAGATAGGATGCGAATAGCTCTATGTAGATATACACAATTCGCAACATGTATGAGGACTTTTTTACCCACAAATATCAGGACAAGATGCGAATAGCTCGTTGTAGGTATACACAATTCGCACCTTAGGATGCGAATTGTTTGATGCAGTAGTAAATATTTCATTGATGCACCTAGTTTTTGTGACTAATAACAAATAACTTGTATTGTCCAGGTTAAGAGATGTCTAAATCACGAGTTTGTATTTTTAAATATGGTCACCAAACTGCAATTGTGCCTTTCACGGAGTTTGAAAGCTTCGAAAGTATCCAAGCTTATGTAGAGAATACATGGGAGGAGCTTGCCACAGGTGAGTACCTAATTACTTACTCCTGCGGGGATCACAATAATTGTTTCTTTAATAACCAGAATGATTTTGTTGGGTTGGTGTTATATCTTGATTTGGAGCGTTTAAAACGGGTTAGTTTTCTCATAGAACAACACATCTTCGATAAGGGTTCTGGTAATAAAAGTTCTGTTGATAAGAGCTCTGGTGGTAAGGATTGTGGTGTAAAGCGTAAAGAGCGTAGCTTGATTTTGGGAGAACCATCTCTTGATCAACTAGTTAGCGGGGAGAGTAGTAACGGTTTAGTTAATTCTGATCAGAGGAAAAAACAACTTGCTACTGCTGGTTGGGCTGATGCTATTACAGGAGTGGGTCAAGCTTTAGAAGAAGGTGTTGCCGGTCTGAGGGTATCCTTGTGCAAGTTTGCGTTAGAGCATGGTTTTTGTTTCAAATACCTGCACAACACAAAAAATAAGATCACTGCTTATTGTGAAAATAAGCTCACAAGCGGGTGCAAATGGAGGGTTTATGCATCTATTGACTCAAGCACCGGCCTTATGACGATCAAGAAGCATGTCCCGTACCATACTTGCAGTCCTGTTTTCTCCCTGAAGCATAAGCATAAGCGGCACATGCATTTGACATCAGATTTGATTGCAGAGGAAATTCAGGATTCTCTCCGGACGTGCCATTCGTTGACAGCCAAAACCATACAATCGACTGTCAAACAAGATTACGGTCTTGACATCTCTTATCGTTTGTCATGGAATGCTTTAGAGAAGGCTAGGAGGGGAGTTTTTGGAGATAGTTCAAGTTCTTTTAGTTTACTAAGCGGATACTTCAAATGCTTGAAGAGCCGGGATATTACTTCAGACTGCCAGTTGGAGTTGTCAGCTGGAAACCGATTTAAGCGCTGTTTTGTAGCATTCGGTTCGTCCCTTAGTGGTTTCCATTCATGCCGTCCAATGTTGTTTGTCGATGGAACCCACTTATATGGCAAGTACAAGGGTACATTGCTCACTGCTGTAACAAAGGACGGAAATAACGGTTAGTTACATTTATCTAGTTAGTGAACGATGTTTTTTGTGTGAAAATGCTGATGCAATTCGCAGCAGGTGATGCGAATTAAGCAGTGTTGTGATCCTCACATTTCGCATTTGAGGGTGCGAATTAGGTATTATGCTGAGTAAACTGTAGTTACATCGCAGCTTGAGTTAGGTATTATTTAAAGTTGTCACAAGCTGCGAATGCACATGACAAGTTGCGAACTGTTTTACATGAGCAATTAAGATGTTACACGTATTTCGCATGATAAGCTGCGAATTGTCCAGGATAGCATGCGAATTGTTTACAATTTTTAAACGTTTGCATACTGTTGTAGTGTTCATTTGATCTGCCTTTTTCCAAGACTATTCCCTGTTGCTGTTGGTGTAGTTAGCATTGAAGATTGGGACAATTGGATGTGGTTTTTTGGGTGTTTGAAACCACATTTGCTGGATCGCCAGATCACATTTATTTCAGACTGTCATTCTGGTATTGTTAATGCTGTTTCTGTCTTGTATCCAAACTGCTATCATGCGTACTGTTATTTCCATCTCATGCAGAATTTGAAAGGAAATCTGGAACATACTAACAGGGAGTATAAAAAAAAGATGTTGAGTTTCTTCCACCGTCTTGCTTATGCTCCCAGTCAAGAGCTTTTTAAAGATATACTAACAGGTTTTCTATGTGAAGGTGGTGAGAGAATGAGTGATTTTCTTGCAAATTTACCCCCTGAAAAGTATGCGCAGGCTTACGTAAAAGGGAAGCGATACGGCTCTATGGCTTCTACCACAGCTGAATCGTTTAACAATCAGATTAAAAAATATTGCGGCTTACCAATTGCTGAGTTTATTGATTGGATTAGAGTCTTGCTTATGACTCAAGTCACACGGAGATACGAAGAAGGTCTCAGCTGGAGTACTAATTTGGTTCCCGAGTACGAGAAGAAGCTAAAGCAGAATGTTGACATGTGCCGAAGGTGGGTAGTACATAAGTCCTCTTCCGCCATGTTCGAAGTCTTTTCGAATCCTATGGCTGCTGTTAATGTGTTGGATTTCAAATGTTCATGTGGATCATGGCAACAAGAGTGTTTTCCATGTGCTCATGCTCTAGCGGCATTACAATACATCGACCAAGATCCATTGACTGTAATAGAACCCTTCTTTACGGTTAAGAATTACAGGGAAAGTTACTCTTTCAACATACCAGCTATAACTGATTTCGGCGAAGGGTCCAGCGCTAACGATCCTTCTTTTGTTGAAGTTCTGCCTCCGAACGTTAAGAGACGCTCGAGAAGGCCTAAGAAAAAGCGAATCCCTTCTAGAGGAGAAATCTCAACCAAGAAGTTAAGGTGTGGCCGATGTTCGAAATCAGGCCATAACCGGAGGACTTGTGATGTTCCAGTTTAAGGACAATTCTGGTTGGCCATATCACATTTATTTTTGTAGCATAGTTATTGTTCTACACAGCAAACTAAACATTTGTACATTCTTGTGTTTTTGTATTTGCTACTATTGGAGTTGTAAACATTTCGCATCCTGTGCTGCGAATTATGTACAATACGTTGGAGATTTGTTACAAACATCTATCAGGATTACATGCGAATTATGTACAATTATGTGAAATTTTAACAGGATGCGAATCGTTGGTATAATAATATCAAACATTTATCATATCTTACGTTTCGCATGATAGGATGCGAATTAGGGCCGGAATTGTGATGCAAATGGAGATCAGTTAGAAGTCCTGATATTTGTCATATGACAAGCTGCGAATTGTAAGTTAATAAAAATATTAGGATATTCAGTAAGGTTGAAAATAAGTAATATAGCAGGTTAACATGCGAATGATGTATAAAATGTATTTGGATGCGAATCCTTTATATCATTGAAACTCTGTAAACAAGTTGGATTACAAAAAGGAGGATTACAATATTTCCAGAAACTAACAACTGTTTACACATTTCACTACAAGCTACTGGTGCTAGTTAGTTGCATTTCAAAAAAACAAAAAACAAAAACTAACTCTAGCAGTTGGTAGATGATTCATCACCAACTGTTTCCTCTTTCTCCTCTTTGTGCTGATCATCTTTGTCTTTCTCCTCTTTGTCTTCGACTTTCTCTTTCTCTTCCACTTTCTCTTCAGCTTCAATATCTACGTCCATCATGCTTAAAATTTTTGTCCTTGATGGACCAGCTTCGTCTTCCCTCTTCCTTTTGTTGTTTCGAACCTCTGGCTGAGGTGCAGCAGGCAGCATTGGAACCTGTTCTGGCTGAGGTTCAGCAGCAACCTGTGGAACAACTTCCAGTGGTTGAGAGTCAGCAGAGTAGTAGTCATCATACATGTCTAGTTCGAAGACAGAGACTGGGCTGGAGGGTGGTACTGCTGGCATGATAAACTCATCACTCCAGTTAACGGTTAAGGATGACCAGGAGTCACCCAGAGAACCAAGTGAACCAGAGTTTGAGTATGAGGTGGTTGTTGTGGTGGTGGAAGACATGACTGTTTGAATTCGAAGAGAAGAAGAAGTGTTTTTAAAAAAATATAGAGTTTGGTGTAAAGTTAGCCTTTGGTTACTACTAGAGGTATTTATAGGGAAATGAGGTAATCATTACATAGCCTTCATGTCCAATCAGCATTTAATGAATTATGTACTTGATTAGATTGTTTTTTGTGTGCTCAATGTAGAAAACGTTTACCAAGGCATAAGCCACAGCCTGTTCGTATCCTTGTACTTTGTATTTTTAATATTTTTATTTATGCACCAGGCTCTGAACTGGTTTTAAGCTGGTGTACCAGGTTGCGAACTGTGTGTGTAGTGATAACGATCTATCAGGTTAGGCTGCGAACTATTTGATATAAGTTAGGATGCGAACTGTTCATACAGGTTAGGTTGTGAACTGTTCATACATACTAGAGTAAACTACCAGGATCATAATCAACCATTATATATCAGGTTATGATGCGAACTATAAGATAAGGAATATTCAAATTTCTGAAAATGTAATTTGTTTATCCAACAAATATTTGACCTGTGTATAATAATTAGTGTTAGGAATATGCACAAAAACAAAAACAGTTGGTGACATACAATTCGCATCCTCAGGCTGCGAATTATATGACAATGAATCCAACACAATTCACACCTTAGGCTGCGAATTGAATGACAGCCTGCATAGGCTGCGAATTGAGTTATGGACAGGCTGCGAATTGAGTTATGGACAGGCTGCGAATTGAGTTATAGACAAGCTGCGAATTGTATCCAACATGGATAGGCTGCGAATTGAGTTATGGATAGGCTGCGAAAAACAATTGATTTACTCACAATTCGCAGCATACCAGATCTCATTTTGCAGCATGCATACTTAAAATGTGTTCAAGATTAAGTGTATAGTTTGGAATATTTACCAGTAGTGCAGGTGTCCTTGTGGTGGTGTATGTGGCATGAAGCTTAGGCAGAAGCGAATTGTAGTTTGAAATTGTCCTGCCGTCGACGTCGATGACGAGCAACGTCCAGTGGTTTACATTGTCCTTCGTCTCAGTGCACACTGGAACCATGATGATGTTGGCATTTTTGCGCCCCTTCCTAAAAGCCATGTCCACCAAATTTTCCACTTGCCACCCTGCTCTCATTTGATGCTGCATCCAAGCAAGAGTATATTAAAGTGAGAACATTTCTGAGAACTTTGTTCAATTTACCTGAGCTAAACTTACCGCAGTCATGCCAGAAATCAGTATGGCGTCGTGATGCTCTCCTTTAGCTTTAGTGCATGGGACTTTGTAGTCTGCTTCTTCAAGCATCTTTCGAATCCAAGCATCGATAAGCTAACAAAGGATTTGTAGATTTATGTTAAATATAGAATACATATTTGAAACATTGAAAATAGAATTGGTTGACAATTGGATACCTTTACGTCCAGCTCCAGTTCTAAAGGTAGTGCCATGACATCACTCGCTTGCACCCTGATTCCGTATATAAACTTGGACTCTGGTAACTGCCATACCACTGGATCAGGGGTGTCGCTCTCGTAGGCTTTAACCAACTGTATCTTGTGGTATTCTGCCACATCGATACGGTCAGTTACTTTTGTTTTCTTTGGCCAGTCGCTGTATTCTACTACTGGCGGTTCCCGTATTGTTATTACGAACTCTTCTTCTTCTTCTGCCACTTGAGGCTGCGTTTGTGTCAGTAGCGCAAAACTTGGCTCCTCTATCTCTTTACTGGGCTCGAGCTTAGTAAATAACAAAAATCAAAAATAGAAGGGCGTTAGTGATTATAAGTGCAACGAGTTCAAACAGTTCGCATCTTAGGCTGCGAAATGTAAGGTTCCAGTAAAATAAATTTATTAGTATCTATCAGGGTAGGGTGTGAACTGTTCGAGGTTCCACTGAACAGTTCGCATCCTACCTTGATATTGGTTTGTAATACCCCATTCAGCATTAGACACAAATCTTATGTTATGATGCGAAATCATTATAAGTAGGCCTTACCGCACGGTCAGCGACAACCACTGCCGTTGACTTGTTCGGCATAGGATCTGGATCGTGTCGGCAGAAATCATTAAAGTCATCGTCCGACACGTTCTCCAAAGACCGTTGTATTATAGAATCGTAATATACATTATCAATTTCATTTAAAAATGTCTGTGAAACTTGAGTGTAAATACCATCAACAAAAGCATCGGGTAAACCTACTGTGTTATCGTGGGACTCTGGAGCTGGCAGTTGATTTGTTACCGAGCCTACAGTTTGACGTTGGCTTAGCAATTCTGACTTTGCTGACAGCACCGTTGGTCTTTGAGGTTCCACCGAAGAAGTGGTTTTGTCTTCTAAGGATGGTCCTTCCTGGCTGAGTAGTTCTGTCTTCTCACTGGGATGGAGAGGTTCTGACTCTTGAGGTGCTATCTCTTGAGTTAGCCTTTCTCTCTTCGCCAAGGTTATCTGTGACTGATGGGGTTGTTGCTGGTGGTGTTCTTATTGTTGTTGTTGTTGTTGTTGCTGGGGGTGTTCTTCTTGTTGTTGCTGTTCGTGTTCTTCTTGGTCTTGTTGTTGCTGGTTGTGTTCTTTTTGGTCTTGCTGTTAGGTTTGTTGTTGTTGCTGTTCTTCTTGTTGCTGTTGCTAGGGGTGTTCTTCTTCTTGTTGCTGTTGTTGTTGTTGTTGCTGTTGTTGCTGTTGTTGTTGTTGCTGTTTTTGTTGTTGCTGGGGGTGTTCTTCTTGTTGTAGTTGTTGTTGTTGTTGCTGTTGTTGTTGTTGTTGCTGTTGTTGTTGTTGCTGGTCTTGCTGTTTCTGCTGGTGTTGTTGTTGTCTTTATGTCTCCTATTTCATACAAAAAAAAAACAAAAGGGTGGAAGGGTTAAGCATAAGTTAATCATTGGTGAGAACGATTCGCATCCTGACCTGATATATATGTTATACATTCCTAACAATTCGCAGCTCAGCATGCGAATTGTGTAATAACCAACCCACCAGTTTATTACATAATTCACAGCTTAAGCTGCGAAACGTTTGGACAGGACTACACAAGAGTCCTGATATTTGTTTGATAGCATCATATCATCTACTTACATTATCTACCTCCTCTGTATGTGTCTCCATGATGGGTGAATTGTGGGCATCATTGTCCCTTTTTTCCGGCAGTACTCCATCAGCATGGTGCTGATCAGCATTAGACACGGATGCTTGCTGATCAGTGGATTTTTGTCCCTCTGGAAGTGCTGCTGGTACCTGCTTTATTGGGCTTTCAATACGGAAAATTGGCTGAGAGATAGCATTGTGGAGTTGTTGTGCTTCAAGTTCCGCTATCTTGCATTTCAATTCTTTCAGCTGCAAAAATGATAGCAAACTTTTTAGAAACATATTTAGTGCTGATTGTAGTGATTATTTAAGATTCAAGTCATACTTACTTCTCTGGCCTGTTGATCTATTTTTCGCTCGTACTTGTTCTTGTCGGCGTATGTCTTCAAACGCTTTGATTGAGGAGCAATATCGGGATTAGGTTCTCTGCGTTTGAATAAATAATCACCGATTGTTTCACTCATACTGGTTGTGTCGGTGTCGGAGGGCTCTTGCCTGGATTTGCCTTTCGGTTGTGGTGAAATCGATGGCTCGGGTGGTGTTGGGTGTTCGATGGGAGACATCACCTTATTCATTACATTCTGTGATGTTCGTCTCCTTTGTTTTGGTTTTGATGCTGTGCTTTTCGTCCTCTCCGTAGGTCTTTCTTCCGGTGAAGTAGATACCGTTGCTTCTGTATCTTCATTATCTTCTTGTGGTCTGAAAGCTTCAATTTCAGCCTCGGTAAGCTGTAATGGACCTTCTAAAACCTACCAACAGATGCACATGTAAGTAAATTAATTGTTTCGAAAGTATGAGGGTGTAGACAAACAATTTTTTTTTATAAACAGTTCGCATCACATGATGCGAAATGTGTGATTTTAAATCACATTTCGCATGCTGAGCTGCGAAATGCGTATGGGACAATATGTTGCGAACTTTATGTAAAACATATGATGCGAACTAAATGTAAACCATATGATGCGAACTAAGTGTGAACCATATGATGCGAACTAAGTGTGAACCATATGATGCGAACTGTGTTGAAAAAGAAGCTGCGAAGTAAAATTCATATCAGACTGCGAAATGATTGAAACATTTTTCTAAGCAAAACGCATGATATGCTGCGAACTGTATGCACCCCCAGTTCAATACATATATAAAGCTTATACCTGGTCATTATCCAGGTAGGGTGTTCTAATAAGATATGTCATGGTTGATGCTTGGCACTCTAACCCCAACCATTTGAAAAACCTTGGTAACGAGGTTGGCTTCGCTACCTCGTGGCCGATTGTTGTGTGCTCCATGATGAAGAGCTGCATGGGGACAAATTTTATCAACACGATGCGATGCACATAACTAATTTTTATATTTAATAGATCAATCTTACATCTACAAGGGCGACACAACCGACGACTTTATCAGCTTTTTCTACTGCTAAGCAACTCCTGATAGACTGTCGAAGCTTGAACAGTATTGATCCAGTCCAGTCATAATTGTTTATTCTGTTGAGGTCTTCAACGTAATAAACCGTGCTCCAGCCCAGGATATCTCCAGATACGGAGTAGAATAGCGTGGAGCACAAAAACAGTATCAACAGCCTCGCCACGTCTTCCAATTCATGCTCCCCTCATTCGTTTATGGCCTTCTCTATACCCTCCTGTAAAACCAATGACAACATGCTATGTTAGAAATGTACAGAATCTTGCTCTATAAAGATAAAGTCCATTTTAGACGTAGCTTAATAATGGCATTTGTTATTGTTTTGGTATTACTAGCTGCTACCTTCCTGCCAGTTTTACCCATGAAGTATTTCTTCATCATCCTTGATTCGTCCTCCTCGTCAGGTGCATACTTGTTGTGAAAAGCTCCGGTTTTTGTTAACTCCATTTTCTCGGTGCCATGCCTCAACCCGAATATGATCTTGATATTGTTTTCAGTTAGCTTTACATACTTGTTGCCAATCCTAAAGGCGTCTCTTTCCAGAGAGAATTTCTCGATGATATACTGAATGATTTGGTAGATTTTTTTCCTTGGCAGCTCTTCCTCATTACGGATTTCGAACGCCGTTTTCAGAAGCGTGTAGAAGGGTGTGTTTCTTGCAGCTTCAATGTGGGCCCTTGTAATACGCATTTCTTTGAGTAGCTTCAGAAGGCTCACCAACCCTGATATGTAGTAGCTAGGTTTTGTTGTCATACTTTATGCACAAACACAAATCAGTTGGAATGTCAGAAAATAGTTCGCATCATAAGCTGCGAATTGTATACATATAAATATTGTTTTAACAGACAATTCGCAGCTCAAGCTGCGAATTGTTTGTAAATAAGTATAAACATACAATCGAGCTGCGAATTGCTTGCATAGTGGGTGATCAGGATGCGAACTGTTACACTTTTTACATGCACGTTGCAGGGATCTGGGAATTATGAAACAA
Source organism: Limnanthes douglasii subsp. nivea (assembly GCA_036936605.1). NCBI lineage: Eukaryota > Viridiplantae > Streptophyta > Magnoliopsida > Brassicales > Limnanthaceae > Limnanthes > Limnanthes douglasii. The sequence continues at coordinate 19,767,430 of JAUPFV010000001.1, read as the reverse complement.
ACACCAAAATCAACAATGAACTACCTAATGCAGATCTAACATACATAATATTTCTCAGGAGAGTATTAGTATTACATGCAACTAAAATTCTACATTTGCTTCGACTATAAACCCATAAACTGAGCAACTATCGTCAGTAGATACTTCATTCTAGTATAAAAAGCAACGCCTATCGTGAATTAAGAGAAAAAAGTGGTTCAAATTGGTAAAAAACGCAAAAAAAGTATGCTTTCCACGATAATGCATACCTGTTAAATTTCACCGGCCGGAGAACGAGATTGAAGCTTTCAGATACGACTTCACGACAACTTTGCCGAAAGAGATTGAAGGTGTGTAGTCTGAGTGAGTAAAAGACGCTGACCGGTGCGATAATGTCGAAGGTGCGAACGGTGAAAAGCTGTAGGGTTTTTGGGTTTGAGATAGAGTATCACGAAGTCGAACGGTTTGTTTTCTGGTGGTTTCTAAAATTAGAATTTTGCGTTTGTTTAGGGTGATAGGATGGTCGAAAAAGTGGGTTGGAATTGAAAAATGGGTATATATAGTGGAAGGGTATTTTTGTCCAAGTTATTAGTCTGGGTATTAAGTAACACTATGTTAAAAGCGGGTACCGCCGGGTAATAAGATAGTTGAGTGGGTATTTTCAGGTACTTTTCTCTTTTGTTATAGATCTGCTTTTTTCTTCATTTTAGTATTCTGGTTTTTAACCTTTTTTCCTGCTGCATTTTGTTCGAGATTTGTTTTTTTTGAACTTATCTCATTGTCATCGTCGTGAAAAATATATAACAGTTCAGAAAATATAATTTTATTATCGTAATTAGAAATTTAATTTTTTAAATAACTGAAAATATTTTTTTTGTTTTTTAAGAAATCTGCGGCCGCTACTCAACGAGTGCGCCCTAAACCTTCCGTCTGACACGGTAACCTGCAGATCAGCGCCATAAGGTAAATCACACAAGGTGACAGACTCAACTAAGAAAGCGTTTGTAGAAGCAGTCGAGTGCTTGACCTTTGGTCACGAGCATGCTTTACTCCATCGACTCGACACCCCTTCAGAGCTATTCTTTTGTTCATTTTCTTTAATGGAACCCACAACCGCTACTCAATGAGTGTGCACAGGGTAAACCCTCGATCTGACGCAATAATCTGCAAGCCGACACCAAAAGATAAACCACATAAGGTGACAGATTCAACCAAAAAAATATTTATAGAAAAACTCGAACGCATGACCTTTGATCACGAACATGCTTTACTCCACCAACTCAGAATGACACGACTTATTTTACTAACTCGGCTCCTTCTCGGAATGTTCGTTTGCTCTTTGAATAACTATGTAGTGGTTACAGGGGGGGATTTAGGGGGGAGATAGGTATGCCCGGGACAACCCTAAACCAGAAAAATAAGTTTAGTATAGTGGTTAAGTTCTCATATAGTATGTTTGAGGTCTTGGGTTCCACACCTATTGGATACCTACTTTTTATTTTTACTATATTTCCCAACTTCTCTCAAATAAAAGCTTAACTTCTTTAAATTATTTTATTTCACTTCTTTACCTTCTTTTACTTTCTAGTTTTTTTTAAATTATTTTATTTTACTTCTTCTTTATATTCTTTTACTTTTTATTTTTACTATATTTTCCAACTTCTCTCGAATAAAATCTTCACTTCTATTTTCCCTAATAAAAGCTTCACTTCTATTTTCCCTAATAAAAGCTCTCTAATAAAAGCTTCACTTCTTTAAATTCTTTTATTTCACTTCTTTAAATTCTTTTATTTCACTTCTTTACATTCTTTTACTTTCTATTTTACCCTAATCGTACGTATCTCTTTCCCAACTTCTCTCAAATAAAAGCAACATAAAACTATAGAAATAAAATATTAAGTTGGTTTAGTTAATGAATTTTCCATTGGATTTTACTTCGATTTACAAAGAAGTAAAATTTGATATTGGGTTTTACTTCAACTTTGATTCAACAAATCATTGAAAAATTGGGGATTTTCAAACTTACTTCAACTTTGATTCAACAAATCATTGAAACAATTGGGGATTTTCAAACCCTAGTTTTTCTTTCTATAATAAAATTATATGATATGCATGGTTGTTAATCATTCATTCCAAATTGATTGCATATTTCATGGCAGGTTAATGATTAATGAACACGAAGATTTGCAGATGATTGATGTAATATCGTGTCCACCTTCTAAATTGTAAGATTTTTCCTTAGTTGAAGTTTACTTCGATTTTCATACAACAAAGCAATAAAATTTTCCATTTGGTTTTACTTCAATTTTGATTCAACAAATCACCAAAAAAATTGGGAATTTTCAAACCCTAGTTTTCCTTTCTATAAGAAAATTATCTCGGATCTATGTAAGACTTTTATTTGTACAAAAAAACACTAGATATTTGGATTTGTGTACAGACTTTTGAAGCGAGTTTTGTCCTTACCGGTTGCTACCACAAGTTTTGAGCGAGTATTTTCTTGTATGAAATTGGTGAAGAATGAGTTGAGAAATAGAATAGTCAATTCACGATTCACGGTTTAATGATTGTTCAGTGACGTTTGTGGAGAAGAAAGTGTTTTCAACGGTTGATGATCTAGATATTATCCAAAGCTTTCAAAGCATGAGTAAGAGAAGAATGCATTTATTTTTATAGAATATATTTTCATTTTGAATTGTAACTAGAATATTTACATATTTTTATTATGCAATACTCGAATATTTATATTTTAATGAAATTTTCCATAACATTTTTGGGTATACCTTAAATTTTATTCCTGGATCCGCCACTGAGTGGTTAATTATCCAAAATCATTATAGATACTAATGGCTTTCACCATTGCGTGTAGAGGTGGGTTAATCGGAACAATTCATAAGAAACTTAAAACCTTTTTAGTATAAAAATATAAACTTTGCCAATGCAGGCTCATTTATCATATTAAAGGTTGTAATTTGTGTCATAATGGGCTGATCTGCTCAAGTCTTTTTCGAAATTTTACCAAAACTTAGTTTTTTGGTCAAGTAGTTACGCGTTTTAATTTAAATGACGTTTTAATTGTTTCTGGAGAGGGACTACGAGGTATTACGGCTGGGAAGAGATTTTGTCCCCGTCGAGTCTTACGATCGTGCTAATGTAAGTTTTTTATTTTATTTTTAATGTTTATTATTGCTTTTCAAAGGGTCGTTGTCGATTGATTTTGTAAAAAAAAATATGTGATTGATGTTACGAGTAATAGTATTTTTATATGATTTTTGTAGAAATTAAATTTTGTCAAAGCAAATTTTATAGCCTGTATTTCAGATGTGCTCTCAAGATTGACATAATGAAGGCGTTCGATAATGTTTGATGAGAATTAATCCTGGATTTTCCTATTGAGATGATCAATTAGATCATTCAATGTATCACCACCCCTTCTTTCGCTGTTTGTATTAATGGTACGTCCACCAATACTTTTCAGGGTTTGATGGGTCTCCGTAAAGGAGATCCCCTCTCCCCGTATATTTTTTTTCATTATCATGCAGCTAATATCAAGCATCCTTCAGAAAAAAGGCCATGACCCATCTTTTGGATACCATTGGAAATGCCACAACCTCAAGATCATCAACCTCTGCTTTGCGGATGACCTCATGATCTTCACCCGCGCTAATGGACCCTCAATTAAACTTATTAAAGAGGGTATCGACGAATTCACTCTTCTTTCGGGCCTCCAGCTTAACACAAATAAAAGCCAATTTTACCTCTGAGAGACCTCGGAAAGCACGAGGATCGTCATTCTGAACTACCTTGGGTTCAATGAAGGCACGCTACCGATCAGATACCTAAGTGTCCTGCTAATCACTTCCAGGCTTAGCTGCAACGACTGCATGCCCCTTTTTACAAAAAGTTACAAACATCATAAACTCATGGACTACTAAATACCTCTCGTACGTCGGTCGACTCCAGCTTATCAAATCAGTCCTCTTCGCTAGCCAAGCCTACTGGTCCTCCATGTTCATTCTCCCGGTCAGAGTCTTAAATGAGCTCTTACAGCTACTCAGAAGATTTCTTTGGTCGAGATCATATATGAAGATTTCAGAGGCTAAGGTCCCCTGGGATAAGCTCACTTTGCCCACAGATGAGGGTGGCCTTGGGATCCCAATCTAAAAAATTTGGAATCAGGTGGGTGCCATAAAGCTTTTCCAGTCCATATTAACTAAAAATAAAAGTTCTATATGGACCCACTGAACTCTTACGGAAAAAATAAAAAATAGAATCTCGTAGACTCTTCCCCCCCTTCCAACGCCAGTTGGGCATGGCGAAAAATCCTAAAGCTTTGGAATCAGGTTGCGGGCTTATATAAAGTTATTGTTGGAAATAGGAATAACACCTCCATATGACATGATCCATGGCTCTTTCCATCTTCCATCATTCACCGTTTCGACCATAGTATCACAAATTTGGCTCGACTACGTAATATCTCTCATCGCAGACCTCCTCTGCAATGAGTTTTGGGTTTGCCCCCCTCATGCTAGGGCCCTAAATAGGCGCATGCTTTCTCACTTAACCGAAATCAGAAGTGCCCTCAGTACCCTTCCTCTCGCAACTGAGACTGACAACGTCTTTCTATGGATCTTTAACAAGTCCAAACTGCAATTCACCGTCAGTAGCATCTACTCCGCTCTCCGGCCTACGAGAAAAAAAATCGCTTGGGCTTCCCTTGTTTGGAACAAATACTCTATCCCTACTCTTTTATCACTTGGATTACCATCCATAACAAGCTCACTGCACGAGATAAACTCATTAGCTGGAGATTTGACTCTCCATCTGAATGCATTCTCTGTTCAACTGCCCGGAAACTCTAGAGCACCTCCTCATACTATGTCCATATTAATCCTCCCTCTGGAGATCAACTCTCGTAAGCTCTTTATCCCTTAAAGTCCCACATCTTGGGCTTCTTGATGGACTGCTTATTGCTCGACCATATACCACATCTGGAGTGAATGAAACACTCGTATCTTCAACAACAAGCATGCGTTAAACTCCAGTGTTGCTCATCATGTGCTTTCTGACCTTTATTACAATTTTCACGGAACAAAGGTCACCTATCCTATGTAATTGGCTTTCATTTAATGTAATATGCATATTATTATTTGGTTACCTTCTTCAAAGGTTTTGCTCATCGCAGTAATTTGGCCACAAAGCCACCAGAACCCCATGTAAACACCTTATATATATATATATATATATATATATATAAATTTTATAGCTTTTTATATTAAAACAAATAAAAAATAAAATCATAATTATGGTTATTTTTGGTATTATGCTAGTAATTATGTTTTCAATTTTTGATAGAATATTGATTGTTCAAAATTTAAGTGCCATCTTAGTGTTTTCGTTCTCGCAACACATCCACCGTAAAGTTAGAAATTTTAAATTCCCATTATCTTTTCGTTTTAATGATATTTATGCTTTTAACAGCATCAATCATATTTCATTATGGTCTAATTTGGAAACCGCTGCAGCCGTTGATCAAGGATTTCCATAAGTCACTATTGAGCATTACAATGTTATTCGTACACTAGGCTCCACGGAGCACTGAACTATGACGATTGAAGAATTTAATAATTATTGTTTGTTCCACTACTTTCAATTCTTTTGGATAAACAAACATCCTCTCAATCGTATATCTTCTAAAATAACCATGTCTTAGTCAAGAATGACTATGCTGAGTTATTTCCAATGTATTTCGTCATTTAAGACTTTTCATTTTCATTAGAACACACCATAGTTACATTAAGTCTAGGCACCCATCGCCCTCGAAGGATCCTCAATTCAAAAATATTCTCACAAATAACCAGAACCTTCCTATGAACGCTCACGGTATGAGTATGGTTGCTAAATAAGTTATCTATCTTCAATATATTTTCTTACTCTCAACCGTAAGGAATACAGTGATATTAGCTCTCCGGTATCCAATGCCCAAATGACATATTCCACACTCAAACTCCTCTTGGTCGTGACCCTTCAAACCCCATCATTGGCTTGTAAACAATTAAGGTTTCCTCTTCCTTTATTTTACTATTTAGAGATGCATAATATTTTATAATAAAAAATTGAGAGAGCCCTACCTAATACTCAGAGACGAAAAAACCATAATAATACCAAAATTTGTATCTTACGTAACAAAATTGTCCCCATCTCTAATACTAGGGGAAACCTGATAACCACTACATCAAGAGTTGCTAATATCTTGATGAACTACTTTAAGGATCTCTTTGGAACCAAATATCCTCTAGGTTATCCGGATCTCGCTAGAGTTTCTGCTCTCATTTCTAAAAATCAATCGTAAGGAATACAGTGACATTAGCTCTCCGGTATCCAATGCCCAAATGACATATTCCACACTCAAACTCCTCTTGGTCGTGACCCCTCAACCCCCATCATTGGTTTTTTTAACAATTAAGGTTTTCTCTTCCTTTATTTTCCTATTTAGATATGCATAATATTTTGTAAGCAAAAATTGAGAGAGTCCTACCTAATACTGAGAGACAAAAAAACAATAATAGTACCAAAATTCGTATCTTACGTAACAAAATTGTCCCCATCTCTAATACTAAGGGAAACCTGATAACCACTACATCAAGATTTGCTAATATCTTGATTAACTACTTTAAGGATCTCTTTGGAGACAAATATCCTCCAGGTTATCCGAATCTCGCTATAGTTTCTGCTCTCATTTCCAAAAATCAACTCATTGGATACGACATTACAATGTGCGATGAAATTAAGAATTCATTTATTTAATATGATAGTATTAAATCCCGCGGGCCTGATAGCTTCACCGTGAGTTTCTTCAAGCATTCTCAGAATATTTTGGGTAATAATACATGAAATGGGGCTCCTAGTTTCTTCAATTTTGGATGCTTGAGCCTTCTTAGAATTCTACTTATATCATCTTGATTCCTGAAAATGACACTTATTCGTACCCTACCGATTTGAGGTTAATTATTTGTTGCAACCCTATGTACAAGTTTTTCTCCAAGATTCAGGCTAATAAAGTCAATAACTCTTTCCCTTATCTTCTTGATAAATCTCAATCACCTTTCATCTTAGGACGAAGCATCTCAAATAACATTGTTCTCTCTTAAACACTCATGAGGGGTTACCAAACTAACAACAAAAGCCAAAGGGTCGAACAAATATTTGACCTTATAAAAGCTTTTGATAATGTTCGTTGACACCTTATTCTAGACACTATTGTTATTATGAACTTCCCATAAATGATGATCTCATGGATAATCTATTGTACATTTAATATTTCATATAATGTCAATATTAATGATGATCCTTGATGAGTGTAAAAAATAGTTAAGTCGTAGAAAGTTCGTGGATAAATTTTATTAATGAATTTATCTCATTTATATAGATAAAGTTGTTATGATTTACATTTAGTATATAACACTAATTACATTTCATAATTATAGAAGACTGTAATAGCTTGATACATTTATTTATATGTTAATGTAATCCAAGCGTAGCTGTTGAAGACTTACTGACTAAGTGAATGATAATGATGAGGTTTAAATATATTTTTCTTGTGGTTATATCGAGATTGATTTTCAGATTTATTGTCCAATTCGGGTTTGATAGTAAGGTAGAGCAGCCGAGGTTAATCTAAATAGGATACACAAGGATGTGAAAGTTATCAAGGGAAAAAAATATTAGTTTATGGTTGGATAAACAATTAGATCTAGAGGGACGCGACTGCTGTTAAGAATAATGGTGAAGCAAATGTGACCACTCTTTAAATGAAATAACTGATATGAAAACCAAAATTTCCTAACTAAATGATGAGCGTGAATGATAAATAAGGTTAAAGAATATGAACTCAATAAGTTTCATCTTAGTTTCACGGCACGTGCTTATAATTGATCTTAGTTTCACAAGACGGGCTTATAATTGATCTTAGTTTCACGACACATGCTTATATATTAATATTAAGTTACTTAATGAGATAAAATGTTTATTTTATAAAAAAGGTTAATGATAAACCTCGAGATGAATCTTGATGGATTTTTTTATATTATATTTCAGTTGAGATTAAGTTTGAAGAAGGGATACAGAGTAATGTTGTCGGTAGTAAAGACATGCAAATTTTTACTATTCATGGTGAAATCATTTATGTTGAGGTTATTCCTAATGTTTAACTATTGTTTCTTTATAATATTTTTTGTTTGTTTAAAACATGGATAATTTTATTGTTATAATATCCACGCCTTGTTTTATTATATTTTATTTTTATCATGTTAATGTTTTTTTATATATTTCATTTTTATTTTTATAATTTGATTGTTTTATTTTTATTTTTATCAACTCATGAAGGATATTTTTTGTCATAGATAGCATGTTTCTGCATTGATGATAGATTTTATTACATAATAGATGGTTTTGCAGCCGATCCTTTCTTTCGGTACGAGGATGATTCTTATATCATAGTTGGAAACTTCTAGGTATATGTAAAAGGGTTCTCCTCTCGTTGGTTTGGTTAAAATTTTGGATGGTGCAATAATTTTTTTAATGTTGTGGAAAACCTCTTTGCGAGCTGGTGTCTATTGGAATTTCATGCTCCTCAGAGGACCTGGAAAAAAGTTAGTGTTTGTTGGAAGAACTTGAAATAGAACGGTTTAGAGAGCTGCCAACCTGTCAGATAAAATATGGAATTTTTTTGTAGTACTGAGAGTAAATCGGTTCACAAATTTTTCCAGTTATGTTGGATCTTCCTTGATTCCCCTTTTATTAGCCATGTAATAGAGAAATTTGTCTGATCTTAAATCGAAGGTATATTTTTTTTAGGTTTAGCTTCAGGTTTACCTTCCTCAAGTTGTTGAATATTTGAGTCACGTAGGCAATATTCTCCTCATTTTCTTTACTTGTAACAAGTTTATTAATAATGTACGCTTGCAAATTCCTGCCTAGTTTGTTGGTAAATATCTTGTTTATTAAAAAAGGATATGTAGACCGAATATTTCTCAGGTCTAAAGTTATGATCCGGTACCAATGAAGTTCTCTTTCGGTCATGAATGTGGTGTGCTCTCGGTCATCCTCATGCATTTGAATTTGATTATATCATGAATAAGCAAACATAAATGATAATATGCAGTTGCAAGATGTAGCGTATAATGGTAGGTCAATTCTTAGTAATAGGATTGAGTCTTTTGAGCATTATTTATTTGGATATGAATAGTTGATACACATTCACTAATTTCATTCGTTTTCTTTACCAAGACCAAATTGGCCATTTAAAGAGGGTAATGAGACTTCCGGATGTGACCAAATACGATTAACTTATCTATTTTCTTGACTATTGTTTCTATTTTTTTCAAGTGAATAAGATCTCTAATTTATCTTGATCGGCTGCATATCAGTGTTGACTAAAAACGTATGACATGTTACGTCAACCAGTACAGCCGTCACATCCTAGACATTTCAAGCAAATATATTGAAATTATTTTATAGAAGATCTAAAGGTTTATACCTGAGGTTCGTTGGAATACTTTTTTCCAAGATGTAAGATTTTGACATCCTCAATTTGGATATTTTTTATTTCTTCCCCAGGTTCAGTTTGTGGAGTCCTCCCGAGGATCGTCTGTTAAGTTTTTCTGAACTTATCTGCATTTCCAATGAAGCCAGTTTGCCATCACTCGAGTAAAATGTATCATAACCTTCAAGTAGAATGTGAAGACAGTGGATACGAGGCAAGTGCTAAGCACATTAAAGAGAACTGGAGTGAATTGAAAAGACAGTGTAATTTTAGGGGGTTATAAATTACACATTAAGGACTGTAATATTTTTTTTCCCTTTTTTAAGTGTTACAGTCTCTATAAAACCTTGTGTTAGGGTTAGGGTTTTTTGTGTATTAACAAGAAACGGCAGTCACTGTGTTCTTCCTAATAAAATCGATCTGCAGCAGGTCCGGAGACGTAGGCATAATTTGCTGAACTCCGTTAACAATTGTGTCTTTGATTTCACTTTTGTTTTTGTGCTTTCCTTTTCTTTTTTTTCTTTTGATCTGATTTGACAGGAAATTAGCATATTTCCCTAAGAACTGGTATCAGAGCCAAGTTGGTAGCGATCCAAAGGAAATCAGATTTGAGTGGGAGCAATGGCTACAGACGAAGGAAAGGTGAGACTCGAAAAATTCGATGGTGTAGATTTTGGGTTTTGGAAGATGCAGATTGAAGATTATCTGTACCAGAAAAAACTTTATCAACCCCTTTCAGAAAAGAAACCAGAAGGTATGAAAGATGAAGAATGGACACTTCTTGATAGACAAGCTCTTGGAGTCATCCGATTGACGCTATCCCGCAACGTTGCTTTTAACATCATAAAGGAAACAACCACGGCAGGTCTTATGAAGGCTCTCTCCAGTATGTATGAGAAGCCATCAGCGTCTAACAAAGTTCACTTGATGAGGCGTTTATTCAATTTGCGAATGATGGAAGGTGCTTCGGTAGCTCAACACCTCAATGAACTTAATACAATCACAAGCCAGTTGAGTTCAGTTGAAATTGATTTTGATGAAGAAATACGAGCATTGATACTGTTGTCTTCACTACCAGATAGTTGGAATGCTACTGTCACTGCGGTGAGTAGCTCATCAGGAAGCAATAAGTTGAAATTTGATGATGTTCGTGACCTAGTTCTCAATGAAGAGATTCGAAGGAGAGAATCAGGTGAGTCATCAATCTCCTCAGTCTTACATACAGAATCGAGAGGAAGAAATTCAACCAGAGTATATGGACGTGGTAAGTCGAACTACCAAGGCAAATCAAGAGACTGGAGGTCTAAGTCTAGGAATCCTAAAAATTCCCAAGGGTTGAGAAACATGGAGTGTTGGAATTGTGGGAAGACCGGGCACTTAAAATATCAGTGCAAGACAGAACCAAAGGAACAAGAGAAGAAGACAGAGGCAAATATCACTTCAGAAGGAGATGATGCGTTAATATGCTCCTTAGAAAGCAGGGAAGAGTCTTGGATATTAGACTCCGGAGCATCGTTTCACGCGACTTCGAAGAAAGATTTCTTCGAGAGGTATGTCCCTGGTAACCTTGGAAAAGTATATCTTGGTGATGATCAACCTTGTGATATTATTGGTAAAGGTACTGTGAAGATTAAGTTGAATGGGTCTGTATGGGAATTGAAAGATGTCAGACATATCCCCAGTCTGAGAAAGAACTTAATCTCAGTAGGTCAGTTGGCTAGCGAAGGCTATAGTACGATCTTCTATGGTGACAATTGGAAAATTTCAAAGGGAGCAATGACGATTGCTCGCGGAAAGAAGAGTGGTACTCTTTACAAGACAGCAGAGACGAGCTGTTCAATTGCAATAGCAGCAGGAAACGAAAATCCAAATGTTTGGCACCAGAGGCTTGGCCATATGAGTGTGAAGGGTATGAAAATTATGTACTCGAATGGGAAGCTTCCAGGTCTAAAGTCAGTCGATATAGACATGTGTGAAGATTGCATACTTGGAAAACAGAAAAGGGTCAGTTTTCAGACGAGTGGTAGAACCCCAAAGAAAGAAAGGCTGGAGCTTTTTCACTCTGACGTTTGGGGGCCAACAACTGTTTCATCTATAGGAGGGAAACACTATTTCGTGACCTTTATCGATGATCATTCTCGAAAGGTATGGGTTTATTTTCTGAAGCATAAATCTGAAGTGTTTGATGTTTTTAGGAGATGGAAATCTATGGTTGAGAATGAGACAGGTCTGAAGATTAAAAAGCTGAGAACTGATAATGGTGGTGAATATGAGGACACCAAATTCAAGAACTTTTGCAATGAGCATGGTATCAAGATGGAGAGAACCGTTCCAGGTACGCCTCAACACAATGGTATTGCCGAACGTATGAATAGAATGTTGACAGAAAGAGCCAGAAGCATTCGAATACAGTCTGGTTTACCGAAGCAGTTCTGGGCAGAAGCAATCAACACATCGGTTTACCTGGTTAACCGAGGCCCGTCGGTTCCCTTAGAACATCGAATACCCGAGGAGGTATGGAGTGGTAAGGATATAAAATTATCACATCTAAGAGTTTTTGGTTGTACAGCATATGTTCATATAAGTGACCAAGGCAGGAACAAGCTTGATCCGAAATCGAAAAAATGTTTCCTGATCGGCTATGGCGAAGATGAGTTCGGTTATCGTGTTTGGGATGAGGAGAACAAGAAGATGATACGAAGCAGAGATGTGATCTTCAATGAAACAGTGATGTACAAGGACAGACATAAAACTGAAGCAAATGACTCAAAGCCGTATGAATCAGTATTTACAGATATCGAGGGAGTCCCAGATAGTCAAGAATTAGAGCCGATCAGATTAACCCCTCAACAAGGAGAGTCCGTTGGACAAACCGATCGACATCAATCCGATACCTTACAGCCGACCGAGGCAGTTCCTGTTTTGCGAAGATCTTCCCGACCCCATGTACCCAACAGAAGATACTTGAACTATCTGTTACTTACCGATGGAGGAGAACCTGAATGCTATGATGAAGCTTGCCAGACCAGTGATGCTAGTAAGTGGGAGTTTGCTATGAAAAATGAGATGAAGTTTTTAATCTCAAATGATACATGGGATCTAACTGAGTTACCAATGGGTAAGAAGGCACTTCATAACAAATGGGTGTATCGGGTGAAAGATTAGCATGATGGCTCTAAGAGATACGAAGCACGACTAGTTGTCAAAGGGTTCCAGCAAAAGGAAGGAATTGATTACACCGATATTTTTGCTCCAGTTGTGAAGCTCAATACTATTAGATCAGTGTTGAGTATTGTTGCCATTGAAGACCTTTATCTTAAACAGTTAGATGTGAAGACTGCATTTCTTCATGGGGATTTGGATGAGGAGATATACATGTATCAACCAGAAGGTTTCTTAAAAGAACGGAAAGAAAACATGGTATGCAGACTTAAGAAAAGTTTGTACGGTTTAAAACAAGCTCCAAGACAGTGGTACAAGAAATTTGACGGTTTTATGCACAAAGAGAGTTTTCAGAAGTGTAATGCGGACCACTGTTGCTATTTTAAAAGATGTAAGTCTAGTTATATCATTTTGCTACTCTATGTTGATGATATGTTAGTAGCAGGTTCAGATATGGATGATATTAGAAGATTAAAGCTACAATTGTCAAAAGAATTTGACATGAAGGACTTGGGTCCGGCGAAGAAGATTCTTGGAATGCAAATCATAAGAGATAAGCATAGAAAAGTTTTGCAGTTATCTCAGTCAGAGTACATCGATCGCGTTTTGAAGAGATTTAACATGTGTGATGCAAAGCCAGTTAGTACACCATTGGCAGGTCACTTTCGTTTATCCAAGGATCAATCCCCTAAGACGGATGAAGAAAAAGACTTCATGGCTAAGGTTCCTTACGCCTCAGCTATTGGAAGTTTGATGTATGCAATGGTCTGTACGAGACCAGACATTAGTTATGCAGTGGGAGTTGTGAGTAGGTTTATGTCAAACCCAGGGAAAATTCATTGGGAAGCTGTCAAATGGAATTTGAGGTACCTGCTAGGTACCATAGAAAAGTGTTTGTACTTTGGTAAGGGTGAGTTAAAGGTACAAGGCTACGTAGATGCAGATTTTGGAGGTGAAGTTGATCACCGGAAAAGCACTACCGGTTATATATTTACTGTTGGAACTACAGCTGTTAGTTGGATGTCAAAATTACAGAAAATTGTCACTTTATCAACTACAGAGGCTGAGTATGTAGCAGTGACCGAAGCCAGTAAAGAGATGATATGGCTTCAAGGTTTGTTAACCGAGTTGGGATTCAAACAGAAGAACAACGTTCTGCATAGTGATAGTCAAAGTGCAATTCAATTGGCGAAGAATTCAACATTTCATTCAAGAACCAAGCACATCAGTCTTCGTTATCATTTCATTAGATCTTTATTGGAAGATGAGGTGCTAATACTGGAAAAGATCCAAGGAAGCAAGAATCCAGCTGATATGTTGACAAAGACAGTAGCCATTGAAAAACTGAAGTTGTGTTCAGCTTCAGTTGGTCTACAAGAGTAATATGACCAGAAAGATCTGCTGCATAGATCAAGGTGTGAAGACGGGTTGAAACCAGTCTTCAAGTGGGAGATTGTTAAGTTTTTCTGAACTTATCTGCATTTCCAATGAAGCCAGTTTGCCATCACTTGAGTAAAATGTATCATAACCTTCAAGTAGAATGTGAAGAAAGTGGAGATGAGGCAAGTGCTAAGAACATTAAAGAGAACTGGAGTGAATTGAAAAGACAGTGTAATTTTAGGGGGTTATAAATTACACATTAAGGACTGTAATATTTTTTTTCCCTTTTTTAAGTGTTACAGTCTCTATAAAACCTTGTTTTAGGGTTAGGGTTTTTTGTGTATTCACAAGAAACGGCAGTCACTGTGTTCTTCCTAATAAAATCGATCTGCAGCAGGTCCGGAGACGTAGGCATAATTTGCTGAACTCCGTTAACAATTGTGTCTTTGATTTCACTTTTGTTTTTGTGCTTTCCTTTTCTTTTTTTTCTTTTGATCTTATTTGACAGGAAATTAGCATATTTCCCTAAGATCGTCCATATCATTCAGAAATATCAGTGTCTTAGCAAATGGTTATGCAAATGGTGCTTTCTTATTGGGAGGCATACTTGGCGAGTAGCATTCTTTGTCGGCCTTTTGATTTCTAGGAAATATTGTGAAATTTTCGTTGACTGGACACAACCACGTGCATTTGGTCCAATAATGATCGACCCACAATGAATTATAAACAAATTTTCCGTTGATATTGATGAATAAGTAAGTGATTGTTTATTAAATTCTTGCCATCCCAAGGAAACATCTAGGGTTAGTTGTCCAACTAATTTTATATATTCCCCGACACAACCTGTGATAATCTTTTAGAAAAAGGTCAACGTGGAATTTCTCTTATCCAATCGTATATACTTTTGTATAAAATATTTGTCAAGGTCATAGTGTTGATTATGACACAATCTACTTTAATACCATCTAAATTCACATTAATAGGCATTGTATCCCCATGAGGTTCTACTACACCTCTTATGTCATAATCTGAGAATGCTAAAATGGGGTAGGGTGGCCGATATAAATGCTTTGAAGTTTGGGTGTGATGCTAAATTTGCGGGTCATCAATGTATTATTTTCCTGATCGATTACACATCTTGAAAAAATGGTCTACCTCAAAGATGACACCGACCATCTGCCTATTAGGATCGTAATCCAGGTACTTAGATTATGGGATATTAAAGATAGAGTTGTTCACTAGGGATCTTGAGGCTTTAATCCCTCCACCAACCCTTGCTACTTCTTATTGTGGCTCTCTGATTTCTCATTGTACAATGTAGTTCATATCTCAATTTGTTTTTCTGGGATATTCTTCTTATTCACACCTTTCATTATGCTTCACAAACTCAAAACATTTGTCATCATCCACTAATTGATGGTTTTATTCTGGTAATACCTAACAATATTTTGTGTAATGGCTTGTGAAATTGAAAATATTTGGATGTGTCCCTGTTCTCTCCTAGGTCACTAATTTTTTTTTCCGCTTCTAGTATTCGAATACGTTCTTTATTTTGAAGTACATAGAGGTCATTGTTTCATTAAGTTTGATGAATGGTCCAGATAGGGGACAATCAGACCTGCGGACATTGTCGTGACCGTTGTACTTGGTGTGGTTATTGTTATTACCTTGGCACCCCATATCTTGATTAAGGTACCATATCCTGAATGATCTTTTTGCGTTGCTATGTCTTGATTCATGTTGACTCATAGAGTTGACTTGGGTCACGATTACCTTTTCTTAGGTGTAAGGGTAGGACGTTACTGTGCCCGTTTCTACTTTTATATTTTCCTACTCTATCTCATCAAACGTTATGTAACATTCGATTTGAGATATTTTTTAAAACATGAGTTTTTTCATCATGGTAGACTTGGATAACTGTCGTTCCAGTATTTCTTGCGTGAAGCATTCTATTTTGTTCGGGTAGTCCCATAGTTTATCTCATATCTCTATGAATTACTTCATATACTGGTGCAATCTCTTGTTCGATATTTACTTGTAATGAATGATTGAATCCAAGTCTCTTAAGATTAATTTGGATCCAATATAATGGTTTAAGAAAGTGATATGAAGTTGGTTGAAAGTGTAAATTCTTACACGTGGACAAACCATTGAACCATGTAAGGACATTTCTCTCCGAAGTAAGGACAAAAGGTTTGCAATTGAAACCATCATCTGCTTATGGGTATGAGAGCATTTCATTTCTAAAAGTTTACACATGATATATGAGGTCACATTTTCCGTTGAACTAGTCGATTTTGTATGTGTTGAAGTTTGGAGGTAGCATTTCATGTTCAATTTCTAGAGCAAATGAAGATTCATTTAGTATAAATGCATCGTAAATATCATATATGATGTTGTTTTTGTCCATAGTTTACATGCCAATTCCTGTTACCTAGTCGTCAAGGCCAAAGGATATAGTAAATGGCAGTGTATTAACTTCAAGGGTAATATTTGGATGTCGGTGGTGTGTTATAGTTCCATACTATTGAGTCATCTCTTGTTGTTAGCCATTTAAAACTAGTGGCGATCCATAAGGGTTTTTCATGTTAGCGATAACCAGAAAGTAAGAAGAGAAAACACCAGAGGATAAATATATTGAGCTTGTTAAGTAGAAGAAAATGGAGGATAATACCTGTTAAAGTTGGCTCATGCTTGTACAGCCAGTTCTTGATGATTATAAAATCCTATTTGAGGGGCGACCTAGAGAGTTTGTCCATATAGGAAGGGGTGTGTGTTGTTTCTCAGTTTATTGAGAATATTTCTCTAGTAGTGGTACTTTTTGTTGCCTTATGTCATGCTTTAACTAGGATTATAGGGTGCAGATCCTATTTTTCTGCCGATGATGATGATGCAAGTGCTTGTTTCTCTCGAATCCGATCCAACCATGTCTACCCTATTTCCATCAAAATAAAAAGTATGCTTATTAGTTACATATTGATGTATATCGGTAGGTTTATCCATATCGTCTCTTTTGTACCCCTCCCTGTTCGTTGGTCTGTGGATATGAGATCTTATTCTCTATTCAACAAGTTTACTCATAACTTTGATATATACTTTCATAACTCTATGTTTCCCTTTGGGAGTTTCGTTTCTATGTTATTAAATTGCCTCCGTAGATGGATTGACTTCTTCGATCTATTTTTTAATCAAAGTGAGTCTCTCTCTCTCTCTCTAGTCTCTAATCTAGCCATGCTAGAAGTTATATTATTCTTCTCTGCCCCACATCTCAAAATGACATGATTAACATTATAGGTACACGATATGCTCTCTTTTTGTAAAGTATATTGGAGTCCATCTTCTCACATGTCGACTTTCCTTTAACGAATGTTATCATCTCTTACAAAATATCACTCATCTTATATGTTCTTGGATTCTAAAAATCGTTTTTTTTTTGCGAGAAGGCTTTAACTCATCAAGTCGGTTCTCTTTGTTGGCGAGGTATAATGGTCCTTAATATTCACTCTCCCGTATAGGGTTCTTAAAGAGTTATTCTAATATCTCCAACAAATCCTCTGGTCAGACCATAAGATAAAGGTTTTGAAGGCTAATGAGGTTTGTTCTAATGTAAAATTACCCATGAGGGAAGGAGGTATTGAGATTATGGATCTAAAAATCTGGAATCAGAAGGTTGTCCTTAAACACATATGGTCCTTAGTTAGAAAAAACAATAACTAAATCTGGTGTGACTAAATCAATACTGAAAATATTAAAAAAATAACTTTTAGGCTCTAAATCTTGGCTCATCTCCATCCTAGATAGGGCAGTGATCGATGATAGAAAGTCTATCTCTTTCTGTTATGACCCATGGACTCGGTATACATTGGTAACCAATTATGAAAAATGTAGTATTCATGACTCAAGGTAGGTTTGACAAGAATCTCAAGGTATGAGACATCATCCAGGATTGACACAAAAACTGGTGACCCAATCAAGTTCTGTAAGCGTCAGAAATCATCGCAACAATTTTGAGATTAACTACCTTATTATATTTTGCCCTCATTCAAACATCAATTACGACGACATAAACTGTTGAACCACAAACAAAGAGACACTAAGTTCACAATCAAAGATACCTATAATATTATCTGAACGTTCACTCCCAGTGTTAGTTTGCTAGGTTAGTATGACATATGATCAAAATACATCATCATTCCTTTATTATATAGCTTGCAATCGAGAGCAAATCGTCAGTCCAAGACAAACTTATAAGTTGTGGGTCACACAGAGTATCTGTGTTTCACATTATTCCAAGCTTGTGTTTACACTAAACGCCTCTAACCACGTTCATGGATTGAAGACGCCTCGATCTGACATTCCTCTCGCAACCACCATATTTGACGTTCTTTTTTTGACTCGGTAATATACCAGATATGACGGGAGCCAAATGTAAGAATTTTTGGTTTCACTCCCTCACTTACGTTTGTGATATCATACCGTATGCTTTCTAACCTTCGGTTCAAATTTTTTAGTACCAAAATGGTATGAACAATCTAATCTCTACATGTATTCTAATTTACGGTTGTTGTTTGTAGTCACCTTTCTAACTTACCGTTGATGTTTGAAGTCACATTCCCTCATGGTACGGTTGTCGCAGTTGGTTGCTTGACATGTTGTCGCAGCATATAACATCTTTTATATAAAATTTACAATGCCATTTTAGTGGTGTCCATTTTTATTTTTTGAATTCAACTATTTATCTTATTCTAATTATAAAATTTTATACATCAATATTCCAAATATAATTTAAATAATTCTAAAATAATTTTATTTGATTTAATATTTATTTTTTGAAAAAAAGTCGGATATATTAGATGAATAAAGATCACCTTACCCATCTATGATTATGATTTATGGGCAATTTTTAACCGGTGGGTCACAAACTTTTAAATAACTTAGCTTCAATAATTTTAACTTGCTAGAATTTAAACGCAATGATGGTCAGGTATTAAAAATTGTCAAACTAAACTGGAGAAAAAAATAAATTAACTGTAAATCATGACCGAACTTATTAATTTGGACAGTCGGTATACAATCCGGTGTACAAAAAATTGCCCAAGACTATGTCAACAACTTTGAATAAATTAACCACATACCGACACCATGAGTTCGGATAAGTCGGCATGCTGTCACCAATCTTTATCCGGAATTTGTCTTTGAATTTCTCAAACTGGGAATTACTATGTGCCAAGTGCATGACCATGATGCGTCAGTTTTAACGATTTAATAACATTGTCCAAAATATCAAAATCATATTTTTATGAAACGCTAGTTAGTGGTATCTGAAAATTTTGATTTTTAATTAGAAATACGAATTACAAATATGAAATAGGAGGAAATGAGAGTCGTAAAATAAAATTTAAATAGGTTATGAAACACGCAATAATTTTTAATGTAAAATATGAGATAATTCGTATTATAAAATATGAAATAAAAATTAAATAAATTATAATATAAAGTATAAAATAAAATTTATTGCACAATTTATTTTAAATTTTGTTTTGAGATCAGACAAGAATATATGTATATATATATATAAAATTTTGTTTTGAGATCAAACGAGAGAATATATATATATATATATATATATATATATATATATATATATATATAAATTTCGTTTCGTTCGTTAGAAAAACAAAATTAATTATGTTTTAGATATATTTTTCAAATTATGTTTTGAAAGATACAAACTTTTTAGAAATTTAAAATGCGAACAAAAGAATATGTGATTGTGAAAAATTGGGTGAAATATGGATGAAAAACATGTTTTAAATGCTAACTAATATTAAATTCAATGGCTGGATATCTAATGATAACTTATTTTTTATTGGAAAGTTAATAATATTTTATACAAGTTTAATGTAATAAAATTTCATCTTTTAACGGTTTTATACTTTTTGCAACAATGATGAATATATAATTTTAATACACAACTAAAAATAAAATAACAAGGAAAAATTCAAATATATAAGATGACACTAATTTATTAGTTGGTGATAAAATACATAGGTCGCCCGATCATAACAAACTTTTTGACAATATATGAAAATTTGGATATTTTTTTTAAAACAATATAAATCTCAAAATCCATAGCTTTAAATACGAGTTTGTCGTAATTTTCATTCAGTTTGGAATGACTTTACTTAGGACTAGTATCCAAAACTATAACACTTTTTTAAGTCAACAGTAATATTCTTAATAAAGATGTTTGGGTCATGTGTACAAAAATTATAACATAATCTACAAAATACAGATGGATAATTTTATCTTTTGACCATTATAAGATAACTTAAAATCAAAATATTTTTCTATGAAGATGTCAACGAGAAAGAGAATTAATCCCATTTAAAGTTACAATGAGACTCGATTAAGATTTATTGAATATAGTATAAACTATGTAATCATTTAAATTGGAAAATTCATGTAGCACTAAAGGTCATCTACCATTATCATATTCTTTTTTATGATCAATTCTCATGTATTATAATCTATTTATGGCTACACAAATCATAAGATGTATATATTAAACAACCGTAATAGGATACAAAAGCGGAGCTCATGTATGGCAGATTATTATTAATTCCAACACCAAAATTCTCGATGTTTAATATTTTATTACTAATAATAGTTTTTAGGATTTCAGAGATGAATCGTTTTCTTATCTCCAAATGTCAACAAATTTTTTATATCCTTCTAACGTTATATAATTTTTATTCTGCCAATAAAATTAGACAACTAATCTAATTTTAAATGTTTGAATTGTTTTAAACATGTTAAAGTTTATTCAAATTACCAACTAACATCCAATTGATCTTGAAACCAAAAAAATCCAAACTGTAGTTTAACGTTATTAAATCAATCTTATAATTTATGACCTCTTATCAAAACACACTATCACTGTACGATATTACCTCATAAGACATAAGGGTATCTACTACAGAAAACACAACCATATTCTTTTACGTAATTTACTCACCACTTATTTGCACAATGTGAAAAGCTTATTAGAGGTTTATTTCATCATATCTTAGAACTATAGATATTTTAATTTTTTAAGAGGCTCACAATATTTATCTTCAACCAAACGCATATTTTTTGAAATCTTTTCTTATTTCGGAAATGATTTGAGTAGTATCATAATTCTGTGATTTAAACTCGAAAAGATTCAAATATGACATTAGCCTTCAACTCTAAATAGCTTATAAACTTTGTTATATCATATGTACTAACCAAAAATACATCTTATAGTTTTAGATCCACTCACTTACAAAATAAAAGATACCCAAACACTTTGAAGTAATTGATATTTGTTTTTTTTTCATAACTCATGGAGAAATCATCGTTTTGTTAAAAAGAACTTAATTAATAATATGTCATATTGTAAATATGACTTCACCCCACAAGTTTATATGTAAATTATAATTAACTAACATAACATTATATATTTCAAATTATGTTATATCTTTGCGTTGAGCTAACCTATATTTTCTGAATATAAGGAGAACCAATCACTGGTGCATTATATCGTTCATTTTTACTATAAAAATAATTTGAAAAATATTATTTGATTATAATCTACGTAATAATTGATCCTAAAGTCTAGTATATTTTAAAATTTTATTTAAAAAATATTAAATGTACTAAATGACTCAACTTTATGTATAAGAAAGTAAGCGATTCTACAAACATTATAAAATATATTTTATCACTCACACTGGAATATCATTTAAGTCTAACAATGTTGTGCATTTTAACGTCACACTAAGACTTTTTAATCATTTTAGATTTTAGACATAATAAAAATTTATCGTATGAACTTCTTTTACAATTTATAAATCGAATTTTAACTAATATTTTTAACATATTGTAATAGTTACGTATAAGTCTGTTCTGTCATAACATGTAATATTTTTACAAGACCGAGTAAACATAATTATTTTAATTAATAAAACCATATATAGTATATAGTAATAACATTGTATAATATGAGAAACCTTTACAAAAAAAGTTATCGATTTTGATAGAATAAGTTTATTTCATTTGTACACATAACGAATACCAATTTTTTTCCAATAAATCACTTTAATATAATTTTTTTTCATGTCTTGAACATAGAGAATAATGGTAGGGTGATAAGTTATTCTACTTGTAAACATCATCTCATCGTTGCATCGATAATTAACCTTTCATTTATTGGTATTTTCTCCTTGAAGTCATTTTTCAATTCATCTGAGTAAGGATTTTTTATAAGAAATGTACATTAGATCACATGTTTCATATGGTATGCAATTGGGTTTATTAAATATAAATATACAACATGCTCATAAACTTATACCGAGATTGTGTTGCATATTTAGTCATTTTGAGTATACTTTAACAATTACACACCAAGGCTTACAATAATTTCAGTTTTCGTTTCCCTAGTGCCTATGTACCGATTGTTATTTACCAAAGACTTCATTTTCACTTACATCATAAAATTGAGTAAGTATTATACAATAGTTTAATATTAAAACTATTAGTACATTTTTCAGAACATCAAAATTATTATCTTAAGTTACAACATTCCAACTTTCTTATGATCTCCCTCTACCACATCCTTGCTAAAGTGAAGCTTATCATCCACATGCTTAGTTCTTTAATGGAACTTAGGATTTTTCATCAAGTG
Source organism: Limnanthes douglasii subsp. nivea (assembly GCA_036936605.1). Taxonomy (NCBI): domain Eukaryota; kingdom Viridiplantae; phylum Streptophyta; class Magnoliopsida; order Brassicales; family Limnanthaceae; genus Limnanthes; species Limnanthes douglasii. The sequence continues at coordinate 19,744,655 of JAUPFV010000001.1, read as the reverse complement.
AAATGCACTAGTATTGCACATACAATATCAGTTTTTACTATATACGAATTTTCTCACGTAGTATTCTCTTTAACAATGCAACAACCTTTTGTTGATTATTTTTCCAACTAACTATTCTGCCAAAACATTGTAAATATATAGAACCAAAACTTAACTTCCTTGTATCACGAGAACCTACATAATATGAGTTCACATACCCTCTAACCATTTTATCAACCCTATATATAATTTGATACGGTATAAATAATCTCGAGTAACAAACTAAATAACCAAGATCTTTTAATGGATTTCACACTAACAATAAACACACAACCGGCCAAACACCCGTGCCCTCTTTATAAGAAGTTGCATGAAGCATCACATCGCTTGACTAAATCACATTTAGTGCAGGATCGCATGAAATATGACGACCCATAACTTGTCCAAACGGCCAAGTCTTATTTACTATATGGTCGCGTTGAATGTCGCGACCCTTGACTTAGCCAAACAACCAAGTCATACTTAAGAAAGAGTCGCATGAAATGTCATGAACCATGGCTTGGCTAAATGACCAAGTCTAAATTAGCATGAGGCGACCTCTAACTTTTCTAAACGACCAAGTCATATTTAAAAGGGGTTCGCGCTGAACATCACGACCCTTGTCTTGGCTAAAACACCAAGTCTAAATTAATATATAGGGTTCTGCGGAGCATTACACTATTCCGCGCAACCCCTGGCTATTCCGCACAACCCCTGGCTTGGCCAAATAGCCATGCCTCTTCTAGTACTGGGCCACTCTGCTCTATGGGATCCCTTATTTGGCTAAAAAACAAAATGTAGTCTAATATTAGGTCTAACTGCTCCACGTAACCTATAGCTTGGCCATTTTACCAAGTCCAACCCAACTTTCCCAAACTTCCAAGCCTCATCTAATATCGTCACACGTTGTCCTTCACAATCTCTAGCTTTTCCATTTGACTAATTCCATCTCAATACGGTGTTGTGATGGCATGCATGACCCCCAACTTGGTCAAACAACCAAGTTTCATATAGTACGGGGTCACGCTAGAACATGAAATATTTCGATTTATCTATTGGCCAACTATAGTTTAACGATAGGTTGCTGGCTGATCTCGTGACTTCTGTCTTGGCCAAACGGGCAAGTCATATTCAATACATGGTTGCACTAACTTCACAAAACGGTCAAACCTCATCTAATATTGAGTTTTGCTACTCCGTACGACCCATGGCTTGGCCATTAGGATAACTTCTAGCTCACTACAGGGTCGCGCTGAAGAGCACGATCCCGGAGTGGGCCAAACATCAAAACCTCGTCTACTACAAGGTTGTGTCACGTGATCCCTGATTTGGCTGTTTAGCTAAGTCTAGCTTAATACGGGGTCACACTAAGGATAAAGACCCATGACTTGGCTAAATGTCTAAGCCTAGTCTAATACATGGATGGATCACTCCACAAGACACATGGTTTAACTATTCAGTTAAGTCTAACTTAATACAAGGTTACGCTGAGTAGTACGAACCCTAACTTGGCAAGATCACCAAGCCTTATCTAATACCAAGTTGTGTTACTTTATGCGAACCATGGCTTGGCCATTTGGCCAATTCCAGTTCAATATGGGGTCACACTGACATGCACCATCCTTGACTTGGCTAAACGGCCAAGTCCCATATAGTACGATGTCACACTTTTAACTTGGTCGATTAAGCAATTCTAGTTTAGTGATCAGTTGCGCTTTTATACATGACCTTAACTTACCTAATAGGTCAAGTCTAACTTAGCATGGGATCATGCACCTACGCGCAACCGCTGAATCAACCAAGTGGCCAATTTTGACATAACGAGGGGTTGCACTGAGTTGCACGACCTTTTACTTGACCAGGGTCAACTCGACTTGGGGTCATGCTCTCATGCAAGACCCCCAATGTGAGCATCTTTAAAAGCTTATTTCACACGTAGTTAGTCATAAGGACACGATCCCTTGGTGGGTCAAAGCGGCCAAGTGCACGAGGGAATGTCGAGTCTTTCATGTAAAGTTTTCTCTCTTAACACCATTGACAGTACAAAGAACACGTCTACCATTGTATGAAGACTATTTTTAACACCATGAGATAAAGATCTGACATCGAACAAGGTATATATAAAGAATGTACCCTATTATCATGAAGCAACAAGAAGACTAACGATGACTGAACTAATGAGAAGACACATACCTTGAACACTCTATATTCGGGGCTACTATATACGAAGTAAATGAAATCATTTTGAATTTAAATGACAGTTAGAGAGAATAGTAAAACTAAATATTAATAGAAATAGTAATCATTCTTATAAAATTAATACAAGTGTTTATCAGAAAGGTTTGTCAATTTCTAATCCTACTTATTTTTAAAATTTTGTATGCATTTTATATTCTAAATTTAAATAGTTTAGTGAGTTTTTAGCTCACTATTTGGTTCCCTTTTTGAGAAACAAGTTCAGCTAATATCCTAAGTCACTAGTCTATAACCAATCCATTATTTTTCCCTCAAGGAATTTGAGATCATGAAGGGTGTTAGCCACCGCGAATAATGTCAGTATTGTATATGACACCGTTGAGATAACTAGCTTTGGAAGATGATGATGATCACCCTACCGAGATATAAAGAATTCAACAAGAGGGGTAACTAAGATTCCTTACACCAATGTCGTAGATGATGTAACTTTTATTGCATAGGATAATGAAGAAGAAGCTGATAACCCGAGCATCTTTACTAATGAGAAGATCAATGACTTGGCCCATAAAATGAATGAGTTCTTGTATGTAATGAAGAACATAACCACTTCTCAAGAGGTAACCAGTCGGGCTAACCCACTAGCCTTTGGGTCTGGATGAATGAACCAAAGCCATACCCAAAATGACGAAAGATGAGAGATGCAACGTGACCATCATATCGCAAGAGACCATCATGAGTTCGGCTCAGAAACTTTCTACCAATCTGCGGTCAACTTGAGTAAAATAAACATAGGGCAGTGTGATCAACATCGATGATTGGAGAAGAAACCTAGGTATTCTAGACGTGGTCGAAGTGAAGTCGCTCGAGCCTATCGGTACAATACTGACCACAACTTGGTAGGATCCTAGACACAACACTTTAAGAGAATGGATACTTCCTAAAGTACGACACCTAATTTGGAGGCAATCAGTCAATAACACCCAACACGTTGGTAGCTATACCAATCTTCATTAGCATAGAAAAATGTGGAATTTCTTACTTTCACCAAGAATACTCATCGAGCAAACGTCGACCGAATTAGACATAATGAAGTTATAATACTTTACGGGGACCACTAATCCCGACTACCGCTTTCGATATTCTTGGTAGCTTGTGAAGTATCTTCAACGTGAAGATATAGGGACTTGTTGCTTGTTTCTGCTCAACCTCTAATGCGATAGTTTGGTGTGGTTATGTCAAATTCCTTAAGGATTGGGCCACATTTTCCCTCAGTTGGACAAGGTTTTCCTAGCATACTTCTCCTTCAACAAATAATAAAGAGAGATGAGGGATATATGTAGACGCTTAAGAAAAAAAGAGAGAAAATCTCTTAGAAATTTTGTGTCGACCTATGTTAATCTTAGCACAAAAGCGATTGACTGCTACAACCACTTGAAATCATCAGTAGTCTGCTAAATTCTTCTGCCAAAGCACAAACATATATCTACCTCGAGGAAGCGGACGTCTAGAACAAGAAATGAGGGAATGAAGACGTGCTCCAAAACTAAAAAGAGGTGGTTATTTCAGATGAGTTCCAAGTTCCAAGGACCTTATGGCAGTGCTTCTGCATAGACAAATTGATAAATCACCCACCGGTAACTGTGTCAAACACTAACCTCTTTGAACAATTCAAATACTTCACCATCTTGGCCAATCCAGGAAGAATGACTTCACACGTGATGACATAAAACTAGAACAATATATGCAAGTACCATCGAGTTCATGCGCACATAATATACGAATGCCGGGTGCTGAAGGCCGATATCCAAATGGTCATTAAAATGGGACATTTAAAGGAATACTAGAGGCAACCTGACTAACACCTACTAGAGAGAACATAAAACCCGCACACAATGCCCTAGGATGGTCAAAACCAGGACAAACGAGTTGAAGAAGAGATAGATAGACCTTAGGGCCACGCGAAAAAAGAGAAAGAAGGTTGTGATAAATCTAAAATACACATATTGACTCTCCAAGGAAGCACTAACAAGACAGGGTACACCAAGAATCGATTGAATCCATGTGTGCATGACTGGAACTTCAGCAGGTTGCGAGGCGCGTTCAATCTTGGTGGACACATGAGCAGCGATGAACGTATTGTTCAACTCTGCAATGAAGAAATTTCCCTTTAGATTTGTCGTTCACCCAAACTTTCATCCCGTGGTAGGCTTCAATGGTCAGGACACGATGCCACTAAGGACAACTCTTTTGGAGGTGTCAATTGGAGCTGAGAAGTAGGCCAGAACCAAAGTGACAGATTTCATGGTGTTGGATACCCTTACCCATACAACCTCATTCTAGGGAAGTTATGGTTCCCTTATTTCAAAGCGATGTTTTTCATGTACCATTACTTCCTTAAGTACGTCAGAGGAAAAAAGGTACGCATATTCCGAGGAAACCATAAGGCCGATCGATATGGTCTGACCAAACCTCTAAAGGAGTCAACTCGAGCATAACAACTCTAAAGTTTCAATCTAAGTTGGGCAAGCCTAAAGTATAAAAAAATACCACAATGACCATTTTTGTTTTCTACTTTTATGTTAACTTCTTAAAAGTTCACCATCGTTTACATTATTATTCCAACAACTACTCAGTATTCATTGTAACAACTTTTTTTATAAGCATAAGTACTTATGCATTATGATTCGACGATCAGTAATTATATATTTTTAAAACAAGTGGTATGCACCAACCCCTTTGTTTGGCCAACAGAAGGGAAAAAGCTAGACCGATAAGTTGCTCGGTACAAAATAGGATAATCTGTAGAAATAAAATAAAGCTTACACAAAAGAAGAAAAACTAAAAAAAATAATGGCGGGACATTTCCAAGAAATGGCTCAAACAGATAAGTCCATCCGGACGTGGTCTAATCTTAATCAAAAGTAGGAGGACTGCATACTCGCAAAAAGTTAAATATAATATTAGAAACAACCGAACATATAAGTAAAATGAATTTTGACTTAGATTTCTTCAAATCGTTACAAAATATAAGGAAACACACGTCTTCAAAATGAAGCACCAACACTCATTTCAAAAGTAAAATGGGCGACACATGCCCATAAACATCTCTAACAAACAACAAGTCCAAATAAAAATACAAGCCTGAAAAACAACAATACAAACAACAATCAATCAAATAACTAAGTATCATTTTTCCACTTCTACTCGCCCTCATAATCCTCGTCCAACACTCTTTGCTCCTGTATCTGACTCATCTCTACATGATTATCCACTATAAATGGAAGGGGATCATGAGTCCGGCTGCCATCTTTAGAGATCGCCAATGGTCGGGAAGGCTAGGAGGAAGTCCCTCCGAATAGGCAACACATGCCCATAAACATCTCTAACAAACAACAAGGCCAAATAAAAATACAAGCCTAAAAAACAACAATACAAACAACAATCAATCAAATAACTAAGTATCATTTTTCCACCTCTACTCGCCCTCATAATCCTCGTCCAACACTCTTTGCTCCTGTATATGACTCATCTCTACATGATTATCCACTATAAATAGCAGGGGATCATGAGTCCGGCTGCCATCTTTAGAGATCGCCAATGGTCGGGAAGGATAGGAGGAAGTCCCTCTGAATGTGACTTTGCATGCCTCTTTGATATTTACCTTGAGTTGATCCGCATCTCCCTTCACACAGGTTTATTATCCTCAACACTAGACGACTCAAACCCTTTTGAAATTTCAAACCCTTCTAGTATCTTCATAAGCCGCTCATCAAAGACTTGACTCATGATTTGTATGAATTATATTAATCACCAGGACCATAGAGATACTGAAGTTGAGAGACTAGACATGATAAAATGGAGAGATGCGAGATATGACGGGTTGAAATGAAGAGATGCGATACATGTACTTCTTGATACGATATGCGAGAACAACCTAGTTGGGCCTAACTAAAAAAACAATTCCAAAACAAATCAAAACTTTATTATTCATGGATCTAGTTTTGTTCGTCTTAACAAACAAAATCGATGATATTTTCATATTGTTTTTTCAAACTACGATTTAAAATGTATAATTTTTTTAAAAACAATTGGGTTAAAAAAACAAAACAATTACTTTTGGTTTTCCTATTAGCTAAAACGTTCTTTTAGTGATTATGGTTTAAATTTTTGGTTAAATATGTTTAAATTACTCGTCATTGTTTAATAGTTTTTAAGAAAATTATAATTATATAGATGGATAAAAATATTCTTGGTTGATATCAAAATTTTCATTCGGTAAAAAAACAATTCAAAGGGAAAAAACCAATTATTGGTGACAAAAGACCTGAAAAGTTTGTACAAATACATATTTTGAACCTCTCCAAGTTTATTCATCACAATTCAAATTTTCTAAATGTAGAATTCTGGACAAAAATGAAAATTATAAGCTTCCTCGCTTAATTATGCTAAAGTGAATCCTCAAGACTGATCGCCGATGGTCGGCCCTGTTAGTTGGGAAGAAATTAAGAGTGCCTTTTTTAGTATTGACAATTAACAGTGACATTTTTAGAAATTAAGAGTGCCTTTCAGTGCGGGGTTTTTAAAGTATTCTTGGAACTTTTCCGGTAAAGACATGTGTGATGGGATCTTGATATTCGTTAATACGGGTCATCTTGAGGCTTCTTGGAATGCCACTATCATTTCTCCTATTCTTAAGAAATATTTTCACCAAAGACTTCAAGCCTCTTGCATGTTGCAATATGGTTTACAAGAGTATTGCAAAGATCTTAGCCGATAGGATCAAGGACTCCTTCCCATACTTGATAAATCTCAATCACCTTTTGTGTCTGACCGTAATATTACTGACAATATTCTTATTTCCTAAGAACTTCTTAAGGATTACCAGAGTAATCGTAAGGGCCCAAGGGTCACTCTCAAAATCGACACGATGAAAGCTTTTGACAATGTTCATTGGCATCTTATCCTTGACCTCTTGGTGACCATTAATTTCATAAGACTGGTGATCACATAGATTATTCGATGTATTGCCACCTCGTTTAATACTGTTAATATTAACGGTGACCCTTATGGGCTTTTCAATGGCAGAAAGAGTCGCAGACAAGGTGACCTTTTATTTCCCTTTTTATTTGTCTTGGTCATGCAAGTACTCTCCAGTATCCTCAAGAAAAAAAGTACTGATGTGAACTTCATTTTCCGCAAGAAGTGTCATAAGCTTGTGACTTTCAATCTCTGCTTTGTAGATAACTTGATCATTTTCTGTCATGGTGACATTAATTCTCTCAACCTTATCAATGATGGTCTTAATGTTTTATCTATTCTCTTTGGCCTTAAAGTAAGACCTCAGAAGAGCCACATCTTCTTCTCTAGGGTTAACCCCACTCTTAAAATGAACTTGATCAATATCCTTGGATTCAATGTTGGGTCTCTCCCGGTTAAGTATCTTGGAATACCTCTTGTCCTGGGTCGGCTTTCTTATAACGATTGTCGACTCATTCTTGATAAAATCCCTACCTGTATTGCTTTATGGACTTCCAAATACCTCTCTTATGCGGAGAGGCTTCAACTCATTAATTCTATGATTTTCGCGGGGCAGTTTTACTTTTCTTCGATCTTCATCCTCCCCGCTAGAGTTCTGAAAGAACTCTCCTAGTCTCTCCGTCATTTTCTCTGGTCTGGTCATGAGATGAAGATTACTAGTGGTAAAGTGGCTTGATCTGCAGTCACTTTTTCCTTGTTTGAGGTCGAACTTGTGATTATAGACCTAAAAACCCGCAATCAGGTGACCGTCCTGAAACACTTATGGTCTTGCGTTAGTAAACTCGAAAACTCAATTTGGTGTGAATAAATTTACTCTGAGAAGATTAAAGACAATTATTTATGGTGTTTAAAGATTGATTCTTATCCCTCTTGGACGTGGAGGGAAATTTTGAAACTTAGGCCTCTCACTAACAATTTGCATAGGGCCGCAACTGGTAACGAGGAGAAGACCTTCTTTTGGTTTGACCGTTGGTTGCTCTCTACCTCTTTGGTCAACCACTACGAGCACAATAATATTCAATATTCTCGTTTGGGGAACAGCCTTAGGGTTTCCGACATCATTCAGGATGGTCGATGGAATTGGCCTTCTCGATTAAGGTCTGCTAGGGCTAGGAACAATCGTACCTACCAATAAATTAACCACCTCATCCTATCCCCCCTAACCATAAAATCCTCTAAAATGACATCATCTGTTGGAATACTAAGAGTGGAATTACCAAGTTCACTATCAAGGATACCTACAACGCCATTTGTACGCCCACCCCCACATCGGGTGGGCGAGGCTTGTTTGGCATAAATTTAACATTCCTCGCAATTCCTTCATTCCTTGGCTTGCTATCCATGGCAAACTTTTCACCCGTGATAAGCTGTTGAATTGGGGTTTAACCACATCCCCCAATTGTGTCTAATGCAGTTCTGCATTAGTAACGATTAATCACATCCTATATGATTGTAGTTATACTCAGAGCATCTAGGGATTCACAAGCTCTAAGCTTGATTTTTCTTTAAGTCACAATAACAATTGGGTCTCTTGGATCCAAGAATCTTCCAACTGACCTTCTTCTAGATTTCAACACCTTTGGCGTGCCTGCTTTGGTGCAGTTGTCTATTACATCTCGTGTGAGAAAAATGATAGATTATTAAGATCATCTCCGACCCTCGCCTCTGCGATTTCTTACCGCGTGCTGTCAGACTTTCGGTACAGATTCTTTGCCATCAAGGTTGTCTGACCTATCCGATCATTTTAATTTTCTAACTTAATTTTAATTTATGTTTGTTTGATGCAACCTTCTTTCCTTTATGGATTGTTGCCCTTGCACTCTTTCCTCGATGCAGTCTAGTCTATCTAATCACATCAATCTTAGTATTTTCATCGTTGTATTGTTGTACTCGTTTTGCCAAAACTATGGTCAATCATTGCGGTCTTGACACTTTCGCTTTGTTTATATTTGTTTGGCGGAAATTTGTACACCTTCTTCGTTTATTGTCTTCTTCAATTTTTGAATGACATTCTTCGCTTATTGTCTTCCTCAATATTTAGTCATTCATTGGAATATGTCTCGTATTTGTAAGAACCTTTTATTTTTTAAAGTACACATAAACTATAAAATTCAAACATTATAAATATATAGAATTTCTCTCATTTTACGAATATTATTATTTTCTTTTCTTCAAAGACTAAAGTGATAGCAAATCTCAATATTTTTTTCGTTACGGTAAAAAACACTCAAATTCGTCCAAAACTATATAAAATTGAAGTTCTTTTGCCATTGTTTTACAAGAAATCCAAATCCGTTATTTTCTTGTTTTTTTCTTCTATAAAAAAACATATTGCACAACGTATCACACACGATAATGATTTAAAAGAACTTAGAATTAATTGGAAAATGTCAATAGTCATCTGTCGTGACAGTGATGACACCATTTATTTGCAAGCCAAAGACAATTCTTTCATCGAACATATATTATATGGACATAACTCATTCTATATAAAGAAAGAGCTCTTATACAGATTTATCAACCAACTCTAAAACAAACATAAAAATGACTACCGGTGTATGTTATGGAATGATGGGCGACAACTTACCACCGGCGCATGAAGTCATCGCCCTTTACAAAGCAAACAACATCAAGCGCTTGAGACTCTACGATCCAAACCAAGCAGCTTTGAATGCTTTACGCGATTCCGGCATTGAGGTTATACTCGGTGTGCCGAATTCAGACCTACAACATCTAAACAACCGTAGCGACGCAGACTGGTGGGTGCAAAACAACGTTTTAAATTACTACCCAAGCGTTCGGATAAAATATATTGCTGTAGGAAACGAAGTTAGCCCAATAGGCCATACAGCAAATCTAGCTCGTTTTGTTCTTCCGGCCATCCAAAATATTTATCAGGCGATTCGAGCGCATAATCTCCATGACCAAATCAAGGTATTCTTTAATATTATTTGGTTTGTAAATATTGTGCTTCAGTTTTTTATATTTCGTTCCGTTTAGGACCCTTAGAGTTCGGTTCACGCCGAATTTTGACGAAAACGAACCGGACCGCTAAACTTATCAGTTCGGATCGGATTAGAATGTTAAGTTATTTTTTTTTAGTTTTCGAAATCGGATCCGACCACTAAGCTTTCGGTTCGAATGAGTTCGGTCCAATTCGGTTCAGTCCTAAATTAGTCCGACATCGGTTCGGTTTTGGTCTGATTCGATCCTTAATATATTTTTTTCATCCGATTATAATTGGTTTTTATTTTTTTTACTCAAACAAATAATATAAAAATTAAAAATTAAAACTTAATTTTTAATGGAGCTTAACCTAATAATTTTTGACAATATAGAATAAATGTTTTAAAAAAAAATTATAGCTTTTAGTTATGGACCAGATTCCGTATCGATTTTATCGAAAATCAATTGATTATATTTGATTCATTTTTTATCGGTTTTGTTCCGGTCCGATTTCCGATTCTCGAACTATACCCGCCCTACTTTGAACTATGTATATGATAAAATGTTTGACTACTTCTTTAGGTGTATTTTCTTTATCTCTACCGAAATTCTTCAAATATATATTTAGCATTTCGGATTTTAATAAACATTAACCTTTTTTATATAAATGTTTTTTTATTAATAAACAATAGGTGTCGACATCAATCGACACGACCTTAATAGGCGTCTCATATCCACCTTCAAAAAGTACATTCCGCGATGACGTTAAAGAATACTTGGCACCAATCATCGGTTACATGGCTTACGCGCAAGCTCCGTTGCTCGCAAATATCTACACATACTTCAGTTACCTTTACAACCCGCGCGACATATCTCTAACCTATGCAACCCTCAGCTCGGACCAAGTCCTCGTGTGGGACGGTTCACGTGGCTACACAAACTTATTCGACGCAATGCTAGATGGTTTGTACTCGGCGCTTGAGACAATGGGAGGCGGAGAAGCTGTTGGAATTGTCGTGTCAGAGACTGGGTGGCCATCTGCTGGGGAAAACGGAGCTACACAAGAGAACGCACATGCGTATCACACCAATTTGATTAGGAATGTGAAAAGGGGTACACCAAAAAAGCCTGGTCAAGCGATAGAGACTTATATATTTGCCTTGTTCGATGAGAATCAAAAGACACCAGAGTATGAGAAGCATTTTGGGGTGTTTCATCCTAATAAGCAATCGAAGTATAATTTGAATTTTGAGTGATGGAGGTTTCTGATGCCCCTAACGCGACGGGGGTTATCCTACAAGCCATATGTGAGTTTCGAGAGAAGAATTTATCTTGTCCTGTCTTTGTTAAATTTTAAATAAGAGTGTTTGTTTGTTCATGTTTGTAACCTTTTGGAGTTTGACATTCTCATATTTTTATTCTTACGATAGATTTAATTTTCTCTTTGTAAAAACAACAAAGGACATATATGTACAAAGTCGGAACAAACAAGATTAACAATTGTTTATAAAAAGTAAAAAAATTGATATCGAGTCTAAATACTTTGAACAAAAGGCACACATAACTTTTTTTAGGGTAAAGTATTATTTAAGACCCAATACTGAAAGTATTATCACTTTAAGATCCATATTTTCATATATTTCCAAGAAAGATCCGTTTGTGTGTCCATCAATTCCTTAAATACCATTGTTCATTTATATAAAAGGTTTTTAGACCCATACTTCATCTTTTTTTTCCATATTTTTTCTCTCTCTACATGAATAGAACAACTCTAATGTTAGGCGACTCTTCATTTTTTAAACTCAATTTGTTTTTTCCAACATGAAATTTGGGCCTTTTATTATGGATCGAGTATTAATACACGCAGCAAGTAGCTTCGCGAACAAAACTCTAAAAACACTTATGTCCTCTCATTTCTACCAAACCAAACCAAAATCAGAGAAACCCTAACACCTCTTTTCAATTCTTCATTTCCCAGCCTCAAATCAAAGGCAAACCAATGTCGAAACGAAGATTGAGTATCAGATCTTACTCTTGAAACCAAAAAACCCTTGTGCATGCCTCGTGAAGCAGAGATAGAGACGATCGACAAAAACCTAGGTAATACTCGAACTCAACTTTGATTGAAACGAATATAACCAACACCCAGATCCTCCAGGAAGGTGATAGCACGCAGTTTGATAGGAATTTTGGTTCCCTCGAGGAGCAGATTCTTATTAAACTCTTTAGTGTGCTTCACCATACAGTCCGCTGCTGCATTCTGTTCTATGAAAACATGGGTAATCCTCATGTTTGATGAGATTAGTTTGTAACAACAAGTAATCAATGCTTTCAGAAACCAGGAAGTTTTGTTGGTAAGAAACATTTTGGTCAAAGTACTAGAGTCCGTTTCAATATCTAAGCAGTTTATACCATTTTCATAGCACAATAGGAGGCCATCCAGCATTGCTCTGGTCTCCGCTATGATCAGACTTCCCTTGCCATAGGTTGAGCCATAGCTGAAGAGAACGACACCAGTAGAATCCCTGACTCAACGACCACCAAAACATTGTCCTGTTTCATCACAAGGCCCATCCAAATTGAGTTTATATCGACCCAACTTAGGACACACCCAGATAAGAGAGACATGAGTGTTTGGCTTATCCAACTGATTAAAATAGCCAAACAACAAACCAGTGTCTCTATCCTTGTCCCAATGTTTAAGTTTTAACAAATTAGCTTTGTCCAGATTCGAGAGTATGAAGAAAATGTGGCTAATCATACTTTCAAAAGAAATGTCTTTGTTCTCCATTTTTTTTTGTTCCTTGCGTTCCAGATTACCCAAGCAATAATAGTGGGTATAATTGTGTGCATGTGTACTCGTTTACCAGTAGACCAAAACCAGTTTCTCACCATATGTGAGAGAGCCATGTTTCTGATTATATGAATATTGAAATAGGCTGAGAAATAAGACCATACCTCCCAAGCTTTTTGACAATGAATTAAAACATGATTTATATTTTCAGTGTTGGAGCAGTGCTGACATTTAAATGCTAACTGAGTGTTTCTTTTTTGCAGTGCAGAATCAACAGGAAGCCAACCCTTTAATGATCTCCAGAGGAGAAACGAGTACTTGCGAGGGGTAATGCTAATCCACAGTCTGTTGTAAAAATAAGATTTGCTACCTTTACTTTTAATTTCATGTCATGTATTCTTATAGTTGAAAAGACCATCCTCACTAAGATTCCAAATGATTGAATCATTGCATCCATTCTTAACCTTCATCTTAAGAACATTTTGAATTTAATTTTGGTCCAAAATGTTCTCAAGCATCGATAGATTCCACCTACCAGAATCCCAATAGTCTCTAACCATATTGACATTGTATGCACTTCTGTCATCTTGCTCATAAAAAATCTTAAAAGCTTCAGTATTACACCATTTGTGAATTAGCAAATCAACCTTACCAGCATCAATCTGCCAGAAAATATGTTTTTCAGCCCTGTCCCTCACTCTCCAGACCCTTTTCCACGTAGTTGTGCTTTTAGGATTTAGAAAAACAGTGAGAAGGTGACTATTGTTAAAATATATAGATTTCATCAAATTGGCCCATATAGATTCATTCTTCCTCAAGTTGTACCACAGTTTGTAGGAAAAGACTTCAACCATATCATTTATTCTTCGTAAATTCAAACCACCCTCCTCGTAGCTCTTGCACAATCCAGACCACTTGCACTATATAGTTGAGGCCTTTTCAGCTTTAAAACCCCATAGAAATTTATTATAAAGGGTCTCCAGCTTCTTTGTAATAGAATTAGGAATTTCATTGTTTTGGGCAACAAAAATAGGATAACTAGTCAAAACAGACTGAACAAGAATCAGTCCGTCCCCAAAAGAAAGATTTATGTGGTCTCATTCATTTATCTTATTGATTGTTTTTGCAATGAGATCTTCAAAATTTCTAACACTGTTTTTGTTTCCAATGACAGCACCCAAGTACTAGAAAGGCAATCTGCTCTGCTTGAATCCAAGGAGGTTCTCCAAGTTTCTCATATAGCTTGTGGAGCTTCTGGCAGAGGTAATTACCGTAGATTTCCCTTTGTTAACAATCTGACTAGAGACATCCTCATAATGACTAACCTCCTTCATTATTTTGTTTACAGAGTTTGAAGACCCATTGCAGAACATCAGTTTATCATCATACAAATATAGGCTAGATAAGTGCATATTCCCTCTCACTTAGTAGTTTACAGTAGAAAAATCAGTATATAGTTTCTTTAATCCTCTTAATAGATATTCCTGGCCTATTATGAATAGACTGGGTGACAATGGGTCACCTTGTCTAAGGCCTTTATTAGACCTAAAGAACCCTTTAAAAACCCCATTAACAACCACTAAAAATTGTTAATGAACCAAATTTCTTTCAATAAGATTAAGAAAGTCATTACTGAATCCAAACTTAGCAAGAACACTTAGATAAAAAGTATGATCAATCCGATCAAACGCCTTGTCCATATCCAAATTTAGTATGATGTTACCTCCCCTGACCTTGTTAGATAGATCCACAGCCAATTCCTGAGCAATCATGATGTTATCATGAATGCTCATATCCTTGACAAACGCCCCTTGCTCAGCTGAAATAAGCTTAAGGAGGATAGAAGAGATCCTACTGTTAATAGTTTTAGAGATGATTCTACTTAGTAGAGTAGTCAAGCTGATGAGCCTGAAATCAGACCACCTTTTAGGAGCATCCCTTTTAGGAATTAAACAAAACACAGTAAAATAGATTCCCATAGGAAATTTTCCCTCGGAGTAAAATTCCCTAATAACATTTCAGAGATCGTTTTTTAATGATTGTCCAACAGTACTTATAGAACTTACCATTAAACCCATCTGGGCCAGCAACCACATTAGAATCCAACCCTTTGACAACCTCATAAATTTCATTATCAGTGGGTAAGGACATTAGCATATCATTTTTGTTCATTAGTTACCAGCATAGAGACATAATCTTTAAGAATATTTGGATACCAGGGATTAGGAAACTCAGAAATAAGCTTATTGAAATGAGACACAACAGACTCACCAATAGAATCTTCATCCTCCAACCATCTTTTATTAGCCCAGATACGAGAGATTCCTGATCTCTTTTGCTTTCTTTTCACATAATTGTGAAAAAGCTAGAATATCTACCCACATCTTTAGAACAGTTCGTATGAGACTTCTGTATCCATAATGCTTCTTCTTTTTTGAGCAGAATTATATAATTCTATTTATCTTTCTTTAAAATATCAATGTCCTCCATATAATTAGACAGAAATATCTTAGCTTCAAGATGATTAGTTCCCTCCTCCCGACTCGTAATAGAGTCAAATACATTTCCAAAAAAATTTATGTTCCAAACCTTTCAGATAGCCTTTAGGTGCTTTAGTTTAAACTAGAACTTGAACATATGAGATCTAGAGCAATCCACAGCCCAGCTCTTCTCCACTAGCTTGTAGAAATCATCATGCAAACACCACATATTGAAAAATTTGAAATTAGACTTTATTTTAGTAGTTAAAGTAGTTATGTTAATAAGTAACGGTGAGTGGTCAGAACAAGTTTTAAGAAGATGAAAGACACTAGTGTCATCAATACTACTGATCCATTTGTCATTAGCCAAAACCCTATCAAGCCTGCGCCATTGTCTTCCATTAGTCCACATAAACTTATTACCAGAGAATCCCATATCAACTAGGTTGCAGTCAAACATAAAACTATTGAAATCTTCCATACTAGCAGTAGCACTTGTAGTACAATGAATATGCTCCTCAGGTCTAGCAATGGTATTGAAATTACCAAACATAATCCAGTCCTTGTCATTAGTGTCAATATTTCTCAGCCCATCCCAGAGATAACCCCTTAAAAGTTTTGTACATTTTTCATATATTACAGTAACTATGAACTCTTTAGCATCAAGACAATGCCTAACTTTAAGATGCACAAACTAATCTTCATTAAACACAACCTTCACTACAAAATCATTACTCCACAACACCCAAATCGTATTGCTATAGTTACATGTAAAACCATGAAAACCCAGCATGACAGAGATAAAAGGAAGTTTAGAAGCACATACCATAGGTTCTTGAATAACAAGAAAGCTTATTTTCTTAGCTCTCTTTATTGATCTTAATCTGGCTTGAGTCTCCTTGTTCCCAATGCCACAAGCATTCCAACTTAGAATGGAAATAGTCATTTAGAGATTTTAAGGTTCTTTGCAACATATTTATGCTACAAAGCTTTTGAGGAGAAGATCCCCTTGGTGTTTAGGATCTGACTTTTTTATTCTTTTTCAGCTCAACCTTCTTATCACTCATGTTTTTATTTACAGGAGATTGTTGGAGAATTCCTATAGATTCCTTTGTTGGGGAGCTTCTTTTAAAAAGACAGTTAAGAGATAAACTGTCAGAGGATTCTATTTGGATGTTTTGGGTAAAATCAATCAGATGGAGAGCCCTAATTATTTCATCACTCTCCACTGTAGCTGGTGGATGATTTTGAGATACATCTTTCCTCAAACTATCTTTCTCGGTAATTTATTTCCCATTAACTATTACTGACTGAATTTTATTATCTTTCAGCTCAATTTGAAAAGGAGGAGTCAAAAAAGCAGGTATCTGTGTGATAGAGGGTTTGATCTTTTCAGTAGACGCCCTTTGGGTAATCTTCTTGCAATCACTCAAAGAATGGCCCAGGTGAGAATATTCTGAACAATAACTAGGATACTTTTTGTACACCAATTCTTGCCAGTGAGAATAAGAACCAAAACTAATTTTTATCCTTTTAGGTAGTACCTTTGAAACATCCAGAACTGCCCATATCCTGCTGTAGTTAGTCCTGGCTCTGTTTTTAGGCAGAACCCAAACACTTAAGGGATTTCCTAATGTTTTGGAAATTTCCATTATGGTTTCCTCACAATACATAAAGTTTGGCATGTTAGGTAGATCAACGTACACCGGTGTAGCTAGATTTTCAATAGCAAGATTGAAATTAGGAGACCAGTCCAACAATTGTATCATCTTTTTACCTATCTGCCATACGTTTCTTTTCCATAGCTTTAGGAGGTCTACTTTAAGAGAAATCTCAATGAATATATGTCTGAAATCCCAACTTGAGACATTGTATTCTCCATGAAATCTGAATTTATCCAAGAATGCCATAACAATTGCATCGCAGGTTTCTTTGTAGCGAACTTACCAACCAACGTGAATCTCGACCTTTGTTTCAATAGCCCCAGATCTTCTGGATCAAAGCTGATCTCAGCATTATCATTTTCAAGCTTTCTAATAAACCTTTTGTGGACTATCTTCTCAACCTCGCTTTTAAATAAGTCAGTATATGAGCTTTTGGTTGCTACCACATTTGTCTTGTTTGTGGCAGGCTCAAAACTTAGGGTTTCTCTGATGTTTTGATGGTCTTATTGCGGGCGCAACGCCGGAAAGGTCTCTTGGAAATCAACAGCTCGCTGATGTGAGGAAGATCCCACATCATTCATAGAGAGGGATGCAGAGAATCAAGAGAAGAAGTTTTTAGAGTAGGGCTCCAAATCGTGGAGCATTCTTGAATCTTGTAATCAACTTTGACTTCTAGCTTTTTTAGTAAATCTTGTTTTTCTTTTGCTTTCATATGTTTTTATTGTGTTTTAGTTGATTTCAAAGTTTGATTTTGGATCTTTGTTTAGATAAGTCGATTTGTGTATGGTAAGTATAATTTTGATTTCAGAATACTAGAAGTACTCGAGATATGTTTTTGTTTCCGATTCTTGGTATTTATCTGGTTTTTACATTGTTAATGTAATTTATTTGTCGTGTTTCAGTTAGTTTTTCGTCGATTTTAGTCTGTTTTGAGTTTATGAGATTTTTGTATCAAGTAAAACAGTTCAGGGAAGAGGATGCGAAACGTTTGTATCTGTACCTACTGATAGTTGCGAAACGTGTAATTTTTCTAGAATGGTAGATGCAAAAAACACGTTTTTGATAGATGTGAAACGTTATTTGTTCTATTTTTTTAATTCTTAACATATCATGAGTGGTACTAGTTTGTTCGTCTTAAAAAAACAAAACCAACGGTATTTTCGGATTTTTTTCTGAGTTATGGTTTAAAAGATATAAACGTTTAAAGTTTTAAATTTATAGGGGTTTCACGAAGAAGATGCGATACCTCCTTCGTTATGATAGATGTGAAACCTGTTTTGTTGTGCTAGATGCGAAACCTTCTTTATTTTGCTAGATGCGAAGCCTTCTTATTTTGATAGATGCTAAACCTTCTTGAGAAACCTTCTTTATTTTGATAGATGCGAAACCTTCTTTATATTGATAGATGCGAAACCTTATTTATTTTGCTAGATGAGAAATCTCTTTGTTTTGATAGATGCGAAACCTTCTTTATTTTGATAGATGCGAAAACAGTCACTGCTGCGAAATCATATAACTGAGAAACGTGTGTAAAATATATATTTAAAAAAAATCAAAACATATCATGAATAGTACTAGTTTTGTTCGTCTTAAATAAAACCAATGGTATTTTCAGACTCTTTTTTCGAGTTACGGTTTAATAGATATGGACCTTTAAAAATTAAAATAAAAAAACAAAGAAAGAGAAGTTGGTTAGTGTATTTTATATAGAAGAGTATTTAAGATATAAAGTCTTTAAAAAAATTAGGTCTTTATCTGTAATAGGTTTGCTGAATGAGTCTTTATTGGTAAGTCTACTTTTTTCTTATATATTTTATAATATAAAAAAACACTCCGATTTTGGAATATATATTGTTTGTTAATAGATATGGTTCATACATCCCATATTTTGTTTTGGTTTTGTTAAGATAAAATATCCATCAAGATGAAATCCTTCAATTGACAAATTAAAGCATAATTTTTTGGAGGTTTGTTTCACGATTAACGAAAATTGAAAATCAATCTGTATTTTGCATACAATTTTTTGATGATTCTTAAATGTAAGGGAAATCAGTTTCCGAATGAATTCTGAATTGATTTTCCATTGATGAATCTGTAAGTGATCGTGAACAAAAACAAAGAAATAAATAATGCAAATTGATAAGATCTCAAGCTGCCAAAAGACTTTAAGTCTGTACAAATACATATTTCAAACCTCTCCAAATTTCTTCATCATTAGTTAAAATAAATAGATGCCTAATCCCTATCTAAATAATTTTACAAAATTATTATTTTTATCAAAGGCTAACGTGATAACAAAACTTACCAATGTTCCGTGAAACCATAAATTTTTCGATATGGTGAAAAACACTCAAATTCGCACAAAAATATATACAATTGAATTTCTTTTACATTTTTTTTACAAAAAATCCAAATCCGTTATTTTTCTTGTTTTTTTTCTTCTATAGAAAACATACTGCACAATAACTTAAAAGAACTTAAAAATAATTAGAAAATGTCAATACTCACTAGTCATGACAGTAATGACACCATTTACTTGCAAGCCAAAGACAATTCTCTCATCTAACATCTATTATACGAATGCATGTACTATTATATACGTAATATATGAACCGAACTCTTCTATATAAAGAAAGAGCTCTTAACCACCAACGATAGTGGTATATTTCATCTCTCAAAAGTGCATCACATCAGCATAATCCTAAATAATTTTAGGATGGTTCATGCATCAGAGCATATTTCACCTTTCAGCATATCCCACCATATTTCTCTCTCTTCCACGTCATTCTACCATATAATATCATACCACATATATTTTTTATTTCTATTCCTTATAATTTAATATATATATTTACACTAAAGTTATATATATTAAAATAAATAATTTTCATAAATTAACATAATATATTTCCTTTATAAATATAAATTATAAAATTAAAATAATTAATCAAATAATACGTAATATATATTCTATTTAAATTTAAAATATAAAAATAAAAGTGGTCTAACTTCCGAAAAACTTAAATTTTTAGTAGAATAAATAATTTACGTTTTACTAATACAAGACATGATATTATTGATCACCTAAAATCTTCCAAAAATGGTTTTGGAAAATTTAATAAAAAAAAACTCGAAGATTTTTGGTGTCCGAATCAAACAAACCAAATCTCTATTTATAGATCTCAAAAAATTATGAATCATGCTATAATTTATTTATTTTTTTACTTTCTAAAATGTTCTAAATATAGTTTTGAAAAAACTTAATAAAAAAAACTTAAAATATTTGGGTGTCCGAATCTAAGAAAGCAACGTCTTTATTTATCGATCTTAAAAAGTTATAAATCATAATATAATTTTATTTTTATAAACTTACTAATCATTCCGAAAATCATTTCGAAAATATTAAATAAATAAATAATTTTAAAAAAATCGATATCCAAATTAAACGAACCAACCTTTTACGTCTAGGTATATAAAAAAATGATATATTTTTTCTATTGTTTTATCAACCATTGTTTCTTAAAATGAATTTTTTTTAATCAAAAGGACAAATTTTATTGATGAGAAGCCCAATTGGGACAATTTACAAAATACAGACCCACAGAGTAAATGAGCCCAAATTAGAGATTATGGGTCAAAATTGATAGGTGAGTGAATCAGAACCCTAACACTAAAACAAATATAGATCCAAACCACTTCGTCTTCAACTTCGCTCTCCAACTCATCTTCTGAACCAAATCAAAATCAAACAAACCCTAAAACCAGGAATCAACCGGATCTTCAAGGTCGACGCCACCAGTGGACCCTTTCTCTCCCATTGAAGAGAAAGGTTTTGAACAACATGTTGAGTGCACCACCGAAGGCTCCGGGGAAACTCTAACCACCAGCTTTCCAGCTTCGAGCAACAGCCTGAACAGCACCCTTCGATCTACCAACCAACTTTTCAGCTCCCCGATCTCACCACTATACCCACAAAACCTCTTCGAAACCATCCAATCAGCCACCATCTCGCCAGATCTGGAAAAAAAAACCCACAAACTAGCAGTACACATTACCAGTCAAGATACCCTAGGTCAAGACTTTCGAGAAACGAAATGGCAAGCAAAGGAGGAGGGACATTGTATTGCTGATAGAAGAGTTTCTGCTTGCACTTAAGGGTCCATTTGGCTAGCCAATCGGCAACCTGATTTTGGACCCTTGAAATGTGCTTGAGAGACATGCCACTGCCCAGAAGATTTCTGCAGTAGCTCAGATTCAGGTCCTCCAAGTCAGACCTGGAGGCAGAGAGATGATTGACAAGGAAAAGAGAGTCCGTCTCGACATCAACACAAGACCAACGAATCTTGAAGCACACAGAAAGACCATAGAGCAAGGCTAAAGTTTCAGCCTGAAGAGGAGAAGCTTTACCCAGAGGAAACCCAAATGCCGCAGTGATGTCCCCATCTGAGTTCCTGAAGACTATTCCAGCAGCAGCCTCCCCACTGTAAATGCGGGAGGCATCTACATTCATCTTCAGACGATCAATATCTGGACGACTCCATCTCATGTAAACAGGCTTACCCTTTCTTATAGAAGAATTGCATCCTAAAATAGTCCCTGCATTATGAACACTTGACCAGTGCTTAAAACAGAGACCACCATTAGTGTCTAATCCCTTAACAATACATATTATGTTATCAATAGCTCTAGAAACACTAAAGAGAACCCCTTTATGCCTAAAATAATTCCTAGCCTTCCAAACCATCCAACAAATCACTTGAGGAATGAGATGGGAAACATGAAACTTAGCTTTAGAAAATCCAAACCAACACCTAACAATATGAGTGAGGACCATATTTCTTTTGATTCTTATTTTAAAAATTCTAGCAAACCAGTTCCAAAACTGCCAAGCAAATGAACAATTTACGAACAAATGATTCACTTCCTCATAGTTTTCATAAAAAACACATTTTGAAGCCATACTGAAATGCTTTTTAATCATAATAGAATCAACAGAAATGAAATTCTGTAAGATCTTCCATGTTAGGAAAGAAAACTTTCTAGGCACTTTAGAATTCCAGATCTTAGTGTAAAGACTCGAACTATCATACTTATCTCTTAAATGCTCCCAGGTATCCTTCAAATTGAACTGACCCTTATCAGAGAGAGTCTAGGATATGATATCATCCTTATCAGAAATGGGAGTATTCTTAATCTTAAGCATTCTGTCATCATCAATACTGTCCTGCACATTATTCAAGCACCAGGAAATATTATGCCAAAAAGTATTAACTTTTACGTCAATGTACCAGTATAAATTATGCTCAGAGGCTACTGCAGGAAATCCATGCCAGGAGTCCTTCCAGAAATCGACATTGCCTCTGCCCAGAGCCCATGTAATGTACTTCTCAGCCTGATGCCTAATAGTACAAAGTCTTTTCCATACAAGAGATCCATTTATGTTAGTATATAATGGATGGGAAGATTTAAAATAGATGTTATTCATAACATTAGACCATAAACACCCATTGCTTCTAAACTTATACCAAAGTTTATGAGAAAAAGAATTTTGAATATCCAATAATTTCCTGACATTTAACCCTCCCTCACTGAAAGGCTTACAAATGTAATGCTAAGAGGACCAGTGAATAGAACTTTGATGCTGCTTAGTTCTCCATAGGAACCTGTTAAGAGCCTGCTCAATCTTTAAAATAATAGACTTAGGCATATCACAACACTGGACCCAATAGTACGCAATAGGAAGCAAGACATTAGTAATTAAGGACAGCCTTCCTCCATAGGACAGAATTTTGGTATCCCAATCAGCTATTCTATCATTTATTTTATTAAGAATAAGAGTAAAAACTTTAGCTTTATTGTTGTTAGATATAGTAACACCAAGATGAGAAAGAGGTAGAAAATCGACCTCAAAGCCAGTCTGCAACCTGAGATCCTGTAGCCTAGAAGAATTAAGCTTAAGAGACACAATTAGTTTAGTTTTGTTTTTATTAATAGCCTGACCAGAAGAGACCTGATATAGATCAAGAAAGTCACTAAGAATATTAATAGAATTAGCATTACTATTAGTAAAGATCAAAATGTCATCAACAAACATTATGCAAGGGATAACCAAAGAGCATCTAGAAACATAGCCTATAGAAAGATTAGCATTATACAATATACTAAGGCCTCTACTAAAGAATTTTTCCCGTAGAATGAACATGCAAGGAGAAAGAGGGTCTCCTTGCCTAAGACCCCTTCTCATCTTAAAGTAGTCATAGGTATCCCCATTAATTAACATAGAAACATGAACATCAGAAATAAGACCTTTAATAAGATCAACAAATTTATTATTAAAACCAAAAGAATGTAACACTTTAAGAATAAAAGAATGAGAAATTTTTTCGAAAGCTTTCGACATATCTAACTGAACCACGGTGTTACCATTCTTAGGCTTTTTATTGATATCAAACAACAATTCTTTAGCCAATAAAATGTTATCATGAATGAGCATATTCTTTACGAATGCAGATTGAGAGTTAGACACAATTCTAGGGAGGATACTAGACAATCTAGAGTTTATAAGACCAGAGAATATCCTGTTAACAAAAGTACATAGACCAATAGGCCTATAACTGTTCCACCAAGTAGGATTAGATTGCTTAGGAATCAAGAAAATGCCAGTAGCAAAGAGACCAGTTGGAATAGAACAACCATTAATATAAGAGTTAAAAGCAGAGCAAAGATCTCTTTTAATTATGTGCCAACAATGCCTAAAGAAAACAAGGTTAAAACCATCAATACCAGGGGAGCTATCCTTCTTCATCCTACTTATTACTGACCAGATCTCTTCCTCAGTAGCATTGCTAAGTAACATGATGTTGTCCTCAGTAGTCACAAGAAGAGGAATACAATCAAAGCTCTTATCAGACATCAACTTAACTTCTTCCTCTTTGTCTTTGTAGGGATCAGAAGTGAGAATGGTTTTGAAGTAAAAAGCAGCAGACTCCCCAATAGCTTTCTTGTCATAAATCCAGGTAACCCCATCTCTTATACTTCTAATTTCATTCTTCATTTTCCTCTTAGCAATGTAATTATAGAACATTTTGGAATTGCCATCCCCCTCATGAAGCCAGCTATTAAAACACTTTTGCCTAAGAAACGAATCCTCATTTCTTAAAGCCTTTAAGTACATACCATTAGCCTTAGATAAGTTATCAGCAGACTGAGCATCGTTATTAGTATAATGAATGATCTCCATAGCCTTGACCTTGCAAGCAGCTTCCTTAACACTATCCAAGACATTACCAAACTTATCCTTACTCCATAGCTTGAGACACCCTTTGAGACTTCTGAGCTTATACCAGAAAGTCTAACTAGGATGACTAATAAGAGGCTGACTCCAATCCATTTCAACCAAACTTAAGAAAGAATCATCATCACACCAAAAATTAAGAAATCTGAAATTCTTTTTTCTGTTAATAGCATCATTAGAATTATTAGTATTAACAATTATAAGAAGAGGAGCATGGTCAGAACAAGTTCTGGCCATGTGTAAAACCTGAGTATTAGAGAACATGGACACCCATTTATCATTAATTAAAGCCCTATCCAGCCTCCTCCACTTGTTACCCCTGGCCCAAGTAAACTTCGAACCACCATACCCAGCATCATTCAAATTACAACATCTTATAACCTCATTAAAATCATCCATGCTAGCTTGACAAGAAGATGAACAACCCAACTGCTCATCATGAGCAGAAATAGTATTAAAGTCCCCAACACACAACCAAGGCCTATCATTGTCACCGATAGCCTTAAGACAACTCAACAGCTCCAACCTTAGAATTCTACTACATTTAGCATACACAACACTTATATAAAACTTATCATTTATACCAGGATAGGTTAACTCCATATGAATGCATTGATCAACATCAAGAACAATATTAATGTTAACCTCAGTAACCCAAAAGACCCACAACTTATCAGACCTATTAGCAGCATAATTATCAAAACCCAGCACCTCAGCCACAACCTTAATCTTATCCCCTTTAGACATAGGCTCCTGAATCACAAGCACTTTAATATTTTCAGAACTTTTCATTGATTTAAGTCTTCTCAAGGTGGGCTTGTTAGTCACACCTCGAGCATTCCAATTAATCACTCTGATCATTTTCAGAGTAAGATTTGTAAACTTTATCTCTTAAACTAAGAGACTTAATTGATAACCTGTCTTTTGATCTCTTTTTTTTTGCAGCCTTTAATCTTGAAGAAAGGACTTCACTGAAACCATGCTGTGGAGAATGCCTTGGAGTAGGAGAGCAACTGCCTGTATTGGGATCTGGGGAACGACATTGATTCACATCTATCCTGCTAATTTCCTTATTACTAGTATCTTGAGAAACATCTTCACCATATGTAATATCATCAATCCTGTTAATAGCTTCAATTACTTCATTACTTGTATCAAGAGTTGTACCCTGAGACCTTATCATTGTCAGAATCTTGTTTTGAAATTTTATCCTTCTGAATATAAGAATCACTTAATTGAATTCCATCTTTATTTCCTTCATCAGTATCTTTTTGCGTCACAATTGATTTAAGTTTATGCCTATATACTTTAATAGTATTTCTTGAGATATTCATGTCAAATGGAGGATCTTTAATCTCCTCCTTCTTCTCAACCATGTCTTCATCAACCATCTTTGCATCATCAAGAACAACAACATTTTCCTTAGCAGATTTCTTACACATCAGTTGAGAAGGACCTATATGATAACAACTAAAGCAGTACAATGGAACGTTCTTGTAACTAATAGATATCCAATACCCATCATTAACACCAAATCCGATCCATATTTTCCTTTGCAATTTCTTCGAAATATCAACTTCCACCTGAGCGTAGCATGCATTTACATGGGCACGATTTTCATTTGGCACAACAACCTTATACACAGGCCCAATAGTAGAAACAATGTCATTAATCAAAGATGAGTTATACAGACATTCAGGTAAATTCTCAAACCTGACCCAGATCAACACAGTAGGGTCTTCAACCTTTTTGTTAAAATTTTGCCTCCATCGCAATATGCACATCACCATGTCATCGAACCTCCATACATTTTAAGACCACAACCTCGCCACATCCTCCTTCAAGTCAAACTCGAAGAAAACATGATGAGAGTCCCAGACTTTGTAACAGAAGGATCCTCTGAATTTCAAAGTATCCAAGAAGGCATCAAGCTTTTGTTTTTTCGGAATCCCAGTACTAAACTTACCTATTAGAGTAGTTTTCGACTTCGTAATCAGAGACTGCTTATCTTGATCACTAAATTGCACCGAGAGATGGTGTTCTGTTTCTTTCACGAATTCCGGCTTTAAAGAAGATGAGTCTTCCACTGGTTTAAATAGGTCCGTAAACTTCTTGCTAGGCTGCTTGGCCACACTTAAACCAGGATTAAGAGCGGGGAACTCCTCAATGGAGTGAAGATCCATGATGAAGAAATCAGAAAGACCCTGTTCTTCTGGTTTTCCCGAAATTCATTAAAAGACAGAGTAAAACTAATTCAACTCTGAAGAACAGAGTAAAAGATTCCAAGAGGAACACAAACCAGACCAGACCGGCGACGATCAAAATCGGCCAAACACCGAGAACACGCAGCCTCCTAAATCACAAAACGAGAACAAACTCTGTTTATGAAAATACAGAGAAGCAAGAAGGATTTGGGCGATGAAACAAACTCTGAAGAACAGACCTAGACTAGACAGAAGGAGAAGATCGAAAACCACCAAGACCGGAGACGATCGAATCAAATCCGGCGGAGAACCGAAGAACGAAGACGAAGCTTTCTTGAAGCGAAACCTCCTTTTTTCAATTCATATAAATTGATTTCGATTTCGGTTTCATTTAGAGTCTTCTTAAAATGAATTTAGAAAAGAAAAAAAAAACAATCTAAGACCTACTTAGATTGTGTCACATGAAACGTTGCAAGTGGTGGCTGGAAAGATAAAACGGTTTCATCTTTTGAACCCCAAAAGCATATTTTCTGGCCACGGGAGTAGTAAATATACACTGCAGCATAAATATGCGCGCTGCTGCTGCTGCTAGTCTTAGACAGATTTATGAACCACTCTAAAAGAAACAAAAAAAATGAGTACCGGTGTATGTTACGGAATGATGGGCAACAGCTTACCACCGGCGCATGAAGTCATCGCCCTCTACAAAGCAAACAACATTTAAGCGCTTGAGACTCTACGATCCAAACCAAGCAGCTTTAAATGCTTTACGCGACTCAGGTATTGAGTTTATACTCGGTGTGCCGAATTCAGACCTACAACATCTAAACAACCGTAGAGACGCAGACTGGTGGGTTCAAAACAACGTTTTAAATTATTACCCAAGCGTTCGGATAAAATATATAGCTGTAGGAAACGAAGTTAGCCCAATAGGCCATACAGCAAATCTAGCTCGTTTTGTTCTTCCGGCCATCCAAAATATTTATCAGGCAATTCGAGCACATAATCTCCATGACCAAATCAATGTATTGTTTAGTATTATTTGGTTCGTAACTATTGTGTCAATTAATTTATATTTCGTTCGACTTAGGACTGTTACGGTCCGGTTCCCGCCGAGTTTTGACCGAACCGGCCGATCGAATTGAAATATTAAGTTTTCTGTTTGAGTTTATAAAATCGGATCCGATCATTAAATTCTCGGTTTGTCTTAGTCCGGTTCAATTTGGTTCGGTCTTAATTCTAATTTGGTTTGGTTCGATCTCTTTTAATCTGATTTGGTCTGATTCGGTCTTTTTAAAAAATTTATTCAATTATAATTTGATTTTTTATCTCAAACGAATAATATACAAACTAAAATTTAGAGCCTCAAGTGGGTAGCCGAGTTGGTTGAGTAACACACTTTTGTGATCAAACATCATTAGTTCGAGCCCTTTTGCATACGCTTTCTCGGCTGAGTCTGTCATTTTGTGCGGTTTAGAGTTCGAACCTCTATATACGCTTTCTCGGCTGAGTCTCTCATCTTGTGTGGCGCGTTGGTTTGCAGGTTATTGCATTAGATTGAGGATTAACCCTGTGCGCATTCGGCTGCGGATTTTCTAAAAAAAACAAAAATTTAGAAATCTAACACTTTAATTTTTTTTATGATATTTTTATCTAATAATTTTAACAATATAATATAATAAATAATTTTAAAAAAAAACAATAGCTTCTAATGTTTAAATCATTTTGATTTCTTATCCATTCCATCGATTTATAAATCTAATTTTTTTTATCGATTTTGGTTTTTGAAAAAACACTATGTAATGAATTGTTAAAATTTGAGTCAGTTTTTTATCGGTTTTCGTTTTTAGAATTGAACTGAATACTGAATGATTAGTTTTGATCCAGTTTATCGATTTAATTCCGATCCAATTTCCGATTATAAAAAACACAGTACCGGCCCTACTTGGATTTAGGGCTGTCAACGGTTCTCCGGAACCGAGAATCGGACCGGGACCGAACCGATAAGGACCGGACCGAGAACCGGACCGAACCTTAACGGTCCGGTTCGCGGTTCCATTCTAAAAACCGAAAACCGATAAGGAACCGAAACGAAAAACCGGTTAGGAACCGAACCGATAGAACCGATAAACAGATAGAACCGATAAGAAACCGAACCGATAAAACTGATAGGACCGAAAGAACCGATACGGAATCGAACCGATAAAACCGATAAACCGGTAAGAAATCGAACCAATAAAACCGTTAAAACCGATTATTTATTATTATTATATATTTTTTTATAAATTATATTACCAAAATTAATAGTTAATTACAATTTTTTTAAGAAAATCAAAGATCAACTTATAAACTTTTGTTTTTATATCATTTATTTTAATAAAAAAATAATTAAAAATCAATTTTTAATTGATTTTATTTTTTTAAGTGGACCGAACCGGACCGAAACCGGACCGAAACGGGACCGGACCGAACTCGGACCGAACCGAACTCGGACCGAACCGAAACCGGAACCGAACCGAACCGAACCGAAAGCTTAGCGGTTCGGTCCGGTTCCAAAAATTAGAACCGAAAGCTTAACGGTCCGGTTCGGTCCGAACCGATAAGCTTAGCGGTCCGGTCCGGTTCCTTCAAAACCCGGACCGATAACAGCCCTACTTGGACTACGGATATCTGGTAAAATGTTGACTAACAGGTGTATTTTCTTTCTCTCTACCGATTTTTTCAAATATCTATTTAGCATTTCCAGTTTCAAGTCGTCTTTTGTAATACAAACATTAACCTTTTTTACATAAATGTTTTTTTATTAATAAACCATAGGTATCGACATCAATCGACACGACCTTAATAGGCGTCTCATATCCACCTTCAAAAAGTACATTCCGCGACGACGTTAAAGAATACTGGCACCAATCATCGGTTACATGGCTTACGCGCAAGCTCCATTACTCGCAAATATCTACACATACTTCAGCTACCTTTACAACCCACGCGACATATCTCTAACCTATGCAACCCTCAGCTCGGACCAAGTGCTCGTGTGGGACGGTTCGCGTGGCTACACAAACTTATTCGACGCGATGCTAGATGGCTTGTACTCGGCGCTTGAGACAATGGGAGGCGGAGAAGCTGTTGGAGTTGTCGTGTCAGAGACTGGGTGGCCATCTGCAGGGGAAAACGGAGCTACACAAGAGAACGCACATGCGTATCACACCAATTTGATTAGGAATGTGAAAAGGGGTACACCAAAAAAGCCTGGTCAAGCGATAGAGACTTATATATTTGCCTTGTTCGATGAGAATCAAAAGACACCGGAGTATGAGAAGCATTTTGGGGTGTTTCATCCTAATAAGCAATCGAAGTATAATTTGAATTTTGAGTGATGGAGGTTTCTGATGCCCCTAACGCGACGGGGGTTATCCTACAAGCCATATGTGAGTTTCGAGAGAAGAATTTATCTTGTCTTGTCTTTGTTAAATCTTAAATAAGAGTGTTTGTTTGTTCATGTTTGTAACCTTTTGGAGTTTGACATTCTCATATTTTTATTCTTACGATAGATTTAATTTTCTCTTTGTAAAAACAACAAAGGGACGTATATGTACAAAGTCGGAACAAACAAGATTAACAATTGTTTATAAAAAGTAAAAAAATTGATATCGAGTCTAAATACTTTGAACAAAAGGCATACATAATTTTTTTTTATCTATTTTATAACTTAACAAAACAGCCGGATATTGGAATATATATTGTTTGTTAATAGATATGGTTCATACCGCCGATATTTTGCTTTGGTTTTATCGAAATAAAATATCATCAAGATCAAATCTTTCAATTGACAATTAGGAGGAAATTTCGGAAATTTCTTTATGGAAATTTGTTTCACAATCCACGAAAATTGAAAATCAATTTGTATTTTGCGTGAAGTTTTTATCCACTAATCCAACATTGTATATGGGTAATTCAACACGACGAATACATGATTTCCTTAGTGAATATCTATTTACTCCCAGCAAAGTTAAGATTCTTCGGTTGCTTCACAAGAAAAGTAATTTTTTATTTTTATTTTTGATAGAGTTTTTAGATTTTCTTCATGGTCGTAAGCCATTTGTCTCTATCACTAACTTTTATAGCATTGTGATAGCTTTCGGGTTCAAGAACATCTCCTCGCATTTCAATAGATAGAACATAACCAATTATATCAGCAAAACATACCTCTATGGTTGTTTGTTTGGTCACCGTGCTCTATTCCTCGTTCGTTGATAACTGTCAAACCTATGTTTCTCTACAACCCGATCATCTGATAGCCCTGGAACACTAGACCCTTAGCCATCTTCAGCCTCATGTTGTGGTTTTCCCCTGCATGAGTCGAAACTGTACTAGGTCCTAAATCTTATTCGCCAAAGGCATCGTCACATTCACTCTTTAGATTAAACCCAACATCAACTTCATATATGTTCTCGGAAGTACCAGGTTGAGTCTCCACCACCTTCTTCAGTGACATGTCTTCCTCATTGAAAATCAAATCTCTATGTATCACACCATTTCATGTCCGGGTTCAAGGTACCACAACCTAAACCTTTTTAGTCCTTCTGGATAGCCAATGAACAAACATTTTAGTGTTCTTAGCCGAATATTATCTTGCTTCACATGTGTGTAGACAACACATACAAAAACTTTCAAATATTATAGCCTAAGTTTCTCTCCAGTACATGCCTCTTGAAGACAAAAAAAATTAAGCACCATAGACGGACTTTTGTTGATGATATATGCAGTTGTTATCACAGATTCTCACGAAAACCTTCGGCCCATTACCGTTGTATGAACCATACACCTAACCCATTCCAGCAAAGTTCGGTTTATTCTTTCAGAAAACCTATTATGTTAGGGAGTCCTACTCATGGTTTGATTTCTAGCAATGCCTAGATTTTGTACAATGATTATTGAACTTATTGTTCACATATTCTAAGCCATTATGAGAGTGAAGCTTCTTCAACACTTTCGTAGTTTGAATCTCTATGAAATCTTCTAGTTCACAAGCAGCGAATGCTTCATTATTGGTCTTAAAAAATATAACCCATACTTTCCTAGAATAGTCATTTATCATCGAAATAAAGCCTTGCACCACTTATTGTAGGTTCTCGGTTCGGACTCCAAAAGTCTAAATGAACATACTTAAGAACTCTATTGGTTGTCTGGTTGCTAGGCATAAACTTCACCCTCTTTCTCTTACCCATTAACAACTTTCACAAAAGCCCAGCTTTGCATTGCGATACCATCTAACAAACCATGTTTTCTTAGTAAACCAAGTCTATTTTCACTTAAATGTCCCAGTAGAAGATGATACAACCTAGTAGAATCATTCACCACACTAGACACTCCCCTTACCACTAAAAACCCTTGAAAAACTAACACACCATTAGTCTTATATGATTTTATAACAATGAGTAAGCCTTGCAAGACCCTGAATCTGTTGTATCCACCCATATATTTGAACCTTTCCTCAACTAATATCCCAATATAAACAAGATTACGTTTAACTTCAGGTACATACCATAGGTTTTTAATTACTAACTCAAGTCACATAAACAACATTAATATAAATGTTATAATCTTTTGATATCACAAAATTTTATATTTCTGAGGATTACCCTTTCATCATCAAGCATTATTAGGTTTTATAACAAAATACTTATTCGAGTTCATGTGGAATGACGCATCTGAATCCTTAGCTATTTCTCTTGGTACTTGGACGAATAAGAAGTCATTAAACCATCAGCGTACTTACAGTCATCACACATTATTCCAGCATCTCATACATCAGTCTTCTGATAATTGTTGTTCTTTTCTTTTCTATGGGAAGTTTCAACTGAGATATTTTTTTCTTGCATACCCAAAATGTTAATTTAGAATTTGTACCAATCCATTTGGACTTAGATCGAGAGTTTCATTTCCTCTTACTTGAATCTTTTTTCCTAGGTTTTCCCTCACATTCAGTCCGTGGCTTTTGGAGTCACCCTTCTGAACAGTCTTCCTTTGAAGATCTTTAGAGTTCAATGCGCTCTTGACTTTAACAATCATAAAAGATTATTTTTCGTAGAGCATGGTGTTCGTGAAATGTTAGTACTCCTTCGACATAGAGTTCAAGAGGATGATTAATTTATCATCTTTCTTCATATTTACACAACCTGCATTGAAATTAAGTGTGATTTTGTTGTAGTCATCTAGGTACCTCCGGATTCTGCGGTACTATCCATAGATAACATGAAAACTGTTTCTTAAGATATAATATATTCATTAAGAACTTCTTCATGTCAATCGAATCCATCCTATTCCATATCCTTCGCTTTATAAGATCTCTAAATATCTCATGCAATTGATCCCACATGCTTAATATGAGATCATTATAAACTTTAGACAGTACCACGACATCAACATGTGTAGATTTGATCATTGATATCATCGGCCACTACCTTTTGTACTAGGTAAGACTTTAGCTTAATTCTTAAGAAGTCAAACTCATTTGATATATCATATATTTCTATGCTAACCTTCATAAAACTCATCTTTTGTGGTCTTTTGGTCTCCAGGTGAGATCTTCCTCTACAACCTTCAAACGTTAATCACTCTATTCCTTTTACCGTTGTGCATGCTGATTGCACCAGTTGTTCAGAAATTCAATTCTCTGAATGCAAGTACATGTTACACCAATTCTTTTTAGAAGTATTATCAACATGTTCAAAATTAGAAAGAAATAATAAAAACATAAAAGAAAACCACACAAATAAAATGATATCTAACGTAATTAAGATTATGAAGAAATCATACATTAGCGGACAATAAACCCTCTGTTTTATTCAACAAATAGGTTATAGAAAGACTCACCAAGTACAAAAGTTTCAATCACTATTTGTTACAAAACACTCATAGTTTACAAAGATGACGTCATTCACATAACTCTATATTCAGTGTTTATCTCGTAACTTACTTATCTTTATAATATCAAATTTTAATATCATATTGAGAACTTAATCTACTTCTTAACTTAAGTGCTCAAAGTTTCTAATTTCTATATTTGGAACTTCTTAGATGAATATTAAACTACATGGTTTAGAATTTGAAATTCCTTAATTGGTTTCAAGTTCTCATATTGATACTCAAAATTTTTAATTGGTTTTCAAAGTATTCAACTAATAATTTCAGTTTTTAATTAAGATAGAGAGCTCATAAAGTTCGCCAAAGAAAAAAGAAAGATAAACATGCACTCAATACAGTCGCATGGGTAATACTATAGTTGGGGCATCTCAATTATAAATGAATAAACATCATAAACATCAAGAGGTACACCTCGTAGATGATACATTACTACACTTTAACCAGACACCAATGCCTAAGATTACATTCACTAATGATGATTCATAAGATATTACAGTCCTTATGCGGACTTTATAGTAGTCATTTTCAGTATTAAAAAGATTAATATCAAAATGGTACTTATTGATACATGATGTTTGGTTAACATACTCTACCAAAATGGATACGAACGAATGATTGGAGTATCCCATAGAAGAAGAGTAAACAAAACCTCGTAGGCTTCAAAAGTGGTTCTACCGATTGTAAAAATACGAAGTGACCATACATAGAAAATAATAATAATATTTATTTTATGGTCGCAGATGCGCTAATTCTTATAATTTCATACGATACCGCCCATGACTTCACATAATGGAAGAAAGCGTCATTCCATAGGTGCATGAAGTAAATTATAGTAGATCAAATCGATATCGTTCAGAGTCGTTATAGGTCAATGAAGGCATGTGATACATATGTATAATGATCAACCACATAGCCCATTGTGGTGCCAACTATATGTGTATAATGACCTCCCACCATAACATAAATAAGAGGACATCGATGACCCAAAATAAGCACCTTAGATAACAGATGCTTTAGATAATACTTTTGAGTATGAACTTAATGCAAGGAAATTTTTCAAGTTAGGAACTTAGTTGGGAAGAGACAAGTTATGAATTTTTTAAAGTTAAATTATTATGTATTTGAATAGAATATTTTTTATTTCACATGATTCAATAAATATATTATTTGTCACCTCCTTATAATTGACAAGAGAACTCAAATTGGTTGTGGCATCCAAAAAATGACCTTATTTCAAAGGTTATACCATTGTGTTATGAATTTTATTCCCGTTGTAAAATGTGTTATAAAAACCGGGCATATTTTCTCATCTAACACAATATTCTATCAAGCTCGGGGAATATAAAACTAAGTATGAATTGCGTACATAATTAAGGGTCAAGTAATTATATATTTATTAATCAATTCCAAGTCAAAATGACCCATACCAGAGAAACGAAATAATGAGTGAACTTACTCATAATGAACTTGGATGAGAAGTTCATATGGACGAGGCATCCACAATGTCACATTAATATCCTAACCACAATAAATGAGAAACAATTAAGCAAGCTATCCGGTTTGGTTTCTTCACTATATATAATGAAGCAACAGACGTGAGAATGTCACAAGAAATGCGCTTAACCTACATCTACGGCCTATGAGCCACACGACTCATATTAAATTCTCAACAAATAATCGATCATGCATAAGGGAATTTGAATCAAAACATAAAATATCATAAGATATCTTTAAAAGTAATGAAACAAGTGGAATGTGTTTTTTCAGCATCGTTGACGAGCAGGTACGGTGCCAAGGGAATACTAAAGTATAATCTTTGACCAAGATAGGATTTTTAGATAACAAAGTCATGGTTATCATACATGATGCTTCAACCAATTTTGAAAAAGAAAAAAGTTTGGAAGTTTTTATAGCCGATGAAACATGAGATTGGTGTTCAGAATACTTATCTTACTTAGGATCGTATATCACCTGAAGATAAAGTTCAAGCACAAACGTTATGTCTATGAGAAGTTAAGTACATACTGTTTGATAATATAAATTAGAGGAAAATTCATACCTAATCACTTTTGCAGTGCGGGTAGGAAAATGCTTCGTTTATTTTACGCGATGATCTAAATTTTCCATAGGAGAACACTTCAGATATCAAGAGTTGATAAAATATAATCTTCTGGCATGGCACTGTTTCCCAAACTTTGCTAAATTATGAGTATTAGGAAGGCTTTGTGACAGTAATATACCTATCAGATGCACCTCTCGGGTTGCCTGCTTCTACAATACAATGTTAGTTCTTAGTAGTTGTGGTGGACTATTAGCATAGAAGAAAATCCATTGGCATGATTCCATTATCAAAATATTTTTGATTTCTTGAAACAAATATTTTGAACCGACATGTGATACTAATGATAATTACAACCAATATCAGACTCCAATTCCAAACTAACACAGTTGCAATTTTATGTCACAAATACAATATTGAACAACATTTCTTTACCCATGTCATCCCAAGCCAATAAAAAATAGGTTACTAGTCCTACCATTCTCAATGGTATTAAACGTAAACTAGAAATCGTTAAAGGTGAATAGCTTGACTTTCTTCAAGATGTATTATAGATGTACCATAAAACATCTCAGGTATCTACGAATGAGACTACATTATCCATGGCATATGGGATGATTTTTTTGTTGTAACTAGAGTAATAATCCCAAAGTCACCGAATTCACTCTTCTGAATAACATAATGAATACGAGAAACAAATATATATATATATATATATATATATATATATGGATTTGATAGAAAAAAATGACAATCAAGCTTAAGTATGAGGATATAATTGCATGGGATTATTAAGAAGCATATAGAAGTAACAAATTAAGCATATGAGCTTCAAAATGGGAGGGCTTATATTGAGAAAATTATTTTAAAGTATTTCAAAGTATATAAAACATGAAGCTAGGAAAACTAGCATCAAATCGGGAGGGACCTTATCAAGTTGTGGCAAAAAGACATCGAGAAGCATATCAATTATCTGACATGTATGGTAAAAACTAAAAGCATCCACAAAATATAAATATTAAAATATTATATTTTTCAATGTAATTTGGTTTCTCCAAATGAGGGGTGCCAATAAAACAAGATATAATGCTAAATTAAAATACATGTCGTTTTGTTATTATTTCAAATTATTTTCACGTCAGTTTTTCTTTCACCTATAACAGAAGTTGGACGACATAATTGATTTGTAAAAACTAAATGAAATCATATTTAGAATCACTATATTAAAAATATTACATTAACTTTTTATCTCCCAACATTTTTATAGCAAACATCTGCAATAATAAATGATAAGAAATGTGGGTGATAAAAACCATAACGATATGACTCTAAGTTAAGGAAACGATTCATAATATTAAAGTCCACGCACCCCATTTCATAAAATCCAAATAATAAAAACCCTAGAAATATGGTTTTAAGTCAAGTAAACAATTTATAAGATCACATACCATACACATAAGGCCATAACAATTGGCTAGTTATTGTCCTTATTAATAGATTATATGTCTAAATATTAATCTACTAGGCCACACATGCTATAATATTAATCTACCAAACCTCACTGAAGTAGGAAACTCATCATCTCCGTTGGCTCAACACAACCTCACTACCAATTCCAGATGCATCACAATGGAACTCAAATCCTATTGAAAAGTCAAGTAGGACCAATATTAGTGCGGTGGTTAGTCGTACCATAATGTTTTTAAATATCACTGCTGTCTTTAGAGTCCAACTGAAGGTCTTATCTTTCATGCAATCGGTAATAGGTTCCATGATAGTGCTAAAGTTGTCGATAACCCATCGATAAAAAGAAAACAACCCATGAAATGATCGGACGTCGGTGATAGATGTTTGTGGTCGTCAGTCACGAACTGCTATTATTTTAGATTCGTCCATTGACAGTCCATTTTTCAATATTACATACCCCATGAAAAGGATAGAATCTGTTAGAGAAGAACATTTGTTCAACCTGCCATATACTTTATCGTGTCTCAGAATACATAAGACTTTACACAAATGTTGTAATTGGAGTGCTTCGGTAATGTTATAAATTAGTAAGTCATCAAAATAGACAACCAAGAATTTACCAATCAAGGGACACAAAACTTGATTCATATTGTACATGAAAGTATTAGGTGTATTTAGAAAATCCAAAGGTAATTACTGTCCACTCGAATAAACCTTCCCGAGTTTTGAGCCCAATTATATATTCGTCTTCTATTCAGATGCATATCTCGTGATACTAGCTGTTTATTTCCAGCTTCATAAACATTTTGTACCACTCAGCTGAATTAACAAAACATCAAGTCTATGAATAGGAAATCGATACTTGAAAGTAATCTCGTTGATAGCCCGACTATCTAAGCACATCCACATCAAACCATCCTTTTTTAGTGTTAACAATATCGGGACCACACATGGACTAAGGTTCGCACGTACATGGCCTTTAGTCAATAAATCCTCGATATGCATCCTCAACTCTTCATGTTCTTTTAGACTCATTCTATATTTAAGATGTTTTGGAAGACTACTGCCAAATACTAAATCAATCTAATGACATATATCTCGTAATAGAGGAAGTCTGACAGGTAAATCATCTAGAAATGCATCAGAAAGTTCTAATAACAACAGACGAAATTTCTCAGAAACTCCAACAAACGGATCATTAGTACATTTTTTCACAACCAATAAATACTTAATTCTATAATCACTTGCATGTTCTAAAAACACTTTACGAATTAGAAATTCCCGCTAGACTTTTGTGACACGTTAAGTGCAGGTCTGGAGGTCAATTACCTAGATAACACTAACGTAACTTTAATGTTATTCCACATAAAGCTATAACTATTTTATCTACTGTCATACGTGCAACTACTATCAAATTGCCACAAAAATGGCTGGAAACCTTACTACGTCCACGAGCACCGCCAGAGAAAAGTGTTTCACTATGATAGAAAATGGTTACATATTTCAGATTGTGTAGTCCTAGTAGTCTATTTATTGGGAATAAATAAAATTTACTAAATAATAGGCCTAATGAGCTCATATACACAAGATTAAAGATGGAACTATGAATTATTGTTTCACTGTCAATAAAAAAAATGTACCGCCAAACACAATACACTGTCAAAGCATTATTCGACTCATTCTCAACATTATATATGTTGAAGATCTTCGCAAAATGCAAGTGATTATTGGTTTAATAAAAAACTATAGTTGGATGGTATATGATTTTCTGTCCCAGCAAAACTAACAAACTTTGTTTGATAAGACTCAAAACTAAAATCCAGCATCGTTCGAGACTTAAACGAAAACCCAAATGAAATAATGGCGACGACAAATAAATGATAAACGTTGAAACTCACTTTGTTTTAAAAAGAAATACACACAATGTAAAGTGAGTACGTATCATACCTATAAAGCTTAAATTGGATACTAATAAACCATAATGTATAGTTAAACCTGATGAGTCCGAAAATATTTACCACTCACTGTAGAAACTGGACAGGGGTAATCCGGACAATAATCACCCACTAAAGTATCCAGACAGGATAAAAGTATTAAATAACTAAACACCTTTTGACTAAGCTAATTGCTAATCTGCTTAATAAACTAATGGGTTTTTGAACTCGACCCAATTCCATAAGTTTGACCCGAAAGCCCATATGGCCCATCATTAAGGGTATAAATACCCAACCACTTTCATTAATGAGGGTAATAAACATTTAATACAACCAGGCAACTTAAATCTCTCACTACAAAACACTTAAACATTTAATACCCTTGAAACACCACAAAACATCTGACAAAATTACCCTCAGTCGAAAATAATCCACACCAAATTGGCAACCACAGTGGGAGAATAAGGTGCCTGAATTTAGCATTCAAAACCAGCAAGAAAAACCAGTTCGGATGAATCCGGACGAGCAGGCAGTGCCACCAACTTTGGCAGAAGTGGTGGGAGAAAACTATTAATACACGATCGAAGAGTGAGACAGGTTGAAAACTGAGATAAAAGCCTTGAGGGTTGCTAAAAAAATGGAGTTAGGCTTGAAAAAAAAATCAAAAGTGTCAGCTATTCACCACATTGACAATCCAATGGAGCATGACCCATCAACAAAGACCCATTTGAGTACTAAGATGACTCATGTCAGCTCAAAGAAGTCTCACCAGTCTAAACCGGTGGAGAGCTCAGAGTCAGAATCCTCTAGTAGCTCCTCGAATGAAGATAGAGTTGAGGAGTCTTGTCATCTAGCAGTGATGAAGACAAGTCTAAGAAGAAGCAAAAGTTGGTAAAGAAATATTATTTTTATCAAAGGCTAACGAGATAACAAATCTTCCCAATGTTCCGCGAAACCATAATTTTTTCGATATAGTGAAAAAACACTCAAATTCGTACAAAAATATATAAAATTGAATTTATTTTACAATTGTTTTACAAAAAATGCAAATCCGTTATTTTTCTTGTTTTTTTTCTTCTATAGAAAACATACTGCACAATAACTTGAAAGAACTTAAAAATAATTGGAAGATGTCAATACTCACTACTCATGACAGTGATAACACCATTTACTTGCAACCTAGAGACAATTCTCTCATCTAACATCTATTATACGAATTCATGTATTATTATATACATGATATATGAACCGAACTCTTCTGCAAGTAACCTAGAGAAATTCTCTCATCTAACATCTATTATACGAATGCAGGTACTATTATATACATGATATATGAACCGAACTCTTCTATATAAAGAAAGAGCTCTTAACCACCCACAACAGTGGTATATTTCATCTCTCAAAAGTGCATCACATCAGTATAATCCTAAATAATTCTACATAAATCTTGGTTCATGCATCATAGCAAATTTCACCTTTCAGCATATTCCACCATATTTCTCTCCTCCACATCATTGTACCATATAATATCATACCATATATATTTTTTAGTTATATTCCTTATTATTTAATATATATTTACACTAAAGTTGTATATATTAAAATAAATAATTTTCATAAATTAACATAATATTTTTTTATATAAATATAAATTATAAAATTAAAATAGTTAATAAAATAATACGTAATATAAAGTCTATTTAAATTTAAAATATAAAAATAAAATTGATCTAATTTCTGAAAAACTTAATTTTTTTAGTAGAATATATAATTTACGTTTTACTAAAACAAGACATGATATTATTGATCACTTAAAATCTTCTAAAATGGTTTTGGAAAACTTAATAAAAAAACTCGAAGATTTTTGGTGTCCGAATCAAACAAACCAAGTCTCTATTTATAGATCTCAAAAAATTATAAATCATGCTATAATTGTTTAATTTTTTATTTGCTAAAATGTTTCAAAAATAGTTTCGAAAAACTTAATGAATTTTTTTTAAAAAAAATTAGTCCGAATCTAACTAAGCAAGTTCCCTATTTATAGATTTTAAAAAATTATAAATCATAATTAATTTTATATTTGTAAACTTATTAAACATTTCGAAAATAAAAATCGATATCCAAATTAAACAAACCAAACTTTATATGTAGGTGTCTAAAAATAAAAAATGATAATTTATTTTTTCTATTTTCTTTTCGACCATTGTTTCTTGAAATGAATTTAGAAAAAAAAAAATCTAAGACCTACATTTTGCCACATGAAAGGCTGCAAGTGGTGGCTGGAAAGATAAAACGGGTTTCATCTTTTGAAACCCAAAGTATCTTTTCCGGCCACGGGAGTAGTAAATATACACTACTGGAGCATAAATATATGCTAGTAGTCTTAGACGGATTTATGAACCACTCTAAAAGAAACAAAAAAATGAGTACCGGTGTATGTTATGGAATGATGGGCAACAACTTACCACCGGCGCATGAAGTCATCGCCCTCTACAAAGCAAACAACATCAGGCGCTTGAGACTTTACGATCCAAACCAAGCAGCTTTAAATGCTTTACCCAACTCAGGTATTGAGGTTATACTCGGTGTGCCGAATTCAGACCTACAACATCTAAACAACCGTAGCGACGCAGACTGGTGGGTTCAAAACAACGTTTTAAATTACTACCCAAGCGTTCGGATAAAATATATAGCTGTAGGAAACGAAGTTAGCCCAATAGGCCATACAGCAAATCTAGCTCGTTTTGTTCTTCCGGCCATACAAAATATTTACCAGGCGATTCGAGCACATAATCTCCATGACCAAATCAAGGTATTGTTTAATATTATTGAGTTTGTAAATATTGTGCTTCAATTATTTTATATTTCGTTCGACTTAGGAACTGTTAGGGTCCGGTTCGCGCCGAGTATTGACGAAACCGAACTGTACCCTAAACTTATAGGTTCAGATCGGATTAGAGTGTTAAGTTTTTCTGTTTTAATTTTTAAAATTGGACCCGACTAATAAGCTTTCGGTTCGATTGGGTCCGGTCCGGTTCGATCTTAATTCTGGTTTGACTACTTCTTTAGGTGTATTTTCTTTCTCTCTACCGAAATTCTTCAAATATATATTTAGCATTAACCTTATATAAATGCTTCTTTATTAATAAACAATAGGTATCGACATCAATCGACACGACCTTAATAGGCGTCTCATATCCACCTTAAAAAGTACATTCCGCGATGACGTTAAACAATACTTGGCACCAATCATCGGTTACATGGCTTACGCGCAAGCTCCGTTGCTCGCAAATATCTACACATACTTCAGCTACCTTTACAACCCGCGCGACATATCTCTAACCTATGCAACCCTCAGCTCAGACCAAGTCCTCGTGTGGGACGGTTCACGTGGCTACACAAACTTATTCGACGCGATGCTAGATGGCTTGTACTCGGCGCTTGAGACAATGGGAGGCGGAGAAGCTGTTGGAGTTGTCGTGTCAGAGACTGGGTGGCCATCTGCAGGGGAAAACGGAGCTACACAAGAGAACGCACATGCGTATCACACCAATTTGATTAGGAATGTGAAAAGGGGTACACCAAAAAAGCCTGGTCAAGCGATAGAGACTTATATATTTGCCTTGTTCGATGAGAATCAAAAGACACCAGAGTATGAGAAGCATTTTGGGGTGTTTCATCCTAATAAGCAATCGAAATATAATTTGAATTTTGAGTGATGGAGGTTTCTGATGCCCCTAACGCGACGGGGGTTATCTTACAAGCCATACGTGATTTTTATGAGAAGAATTTATCTTGTCTTGTCTTTTGTTGTTTGTTTATGTTCGTAACCTTTTGGAGTTTGACATTCTCATATCTTTTTTTCTTACTATTGATCTAATTTTCTCATAATACAATGAATGCGCATATGATAACTCGCCGAAAAAACATATATAAATGGACTCAAATTCATAATTTTTGTCACAAACATTACTCAACCAATTCGGCTACCCTTTAGAGGTATCTAATTTTTTTGTAAAAACAACAAAAAGGATATATTTACAAAGTCGGAACA
Source organism: Limnanthes douglasii subsp. nivea (assembly GCA_036936605.1). Classification (NCBI taxonomy): domain Eukaryota; kingdom Viridiplantae; phylum Streptophyta; class Magnoliopsida; order Brassicales; family Limnanthaceae; genus Limnanthes; species Limnanthes douglasii. The sequence goes on along the minus strand of JAUPFV010000001.1, from coordinate 19,701,578 downwards.
AACAAGATTAACAATTGTTTATAAAAATAAAAAATTTGATATCGAGTCTAAATACTTTGTAAAAAAGGCATACATAACATTTTTATTATATATTTTATAACTTAAAAAAACAGCAGGATTTTGGAATATATATTGTTTGTTAATAGATATGGTTCATACAGCTGGTATTTTGCTTTGGTTTTATCGAAATAAAATATCATCAAGATCAGATCTTTCGATTGATAATTCAGAGGAATTTTTTTTATGAAAATTTGTTTCACAATCGACGAAAATTGAAAATCAATTTGTATTTTGCGTAAAGTTTTTACCCACTAATCCAGATAGTATATGGGTATTTGTTAAAAAACAAAGAGAGAAGTAGCCGCAGGAGGTGGCTAGGGTTTTGTATTTATTAGAAAATATTCCCTTTTGTATTGAACTGTTTTTTTTATAATGCAAACCCAAGTAAGGCTCTCAATATATAGAGAACTTAGAGGCCTATACAAGGAAACTTAATACACTGAATATTCTAACACTCCCCTCAAGTTGTGTAGTGGGATCACCAATACCCAACTTGGATGAAACTGATTCGAATGTTCTTGCAGCAACCGATTTTGTCAGGATGTCTGCCAGTTGGTCTTCGGATCTAACAAACGGAAGTTCGACTGTCCAATCTTCAATCTTTTCTTTTATGAAGTGCCTATCTATTTCAACGTGCTTTGTTCTATCGTGCTGTACCGGGTTCTCTGAAATCTTAATCGCAGCTTTATTATCGCACATTAACTGAGTTGGACACTTGAGGGGGGATCCGATTTCTTTCATTATCTTCTTTAACCAAAGTATCTCGGTAATCCCCTTAACGATTCCTCTAAATTCTGATTCAACACTTGACAGTGAAACTACTTTATGTTTCTTACTCCTCCAAGTCACCAAGTTACCTCCAAAAAGAGTAAAGTAGCCAGCAGTTGATCGCTTGTCGTTAGGATTCCCTCCCCAATCAACATCTGTGAATACTTGAACATCAAGGTGTCCATTTTTCTTAAAAATTATGCCTCTTCCTGGTGTGCCTTTAAGATATCGAATAATCCTCATTACTGCCTCCATATGGTGTTCCTGAGGATGATGCATGAACTGGCTAACTACTCCCACCGCCTATGCAATGTCGGGTCGAGTGTGAGCCGGGTAATCAATTTTCCCACCAACCTTTGGTACCTTTCTTTACTCGCTGGTCTAGCCCCTTCAATTATCTTTAGTTTGTGATTCACAACCATAAGAGTGTCATTTGGTTTGCAATCCACCATGTCAACTTCAGCTAATAAATCCAATATATATTTCCGTTGGGAGATATAAATCCTTCCTCTTGACCTAAGAACCTCGATTCCTAGGAAACACTTCAATCCCCCAAGGTCTTTCATTTCGAACTCTTTGAAGATGTTTTTCCTAAGAGAGCTAATTTCTTCTTCGTCATTCCCCGTTATAATCATATCGTCGACATATATTATAAGACAAGTGACTAATTCTCCTCTCTTTTTATAAAACAAGGTATGATCCCCATTACTCTGTTTGTAGCTATACTGCTTCATTGCCATTGTAAATCTCCCAAACCAAGCACGATGAGATTGTTTGAGCCCATATAATGCCTTTTCAGTTTACATACCTAATTTTCTTGAAACCCATCAGAGAACCCTGGTGGGGGTTCCATATATACCTCTTATTCCAAGTCTACATGTAAGAAAACATTCTTTACATCAAATTGATGAAGAGGCCAATCTTTATTCGCGACTATTAAAAGTAAAACTCTGATAGTGTCAATCTTTACAATCAGAGAGAACGTTTCAGAGTAGTCTATACCATATGTTTGTGTATATCCTTTGGCAACCAATCTTGCCTTGTGTCGCTCAATAGTGCCATCAGATTTATATTTTATATTAAACACCCATCTACACCCGACTGCTTTCTTCTCTTGTGGTAACACACAATTCTCCCATGTATCATTCCTTTTTAGAGCTTCTATTTCGGTATTCATTTCCTCATGCCATTTGGTGTGGATAAAAGTAGCCTGGGGGTAGGCTGGTAATTTTAAGTAGAGTTTTAAGGCAGCGTAAGGGTGTTTCACGGTGGTGTGGTGGTGTTTAAAGGTGTTTTAAAATATTTCAGGGCGTTACAAAGTGTTTCAAGGGTGGAGAGAGAATTAAGCAGCCTGGCAGCAGTTAATTTTTCTTACCCATAGTTAATGCTGGTGGTTGGGTATTTATAGTGTGTAATTTGGGCCCTTATGGGCTTTTGGGTCAAGTTTCATGGACCCGGGTCATGTTTAAAGACCCATGAAGTTTAAGAAAATGCACAGGTAGCTTAGTCAGATAGTGATTAGGTTTTTTAGTACTTTAGTCATAGTTCGAATTGTCTTATGTTTGCTGTGTTCGAAATCATCTGTCCGGTTCAAACAGGGCTGTTCGGATTATAGTCTTGGAGTCTGTCCGATTTTCGGGGAGTTTTACTTTGGACTACCCTTCCGGGGAGCTCTTCGAATTCGGACTCATCAGGAGCCCCTTTTTTAGGTATTTGAACAAGTGTCCTTGTTAAAGAACTGAAAAACAGTCCGATTTCGGAAGTGGTTTTCCGATTCGAAGAGAGTTGAGACAGGCCCGGACAGCCCAACCGTTACGAATTCCAAACGGTTCTTTGTCAGGAGTAGTGGGACACGTGTCACCCTCTGGTGGGCCACTCCAGCCGTTTTTCTACCTCGAAAATTACACCACTTTATTGAATAGGTAACTTCTTTAAATGGTTTTGATGACGTCAGCGCCGTCTTTTAATCATTGCCCAATTTTTCGGATTCTCCTAGGAATCAAACCCCTTTTTTACATTTACTATAAATACTATTAATCTTTCACAGTCTCATTTTCACTTTGCCATTTTACTCAAAACTTCATCTCTCTAAAACCTTAAGATTTCCTTAATCGTTTTATGTTCACAGCAAGAACAGCTTTAATCAAGGGTGGCTGGCTCAATCTTTCAGAACTAGAGAGAGCTCAAAGAGTTGAAAAAGAGAAAAGGATTGCAGCAGGGCTTCCAGCATCGCCAGTTGAGAGACCAGCCACTTCAATCGAAGAATCTGATAGAGGTTCATCTTCTTCGAAAGGTACAAAACCTAGAAAACTCTTTCGAACGACACTCTCCCCCATCGTTTCAGACTCTTCAGTTCAAGAGTCAATTCCTGTCGTCGAACCAGGGGTTACTGTTACGAGTGTTAAGAAGAAATCTACTTTTATTGCCATGGGGTCGGACTCCGATCATTCCCCAGACAAGCTGATCATGAAAAGACCAAGCAGGTTGGTCAAAGGACTCTCCTCAAAGAATACTAGTGAGTCAGGGTCCGGGACAACTGTTAGGACCCTCCGGGAGAGGCCGGTCGGTCCGGAGGCTAGTAGTCCACTGCCTCCAAAGGAAACTTCGACCTCAGAGACTCAAGCTGAGGTGAAAACCCAAAAACATTCAACGAGCCGTCAGTCCGGAGGATCAGCTGTACCAAGCTTCATCCCTCCCCGGGCTGTTTCTGCAGAAGCTCCCCCAACAGTAATGGAGGAGAGGATGGAAGACTCCATAGAGGAGGCTAGGTTTGAGTCCGAGTCTTCCGGACAAGCTGACACTGCCATAGTTGTTGCCAAGAAAGGCAAAGAGGACTTATACCTGAGCCGTCCGGATCTGCCGGAGAGCCTTGAAGGGAAAGTTGGTCCCTGCTTTCACAAGGTAGAATTTAAGTACCTTTTGTCTTTGTTAAAAACCAAGTACATGTTTATTCACACTAGGGATTTGGGACGGCTTCGCACTAAGTGGGGGATCCCTGAAAATGTAAAGATTCGAATTCCCATCGACCCGGAGACCCCGATGGATTGCAAGAGAAACGAGATTGTCTTTTTTACAGAGCTGTTTAATTGGGGACTTAGGTTCCCATTGGATCCGGAGATAGTGCGCTATTTCCATTTGGTCAAGCTATGTCCATCGCAGCTGAGTCCCAACGGATGGTACACCTTGATGTCATGCATAATGGCGTCCAGGCTGTCCGGAATCCCTCTTCCCATGGAAGAGTTTGCTGCTATGGCAAGTCTATGCAAACATCACCAGTTCCCCTTTTATCACTTTAATATGGGGAACAATCTGAAAGCCGTTGACGATCTCCTGGAATCGGAGAATAAATGGAGGAGCCAGTTCTTGTTTATAAGTGGCTCATGGGAGAATGGGAAGAAGATTAAGATTGGGGAGAATCCTAGCCTTCTTCGAAGTAGATGGAGAAGTGATCGTAAGTTCTTTCTTTAAGTTTCTATTCGAATCTTCCCTTCTTTAAGCTTTCACTAACTTAATTATTCTTTTGTTTTGCTAGAACTGCCAAAAGAGTTCGGAGACTATGCGAAAGCCGGACAGGTTACCTGTGGCAAAATAAACACATGGGCCGCAGAGAACTGGGAGAACCGGTTTCACAGGGCTTTTACTCCGGGAAACTTAGCCAGATCTCACCTGTGGAACACCACAGGTCGAAGGGATTTAACCTGGGAGGAGTTTTCCACCCCTCCTGATGATGACGTTGTGCTGAGAAGGTCTCATGAGCTAGATGGGACCCTTTTCCTCCTTCTCCGGGCCAAAGCCCCAAGTAAGATGAAGGGCCAGAAGAAGAAAGGGAGGAAAACAGCAGGAGATTCAGAGAAAAAGGCCCTAACTGACACAGAGGTGCCAATTCCAGTTCAAGTTGATGCAAGCCTTCTACAGGTGGTAGAAGTGGAAAGTAAGAAACACGGAGAGACTCCCTCAAAACCTACGAGGGTCTCCAAACGAACCCGTAAGCAAGTAAGCGAGGGTGCTGAGAGAGAAGTAAAAAAGAAGAAAACTTCTCAAGAAGAAGAATTTGCTCTCCGGGACCCGGAGCCCACTTTTCCAGTTGATCCTACATTAGCCGAAGAGATCCCAGAAAACCTTAACGAAGGGATTCCAGGGGAGCTTCACACTGATGATATTGAACAGGGAGAGATCAACATGGATGAAGTGGATGTCACCGGCCTGGGTCCTCTAGGTGACTACTTCCTTGGTTTGTCTAGGGATGAGTTTGCAGGGCCATATGTTCCTCCAAGTAGTTCCAACACAGTGAACTTTAATGGCAAGACTTTCTTGGTTTCCAGCGAAAGGGACATTATAGCTCACTCCCTCCTTAGCAACGTGCAACCTGTGCTCACCCTGGAAAGGCAAGTCCGGAGTCAGGCAGAAACCATTAAGGAGCTTAAGTCTGAGAAGGAGAAACTGTCCGGTGACCTCCGGGGAGCCACTACCCAGATTGACTTGCTTAAGGAGTCGAACGAACAGCTGAAGAGGAGTAAAGATGAAAGCAACACAAAAGTTGCCTCTTTGGAGAAAACCCTAGAAGATCTCCGGGCTAAGCAGTCCGAGTTGGAGAAAGACTTGAAAACCTCAAAAGATGAGACTGCAGCAAAAGAAAAGATTGTCACCAACCTGACTACTGACAAACTTACTTTGGAGAATGCAGTGACTCAGGCTGTTGGTGAGAAAGCTGCCCTGGTGAAGGATCAAGAGGCCATGATCAAGGCCAAAATCAATGCTTATGCCAAGGAGATGCTACGGAGTGAGGAATTATTGATTGAGAAGGTGAAGTCCGACATGGTCCTCCTATTTCACGAGAAGTTCCCGAAGAGGAGACTTGGGGACTTATGGCGTTATGTGGATGATGATGATCTTCCATATTGGACCATGGTTGATGAAGGGTATACTGATATATCCTCATCTGGTGACGAGGAGGAAACCGGAGAGAGTCCGGGTGAAGAAGAGGCTGACCCCAAAGGCAAGAAGGTCATTGAGGAACAAAGTGATATCAAGACCAAGGGAACAGATGAGGGTGAGCCATCTTCAAAGGCTCCCCCTTAGATGGTAATTTATTCTGCTTACTTTTTGTTCGAACCAAAGTCCTTGGAAGGTCAAGGCAACTTTAAGTTTATTGAATGAATGTTTTATTTTGCACAACCTTTCTCTTATTCCATAGTTTGTTTAAGTATTTCGTATTGTGAGAGTGTTTAATTTCTCTGGCTAGAAATTAAATAGCCCTTAGAACTTTAAGTCCGGGTAGCATGGTAATCAACAGAATTTTGCAAAAACTTAGAAAATTTATTCAAAAAAGCTCCAAGTTTCATTTAAAGCTCTCCGTGGCGCCAGATAGGGGTAGTGGTATGCCTCCAAATATTTACATGGATGTTTAAACAAGTAAATATTTACATAAGTTTCATTCCAAATACATTCGAAGGTGTTCAATGTTCCAAGGGTGAGTTAAAACCCTGCCATCTTTGTCTTCCAGCCAGTATGTGCCAGGCTTGATTCTTTCAACCACAGTATACGGACCCTCCCAGGTTGGGGCCAGCTTTCCGAAGAGATTTTCCTTGGTGTGCAAGAAAACTTTCCTCAATACTTTATCTCCTGGTTGAAAGTCCCTTCTTTTAACCTTGGAAGCAAACCTGCTTCTCATCAAGCCCTGATAGTGTGCCATTCTAAGATGAGCTTTTATTCGCCTCTCTTCAATCAAATCAAGCTGATTTCTGATTGCTATTTCATTAGCCTGTCCGGAGAAGTTATGAACACGAAAAGAGGGGAGTGTCTTCTCTATGGGAGCTACTGCATCCATCCCATAGACCAAGGCAAAAGGTGATTCTTGTGTGGCAGCCCCAGGCGTTGTCCGGTATGCCCACAAGACTTCTTGTAAATAACTAGGCCACTTCCCAGCAGCCCCTTCCAGATTTTTCTTTAAGCCGGACAGTATTGTTCTATTAGCCACCTCAACTTGCCCATTGGCTTGTGGGTGGAATGGTGAAGAAAAGCAGTGCTGAATACCCCTTGAGGCACAGAAGCTCTCCATTTCTCGGTTGTCAAACTGTGGCCCATTATCTGTTGTTATTTTCTGAGGGACACCAAATCTGCAACATATGTTGGATAGAATGAATTTTATAACAGCCTTTGATGTTGTTCCTGCTAAGGGGGCTGCTTCTATCCACTTCGAAAAGTAGTCGATGGCTACAATTATGGTTTTACGTCCTCCGGACGCCATAGGGAGAGGCCCAACTAAGTCCAATCCCCATCGAGCAAAAGGGATAGACTCAGAAATTGATTCCAAAGGGATGGCTGGTACATGAATTTCATTGTTGTACCTTTGGCATGGGTCACACCTTCTTACCAGTTCCTTGGCATCTTTCATTATTGAAGGCCAATAATATCCGGAGAGAAGTACTCTTCTTGTTAACGCTCTAAATCCACAATGAGCTGATCCCTCACCATCATGTAATTCGGAGAGAACCATTTGTGACTCATGATCTCCTAAACAGCGTAGGAGAGGTTTGCTGTAGGATTTCTTGTACAAGACCTCTCTAATCATGATGAAACCATGAGCCTTGTGTTTTAACGTTCTGGCTTGTGATTTAACCAAGGGTACGACGCCATCGGACAGATATTGTATAAGTGGAGACCTCCAATCTTGAGGTTTATTTACTTGTATTTCAAAAACTTCCTCTTTCTTCCCTTCATCAAGTTGAATAGAAGGACTTTCAAGCACGTGGATCCATGGATAGGACTCCGTATATGCTATTGTTGCCAATGAGTCTGCCAGTTCATTCTCTGCTCGGGGAATGTGCTCATAGACAACAGCTTTAAACTTCATTGCCTCATTTTTCAAGAGAAGTAAATACTTGATTAACTGTTCTTTTCTAGCTTCTGATAGGCCCAAGGCATGGTGAACAAGCAATTGGGAGTCGCTTAACAGCTTGACCCTTTTTGCTCCACAAATGTAAGCCAATTTTAATCCAGCTATAGCTGCTTCGTATTCGGACTCGTTATTGGACGCCCTAAAAGCAAAACAAATAGCTTGAAACATGCTGTCCCCATAAGGAGAAGTAAGACATATTCCTGCCCCAGATCCTATGGCACTGGATCCACCATCTGTTCGGACAATCCACACTTTTTTGTCTTTTGAATCAGCAGGTTGCTCTGAGTCCCTATCAGAATGGAATTCGACCAGAAAATCAGCCACAGCTTGAGCCTTTACTGCTGTTCGAGGAGCAAAATCTATGTCGAAGTCTCCCAACTCTACTGACCACTTTGTCATTCTGCTCGAAATATCCGCTTTCTGAAGGACATTTTTTAAAGGGAAAGATGTCCGGACTATGATAGGATGAGCCTGAAAATAAGGCCTCATCTTTCTTGCAGCTATCACCAAGGCCAACGCTAATTTTTCAAGTTTTAAGTAGCGTCGTTCAGCATCAATCAGGCTTTTGCTGATGTAGTATACTGGGTGAGGATACCCATCAACCTCTCTAACTAACACAGCATTGATGGCACAACTTGAAACAGCCAGATACACAAATAGAGTCTCCCCATCGATTGGTTTGAATAAAGTCTTCGGAGAGGACAGATGCTTCTTAATTTCATTGAACGCCTCATCACACTGTGGTGTCCACTCAAACCCCTTTGCACCTTTCAAAGTTTGAAAGAAAGGAGCACATCTGTCCGAAGACCTAGAGATAAACCTGTTCAAAGCTGCTAACCTCCCCGTTAACCGCTGCACTTCTTTAACATTTCGAGGAGGCTCCATTTGAAACAAAGCATTGAGCTGGTCCGGGTCGGGCTGGATTCCATGCTCACTTATAATGTACCCTAAGAACTTCCCGGACTGCACTCCGAACACACATTTTTCAGGATTTAGCTTTAAATTCACCTTGGCCAGGTTGGCAAAAGTCTCCTGGAGGTCGGACAAGTGTAGCTGCTCATCCACACTTTTCACCATCATATCGTTAATGTAAACCTCCATATTTCTTCCAATTTGATCAGCAAAGGTTTTATTGACTAACCTTTGATAAGTAGCCCCAGCATTCTTCAAACCAAAAGGCATCACCTTGTAGCAGTGTAATCCCCTATCAGTAACAAAAGTGGTATGCTCTTGATCTCTTGGATCCACCTGGATATGATTATATCCAGAGAAAGCATCCATGAAGGAGAGTAGCTTGTTCCCAGAAGTAGAATCTACCAGCTGATCTATCCGGGGAACCGGATACAAGTCTTTTGGGCAAGCTCGATTGAGATCCGTGAAGTCTATGCACATTCGCCATTTACCGTTTTTCTTTTTTACCAAGACTGGATTGGCAGTCCACAAAGGATACTGAGCTTCTTTAATGTGCCCCATCTTTGTGAGTCTGTCAACCTCTTGTACAATGACATCAGCCTTTTCTTTTGAGAAAGCTCTCCTTTTTTGCACCACTGGTGCTACGTCTCTCCGGACAGATAAGTGATGGGAAATCACTTCTGACGGCACTCCAGTAACATCAGCATTGCACCAGGCAAAAACATGCTGATGGTCTTTTAAGAATTTTAACATTTCTTCTTTCAATACTTGTGGCATTTTGGACCCTATCTTGACAGATTTCCCTTCTTCTAAGCAGTGTGTCTCAACCTCCTCAACCGGGATCAACACTCCGGGGGTCTCCCTGGGGTCATCAATTTCACCCTCACCCCCAGAAAGGCCCTCAAACTGCTATTGGTCATTCATACGGACTGCCCCCAGCGTTCGTGGAGCCAAGGCAGTGGCATAGCATTCTCTTGCAACTTTTTGACTGCTCCGGACAACCCCAACCTGCCCCTGAACAGCATATTTTAGACACTGATGAACTGTTGAGGCCACTGTATGCATCCTAGAAAGCCAAGATCTCCCTAGAATAGCATTGTAACAAGTGGGACAGTCCACCACAATGAAAAGTATTCTGACCGTTTTCTTGAAAGGGCCTCTGCCCAACAATACTTCTTCTTCGAACTCACCAATTACATCAGCTGAACTGCCCGTGAAGCCTACAATCGATCGGTCTGACTTTTGAATCACAGCTGGATTTTTCATTTTCTTGTAAGTATCTAGGAAAAGGATATTGGCAGAGCTCCCAGTATCTACCAGGATTCGCCTTATCTCATTGCCCCCTATCGATGCTCCTATGACAACAGCATCTTCATGAGGGCCAGCAATGTCTCTCAAATCATCCCCATCAAAGACAATGAATGGAAATAGATTTGACGATTGATAAGAGGTCATGCCCCCTTCTAGTTGGGTTGCCAAATTATGAACATGCCTTTTTCTTGATGAAGTGGTAGGAGCCGTTACGGTGTCCCCTCCGAAAATTGTCAAGGACTCAAAGAATTTAATGAGCCCGGAGACCGACCTGGAACGTTCCTCTATTGCACCCACTCTGTTCCTTGTTGGATCAGGATCCAAGTATTCTGACTCCACATCAAACCTTTCAACAATTACCATGGCCCCTTCTGGGGCAGCATTAACCGGACCAGCCCGGTGAGTGTTATCAGGCCTGTTGCCTCCTCTTCTTTTGACATACGCACCCAACTTCCCTCTTTCAATCAGGTTCTGAACCTCTTGCTTCAAGGCTATACAATCATCAGTAGTATGGCCAATATCATTGTGATATTGACAAAAAGAACTGTTTCGATGTTCTCTGGGAGACTGCAAGGTTGCCGGTCTCCGGTAGTGTACTTCATCTTTAGTTTTCTCGAAAATGGTTGCCACACTCTCTTTGAGCTCTGCAAACCACTCCGGTTGGACCCACGGCCCCCTTTTGTTTCTAGACTGTTGACTTTGTGCAGGAGCAGCTGGTTGAGACTGAGCTTTTCCTCTTCCATGCCCCTGTCCGGTTTCTCTAGCTTTGTTGCCGGACTGGTTTGGATTGGGAGTTGGTGTTACCGGGGTGGATCTCACCTGCCTGTGCACCCTGGTCTTTTTTGTTTCATCAACATTTATTTGCTTGCCGACTTGATTTAGCAATCCACCCCAGGTCATGGCTTTCTTCCTTGTCACTGAATCGGCCAGGTTTCCCGGGTTCAAACCCTGTCTCAGGGATGCTATTGCCACTTGTTCAAAACAATCAGCCAGCCCGTTCTTTGTATTCACAAAACGACTTATGTATTCTTTCAATGATTCATTTGGCTCTTGGGCACAATGGATTATGGTATCTCCATTGCCCTTGAGCTCCTTACTTCCCACAAATTGCCTTCGAAAGGCCACCCAAAAGGTATCAAAGTCTCTGATACAACCCTGAGGAAGGCTGTTGTACCACTTCAGAGCACTCCCCGTAAAGGATTGGGAGAATGCCCTGCAGAGTAGTTTATCATCATCATCAAAGTTCATCATGAAGTTCTTGAATTTCTCCAGATGATTGTCCGGATCAGTACTGCCGTCGTACTTCTCCATCTTTGTACTGTCAAACCTCTTGGGGAGGTTCCCGGATAGGATTTTAGAAGACAGGGGAGACTGCCTCCAATTCCTTCCACGACTGAACACGGTATCCTCATTAGGTGTTGCAAAGATACCTGGCTCATCATGGAAGGCAAATGGATCCATCAGCAACCGGTCTATATGCCTCCGGCTGTGAGATGATCCTTTCCCAATGTGTCTTTTCATTCTTCCATGGGGGTCTCTTTTTCTGGAATACTTTTTAACTTGCTTTTGTTTTTTCCTGGTTCGCCCTTCGTCACTGCTGGAGGACAAGGACTTTTCATTCCCCTCACTGTCCGAAGAGCTGTCCGAAGATTCTGAACTTGAGTCAGAACTCTCCACAGGCTTGGACCGGTGAGACTTTTTAGAACTAGCATGTGTCTTTTTAGTGCTTACATGAGTCTTTGAAGCCTCATGCTCTCGAGGGTTATCAGAGCGATGAGCAACTGATGCTTTGGACTTTTCCTTCATGCCCATCTTGGCCTTCTCAGCCCTCAGAGCTTCTATTTCAACCCTCAACCTGTCACGCTCTTGGACAGTATATTCATCGTTCTCTTCCACCACTCCGAGCAAAGCTGGTGGAAGCTCTGGATTATCCGGATTCATTCGGACAGAATTCTTTTACTTGGTTTTGAATGTTTGATTCAGGCACCGTCGCCTCCCACTGTGGTCGCCAATTTGGTGTGGATAAAAGTAGCCTGGGGGTAGGCTGGTAATTTTAAGTAGAGTTTTAAGGCAGCGTAAGGGTGTTTCACGGTGGTGTGGTGGTGTTTAAAGGTGTTTTAAAATATTTCAGGGCGTTACAAAGTGTTTCAAGGGTGGAGAGAGAATTAAGCAGCCTGGCAGCAGTTAATTTTTCTTACCCATAGTTAATGCTGGTGGTTGGGTATTTATAGTGTGTAATTTGGGCCCTTATGGGCTTTCGGGTCAAGTTTCATGGACCCGGGTCATGTTTAAAGACCCATGAAGTTTAAGCAAATGCACAGGTAGCTTAGTCAGATAGTGATTAGGTTTTTTAGTACTTTAGTCATAGTTCGAATTGTCTTATGTTTGCTGTGTTCGAAATCATCTGTCCGGTTCAAACAGGGTTGTTCGGATTATAGTCTTGGAGTCTGTCCGATTTTCGGGGAGTTTTACTTTGGACTACCCTTCCGGGGAGCTCTTCGAATTCGGACTCATCACCATTCAGTCATCTTCTTAGCTTCTTGAGCTGTTTTAGGGATTTGTTCAGAGAGAATAGTAGCTGAAAATGCCTTTGCAATCTTCGTCATTCCTTTCCTGTCCGTTTTTACGGGATATGTAGAAGCACGAGGAACGTGTTCTGGTGAATACCGGTCAGGAGGAACCCCTCTATTTTTTCTTGGGGGAAGAACCAGAGTTTGAGTTTCAACAAATGAACTTCCTGAAATATCATGGTCAGTAGCATTTTGTGAGTTATGACATTGTAAATTATTTACCTCTTGATGGACATTTTCTTCGGCTGATTCGCTGGTAGTATCTATGGTATTTATTTCTTGTTGGACATTGTCTTCGGGAGAATCATTGGTGGTAAGAACTGCCTTGTCAGTCTTCTTTATGCTGGAAGAGGCGTGTTCGGTGGTGCCATCTACCGACTCTGTCGGCACATCCTCAAAGTAACTTTTATATAGCAACCAGTCGAGTAATTCACTTACTTTTTCCCCCTCAGCATGAGATTGGTGATTAAAAAAAGAATCGGATTCTAAAAAGTCACAGTACATGGTGACATGGATTCGACGAGTAACCGGATTGTAACACCGATAGCCCATTTGATAGACATTATACCCAACGAATACACACTTTTGAGCACACAGATTAAGTTTGTTTCGACTAGTGTTAGGGATATGAACAAACACCGAACAACCAAAGATACGAGGTGGTAAGGTCATAACAGATGGAATTGTAACTTGGGTGGCAAGCACTTTTAATGGAGTTTTATTTCCTAGACATCGGGTTTGATGGATAAGAGCATTTGTTTTGAAAAAATTATGCATTGTTTGGTTGACAAACTCTGTTCCATTATCAGAACAGAGAATCTGTATATGTTTCTCAAATTGAGTCAAAATCATTTTGTAAAAACAAACAAATATTTTCGGTACTTCCGATTTATATTTCATCAAGTATATCCAAGTCATTCTTGAGAAATCATCCACAAATAAAACAAAGTATCTGAATTGTTAGTGGAATATGGTGCTGGACCCCAAACATCAGAATGGATTAGTGAAAAAGTATAACCAACTCTAGTATTACTTTGATTAAATGAGACCCTACGATTTTTTGCAAGAATGCAGGTTTCACATTTCTCATGAATGGAATTATTCAAAAAAAGACTAGGAAACAAACTTTTAAGATAGCTAAAAGAAGGATGACCAAGTCGCTGGTGCCATAACCAAAGTTGTCTTTCGGTTGTTCCATGAGTAAGCATGGCATGTCCCTTATGAACTACCTCATCAATATAATAGAGACCTCCTTGTTCAGTACCACGCCCAATGATCTCCTTCGTACGAATGTCTAGTAAAATGAAAAAAATGGATACATAAGAACCACACAGTTGAGTTGTTCTGTCACTTGACTAACAGATAATAACTTTAAGGATAGTGAAGGAATGTATAGACAGTTTTTAATTTCTATTTTTTCCAAAAAAATAATTGAACCTCCCATTTTGACTTCACAAATTTCTCCACTAGCAGTCTCAATATGGAACTTATTTGGATATGACATGTGACAAAAGTATTTAGGATCATAAGACATGGTATTCGTAGCCCCGCAATCAAAGAACCAATTCATTGATTTCTCAAACCCTTTACCTCCAAGCTTTTCATAGGAGTTCACCTCCATTCCTCCAAAACCAGTGATTTTAGTCGGATCTTCATCGCCACTTGTAGACGAAGCACGTTTGACATTAGATCTGAAACACTGGTTATTTTTCTCCTTATGACCGTTCTCCCACCATTCTGGATAGCCAACCAGCTGGAAACATGTCTCTTTAATGTGGTTCTTCATCCCACAATGAGTACAATACAACTTGGATTTATCTTCTTTCTCTTTGGATCAGAATTTAAACCTCTGTGCAAAATCTTTAACAACTAAACCCATTCCAATTTCAATCGAGTCACTATCAGAAGAACTTGATTTTAGTATATTAAGTCTGGCAACTTCCCTTCGTATTGTAGCATATGATGTTTCCACGGAAGGAAGAGGATCCTTTTTCAGGATATCTCTCTTGACTGGTTCCAGCTTGTCATTAATCGCCATTAGTAATTGATAGAGTCTTTGTTCTTGAGTCTTCTTATTATAGATCTGAATGTCTTCTGGGTCTTTCATAGGGTTCAGATCTCACCTATCTATAGACATCCAGATGTTCTGCAGTTTGTTCCACAAGTCTTCTAGTGTATCAGACCCTTGCCTTAATGAATTAGCCCTCTTATGAAGGTCAAACACCTGTAACGAATCTGTACCAGAACCGTATGTGGTGGCTAACCCATCCCAGAGGGCTTTTGCAGTGGGATATTGGGAGACATTATTCACCAAGCTGGATTCAAGATTCTGGATAATCCATGTGAAAGCACATTGATCATCTTGTTCCCACCATGTATATGTGTTGTCAGTTTTGGATGGAGGTGTCGGCTCCCCTATAATGTGAGAACCTCTCCCCCTTCCCCCAATTCGTTTCTTCATCAGGTTTGCCCATATGGCATAGTTGTCACCACCAATTTTAATCCCTAAGGATAAATTCCCGGGGTTAGTTGTTTGTTTGTTGTGTTCCGAGACCATTTCTCAGAATGGCAGCAATCTGCATTGTTAATTCATCAGGGATTTGAGTGACCACGACTTCATTGCCAGCCATCTTTGTTGAGGATGTTCAGAATTCCCAGAATCACACGTGCTCTGATACCATGTTAAAAAACAAATAGAGAAGTAGCCGCAAGAGGCGGCTAGGGTTTTGTGTTTATTAGAAAATATTCCCTTTTGTATTGAACTGTTTTTTTTATAATGCAAAACCAAGTAAGGCTCTCAATATATAGACAACTTAGAGGCCTATACAAGAAAACTTAATACACTGAATATTCTAACAGTATTCAACACGACGAATACATGATTTCTTTTTTAATATCTATTTACTCCCAGCAAAGTTGAGATTCTTCGGTTGCTTCACAAGAAACTAATTTTTTATTTTCGATAGAGTTTTTAGATTTTCTTCATGGTCGTAAGACATTTGTCTCTATCATTACTTTTTATAGAATTGTGATAGCTTTCGGGTTCAAGAACATATCCTCGCATTTCAATAGATTGAACATAACCAATTATAACAGCAAAACATACATCTATGGTTGTTTGTTTGGTCACCGTGCTCTATCCCTCGTTCGTTGATAATTGTGAAAACTATGTTTCTCTACAACCCGATCATATGATAGCCCTGGAACACGAGACCCTCGGCCATCTTGAGCCTCATGTTGTGGTTTTCCCTTGCATGAGTCGAAACTGTACTAGGTCCTAAATCTTATTTTCCAGAAGCATCGTCACATTCAATCTCTAGATTAAACCCAGCATCAACTTCATATATATTCTCGGAAGTACCAGGTTGAGTCTCCACCACCTTCTTCAATGGCATGTATTCCTCATTGAAAATCAAGTCTCTATGTATCACACCATTTCATGTCCAGGTTCAAGGTACCACAACCTAAACCTTTTTAGTTATTCTGGATAACCAATGAACAAATATTTTAGTGTTCCTGGCCGAATCTTATTTTGCTTCACATGTGCGTAGAAAACACATACAAAAAATTTCAAATATTATAGCTTAAGTTTCTCTCCAGTACATGCCTCTTGAAGATAAAAAAAACTTAAGCACCATAGACAGACTTTTGTTGATGATATATGCAGTTGTTATCACAGATTATCACAAAAACCTTCGGCCCATCACCGTTGTATGAACCATACACATAACCCATTCCAGCAATGTTCAGTTTATTCTTTTAGCAAACCTATTATGTTAGGGAGTCCTACTCGCGGTTTGATGTCTAGAAATGCCTAGATTTTGTACAATGATTATTGAACTTATTGTTCACATATTCTAAGCCATTATGAGACTGAAGCTTCTTCAACACTTTCGTAGTTTGAATCTCTATGAAATATTCTAGTTCACAGGTAGCGAATGCTTCATTATTGGTATTGAAATATATAACCCATACTTTCCTAGAAT
Organism: Limnanthes douglasii subsp. nivea; assembly: GCA_036936605.1. Taxonomy (NCBI): domain Eukaryota; kingdom Viridiplantae; phylum Streptophyta; class Magnoliopsida; order Brassicales; family Limnanthaceae; genus Limnanthes; species Limnanthes douglasii. Next base: position 19,685,073 of record JAUPFV010000001.1, on the reverse strand, counting down.
AGTCATTTATCAACGAAATAAATCCTTGCACCACTTATTGTAGGTTCTCGTTTCGGACTCCAAAGGTCTGAATGAATATACTTAAGAACTCTATTGGTTGTCTGGTTGCTGGGCATAAAATTCACCCTCTTTCTCTTACCCACTAACAACTTTCACAAAAGCCCAGCTTTGCATTGCGATACCATCTAACAAACCATGTTTTCTTAGTAAACCAAGTCTATTTTCACTTAAATGTCCCAGTCGAAGATGATACAACCTAGTAGAATCATTCACCACACTAAACACTCCCCTTACCACTAAAAACCCTTGAAAAACTAACACACCATTAGTCCTATATGATTTTATAACAATGAGTAAGCCTTGCAAGACCCTGAATCTGTTGTATCCACCCCTATATGTGAACCTTTCCTCAACTAATATTCCAATATAAACAAGATTACGTTTAACTTCAGGTACATACCATAGGTTTTTAATTACTAACTCAAGTCACGTAGACAACATTAATATAACTGTTATAATCTTTTGATATCACAAAATTTTATATTTCGAGGATAACCCTTTCACCATCAAGCATTCTTAGGTTTTATAACAAAATACTTATTCGAATTCATGTGGAATGACGCATCTGTATCCATACCTATTTATCTTGGTACCTGGACGAATAAGAAGTCATTAAACTATCAGCGTACTTACAGTCATCAGACATTATTCCAGCATCTCATACATCAGTCTTCTGATAGTTGTTGCTCTTTTCTTTTCTATGAGAAGTTTCAACTGAGGTGTTTTTTTTTCTTGCATACCCAAAATGTTAATTTAGAATTTGTACCAATCCATTTGGACTTAGATCGAGAGTTTCATTTCCTCTTACTTGAATCTCTATTTTCTAGGTTTTCCCTCACATTCAGTCTGTAGCTTTTGGAGTCACCATTCTGAACAATCTTCCTTTGAAGATCTTTGGAGTTCAATACGCTCTTGACTTTAACAATCATAAGAGATTCTTTTTCGTAGAGCATGGTGTTCATGAAATGTTAGTACTCCTTCGACATAGAGTTCAAGAGGATGATTAATTTATCATCTTTCTTCATATTTACACAACTTGCATTGAAATTAAGTATGATTCTGTTGTAGTCATCTAGGTACCTCCGGATCTCTGCGGTACTATCCATAAATAACATGAAAACTGTTTCTTAAGATATAATATATTCGTTAAGAACTTCTTCATGTCAATCGACTCCATCCTATTCCATACCATTGGCTTTATAAGATCTTTAAATATCTCATGCAATTCATCTCACATGCTTAATATGAGATCATTTTAAACTTTAGACAGTACCACGGCATCAACATGTGTAGATTTGATCATTGATATCATTCGCCACTATCTTTTGTACTAGGTAAGACTTTAGCTTAACTCTTAAGAATTCAAACTCATTTGATACATCATATATTTCTATGCTAACCTTTATAAAACTCATATTTTGTGGTCTTTCGGTCTCCAGGTGAGATCTTCATCTACAACCTTCAAACGTTGATCACTATAATCCTTTTACCGTTGTTCATGCTGATTGCACCACTTGTTCAGAAATCCAATTCTATGAATGCAAGTATATGGTACACCAATTCTTTTTAGAAGTATTATCAACATGTTCAAACTTAGAAAGAAATAAAAGAAAACATAAAAGAAAACCACACAAATAAAATGATATCTAACGTAATTAAGATTATGAAGAAATCCTACATCAGCGGACAATAAACCCTCTGTTTTATTCAATAAATAGGTTATAGAAAGACTCACCAAGTACAAAAGTTTCAATCACTATTTGTTACAAAACACTCATAGTTTACAAAGATGACATCATTCACATAACTCTATATTCAGTGTTTATCTTGTAACTTACTTATCTTTATAATATCAAATTTTAATATCATATTGAGCACTTAATCTACTTCTTAACTTAGGTGCTCAAAGTTTTTAATTTCTATATTTGGAACTTCTTAGATGAATATTAAACTACATGGTTTAGAATTTAAAATTTCTTAATTTGGTTTCAAGTTCTCAAATTGATACTCAAAATTTTCAATTGGTTTTCAAAGTGTTCAACTAATAATTTCAGTTTTTAATTAAGATAAAGAGCTTATAAAGTTCGCCAAAGACAAAAGAAAGATAAACATACACTCAATACAGTCGCATGGGTGATACTATAGTTGGGGCATTCCAATTATAAATGAATAAACATCATAAACATCAAGAGGTACACCTCGTAGATGATGCATTACTACACTTTAACCAGACACCAATGCCTAAGATTAAAATTAACTAATGATGACTCATAAGATATTACAGTCCTTATGCGGACTTTATAGTAGCCATTTTCAGTATTAAAAAGATTAATATCAAAATGGTACTTATTGATACATGATGTTTGGTTAACATACTCTACCAAAATGGATACGAACGAATGTTTGGATTATCCCATAGAAGAAGAGAAAGCAAAACCTCGTAGGCTTCAAAAGTGGTTCTACTGATTGTAAAAATAAGAAGTGACCATACATAGAAAATAATAATAATATTTATTTTATGGTCGCAGATGCGCTAATTCTTATAATTTCCTACGAGACCGCCCAGGACTTCACATAATGGAAGAAAGCGTCCTTCCATAGGTGCATGAAGTAAATTATAGTAGATCAAATCAATATCGTTCAGAGTCGTCATAGGTCAATGAAGGCATGTTATACATATGTATAATGATCAACCACATAGCCCATTCTGGGGCCAACTATAGGTGTATAATGACCTCCCACTATAACATAAATAAGAGTACATTTATGATCGAAAATAAGCACCTTAGATAACAGATGTTTTAGATAATACTTTTGAGTATGAACTTAATGCAAGGAAATTTTCAAGTTAGGAACTTAGTTGGAAATAGACAAGTTATAATTTTTTTAAGTTAAATTATGATGTATTTGAATAGAATATATTTTATTTCACATGATTCAATAAATACATTATTTGTCACCTCCTTATAATTGACAGGAGACCTGAAATTGGTTGTGGCGTACAAAAAATGACCTTATTTCAAAGGTTATACTATTGTGCTATGAATTTTATTCCCGTTGCAAAATGTGTTATAAAAACCGGGCATATTTTCTCATCTAACACAATATTCTATCAAGCTCGGGGAATATAAAACTAAGTATGAATCGCGTACATAATTAAGGGTCAAGTAATTGCATATTTATTAATCAATTCCAAGTCAACATGACCCATACCAGATAAACGAAAATATAAGTAACTTACTCATAATGAACCTGGATGGGAAGTTCATATGGATGAGGCATCCACAATGTCACATTAATATCCTAACCACAATAAATGAGAAAAAATTAAGCAAGCTATCCGGTTTGGTTTCTTCACTATAAATAATGAAGCAACATACGAGAGAATGTCACAAGAAATGTGCTTAACCCACATCTACGGCCTATGAGCCACACGACTCATATTAAATTCTCAACAAATAATCGATCATGCATAAGGGAATTTGAATCAAAACATAAAATATCATAAGATATCTTTAAAAGTAATGAAACAAGTGGAATCTGTTTTTACAGCATCGTTGACGAGAAGGTACGGTGCCAAGGGAATACTAAAGTATAATCTTTGACCAAGATAGGATTTTTAGATAACAAAGTCATGGTTATCATACATGATGCTTCAACCAATTTTGAAAAAGCAAAAAGTTTGAAGATTTTATAGCCGATGAAACATGGGATTGGTGTTCAGAATACTTATCTTACTTAGGATCGTATATCACCAGAAGATAAAGTTCAAGCACAAACGTTATGTCTATGAGAAGTTAAGTACATACTGTTTGATAATATAAATTAGAGGAAAATTCCTACCCAATCACTTTTGCTGTGCATCGGGTAGGAAGATGCTTCGTTTATTTTAAGCGATGATCCAAATTTTCCATAGGAGAACACTTTAGATATCAAGAGTTGATAAAATAGAATCTTCTGGCAGGGCACTGTTTCCCAACATTACTTTGCTAAATTCTGAGTGTTACGAATTCTTTATGACAATAATATACCTATCGGATGCACCTCTCGGGTTGTCTGCTTCTACAAGACAATATTAGTTCTTAGTAGTTGTGGTGTACTATTTCACTAAATGCATAGAAGAAAATCCATTGGCATGATTCCATTATCAAGAGATTTTTTATTTCTTAAAACAAATATTTTGAACCGACATATGATACCAATGATAATTACAACCAATTTCAGACTCCAATTCCAAACTAACAGAGTTGAAATTTTATGTCACAAATACAATATTGAACAACATTATTTACCCATGTCATCCCAAGCCAATAAAAAAATAGAGGTTACTAGTCCTACCATTCTCAATGGTATTAAACGTAAACTAGAAATCGTTAAAGGTGAATAGCTTGACTTTCTTCAAGATGTATTATAGATGTATAAATAAAATATCTCAAGTATCTACGAATGAAACTACAGTATCCATGTCATATGGGATGATTTTTTTTGTTGTAACTAGAGTAATAATCCCAAAGTCACCGAATTCGATATTCTGCATAAAATAATGAATACGAGAAAGAAATATAATTGCATGGGATTATTAAGAAGTATATAGAAGTAACAAATTAAGCATATGAGCTTCAAAATTAGAGGGCTTATATTGAAAAAATTATTTTAAAGTATTTCAAAGTATATAAAACATGAAGCTAGGAAAACTAGCATCAAATCGGGAGGGACCTTATCAAGTTGTGGCAAAAAGACATCGAGAAGCATATTAATTATCTGACATGGATGGTAAAAACTAAAAGCATCCACGAAATATAAATATTAAAATATCATATTTTTCAATGTAATTTGGTTTCTCCAAATGAGGGGTGCTAATAAAACAAGACATAATGCTAAATTAAAATACATGTCGTTTTGTTATTATTTCAAATTATTTTCAAGTCAATTTTCTTTCACCTATAACAGAAGTTAGACGACATAATTGATTTGTAAAAACTAAATAAATTCATATTTAGAATCACTAGATTAAAAATATTACATTAACTTCTTATCTCCCAACATTTTTATGACAAACATCTGCAATAATAAATAATAAGAAATGTGGGTGATAAAAACCATAACGATATGACTCTAAGTTAAGGAAACGATCCATAATATTAAAGTCCACGCACCTCATTTCATAAAATCCAAATAATAAAAACCCCAGAAATATGGTTTTAAGTCAAGTAAACAATATATAAGATCACATACCATACACATAAGGCCATAACAATTGGCTAGTTATGGTCATTATTAATAGATTATATGTCTAAATATTAATCTACTAGGCCATACATGCTATAATATTAATCTACCAAACCTCACTGAAGTAGGAAACTCATCATCTCCGTTGGCTCAACACAACCTCAATACCAATTCCAGATGCATCACAATGGAACTCAAATCCTATTGAAAAGTCAAGTAAGACCAATATTAGTCCGGTGGTCAGTCGTACCATAATTTTTTAAAATACCACTACTGTCTCTAGAGTCCAACTGAAGGTCTTATCTTTCATGCAATCGGTAATAGGTTCCATGATAGTGCTAAATTTGTCGATAACCCATCGATAATACGAAAACAACCCATGAAATGATCGGACGTCGGTGATAGATGTTGGTGGGCACCAGTCACGAACTGCTATTATTTTAGATTCGTCCATTGACAGTCCATTTTTAGATACTACATACCCTATGAAAAGGATAACTCTATCATAGAAGAATATTTGTTCAACCTGTCATATACTTTATCGCGTCTCAGAATACATAAGACTTCACGCAGATGTTGTAAGTGGAGTGCTTCGCTAATGTTATAAATTAATAATTCATCAAAATAGACAACCAAGAATTTACCAATCAAGGGACAAAAAACTTGATTCATATTGCACATGAAAGTATTAGGTGTATTTAGAAAGTCCAAACGTAATTACCGTCCACTCGAACAAACATTCCGAGGTTTGAGCGCAGTTATCTATTCGTCTTCTATTCGGATGCATATTTCGTGATACTAGCTTTTTATTTCCAGCTTCATGTTTATTTTGTACCACTCAGTTGAATTAACAAAACATCAAGTCTATGAATGGGAAATCTATACTTGAAAGTAATCTCATTGATAGCCCGACTATATAAGCACATCCGCATTAAACCATCCTTTTTTAGTGTTAACAATTTCGGGACCACACATGGACTAAGGTTCTCACGAACATGGCCTTTAGTCAATAAATCCTCGATATACATCCTCAAATCCTTATGTTCTTTTATACTCATTTTATATTAAGGACGTTTTGGAAGACTACTGCCAAATACTAAATCAATCTGATGACATATATCTCGTAATAGAGGAAGTCTGACAGGTAAATCATCTAGAAATGCATCAGAAAGTTCTAATAACAATAGGCGAAATCTCTCAGAAACTCCTACAAATTGATCATTAGTACATTCTTTCACAACCAATAAATACGTAATTCTATAATCACTTGCATGTTCTAAAAACTCTTTACGAATTAGAAATTCCCGCTAGACTTTTGTGACACGTTAAGTGCAGGTCTGAAGGTCAATTACCTAGATGACACTAACATAACTTTAATATTATTCCACATAAAGCTATAACTATTTTACCTACTGTCATACGTGCAACTATTATCAAATTTCCACAAAGGTGGCAGGAAACCATAGTACGTCCACAAGTACCGCCAGAGAAAAGTGTTTCACTATGATAGAAAATGGTTACATATTTCAGATTGTGTAGTCCTAGTAGTCTATTTATTGGGAATAAATAAAATTTACTAAATAATAGGACTAATGAGCTCATATACACAAGACTAAAGATGGAACTATAAATTATAGTTTCACTGTCAATAACACAAAACTGTACCGCCAAACACAATACACTGTCAAAGCATTATTCGACTCATTCTCAACATTATATATGTTGAAGATCTTCGCAAGATGCAAGTGATTAATAAAAAAACTATAGTTGGATGATATATGATTTTCCGTCCCAACAAAACTAACAAACTTTGTTTGATACGACTCAAAACTAAAATCCTGCATCGTTCGAGACTTAAACAAAAACCCAAATGAAATAATGGCGACGACAAATAGATTATAAACGTTGAAACTCACTTTGTTTTAAGAAGAAATATACACATTGTAAAGTGAGTATGTATCATACCTATAAAACTTAAATTGAATACTAATAAACCATAATATATAGTTTAACCGTTCGTTCTTTAAAATAAAAATTAACTTCTATATAACAATAAATATTTTATTTAAATAACATAGTTATCCTACCTAAATAAACTCAAATATTATCTAGTAGGACAAACCATCCATTCACTAAAACTACCACTAAGGTGCATATTTTGGGCTAATTCAAAGTCAATCCTTCCAAGAGTCAAATCTTCCTAAATGGAATGGATAACCCTCTTCGCTCTGAACTTCTCTCTATCTTTGAATCCGCTGAAGGTTCCCTCAATACCTGGGAGGTCCCATCATTATGGGTCGGCTCTCTCATACCGATTGTCTCCTCTCATACACAAAATAACGACTCGTGTCGAGTCTTGGACCTCTAGACACCTCTCTTATGCTGGTAGGCTTCAACTCATTAAATCTGTTCTTTTTTATAGGCAAGTTTATCGATCCTCTATTTTCATCTTTCCTTCAAGGGTTCTGAAGGAGTTAACCCACACCTCTGTCACTTTCTTTGGTCGGGTCCTACCATGAAAATCCACGGGCTAAAGTGGCCTGGTCCAACATCTCCACTCCTACAAGGGAGGGCGGCCTTGGGATTATAAATCTAAAAACCTGGAATCAGGCGGCTGTCCTTAAACACATTTGGTCAATAATCAGTAACAATAAGCAATCCATCTGGAGCGATTGGATTAAATAATAATAAAAAATTATGAGACCTCGATCTTGACTTTTCCCTGTGTTGGGCCTGAAGGAAAATTTTACGCCTTCGTCCTTTAGCCAGTAATTTGTTCATGGTTGCAGTCGGTAACGGTATGAACACCTCTTTCTGGTATGACCCTTGGCTTATTACCACCTCACTTGTCAAGCATTATGGTCAAAGCATCATTAAAGATTCAAGACTCATTAAAGATTCAAGACTGGGCAAGGACCTCAAGGTCTCCAACTTTATCCGAGATGGTTAATGACATTGGCCCAATAACTTCATATCCGCTAGAGCCAGGAATCACAACAATCTCCATGAAATCAACAATCTTATCCTTACTTTTTCAAGGCCCACTAATATCTCAAAAGATATTCACTACTGGACTGCGAAGGCTAACAACCCTAACTTCACCATCAAGGACACGTACAACACCATTCGCACTCCTGCCCCTACTGTGGGGTGGGATGAGTTAGTCTGGAACAAATATAACATCCCCGACACTCATTTATCTTATGGCTTGCTATCCTTGGCAAGCTCTCCACTATGGACAAACATTTTAGGTGGGCTATAAATACCTCAACTGTATGGTCCTCTGCATTTCTGACTCTGAAACTATTCATCATCTTCTCTACGACTGTAGCTTTTCTGGGAGTCTTTGGAACTACACTAGTTCTAAATTGGGTTTTCTTTTTCTCACCCCCTGCTGACAATCTTGGATTAATGAGGCCTCAAATTGGTCTCAATCTCGAAACCATCACATTTGGCGTACTTGCTTTGGCGCAGTAGTTTACCATGCCTGGTGGGAGGAACTCAATAAGATTTGGTCCCCTTATCTCTACTTCTATGGTCTCTAAACATATTTCGATGATCTTCGGTTTAGATTCCTAAACACCAAAATTAGCTGGCCTTAATTGATTACTTACTAACTCACTTTTATTTATATATATTTTTTTGTGCGGGTCATAAATTCGTGGCTTGTTCTTACATACGTTTCCGTTTCCTCCCATTATGGTTTTCCGTTTCCTCCCACTATGGGACCTGCTACTAATATGTCATTACTGGTTACCCTTACTTTATCTATTTTTCTACTTCTAGTCCTGTAATCCCAACTTCTATCATTGTCAATGTATTCCTCCTCGAAATATACTACTTTTCATTGTAATTCAATCTTTTATTCCAGAAAAATCGGATTTAAAATCAAATTGCCCTTCTTAACCCAGTGACAGAATAGCAGCTTTCACAGCCCTATAAAAAAAAGTTCTACAATCAGCTCTTGAAAACAATATAATTAATCCTTAAAACAAAAAGTGAAACAATCACTACTTAAGTAATTAATTTAATCAAAATGCCGATAAGATAATATGTAAGTAAAAACCAAAGTCAAATTTTCATGCATACTCTTCATTCACTTTTTTCCATGATAAAAATGATATATATTTGTGTTTCCAAAGTTAACTGGAGAGAAAAAAGTGAACAAATCTTTTGTCATTAAGTTTAAACAATTAAGAGTTAAAACCCTTTTTTTCATTATTTCTTTGTTCACGAATTCTCTGATATACATAGTGGTGTCAAACGGATTGAACCAGCACCAACCCGCACCGTTTAAATCAGAATCACGGGTTGCGGTCCTGGTGGGTTGCGTTCCTGCCGGGTTGATCTTATGCGGTCCTAACGGTTTGGCGGTCCTGTCAGTTTGCAGTCCTAATGGGCCAGTTTCACAGTTAAACCGCCAGTTCAAACCACCAGACGAACCATTTAAGAACCGTTTATCAGTTCAAACCATCCGTCAAACCATTTAAGAACCGTTTATCAAAATATTTTATAATGTTATTTAAAATTAATTTGTAAGTGTTAATTGAATCTAATTTCAATTAATTGAGATATGTACCATATACACGAGTTAATTATTCTATTTCATGTATTTTAATTTAAATATGTTATCATTTTAATCGAAATTTTATAATCATGAGTTACATTTTAAAATAATAATTGTAATTTGATTTTGATACGTTTGATTATATATTTATATTTATGTATTTAAGATATTTTATTTAATATTATGTAGATATTAAATAAAATAAGTACATCTACTTGTATTTCGATTACAACTTTCAATAATTGTAAAAATATAAAAATAAAAATTTGATTGTCTTAAACAAGATATCGTAAACAATATAATTGTAAAATGATTTGTATATTGTTTTAACATACTAGATATTTAAGATGTTATATTTAATATTATGTACATATAAATAATATATACCTATTAGACATATAATTGTATTCTAATTTTAAATTATTAGGTGATTTGTATATTAAATAATATATACCTATTAGACATATAATTGTATTCTAATTTTAAATTATTAGGTGATTTGTATATTGTTTAGAACCGATTCGGAATCGAAATAAAAAATTATTAAAAACTTGCTAAAACTAATGTGCCGTAAAATATAAAAGCCAAATAATCAATAATTAAATAATATATGATCATTAACAATATGGGATTCTTAGATTACTTGTGATTCTTTTATATAGATTGACACTTTCATCTTCAATGGTAATTATCGATGTGGGATTCTTTTAAACAAAACTCCCCTTCAATGGTAAGTTGGTAACTATAGATTTGGAGTTTTGTTTAAAAGAATCTCACATCTATAGTTACTACTTACTACCATTAAAGAGGAGTTTTGTTTAAAAGAATCCCACATCGATAGTTACCATTGAAATTGAAAGTGTCAATCTATATAAAAGGAGGCACAAACACACCCTCTCGCTTACCAAGTCTTGGGAAACTACTTGAATGCCTAACATGGTGGTTAATAGTTAAAAATTTCGAATTAACTTTTTTAAAGTAGTCTTGGGCAACTACTTGAATGCCTAACATTTTCTTAAAATGCCTAACATGGTGCCTAACATGGTTTTTAACAGTTAAAAAAAATTCTAAAAAAAAAAAAATTCATAAATCCGGACCATCCGGACAGATCTCCGGATGGTCCGAACACGTCCGGTCCGGACCATCCGGACAGATCTCCGGATGCCCCGGACCGGACGTCTGGACCATCCGGAGATCTGTCCGGATGGTCCGGGAATATATATTTTTTCGTTTTTAGAGGAGACCCCAAATCCACACTCATAAATTCATATACTCCTCTCTACGTCTCTCTAAATCTCTTTACTTGTTCTAAATATTCTAGAAAACTCAAATTTCTTATTTTACATATTGTAGTCCTACTTTCGGAATTGTTTGATTTTTTTTTCGCAAATTGTTTCTATTTGATAAAAACACTTAATGAAGTTATTTAATTGTTATAGTAATTTAAATTAGTTCTTTTAATTCTAATTTTATTAGTTGTTGTTAGTTGTTATTGCTTGTTGTTAGTTGTATTAGTTGGTATTAGTCTAAATTTAGTTTTTATTATTTGCGATATTAATTAGTTTCGATTAGTATTTTATTGCATATTAAAAAAAACGTTGTTTTAAGTTTTAAAATGCCTATAAATTGTAGACTTACTAATACTCACCAATCCGCTAATTTTCACTTGTAATGAATGATGTTTGTGATAACCAAAACAAATTAATACTGACCAAAATGTAAAAATAATTTTATAATCATTATTAAAATTACAATAATAAAATTCAAAATTTAATATTAAAATTATAACAATATAACTTGTAATCTTTTACCATGATAAAATATGATTTTGGTTTAAAAAATAATAAATAACATTTGTAATATTTAAAACCAAATCACAATAATAATATTCAAAATGTAATATTAAAATTATAACAATATAACTTAAAAATAATAAATAACACTTGTTATATTTAAAACCAAATCACAATAATAAAATTCAAAATGTAATATTAAAATTACAACAATATAACTTAAAAATAATAAATAACACTTGTAATATTTAAAAACAAATCATAGTAATAAAATTCAAAATGTAATATTAAAATTATAACCATAAATTTTGTAATATTTTAACATGATAAGATATAGTTTTGGTTTGTAATATTAAAATCAACACTACTAATATTAAATCCAAAAAGATAATAATAATATTGAAAATGTGATAATAACATAAGTAATATTTAAAATTTTAGACTATATAATAATTACAACACTTAAAATATTAATAACCAACACTTAAAATATTTTAATCACAATATTTTTTAAATATAACATTTTGGTTATAAAATAAATAAAATTAGCATAATATTTATCAATAAACCGCCGGTTTTTTACAAATAAACCGCCGGTTTTTTACAAATAAACCGCCGGTTTTTTACAAATAAACCGTGGTTTCGCAGTCCTGCCGGGTTGCAGTCCTGTCAGGTTGCTCCTTATGCGGTTCTGGCGGGTTGCGGTCCTAATGGGCCAGTTTCGCAGGTAAACCGTCAGTTCTTAAGCAGATTGTCAGCTTTGAACCGTGGTTCCAGAACCATTAGACACCTCTAGATATACAACATAAAACTCTCGCAAAAAACCGTTTGGATTTTCAAAGCTTTATCAGTCCGGATAAAGCCACAACACAAACAGACCTGTCCGGATTAAAACTGCCCCTATACATCGGACAACTTTTCAGGTTTTTGACAAAGGCATTTGAACAAACACCTAAAAAAGAGGCTCCTGATGAGTCCAAATATTGCTTCCTCTCCGGACAGGGACAGATCGGACCAAGACCACCAGACCGGACAGGCCACTTCGAACACTTAGCCCATAGGACTGTTCGAACTATGACAAAAGTACTAAAAAACCTAAACACTTCTTGACTAAGCTGCTTGCTCTTCTACTAAGAGCTCATGGGACTATAAACGTGACCCGGGTCCATTAAACATGACCCGAATACCCATAAAGCCCAGATGTAAGGGTATAAATACCCAACCACCTGCATTAAATGTGGGTAATAAAAATTAACTGCAACGAGGCTGCTTAATTCTCCCTCTACTCTCTACTAAAAAATATTAAACACCCATAAACTTCCACAAAACTCTGAACAAATTACCCAATTACCCTCAGACATAAATTAACCACACCAGCACTTACAGTTGTAATTCCATAAATTTGAATCGCGCTGTATTTACAGCTAAACATATCATCAAACTCTTTGAAAGGTATTCCCTATTTTTCTTCCTGGAGCAGCTTATATATCCAAGTATCGATAATCTATCAATTGACAAGTAGTGTTAACATGTTGATGAATAAATAATAAACCTTAACAAACGGTAATTTCCCAATAAAAGAGTAATTAGCTAACAAACTTTGATTTACCTTGAAGTCTAGTTCGTCTTCGTACGGTAGTGCCATTATCTCACTCACACTAACGTTAAGCCTGTATGAGAACTCCGATATTGGAAAATACCATACTTCTGGATCTTCTACTCTTTTTATTCGCATCACTTTGTTGTATTGACTAACTTCAACTAACTGCGTTATCACTGTATGTTTCGGCCAATCTTCGTAAGTAACCTTCGGCTCTCCCACTTGTGTCTGAGTAAGTAAGTTCCAGTTTGGAGACTCATCAGCTACCACCTGAAATATAAACAACTGGCTATAATATTTTAATCAACTGATATGAGTTTTGACATGTATAGTACCATAAACATCCACAACTAGCAATGTGGTCTCCAGTAAATCATTGTTATTAGTACTATCAGAAACGTTGGGATTAAACATATTATCTTGGATAGATTCCAAAGTCTGTCACTTAATATTTGAATTAGCCACAACCTTATCACATTCGTCATAAAAAGATTTTGTACATTCTATGAAATTACCATTTAAGCATGATATTCAAAACATATCGTATCTGTATATGACGATGCTTTATCTTAGTTCGGCATTTCATACTTAATGCCCCATGGTTCTTGGTGTTCAGCTATATCTCCACCCACTTGTTGGACTTCTTCGATTGTTTCAAGTTGGGTTAGAAGTTCTGCCTTCGTGCAGGGTTGTTATTTTTCTTGTGGTTTTGCATTTTGTGATACTTGTTGGGCTGGTACTATTTGAGATACTTATTCAGTCTTTGGGTGTGATACTAGTCCATGCGTCTGTTCATTAGGTATACCTAATCGTTGCTGGCCTTCCATTTCTACTTTAGGTCTTTCATGCAATAACTTGCAATTTGAAAAGCATACCATCATACGATTGCATATAATTGTTCAACATATAGTTAATGCGATATGTACAAGACGTTAATATGGAAGGCTAAAATGCGTTTTGTTCACATTCTTAAGAATGCGATTGATTTTTAAACAAAAATAAAGTACATATTGCTTATAAATAGAAACATGTGATTTCTTTGTTATTAATTGTTTGTGATTTTACATATAAATTAAACAATGCTAGATTACATGAGGTTTGTTACATTGCGAATAATGTTTGATGGTGCAGCACTTAAGAACTGCCTTTGTACCTTGTTTGCTAGATGTATTTCTGTACATGTTTGTGATTTATGGTACATACACATATTGCTAGACACAGTTGGATCCTACTTAAACAATTCATGCTTAAAAGAAACTAAACTAATTGCAACTCTAAAACATTTCAAAACAACTACAAACCAACATCTTCAATATCATACAAAGACTTCATAAATATCAAAACCCTTTGACAAAATATAAAAAAAATGTTAAATATTAAGGCACTTAAGATCAACTTACATCTTCAACACCTTTCTATATAGTAGGCTCTTCTTCCCCATGTCCCTTCCTAATGGTTTCGTCCTCCTGTATAGTAGGCTATTCTTCGCCCTGTCTATTTTCGACTGTATCCAGAACTCTTATACTTTCCTCCTCTTGTGTAGTTGCTTCCTCGTTCCCTCTAGGCATATTTTTCTCTGATTTACTATTTGTGTTCTACAAAAGCTACATCAGTCGCATTCTTTTCTTTCTCAACCTCTTGTTGAGGAGTTTTATGTTCAAATACTTTATCGTTTGTTAGTTCGTGTGATATAGCATCTCCCACCTTGTCATGTCCGTCCATAACTAATGGTACTGCTGAAATCTTACCCTCTGCCATCATTGCCTCCTTTTCAGCAGGTTCATTACCTCTCATTTCATGTCCCTTTTGAACTAGCATTCCTTCCTCTGTGGCTGTATCATTCACAATAGCTTCTGCAGAAGACTCTGTTTGTACGACTTACATACCTGTTGGTTCCTCTAATGTACCACTTGTCTCATTTCCACGTTTGTCTATTACTACCTGTGCTGTTGCACTATCTCCCTCCGCCACCACTGGTTCATTTCCAACAGGCTCATTAGCTACGACTACATGTTCCTGTAGCACAACCACTTTGCCATTGTATCATTGTCAACAGCTACTGCATGAGAATTTGCTTGAACCAATTCCTCGTTCATTTGTTCCTATAAGATAGCAGCTACCTTATTTGCAGGTTTGTATAGTACCATCGTTGTTGGTGCACTACCGGCCTTCCGATATGTAACCGCTACTACATTTGAGGTACCTGTATTCTTCATCCGCACCACCACTGGTTCATCTCCGTTTATATATGCCTCCACTTCTGCAGGGACAATAACTTTACTATTTGCATGCACCATCATACCCCCATCGTTCCCTATAGTATAAATAGTAAACTGAGGTTGTCTCATTTCACTACATAACACACTAACATCCTCAGCCCCATGCTCATCCGCTTCTTCAACTGACTCGACCTCTTTAAATTCTTTTTTCCCTTCATATCGACATCATCCGGCTTAGTTTCTTCTTCAACTGTATCATCCACCTCATCATCTTCGGTTCCATATACTATTTTTGGATGTCTATCCTCTTCACTCTGTTTCTTCCATAAACTATGTCTGCGAGATTGGTAAATAATAATTTTAGATTTTACCTTCTAAGGTTGTTCCGTAACCACCGGTCCAGGTTTCTCATTATCTTCACAACAGAATGGCATTGAGAATGTCTTCACGAGTGCAACATTTTCAGCTTCTATGCAATCCTATGCTACCTCTAACTTTTCTTTCAACATATCTAACTCTCTCTGCAACCCTTTAATATGTGGCAACACTAACATCATAAATATTTAAGGTTAATTTGTAAACATGTCATCGCCGATAAGAGTATAACAATATGATTTTGGTTTAAAAAAATAATAAATAACATTTGTAATATTTAAAACCAAATCACAATAATAATATTCAAAATGTAATATTAAAATTATAACAATATAACTTAAAAATAATAAATAACACTTGTTATATTTAAAACCAAATCACAATAATAAAATTCAAAATGTAATATTAAAATTACAACAATATAACTTAAAAATAATAAATAACACTTGTAATATTTAAAAACAAATCATAGTAATAAAATTCAAAATGTAATATTAAAATTATAACCATAAATTTTGTAATATTTTAACATGATAAGATATAGTTTTGGTTTGTAATATTAAAATCAACACTACTAATATTAAATCTAAAAACATAATAATAATATTGAAAATGTGATAATAACATAAGTAATATTTAAAATTTTGGACTATATAATAATTACAACACTTAAAATATTAATAACCAACACTTAAAATATTTTAATCACAATATTTTTTTAAATATAACATTTTGGTTATAAAATAAATAAAATTAGCATAATATTTATCAATAAACCGCCGGTTTTTTACAAATAAACCGTGGTTTCGCAGTCCTGTCGGGTTGCAGTCCTGTCAGGTTGCTCCTTATGCGGTCCTGGCGGGTTGCGGTCCTAATGGGCCAGTTTCGTAGGTAAACCGTCAGTTCTTAAGCAGATTGTCAGCTTTGAACCGTGGTTCCAGAACCATTAGACACCTCTAGATATACAACATAAAACTCTCGCAAAAAACCGTTTGGATTTTCAAAGCTTTATCAGTCCGGATAAAGCCACAACACAAACAGACCTGTCCGGATTAAAACTGCCCCTATACATCGGACTGCTTTTCAGGTTTTTGACAAAGGCATTTGAACAAACACCTAAAAAAGAGGCTCCTGATGAGTCCAAATATTGCTTCCTCTCCGGACAGGGACAGATCAGACCAAGACCACCAGACCGGACAGGCCACTTCGAACACTTAGCCCATAGGACTGTTCGAACTATGACAAAAGTACTAAAAAACCTAAACACTTCTTGACTAAGCTGCTTGCTCTTCTACTAAGAGCTCATGGGACTATAAACGTGACCCAGGTCCATTAAACATGACCCGAATACCCATAAAGCCCAGATGTAAGGGTATAAATACCCAACCACCTGCATTAAATGTGGGTAATAAAAATTAACTGCAACGAGGCTGCTTAATTCTCCCTCTACTCTCTACTAAAAAATATTAAACACCCATAAACTTCCACAAAACTCTGAACAAATTACCCAATTACCCTCAGACATAAATTAACCACACCAGCACTTACAGTTGTAATTCCATAAATTTGAATCGCGCTGTATTTACAGCTAAACATATTATCAAACTCTTTGAAAGGTATTCCCTATTTTTCTTCCTGGAGCAGCTTATATATCCAAGTATCGATAATCTATCAATTGACAAGTAGTGTTAACATGTTGATGAATAAATAATAAACCTTAACAAACGGTAATTTCCCAATAAAACAGTAATTAGCTAACAAACTTTGATTTACCTTGAAGTCTAGTTCGTCTTCGTACGGTAGTGACATTATCTCACTCACACTAACGTTAAGCCTGTATGAGAACTCCGATATTGGAAAATACCATACTTCTGGATCTTCTACTCTTTTTATTCGCATCACTTTGTTGTATTGACTAACTTCAACTAACTGCGTTATCACTGTATGTTTCGGCCAATCTTCGTAAGTAACCTTCGGCTCTCCCACTTGTGTCTGAGTAAGTAAGTTCCAGTTTGGAGACTCATCAGCTACCACCTGAAATATAAACAACTGGCTATAATATTTTAATCAACTGATATGAGTTTTGACATGTATAGTACCATAAACATCCACTACTAGCAATGTGGTCTCCAGTAAATCATTGTTATTAGTACTATCAGAAACGTTGGGATTAAACATATTATCTTGGATAGATTCCAAAGTCTGTCACTTAATATTTGAATTAGCCACAACCTTATCACATTCGTCATAAAAAGATTTTGTACATTCTATGAAATTACCATTTAAGCATGATATTCAAAACATATCGTATCTGTATATGACGATGCTTTATCTTAGTTCGGCATTTCATACTTAATGCCCCATGGTTCTTGGTGTTCAGCTATATCTCCACCCACTTGTTGGACTTCTTCGATTGTTTCAAGTTGGGTTAGAAGTTCTGCCTTCGTGCAGGGTTGTTATTTTTCTTGTGGTTTTGCATTTTGTGATACTTGTTGGGCTGGTACTATTTGAGATACTTATTCAGTCTTTGGGTGTGATACTAGTCCATGCGTCTGTTCATTAGGTATACCTGATCGTTGCTGGCCTTCCATTTCTACTTTAGGTCTTTCATGCAATACCTTGCAATTTGAAAAGCCTACCATCATACGATTGCATATAATTGTTCAACATATAGTTAATGCGATATGTACAAGACGTTAATATGGAAGGCTAAAATGCGTTTTGTTCACATTCTTAAGAATGCGATTGATTTTTAAACAAAAATAAAGTACATATTGCTTATAAATAGAAACATGTGATTTCTTTGTTATTAATTGTTTGTGATTTTACATATAAATTAAACAATGCTAGATTACATGAGGTTTGTTACATTGCGAATAATGTTTGATGGTGCAGCACTTAAGAACTGCCTTTGTACCTTGTTTGCTAGATGTATTTCTGTACATGTTTGTGATTTATGGTACATACACATATTGCTAGACACAGTTGGATCCTACTTAAACAATTCATGCTTAAAAGAAACTAAACTAATTGCAACTCTAAAACATTTCAAAACAACTACAAACCAACATCTTCAATATCATACAAAGACTTCATAAATATCAAAACCCTTTGACAAAATATAAAAAAAATGTTAAATATTAAGGCACTTAAGATCAACTTACATCTTCAACACCTTTCTATATAGTAGGCTCTTCTTCCCCATGTCCCTTCCTAATGGTTTCGTCCTCCTGTATAGTAGGCTATTCTTCGCCCTGTCTATTTTCGACTGTATCCAGAACTCTTATACTTTCCTCCTCTTGTGTAGTTGCTTCCTCGTTCCCTCTAGGCATATTTTTCTCTGATTTACTATTTGTGTTCTACAAAAGCTACATCAGTCGCATTCTTTTCTTTCTCAACCTCTTGTTGAGGAGTTTTATGTTCAAATACTTTATCGTTTGTTAGTTCGTGTGATATAGCATCTCCCACCTTGTCATGTCCGTCCATAACTAATGGTACTGCTGAAATCTTACCCTCTGCCATCATTGCCTCCTTTTCAGCAGGTTCATTACCTCTCATTTCATGTCCCTTTTGAACTAGCATTCCTTCCTCTGTGGCTGTATCATTCACAATAGCTTCTGCAGAAGACTCTGTTTGTACGACTTACATACCTGTTGGTTCCTCTAATGTACCACTTGTCTCATTTCCACGTTTGTCTATTACTACCTGTGCTGTTGCACTATCTCCCTCCGCCACCACTGGTTCATTTCCAACAGGCTCATTAGCTACGACTACATGTTCCTGTAGCACAACCACTTTGCCATTGTATCATTGTCAACAGCTACTGCATGAGAATTTGCTTGAACCAATTCCTCGTTCATTTGTTCCTATAAGATAGCAGCTACCTTATTTGCAGGTTTGTATAGTACCATCGTTGTTGGTGCACTACCGGCCTTCCGATATGTAACCGCTACTACATTTGAGGTACCTGTATTCTTCATCCGCACCACCACTGGTTCATCTCTGTTTATATATGCCTCCACTTCTGCAGGGACAATAACTTTACTATTTGCATGCACCATCATACCCCCATCGTTCCCTATAGTATAAATAGTAAACTGAGGTTGTCTCATTTCACTACATAACACACTAACATCCTCAGCCCCATGCTCATCCGCTTCTTCAACTGACTCGACCTCTTTAAATTCTTTTTTTCCCTTCATATCGACATCATCCGGCTTAGTTTCTTCTTCAACTGTATCATCCACCTCATCATCTTCGGATCCATATACTATTTTTGAATGTCTATCCTCTTCACTCTATTTCTTCCATAAACTATGTCTGCGAGATTGGTAAATAATAATTTTAGATTTTACCTTCTAAGGTTGTTCCGTAACCACCGGTCCAGGTTTCTCATTATCTTCACAACAGAATGGCATTGAGAATGTCTTCACGAGTGCAACATTTTCAGCTTCTATGCAATCCTATGCTACCTCTAACTTTTCTTTCAACATATCTAACTCTCTCTGCAACCCTTTAATATGTGGCAACACTAACATCATAAATATTTAAGGTTAATTTGTAAACATGTCATCA
Organism: Limnanthes douglasii subsp. nivea; assembly: GCA_036936605.1. Lineage (NCBI taxonomy): Eukaryota > Viridiplantae > Streptophyta > Magnoliopsida > Brassicales > Limnanthaceae > Limnanthes > Limnanthes douglasii. Next base: position 19,664,655 of record JAUPFV010000001.1, on the reverse strand, counting down.
CCGATAAGAGTATAACAATAATTACTTATTTATTTTTTCATGCTAGTAAATTTTTAACTGGTTATTTTTTCAATGGCATACCGGTACGTCCTGCTCTTCTTATTAACTTCCACCCTGGCATGCATAATCGAACGTGACATTCTAGTGAACCTTACAATACTAGACCTACTTTTCCCTCTCTTTCTCTTACTCCTAGATTTTGTTAGACTCAGGTTCTTTTGTACTAACATATCCTGCAGTGGTAGCTCGTATTCATCATCCCCACCATTGTTGAATGGATGCACAACTTCTGCTCTCTCAACCTGGGATGGTTTTTTCTGTCTTTTACTTGTTTTATGAGCCACTATTTTCTTCCTTTTCCGACTCGTTCCCTCATGCGATGACGGTTGCCCTTTAGAGCTCTGACCAAATTCCACGCATCCAAAGGATATTCTTTCGGCCTTTATCAACAACAACTCACTCTCCGAAACCTATCCAGTCATTCAAGATTAGTTAAAACATTGATAGATAACCAGTGACGTGAATGCGATTGTAGTAGTAATTACTTACGTAAGTGCGAGTTTAGTGTATGCTATAGTTGCGATTTTAGGGTATTAACACATTGCTAGATAATCAGCTATATTGGCATTGTGATCCATTGGATTATAACACTTCTAGATACTATCATGCACGCTAATGTGATTCTTGAGTAATAACGTTGCTATATAATTGCCTAAATGATAATGTTAGCTTGTGAATAAATGCTACATTTGTTACAAAACATTGCTAGATAAGACCATAGCTGATAATGCTAGATTAATTTTAAAACATTGCTAGATAAGATCATATATGATAATGCTATATTTGTTTTAAAACATTATATTCTTACATGCTCATCTCGTAGCTCGCAAACCATCCCGATCATGTCCATGCTTGTCTCCTCCCCCTCCAATCCCCACCATTTCAAACATCTAGGTATGATGTTGGGCCTTCGTATGTCAACCTCCATTGAAGTGTGCTCCATCAAAAAGGGCGGCATAAAAAACAAATTTAACATTCTACGTTGGTTTTAAAAACTAACATATTAACATATAACATCATACTTATGAATAGAACAACACACATCTGATCACTCTATCGGGATTTCCTACAAGAGACATTTTTTTAAGGGACCGGTTCAGCTTCTTAATTATAGCTCTCGACCAATCGTAGTCGTTCATTTTCACATATTCAATAAGCAATTCCTTAATCAGACTAACAACACATCAATAACCAACCAACATTAACCAACACAAATTATTAACGACTAAAGAACTTTCACCAACTACACCTAGAATTGAAAATCAACCAAAAAACTGAATATCATAACAAACCCAGAAACAAAATGGGACGGACTAAATATCATACAAAATGATGTAATAAAAAATACATAAACTCAACAAACATAACCACATGAACAACTTCAATATCTAATATCTTCATTATGATGGTTTTTGTTAATCAGTTAAAAATATATTTACATATACTTCTCTATTGATATCAGAAACACAATTCAGTCTACGAACGGACTTCACCGGCGTACGAAATCATGCCATAAAGTGTTTGAGGTTTTGATCGAAGAAACTTACAGTTATCGTCGGTAGTTCCACCGGTTAACAAGTCGGTTGGGTTAAGCAAAAGTGTTTATGAGTCTCCTGTATGGGGTTTCATGTGTCTCTGTTCGAAATTAGGCTACTCAAATTTGAGAGGGAATGGGAACCCAAAAGTCAGTCTTAGAGGGGAAAGAGTGGATTTCAACCTAAATTAGCTTATTTATATTATTAGAGGTATTTTAGTCCATTTGTTAGGGTGGGGTACCTTATGATACTATCCCATTTTTGGGTACTAGTTGGTAATTGGATACTTGAGAAGGTACTTATGGGTAGTTTTCTCTTTTTTTATATATTTAAAAACAGTTATGAAATTATTCGTTATTTTCTCTATTTTTATGCACAAATTTATATGAGCGTGAATTACCCAATCTCATTACCACCTAATATTTAAAAATGGTAAACTATCAATAAATACATGAACCAAAGTGTAAAAACCCACAAATAACCATCTTCTTCTTCTTTGAAGCAAATTTATTTTTCTTACATTTAAAAAAAAAGTTTGTATCTTTCAAACCATAATTCAGGAAAAATCCGAAAGAACCATCGAATTGTTTTTAATATGGACAAACTAGATCCATTAATGATATTTTTTTAAAATATTTTTTTTTGTTAATTTTTTTGTTAATTATTATATTAGTTTTAAAAAAATTAAGAAAAAATCGTTATAAAATATGTTAAACCTGGCATAATAAATCATAATAAAGTTGAGAAAACAAACATTATAAAATTATGTAAGACCATACATGATTAGAGTGCATATATGCGAGACCATACATAATGAAGTGGAGAGATGTGAGACATGTACTACTTGATGATAAAGATGAGATTGGATAGATGCGATACCAAATATAATAGGACGTGACCATTCAAGTACTAAATTACCACTAAGGTGTATGACAAAATATCTTGACCAATGCAGCATTTTCAAAAGGAAATATCATTTATAGCTATGATATTAGACATATTTGATTTTCATAATCTTGTCATTCTCCATTCTTCTACCTTAGTTCTTCCATTTTCAAAAAGATAATTCTTTTTTTCCAAAAATTAATTTCAATTCAAAAATAAAAAATATTTACATTTTATTTTCGGTTTTCTCCAAAAAAATTGTCTAAAAACAATTATGAAATTATTATTTATTTTATATTCTTTTTTATGCATTGATTTATACAAGGGTGAATTATCCATAAATACCCAACCAAGTATCTATTTACCACCTAATACCGAAAAAATGGTAAACTAGCAAAGAAAACATGGACTAATGTGTAATACCACAAGTAAACCTCTTATTCTTCTTCGAATCAAATTTAACTTTTCTATTTTATTTTTATTTTTGAAAAGTCTGTATCTTTCAGACCGTAACTCGGAAAAAAAACCCTGAAAGTACCCTGGGCTTTATTGTTTTAAGATAAACAAAACTAGATCTTTTTTTTTTCTTTTTTCGTGAGAAAACATGTGAGATGAGGCATAAAATCATGAGAGAACAGATACAAAACAAACGAGACCAAGCATAAACAAAACATGCACGACAAGGAATAATATTTCATAATAAATTTGAGAGACCAAACATTACTATATTATGCGAGACCAAACATGATGAAAATGGATAGATATGAGACCATATATAATAAAATGGAGAGATGTTAGACATGTACTATTTGATGATAAAGATGAGAGAATAAGGTTATTGGGTCTAGAAAAAAATCAGAAAAATTCGATCAATTGATCTAGTTTCATTCGTCTTAAAAAGATAATGTTTGGTCTCGCATGATTGATTATGCATGGTCTTATATGTTGTATATGTTTGGTCTCGCATGTTTTGTTATGTATAGTCTCGCATATTTTTTTATGTATGGTCTTGTATGTTTGTTTATGACTGGTCTCGCGTGTTTTTTGGCGGAAAAAAAATCATAAATAGATCTATTTTTGTTAGTTTTAAAAAACAAAGCTGGTGGTACATTCAAGTTTTTTTCCTGGGCTCCGGTTTGAAAGGTACATACCTTTCAAAAAATAAAACATAAATAAAAAGTAAAAAACAGTGAGAAGTGGTTATGAGATTATTGATGAAACATGGAAATTTGAGGTACTATTTAGAGGACTGGGTCTTGAGTTTGAGTTAAGTACAAAAAATGGACATTAGGTAGGTAATTGTGAAACTTGAGATGCTAAACGGCAGTAAAGTTTGGTCTTGGATACCTTTGGTGATATTACACTTTATACAAATCAAAATATGTATAACAAGTATCGATCAAAGAAAATCATAAGATATATGTTATCTTCAACTCTATTTTTTTTATGTTTTAGTTTGTTTTTCAATAAAAGCCACAAACTTTACTAAGAAAAAAATATCTAACCACCTATATACTGCTTTCGTTGAAAAAATAAATTATATTTAATTTGAATCAACGACCTGAAAGACTTAACGAATCCGACTACAATTGCCGCAATAAATGGTTCATGAATTCAGGACCCATAATCTATGATCTCCATATGTTAGTCTTCTAACACAAGGACTATATCTATTTAATTCATTGAAATTTCATACCTTATCATTGTACTCGTCCGAGTTGTGATTGAATCTTACGATTTGAGTTGGATTGTTTTTCAAGTGTTAAACTCACGTGGATAAATCGAATTTTGGATTCAGAATATATGTATGATTATGATGACTAAAGATCTCGGTGTGGAAGCAAATGAGGCAGCACTTCATGAGGTTGTGAAGTTATTGGCCTTATTGAGCTTTTAATTTTTAATGTTAGTTTACGATGTTTTGTATGTAGTGATGGTTTGGAAGTAAATGTAAAAGTGACCTTAAAAATGTCATATTTCCATATTTTTAACTTTTAAAGATTTATTTACAAACTATGCAAATCTCTCATGTTACGTCATTTTGTTTGGTGTAAGATGATGTCTTATCTCACAAAATATTGACAATATTTCATTCAAAACTTTTTAAATATCTTATGAGACCTTGTTAATAACTCATCTGGTACTATCACTCATAATGCCAGGTAAATACTGATAAGATATTGCCTAACATATTCATAATATGTCATGTTATTCTATGTTATTCACATTTTCCAAAGGCCATAGGTTTGATATTATTTATATCTCGTATCATTCAAAAACTTTGGGCTATTTTATGCTTTTGTTCCTTAAACAAATTGTTTTATTTTATTCAGATTAATGAGGCATAAACTTAATCAAATATCAAATAAGTTTTATAGAGATAGAATAATACTAAAATCATAAGAAACAATTGAGAGAAGAATATAATCGTTCTTTTGTATAACTTTGTCCCCATTTATACTAAGAGCTCTATAATTATATATATTAGTTATAAAAGACTATTTATCTCCATATTTATTATATATTCGTTACATGTTTGAACTTGTTGTCCTTCCTTAAATGTTGGTAACATTTTCTCATAAATATTCCTTGTCATTATCATTATTCGGGTATCATATATAAAATATAGCCTTATCGAGAGTCCCCCCTAGTCCTTGAGTTAGATATAATGAAACTTAAGGCTAAGCAATGGTCGAATATCCGAATATTGTAATCCTTGAGTATTTCATTGTCTTTGTTGAAGATTTTTCTTATTTTGTCATTTTTCGTAGCTTTGTTTTCATGACAGACTAATTATGGTAGATATGTCGGTTAGAATCCTAAAACTCTTAAGGATTGGTTATTTTGATCTTCCTAGCTGATCTATTATTAGAGACGTCTCCAATTAGTTTGTATTTAATTGTCTTCGGTCGACATGATTTGTCTAATATATTTCAAGTCGATTTACATCCATGCATCTCCACCTCCTTGTATTTACTGGACAATTTGAAGAAGTTGATAGGGAAGGAGATTCTCTATTGGAAAATGGTTTTTTCATAATTTTTTTTATTCTGGCACCATACTTATTTTGGCAACATATTTATGTTTTTTTATTTTTGAGGGGGGGGGGGGGGTATATATCTATTTGACTAGTTCACAAGGCTCAATGTGGCCGCTTGCGTAACCATACAAGCATGGTTTATTAACCAATCGTTATTTAACTAGTTTGCCATAGCTTAGTATGGCTAGTTACATAACATGACAGGTTTTTATCCTCGGGCTTGGTTGATTAACCAAAATTAAATTTTGATGAGTAAGTCAGGACTCAATATGGCCAATTTCATAACCTGATGGTGTTTCCACCTTGGGCTTAGTTGATTAACCATGATTGTAATTTGACCTCGTAGGTCGAGACTCAGTATGGCCACTTGCGTAATTGTACGACTTTCGAATATTCGGCCTAGTTTATTAAACATGTTTTTTATCATTGTATATGACCCATGTCTTCATTTACATAAACATTGTTTGGCTTACAACCTTTTTATTATGGAGATAGCTTGGCCTTTTATCATAAATATCTCTTGGCCTAAATCATTTTTTATCATGGAGATCATTTGAAATTATATCATGGAGATCACTTGGAATTTAGTCTATCTTTCATGCGGATCATTTGTCGTTTAGTCTATGAAGATCACTTGGTGTATAGTCTTTCTATCATGGAGATAAGCTGACAATTATCATTTTTGAGGGCTTGTTGTACGATCTCTTTTTGTTGATGAAGAAATTTGGTTTATAACCTCATATAAAATTATGAAAAATTTATGTTATATTTATGTTAAAGGAAATTAAATCTCTTAATTATATTTTTCGAAATGATGATTCCCTATTAAGTGTATGCATATTGAATAATATGCCTTATGATGTTTTATGAAGATCAAGCCGAATTATAAGATGTATCTCCTTTTTGTAGTTTTCATTTTTGAAGTCTGAGTTATAAGTGAAACTGTTAACAGTGATTAAAAATTACTTTTGGAATATCCATTAACGAATTCATATTAAATATCCACATTGTTGATGAAAAACTTTTATGATTTTATTATTGAGGTATGTCATTTGAAATCGTAGCTCGTTCGAAGATTTGATTATGTACTATGGGCCTCAAGTTTGATTGTCGTAAGTCCCACGATGTTGTTCAATTATGTGTGTATGTGCCCTTGTGTTGAACATAGTGTTTCTCTTGTTGTTATACTTTCTTTTCTATTGTCGAGTTATGTGTGTGATGTAAATCAAGTGCTCTATTGTCTGAGCCATAATTTTTTGATGCCTTGAGAGTTTGAAGGCTCTGACTCAGATGATGCTCACATGCTCATGAAAACCCATTACTTTGGGAGTTTGGTGGAGATTCAGAATTATTCATAATTATGAGATGATGGTTGGTTGGGAGTTGTTGGTTATTTTCATGGTTATCTTTGGGACTGTTTGAATCTTTGACTACAGGTGCACAATTTACATTAAAACCGTCCTTGTTTTAATATCATGATCGTTCAGTGACAATCTGCACTACTCTGGTAATTAATATGGATTGGTTGAGGCTCCGACCAAAAATATTAATACCACAAAATACTTATTGTTTTGTGTCATGCGCACCATTTTATTAACACATTACCAAACTTGTGTTTGTTCTTTAATCTTCACGCACTCAATTCATATGTCATTATCTTTCTTAAATCTTCATTCTTCATTATTTCTTTCCAAAATGAGTCATACCATATACTGCTTCTGTATCTTATATTTATCCAAATCGCGCGGCCTAATCCCTAGCCACTCTATATCAGGATTAGCCAAACTCGCGCTATTATATGACATATTATACAATATACAATCTTACACAGATAAACTTTTTAAGCGGTATGGATTACTATTACTAATGCCAATGCCATAAGCTTTAACTTCAACTTTATCTTCCTCAAGAATAATCTAGTAGCTACATCAGACTGTCTTTTTGCAACCACTGTAATGCAAAAAAACCTATTGTATAATCTATCGCGACTAATTATATATAAACAACATCAACATTATAACATTACTAATCATATCACCTACTTGGTTTATACACAGTAAAAATTATTTACCTCTGATGAGGGAGAATAAAAGACGTATGGAAAAATTGTAAGGAAGTGTTTTTATTGGGGAAGTATTGTAAAAAGTACAATATAAATAGTTATTATGAATAAGTGAAAAATATAGGGACTAAATGTGTAATAAGTAGGAATTAAAATGTGTGGGGACCGTTATTATACTATAAAAGGACCACACACGAGTTGATAATCTGGTTGATTAATATAATATTACTTTCTCTCTCTACTTAACTTAACTCTCACTTTCTCTCTCTAAAAAGGTACTTTCACGAAGGATTCGGTCTTCCCTGTTTGGACTCCCGAATATTCACATAACACAAAATCACCCTGGAGCTATTTCTTAAGTCATTAGTGGCGCCGTCTATGGGAAACGAAGAATGTTCCGACGACAATCGCTTTCTGGAAATTATTCCTAATCCGAGCGGAATCATGGAAGAGCAAGGGGATGATTTTGTTAACGACTGCGAGGAAAATCTTGTGGGGAACACTTAGCGGAATGATATGGAATATGAGGCGCATGGTGTCCAGCGCGTCGGAGAAACCTTTGATGACTCGGATCTGCTGGCTCGAAGAAAAGCGTGACAGTGGAAAAGAAGAGCGTGAAACCGATTTTTGTCCTAAAAAGAGGGATGATAGGTATAGAGGCCATGAACGACGTTCTTCGAGGAGGAAAGAAAAATGCCACATGGAATCTTCCGATTCAAGCGATTATTATCGTTACAGTTCACATGGATCATCTCCTAGGAGGAATCCCAGAAAGAAAAGATATGGTCGAAGGCGTGTGGAACACCGGAGGGGAAGGAGTTTGGAGAGAAAGTCTTCAAGGGAAAAGAACTATCACGCTCGTGCTAATGCTCAGGGCTATGACCAAATGAATTTTCCCTCTGGGAACCAACATGTCGAGCAGCAGAATTCAGAATGGCAGCATCAGTATACTCTACTGTCCGAGGAAGGACTCTATTTTCCGAGCCATGAAAATTTGAGAGCTAATGTTTATAGGACGATTCATAATTGGAGAGCTTCTCCTTTGTCCTCGGAAAATCTAGCTGGCAACCTCCCAAAGCATTTTGATATCTCGAAGCTGGAAAAGTTTGACAGGACACATGATCCTGATAATCACATCGAGTAATTCAAGAATTTCATGATTAATTTCGATGACGATGATAAATTGCTGTGTAGGACGTTTTCTTAGACTTTCAAAGGACTGGCTTCTAAGTGGTATAACCGGCTTCCGCAGGGCTCAATAAAGAATTTCGAGATGTTCTGGAATATCTTTAGACAACATTTTGTGGGGATCAAGAAGTTTCGAGCTAATGGAGACACAAAATCTATTGTAGTCATAAAGTTGGGTAGAGCTTGAAGAATTACACCAATCGATTCGATAAAACAAAACGGATATGAAGTATTGTAAAGATTTTGTGGCACTCGCGACATTCAAGATCGGGCGTCTCCCTTGACTCTTAAAGGACATGGTAGCAGAAAGTCAGGAAATGACTTTTGGGTCACTATTGGATCAAGTTGAGAAGAGGATTTTAGTGGAGGAGACCCAGGTATCCAAGAAAGGATCAAGCGATCAGTTGGAGAAGAACCAATTTCAAAGGACTGAATCTAATAATCAAGGGCCACATACTAGTGTGCCAGCTAAGAATGCGGGTCAGTATCCGCCGAGACCGAGAACGAACCAACAGAACTATAGTAACCAGCAAAACTATAACCAAGGCACGAAGGCAATTTCGAACAAATGGATTCGTCCGGACTATTTTGCGAAGTTAACGGAACATGTGGCTACAATATTTGATAAGGAAAGATCAACAGTGTAGTTCAGAAAACCTTTTCCTATTCAAACTCCGAGGGAAATCAGAAGTGCTAACAGGTTCTGTAAGTACCATGAGGACATTGGACATGACATTAAAGAATGCATCGCTTTGAAAAAAGAAGTGCAAGCTTTGATTGAGAATGGAATGTTATTAGAATTTGTGAAAAAGCACTCCCAGAAAAATGTTGTGGTAAAGGCTGCCCCAAAGATCGCTGATACAACAATGGTATTTCCGAAGAGGTTGATGTCTTCAATATTGAACAAGAGTATCTGGATCCCAAGGAAGGGAGAAATAACGTGAACATGGTAGAGGAGATTATTCCAATGGGGAAAGTAAATGACATGTGTGCTTTTTGTGAATCGGTAGCTATCTTCGGAGGAGTTACTATCGCAGGGAAATAGTTCGCGGAAAAGATATATGGTGAACTTGAACACACAGATTGAAGCAGGGGTTTCAGTGCAGATGCATCGCTTGCCCTCCCCCATCATATGTTTTGACGATGATGATATGAGGTATGTAGTGGGCCCACATGAAGATGCGGTGGTTATCGCTGCGGGTATAATTGGAGACCAAGTTCAGAAGATACTTATTGACACGGGAAATTCTACGAATATTTTGTTTATGAGTACCTACAGGAGAATTTCTGACCCGCCTGTTATACGACGATCCGACAGATTTATAGTGGGCTTTACTGGTGCAACAGCGATAGTCATTGGAGATTTTCAGTGTGTGGTGGAGTTAGTTCGTGGGCCGTTTAAAAAGGAAGTTGAAGTGCAGTTTATAGTTGTAGACGCACCAACGTCGTACAATGCAATTCTGGGTCACTTTTGGCTGTCCAAGATGCATGGTGTTATCTCAACGGTACACCAATGTCTGAAATATGTGGTAGGAAACAATATAGGGACGATCAGGAGCAGCCAGAAGATGGCTCGAGAGTGTTATCAGATAGCTCTATCCTCGAAAGGAGTTCGAGGAGAAGTATCAGAATAAGCATATCAATTAAAGGGGACTTCCTCAGAAATCATTCCCTGTGATGATCGGAGGGAGACCCCCGAATTTCTGGTCCCGAATGAAGATCACGAGGAGCATAAGTTTGAAGAGGGAATTTTTTTTGAAGATTGGAGTAAAAAAAATTTGAGTTAAGAGAAATATTGATTGTGCAGAAAAGGAGATAATATGTCAAAAACTTGCAGTACGGCATGATGTTTGACCTATTGTCTAGAAAAGGAGACCAGTTTTTTAGGAAACGTCTGCAGCTATTCTCTCGGAAGTGGAACGGTTATTGAGCATAGGCTAAATTCGAGAGTCGCAGTACCCCGTATGGGCCTCAAATCCAGTCTTGGTTAGGAAAAAGAATGGTAGGTGGAGGATGTGCGTGGATTTCACTGACCTGAATAGAGCTTGTCCCAATGATCCTTTTCCGGTACCCGAATTGATCAGTTAGTGGACTCTACTTTGGGTAATCGATTATTGTCTTTTATGGATGCTTATTCATGATATAATCAAATCAGTTTAGATGTGAAATATGAAGAGAGCACATCGTTTATCACCGAGAGAGGATTATATTTTTATAAGGTCATGTCATTTGGCCTGAAATGCAGGGGCAACTTATCAGCGTTTGGTCAACAAAACCTTTGAGGGGAAAATTGGAAGAAATGTAGAAGCTTAAATTGATTATATGCTGGTAAAAAGTTTGCAGGACGAAGTTCATTTCTCTGAGTTAAAGGAAACTTTTACCAATCTGAGTAAAGTCAATTTGAAATTAAATCCAGAAAGTGTATTTTTGGGGTACGATCGGGGAAGTTCCTTGGCTACATGATAAGTGAAAGGGGCATAGAAGCTGACCCCGAACAGATAAAGGCTTTGGCAACTATGACACCACCTCAGAATATCAAGGAAGTCCAGATTCTGACAGTGAGATTGGCAGCATTGAATAGGTTTATTTCTCGCTCATCGGATAAATGTGCACTTTTCTTTAAGGTATTAAGGAATGTGAGACAGTTTAGTTGGACTGAGGAATGTTCAGCCGCTTTTTGCCAGATTCAAGAATATTTGATATCCACGGAGATACTTTCCAAACCGTTCGTGGGAGAGAAGTTAATCGTCTATGTGCCGGTATCAGATTGTGCAGTCAATGTTGTTTTACTCCGGGAAGAGGTCGATATGTTGAAACCAATTTATTACGTCAGCAAAAGTTTGCTAGATATGAGAAACGATATCTTAAGTTGGAAAAGTTAGCTTTGGCATTGGTAACAACTGCTCGGAAAATGAGACTATACATCCAAGCCCACCCTATTGTTGTTCAAACAACATTCCCCCTGAAAGGTTTATTACAGAGGCCAGATATATCTGGGAGAATGAAAAAATGGTCAGTTGAACTTGGAGATTTTGACATAACATTCGAGCCTCAGACGGCAATAAAAGCTCAGGTTTTGGCTGATTTCTTGGTTGAATTCCACTCAGAGAGGGACGACATGGAGATTGTTGACCACTCAGATAAGACAGAATGGTTGGTTCGAACAGATGGGGGGTCGAATAATTCTGGAAGTGGTGCAGGAATCCAGTTAATTTCCTCGGAGGGGATAGCCATGTTTCAGGCGATTCGATTCGGTTTTAAGGCAATCAATAATGAGGCAGAGTATGAGGCAACATTGGTGGGTTTACGATTGGCTCAAATATGTGGAGCCAGAAAGGTTAAATTGATCAGTGATTTACAGTTGGTGATAAATCAAGCTTTGGGAGAGTCTGAGGCAAGAAAAGATAAGTTGGTCAAGTACTTAAAAGTGTTGAAACACTTGGTTTCCGAATTCGATGGGGTTCAATACGAGCATGTTCGACGGGAGGCAAATGTCATCCCTGATTCATTGGCAGCGGCTTCACGATCGGAAGGTTATCCATGGGTCCTAATTCAGGAGCATCCTTCGGTTACAGCCGGTACAGAGCATTCAATTAATATTAAGGAAGTAAGCAATGTGATCACAAATGATTGGAGGTCAGAAATCGTGAACTTCTTAGAAAAAGATAGTTTACCCACATAGAAGTCTGAGGCTAGGAGGGTCAGGTTTAAGTCTCATGGTTACATTATGTTAGGAGAAGTCTTATATAAGAAATCCCTGAGCAGATCGTTACTTAGGTGTTTGGCCAAAACGAGTCACAGTTTGTCCTATCGGAATTGCACGACGAGGAAGGATCGGATCATTGTGGGTATAAAGCGTTAATTCGACGGGTGTTTTTGGCTAGTTATTATTGGCCGACCATCTCTTCTGACGCGAGTTGGTAAAGCGGTGTGATACGTGTCAACGATATGCCAACATAATACACAAGCCATGGGTGCTCTTAGAGAGTATTTCAGAAGCAGTATCGTTTGATAGGTGGGGTATTGACCTAGTTGGGCCCCTACCAATGGCGTCTGGTGGAAGGCAAACCATAATAGTAGCAGTGGATTATTTTTCCAAATGGGTGGAAAGCAGGAACAAAAGCAAAAGATGTAATCGAGTTCGCTGTCTCGAATATTTTCTGTCGTTTTGGGGTGCTGATAAAAATCACAACGGATAATGGACCTCAATTTGATAACAAGGAGTTTAAGAGCTTTTGCCTTTCGAGGGGCAAACAATAATGTTTTTCCGCCCCGTTCCATCCTCAGGCTAATGGTCAGGTGTAAGTAACTAATCGAACGATTTTGGATGGATTGAAAAATAATTTGGAAAGAAAGGCTAGAAAATGGCCCGATTATTTACAAGAAGTATTGTGGGCTTATATGACGACGCCTCGAACTTCCGTTGCTACATCTCCATTTGCCTTAGTGTATGGTATGGATGCTGTTGTCCCTTCGGAAATTGTCTTCCCATCATACCGTGTGGCAGCTTATACAGAAGATTTGAACAATCAAAGCAGAGCCCTGGAATTAGATTTGGTGGAAGAAAAAAGACGACACGCGCAGTTAAAGTCCTTGCATTATCAAACATTGATGAGGAGTAGGTATGCTTCGAGATTAAAGCAAAGAGATTTCAAGATGGGGGACAAAGTGTTACGAAAAGTTTTTCTGCACACCAAAAAGAAGAGTCTTGGAAAGCTGGGGCCGAATTGGGAGGACCCTTATGAAGTAACAGAGAGAGTAAAGTAGGGAACATATATATTAAAAGATAAGGAAGGGCGATATCTAAGGCATCCATGGAATATCAAACACTTAAAATTGTACCTGGAATGAGGAAGAAGTTAACATGTAATGATTATCTTTTGTGTGTATTTTCAGGTTTACAAAAACAGCGATGGCATACTCTTTCCTACCCTGTTAGGCACATGAAGGTTTTAACGAGGTGTCGTTATGAGCTGATTAATAAAATTGCATTTTTTGCCTTGAATTATTCTTTCTGAGATAACAGTTGTGGTCGAACTATTAGGATTAAGAATTATGAAAGTTATAAGGTTGCCTTAGCGCAGCATGCAGCGATTATTATGATTAAATTTGGTATAAAGCAACTATTCAACGCAAGTTGGCATACACTTATTTGTTCACATAAAAAATGTGAAGATTAAAAAGTTATAAAACTGGCATTTCAAAAAGTGGCATACTAAAACATTCGAAGAAGATGTTCTTCGGAACAAGTCAGGCGGATTACAAAAATTGCCTTACAAGGACTTATACACAACTTGTCCAAACATATTAACATTACTATTACAAGTCTATCTAGTCAGAATGTTCCGAGGAGTCGCTCTCCTTGGAATCTGATAACTCACTATCGCTAACAACAATGTTAGGAGGATGAAGGTCGGGGGAGACGAGTTTCCAAAAACTTCCCAAGTCGTACCATGGTATTCTGCATGAATTTGGGTGATGAGCCCTGCTCGGGTGGTAGCATCTCGAATGTTGAGATTATCCACACACTTGGCCGCATAGGCATTCACAGCTTTTTCTTTCTCAGCCTCAACTTACTTAGGAAAATATTCAATTCTCTTCACTAAGTTTTTTCAGTCCTCCATAACAACCTCGTAATCAGCAAGACAATCCTTAAATCCCTTGCATGCAAGTTGGTGAGCTTTCTTGAGTTCTGTCAGAAGTTTCTCTTGGGCCCCCGTCTTCTTTTGGTAGAGATCCCTCTCTTCCTGGCAGAATTTTTCGAGCATAAGGACGTAACTTTCAGAGGCAGACAGTCTTTCAAAAATTGTATCCGCCTGACTCTCTAAAATGGAGTATTGTTTCTTTGCCTCTTAGAGTTGAGAAGAAGCAAGGGAAGCCTTGAACTTATAATGGTTTTTTCGGTCTTCCAGATATTGTATTCTTCTTCCTATGTTGACAGAAGCATGTAGTAGGCTGCGAAGACTTAGCGAAAATTCATCATGCTGAGGAATCTCGAAGGAGCTGGAAGGCGAGCCTATTGCTACGGGGTCAAAATCCGAAGACTCACCAGTTAAAATATTGAGGTCAACATTTTGAGGAGGATCGCTTCGGGGAATTGGGAGCGGTGCTAATATAGGAGAATTCTCAATTGGAGAGGGACTTGAAGCTTGGGTAAGAGGAGAATTGGGTGTCTGACTTGAATTTTCTTTAGCTTCTTTTTCAGGATCAGTTGACACATCTTGGGTCCCAGTGC
Source organism: Limnanthes douglasii subsp. nivea (assembly GCA_036936605.1). Taxonomy (NCBI): domain Eukaryota; kingdom Viridiplantae; phylum Streptophyta; class Magnoliopsida; order Brassicales; family Limnanthaceae; genus Limnanthes; species Limnanthes douglasii. The sequence goes on along the minus strand of JAUPFV010000001.1, from coordinate 19,649,650 downwards.
CTTGGGAAATTTCCTTTACATCATCCTGTGTTTTAGCGTCCTCAAATATTTCTTGGATGGGTTCCAAAACAACATTTGTCTTGGGTTCTTTTGTCTTGGCATCTTTTTTCTTGCTGGGGCGGACAGATTTCTTTGGAGGAGAAATTGTAATGGGTGCAACAGTGTTTTCCTAAGAGGGTGGCTCTTGATTAGCAGCTAACCCTTCAGAATCTGACTGAAGGTCTTTTGTGGACACTTCCTCGTCAGAGTCATCAAGGTGGCTTTTGGCACGAGAGCGCTTCGGGACATAGATGACTATATCTTTCTTGTTCACTCGATCAAGGATTTCTTGTTGAGAGAGAGGGGTCATCAATTCTTTCAGGGCCAACCGATCAAGGGGATTCAACCTCCAGAGTTGACTTTTGGCCAAGTTATTATTCATGAAGCACAGGTGGAATTTGTTGTCCCAATTTTCTTTGGCCCACTCGCTGAGTTTGGTGAAGATGGTGGTGGTACTCTCTACATAGTCTGCGTATGATTTTGAAACTCCGGTTATATCTATAAAGAATTTAAGTTAGTACATCATTATCTGAGGAAAGGTAAACGAAGAAGTTAATGGACTTACATTTGTTGGTCCATAAGAGAGACAGCTTTTGTGGATTCGAAGGACTCGATTCAGATCCTGTCTCCCAATGACCAGAGAAGTAGACAAATTGTTTTCTTCACTTCTTGTCAGCTTCTAGCAAGTCTTTCAATACTTTTTGTCCTCGACCAAAAGTTAATAAATAAAACGGGAAAAATGGATTCTTTGCTAGGCCAGATAATCCGACGAGCTCTTCTAAGGAAAATTTGTTGCCCGAAATCCTCGAAGCCATGATACATGCCATGAGTGTGAACCACATGTTTGGACCAGCTTGTGAAGGGCAGAGCTCGATTTTGGCAAAGTATTCAATAAAAAATGGATCGAAGGGATACCTTAACCCCCAGTTCTTGATTTCCGTATAAACAACTAACTCATCATCCCTAACTGATAAAAGAGTCTCACCTTCCGAGGGGAATCTAATGTTAATATACGAGGGAGAAGATGAAGAGGCAATTTAATGATGAAAAGTATTGGGAAACAGGATAAGATCTCTAAAAAGATTTGGTGACAAGGAATTACGACTAATGACGTCATGAAAAATGTGGGAGATTTTTTATTGGGGCATGCGAGTTGATGCTGATAAGTTCGATGAGTCCAATCCTTCCAATTTATTAGCCAAGTATGGGAGGCTATATTATGTTGAGACGATTAATTTTGATGAACAATCTTGATGAGAGGCATGGTTCAAGACTTGCTAAGACATTGCAAGGATTGGGGGGCTACTGATCAGTATTATCTAGGAGAATAAGAGGATATTCGAAGAGGCATTTTTCGAATAGACATTTTTCAAAGAGGCATTTTGAATTCGAAGGATATTCGAAGAGGCATTTTTGTATTCGAAGATGTATTATTCGAGGACAGTTAAAGAGTAAAAGATATTCGAAGAGGAAGGATATTTGAAGAGGCATTTTGTATTCGAATAGGTATTATTTGAGGACAGCTAAATAGTAAAAGATATTCGAAGAGGTGCATTTTCGAGGAGAATTGAAACGAACAAGATGAAGTTCGGAGATGTCTTCACAGTCCCAGTAAAAATATTTTTACTAGGACTGGAGTGCTATTGATGAGGGAGAATAAAAGACGTATAGAAAAATTGTAAGGAAGTCTTTTTATTGGGGAAGTATTGTAAAAAGTACAATATAAATAGTTATTATGAATAAGTGAAAAATATAGGGACTAAATGTGTAATAAGTAGGAATTAAAGTATGTGGGGCCCGTTATTATACTATAAAAGGACCACACACGAGTTGATAATCTGGTTGATTAATATAATATTACTTTCTCTCTACTTAACCTAACTCCCACTTTCTCTCTCTAAAAAGATACTTTCACGAAGGATTCGGTCTTCACTGTTTGGACCCCCGAATATTCACATAACACAAAATCACCCTTAAGCTATTTTTTAATTCATCAACCTCTTGTTCTCATTTTCGTATAATTGTTTATGTTGTCATTGTCGCTAGATAACAAGCGGCCGACCACACCTTGTTTCTCAGAGGCGATGGCGTTAAGGCTTGATCTTGTGCATCTGAGTATACATGGAACATTGTCTAATATGGCGTTAGAATGGGTCTAGTCTTGAAACAGTTTGACGTATGGGTATAAGAAATCCCGTTTTGTCACATTAATGTTTTTCAAGCATAATTAATTGATGATGAAGATATTACGCATTTTGATTATGGGTTTCTAACCGAGGTGGGATTTGAGAAATGGCTGAAAGTAGATTTACTTACTTAGCACGATCAGATATGGTTTTGGGACGTAGAGTTGATTCGTAAAAACGTGTGAGTGAACGTTGAAGGCAGAATCGTTGTCTGCAAGGATGAAATGATCAATTTAAAAAATATGTGTCTCGATGATGGATTAGACGGACGAGAGAGATATGTTGGCCACTTCACAAAAAATCATGGAAATATATAGATCGGCTAGGATTTGGGGTTTTGTAGAAGAAGATAAGATGGCTTCAGAGGTGGCGATATATTATTTTAGCGTTTCCAGAATAATCGAGTCGAGTTTTAGTTTGTGCTTAAAGGGAAGTTTAGCTTTATCGTTGTTCTCTTCATTTGTGTGGTGGTGCCATAACATCCTTAACTTGTTGTTTTGTAACTCACAATATGTTCACGATATAATGGCGATCATAATATTGTTGTGCTATCAACCAGTATACACATATGTATCATTATAACACAGTTTCTTCGTCGCTTCATTCTTATATATTGTACGTATATGTTTTTTTACTAAATGAATTTTATAGAGAGAAAATAAGACTATAATCATAAGAAACAATCAAAGAAAGAATATAATCGTTTTTCCGTATAAAAATGGTTTATCGTTAAACTGAAAGCTCTACAATTATTTATACTAGTCGTAAGAGACTAGTTATCTCCACATTTATTATCTATTCGTTACATGTTTAAATTTTCTATCATATCTTAAATGTTGTTAATGTGTTTTTATAAATGTTTTGTCACTATAGAGTGCGCCTCAAAAGAAGGCCTCATTTTTCTGTCTGTATCACCAATGCTAGAGCCAAATGTTAAAAATTGTTGAAAATAAAAGACCTAGAAAACCAACACATATAATTGTTGAATATGAGATATCAACTAAATTCTAGTTCTGCTAACAAGCTTCTTTATTTTCATTTGTTTATGAAACGTTGTTCATCAGCTTCCATTTCCCTTCCATCGTTATTGTATTATATACAAAATATAGTCTTATCGAAGATATCTACCAATATAACATATCACGATTATTGCAAAGACATAACCTCTCTTATGTTTATGTATTCTGTTCGAGCAAGACTTGTTGCTTTAGATTTATTGTCACCATTTAACATTTAATGTAACGATTGGCTTAATAAGTTTTGAAAAATGAAATTGATATATACATAATATGTGATGATTGAGAATTCATTTTATTTCTTTGAAACCAGTATTAATGTCTCGTTCCTCATTCCATTTTAAAATGACAAACTCAAATCCAAACAGTCAATATACACGGAATAAATTACGGGAAAACCAATAAATCAATTCTGGAATTTTTATTTGACTCAATTTTTCTTTCTTTACAATATTTTTTGGATCAAAACGATAACATTAGAGACCAAAAAATAATTTTCTATCCAAAACCATTATTTGCTTTATATATAGAAAATAAATAAAAAAACTAAAATACACATGACAATGAAGCTATATAAATAATATCGGTCAAAGTAATTATTAGTTATGTCTCAAATATATTTAATAGTAGCATATGCACATTTATTTTCGAATGGTTAAAGAAAAAAAAATTAATCTACAAAAATTATATTTTTAAAATATTAAAAATAAAAACATTTTGGTGATCGTTATCAACTAAATTCAGTTTTTATTGGTTAAAAAGATTGACCACACATATACGATTGATAATATAACTTGATAAAATTATTGTGACCATTAATTATATATATATATACAGCATAATTAACCCGATCCAAAATCCTACCAAGATATAACACTAAGATAAAAAAATTGATAAAAGAATATATTTAATAACATTAACTATCACAATTTTTTCTTAGTATAGTTTATACCCACCATTAAATTTTAGTATCAAGTTTTATATTTAATCATAATTTTACATTTAAACTAATTCATTCAACACTAATCACATAAATTTAGTATAATCTTCCTCCTAATGTTTTCTTTTGCCCCAAAAAACACTTCAGTATCCAACTGAATTTCAAAGCTCAACTGAAATTTAGTATAATTCTATTTTGTTTTTGCAAAAGAATACACTTCAAAAGATCCAACTGAAGTTCAAAGCTCAACCTCTTTTAAAAAGGAGTTGAGCTTAGATCAATAGCCGCCTCATTTATGGACAAGTCCACAAAAACAAGTCATCGTGTGTATTAATTAATATGGAGCCACATGAGAAATTAGATAAGTTTATCCAAGTCGACAAATCATTGGATTGTTGTCACGCTAATTCAGGATCCAAGCTATATTCATGTACAGAAAAGTCTTTGGCTGCTATCTTTTGCATCACTATTTGTGTCACCCATGTTATTTCAGTCATTGTTGATCTACATTTGTAGCATAACGTTTATAAATATGAAGTCAATAACACTCTTAGTTAGTGACTATTTTGACTTGTTTTAATTTAATTTTGTATTTTTGGTTTTTTAGTATAAGGAACATTATTTCAAATTAAAATATGAATTTGTTTTGTTATAAAAATGTTTAAATAAAGATAAAAATTCGTTTTATAAGTATATGAGATATATTTTGGAAAGTAATATTAGTTGGGGAAAATTTTCTAACAAATTACTTAAATCATTCTGACATAAAAATAAATAAAAAAGAGAAAGAAATATAGAGAGAATAAATAAAATTGTATAATTGTATTATGATATATATTATGAGATGCTTTAGCTATCTAACTTGTACGATATGTTTTAATATAAATATAAATATAACGTTTAATTTAAAATATAAATATCATGGTATTCTGATTCTATATTTATTATAATTAATCTCGAATAATAAATTCTTATCAGTTTTAAAAACTGTAAAATAAATCTAACAAAAATAAATAAATTTTAATATTATCAAAACCGAAATAAAAAAGAATAAATGAAAATGCAAAAAAATGAACAAAAATCGTTAAAAGAAAACTGTATTTTATTTGGATCCATGACAATTTTATATTAATTGGGTGATAGAAATATTCTAACACTATACCAAAATGCATGTTGCAACTTGACTCTGATTTCATGTTAGAATATTTATGTCACCAACTAACGTGATATTGTTATTTTTGGGCCTGTAGATAGAGGATCATGTTTACTCTTAACGATTTCTCTTAAACTTATTTGCGAAATGCATTTTATTTCATTTATTTTTAGCACATGTTCGAATATTTAGGTCACCGACTATTGTGATATTGTTCATTTTGGACCTGAAAATAAAAAACCAAATTTACTCTTAACGATCTCTCTTAAATTTGATCCATGAAATGCATTCCATCTTATTCACTCTTAACAGGATGAACGTGATTAGATTGTAGAGTGGAAACATGTGAAGAAAGCAACACTAATTTAAAAAATGGCTACAAACAACACATACATTAAAAACATTTGAATCAGAAATCATAAAAATCGGATATACTAGATCGCTTTGGATTAAAAAAATAAATAAATCCGAGGATAAAAATACGATACGGATCTAGAAATGTTTTTTATATATATATAAAGGCGTCTACTAACCACATTTGTTTTTATAAAATAGAGGTATTTTAATTTCTTTTTTTACAAACATAAACATTTTGATAAGTAAAATAATTAATGGATCATATGAATATACAATCTATTTAAATTTTATAATATTGGAAAAAATATTGATGGTGTAACAAATATACATCTAAGTCCTCCAGCTAGGCGAGTCAGTTGTTTATAATATACTTTAAGCATCAAATTGGAATCCGATCTATAATTATATTTAATTAGTGATTGTATCAATTTGGAGTACTAATGGTTAAACTTCCTATTATATCAAATTCAAATTGGTAATATATTATTTGTTATAATTATTAAATATAACTAATGATGGTACTTATCTATTGTACTAATAGTTAAACTTCTTAATATATTAAATTCAAATTGATAATATATTATTGGTTAGATTATAAAAGAAACAAAAACAAAGTAATTAATCTAATATGAGTAGGCCATACACGACAGTAGGGTATATTCTTTTGTTTTTAAAGCTAAAATAAATAAATACAAACTATAACTTATTTGGATATATCTAAAACCATTTAAACAACTTATTAAATTTTACTTCCTAAAAGATTAGAGTTAAATTGATAAAAGAAATAAAAACAAAGTAATTAATCTAATATGAGTAGGACATACGGTAGGGGAACTACCCATTAATACCTTCTCAAATTTTAATCTACTAACTGATACCCAAAAATGGGATAGTACCAAAAGCTACCCAAATTTAACTAATGGACTAAAATACCCCAGTACTATAAATAAGGTAATTTAAATTGAATTCTCACTCTTTTCCCCTCAAAACTAGACTTTTCGGCTTCGATTCCCTCTCCAAATTCCACTTGAACAGACGACCCATTCTCTCACCTAGACAAATTGTTCTCCGGCGAAGCACCGGTCACCGAACAACCTAAGCAAACAGTTCGTTGTTTAAAACACGCTCGATAGTGTTCTCTCGCGGTAGTCAGATTCTGGCCGTCGTGTTTAAACAGAGGTTATTTCACTTTCTAAATATGGACGGTAACTGGTTAGATTGATGGTAGAAATTCGAAGAACAGTATATATTGTTTAGTGCATGTCTGTGTATCAATCACATCAATGGGTGTATCAATCGCATCAATGGGTGTGTCTATATGTTTTTCTTAGCTTTAGAATCTGGTCATTATGGGTCTTTTTTGCTGTTTCTGTATGGCGCTTAATCAAGTTTTTAGGTTTTTTGTTTTGGTTTACTGTAATTTATAGCTCTGTATACTGAACATGAGATGTTACTTGATCAAGTATTAGGGTTTATGTTTATGGTTACTATTCCACAGTATCATTTCTTGGAAATTGAAGTTGATCTCTGTAATCTTTAACTCTGTATACGGAACATGAGATGTTTAATCAAGTATTAGGGTTTATGTTTTTGGTTACTATTCGTCAGTATCATTTCTTGGAAATTGAAGTTGATCTCTGTAATCTTTAGCTCTGTATACTGAACATGAGATGTCACTTAATCAAGTATTAGAGTTTATGTTTTTGGTTACTATTCGAGATACAATATCATTTCTTGAAAATTGAAGTTGATCTCTGTAATCTTTAGCTCTGTATACCGAACACGAGATCTACATCTGGAAATTTACTTGCTAGTTTGGTTAGACAACGGATTTTCTTTTTGCGATTGATGATGTATAGCAAGTGCTAGATATGAACAAGTTGCGATTTCAATGTAAATGCTTCTTTTGCTAGATATGAACAAGTTGGTTTATAACCATTGCTAGATAGTCTCTAGTTGTAAGATGTTTTGCATTTGCGATTGATGACATAATGAATTTGCTAGATTTGAACAAGTTGCTAGATTTGAATGTAAATACATGTTTTGCTAGATTTGAACAAGTTAAATTACTAAATATCATCAATCGCGAAAATAAAGCATAAAATTACTACATATTCTAGACATAGAATAGAAGTTTAATTTACAGTAACCAAATGAAAAACCAACCTGTGAGGGGTTAACCTAAGCTATTCTATACCCCATTCTATTCATCGTCACAAAAACAGAAGTAAGAAGCTTATGTCAATGCACCAAAAGACGTTTGGATATTCCCTTAAATATTATTTGTGTAAAGTAGAATTTTAGCTTTCAAGTTATGCCCCAAACAACCCCTAAGTAGAACTTTCAAATTAAATATTCCTGCTTTGAAATCCGATGGTATACTTCGCAGCAGTTTTAGCAGTGTACTTTTTATAGTTTGCTTAATATTTTTTAGTCATTTAACAGTTGGCCTACTGTATGAAGAAAATATATATACCAGTTGTAAAGAAAGGGTACACGATAAAGGTTGTCAGAGATATCCCACAGCAAGGAGACCGAACACTCGACTGCGGAGTATTTGTTTGCGAGTATGAAAAAGACATCATCGAGAAAGGGTTTGTACCTTTGGAATACCCCGATGATATGCCAGCAAGAAGGAGAGCAGAAATGTTTAGGCACTTTCTTAATGATTCAAACACGAACCGACGGTGGTAGATACATTTGAACGGAAGGGATATTTTTTGAATGAGTTATTGTTTGGGTAATTCATATCATATTTGGGCATATGTTATACATTTATGCTGTGCCTAGGAGTTGTGGTGTATTTTTTTTAAGAGAATGGTTAGATGCACTCACTATGTGGACGAGGTCTGAATTGGATTTTATGTATAGCTTATGTTAAATTTGGATTGAATCACAATCTTATAATAATTTTTACTAATCGCGTATGCGTTTTTAAAGTAAAAAATGTTAGTTTAACATATAGTTCATACAGGCCGACAAATCGCAACAGCAAAACAATCTCCAACATGCTAATTGACATCTGAAAACGCATATGCGATTTGAAAGTAATAGTTAACATTTTGAATCACAATGTCACATATAGTGTGCCCATAAAATAGTATACAGTGAAATGTTTTTTGTTGTTATCTCGCATGAAACATTAGGCTATAAATCGCATGACCATAACATCGTATCTAGAAAAAAGTATACGTTATATTGCATATCGTGAATCACAACAGCTTACTCATATATCCCAAGTTAAAAAAAATAAATCTAGCATAGTTAGCCAATGCTGGTTTCAAAATTACACTTGAATAGCAAGATAGAATATTGATACCTAGCAAAGTTTGGAACAAGTTATCAAAATGATATCAGTGATTTATACATTAACAAAAACGCAATAACTATGTTGATAAAATGCTGGTATCTAGCAAAGTCAGAAAGGAGCGTCACAGGTCCTCCTATTATGTCCACATTTGAGACAACGGCCACAACGCAACTGGCTAGTTGTTACTTCTCCCCTTGATGGAATATGTTTCTTCTTTGGGTGTCCAGATCTTCGTTTCATGTTGGGGGGAAGAATCACGGCTTCTGGTGAATCAATACACTCTGAGGCTTCACCAAAATCTGTTAAAGATGGAATGATACAGGAGTAACTTGATCTGTAATTTGCTACCATAAAAAAGGTTCTATCAATGTCATATGATCTTCGTTAATGGATGATATTGCTGCTAATGCGTGTGCACATGGGAAACATTCTTGTTTCCATTCCCCGCAAGTACATTTGAAATCAAGTAAGTTAACCACCATAACAAGGTCTGATAATACATCAAAATAAACTGCGGAAGACTTACGTACTAGCCAAGTTCGACCGCTTTCAACATTCTGCTTAAACTTCATGTCAAACTCCAGGCATAAATCGTGTTCCAGGTTAGACCATCCGAAGAACATCTTGAAATTTGAGTCATAAGCAAGATTCGAATCTTGTCCACCAATTCCACAATAGGTAGACCACATAGCTTTTTGATCTGCACATTAAACGATTCTACAGTAGTTGAAGCCATAGCCCCATATCGTTTCCCTTTAACGAAAGACTGAGCATACTTATCAGGGGGTAAATTTTCAAGAATTTTTTTAATTTGATTACCGTCTTGACTTATAAAATATGAAAGTCTCTCTTCAAAAAGGTCGACCGTGGGAGCATAAGCACAACGGTTAAACATCAATAGCATCGAACTCTTATGCTCTCGGTTAGTGCCTTTAAGAGCAGACCTTAAATTTTGAATGATGTGATAAATACAGTAAGCATGAAAGCTGTTGGGATAAATAACAGAAACCCCATTAATAATACCAGGATGTCGGTCCGAGATAAATGTTATTTATCGGTCCAACAAATGAGGTTTTAAACTATCCAAAACCATATCCAGTTGTCAGAATATTCAGTACCAACGATAGCAAAAGCGACGGGAAATAGGCATGCATCGTATGAGTAGTTAAATTGATTTTTAGTGTCTCAATTTGGATATTACTGAATAGCAAGTGCATACTATTTGGCTCAGTAAATCACATACATTAATCTTAAATTGAGCATAATATAAATAATGAATCGCAGTATGGTATAATTATAAAAATGTTCCTGTCTAGCATGCAGAGTATAACATATCTAGCATTGTCCTTATTCAAATTGCAAAGTCGTAGACCCTATCTAGCAACTTCTTCATATCTAGAAATTTCAATATATCCTAAATCGCAATTGCGAACCAGGCTACAACTAGAAACTATCTAGCGATATCAGTAATTTAACTTGTTCAAATCTACCAAAACATGTATTTACATTCAAATCGCAAAGTCGTAGACCCTATCTATCAACTTCTTCATATCTAGCAATTTCAATATATCCTAAATCACAATTGCGAACCAGGCCTACAACTAGAAACTATCTAGCAATATCAGTAAGTTAACTTGTTCAAATGTAGCAAAACATGTATTTACATTCAAATCGCAAAGTCGTAGACCCTATCTAGCAACTTCTTCATATCTAGCAATTTCAATATATCCTAAATCGCAATTGCGAACCCGGCCTACAAATAGAAACTATCTAACAATATCAGTAATTTAACTTGTTCAAATCTAGCAAAACATGTATTTACATTCAAATCGCAAAGTCGTAGACCCTATCTAGCAACTTCTTCATATCTAGCAATTTCAGTATATCGTAAATCGCAATTGCGAACCATGCCTACAACTAAAAACTATCTAGCAATATCAGTAAGTTAACTTGTTCAAATCTAGCAAAACATGTATTTACATTCAAATCGCAAAGTCGTAGACCCTATCTAGCAACTTCTTCATATCTAGCAATTTCAATATATCATAAATCGCAATTGCGAACGAGGCCTACAACTAGAAAGTATCTAGCGATATCAGTAATTTAACTTGTTCAAATCTAGCAAAACATGTATTTACATTCAAATCGCAAAGTCGTAGACCATATCTAGCAACTTCTTCATATCTAGCAATTTCAATATATCCTAAATCTCAATTGCGAACCAGGCCTACAACTAGAAACTATCTAGCAATATCAGTAATTTAACTTGTTCAAATCTAGCAAAACATGTATTTACATTCAAATCGCAAAGTCGTAAACCTTATCTAGCAACTTCTTCATATCTAGCAATTTCAATATATCCTAAATCGCAAGTTGGATATTACTGAATAACAAGTGCATACTATTGGGCTCAGTAAATCACATACATTAATCTTAAATTGAGAATAATATAAATAATGAATCGCAGCATAGTATAATTATAAAAATGTTCATGTCTAGCATGTAGAGTATAACATATCTAGCATTGTCCTTATTAAAACGCAAATACATGCAGTAATGAATCACAACATAATCACATTATGGAAACTCATGTTGTCTAGCATGCAGAGTATGGTGAATATCTAGCATTGTCCATCTTTAAACGCAAATAACATAAGTAATGAATCGTATCCTAGTCCGATCAATGAGACTGTTCATATCAGTACAATACATTGGTGATATTACTAAATCGTATCTTCAACAGATACCAATCGCATCCTCGACAAACAAAAAATGGTTCATGTTCCTGCAACTAACAAAGCTATAATTCGACCATCATAGAGCCAATGAAACCAACAATTTCATAAAAAGAACTCAAGTATAGCATCGCTTTAACCCTAATTAAAACTAATAAACCGATTTCAATTCAAGAAAAAAACAAAGAACGAAGATACAGAGTCGTTGCCATAAAACTGTAACTAAGCTTCAATATCAGGTTGAAATCTGTCTCTCAACAATAAATACAGGTGAAAGTAGATCGTGGTAGTTAAAATTCCAGTCGAGATTGGTGAAGTTAAATGGCACGTACCGATTAATCCTGATAAAAGCTATCTCCGGTGATCTGAAACGATTTAAATCTTGTATCGATGGAGATCGGAAAACAAAAATTCACAGGAACGATGGCTTGAAATTTTTTTAGCTAGAGATTTGAGGTTTTATTTCTAAAACAGATCTTGAGCATGGGAGATACGGCGGTTTCTAATTCAAAATTTGAAAAATTTATTTGGGAAACCCTTGTATAGTAGGTGGAGGGTAAATAGGGTATTAAAAATTAATTTAGTATTGAATATGACTTATTTTAATGAGATGGGTATTAAGTGAGCATAAGTCCAATTTTAGATACTAAATGATAATATGTTTGGTGAATAGGTATTTACCCTCTCATTTCCCTTCTATTAATTTTAAAGCTAAAATAAATAACACAAACTATAACTTATTTTCATATATCACTAATCAATTTCTTAAATTTTATTTTTAAATAAACGAACATATAAATTTAAATTTTAGAGTACTGTAAGTCCAATTACTGTACAATAGAAACGGCAGTTTGTTCTAAAATAAAATTTAGAACAAAATATTTAGTTCCAAAGACGACAACCATCATCTGAATCCGAATCTGAAATCCAAAATCATTATCCGAATCAGAATCCGACTTTTTTAAAAATTTATATCCGAATTTGAAATGACGGATATTATCCGGATACGAATGATATCCGAGTCCGAATATCTAAATTTTATGGTAGTTTTTTTTAAAGATAGTTTTATCCCAAAACCTGAATCCGAATATCTAGTTTTATCCCAAAATCTGAATCCGGTTACCTAAGTAACATTTAATTTTAATTTAATAAAGATAGTTTTTTTAAAAAAATAAAAATCGGATATCGAATATTTTGAATACGAATATGTCTATATATGTATCTCGTATTTTTGGATAGAATATTATTCGTTTTCTTTTGAATATGGATATTATTCGTTTTTTCGAATTCCATATCGAATATTTTAGTCAGATATCAGAATTTTTAGATTTTTTTGACAGCCCTACCATAAAGACTCAGAATCTCAAACCAAGCATCTGCTTTGTTGATGGCGAAAATAAATATTTCTTGTTAGAATTAGTGAATCCCAAGAAGGATTAGGTCTTCATCGAAAATCAACTAACGAAAGTTCTTCAGGTAAGCTTTGATTCCAATAGCAAAATACTCATATTTCTTTGATTTCCTTTACGTTTCCTTGGTATTTAGCAGCTCAGATTGGTATCTATGTATTGTGATTCGATTAGACTTTAACTTTAGCTACTTCTAAGTTTGTCATGCAAAATTTGTAGTAGATTATGGGAAGAAAAAAGTCAGGTTGAACCTCCTTGAGCTTGATTAGATTTCTGATGAACATTTTAATTTTATCACTTTAGTATAAGAACAAGATAATATAAAAACTAAAGTAGAAGAAGCTTTAAAAAGATTGAATGCGAGCTTGACTAGAATATGTTAATATTTAGCTAAATCTATAAATCCTTCACTTTATGGTAGTAAGTTCTCATGCTTTCTAGAAAAGTAACGGCTCTTAAAAGAGCAAGCACTTGACTTTGGTTATAATCGAATTTTTATTTAGACTTTAGGCTTCATTTAGTCAGCCAATTTGTAGCCTGGTTTTGCTCCATGTATATATGAGATATCTTTATGCTACGATAGATACGAGACATGTGCTATCATTTTTGTTAACAATCTTGAATCAGTCTTAATATCAAGTAATTTTTTTTGCATATAATGAGACCATCAAGTAAAGCCCTATATTTAACAATAAGATATGTTTGTTTCTCATAGATTCGACCAAAACCGTTATGTTATCTCCTCTGACATCTCTTATAAGGCCACCACCACTAGATTCTCCTCTAAGGTTACAAGATCCATTTGTCTTTAATTTGAATCTCTTACATATAACAATTTATTGAACTTTAGATTCCATGATTATTATTTTTAATAATATCTCAATAGGTTAAAAAATTGTATTTAGTTAATAAATCTGGAATTTTGTTTTTTATATTAGGATCATGTAGATATTTAATTGTATGTATGGTTGTTTTTATTTTTAACAATTTTAATCATTTATATTTTGAAATATTAAGTTGAATTTTTTTTATATAATCACATGATAATGTGTATTTTATGTTTTGTGATTAATAGATTTGTTTGTAATTGCATGTATAGTTATGAAAGTTAAGCTCGTTTTAATGACAAAAACAATGTGTACGTGATTGCATACCTAGTTACAAAATTTAGGTTTGTTTTAGTTGTAAAAACATGTTACTTATGATTGCAAGTCTATTTGTTATACATTTTCGAAACCTAGATTTTTTATGTTGGTAGAAACAATATTTATCAAAATTAGTTTATATTTGTGAAAATAATTTATTTATGAAGTTATGTCTAGTTATGAAACTGAGCTGATTTAGTTACAAAACATATTGTTTGTGATATTTGGCCTAGTTGCGAAAAAACAAGCTTGTTTAGTTGCGAGAAACAATTCAAATTGAGATTTTATTTTCTTGATTTATGTTTTCTATAGGTGTGTAATGTCTTCAAATGTGTTTGATGTGTTTGTTATTTTTAAATATAATGATCAAGTTGCACTTTACCCACTTAACACCTTTGAAAATATTAGAAGTAAGATGGATTTCACATTAAGGATGTGAGATACGTTGGGTTAGGGGATGTTTTAGATTTAGCTTTTTCTTGTAGTGATTTTAAAAACTATTTTTATGTAATGACGATGACTTTACATCTATAGTAGCATTGGATGATTATATAAAAACTTGAACTATTTATATTTATATTATTGATATTATTGTATATTGAGTATTAGTTAGAGATAATCCGTGTATAAGGATTTATTATAAGTATTGGTGTTATTGATTACATAATTTAATATAGAGATTATATTAGATTAGGCCTTTATTATAATTATTGATTAAAGTGGTTTAATATAGAGCACTTGAAATCTTAGGGTTGTATCTGAACCATTGGATCTAAAGTGAAGCTAGGTCTTTGTATGAAAAGTCTATAAATAAAATCGGCATGATCTGTTTTCAGTGTGAACGGAAAGGCTGAATACAGAGTGTTGATTCAATTGTAGATCTGTTTCATTCTTTAAATACAAAGAGCACATGATGGTCTTTTAAATACCGAAGTGAAATGAGAGATAAATACTAACAATATGTAAGAACACAGGCTGGTTTCACATCTAACAGTATAAAATTTAAACATGTTTCGAATTTTATGGTTTCGCATCTATCATAGTGGGCCGGTTTTGTATCTAGTATTTATCATAGTGGGTTTGAATTTCCATCTAGCAGTACAAAAATTAAACAGGTTTCGCATCTAGCAAAACAAAAAAGGTTTCGCATCTTCTTCGCTTACATAATAAATTTTAAAAAATTAAAAGTCTATATCTTTTAAACCGTGACTCGAAAAAAAAATACCATTGGTTTTATTTATTTTTAAGATAAACAAAACTAGTACCACTCATGATATGTTTTGAATTTAAAATAAATTATTTTATACATGTTTCTCATCTAACGGTATTTATGGTATTATTGTGTCTTAAATGGTAAATATTTGAATAAAATGGGTATTACTCAGAAATACATGAAAATAAAGGTCTTAAGTGGATAATAGTATTACTTTTGGATCTTAATATAGTACTTAACCATTTTAAAAATGCATATATCATCACTTTTATCATATTTTTTCGCTCTTTAAAATGTATTATATATATATCATGTCATGGTTTTCAAGATAAATCAAGCGAGTTTTAGTTTTAAAACATCAGAATTATTAAATTCAAAAAATATTAAACTAAAATAAATAAATATAAACTATTTCGCAATTAAACCCACCCGTTAAGAAGTCAATTTTTTTTAATTAAACTTTAAAAATGAATTAGTTGAAAATTTCAAACAAGTTGGTTGAATACTTAAACAAAAAATTATTGAATTTGTTTAAAATTTTTAACTAGATTACACTATGATCATTTTAAAACTTGAAAATATAAAAGTATAGAATTTTAAGAATTTGTTTTAGGAACCTCTCATATTGATAATTAGTTGATAACTCTCAAATGTTCAAATAGACGTTATTATAAACAATTGAGAACTTGAAAGTTTATCATTTGGAAACTTCGTTAATTTTCACTTGCGCACGATGATATTCGGTTGAGAGTCCAAATTTTTAGTTAGTTAACACGGTGACAAATTAAAAAACAAAAAACACTATTAACTGAATAGTTTCTTAAATAATTCAATATATACCTAACTATAGTTCATTTATAAATTTTTTTGGAGATATAATTTTGTTTAGTTTATAAACCAAAAGACTATTTTCAATCAATTATAATAAAATTTATTAAAATAAAAAAATTACATAATTTATGTACATGATATTTTATCCCCAAATAATTTTAAGGGTAAATGTTCTTGGGTGGAAATATTATGATATTTTTTATACCTTCTTTTTTTCTATACGAGCACATTTTGTAAATATAACTACAATAATATACACTTTATTGGTTTAACAGTCCTTTTGAGTTAAGAGATTAAGATTTAATACTACTAACTTGCAAAAAAAAAAGTTCAAAAAAAGAAGAGAAAATCATAGTTAAGAAATAAGCTATTTAATCTGTTTGTATGGTACAACTTGAAAACTATTTATTAGTAGATGACAACCAAAATTATATTTTTAATAAATTTATTAAAAATAAAATAAAATAAAATGTGGTTGTGGCTTTTTGTTATATAGTGGTTCAACCAAAATTTAGTGATTGAAAAGTTGAATTACGGTCTGAGGTCCAAAAGAAAGTGAAGATATTGGGTAATTAAATATAATCAGTTGATTAAGAACTGAGAAAGTGGATTCACCGAATATATGTTCAATTTTTTTTTATTAATGACGCTTGAACATTTTTTATAAAGTTACAATGTTAATTGAATTTTTTATATCTTAAGTTATTTTATACATGAAGTAATTATAGATACAACCACTAGTAAGATTATGACAAATAATTGGGTCGAATTTGTAGAAATTTTACCGTTATCAGTAGTTCACTTAGACTTTGCAAGTGAAGGTGTGCTAAATTATAGTAATGTTCATGGATCCAGCTACCAAAACTGTTAAGCATTCTAGCGAGCTAAACTTTTCAAAATACAAACAAACCGTAGTGGCAATATATTTTTAGAGCTATACCATTATGTTTTCTATTTAGTCAAGTTTGCTAGTGTTTCCAGGTGCTTTACATATCTATAAATGTCTAATGTTGACAGGTGCTTAGCATAACCAAATTTATTTGGTGCTGCCATGTGTTATGTCAAGGTAAACATTCTTAGTATTGTCGCGTTGCAATGGAGAACCTGATGCATAGACCAACCATACATCTGATAGCAACCATGCCTTGTAAAGACTTTAAATTTTGGTATACTCAAACTTGCCTTGTTAAAACCCTTGTCGGTCAAAATTTTCATTAAATAAAATTACTCGATGTTGTTAATGGAAAAAAGTAGCATATTGGGAAATATTTTTCTTTGGATTTTGTTTCATATTAGTTTTTGAAAAAAATCAATTTTTTTTATGAAGTGGTTCCAAAACACTATTGTATATATGCTTTGAAGTACAAGTAAGTTAAGTGAAACCTAAAAATACTGAAAATAAATATATAAGTGGAAAATCAAAATTGGATATTGAGTCAGTCCCTTGTGTAGCCAACTTAATTGTGGCTGCTGTTACATTACGTCGGGATCAACTCATAAGACAAAATAATTAAATCTAAGGCATTAGAAGAATACATGCAAATCTGAATATGCACGGGATAACACATGATTATCTTATAAGTGTGATGATAACGGATGAAGTACACAAAACTAACATTAAAACTTTGACGTTTATGATTGTTAGCTATAGTGTATCCATTGTTAGATATCATGTACTTTGATGGATGAGATGACAATTATCTGTCCAAAAAACCCATAAAATTTACATATTGTCTTTTTTCCAAAATTTGTATGATCTTTGCATTACTCTATGCATTTAAAACCATGCTTCAAATATTTTATCCCTATCAATTTTCAAAAGCCTTTATTTGTTCTTTTCTTTCTCTACAAAAATGGCTTGAAGCATTGTATTTATGGCCCACAACCTGATAACAAGATTCTCACTATCAAAATTATTAGGGATCATCTCTGTTTAGAGAGCCCTCTTTTAGTGCCTTATGATATGTAGCAAACAAAATATTAAAACTGATGTCGAGCACATGATAGCATGTACTGTGCAGGCCTATCATCTGACTATTGCTCATACAAGGAACTTGAGTTGACTATTTGAATCGATTAAGTCTCATGCACATCTTACTGTAAATAGAAGTTTGAGATATAATGATAACCAGTATGACCCATCTCACTGAAAATAGAAGTTTCGCCAAAGGTTTGGTTGATCTAGTCAAAAGTAGTAAGATAAGACTCGATAGAAAAAATTTAAAATTCTATAGTCGAACTATGTAAAAGTAAGAATGCAAGTAAGCCAAGGTTTGGCTAGTCCAAATTGTGACATGTATGGCAATATTTATAAGATTTTTTTTTGTTTAAGACGACTAGATGTGGTATATGAAATTCTTCAGATGTTATTAAAATTGTACAACAAATAAATTGGTTGCTTAATCTAAAATTCAACTTGTAGCTCTAATATCTAGGTAAGAAGTCTAATTATCCTTTCGAATCCTAAGTGGATCATGCACGGTTTGGTCAAACCTTGTCATACAAAATAGTACAAATTTTGTTCGAGTTGTTTTATTTATTTTTACACGTGTGTACATAGCAGCAAGTAATAATGACCATATAATGGCCCATGGGAAAATCCTAATTAAGTGATCAAGTCCAGAGGTAGATGTTCGATGTAGGAGCACATGAGCTTAAAAAATATTTAGAAGAAATAGTCCATATGTATAAGTTAATGGTAAAATAATATTTTAATTAAAATACGTACCTCATTATATTCTTATCATGCTACTAAAATAAGAAAAAGTAAATCTAATTATAAAGAGTCAAACAACAACAAATGAATTAAATGTTTAGACAAATAACTTTAGGTGTTTCATATTCAGATGAAATAACACTTAACCTTTTCATCAAACAAGTAGATCGTTCATAGTCAAGTCTAAAGTTGTCGAGGGCCCGATTATCGGTGTATAGGAACACTCATTGAAGAACATGATCATCAATTTAAAAATCATGGAAGTGGACCTTCAAATGGTACTTATTATGTATGAGCATCTACTAAAGTTTCTTGCAAAGGTGAAAATTTATTTATTTCTCTTAAATGAGGTACAACCTGATCTGATGACACCTTTAGTTGTGATTGAATTTTCTTCATATTTTACGATATGAAAATATTGCATGACCGCTTTGGTATGCATCACGTCTTTCATCCCATAAAAAAAGTTGAACGAAGGTTTTTTAAACACTTCAACCTGTCTATATTCATAGAGTTAGTAAAGGATGAGAAATATTTTTCTTATTTCTCTAGTCTGGCATAACATAGTGATGACAACTCTGAACTATAATCTAGTCTATGTTGTAATCGTTTGCAAAAACCCCGTAGTTGCATCAAATCTCAATTTTGAGAAAATCAATAACTTCTTTTACTTGAATTTGAGAAATTATTTTGACCTCCATCACTTTGAAGAGATATTATATCCACGAGAAGTTGATGCCGACCACGGGAGGTCGAAAGGAATAACTTCTTAAATGAACTGTAGAAGGACGACATGAAGATTAATGTTGTTACAAAATTTTTGCCATGTGTTAAATATTTTACCAAATGTCTAACATCTGCCTAGACATTGGGCTAAAAATACCCAGCAATGAGGACCTTTCGATGCAATGTTTAATAGTCATAGTATACATCTTCGTCTCGATCATAAAGTTCGGGTAACATGAACACAGATTTGTGAGGACCAAGCCATTAGAGAAGAGGATGATTGAGACCTTACTTATAAAACGTGTTAGTCAACCAGAAATACCGAGGCCATAAAACTTTAACACTAACTTTTGTTTCACCTCCTATAAACCCCAAATCGAAAAAGTATGCTCAGATCAGCTCGTACCAGTCATATATAACGGCAGTGGCGGATCCACGAATCAAAGTAAAGGGGGGGCTAAACAAAAATTTATAAACTTCACTTTACACGATTCTTTCGTCGTAAAATGCTTTCATTATCAATTTTAAATTATCATTTAAAAAAATGTTTGTCATTGTATACAACTACCTTAAGTTATTTTAAATATATCTTAATATATTATTTATTACAAAGAAAAATTCAATTTTGGGAGAGAAATATTAAACCAAATAAAATTGAAATAAATTATTGAAAAAAAATGAATAACAAAAAAGAATACTTACAGAATCAACCGAGTTTTATATATGTTTGTAATCTCGAAGAGATTGAGATGTAGATGCGGACTACATCTTTCAATTTATAAATATCTTAATTTAAAATTTGCGTTAAAAAGGACTATTATCTAATATTTAATTTTAAATTTTCCTTAAAAATAGTCATTATCGAGATTTTAATTTAGAATTTTCTTTAAATAAAACCGTTATTTCATATTTTTGAATTAAAATTTTCATAAAAAGAATCGTTATTTTAGATTTTTATATTAAAATTTCCCTTTAAAATACCTAATATTCCATAATAAACTATATAAATTAATCCTGATTTTATGGTAAGTGGGGGCCAACGCCCCTCCAAACCTCTATGTACGTCCGCTATAAATCGTTGTTACATCTATATTGTATAATATTTTTGAACCACTGTTCATAAACCATAATCGATACTATCAATTACCTTTTTCTTTGTTTATTTCTTTATTTAACGAGAATGTTCAAATATAATATTATGGAATAAAAGTTTATAGCAATGGTATATATATAAGTTTTTACACCACGATCCAACAAACATGTTTAATAACCAATTAAAATCATTAAAAAACTTAATTCATTAAACCGTACAAATATATATATATATATATATATATATATATATAAAAGAACGAAATCAACTATAATTATTTCATATTAAAAGAAAAAAAAGTAGATTTTAATTTTGGTCTCCGGTAACCATCATCGATTCGGACACCCTAAAATGGTAAAAAGAAAGTTATATATTCCCACTGAAAATTGAAGCATACTAATCCAAATCGAATTTTGCAATACATGACGACTCGCAATAACTAATTTAATACAAAATAAAGTAGGTTGAAATCGAAACCAATTCGTACACCCTTTGTATGGAGATTTGATAATAATTCAACGGAATTGGACCACGGCACGCATGATGAAAAGGAGCGTGATCGTGAAAGTATGATAATAATCTAGCCTTAATTAAGATTTCTAGAAAGTTGGTGGAATTTCCACCCAAAATGGTATCATAGACCCTATTTTTCAATGTCACAACTTGACAAGGCTGCTTAAGTGTTCCAATATTTTATCTCATTATCTTTTCCAAATCACTCAAAAATCCTACCTTATCGCTCAAATTATCTACTTTTAAAAAACATTTGAAAATTATAAACTTACTATTTAGTCAAATCTAAATCTCTTAGTCTTCTTTACATTAAAACAAATTAGAATATTTTTTTATTCAAACAATGTTTAATATGATTTTTGATATTATCAATTTTCGATAAAATTATTCCTTACCAATCTAATTTCGATAAAATTAATCGACCATCAATTTTAGATAAAGTTAGTTTATTTAGAATAAAAAAATTAATTTTATCAAAATAATAATAATGTCTAATAGAAGACGATTTTTATTAAAAAAAAATTATTGGTATAAAAAATAGTAATAAAAAGATTTTGGTTAAATTTGGTCCCAAAAAAGATAACCACCTCGGAGTGGACCTTCTCATCTGGTAGTAAAAGTTCTTTCAAGATGAATCTAAACTGTCTGACTGGTAAAAATGTTTCATGTTTTTTTTTGAATCCGCAGCCGCTACACAAAGTACCGTGAGTGCGCACAGAGTAAACCCTCAGTATGACGCGATAGCCTGCAAACCAACGCCAGAAGGTAAACCACACAAGGATGACAGACTCAGCCGAGAAAAACATATGTAGAGGGACTCGAACTCATTACCTTTAGTCACGAACATACTTTACTTAACCAACTCAGGTACTCCTTTGGGAAAAAAAAAGCCTCCTAAAATGATAGCCGAGTTGATAAATAGGCATGTTTGTGACCAAAACTAATGAGTTCGAATCACTCTATAGATACTTTTTTTTTTTTTTTGAATCTATCATCTTGTGTGGTTTACCTTCTGGCGTTGGTTTACAGATTATTTACCCTCTGCGTATTCGTCGAGTAAAGATTATGAAAAAAAATCCGAACGATAAAAAAAATTTCACGCAACGAATGAGAAAATCACACTAGTCAAATTAAAAAATCCGTCCCGCCTGATGAGAAAAAAAAACTAAAACAAAATACTAAAAAATAAAAAATAGTTCATTTGTAGAACTGGGTATAGTTTTTTTTACCAAATTTAGACCAATAGTTTTTGTACCAAATTTAAACAAAGCCTAATAGAATCGTGCATTAACTATTTCTAAAAAGTGGATTGTCAATTGACAATCTGCTCTTCAAAACCTATGATTACATAGGGATGAACTACAAGAATTTAAAATGTTAAAAGTAATTTGAAAGTGTCATATTCATTGAGCTCGAAATGCCACTTTTTTACTTTCAATCCAAAGACAAATTCTTGTATCTATATGCGAATAATAATAGTACATTAAATGGAATATAAATATAGAGAGAGAGGCGGCTTTCGAAAGAGAGATATATACATACATATACATAAATGCATGTACTATATAATATATAATATTAAACACAACTCGATCTATATATAAATAGAGAACTCCTACAAAAATTTATCAAATCACACTCCAAAACCAACACAAAAAGGTCAATATGGTCACTTATGCTTCTTCAATGTTGTTTCTTCTTGTAGCAATCTTGCCAATCTTTCTTCATACAACAAGTACATCAATCCATCCATCTCTCTCAATATATGTTATCTTCTTTGTTTTTATATGTTTGTTATCATCGACATAGTCATTTTGTAATGTTTATTGAACAACTCTTATGTTATAGATGCGCAGACCGGTGTATGTTATGGAATGATGGGCAACAACTTACCGCCAGCAAATGAAGTCATCGCCCTTTACAAAGCAAACAACATCAGGCGCTTGAGACTCTACGATCCAAACCAAGCAGCTTTGAATGCGTTACGCGATTCCGGCATTGAGGTTATACTCGGTGTGCCGAATTCAGACCTACAACATCTAAACAACCCTAGTGACGCTGACTGGTGGGTTGATAACAACGTTTTGAAGTATTACCCAAGTGTTCGGATAAAATATATTGCTGTCGGAAACGAAGTTAGCCCGATAGGTTATACCAAGAATTTTGCTCCTTTTGTTCTTCCGGCTATCCAAAATATTTATCAGAAGCTTCGAAGGCATAATCTCCATGACCAGATCAAGGTACTATTATGCATATATTATGGCTAAGGGGTTGCTTATAGGGGTGTTTATCGGTCCGGGTTTCGTCGAAACCGGATCGGACAGCTAAGCTAATCGGTTTGAACCGGACCGCTAAGCTTTCGGTTTTATATTTTAAAACCGAAACCGGATCGGACAGCTAAGCTAATCGGTTCGGACCGGACTGCTAAACTTTCGGTTTTATATTTTAAAATCGGACCGGACCGCTAAATTTTTGGTTCGTTCCGGTTCGGTCCAGTCCTGTTTCGATCCTTTTCGGTTCGGTCCGGTTTTAATTCGGTCGGTCATTGGTCCGATCCATTTAAAAAAAAAAAATTAAATTAAAATCTAATTTTTAACTTTTTTTTAATAAATAAATAATATAAAAATCGAAATTTAAAATTATTTTTCACTTTTATATTAAAAATGGGTAATTAACCATTAATTTTAAAAATATAACGTATGAAAAGTTATTAGTAATAATAATAGATTAATCGGGTCTAACTTATTTATTGGTCCGATTTTTTGTCGGTTCTATTAGATTATCAATTTTATCGGTTCAATTCCGTATCGGTTTTATCGGTTCGATTTTTAATTGATTCTATCAGTTTATCGGTTTGGTTCCGAACCAATTTTGTTGTTTCGATTCCTTTATCGGTTTGGGTTTTTAAAATGGAACCGTAAACCAGATATTAAAGTTCCGTTCCACTTCGGTTCTCGGTTATCCGAAAAGCCCCAGTTGTTTGTTGTTCATCATTTCTTAGGCTTCTTAGAAAGAAAAAATGTTTAGTTTTACAATTATACTTTATAAACAATAACCCTTTTCATAATTATGTTTCTTAATTATTAAACAATAGGTATCGACAGCCATCGACACGACCTTAATAGGCGTCTCATATCCACCTTCAAAAGGTACATTCCGCGACGACGTTAAACAATACCTGGCACCAATCATCGGTTACATGGCTTACGCGCAAGCTCCATTGCTCGCAAATATCTACACATACTTCAGCTACCTCTACAACCCACGCGACATATCTCTCTCCTACGCAACCCTCAGCTCGAACCAAGTCCTCGTGTGGGACGGTTCACGTGGCTACACGAACTTATTCGATGCGATGCTAGATGGTTTGTTCTCGGCGCTTGAGACAATGGGAGGCGGACCGTCTGTTGGAATTGTCGTGTCAGAAAGTGGGTGGCCATCCGCAGGGGAAAACGGGGCTACTGAAGAGAACGCCCGTGCTTATTACACGAATTTGGTTAGGAATGTTAAAAGGGGCACACCCAAGAAGCCTGGTCAAGCGATCGAGACTTATTTATTTGCCTTATTTGATGAGAACCAGAAGACACCAGAGTATGAGAAACATTTTGGAGTGTTCTATCCTAATAAGCAAGCGAAATATAATTTGAATTTCGGTGCAGAAAGAGGGATGGAGGTTTCTGATGAGCGTAATACGACTGGAGATTATCTTAGAAGCGATATATGAGTTTTGAGAGAAGTGAATTTACGCTATTGTGTTGGTTAAATATTTAAATAAGAGATTGATATCTCACGGTGTTTGTTTGATCATGTTCATGTAACCTTTTGTTTGGTGAAAGGTCATGTATCATTATCATTGAATATTTAATCAAATTCACATCTAGAAACTCCACTCAACTAGTATATTTTTAAGTACTAAACTGAATAGTATAATTTTGGGCTCAGGATTTTAAAGTCATCCATTTGATAATTAAATTTTTAGTTATATATTCAAAAATTTCAATTGGTTTTAAAATTTATCAAATGCGCTCACAGTTCCATATACATTAAACATAGCAAGGGTATATGGTATATAAATAAAAGTTAGTGTTTAATTTAAGTAGACCAAAAGCAAAATTGTATGGAATTTGGATCCAAAACGAACATTATCGTATTAGTACGGAAATTGGGTTGTTCAAATTTATATACAAAATCAGGATATTTGTTCCCGTATTCCCAACAAATTGGTATTAGAGTGTATGGGTGAAATTCTCGAGTGTCGAACATGATAGACTAGCCAGACTAAAGATGAAAGATATGTTGTAAAATTCTATGACTCAGACAATGTGGTCTGATAAGAGTGAGCAAATAGACCCGTTGTATAGTTCTGTAGCGCGCAAGATGGTGAACTCTGACACAACATGATTGCGTGATCGAATGAAAGTTAATTGAAAAGAAGTTATTCATGCTCAAGCTGAAATATTTTTTGTAAAACTCTAAGACTAAGATAGTTTGGTCTCATTAGTGTAAGCATATATAGATCCGTTGTAAATCTTTATGGCCCTCATATTCCCAACGAATTGGTATCAGAGCTCCACATCCAAGTAGAGAACCATGTGGCTCAAGTGTTGAATATGATAGACCAGTCAGACCGAAGGTGAAAGATCTGTTGTAAAACTCTATGACTCAAACAATGTGGTCTAACTAGATTGAGCAGATAGATTTGTCGTAAAGCTTTATAGTTTAGGTGGCGAACTCTGACATAACCTGACAGAATGAGCGGATGAATATCAATTAGAGGAGGTTAACCATGTTCAAGGTGACTAATTTGTTGTAGAACTGTATGACTCATACATTATGGTCTGATTAGAGTAAGAAAATATAGATCGTTGTAAAGCTTTATGGCTAAGCTGGTGAACTTTGGCACAACATTATTAGAGTGAACAATCAAAGTCAATTGAGAGGAGGCAAAGTGGTACTTTGTTCGAGAAGATGATTTGTTAGGTACGACCACATTCCTACATCGGTTAAATATGGAAATGGTCAATGGTATGTATACAAATAAGAACATATCTCAACCAGTATGATGCATTTTGGAAGTAGACAAAAAAACAAATCTGTAAGGTACGACCAATATCCTACATCATTTGGACATGTGAATGAACAACCGGTATGAGACCTTTTGGAAGTGAACGAAAACCAAATCACAAATAATACCATATTAGTGCAGAGATCGGTTCTCACATTTTCAATAAAATTTATAGAGTGGAGATTGGTTCTCATATTCTCAATAAAATTTATAACTGGTTTGTTTTCAAAAGAATTAACTAAATAAATCGAGAATTTAAAAGTTATTGATTAACTCAAAAATAAAATTAGGAATTTAAAATTTTGCAACTCAAATAATAATTAAAATTTTAAAAGTTCAGTTGAAAACTTAATATTTATAAATCAAAATTAACTTTTATTTCAGTCTACCAAATGATTTTAACAAACCCAAAATTAGGTTATAAGAAATATAGAGAAGTCTAATAGACTTAAACTAAAAATAAGGTGGCATTCTAGCCCACGAAAGCAAATTGATCGAAATTGGAGATCCCAATCTAAAGAAGGTGACTATAGAACATTAAGCAAGAGCCAGATGAGGCTAACATGGATTGAAATTAACAATCTAGGGCAAGATCAGAGAGGATGCACATCTTGAAGCAAACATATAGATTGAAGAACTTTGAGTAACCCGAAGAACAATACTTGAGGCTTTCAATGAGAGAAGCATTACTGGAAGAATCCGAAAAGTTGAGACGAATGGGTCTATCAGAGGGAGAGGGGGAAAACTAGCTGCACAGAAACTATGCAATAAATATAAACCATGAAGAACAGAGGAGAGAAATGACCAGATGCTAAGATGAAAAAGCTTGAAAATTTCGGAAAACATTGAAGTCAGAAGAAGACTTCTGCTTAAAAAAGGTTAGTAAATTAATTTTGATTTAAATCTCCAAATGCTTTACCGATTCAAAAAGGTATCTGATTGAGGTTAGCTCTAAACTATCAACCATTACAATATCTTTGAAATGACTAGGAAATTTTTTAGGATTGATATCAATTTTTTGTTTATATTTTAGCATCCATTTCGCTAGCCAGTCAACAGCTCTATTATGCTCTCTGTAGGTATGAGTAATGGTTGAAGTAGAGCTAATTAAGTTTATGCAACATTCGATTAGTTCAGATAGAAACCAAGGACATTTAGAGCTTAAAAGCACGATATATAAGATTTTTGAGTCAGTCTCAATATCAATAACATGAATATTCATTTTAAAGCAAATAATGAGGTTATCTAATAGAGCTTCATACTCAGCAGAGATATGAGTCAGTTTCCCATAGGTTTCACCAATATCAGCAATAATATCACCTTTGTTGTTTCTTATGATAGCTTCAACTGTAGAGTCTCCATTATGAAGACAACTAGCATATGCGTTAAGCTTATGTTTATTACCCAAAGGAGGAGTCCAGTAGGTACCAATGAGGGATCTAGGAGATTTTATGTGGTTAAAACAACTTAGATCTAAAGCAATATCAATAATTTTGGTCCAGTTTATTCTTTTAAGTAGACCAAACTAGTCTAAACTTATAAGAATTTTATTGACTTGGTTAATAATAAATCTGGCAATAGTTTTGTCTTTATTGAATTAGGATAAATTTCTAGCTTTCCAGATACTCTATGTAATAATAAGAGGGAGAATAGTACGAAGATGGATATCTATATGAGAAGAGTTAAACTAGTTGTTGATCATGTGGTTGATGGTCATGTGTTGACTAATTCTAATATTAAATAAGCAGCCAAAATGTCTCAAAACCTGCCAAGTTGTGTCACAGTGAATGAAAATATAAGTTAAAGTTTCTAGATTCTTACAGTGCTGGAATTTAGATGCTAAGTAGATATGTCTATGATGCATGAAATTATCAGTAGGAATCCAATTGTGCAGGAGTCTCCAAAAAAGACAAGAGCATTTTTTGGGATGATATTATTCCAGAGTCTTTTGTAAATGATGGTTTTTTTCCTTTAGTTCTGAATTTGTCCCAAGTTTCCTTAGTATTAAAGAAGCCATCGGTTGATAGGGTCCAACGAGGCTTATCATCAATTTTTTTTAGAGTAAACCTTTGAATCATGTCAATGTCATTAGGAAAGGCCATATCCTGAATCTTACTGATCTTCAAAGATCCATTTGAATATCCTTGACCATGTCTCTATTATACCAGAAGTTAAACATATTCAAATTGAGAGATATGAAGGGCTTGGTGTTACACCATCTCTCCAATCAAAATTCCACATTGCCTTTCTCAAGCTTCCAAAAAATAAAGTTCTCAACAATGTGTCTCAACACATTAGTCTTTTTCAAGTGTATGATCTATTATGAGTATATTCTATTTCATTGTGTGCTTGTTTCTACTATATTTGTTGTGTATATAGGTGGCCCAGAGAGAGTTATTTTATCTAAATCTATGCCAAATCTTGAAAGAGAAGGAAAGTTGCATATCATCAAGCTTTCTTAAATTTAAACCACCTTCTTCATAGGGTAAACAGACTTTGTTCCAAGCAGACCAATGGATAGCTTTATGATATTCTGTGGAGTCACATAGGTAGTTACTATATATACTTTCAATCATGTTCATTACAGATTTAGGAAGATGGAGACTTTACATGTAGTAATAAAGGGTGACATTAAGAACAGATTGGATTAAAGTCAGCCTTGTACCATAAGATAATATAAGCTTCTCCCAATCATATGTTTTCTGTCTCACATTAGTATTGAGATCTTTAAATTGGTTAACTTTAATTCTGATGTTGATGTTGATATCAAGGTAGTTTAATGGTAGATTTTTCTTATTGAAACCAGTGTTGATCTTAAGAAAGTTTATTCTAGCAGGAGATATTCTTTTTTAGGGAATACAATTAGACTTGTCATTGTTGATAGTCTGACCAGATGCATTTTGATATTGTTTCAGGATGGTGTTGAGGCTTCTGAGGCTAGGATTCGAACCATTGGTGAATATAACAATATCATCAGCAAAAGGTAAGCATGATATTTAGGTAGGACCATTATTCTTGAATTTAACATTATTGTCTTGGGTGTAGAGAAGGTTTAAGCTTTTGATTAGGCCCTCTTTAGATAGGATAAAGAGACTAATGGATAAGGTATCCCCTTGTATTAGACCATTATAGGAGTTAAAATATCATTTAGGCTCTCCATTGATTATGACAGAGAATGTAGAATTGCTGGTAAGTCTTCTGATGGTGTTAATAACTCTTGACTGAAACCAAAAACATTGGGAACTTGGTAAAAAGTAAGAGAGAAAAAACTTATCAAAACCTTTGGTCATGTCAAGCTTTAGGATAATGTTCCACCTCAGTTTTTCTTATTAAGGCCGTGAACCATTTCTTGCATTAGAAGGATGTTGTCTTGGATCTGTATGTTTTTAATGAAACCAAATTTCTCTTTAGAAATGATCTTAGGTAGAAGATTATAGATCATGTAATTTACGATTCTAGAAATGATTATATTAAAGACCATACACAAGCTTATAGGTCTGAAGTTACTCCAGCTAATATGGTTTTCTTTCTTAGGGATGAGGTTGATAACAGTAGCAAATATACATTTGGGAGAAAATTCACAAGAAAAGAAAGCTCTAACAACATTACATAAGTCCTTAGCCAAAATAGACCAACGGTTTTGATTTTTTTTTTTTTGCATTAAATCCATCCACACCAGCCATACTAGATGAGTTAATTAAATTGACAGCGTAAAAATTCTCATTATCAGAGAGGATAAGAGTAAGTGAAGTGTTTTACTCAGAAGTAATAAGGTTTGGGATTATATTTTGCAGGTTGGAAATCATCAAGGAGTTTCCGTTATCAGAAAGTAGAGCTTTAAAGTGATCAACAACAGAGTAACTCGAGAAATTAGAGTTATTAATCCATGTATTATTTATTTAATTCTTGTGGATGATATTTTTTTACTTTTTGCTTGATAAAGTTCAGAAATCCTGATGAGTTATGATCCCCATTGAGAAATCAGTTTGTATTAGCTTTCTGCTGCCAGTAGCATCTTCCTTGGCCAAGAGCTGTATATGATAAACTTAAGCTTTGGATAAATTATGTTTATCTTCAGCCTTCTTAATGTCTATATAAACTTTTTCAAAATAAAAAACTTCATCCTCAGATTGAGTTAGATCATAAAATATATTACCAAATGCGTTTTTATTCCAGTCTTAAGATATAATTTAATTTGTTTAAGTTTGATCCAAAATGATACAAATGGGGTCCTTCCATAGGCTCATTCCAACTTCTTTCAATAGTTTGTATATAGATAGGATGAAGAACTCACATATTTATAAATTTAAAAGGAGGTTTAAAATCAGATAGATTATTAGAAAGAGAGATAAGAAGAGGGGAATGATATGAGCCAGTTCCAGCAAGATGTTTGATCGTAGTTGATTCAAAAGTGTTTGACCATTTATTATTGTTAAAAAACAATCAAGTCTCTTCCATGTGTGTGTATTTTTCCAGGTGTATGTAGATCCAGTGTAGTTAGCATCCATTAGATTGCAATCAAATAGCATGTCATTGAATTGGTCCATACTTCAAGTGCAAAGCGTTCTGCTAGAAATTTGGTCAGTTGGGGTTGAAATGATGTTGAAATCACCCATTACCATCCAAGATTGAGAGCTATCCTTCACCTTTATAATATTTTCCCATAAATCAGTCCTTAAAATCCTGTTACATTTTGCATAAACAATAGAGGTTAGTGTGGTAATATTTAGAGCTAGATAAGTAACCTGGAGGTGAATGATTTGATCTTGATTTTCCAATATGTCCACTTTGAAGTCATTGTTCAAGAATATCCAGATTTTATTGAAATGTTGGCAATAGCATTCTAAAAACCAAGTAGCTTTGTAGTCTTTTGAAGCTGGATGACACTAATTAAAGGTTTTTGAACAACTAATAAATTAACTTTTTCAGATCTAAAACTATCTTTAATTATTGTTTGAGTTAGTTGGTTTCCCACTCCTCTAGAGTTCCAACATAGGATAGAAATTGTCATTTAGTAGAGCCAGTTGAAGGTTTGGCAGACCCTGTAAATGATAGAGCTTTTGTTCTTTGTGTTTTAGAAGAGGATCAGAGTATTTGTATGTTTTCTGTGTAAAAGTAGAAGAGGTTGATGGCAAGTTGTAGTATGGTCTGTTAAAAAGAGGAAGGGAGGTTAGGATATGGGGGGGGGGGGGGGGCGGGGGGTTACGGCAGATGTGATCTTGAGGCCAGTTTCAAGAAGGTTTAGAGCTTCACTTATATCAGATTCAGGTAAGGTCACATGTCATACTTTGGGTGTTGATAGTGTAGTGTGCGTGGCTATGACTGGTAATATGGTGTTTGGATGGTTTGGATAAGTAAAAAATATTTTATGATTGGTTGTCATGGTTTGTGAAGGGGTAGAGTCAGAGGTTAAAGGTTTACGGGAAATGTTAAAACAAGGGACTTGTGACTCTTGAGAAGGATTCTTAACATTAATGGATTTGACATTGGGCATATGATAGGATTGAAGGTTTTCAGAATGATGGTTATGGTTAACCTTTGATAGTTTCCTACATTCAGATGATTAATGACCAATATGCTAACGCTCATTACAATAGCGAGGCCTAAGACCATAGGTAATTTGCTGGTGAAGACCTGGTTCATTGCCAAAGTTGATCCAAATTTTTGAAATTGGTTGTTTAAAAACATCGAGCTCCTTTAAGGCCATACACGAGTTGTACATAACTTTATTTTTTCCTTGGAACCTAGACTTGAAGAGGGTTAACAATAGTCTTAGCAATGGAATCGATGGTTTCTTTATGGTACATGAAGGTAGGAATTTTTAGAAAGGTGATCCATTTGGGGGAGATAGGTGAATCGTTTCTTGGTTTGAAATTATGAGTCCATTTTAAGATCCACATAGTAAACTATGACACAGGCCAAACACTTCTCCTTCATAATATTTTGAGATCTTATTGGAGGTCCATCTCAATCAGAAGGTGTCTAGCATCCTAAAAAGAGAAACTGCACTTGGCCTTGAATGCCAAATTATAAAAAAAAATTAAATGTCTGATATTTTTTATCTACCATTATCAACTTTACCTATTAGGGTATAGCTGTCAAGATTTTCCAGCAATGTTTTATCGTTGGTCGAGAATTTAATGGATGAAAGGTTGTCTTTTGAGGAAAGTTTTATTTCATCATATGAACCTTTCTTGGAGTTGTCAGCTTCCATATATGATTTACCCAAGTTGTTATAGCTATGAATACAGAGGTTATGGTCAAAAGTTAGGTTGCTTCTGATCAGATGATACAACGGTTGATTTGATTTTGTTGTTTAGTATACTTAAGATACTAAGAGAAAACTGCAATTAGTGGTTGGATCTTGTTGCTGATACAACCCTAAAACAAATGATTGATTTTATTTTGCTGGGTCGAGCATTTCTTGATGATGGCTAATGTTGGTCTTGGTTTGGCCTTGAGTTGATGAATCTAACAAGTTTTCAACCATGAGAACGATGAGAAGAGACTGGCAAATTGCTAGGAAAGTAAAGAAGAACAAGCCTGCAAAAGAAAGGGGGGGGGGGGGCGGAAAAGCTAGAGGAAGAAGAAAAATACATTTTTGGAGCTCAAGAAAGTATTAATTGAAAGGGAAGCCTCTCTCATTGTTCAAGCCCCAAAATGCACTTGAGAACTTAAATACTATAAAATAAAAATAAAAACAAATAAATTAAACTATAAACCCGGTATAAAATGTTGAGTTTTCGGTAGTTGAATCACTAACATAATTAAGTTTGTTAAAATCAATTAAAAAACTTATTATTCTATTTATTTAAAAAAATATTTTCAAATTATATTTTTTTGTAAAATATAAATATTTAAAAATATGAAAATAAATAAAATACAAAAAATAGTTATTCAAAAAAACATCAATAAAAAGTTAGTG
Source organism: Limnanthes douglasii subsp. nivea (assembly GCA_036936605.1). Classification (NCBI taxonomy): domain Eukaryota; kingdom Viridiplantae; phylum Streptophyta; class Magnoliopsida; order Brassicales; family Limnanthaceae; genus Limnanthes; species Limnanthes douglasii. The sequence continues at coordinate 19,616,278 of JAUPFV010000001.1, read as the reverse complement.
CGTTATCTTAACATTATAATTAAGAAAAGAACAATTACTTTGACGAAAAATCATTAGAATTGTGATGGTTAAATAAGATAAATAGTACGAATCCTAAAATTAATAAAAAATATAAAAATGATTTGATCATGATTTGTTTTGTCATATAGTTAAAATATGTATAAAACTAAATAATTTATGTCTAATTCCATCATCAATTTTATCAAATTATAGGCATTATAATTTTAGTGTTTCACACTATATATATCTATATATTTATAGAAATAGATAACATATTATTAAAATTAAACACCATGTTAACATACTATTCAACAAGTATGTTGATAAATTTAAGGGTTGGATGAGTCCCAATTTGCGACGATCTTCTTATATATATTTTATGGTCCCTACAAATATTATAAAATTTTATTTAGAACTAAAGTTGGTTTTGTTGTATTATGATGTAGGAAAAAAACTATTTAATTAAATCTTGTAATATTAATCACATTTACAAGTTTAATGTACACTTCTCATTTCCAAAACCTTCAATTAATTTTCCGTAACGAGCAGTTAGACCTTGTCATTCAGTTTGTCGGTAAATACCCATTTACAATCTCTGTCATATCTGAAGCATGAATTACACTAAGAGAAAACAAATTACTTCACTTTTTAAACTCTAAAAGAAAAAAAAATATACGTGAAAATAATATAAAAGCACAAGCTACAAGCTCAACTAAAGTAATATAAGATGAACCTATTGTTTTAGAAGAAATAAACATTGAGCAACAACAACCTCCTCAAACTTTGAAAGCAATGATGAATGTATTGCTTCTGAACCTATTGGCAAAGGTATTGATTTCAATTTTTTTATACGAGATCCTAGTTTGTATAGATAAATTGAGTCTTATGATCCAAATAAAAAACTTTATGAGGGAATATATTGATCTTAGTAAATCAAACAATACAAGTTTATCCTTACTAATGTCTTGAACAACTTCCTCGTCCATAAAAAAAATGGTTTTAGAAATTTATTTGGTTAAAGTATACCATTGATAAAGATACATCATATTGCTTTTATTGATTTCTTTTTGCTGAAAACCTATTAGAAAGGTGTGGTTTAGATGCATTAATTGTTAAGAGTTTTAAAAATTGGACGAAATTAAATAATAGAAAATATCGTGTTTTTATGTCATGTTAGGAAAGAAACGAATTCTAGTTCAGCCCGTTGTTTTGCAGCTTATTGTTTTTATAATCTAAAAATTCAACCATATCATTTGGAAAAGATAGTTGAGAAGCAAAGTGAAGAATAAATTAAATGAAATCGTTAACGTCTTAAAACATCAATAAATGAAAAAAAATGGTTACCAAGCTTGTTTTAAAGAACATGATGAAAGTTGTAGCTAGAGAACCATGGAATTTTTCGAAGATGCTAAAAGTTTTGGCATAAGGAAATAGGAAAATAGAAGAAGTTAATGTAGATAAAGCTCCAAAAATGTAAAATACATTTCACCAAAAATCCAAAAGAAACTTTTATATGTTTATGCCATAAGGTGTAAAGTAGGAAATTGGTAATGCAGAATATAGTTTGATTGTAAATAAATCTAGATATATATCAAAGAGGGAGAAAATATAAATTATAGTTAGATTTGTTAGTAGAAAACATTTTGTGATAGAGCGATTCTTGGATTTAGTCCATGTTAAAGATACAACTTCTTTAACTTTAAAAATGAAATTCTTTATCTCATCATAATCTTAGTGTTCAGAACATCATAGGAAAATGGTACGACATCGGTAGTAATTTGAGGTCTGAATGGAATGGGCTATATAGCATTATTTCTTAAAGATTATCGTTATGATTATTATATTCCATGTTTGACACATCAATTACAATTAGCACTTGTTGTTGCAACAAGATAAGTTCATCATATTCATACTTTCGTTCAATATTTGGTTTTATTATCATTAATGCGACAATTTCTACTAAACATTAAAATGAGTTGTATGAATTTGTGTTTATTTTACATGTGGTAAATGAGATTTTGGCTATTACTGATTTAATTTGTCGAGCATTGCAACCAGAAGACTCAGGATATTATAGTTGTTGTGAACTTGGTTTCCACTACAAAGTTGTTAATTCAAAAATTAAGTTATTGTTGGGAAAGTCTTCTAGAGAATATGATATTATTTTATGAGAGAGATACTATCTTGGTTTCTGACATGGTTGTTGCTTATTTTGATATACTGAAATCTCATCGCCTATAAGGAAAACAAAGACAAAAAGTGAGGCGAAGAAACTTCATTAGTCACCGGAGTTAGTCATTTGTTTCAAAATTGTCATTCAAGTTATATTTGTTTCACAATTTCCACTCAAGTTATATTTTTTTGCATTCATAGTCACTAGCGGTGACTAAAAATGAAAATAAAAGACATACAGTAGTGACCACCTCTGAAACAAAGTGACTATTTTGATACAAAAATTAAATAAGTGGCACGTTTGAAACAAGTGACCAACTCTAGTGACTAACCATGATTTTTAGCCCAAAAAGTGACCACTATTTGTCTCTTTCTTCTTCTGTTCTTTTATATTGTTGCTTCATTTTCTTAAATTATTTTTTAATAATGAATTTTTCTTTATATTAAAAATCAAATTTTGTTTTATGTTTGAAGAGAGAATGAGTGCAGTTTATTAATTGTATTATTATTGGAGATGAAGCGCCAGGGAAGACATGTATGTTTATTTGTTACAACAACAACCAGTTCCTTGTTGGTGTGAGTTAATATTTTTTCATAATTAAGTTGCTAATTTTATGGATATATTTCTATTTTTTATGTTTTCATATGTTTTTTTGTATTACCAATCTACTTTTAATTTATGATAATCCATCTATAACTATTTTATTGTGCCCACGAATATATACCAACCTTATTTGATAATATCATTGCTAATATTTATGTTGATGGACAAATTGTCAACTTAGGTTTATAAGGTTTTTGTACGTATACACATATAAAAAAATCTAAGGATTTGAATAATGGTTTTATATTTCTAAGTTTTTGTAAACTTGATTTGGTGAATACTTATTTATAGGTACGAGGATTATAACATATTAAATCCATTGAGGTATAAAAAAACCTGTATCGTTGTGTTGAAAAATAATTTATTCGTAGGGTGAGCTATGAATATATTCTTAAGAAGATATTAAATTCAGTTTGCATGTTTGGTTTTCGTCATGGTTGAACTTTTTAACAAAATATGAAATTTTCATGATAGATATTATTATACGTTAATTTCAAGTTTAAGATTTTCATAATATTATATAAGTATTACTTTTTTTAATTCTATACTCGAATATCAGCTATTTGTAACACTTCTAAATTTCTTAAAATTCACAGTTAGATTTCACAATTAAACTATATACATTAATTTTATAAGTTTATTAATTTTAAGAATATATATATATATATATATATATATATATCAAAATAAAATATAATAATAACCATAACTATTATACGGACCAATATTTTAAAGTGAAAATGAAGGACCAAACCCAACATTTTATAGATAATAAAATGTTATGTCAATGATTTGGTCAAACAATAAAAACTATATTTGAGATCTAGTGATAATTATAATAAAAATTTGGTAATGGGTTAGAATCTACATAATTAAATTATATATGATTTGCTAATAGGCCGTAGTTTATTATTAAGTGATTTATTCTTTGCAAATATAGCAAGAAGAATTAAAGCTTTGCCTTTGTGAACCTTCTAACACAAACCAATATTGAGTAAGTTGAACCCCAAGCTCAGGCTAGTAACTTATAGCTTGTTCTCAAGACATTTCATATTATTGGTTAAGACTGTGCTATATCTCATGCTCTTTTTGTTGGATCTGTCACCTAATTTTTTTTAATTTTTGTTGATTGTTTAAAAAACTAATTTTACCATTCATTTCTAAAATCAATTTAAAAAATATTATTGCCTATAATATCAACTTTCTATTTCTCTCTCATTTTTCTTATTATATCCTTTTCGTTTTATTTCTCATTTTTCTCTTTCCATCATTCCATCCACATATGTAAGTTTTTGGTTATTTTCAGGTTCCTGACACTCCAAATGTTTTGATAAAAGAATTATACATTTATGATAAATTACAACCGAAGTTTACAAAATTTACAAGATCTATGATTTTTAGACAATAACCATAAACATAATTTTTTAATAAAAAATGATTTTTTAATAATAATGATTTTTAATATAAATGATTTCTTTTAATGATGAATTTCATGGTTATAGTTTATCAAATATGGAAAAGTAATGAATAATTGAAAAAATAGTCTTTGGACAACTAAAAATCACCATTAGTCCCTCATGTTTCGCTTTTGTATCAAACTAGTCACGTATGTTAACTTTTGTCTCCGAATGATCCCCTATGTTTTAGAAATCTGTATTATCAGGCTCTCCGTACATGTGAGTATTACTAATATTTGCATCCCAAACATCAATAGTTTGTCTTATTATTGGTCCCTCAAAAATCTAAAGAATGTGGTTATGGAATTGGATATTTAGGAGGAAGGCTATATGTTTCTCGAATTAGGATTTTAGATTTTTGGGGGCCAATATTGAGAAAAAATATTGATGTTTGGATTGCGGCATGTCATCTTCTCAATACTCATATGTACGGAGGGACTAATAATGCAAATTTCTAAGACATAGGGGACAAGTGAAGATAAAAGTGAACATATGAGACTACTCTGATACATACGCAAAACATAGAGGACGAATGGTGTTTTTTAGCCTCTTTTGACTATACAAATAAACTTTAATCCATCTCACAAAGTTATCGGTTTCTCTTTCTAACTCTGAAAAAAGACCTTAACACTGTTCATAAAACTATATACACCAAAATTAAAAAAATAACAAATTGGACAAACATAAAATACATAAATATATAAAATAAAAATAAAAAGAGAAACTCAGGTTTATAAATAAATGACAAACTCATAAACTTAATGGTTTCATATCATGTATTTCATTATAAAAAAAATTAGTTTATTTTATTATGGTTAAGGTATGAATAGAAAGTCTCGGTTTATATATATATATATATATATATAATATTGGTATATTAGAAATTAAGAAGTAGTAATTATATAATAAATATACTATAATATTTGTTAATATAGTATTGATGGATGATAAGATCGCGTAAATTATGATTAGAAATTTTAAAGTTTTATCGTAAGAGATATAATTGAACAGTTTATGTATGTCCGTTTCAAAAATAGGTAAAAATATTTAAAAAATATTGAGAGATCCAACAAAATAAATGAAATCTAGTGGTGAGATATTCAACAAAACATAAACCATATATCCTTATATTAACATAATAAAATAATATATGTTTATGTGTCGCACCTTGGCTTGTGGCCTAAAAATACAAAAGTACATGTTATAACATGACTTTAATTTTTTTTCATTTAGAAGATGAAGAGAATAATGAAAAGAAAGATCTTTTGATTATCTATAGATACAGAGCAAAAAAGTAGGAAGTGAGATGAAGAGAAGGAGATCGATTTATCACAAATTGATTTCGATTTATCACAAATTGATTTCGATTTATCACAAATTGATTTTCTTTTACATTTAAATATGGTTTTTTTATTTGGGTACATTATTCTATATAGCTGATCTTAGCTTTTCTAGGATTATTAGATTTAGACGGTTGACGCTTATACTGTGAGGGTTTGATGGAATGTTTATATTTAATTGTTTAAATTTATTTTATGTACTTGATCGTATTTTAAATTAATTAAATTTATTCTAATTAATTTTAAATTGAGAGTTTTCTCATAGTTTTTGTAGCATTTTTTAGACTCAATTACCAATAGTTGAGTAATTATTTGTCAATTATCTAGGTGGAGAATAAGATATAATGTTTAGATTTGATCGTCATACCAAAACATACGTTATATGTTTGATTGAGATATTAAACATATACATATGAGTTAAAGAATTGTTACAACTTCGTATGTATGGATCATGTTAGAGATAATGTTGACATATAAAAAGATTAGAATAATTTATTCAAAAGAATTTTTTAAACGTGATCTAAGTTGATTCTAACCTTTAATGAAATCGTTTAATTGAAAAATTATAAAAGAAAATTATTAGTCAACCTGCAACTTAAATTTTTTATTATAAAATTTTCCTATAATTGATTCCAATCTAATAGTTTATGGCTTTTTTATTTTTATTTACCTTTTTTATATAAACAACTAAAACCTTGGATTTTTATAATTGATGAAATAAAATATTTGATAGGGTACAATTTTTTTCGACTAATATTTGTCTACGTGAGGGGTATAAAATATAAGAAACAAAGTCTTACTTAAATGCTTTAAAAGAAAAATAAATACTTTCTAAAGATAAAACCTCAACCTAGTGTAGCGCATCATCTATTTGTCATACCATCAATTTGCTCTCGCCCAAAATATCACACATCGGGATTTTAAAGAAAAAACACAAAATCACCCAAGCTTTAAAATGATATAATACTATCCCTCTTGTAATATTTTTCTCTTAAAAAATTAGATTTTTATTCTCAATAGAAGTTTGGCGGACAAAATCATCTAAGAAGGCAAGTTAGGGAAAGTATTGTACCACATTGTCCATCCCAACATAGAAGTAGGAATTTGACTAACAAAATATATAACTTGACAATAAACACTCATGTTTGATTTTTATCCAATAAAAAGTTAATGTAAGCAATGTACACCTTTAAGCCACTCACATCGATTCAAAAATAAAAGATAACAATACATATAATGTCTTCAAATGACCAATTTGAAGAAACTCACATCGATAAATTTTATAGAACTAACTAGTGGATAAGATAGCTGGAAATAGAAAATATTTATAGAAATCACATAGTCGGCTAAAGCATGATAGACCGATGGTGTATGAGTTAAGATTGATGAACAATGCATAAATCGGTTAGTCTCTTACACATAAGATTTATGATTTTATATTGTTAGTTATAGGCTAAACGTGATTGAGACATGACAATTGAACCTTAAGGTTCAAAGGTGAGTAAGCCAAAACTTAGGAGATGTAGTTGTCGAATCTCTAGTGGGAGCATCACCAACCAAAATCTAGGTGCAAAACATCTGTTGAACCAAATGGATAATTTTACCGATGATAAGTGATAAGTAGCTGCGAGAGCCGAATGTACATTATTAATATTTTATAAACCTAGGTGCAAAGATTTGTAACCCAAAGCTTCTGAAGATACCTAGAATTATTAATAAACAACTCATTTCACTAATCCTTCACGTATTGTGATAGTTTATTTTTTGTTTGGTTTAGGTTCAAGATGTCATATTAAACACCAATCAACTACCACTTTGACATGCTAATTTTTAATACCCAAACACTTTTAAAATTACCACTATTAGTCATTAAAGTATCCATTACCCAAAACCTCTACCTATCAAACATAAAATGCAATCGAGATCTATAAATAAACCATCAAACCTATAAAAAATCTTATTTTTTCAACTATAGAATAAGTACCTGGTATAAATTATGAGTACACTACAAATAATGTTGATGTGAAATCCTCCTGGGCTAGGGGCCGCTACAAGAAAAATAATACAACAAATAAAATATTAGATGATAAGGACATAACCAGCATGACGTTCGACCCCATTATAAGTTTTTTATTTATTTATTTTTATGATTATTGTTTATTAAAATGTCTATGAGCTGAATGATCTTGTATAAAATAAAAAAAATGTTGCTTAATATATCTTTAACAATAACGTCTTTCTTATTTATCTTCTAGAAACCAGGGTGTGTTAGCCTAATATATATACCATTATCAGATCAATGATCATCTTTTGGTCTATATTACGAACTACACATCCATCCTTTAAGTTAAATTTGGATTATCCGGAACTATAGTCTTATTTTTATATATGTCATCTCTTCATCCCTCCAATATATAGCTAATTTTCATAACTCTCGTGTTACTTTTCGTTCATCCATCATTTACGCTTTTAACAATGCGCATATTTGGTCCAATCTTGAGGCCATTTAGGCTCACGATTGCCATACTATTCGTACATCTATCTACATGTACGAGAAAAATACCATTTAAAATTTGTTTTCTAGTATTATTTATTTTGCTTTAGATGTACTTCTAAATATATCTTTCGATAACAAATTTGATTTGATTTGACTGTTACATCTTTTCTTATATTAAAATAATAGATTTTATTTTTATTTATTAAAAAAATTATATAACCAATTTAATTTAATTTTAATATAGTTTTTATAAATATCTTTTAACTATTATATTTAATTTTATTATATTGATATTTTTCAAATAATATATTCAAATATTGTTTAATTTTTATAAAATAAAATATTATATTTTTATATTTGCTTAGGAATGACAATGGGCCGGGATCATATCAGATTCAGACAAACCCGTTTGGGCCCGTTGTTTTTTCCTCGAACCTGAACCCGGCCCAACCCGTAGTGGGTTTAATATTATCGAACCCGAACCCGCCCGTTTATATCTTCGGGTCAGCCGGGCCCGACCTACAAACATTAGTTTTACTATTCAGGTTGGTTTTACCGGTCCTATCCGATCCAAACCAGCTCAAATATGGCTTATTTTTAATTTCAAAACAAAAATTTAAGACATAAATTTTTAAACCGATGTACCTGAAACACAATAGCAGAAGAGAAAAAGATCCAAAAAACTTGAAAAGTTTGAATTAAAACCGTAAGTATATATAGACAAAGATATGAAGAAATATATTTATAATTTATGAAATTAGTTTATGAAAAAAATATAATTAATAAATATATTATTGACTCTAAAAGTAAAATAATAATTACTCGTATATTATTGGAAAATATATTTGTATATTTATTTATAGGGAAAAGTACCACTAAATACCTTTTCAAGTATGTAATCCTAAATAAGTACCCAAATATGAGACCCTTAGACTAATAGTAAGAAGCTAATATTTTTACCGAATTAACTCTAATACTAGAAGAAAGAGAAAGTGAGTTATTATTAATACTCAAGATTTGAACAGTAACTCGTCCCTGGACTATCGCACTTGGTGACAGATAGTCCCTGGACTTTCGAAAGTCCGTTCGTAGTCCCTCGACTATCTAGTTTGGATAAAGTTAATCCCCTTGCATGTGCTGACTATCAATTTTTGTGACAGATAGTCCTTCAACTATTCATTTTCAATAAATTTAGTCCTTTAACTTTCTATTTTTGATAAAGTTAGTCCCCTTAATAAACATGCGCATGAGACTAACTTTATCCAAACTGGATAGTCCAGGGACTACCAACGGACTTTTGAAAGTCCAGGGACTATATGTCACCAAACTGGATAGTCCAGGGACTACGAACGGACTTTTGAAAGTTCAGGGACTATATGTCACCAAAGTCGATGGTCCAGGAACGAGTTACTGTTCAAAGCCTTAATACTCATCTCCTTCTCTCTCTCCTTCGATTTATTACTGTATTTTTTTCTCTCTCTCCCCTATCTTTGGATTTTCATCAAATATGGTGTTTCGAAATCCCTTATATTACGAAATTGTTTCATCAGTTCAATTTTTGCCTCCTGAACATTATGCTCTTCAACAAGAATCGAAAAACGTTTTAGAATTTCATGTGAGCATGAGGTAGATGTCGAAGGAAAAGGACATTGTGAATCTGATAGAGCTTCTTTAAGTTTTTCTACCGGCCATGAGAAATCTAATCCCATATCCTTAAGCTGGATAACATATCATATGACGCTAGATGTGCACGTCTTATGGCGCTAGATGTGCACGTCTTATGACGCTAGATGTAACCGTAATATGACGCTAGATTAGCCCGTACTCTAACGCTAGATATGCACGTATTATGACGCTAGACGAGTTGTACCTATGACGCTAGATGGATGAAAATGGACACTGCATATGATGCTAGATTAACATATCATATGACGCTAGATGTGCATGTCATGACGCTAGATGTGCACGTTTTATGACGCTAGATGTAACCGTCATATGACGCTAGATTAGCCCGTACTCTAACGCTAGATATGCACGTACTATGACGCTAGACGAGTTGTCCTTCTGACGTTAGATGGATGAAAATGGACACATCATATGACGCTAGATTAACATATCATATGACGCTAGATGTGCATGTCTTATGACGCTAGATGTGCACGTCTTATAACGATAGATGTAACCGTAATATGACGCTAGATTAGCCCGTACTCTAACGCTAGATATGCACGTACTATGACGCTAGACGAGTTGTCCTTCTGACGCTAGATGGATGAAAATGGACACATCATATGATGCTAGATTAACATATCATACGACGCCGCACTGTTCGACGGAGAAGATGAAAGAGCCGCACTACGCCGCACTGTGTAGGTAGGTTCGAAGGTGAGAGAGGATTAAAAAGTTTATTGATATTGATAAAGAAAGAAATTATTCAGTATATATGTCTTGTGAGAAACTAAATACAGCAAGTATATGAATGTGTAAACAAAAAACAATTGCGGTAATAGATATATAAACTTACGTTGGTTGACAGCAAGAATTACACAAAAGAGAACCAAAGCAATAAGAATATTGTTGTTTTTCATTGTATCAACCAAGTTTACAAAGTAATAAGAATACTTTTTTTATTTTATATATATAATTTATATTTGTGGACCGGTCGGGTGGGACAAATTAAAAATATATACCCGATTCGATCCATCTATGGATCATAATTCTTTTATCCGTATCCGATCCTTTAAATGTTCCGGTTGGACAAAATCCTCGCACCAACCTTGTCACCCCTATTTGCTAAAAGAAAAATTAGAAAAAAACCAAAGAAATTCAGATTATTACGTGGGTTTGTTAAATGACTTTGTCAATTTAAAAATTGGTCAATCTTTTTAATCCCTTTTAATCAAGATAGTATTTAATCCCTTTATTTTCGGATCATATTAACGATCGCATAAACTTAATCCTTAGTCTTACAGATACTATTACATATCAGTGTACTGCCCTAAGATATTTGGTTGGTTTTGGTGAGATCGGTAACAAATTATGCGCTATGGATTCTCAAGGAAAATAGTATGTCCTTTTTCGTTGTATGAAACGATTCTTGTTCTGACATTTGTTTGTTTTTGTTCTGTGTTAATTCATTATTGTCGGTGTGATTCGATGCCGAAGATTCTCTAGTCCTGTTAATTTATTAGTCAAAATATAACTTCGATTATACAAAGGTTTTCGTTTATGGATTTAGTGATCTTTTAGGTTGATTTACTTAAGATTTGGGAGTAAAAAGGTGAGTGTCTAAATACCTTTGGTTTTAATGTTCATATTCTAGTGAAATGACGATCCGTGGTTGCATGACCTATCTCAAGACAATCAAGGACAGTTTTAATGATGGAGGAGAGACATACAAGATCTTTTTCGCGACCCTGATGGATTTTAAGGGCGGAAGGTGGAAAATTTTCGACCTTGTTTAACAAGAGTTAGATACCTGGCTTTGAATAGTATATTGTCGTTAGAGTATCGCATATGGACTATTAGTTTTGGATAAAGTTAGTCCACCAAATTCTTTGATTCAGGTGACAGACATGTGAACCTGTCACCTGTCACTGTAGTCATCAAATGTGATAGTCCAAGAACGATATACTATTCAAAACCGACTCTTCTAGTCTAAGACTATCAAATGTTTTTCGTTACTGTGTTTTTTTTTTCAGGATTGATACTATGTGAACCTGTCACCTGTCACCGTAGTCATCAAATGTGATAGTCCAAGAACGATATACTATTCAAAACCTAATCATCTAGTCTAAGACTATCAAATGTTTTTCGCTACTGTGTTTTTTTTCAGGATTGACACTACTGGTGTGATGACTCGAGCAAAAGAACTATTCAAAGGGCATGATGATTTGATTATTGGCTTAAACTGCTTTTTGCCCAAGGGATATGAAATTATCCCCGACAAGGATGAACCGATAAAGACTGAGTCTGACTGTACTGAAACAATTTCATATGTTCCAGTGTTCGACCGCGGTTCTGAATTCTCCATGAAAGTCAAGAAAAGGTTAGGAAATGTAGATGACTACATGAAGTTTTTGAAGTGTGTGCAAGAGTTTCCAATGACAGAGCGAGATTTGAAGCATACGGTACGTATATTGTATGATTTGCCAAATGTAGATGGGTATGTAGGTCGCGTATTGAGTGTTGTGTTATGTTCGTGCCAGGTGAATGGTATACTCGGAGAACATTGTGATCTAATGGATGAGTTTTACTGGTTTTTGGAAAATGTGGATGTTGGTAAGTTTTTGGAATTGAAATTGACGAGTTGACGACTTTATATTTTAACTTTGCTGCTTCTGATGGATGTTTTTTTTTTCTGCAGATGAATTCCTTGATGGTATTTTGAGTGGATGAATGTGAATTGGTTCTTCCTTGTTGCTTTACTTTGTCTTTTGAACTTCCCATCTTAGCTTTATCTTCAGTGCCTTAGCAACATCAGCCACTTTTTGACTCCAAGCCCACCTTACGATTGAGGAAAAGTTTTGTTTTCTCAAGTATGGATTTCTTTCTGTTACTGTTTTTCTTCGTTTGATTAACATAGGTTAAGAATTTGCGGCGAACACTTGGAGTTTAAGCCCTATAGTATTTTCTTCCTGTTATAAGTTTGACGCAGCTTCAAATACTCAATCGCACGTTTATTTAAATGCGCCTCTTTTTCTAGAACATAGCTATTATCTTGGAGATTAACCACGTACGTATAAACCTTTTAGACTCGTCTATGAAAGAAAGATCGTCATTTATATGTCTAGGTGTCCTTCCGGTGGTTTGTATGATATCCCTTTGATATGTATAGAGATTATAGTGCATGTGATGTGATGTGATGCTCGAATCATTTGCAAAATCATCTCATAGTATGGTGAAGTTTCGGTAGCATAAGAAGAACACTTGTTCAACTGTGCAATGGATTCGTTTAGACATTAGAAATCTATGATAGAATTAGAAGTGGGGGGGTATTAAGAGCCTTAAGGTTTATGTGCTTAGGGTTAGTGATATTTGGTACATCCAAAACACGTTAGTGACATGCAAACGACAACCACAAAGTAGATGCTTCTATTTGCACAAAACTGGAAGATACCCAAAAGTTGAGACTGATCAGAAGTATTAGCATGTAACTGAAGGCTCACTGGAAGTATTAGATAGGTAACAGAAGTTAGTAATTTCATTTTAAATGTAGCTTGGTATAAAAGTTTGTCATCGTCTAGGATGATCCTACTTTGCTCTCTTTATACCACTTTTTACATATTCCTAAGGAGTGATTTTTTTTTTCTCAATTTGGCCCAACCGGCCCACTCTTTTATTAAAACAAATATTTGTTACAAGCTGAAACAAGCCCAAAAGAACCATTACACACTTAAGCAAACATTACGCCCAAATCGATTCCATCATAAAAACCTTAAAAGCCAAACCTTCTCTGCCTCCTCCAAAAATCAGTCTGCTTCCATCTTCTCAAGCCCTCTTCAATCTTCATCAAGCAAGCCTTCTGAAACTCCTATTACCAAACACCGAAACTCTAGCCGAATACAGAACCCAGCAAAAGATTCAAACGAAGAAAGGCTTCGCAGCAACAGGTAAGTTACCACAAACTGAACTTGCATAAACATGCATCATCAAGGGTGGCTTAACCCCAACCCTTCTAGGAAAACAATTGCATTTAGAGTAGGAGGCACATTATTTCGATCGAAATCTAAATGACCAGAACCTTCAGAGACCGAATGAGCAAGCCAATCTGCTGCCTCATTCTGCTCTCTGAAGATATTCGAGATTTTTCAAGCTAGGAGAGAGAATTTTATAGCACAGATCTATAGAGGACCTTAGGTACCAAAGAGATCTTTTAGTTAGAATCATCTCACAAAAAATCCGAGAATCTGTCTCGACGTCTACGTTGTAGAATCCCTTCGATCGACACATAAGAATACCGTCCAAAAGAGCTCGCATCTCTGCTACTAAAGGACTCCCTTTACCGTAGCTTCTTGAGTAGCCAAAAACCACAGAACCCTCACTGTCTTTTAGCAACCACCTCCAAAGCATTCCCCAGAACCAATGCAAGACTCGTCCGTGTTCATCTTGAACCTTCCCAGTTTAGGAGAGACCCAACTCAGTGACACAGGAACATAATCTGTGTCAAGGAATTTCACACAGCCCAGTTTATGACCCATATTGCTATCGCGACCCATTGCTTCCTCTTAAGACATTTAGCACTATCTAAGGAAGACAAAATGTAGATAACTTTACTGATTAAGTCCTCAGTTGTAAACTTTATGTTCTCCATCTTAACTTTATTTCTTACAAACCAATTAACCAATACAATGATAAATGGAAGGATATTCTGAATATGGATATTCTTAGATGTAGACCAATACCATGTTCTGACCAGATGAGAAACAATCATGATTTTAGAGATATAGATTTTAAAGTGACCAGCAAAACAAATCCAAACACTCCATGCTTTCTGACATTTAACAAAAACATGTCTTACTGTTTCAGAATTATCACAGTGCTGACATTTAGACTAACTGGAACTTTCTATTTTGCAGGATTGAGTCAATAAGCACCGGATTCTTCAAAACTCTCCACAGAATAAAGGAGTATTTCATAGGAGTAACCTTATTCCAAATGCTGTAAAAAAAAGGTACGAATAATTCCCTCTGTTACAAATTTGAGTCCACGTAGTTTTAGTTTTGAACATCTTATTCCCACTAGCAGTCCATAGAACAGTGTTAAACTTAGTAGAATCCAGGGAGATCTTGAGAATATCCTGGATTTTTGATGGGTCCAGTACATTCTCAAGTTTGTCAACCATCCAACCATTGCTGCCCCAATAGTGCTTCACAAGGGTACCCACATAGTGATCTCTGTTATCAACCTCTGTAAAACTAAAAAAAGACTGATTGTTACACTATCTATCCAGCATTATATCCAAGTTACTTTCCCTGGCCTGCCAAAATATTAGCTTGTAAGCCCTATCTCTAACTTCCCATAGCCTTCTCCAAGTATGAGAGCTCTTAGCTTGCAAAGGAACTATGAGAGGATGACAGTTCCTAAAGTAGATAGATTTCATGACCCGAGCCCATAGAGAAGTTTGGCACCTCAGATTAAACCATATTTTGAAAGAGAAGACCTCCACCATATCATTAGTATTTCTCACATTAAGACCATCGTTTTCAAATGGTTTACAAACCTTGGACCAGTTGTACCAACTTATAGCAGACTTATCATACTTAGAACCCCAAAGAAATTTTCTATAAAGAGTCTCCAACTTACTGGTGACAGTAATAGGAATTTTTCTATGTTGAGTTGTGAACATAGGATAAGATGTAAGAACAAACTGAACCAGGACTAACCTCCCACCAAACGATAACTTAGTGTGATCCCAGTCCCTCATTTTGTTTCTAGTTTTTGAAACCAGATTATCAAAATTGATGACCAGATTTTTATTGTTTATAACAGATCCCAAGTAGCTGAAAGGAGGATGAATTTGCTTATAATCCAGAATCATTTCCAGTCTTCTAATGTTCTAAGCAGAGGTATTTTTATCCACAATCACTTTAGACTTGTTTTTTTTATCAATTGACCAGATAACTCCTCATAATGACTAATAACTTCAGTTACTTTTTTGACAGATACACTGGATCCATTGCAAATGATGAGCATATAATCAGCAAAACTCAAACAAGGTACCACTAAACTGCCTTTATTCTTGTATCTAACAGCATGATCCTGAGTAGACAAGGAGTTCAAACTCCTTAGGAGATACTCCTGAGCTAGAATGAACAGGGTAGGAGACAGTGGATCTCCCTGTCTCAGCCATTTGTTAGACCTGAAATAACCATTAAGAGTCCCATTAAGGAGGATTGAAAAGTGGAAATTCTCTATGTTCCTTTCAATTATCTTTAGGAACTTCCCACTGAACCCAAAGGCTTGCATCACACTTAAGAGAAAAGTGTGATCAAGCCTATCAAAGGCCTTATCCATATCAATCTGCAACATAATATTCCTACCTTTAACCTTAGAGGACAGATCACCATAAAATTCCTGAGCCAACATAATATTTTCATGAATACCTCTCCCATTAGTAAATGACCCTTGCGTATCTGACATCGAATTAGGAAGAATAGTAGAAATCCTTTTGTTTATAAGCTTAGATAGAATCCTGCTAAAGTAGGTTGTCAAATTTATGGGCCTGAAATCTTTCCACTCTTTAGGAGACTCTTTTTTAGGAATAACACATAGCACCATAGAGTATATACCAATAGGAAACTCTCCATCTCTGAAAAAGTATTTTAAAGGATCACAAAGATCATTCTTAATGATTGACCAACAAACCTTGTAAAAATGCTCGTTGAAACCATCCGACCCTGCAGCTGCATTAGGACTTAAGGTTTTAACAACATCAAAAATTTCCTCCTCTGTAGTAATTCTAGTAAGATTCTCATTATCACTGTCAGAAACCAACTTAGGAATATAATCCCCCAGAATATTTGAACATCATGGATTAGGATAGTCACAAATTAGGTTCTTGTAGAAGTTAACAGCAGATTCACAAATTGAAGTAGGATCCTCTTCTCAGTCAACCCTATTCCAAATTCTGGTAATTTGGACTCTCTTATGTCTTCTTTTAACTAAGGAGTGGAAGAAATCAGAATTCTTATCCCCATCCATAACCCATTTAACATTAGCTTTTTGAGTCCAGTAAACCTCCTCTCTCTCCAGTAACACCAAATGCTTACTTTTGGCCAAGTCAAGGTTGATTCTTGTTTCTTTATTCTTATGAATTCGATTATATTTTCTAAAGAGTGACAAAGTTAATATTTTCAATCAATCACTCAAGTTATAAATGATTTGTTTCTGCGGTTACTGTTACCAGTTTTTGGAATGTAAAATTTATTTATTTTATCAGTTGGAATAAGTACAACTGAGGGATATTTCTAATGGGACTATTTTGACCCAAGGAAAAATCAAGTCCATCCTCCTTGTTTATAATTCCAAAAATGATATCTACAATTTTAAAAAAGTGCACGAAATCTTAGTTAATAATAAAATATAAAACTATCATGTTTATCTTTTTTACAAAATCTTTCAATCAATATATGGGTTAAGCACCATTTAAGACCCAAAAGCAATATTATTATCTACTTAAGGTCTATATTTTTATGCATCTTTAAGAAATACCATTTTCACTCAAATATTTACCGTTTAAGACCCAATAATACTCTATATACTTTTACTCAACTATATAAAAGTTTTTTAGACCTATGATTCACCTTTTTCCAGATTATATATATATATATATATATATATATATATATATATATATATATATATATGTGAATAAAACAGTATTTGATTTCTTGTTTATCTTTTACTTTCGTATGATTTTGATTGTGTTTTTACTTGGTTTTGAAGTTTGATTTGGATATATGTTTAGATAAGTCGATTTGTGTTTGTGGTAACTTGATTTCTGATTTTGAAATATTAGGGTACTCAAGATCTGTTTTTTCTTCTTCTGATTTTTGGTATTCGTATGGTATTGTGTTGCTAATGTAGTGTAATTGTTGTATTTCAGTTATGATTTTGTCGATTTTAGTGTGTTTGTGTGTTTCTGGAAATTTATGTTCGATTAAGGTTTCAGGGTTTAAAACGAAGAAGATGCAAGTTGAAGATGCGAAACTCATTGTTCTCTATATGATGATAGTGTGAAACGTGTTAATTCTTCTGGAATGGTAGATGCAAAACATGTTTTTGATACATGAGAAACGTAGCCATAAAATATAGTTTTTTTAAAAAATAAAACATATCATGAATTGTACTAGTTTTGTTCATCTTAAAAAAAACTATGGTATTTTTAGATTTTTTTTTCTGAGTTACAACTTAAAAGATACAGACTTTTAAATATTTTAAATGCATAGTGTAAATAAAAAAGATGTGAAACCTTCTTTGTTTTTCTAGATGCGAAACCTTATTTATTTTGTTATATGCAAAACCTGTTTAAAAAAATATACTACTAGATGGATGCGAATTCAGGCCACTATAATAAATGCAAGATGCGAAACCAGCCCACTATGATAGATGTAAAACCATATAATGAGAAACTTGTGTAATTTATTTAAAAAACCCAAAACATATCATATGCGGTACTAGTTTTGTTCGTCTTTTAAAAACAAAACCAATGGTATTTTGGATATTTTTTCCGTGTCACGGTTTAAAAGATACAGACTTTTAATTTTTATTTATATATAGTGTAAACGAAGAAGATGTGAAACCTTCTTTGTTTTGATAAATGCGAACCCTGTTTAAATTTTGTACTGCTAGATGCAAATTCATACCCACTATGATAGATGCTAGATGTGAAACCTGTTTAAATTTTGTACTGCTGAATGCAAATTCATACCCACTATGATAGATGTTAAATGCGAAACCAGCCTACTATGATAGATGCAAAACCATATAATGAGAAACTTGTGTAAAATATATATTTAAAAAAAATTCAAAACATATCATGAGTATACTAGTTTTGTTCGTCTTAGAAAAACAAAACCAATAGTATTTTCGGATTTGTTTTCGAGTTACAATTAAAAGATATGAACCTTTAAAATTTTAAATTAAAAATAATAAAAGAAAGAGAATGGATCAATTGTTTGTGTATTTAAATATAAATTCTTTTAATGTTTTGGGCCTTTATCCGTAATAGGTTTGGTGGATGAGTCTTAATGGTAAGTCTCCTTAAACATATTTTATTTTTGAAAACTAAAAAAAATAAGCACTTTTTAATATAAGAGATCTATTAATAAGAAACATACAACCCTAATTAAAGGGCTTACAACAAGGCGTCAAGCCGAAAACTTAAAATTTTAGTTGCCTCATAAATTTTCCTAATTTAGAGATTTAGAGAAGAAAAAAATATCAAGACAGAGACTTTATTCTATCTTTTTAGACTGACACAAACAACTTCTTCATTATAAACCTATGCTTAATTAATGAAAATTTGAGAACTGATAAACAAAGGAGAGAACGATTGAGCTAAATAGAACATAGCTCAACAAGAGCATAGAACATTTTAAAGATGCAGATGATACTCATTTATGAGCAACATACATGAACTTTCCAGTAGCGAAACTCTAATACAAGACCCTCGAAGGCTTCTAAAACAGAAACTGAAACAACTACCTGCTTGTTTGAATCTCTAGAAAAAGATCAGATAAGAAAAGTAGTCAATTGACTCTCAAGTAGCCTAAAGGGTGGCTTTAGAGAAAGGTAATAGCTTATAATTGATGAGGAGCTTTAAATGATTTATAATCTATTTTCATTTTGCACCTCAGAGTCCATCGAGCAAGCCAATCAGCTACTCAATTTTTCTCTTTGTAAATATGATGAAGAATCATATTTGGTGAATTTAAGTTTCTAATAATTGATAGAATAGTATCCAACTGATAAGGATAATGACCAGAGGAAAGAAGAGATGCAAGAATTTCTAAATTAATTTCGATATTAACTTCACTTAAACCTTTAATCTTGCAGATTTGCAGACCATCATGAAGAGCTTGAGCTTCAGCTTTAATTGGGGAAATTTTCTAATAAATGTTATCATATCCATGAATGATGGTTCCCTGATTGTCACAGATTAAGACGGCTCCACTCGATTCTTCAGAGGTGAGGCAGCTTGCATCAGAATTGAGTTTAAATCTTTCTAGATGGGAGGAATCCAGAAGAGATATGAAATATTATTCTTCACCTTAAGATGGTTGAAACATCCCAAGGTAATAATTGCTTCTTCACGACTTTTTAGTGCTTATTCTTGAGAAGATTTGAATGATCCAAGCTTTATATGATATTAGTTATGTATTTGATTGATGAAGTTACTGAGGAGGAGTCACCCATGATCTTGACTTTTTACTCTTTTGCCAAATTACCCAACTTATAATGACATGTAGAATATTATTTATGTGAACCTTGTTAGGAGATGACCAAAACCATATTCAAATCATGTGCTTTGCAGTCATGAAATTACTCATTCTGACTTTGAGAATATCTGCAAAATGAGACCAGATTTTCCATGCAAAATAACAAGAGACAAATAGATTATCCCTAGTTTCCAACTTATAACAAAACTGGAATTTAGAAACAATCAAAAAAAATTTAGCTTCCATGATTAAATCGACATGGATCTTGTTTTGAATCAGCCTCCAAACCAAGAAGGAACACTTACAATGAGTGGTCTGATTCCAAATATTTTCACACAGAGAAGAATTTTTAATTCTAGGTTTAATAACCTAGAAAGTATCCTTAATATTAAATCTGCCATCTTTAGAAGGGATCCAATATATGGTATCATTCACGTGATCAATATTAGAAGCAGACAGTAAAGGGCTAATCCTTTCTAAATTCCAAGAACTATTATCTCATATAGAGTTAACAGTAGAACCTATGAACCAATTATTAGCAGAATCATTATTGAACTTGATTAGAGATGACTTTCCAAAACCAATTATCCAGCCATAAATCCACATAACATTTTCCCAGAATCCACCTCATGTTTTCCTCAACAAATTTTTTAATGTTGGCCATCCTTTTCCAGGTTTGAGAATCTGCCTTGGAGAAGTTGATTTGAAGATGATGCTTAATCTTGCAGTAGATACTGTGAAGAAGATTAGCCCAAAGAGAATCATTCTCTCTAAATTTGATCCAAATCTTGCAAAAGAAGGTTGTTTGGATATCAAGGAGACTTCTGATGTTTAGGTCACCTTCACTGAAGGGTTCACAGATATTAGACCAGGATGACCAGTTCATCTTATTAGATTTATTGTTTGAACCCCAAAGAAACCTGTTGAATAGCCTCTCTATCTTTGATATGATTGTTTTAGGCAAACAACAGCTCTGCAACCAATAAATTGGAATAAACATTAAAATTGAATTAATTAATGTTAATCTACCTCTATCTAATAACTTTTTTCCTCCGCACTTAGAGATTTTGTCTATGATTTTATCCAACAGAGGGAAAAAGTTAAACATGTTTGTTGGTTGAGAGTGATTCCCAGGAAAGTAATGGGTAATTAGTACCAGTAGTGAAACTTGTTTGAATTGCTAGAGATCTGCTTCTGTCTTGAGATAAGTTTACGTAAGTGATTATCCTTGTTTTTTCTTTGTTAAGTGCATATAAAAAGATGAACCATTAGTAAAAAAATTAATAGGTCTTCAGCAAACACTAAACTGGATATTATAGTTTTGCTTCTACGTAGAGATTTATTAGATTCAAACAATGATTTAAGACCCCTTAGCAGAATTTCTTCAGCTATTATAAAAAAACTAGGGGAAATGGGTCTCCTTGTCTAACACCTCTCTTGGACTTAAAAGAACCAATAGATTTACCATTTATAATAATATATATACAAAGACAAACTTTATAAGGTTACTAATTAGATGGATAACCTTTTGATTGAAGCCATAAGATTGGAGGCATTTGATGATAAAACTATGAGATAGATTATCAAAAACCCTAGACATATCAACCTTCATTACAATGTTTTCAACCTTGGTTTTCCTGCCTAGATCAGGATTAGTTCCTTGGAATTGAGGATGTTATCATGGATTGATCTATCCTTCACATAAGCTCTATGCACCTCAGAAATCATTTTAGGCAATAAAATAGTAAGTCTATTATTTAGAAGCTTAGACATTATCCTATTCATGATAGTACACAAACTTATATTTCTGAAATATATCCAAAAAGTAGGATTATTAAACTTAGGAATTAAACAAATTCCAGTAGTCATAATAACTCTAAGGATGTTTTGGCCATTAATGAATGATGATATTGTATTGCATAGGTAATTTTTTTTATAATTTTCCAACAAGTAAGAAAGAAACACTTATGAAACCATCCAAGTCAGCAACACTTGAAGGCTTAGATTCTGAACAATGCTCAAAATTTCATCTTTAGTAGGGTTAACCAACAAAAGTCTGTTATCTGCATAATTTATTATGTTAGGAATCACCTCAAAATATTGTTGTTCATGAAATTAAACTCTTATTCAATGTTAAGATAAGATGAAGAAGATAGATTTTGTTTAAAATAGGTTGCATCAAATTCATTAATAGTATCTTCATCAGTGATCCATCTGTTGTTGAGCCTAATACTAGAAATTCTGCATTTTCTTCTCTTTTTCTTGACGTAGTTATGATACACTTTAGTGTTTCCATCTCCGTCTTTTATCCAGCTAACATAACACTTCGATCTCCAGGTAATCTTCTTCCATAGTGATAGTTAAACGATGATCAGCTGTAGCTTTAGACAGACTGTTTTTATCCTCGCTACTATTAGAATTCTGGTATCTTGCTTTAAAAGCTTTAACATTATATTGAGTTATCAACACTTTTTCAAATATGTTACCAAAATAGTTTTTATTCAGATCTTTCAGAACTGTTTTAAGTCTTTTGATTTTATTCCTAAATACATATAAGGGAAAGCCATTCATTTTTTGCTTTCAGTTATCTTCCACAAAGCTGATGAAGTTCTTGTCCATAGTTCACATATTCAGAAATTCGAAGCTTTTGCACTGCTTAGTTCTGTCTAAAATAATGGTGATGTATAATGGAGTATAATCACGATCCATGTGGATAATCTTTATGTCAGCAAAATAATCAGTCCAGTCTTGATTCAATAAAACCCTATCAATGCACTTTCATTTAGTCTTGTTTGTCCATATGAATTTTGTACTTGCAAAACCTGCATCATCTAAACATCAGTCTTTTATCATCTCATTAAATTCATCAGTACTTTTATTATAAAATGAAGAACAACCAAGCTGATCAGAAGGAGTGTTGATTGAGTTAAAGTCACCTAAGATCATCCACTCTTTAGTTGATGCAACAATTAGCTTAAGGGTATTGCAAAGCTTGATTCTGTTTCCTCTCTGGAACTTTGAGTAAACAGAAGTAACATATACGACCTTATCAAAATTAAAACGCTTAATTTCAGTTTGAATACATTGAGCATTATCCATCAAAATATTAATAACCTAATCATCTTTCCAAAGCATCCAAATATTGTTAGAGATGTTTGCAAAATGGTGAGTAAAACTAAAATTAGAAGCAATTGATTATATCTTACTACTGCTGACAAATAATCTTCAGGATGAAAAGAAGCTTGTTGTTCTCTTTCTTGAAAATTGACTTGATCCTTCGCAAAGAAGATTTATTACCAACTCTATGAATATTCCAACAAAGAGCTTTAATCATATGAGGCTCTTAAATGAAAATCTTTTGGCATCACCAAACTGCAAAAACTTAATTACCAAAGGTTTATTTTTCTTGTTGTGTCTTGCTTGCTTTAAATTTTTGTTCAAGAGGTTTTGGAAGCTAGTATCCACCTCTTTTCTCATAAGAACAGGAGTAGCTAGAAGGCTACCAACATTGTCTTTGTTTGGTGTGTGATTTCTAGTAGAGATGGTTTCAGATTCATCAGAGGGAATAAGGCTGTAATCAAAGTCTTAAGACTTTATAGCTTCAATTACATCTTCTTCATTGCCAATATTTTTTTTCTTAAACTAATGTGATTCTTTGTCTCTGCTAGGACTTTCTGAAAAACCTTGCCAATAATTGTTGACAGATGTTTTAGTAATATGATGAGAAGAGTCTTCCTAGTTATGATTCTTTTCATTGAACATGTCATATTTTACTTGCCTTTTATCAGAATTTGATTTTTGAGGCTTGATGATAATAAACTTGATTTGTTATTTTGTTGTTGGAGGTTTAAGATTAATGCCATTAGATTTCTTCAATTCAAAAGAAGACGTATTCCAGGCTTGATTATTTTCCTTGTGTAAATCAGTTTCTACCTACAGATCAGGTTTAATAAAAGGTATCATGTCATTCTTTTGTTTCTGGTTTTCTTGTGATATATGTTTACAATGAAGAAAGTAATATAGGATGTTCTTGTATCCCAACTCCAATCAGCAGCCTTCATTGTCACCAAATCCAACCCAGACGTTGTCCTGAATTCTCTTGGTAACATCCATCTCTACCCAAACATATCAAACATTATATAAGGCTCTGTTCTTCCATGGTATCCAAGTTTTAATAGACATACCTATTGACGCAACTATCGATTTAATAATTGCTTTATTGTATAAGTGTTCTAGAATTCTTGATATTATAAGCCAGGCTTGAGAGATCGAACTCTATATTTTAAGATTGAATTTTGGCGTCCATTTGAGAACTCTCATCACTAAATAGCGTATTGTCCAGATAATTCTAGTTCAAAATTTACAGATGTCTTCTTTAATAGAGAATTCCAAAAGTATATGGTGAGGATCTCATGTAGAAATATTGTATTCTCATGTAAACTTGTGATCTTGTAAAAACTGATTTAACAGAGACTTATTTGGTATACGATTAGCAAATTTTCCAATTAACGTGTATTTTGATGAAATCATCAATTTCTCCTTATTTTTCTTTGAAAGTTGAAGCCAGATATGATATTGTTTGTATTGTATATCTTCTAGTTAAATTCATTGTCAACATGCTTGAGTAACTCTGCATAGGATTGTATTCTTTTTTATTAGTTTATGTTGAAATGTTTTCCTAGTGAGAGCTGGGAATTCCAATTCTAGAACAATTTTTGTTTACACTTTTCCATGATGTAAAATAACCGAGCAAGAATTAGGAAATATCAGACTTTGATCAGCAAAACTGGCAAGTAGCCAGTAAATTTCTAGAACATAGACTAATGATTTGTATACGCAAAAAAGGGGATAAGATTGAAAATGAATACATGCAAGACTAGACGAGGAAAAAGAGGAGAAAAGAAATGATTAATGGAATATCAGAGATGAAGGCAAAAATCCTTCTTGAAAGTCAAGAAGAAAAATCTTTAGGGAGAATAGCAACCCAATTCCATCATATTCTCTCAACGATACCTCGTATAAAAAAAATAAAAAAAAACAGTTCAACCTATGAAAAATAAATTTTTTATATGAATAACATTTAAAAAATTTAGCAATGACCCGATGTTGTACCATCAGTATATGATGGACTAACGGACTAGAGCTTAGTTCCATCACTGATGCGAGGAAACGAACTAGAGCTTAGTACCCTCAGTGGTTTTGAGAACTTAATATATAATATTACATTGTCGGAAAAAAATACAAATCGAGTTGGATGTCAGTATAATTTATTTAATTTTTTTATAATATTCCGTAATACTTTTAGTTTGTTTTATTTTTTATTTTGACTTACCTGATAGTACGGTGTTGAGAAAAGATACAAATCGAGTTGGATTTAAATGCATCCAAGATTATAGTCATTTGTTTTTTTACCCATACATTATATAAAAATACAATTTGTGTGAGTGAGTTAATAAAATAGGTAAAAACGGATAGATATACCAGAAATACTCTTCGACTTTCTAACCCGATAGATCCATTGTTTATAAAAGAAGATTTGGAATTTATAAAAAATGGTTGATCTAAAACTCTTTAAGTGAAAATCGATCAAAATTAAAAAAAATTATAGATGTTCTTTTGAGGTAGATGAAAATTTTATCAATCCAAATCAATGGTCTTTAGAGGTTATAAATGGAACATAAAAAAACTTCGAAGAGCATCCTTACGGGAGTAAATTATCCAAAGATGAGTAAATTACCGAAATACAACAAATTACCTCGACGAGAGCTCGTCGTAAATCTATATTAAGTAAAGTGAACATTTAAAATCTGTCGAGCATGTGAACTATATAAAACATTCCACAATATCAGTTTTTTTAAGTATAATATGTGATTATCTTCGCGCGAGAAAGTTAAAATTTCAAGTGGGTATTAGATTTTTTGCACTTGTTGATAAAATCTAACTCGATTGAAGAACCACTTGTGGCATTGACAGATAGAGACTTAAGTTCATGACTACTCTAGAAAAATGTGTTCCAAAAAATAACACACATGCCATGTCAATGAAACACATATGAAAGTTCTTGCAAATACGAAACAATTATATGAAAGAGATTTTTTTTTTAATTCTGTACGCGTTTTTGTAATGACGTATTGTATTCAGAGACCAAATGTTGAAGTCAATTGGACTCAGATGAAAGTTGAGTACAAAGATTATTCTTAAAAAATCATTCCATCAATTTTTTTTGTTAATTCTGTACACTGATAAGTTTGTCACGTGAAAATATTAATAAATTCACGCATTTCGAAAATACGACCACTAACTGGGTGGAGAACACTCATTTCATCTTAAAATATTTTGGTGGTATGAGTAGGCTTAACTTCAGATTGTTAAAGTAATGTGCATTGTTTAGTGAAGATGCAACATGAAACAATTAAAGAATCGTTTGAAAAGAGTCATTTAAAATCAAAATATAAATATTTACACATGTCATTCTATACAATCAAAGGTAACGTCTTGAACATTGATTTAGAAATCATTTTTAGCTCTCTAAAAAGTGCTTATAACATTGAAGTGGATGTCATAAATTACGCTTGTGCGGTCCTAGCTGTGCACATTTTACCTTGTTGGCACGAAATTCATAAATTATTAAAAAAACTTTAGTAACTTTAGTTCTTTTCACGATCATTCAAAAAATTTAGATATAATCGTACATACAAATCTAACGACGATAAATATTTTAAAACAAAAACTAGATAAACTTGTTCAAGTTGTCATGGACAACAATGAATGACATACAAGACATATTTAGAATAAATGTTTTAAAATAGTTTATCGGTTAACATCTTTCTTTGTGGAAATTTAGAGAACATAAACACAATGGTTGTTAACCGGTCAAATGTGAATTATTAGTCATATCATCTACTAAATGAGATAAATTTCATTTCAAACACGTGCATGAATAAAAATAATTAGGAGCACCTTTACTTGGTCTCCGTCGGTCAAAATGCGGAGACAGAACTGAACTTCGTCGGTTTGTTTTATGGATTTCTTTTGCGAAAGACGTACTGTGCAGACCGGTGTGTATATATATATATATATATAAACTTAAAATCGACCGCCTTTGAGTAACATCTCCCAAGTGATTGATTTAGAAGATTTTATTTTATTATTATGTCTAACCTATTTAATAATTATTTCTCCTTGTAATGCGTTTGCGCTAAACACTTTTTTAATTCGACCTAACACAAACCTCTACAAATTGATAATGATATATATCCACTAGGACATATTCCTTTATATACGAGGTAAGATTAATAAGATGACATATAATAATGTTTAATTTATATATTTTAACTTGAATTATTTATCATTTTAATATGTTTGCGCTAAACTATATTTTTTCGTTTTGTATTTGGGCTAATGTTGGAGATGTTGTCGCCATTGACAATGAATAAATCACTAGATGGTGTATTCGTATAAACATAAAATACAAGACGAACAACTTCTATATATTTTTTCATAGAGAGTGTCAATCACGCTAGAACATACGTCTAATATTATAGGTCTACCGCTAACGAATAATGGACCTATGCGATAATAAACACCGCGATGTACGCCCTGTTATTATGTCGAAGTTGCTGGATATCTCGATTACAAGAACAAGAACAAAGATTAACTTTAACAAAAATGTGGGTTATAAATGACATGGCTGCATTAAACTTTCACCATCATAAGTTTTTGCAACAACAAATTAACTCTAAAAGAGGTAGATCTTTACACATCAGCTTATATGTTTTCTTATTTAGCACGTTGTTTTCATTGGAAAAACCCCGAGATAACTATAAAGGCTGGATGGTTATATCACCTCTATGACCTACATGACATAAATTATTGCGTTGTGTTATGTTCCATTTCCAAACATGATACAAATAAAATGAATGACTTTAATGCATTGGTTTCACTTTGGATAAACGATCATTAATAAAGTTTTCAGTGCGCATTATCAATAATACCAAGAATATATGTCGCATATCCGTATGTTGGTTATAAATCTGCATGATATCGACCATAGTATTCCTAATGACACGACTCGCAATTGACTGTTTAATGGATGATACAATATTTTCATTTTATATTTTTCTTATCTACATAGTTTCATATTGAATTATTATAAAAAAAATCATAATAATTTATGTATATATTTTAGATTTATTTTCAACCATGCGATTATACCAAACGATAATATTATTCGAAGATATAGCATGGTTTGACTATGCTATTAGAGTTGATGATAATATTAATTTATATCAATCGTGTTGCATACTTTGGTAATTTATCATATAGAAGACATACTATATCTTCATGTGAGGAACTTCTTAGGATAAGGAGAAAATTCAACATGTTTGCACGTTAGAATGATATGATTTAGATATAATATGAGACCTACTTTTTACCGATATAAGAAAAATATTTGTTTTTGAAGGTTTCAACATGCATATTGCGGATTTAGAGTGCAATGGTTCAATTCCTGCAGCTCTTTGGTATATTTTTACTTCTATATCAGCCAAAAAGAGCCAATAGTTGACCCGGTGCACACGATGCACAAAGTTATCTTGCATGTAGAATATAAAAGGATGGTCCGCGAGTACATAAGGCGGTTTCCAAGTATGACACTCTGACAAAGATCAGGTGTATTATGTGACACAATCTTGATATCTGATGCGGATGATAACGATTTTAATATATTTTACTTGTATTGTTTTTTTATTTGTGTTATAGGTAGCTTCTATATAAGTTTTACGATATGTATTAATACACATGTTTTCAATTTTAAAATTTCAAAGTTACATAATTACATAATTTTGTTTTTTAAATACACTTAAAAACATGTTTTTGAAAATAATACATAACTTAGTATTATTCTAGACTTTCGAGTATGGAATCAGGCAACCACTATCAAGCACGTTTGGTCTATCTTGAGCAATAATTCTTCATCAATTTGGTGTCATTAGGTTCTTACCGAGAAGGTACAATATAATAACTTGGAATTTCTATATTGCCTCCTTCCTTAGTTGGCGGTTAAATGAAGATTATAAACTTAAGGTCCCTTGCTACAATCCTCTATAAGGTTGATGTCGACAATGAGCTATCCACTTCCCTCTAGTATGACCCTTGGTTTTTTCTTAGTTTTCTTGTTGACCATTATGATCCTAGTATCATCCGTTATATTAGAATGTACAACAATAACATGCAATCTGATATCATAAAAAAGTTCTTAAAACTAACCTTTTCAGCTATGCTCCGGCAGAAGGTCTCACCAGTCTCATCTGATCGAAATCGGTAACACTATCAATCTCCTATCTTTTTTCTCGGGCATGAAGGATGTTAAACTCTTGATTTCTAACTAGAATTTTAATTCCTTCACAACAGTACCTATCACTTCATCCGGCCTTATGTATCTCAAGTCCATTGAGCCAATCTCTTTTGGAAAATTACAACATTTCCAGACACTCATTCATTTTATGTTTTTCAATTAAAGAGAATCTCACTACTCGAGATAAACTTCTCCCATAGGGTTATAACAGAGTCCCTGACTATGTGATGTAAAACAATATCTCGGAGATCACTAACCATATTTGGGTGGACTATCCGTTCACCCAACTTGTTTGGGACGACTGCTCCTCGAAGCTTAAGTTCCTCTAACCTCTGATCGGCCCACCTAACTGCAAACTACTAGTTTTTGGACCTTTGCCCCTTCCGAACTAAGTTATATTTGGTGCGCTGCATTTCGCATGGTGGTGCGCTGCATTTTTTCGTCGTAAACATTATTAACCTCCTTTTGTTGGTCGTTCGTTGTATTGTAGTATTATGACAAGCTCCCTTGTTTTTTTGTTTTCTTTTATATTTTGGATGAATCCATCTAATTTTCTCTTCGAATGTTGGTTTCTCTTTTTATTCTCGTACACTCCCGATCTATCATTATACCTTTTTTAATTTTTTATTATTGTTGTAAAACTTGTTCACCTGTAATTCGCTTTATGTGGGGGTATGTCCCTCAAATTTGTATATTTTGAATCTTTATATTTTGGAAAATGCCTAAGTATAATTTTAATCTATTTCATCTTTTAATTTATTAATTTATAAAAAAGTTAGTATAAAAAATAATTTAGAGAATAAAATAATATACGTTAGACATTTTTTTTCAAGTTTTATAACTTTATTTCGACCAAACAGTCAAAATCTAATAAATTATGAAAATTAATTTACATATAATTTAACTCGATGAAATAAAATGCAATCCTAAAATACTTCATATTCTAAGCAACCGGGTCAAAATGTAAAACAAAATCTTTTTTTAATATAATAAAATTTAAAAAATAAATAATTTCAATTTGTTGCATTAAAATTTTACGTGTCTTTTAAAAGAAATAATTTTAACTCAGTTGGTCGTAATTAATTATCAAACTTCCCGATTTAAGGGGTTGAAATCTGATACAAGAAAACAATTCGATGACTTCAAATTTTTTCTATTAAAAAATCAAAATTTTGTGTTTAGTTTGATATTAAGTGTTTTTAGTTTGTTATTTAAGTTATGTGAAAATCCTAATAAACGAGTGATATGCATTTGTGGAGCATGAAAAAAGTTTGAAGACTCTCTGTTTTCTTCTCCAAGAAAATAGAGCATTTCAATTTGGAAATCAAGCAAGAATTCAGGTTTCTCAATCCTCTCACAACGATTAATTCTCCATCAACATAATTTTTAACCAGAGAAGAGTTTTTAAATCCTTTAACAGCTTCATTTTGATATGATTTCAGATAATAGAACATATTTACAGGCTACGGTAAAATTTGTTCATGGCAAGAACCTAAAACCAGAATATACAAAGTACAAGACAGATCATGTAGATTTTTAATTCAATGATTCGATTCTGGAAAAGGTACAAAGGTCTACTACTTATACTCTAATAGGGAAATTCACAAAAGGTTTTCCAACAAAACAGATTCTTGATAAGTTCTTTAAGGAAAGGAACTTCGACGGAGATTTTTCTTATTCCAACTGGGATTCTCGTCACCTCTTCCTTGAGTTTTCATTGATAGATGACATATCCAAGATATGAATTCGAAGCTACTTGATTGTTGGTCATCATGCTATGCGCGTTCTCAAATGGCTTCATTCTTTTAACCCCAAGATTGAGTGCCTTGTTGTTCCATCTGGGTAAAAATAGAAAAGCTTTCTGAGAATTTGTATAATGAGGAAATAGTTCACTCTATTGCTTCTGCTTTAGGTAGTCTAATAAAGTGTTGGATTCCTCCAAAGAATAAGACATTATACAATGCCTGCTTTGCCTAGATAGAAATCGACATTTCAAGAAAGTTGCACCATAGGATGTGTATTGGATTTGGTGACAACTTTGGTGCCTGTATCAACCTTAGTTACAACAACGTTCCAGATTACTATAACTCTTGCTATCATGTTGGTCACGATAACTGTTCCTGCAAGAAGACCAGACCAACTCAACCAGAAGAAGATCGTGAACAAGTTTAAACCACTCCAGTCGATACTAGAGTTCTGCAAAATGATACAACAAAACAGACACAGCATAGTGCCCCTTCTTGCAATCATGTTGGCTCCTCCAGCAAGAAGACTAATCCATCTCAACCAGAAGAAGATCAAGAAATTTTTTAAACCATCCTAGTTGAGACTCAAATTCTGTAAAATGATACAAGAAAACAGACTCAGCAAAATGCACAACAATTAACAATTGAAGTTTCCAAATCATCAGTTGTTCAAGAAAACGAAAAATGCCACTTATTGGATCAGGATCACTTATCTGAATCCCCTAAAAACCCTGAAGAAGATATACCAGATACTGATATAGTTGAGGTTATAAAGTCCCTTAGTGATGAGCAATACACCTCATATTATGAGGAATCAACTAGTTATACTACCCCAAATAAGAACTACATAGGCAGTCTCCCTAACTCACCAACATTTAGCAAAAGAAACGAATAGTCAAGATTTCAAAAAGTACTTAACAGGAAGCTAAAACTATCAAGAGCAAAGAATAAACACCTAACTCTCCAATCTCTTCGTTGCAAAGAGACAAGAAGGTCTGCAAGAATCAACCATAAATGATTAAAGCTATATGTTGGAATCTGAGAGGTGTTGGTAACATAAGTACTATCAGAAGGCTAAGATCAATCATAAAGAAATAAAATATTTCTCTATTATGCATTCCAGAGCCAATGATAGCTAGCAGCAAAATTGAGTCATTGTCTTCAAAGCTAAGTTATCCTAATTTCTTTGCAAATGTATCAAATACAATATGGCTTTTCTGGTCTACTGATTTGCAGATTAACATTATCTTTGATGATATACAATGCATTCATTCTAGTGTCACTCATTCTCTTCTTGATACACCTTTCTCTATTACTTACATATATGCAAAATATCTTTAGGAGTTACTTAGAAATATAGCCACTTTAGTGAAAGAATGGCTCTTGATAATGGACTTTAACATTGTGGTATCACCTAGTGAACAAGCAGGCTGTGTAAAATTTTGTTGTCAAAGATCTTCTGATTTTAATGATGCTATTAAAGATTTTTTTTATTGAAGATGCAGGGTTCTCAGGAACAAAATTCACTTGGACAAATAAAACAAAGTGGAAGCGGCTTGATAGGGTGTTGATTAATCAATCTTGGGCTGATTACTTTGTTGAAACCAGAGTTACACACCTTTCTCGAACATGCTCAGATCATACCACACTGTACATAGCTTTAATTAAAGAAAGAAATAATGTTATAAAGAGTTTTAAATTCATCAATGCTTGGACATTGGATGAAGATTTTTTGGTTACAGTTGAAGCTAGCTGGAAATATCAGATGTATGACAATCCTTTATTCATCTTCTGGAACAAATTGAAAAGGCTAAAGGAAGCTTTGAAAATGTGGAACGAGTCTCACTTCAAGAACATTTTTGATAAAGTGTCTCAAACAGAAGAAAACCTGAAGTTGAAAGAGCTGGAGTTTCGCAGATTTAACAATATAAAATCTAAAATAGCCTTTGCTAAAGCCAATCCAAAACACTTACTTGCATTATCCATGGAAGAGAATTATTGGAAGCAGAAATGTTATTCCAATTGGCTTCATGATGGTGACAGAAACACAAAGTTATACCATAACTTTGTTAAGAGGAAAAGAAGAAAATCCTAAATTGCTGGTATCAAACTCAATAATAAATGGTGTTATGATAAGGATATTATTAAAACTTCTGCAGAAGAATACTTTAAAAACATACTCTCTAATCCTTCTTATTCTGATAAGGACCAGTAATATACTTATATGTCTAGCAAGATTTTTAATGTTATACCTAAACTAATTAACAACTCTGATAAATGCTTTCATGATAGCTGATCCCACTGAACATGAGATATGAAGCTCTATTCAAAGCCCAAAACCTAAAGAAGTTGCAGGAGTTGATGGTTTCAACAGGTTGTTCTTCACCAGATGCTAGAATATAATTAAGGAGGACCTCACTAATGCAATAACATCATTCTTCAAAGGACATATTATACCTAAATGGATTCTTGCAACTGGAGTTTTCTTAATCCCTAAAGTAGAGGCTCCTCATTTCTGGAACCAGTTTAGGCCAATTAGCCTTTGCACAATGCTAAATAGGATTATGTGCAAACTATTTAACAATAGGTTATCTCTTCTTTTGCGTAAGCTAATTTATGAATTTCAGGGTGCATACGTGAAAGGCAGACTCATACACAAGAACATATTCATTGCAAAATAGTTGGCTCATGACATTAACAGGAAAACAAAAGCTAGAAATATCATTATAAAGCTTGACATGTCAAAAGCATTTGACAACTTATCTCATTCCTTCATGCTTTCAGTGTTATGGATCTAGCAATGAGGTTATATCTTTGATTTCTAACATTATCAAGTCAGTACATGTTTCTATATTTATAAACTGTGAATCAATTGGATTCTTCAAAATGCACAAAGGTATAAAGCAAGGGGACCCTTTGTCCCCAAGCCTGTTTATACTCTCTGAAGAAGTCCTATTAAGAGGCCTTCATGAAATGTTTTTAAAAGACAAAACCCTTAAGTATTCAAACATAAGTGAACTTACAATCTTTGTACTTTCGTTTGCTGATGACCTCCTGATTTTCTCTAATTGTTCATCTTCTTCTTTAGAGCACATTGGAATTTTTTTTGCAGACTTACCACGATGTTTCAGGTCAATCCCTTAATAAAGAGAAAACCACAATAATCACTGCTGCAAGTCTTTGATTAGACAAAAGGAATTCTCTTAGCATACAAACAAGCTTCAACATTAGCAATCTACCAACAACATATTTGGGTGTCACTCTCAACCCCCACAATAAATCTTCAAACTTCATTCCTATGTTAGAAAAAATCAGAACAAAAATAGAGAGCTGAAATGACAAATCTTTGTCATTTAGAGGAAGATTAACCTTGATTAGCACTGCATTGATGCATATTCCTCAGTATTGGATCCAAAGTTGCTGCCTCCCAAAATCTAATTTTTTTTGAAAGAATTCTAAATAATTTCCTTTGGAATTCATCAAATGAAGCCCCAAACATAACACTGGTCCACATATAATAAAGTTTGTAAGTCTTTCGGAGAAGGTGGTCTCAACATACAAATACTGGAAGACATCCATATAGTTTTTTCTTGTAAGCTTTGGATAAACTTTCGAGAAAACAATTCATTGTGGGCAAGACTGATGCAAATTATATATTGTAAAAGAACACCCTCTTCAAATCAGCTACTCCAAAAAGGCTCTTTAACTTGGAAAAGGTTAGCTGAGGTTAAATAATTTGCAGAAGCAAACATTAGATGGAGTCTTGGGGAAGGTCAGATAGACTTGTGGCTGGACAATTGGTTTGGTAAGGCTCCTTTAATTAAATTAGACCACAAGACAAACGACTCTTTGTTTAAAGGTATAAAGGTGAGATCATTTTGGGCTGCTAACAACTGGAATGTAAGCATGCTTAAAAGGTATCTTACAGATTCAAATGTTAACCTTGTTCTTAAAACTAATATTAAAGATAACCTTAAGGACAACATAGTATGAAGTCTCTCTAGTAGTGGTTCTTTCAATATTAAGGACACATTAAAACACATTAGACCAACTTCTTTTAACTCCTCATTATTCAAAAACACGTGGAATAACGTGACCCCAAGAAAGTGTTTTTTCTTTACATGGAGACTCCTACTGAAAAAGATGCATATTGATTAAGTTATCAAAGCTAGACATATTCAGTTAGCCTCTAAATGTCAATTCTTTAGGGAACAAAATCGAGCAGCTGACTGGCTTGCTCGATGGACCCTGAAGTGTAAAATGAAACTAGACTTCATGAACTTCAAACCTCCTGATCAGCTTGTAGCCATTTCAAAACTTGAAAGTTTAGGAATATGCTACATCAGAATAGGGTTGTAATCATTTGTCTCTGTTTGTTGTAGTTGAAAGATTTGAATGGAGAAGATTATGGAAAACATATGCCCACTCGGACAAAATGAACCAAAAAACAGGCAATGACGGAGAAGTCGAAGCAAGCTCACCAGCCCAGGAAAAGAAGCAAGCTCACCAGTCCCAGGATTAGAAGGTGAGGAAACAAATTAGTTATCCAGGTAACAGAGTCTTATAGATTCAAGCTCGAAGTTAGTTCGAATGGAGAAGAAGATTTGTTCACAAAATCATAAATTGCAGAAGTTAATTTTGGCAAGGAGGAAAATCAAGGCACGAACTCAAATCTTTAAATTTTTTGAGTTAACCCCTTAGTTTTATAAGTTCTCTAATTTTAGTCTAAAAGATGTAAAACTCTCGATTTTGCCCTTGAATTCAATTTCTATTTCCGATTAAAAAAAGAAAGTGACATGCATTTGTAAGTTAAGTTAAATAGTAAATGCAGTATTATAACGTCATTAGATTTCTTTTATAAATTTTTAAATGATGTTTAGCCAGAAAAGAAGAGGCTTATATTATATGTAAGCCTTTTTCTTGTTTAATAAAAGGCCTTAAAAGCGACGTAGTTTCATTAGGCGAGGACAGCCCCAACTGAAACGACACAGTTCGATAAATAAATAGCTGAAGCCTTTCGCTTTTTTTCGTTTTTAAATAAGCCAATCTGGACGGTTGTTATGTTTTAGGATCTAACGGTGGGTTTTAGACGAATTTATTCTGCTCGTCTTTCCCATTTCCAGTCACTTGTGGCGTTGGAGGGAGAGTTAAGCAGCTGAGAGTTTAAAACCTTCGTCGTTCTTTCGCCGGCGATCAGGTATTCTTGCCTTCTTCCTTCTTTTTCCTTATTGTTTTCATGACTCGATTTTGCTTGTTTATGATTTTGTTCGTTGTTCCGTATTTCAATTCGAAATGCTGTTTAGAGACGACACTGGTTAGGTGCTAGGGTTTTCGGTGTAATTAGCTATGGATTGCTTTTCTTATCGTTAGATTAGTACACAGTCCTCAAATATCAATTGAATGAATTAAGTTTTCTATTCAATTGATAATGGTGGACTTTTCACAATGTAGCTCATGAAACCTTACTGTGTGCCTCCATTTGTTCCGTTCAAAATGTATAGTGATAATGTAAGTATTATTTTGTTTACAATCTCATGTGGATGAGCGATTAGCATGTTAGATGTCCGTTACGTATGCGTATGTTTATAGAGATTCTCGCATGGACGAGCAATTGATTGCCGTGCTAGATGTTTGATACATTTTGTTCTTGATTACTAGGCTTAGTCATCTTGTTTGATACAGTTAATACTGAACAGTGAACACATCATTGATAATGGCATCGTCTTCAAATGAGGTAGAGTACGAGAACTTTCTTAAGAAGGTTCGGAGGACGGTATTCATAGATAACCTCTCGCCTCATGTAACTAAGTCTGTATTGACGACAGCGCTAGATCAGTTTGGACAAGTGAAGAGTGTCCACTTCATTCCAAACTATTTAGGACCAGCAAACATCCCAAAGAATGCTTTGGTGGAGATGGAAGATCCAGATAAAGTCGAAGCAGTCATCACTACCTTAACGCAGTTACCTTTTATGATTTCCGGTATGCCAAGGCCTGTTAGAGCTAGAGCTGCCGAACCGGAAATGTTCGATGATAGGCCAGCAAAGCCTGGTAGAAGGATCCGATATACCTGGTTGGACCAGAATGATCCTGATTTTGAGATGGCCAAAACACTTAAACTTGCTGTCCAAAAACACAGCACCGACACTGCATTTGTCATCAAGGTAAATCGGTTTTTCTACAACTTAATGGGATACTTAACTAGAACTATGTATTTTTGTGGGATACTTAATTAGAATTACTTAATGGCAGCGACAAATGCTGCAGGAAGAAGAGCTTGCGAACCAACAGTCAGAGACATTGAAAGGCACCGAGAAGAAGTTATCATTGATCGAAAGTATCATGACTGATAAAAGTGCTCATCGTTTGGCCAGGTACTACAATTCAAATATATTAGATGAGTAAAGATCTAGTCATTTGATACTATAGATGTTGTATAGGTCTCTTCTCATTATTATCTCTATTTGTTCTTAGTAATTACAAATGTTATTCGTAACATCAGTATTCAAAACTTGTTTAACAAGTTCAATTGCTTCAGAGCTCTAAGCTTTCTGTTTGTGACAAGCTATACCCGGTTAATGTACTAAAACCAATGTATTGGAACCGGTTTTTTTCTTTTTTCCTTTATCGAAAACCTTAAAATATATGATAAATGTTGAACTAACGGAAGATGATATAAATAAGGTTCCATTACTATAAAACATAAGTAATGTCTGATGAAAGAACTAAAAAGTTTAGGGGTTTGATTCATAAACTAAACTAAACATACATAGGCACATGACTAGCGTATTGAAATAATTAACCATCATAATAAAAAACTATATTACTTACCCACAAACGTTTGTTTTAGAGAATTGGTGGAGAGAATTTCTGTAACAGCAAGGCGATAAAATTATGTTTTAATTTTTTTGTCATGTTCTTTTTAGCAAATCAAATGTATTATTAATTTTTAAGTTACAAAGTTGTAACTTGAGTTTGAGATTCAAGATTTCTAAATCTTTTATAAATACTGACTTGAACCCTAAGTAAAATTAAGGGTGATACATTTTTTGAAATTTGAGTGCAAGAAAGAGTCTTATTTTTAATCTTGCCTTGAGCTTTTTGAGCCATGATTCCAACCGATTAATCAGAATCATTTATATTTCGCAATATGAGAATTCTATTGCATCAAACCAGCATCAAACCAAAGATTACGATAAACTAAATTTATCACGAAGGCAGGATCGTTTTGAAGCTTGAAACCGGTTATTTTATGCTTTTGAGCCATACTCGAGAATAGTGGATTGAATGGTCATTGGAAAAGCTTGATATCATTATTATCCATGGTTTGTCTTGAAATATAAACGGAAAAAACAATATATTGAATAATTGTGATATCATATTGACAAAGGTATTAATCAACAAAAATTCAAGTAACTAATATCAAAACTTTCAAGAAGAATAATTGTTTCTAGTTAAAGAAGTTAGTAACTTTCAAAATCAAATTCATTTAAGAGTTTATCGGAATTCTACATCATCTACTGTGGATTAACATACCAAATAGCATTGCCATTAACAACCATATCAATAATTAACTCAGAATGAGAAATCTATCTCAACTTTCAAGTTAGATTTAAGAGTTAACTTAATTATGCTATCTGAGATTATAAGTTTCGGTAAAGAAATAATTCTATTTTCTCAGACTTAATTATAGATTTAATCTTCCTAATTGATTTTTTATTCCATACCCCTTTAGTGTTCCAATTAACAATTTTAACTATCATTTAATATATTAGTGGTTGAGTTATTCTTTTCTGTTGAATTCCTTATATTCTATTTTTTGATCCATTTAAATATTTTGTTTTCCTGGCAACTTTTTTCATTTTTTCTTTCCATTTCTCAATATTGTTTAAAAGCTGTAAGTGCATTTTGGATAGTTTTTAGGTTTGATCGTCAACTGATGATTCATTTATACAGTTATATCTATTAGCAAGCTCTAAAATGTTTAGAGCTTCTGTTATTGAGGGGAGTCTCTTTATCATTTTTTTGATTTTGATTATCCCGATGACTAGTAGTCGTACTAGATTCCAATTTATTTTTATAATTAGATGAATCTTTATTATTCTCCGTAACAGTTTTAGATTCTTTAAGAGCCCAAATTTTAGTTCTCTTTTAAGATAACTTGTTATTTATATTTTTTGCCCATCTTTTAATGTTTCATTCAATTCTTTATCAGGTTTTGGGTTATTTCTTCTACAGTTATTGGTATTATGACCGAGATGGTTACAGTGTAGACAATATAATGGAATATCTCCACATATAATATCTATCCAATAATCACCATCCTTGTCGAATTCAATCTAAATTTTATTATTGGTAGGCTTGGATACATAGACCCATATCCAAGTCTGACAATAAATATGTCTTGTAAATTTTATGTTGGGAATCCAAATGTCTAAAGAGTTTCGTAAGGCTTTAATAATATTTTTTATAATGTTCTTATTGTATAAGAACGTTGAGATTTCTGGAAAAGTAACCCACATATGGGTTACTAGAGACTCTTTCTTTGTATTGAAGTTAGGTTTTTTACTTTATCAATCTTATGGAATGTTGGCCAAAATACGAGACATTCTTTCTTCAAATAATTTTTGAATCTTCTTACTTTGGTAATTCTATTAAAACATGCCAATTATCCTATATATTGACAGATTAAAATCACCTTTTAGATTCAGAATTTTATGAAAAAAATGGATAGTTATTAATTCTGGTCTACCTAAGAAAAATTTCCATACGAGAGTAAAAAATAGGTGAGTTTAGTAAGAGTAACTTATCTTTAGACTTGAAGCTGACAGCTTTGTAGTTTTTGTTTTCCGAAATGGTCACCTCCTCATGTTAAATGTCCAACTTGATGATAAGTGTTTCTGCTTTCCTAACCGCATCTTTATAATACATCTTGATATTGTTCCGTTCTTGGACTCCCGATGAATTTTGTTGAGGGACGAAAATTTAATTGTATACTCATTTGTAAGCAAGAGCTTTCCTTGGTCGTCCTTCTGAGCTATAATCCTGGGTAAATCTTTTTCCTTCTAATTCTCGTTCATATATTGTAGTTTTGATTTGATTTCATTGTGCTCTCTGATTCTTTAACTTCCATTGCATCATTCAATTGAGTCTTCGATTGATATCTACAACATATCGCATCACGAATTCTCATTTTTATTTCTCTGATAAAAATCTGGTAGCGCCAAACTACAAGATGGAACATGCGGCGGAAAATACAGAGAAAGAAAGACGAAAAACAGAAAGATAGATAGCTTTAACCCTAGGTCAGAGTAAAAAAAAGACTTCAAAGAAAACTCAAATTCCATTAAAAAAAGTTTGAGGCAAAACTAGAGTTTGAGAGCCTTTTATAAAAGTTCTCAAAACCCTAGCCCAAGATTACAGTTTGTTCCTTATGAAATAAAATAAAGCCTAGTCCAATTTCAAAACGATTGGAGCTAGTTAAGTATTTTAATAAAATCCAACAAAAATAGGAAAATGTAGAAAATTCACGAAAACAACAAAAAGAGTACTTAAACAATGGAATTTAGGGCATGGACTTCATCACATCTTGATGATTCTGAAAATCGCTGGGCTTCTCGACGCGTTCGATTTGAATGGTCGCAACGCCTAATTCGGATACCTGGGCCCCAAATAAAGTCCGTTTCCATACATCGAAAAGGCCCATATAGCCATGGGCCCGTGCAACTACATCATAATTTCCTTCTTCGGAAGAATTTGCCCATGAATTCTCAGCTTCATCATCCTCAGCAGCATTGGTAAATGACACCACGTGCTCACGTTGAAAATTCTATAGGTCTTCATGTGGCTGGGTAGCTTCAACCTGTATGCACTAGGATTAATCTTTTTAGTAATTTCAAATGGACCCACCTTCCTTGCAGCCAACTTGTTGTACTCTTGCGTAGGATAGCGATCCATGGTCAAAACAGCCCATACAAATTCCCCCACTTCAAACTCCACCAGTCGGCGCTTCTTATCTGCAGCAACCTTGTATTTCTGTGTTGTTTCCTCCAGGTGTTTGCGGGTGTTCTCATGGATCCCCATAGATCAACAATGACGTTCTCGACCTTAGCTGGAACCTTTTCAAGCTAAATCCTTAGGACCCCGTGGGTTATAACCATAGACTACCATGAAGGGACTATACCTAGTACTGCGCTTGTGGTGCCTATTGTAGGCGAACTCAACGTGATAAAGGCGGGAATCCCATGCTTTCAAGTAGGCATGGGCATTCGGTTCTTCGGTTTGGTTCTTTCGGTTCTTCAAAACTAGTACCCATTTATGAACCGAATAAATTTCGATTCGGTTCGGTTTGGTTCTTCTTAATTCGGTTCGGTATGGGTACTTAACTCGGTTCCAATCGGGTAATTTTGGATACTTTAAATGTTTTGCAATATCAACGTATATAAAACTCTTTTTACACTTTAAAACAATAAAAATATGTTAAATTGTAAGAAAAAATACTAAATATAAAAAATATTCAAAATTAATATATTAAAGAATAATATTAGTAATATAAAAAAAATGGAGAGATGATATCAAGTTTATTAAATTATATAAAGGTTGGTATTTTGTTATTTTGTTTATACGCATAATAGTTTGTAAATATGTCCCCACTTTAATAAAGTATGCTGTCATTTATTCAAGAGAACATAATTAGAGATCAATGATAAAAGACAAATTTAGGGGAATCTAACTTTAAAATAGAAAATATATTTTTAAAACAATTCAAAATTAAGGGTTAATACATAGGTTCGGTTCCTAACGGGTACCCACGGTTCTTCGGTTCGGTACGGTTCGGTTCCGAGAACCGTGGGTAATTGAAAACTAGAACCATTCGGGTATTATGAAAGAACCAAATCTACTTCGGTTCGGTTCTTTCGGTTCCGGTTAAAATTTCCATGCCTACTTTCAAGTTCGCAAAGACCTCTATGCGTAACATGTTGCCTAAGGTTCGATTAGTTAGCTCAGTTTGGTCATCTGTCTGCAGGTGATACGCACTGCTAAAACTCAGCTTCATGTTTGTGAGGCGCCACAAACTCCTCCAAAAATACCCGACAAACCGCGTATCGCGATAAAAAATGATATTCAAAGGTAGACCATGTAAATGGTAGACCTCACGGAAGTATAATAGCAACATTCACAGCATCTGTGGTTTTCTTGCAGGCAATGAAGTGGGTCATCTTAGAAAACTTGTCAACCACCACAAAAATAGAATCGTTACCTCTATGTGTTCCTGGTAGCCTAGAGAGGAAATCTATGCTGACGTTTTGCCAAGGTCCTTCTGATATTGGGAGTGGTAAGTATAGACCTGCGTTGGAGGATGTACCTTTTGCCACCTGACAAACTCGACAACCAGTTACAAAACGGATAACATCTCGCCTCAAATGCAGCCAAAAGAACTGACTGAATACAGAGTGAAGGGTTTGATCTCTACCCCCATGCCCCTTGTTGTGTCTCTCTTGTACAATCAGTAACCTCAAACTGCCCTCAGGAACATATAGTAAATTACCTTTGAAGAGGTAACCATTTCTCACTGCAAAATCTTTTCTCAAACCTGCGCTGACGTCCTCTAGAATATGATCAAAATATGGATGGATAGCCAGTAGATCCTTCATCATCTCGAATCCCACAACTTTTCCTTACATACGAATCATCATGTTGCGTCGGCTCAGTGCGTCAGCTACGCAGTTAACTGCCCCCGAAGTATGCTTAATAGAAAAGGTAAATTGTTGAGTAAATGCTGCCCAACGTGCATGGTGGGAAGAGAGTTTCTCCTGAATCTGCAGATGCTTCAAAGCATCATGATCGGTGTACAAGAAAAATTTATTGTAGGCCAAGTAGGAACCCCAATGCTTCAAAGCTCATAAAACTGCATAAAACTCCTTGTCATAGGTGTTGTAGTTGAACTTAGCTCCATTTAACTTCTCGTTGAAGTATGGTACAAGGCGGCCTCTTTGGTTGAGTACAACTTCAATGCCAAATCCGGATTCATCACAATGTAGTTCAAATCCTGTAGAGAAGTCGGGTAAAACCAGAATTGGTGCAATGGTCAGTTTTATCTTGATTTCCTCAAACGCCTTAGCTGCTTCAGGGGTCCAGCAGAATGTCTTGCCCTTCATACACTATGTAATAGGATCCATGACAGTGCTGAAGTTATGTATGAACCGTCTGTAAAATTAAACCAATTCATGAAAAGAGTAAACTTCAGTGATGGAAGTATGAATAGGCCTATCTCGCACGACTGCAACTTTCGATTGATCCACTGACAGCCCATCTTTTGACACGACATACCCCAGGAAGACGATCGAATCTGTCATAAAACAACACTTATCGAGTCCCCCATAAAAATCCTCTCGCCTCAAAACAACCAACACTTCACGTAAGTGCTGGAGACGCAGCTATGCCGTGGTACTATATATAAGAATATCATCAAAGTACACAATAGAAAACATTTCGATGAATGGGTGAAATACCTGGTTCATAACCCGTATGAACATGCTAGGAGCATTAGAAAGACCGAATGGCATTATCATCCATTCAAATAGACCTTCTAAGGTCTTGAAGGCTGTTTTCCACTCATCTCTAATCCCTTATACGAATCTGGTGAATCCGCTATTCAAATCCAGCTTCGTAAAACAGTAGCACCATTCAACTGATCTAGTAAATCATCAAGGCGACGAATAGGAAACCGATACCTGACTGTAATTTTGTTGATAGCCCGACTATCCATACACATTCTCATTGAGCCATCATTCTTTTGTGTTAACAGTGAATGAACCGCACAAGGACTAAGACTCTCACGGATGTGGCCTTTCGTCAATAGTTCTTCCACCTGTCTGCGGAGCTCTTCATGCTATTTTGGGCTCATTCGATAATGCGGTCGGTTTGATAGGCTAGGACCCAGTATTAGGTCAATTTGGTGCTGGATATCTCTCAATGGAGGAACAATTGTAGGTAGATTATCGGGAAAACAATAGAAAATTTTGCTAATGGCGGTCGAACTCGCTCAAGTATACCAGCAAATGGATCGGTACAAAAAAATTTAACCACCAAAAGATAGATGATCCATGTTTCATTGGCATGTTCGATAAACGCCTTTCGAGCTAGAAAGTTCTTACCTGACTCGTTTGATACTGCAAGGGTAGGTTTTAGGGATACCTCTCTCGTTGGTGTTAATATGAGCCCGACATTATTCCATATGAAAATGTAGCAGTTCCTCCTACTATCATATGTGACACTTCTATCATATTTCCAGAGTCAGCGTAGCAGCAAGTGACACGCATCCATCCCAATGACATTTCACAATGATTTATCCCTATAGTTACCGGCAGAGAAAGATACAAGACATATTTTAGAGATATTTACCTCACTACCTTTCTTTAACCAGGAAATCTTGTAGGGGTTTGGGTGGTCTTCTGTTTTCAAGGCCAGCTTCTGCACAACTTCTTCAGAGATAACATTTTCGCAGCTCCCTGAATCAATAATGAATTTGCATACCTTTCCTCCGATAGTACAAGTCGACTGGAAAATATTGTTCCGTAGC
Source organism: Limnanthes douglasii subsp. nivea (assembly GCA_036936605.1). Classification (NCBI taxonomy): domain Eukaryota; kingdom Viridiplantae; phylum Streptophyta; class Magnoliopsida; order Brassicales; family Limnanthaceae; genus Limnanthes; species Limnanthes douglasii. Next base: position 19,571,585 of record JAUPFV010000001.1, on the reverse strand, counting down.
CAATTATCCCCTTTACTGCTGGCTTACGGCGTCAGGCAGATACGCCTTAAAACCAATGCCTGCCAATATCTCCTCCTGTAACTTGGTTCTCTTGAACCTCATCAACAACATCCTCTAGTTCCTCATTAAACTGTGACTCACCGTCCAAGTAAAAATCAACAGTGTTTGCGAACATACCCCTCAGCTGTTGTGGCTGTTATTGTAATTTTGGACACTGTAAAGCAACGTGCCATAGTTCATGACAATGGTAGCACCAGACCTGTGAGGAAGTACCTGCGCGATTAGGGACCTGCGAAGTAGCACATGTACGTATAGGAGCAGTAGTTGGTACTCCTAGGCTAGGGCTTGGAACCGTCCTTTTTGGAAACGTCAATGAAGTCGTTCTCGCAGTTTCTCCTCTATAAAGCCTTCGTGAAAGGGCTTTCTGCAGATGCAGTGCGCGCTGATGTGCTTCAAACACATTCACAGGGTCGAACATGTTCAGCTGGTCCTGAAACTGTTGTCTCATCCCCCCTATATAGCGAGATACTAGCTGATCTGTTGAATCAGCTATCGACACGGTTTTGTAGCTTGAAAAAAATCATTAGTGTATTTGTCAACAATCCTTGACCCTTGTTTAAGGTTTTGGAACTGCTGATACATGCTACACGCATAATTGTAAGGCAAAAACGCAGCCCTCAAGTGCTTCACAAACTTATCCCAAGTTATTATTTTTTGCTTACCTTGCCTTGATCTGGTCTGTTTGAGCTGTGGCCACCAAGATGCAGCTCAACCTCGAAACTTAGTTGCAGCCAATTGTACCCTTTTTGCATCCGGAACCTCATTAAAATTAAGGACTTCTTCAACTGAGGCGATCTAATCTAAAAACTCCTCCTGTTCGAGACCCCCTTGGAACTCTGGGATCTCCAGTCTGAATCCAGATTCCCACCGGTTGTTGGCGTTCAGATCAGAATCCATCGCTGGCGGCTGCTCAAAGACTTGTTCACGATAGTCTTGTGGGTAATAGTGACCCCTACCTTATTCTCGCCGAGAAGAAAACCGATTCACTCGCGACCGGTCTCTCTCTCAAATCCCGACGGCTGATTGCTCGAACCTGGAGCTTGAAATCTGCTGGTTTGGCTGTTCAACAACCTCTGTAGTACTTCCCCCGCAATGATCGCTTTGGTGGCATACCTTCGTTACCCACACGTAAGAATTCTGAATCTGATACCAATATGGCAGCGCCAAGCTACAAGATGGAACAAGCAGCGGAAAATACATAGAAAAACAGAAAGATAGATAGCTCCAATCCTAGGTCAGAGTAAAAAAAGACTTAAAAGAAAACTCAAATTCTATTAAAACAAGTTTGAGGCAAAACTAGGGTTTGAGAGCCTTTTATAAAAGTGCTCGAAACCCTATCCTAATATCACAGCTTGTTCCTTATGAAATAAAATAAAGCACAGTCCAATTTCAAAGCGATTGGAGCTGGTTAAGTATTTTAATAAAAAAATCAACAAAAATAAGAAAATGCAGAAAATTCATGAAAACAACAAAAAGAGGACTTCAACGATGGAATTTTGGTGCATGGACTTCATCACATCGTGATACTTCCCAAAATCGTTGGGCTTCTCGACACGTTCGATTTGAGTGGTCGCAACGCCTAATTCGGATACCTGGGTCCCAAATAAAACCCGTTTCCGTTTGTCCAAAAATGTCATATAGCAATGAGCCCGTGCAACAACATTAAAATCCTAAAGATTTGCTTCGTGTTTGGTAAAGTTTTTTCTAATTAAATCCTTATTTGGTTGTTCGATCTACCGGTCTTGATTTGTAACCCTTCAATTTGATGAAACTTAAATTTCCTCAAAAATATTGACAAAACCTACAGATTGAAGTCTTTGATCAGTAAAATCCTTAGGATAAGGATCCAAATATCTTCAAGAGGAGAATCTTCAATCAAAAGAGGAGATAAATTGATCTGGTTCGATTCGAACGAATGACAAGAAATCCTCATATGCATCATGGGAAGGACACAGCCGTTTGGACAATTACACATTCGATGCACAGTGAAGTGGAGCAATCATCAAAGATTAAGATTTTTTTTGTTGGTACTGCTAGGACATCCTGAATTTGAACTAGACGTGAAGTAAATAATCACACATATGGTGCAACCAAGTTGGAGAGAATAAATAGATTTTTATTTTCGGGAGCTATTCATCTTCTGCAAACGCAAAATGCATCTTTTTGTTGTTTTGCGCTTTTCAAGTTTGCTTGATTCCTAATTTTCCCTACCATGACAAGTGAAAAAAATTGATGAGAAGAAAAAGAGCGCGTAAAGAGACCATACTAGCCTAACAACGAACTATCTAATTTTTTTTTTTCAAATATGATTTCATATCCAGTCCAGAGATTGATAAATAAACATATCTCATCAGAAGAACTCCATTACGGGTATGGTTCAACTCATTGTGATCACAAGATATTAACTCAAAAGGTTCTTCTGGTGGGTTTTTTTTGGTCAACCATATCAACGGATGTTGAGACCTTAATAAACAGTATGACCCATGTCACCGGTTTGCTAACACTGTATACGCCTTCACGGTGTCGTTAGAGTCGATTTCTAAAGCACGACCTTTTGACAAGTGGGAGATAGACTTGGTCAGACCATTTCCCACAACCACAAGAGAACGCGAGCACTTATTGTTGTTGTCGACAATTTTTCAAAGTGGGTAGAGGTCAAACCTCTTCTAGGACCACAACATATAATGTGATCAACTTTATTCTAACTAAAGTTCGTCTTATGTTTGGCTTCCCCAAGTAAATCACCACGGAAAACAAACTTTAGTTCCAAAATGGTGAGATCGACCCATTTTGTCGATGAATAGGTATAAAGCAACATTTTTTACCCCTTTCCATCCTCGGACAAACGGGCAGGTAGAGATGAATATCTGGAGTATCCTAGAAGGTATTAAGAAGAAATTGGTGGGACGGGTGGCAAATGGTCGAATTACCTCCAGGAAGTTTCTTAGGCTTACAAGTCAACTCCATGAACCACTACAAGAGAAACCCATTTTGCTCTTGTTTAAGATATGGACGTCTTGGTCCCCAAAGAATAGTACTACCCTTTTATAAATTCTCCAATTATTCCCAAGAAGGAAACAGGGCAGGATTGGATTTAGTTGAAGAAAAATGAGCAAAAGCTCACCTTCATGTCCAAAACTACCAAATTCTTATGATTAGTATATATGTGTTTAAAGTTCGAATGAGTCAGTTCAAAGTAAGGGATAAAATCGTTACGAAAGTCTTCTTGCCTACTAAGGATCAAATGATGGGAAAGCTAGGTACGGATTGGGAAGAAGCAAATGGACTTCAACATCAGCGGAATATTGAGCATTTCTGCCTCTATCCTGTTTAAATGCTGTATATATTTCGGGTAGTTGTATCAAAATATTTAATATATTACTTAGTATATAACTAAACTTAACAAAGCCAGTTTGTCCATAGAAGTTAGTTATTTCTGTTAGGTGCTGGCATTTTTAATTCTTGAACGTTAACAATCAGCCTAAGTGTTCCAGTTTCTACAAGATTTCTCTCTGCATTTTCTGCTTATGGATGAGCTTCAAAGAGCACAGTGAGTCATTTTACTCTCATCTTTCTGTTGCATGCATGTTTATGAGACCACTCTTGTAGCTGAGATTTGTTTGTTCTTGTTCTTAGATTTAGTAATCAATAAATTGATTTGGTTACGATTTAGGGAAAACCAAAATGTTTATTTTGTTATATACATTTCTGTATGTTTGAGTAAAATGTTGAATATATGAATAGTTTTGGTTTCAATGGTCATATTCTAGTGAGGTTTTAGATCAAGGATTTGCCTTTTTAGATGAAGTGAAGGAGACTTTTAAAGATGAAAAAGAGAAATACAAGATGGTTAACGCGATCCTGACACACTACAGCAATGAAAGGTGAAACTCTTTGGACCCTCTGAACAGAAGTTAGATAGTATTCTTGACTGTGTCCTTTTTCAGGACTGATCATGCTGGTATGGTAGCTCAACTAAGAGAACTATTGGAAGGTCATGATAATTTGATTCATTGCTTTGACAACAAGTTACGGCTTGAGAGAGAGAGTACTGATCCTGACTGTAATTGTTTTCTTTCATATGTTTAGAGATATCTGATATGTGTCGGTCATTCTTACAGCAGTCGCGTTCCACCAAGGTATTGAATTCTCTGAGAGAGTCAAGGAACTGATCCTGACTGTAATTGTTTTCTTTCATATGTTTAGAGATATCTGATATGTGTCGGTCATTCTTACAGCAGTCGCGTTCCACCAAGGTATTGAATTCTCTGAGAGAGTCAAGGAACGGTTAGGCAATGTAGATGAGTATGGTAAGTTTCTGAAGTTTGTGGAGGATTATCCCACGTACATAAGGGTAGAGCACCATTTGCGGCTCATGGTACGTACTACGTACTTGATATGATTAGCCAAATAAATAACCTGGGTACATGTTTTATGGAGTGGAAAAGTGTTAAGAGTTTAGTTTCTGTTCATGCCAGTTGAATGGTATACTTGGAGAACATGTTGATCTAATGGATGAATTTTTTCAGCGCTTTTGGAATGCGGATATCGGTAAGTTTTGAAATAGAAATTAAAAAGTGACTTCTTTCTACTATAACTTTGCTGCTTCTGATACATATTTATCGGCAGATGGATTCCAGGCTGGTATGTTGAGTAAAAGTATGTGGATCGTTTCTTCCTTACTGCGTTATGTTGTCTTTTGATCTTAGTATAAAGCTGATTGATTCTACGTTGTGCAGCGACAGATTCGGGGTCAGAATCGTTGACACAATTATATGGGATCAAGTTTTAAGGCTACATGTATTGAAGACTTACCGTTTAAGACCCATCCAACGAATATGAATTACCGTCAAATCGCCATGTATAATTGACAAGTAAGTTATCTTTCATTTAATGACTATTAATTTACCTCTTGTTAAATATGAAGTGGTTAACTTGAAGTTTTTTCAAGAAAAATAAAAAAGAACCCACATATAAATACATCTTAGGAAAAAAATATCACTACTTAGCCTGTCAATCATGACATATTTTTCAAAAGAGCAAGCAATAACACTTGAAGGATCCGAACATATGCTACTGCGATGGCTAAAGGTCAATGGTTGGTTATTGTGGTTCCTGTCTTTATGTCCGATGCAAACTTGCGGTAAATCTCATATCATAATCTTTACGAATAAATCCACATTGAATTATGTTTTTGTCGACGATTTGTTCTTGTTTTTTTGACAAAAAGGCGCCTTCGTCGATTAAGCTTAGCGACATAAACTGCAAGAACATCATTTGTTCTTGTTTTTTCAAAATTTGGCTGTACGTCATGTCTCCATAGCATCATTAGTGATGGGCTTAATGCTCACCGAGACTGTTACCTACTCACAGAACCCAAATATTTATCTCCAACTATCCTTTATTCAAACTTTTTCTGGTGGTGTATTTTAGGCCTCCTTTGATATTTTTAGGTATTCAATTCTTTTAAAAACTGCAACTTTGTATTATCAACATTCAAATTTGATTTTCTTTGGTATTTACTAAAATGATTTTGTTTGCAGGTGAAGTTTTGTGATTGAAGAATGAAGATTCAATTTTGGTTTTCTTTGGTATTCACTGAAAAGATTTTGTTTGCATGTTAGGTTTTGTGATTGATTTTCTTTCAAAAGCAACACTTGGGTTCATGGTTGTTACCGCAGTTATTGTATCACTACAACAACTAAAGTTTTACTTGGAATTGTTCACTTCACTACCTAAATAGAAACCATTCCTGTTATGAAATCTGTATTCAACCACATGGAGAAAGTGTTTTTTATTTTCCCTCACTGAAAAGCAATAATTTCACATATTTTATAATATGTTATACATAGCGGAGGAACCACTATCAAATCACTATTTGGTAATAAGTTACTTGCGTAATAAGTTTTCAACAAAAACTTTATTGTGTAATAACATTGTTATCTTTGACGATTTGATGTGGTCCTGGCATATAAGAGTAATGTGCTTATGTTTCTATTTGTGTTTTTTTCTTATTTTGAGATTTAATTTACTCATAAGCCACTGAAAAGTGAATATAAATATCCAACTGACGTGTGTATTAGTCTTTTATTGGCTATAATAATTAGATCAATGAATATAAAGTAATATTTTATGTTTTCAAATTAATATATATATGCATTTAAAAAAAAATTAACAACAGATATATAATGACTATTACAACGAACATCCAGTTTAATTTTTCACAACCGGATGACAATAGCTTTTGCAACGACAGGCATGCCAATAGATTTAACCGTTTGACTAAAGTGGTGCAACGATGTTATAATAAATCTTGCTACGGATTGATCCGATTCCATCTGGGTCAAATGTTGCAACCCTTTTCGTTTCTAGCGGGTTGCAAACTCCTTCTAGTGGAAACTGAGTTTGGTTAATGATCCTACTTAACACAACCGACACTTCCAGTCATAACCCTGTTGCAAAGACTTTTTTTCAACGGTGTTGTGATGATTTTTGTCAAATTGAGGTACTTGTAAAAGCCAATTTGCCTAATAATGAAAAATAAAAATAAAAAGAAAGCTTTTATTGTAACCGACCAAATGGGAAAGCCTTTGATTTTTACAAGGACAATGTCGTCGTCCTTCCACCATCGGGTTGCGTTGGCGTTAGATTTTATAACTAGTTTTCAGGGGACAACTTGCATCACAAAACAAGACGGAACTACAACATATGTTTGAACACAAACCTACATTTAAGGAGCAAGTTAGCCTATAATGTTAAAGACAAGATTTTAAAAATGGGTTTGGCTAACCGGTGCCCATGGGCATCGGTTAAGAAAAAATTTAATTACTTCTTCCGGAAAGATTCCCTCATTTAATGTGCAGATTTGATTTAAGTTAATAAATAAATATTCTGAAAGAAGTAACTAAAGCATTCCTTAACGGGTGTCCGAGAAACACGCATAAAACTCTCAAAAGAAAGAGCGACATTTTCATTATTTGATTTTACAAGGGAGTATGGGAAAAACCATAATAAAAGAGTCATTGGGGGAGAATAAACTTCTCTTTTTAAATTAAAAACATAAACACTTATCTTTGTTTTGTGTTTATTTATTTTGTTTTATTTTTATACTAAAAATATCTATTTAAATTAATAAATGAACAATAGATTCCCATACTCTTGAAGTCTTATTTAATAGATTTTGAAGATTGAAAAAAAGTCGTGATAACCATTCAGTTAAAACTTATATCACCGATAATTATCTGGATTTTGCACCATAAATTTTTCCAACAAGATTAATGAATATACAAATAATATGTATATACGCCAACAATTAGTTATTCTTAATTTTTCCAACAAAATTATAAGTAATTCCACAACTGAAATGTAATTGTTTTTTTAATCAAATTACACGTAATTCCAGAATTGGAAGTTAATTTTTCCCAGACTAATTTCACAACTAAATTGCACGAACTTAGGTAATTAGAACACATTCTATTTAAAAAAATATTTTTTCAACACAAAAATACATATATTTTTGCATGTATAAAAAAGTTATCAGTTTTGCACTCAATCAACACATGTTTTCACATACACAAGTTGTACTCTCTTTTTTCACACAATCATATTTATTAGCAATCAAAGTCTGATTTTTGAAACTAGTTTGTTTTTCACTACATATGTGAACGTAATACAACACTAGAGTATAACATTTTAACCAAATTATATATAATTTCACAACTAGAACATAATTATTTTTAAGCAACCTGAAACATAATTTCTTTTTCATACTTATTTTGCAACCTAATTACATGTAATTACGCAAGTAATAACATTAAAAAATTATCTTTAATTTATATAATTTTGTTCGTATTAAAAAAATTAATGGTATATTTAGATTTATTTGGAGCTATAGTTTAAAAGATATCATGTTTTGAAAAAAAACCAAAAATAGGAAAGAAAAAAATAGTTAAAAGATATTTTGAACTACCATGTGAATATTTATAAACATTCATTTATCACTAGGTGATTATCCAAATTTTATGAAAATTTGAGTGATTATTGATAAATAAGTTTTATATTGAATAATTATTTGTGGATTAACCAATAAAAATATTAATATAAAAATAAAAATACAACATAATACTAAAATTCGAGAATTTAAATGAAGCTTGAATTTTCAAGTGTTTAATTTTACAAGCATGAATCTTCATTGCCTATGGCTTTGAGGAAACGGTTGCCAAAAATATGATTGTATTGACAAACCTGATTTTTTTTATTATCTAACAATTAAATTTTCAAGTGTGATTTTTTCTGTTGATGGCAAAATCATGCTTCATTTTAAAAATATAATGTCTCACGTGGCTTGATAAAAATATATTTTAATGTCATTATTTGGGATACGCATTGCAAGTCATTTATTCTTCGTTTATTGGTGAATATCGATTACCTTATCACAAAAATATTACCATTATAAATTGTTCAAATTTAATGTAGATCCATTTTTAAAAAGTACATTTGTTTTATGGCGCTTAGAATCATTTCAAATATACTTATTAGAGGGGGATAGAATTTACACTGGTGCAAAATACCATGACACAGTTTTATTAATTGGTTAGATTTAATGTGATTTTAAAAAAAATATATCAATTGCATGGTATGGATGGGTTTGGTCTTCTTGTTATTTTGCATACAAAAAATGATTTAAAATTTAAGTGGATTGCTTTGGAACCACTAGTTACGTATCTTGTAATCGGTCTTACTCATTATGATAAGGGGTTATAATATATGTATATACGATAAGAATTTTAATTACACTCTCTATGAGACCCACATCTACATTAAAAACATTATGGTCCGAGAAGACTATACAATTATTTGTGATACTAAAAATATGAATAGAGTGAGGACAAAAATAACAAATCTGATTAATCATCCAATTAGTACTTACATACTAGTTACGTATCTTGTAATCGGTCTTACTCCTATAAAGATTATAATAATTTATTCAATAAGGTTATTAGTCATTTTGAATCTTGGACCTTTAAATACCTTTCTTATACGGGAGGCTCCAATTGATTAAGATTGTCCTTTTCGCTGGACACGTCTATTTGTCATCAATTTTCATATTTCTCGTCCATGTTGTCAATGAACTTCCTAAGATACGCCATAGAATTCTTTGATCGGGTCCTGAAATTGAAATTTGTGGATCTAATTGTTTTTAGTCTAAAGTTACTTTATCCTCACATGATGCCAACCTTAAGATTATAGACCTCAGGTATAGAATCTTGCGACTGTCCTAAACACTTTTGTTCCATTTTGAATGGCAAAACATCTTGAATTTGGTGTAATTTGGTTTTGACCAAGAATGTAAAAGACAAGAACCTCTTGAACCCCCCTACTGGTTTCTCTCCTTGTTGGGGGTAAAGTAAGATTATCAACTTGCAACCTTTAGCCGCCCTCTACAAAGATTATATGGGTAATGGTATCTCCACTTCCATCTTGTATCCTAACTCTTTAGTTGGGCGTTATGGTCCATTTATCATTCGTTATGCTACAATGCATAACAATAACAACATTTATGACTGTATCGACAATATCTATTAGAACACTCAACTCCGATCTGACATAAGATCTCACCAAGCCCATATGCTGGAAATTAATAATGTTATTAGTCTACTCGATATCCTCCGAAGCATAGAGGATGTTAAAATCCAGATCTCTAACCAGATTAGTAATATTTTTACAATAAGTAGTTTTTATCATCACATTCGTCCATCTGCCCCTCAGGTCCCCTGGGTAAATCTTGCTTGGAATAAACATAATATTCTCATACACTCTTTCATTGTCTGGATTTTTATCTGAATGAAGCTCTCCACGTGAGATACACTACTTTTTAGGGTTATAACTCAGTCCCAAAATATGTTTTTTGAAATAGTTTTTTGAAATCCATAAATCATATATTGGTGGATTTTGTCTTCTCTCAGCTTATTGGAGAGACTTCGTTAAGAAAGCTCAGGTTCCCTTATCCTAATTGGCATACATGGCTACACACTACAATGTTTTTAAAAGTCGATATAGGTTAGATGCTAGGGTCTTTTGGTGTAATTAGCTAAAGATTGCTTTTCTTATTGTTAGATTAGTACAGAGTCCTCAAATATCATTTAGGTGAAAACATCTTTTTATTTTATGCATCTTTTGAATGTATTAAGTTTTTTATTCTCTCGATAATGGTGGACTTTTCACAAAGTAGCTAATGAAACCTTATTGTGTGTCTTCCATTTTTTCCGTTCAAAATGTATACTCATAATGTAAGTAGTATTTTATTTAGATGCTCATATGGATGAGCGATTAACATGGTATATGTCTGTTAGTGGTGAGAGAATTTTATGATAGGTATAAAATATGGAAAACGAAAGAATAAAGTGCTTTTATCTTGTTACTTTAATCGATTTTTTTTAATAATTTTAGGATCCTCTTTCTTTTATATAATAGATTTACAGTACATTACTTCAGTACCTCATAATAATTCTCCACTTTTTGTTATGCTTGGTCGTGGGTCCATGCCTTATTTTTATGTTATTCATGTTGCTCCGTTATTGCTCTTAGTGGCCTTATTTTTCGTAACCACTATTCAACATCGATCGAGGTACTGGTCGGCTTTACATGGATCACTATTCAACATCGGCCGAGGTATGGGCCGACTTTCATACCAATAATAATCATGATTTCATACAGACAACGCCTAACCCTCCAACTAATACCTTTGTTCTTGCACTATTCTACCAATGGTACATCGTCCTATTAAACCGTTGTATAGATTTTTTTTATATAATATCCTTCAACTATAATTTTTCTTTACGGAGTACCCTTCTATTACCACTTTATAGTCGAGGATACCTCGTTCTGCTCGATGGGTATAACTTGGTGAAAATGTTACGCCTTATCAGAATCCCCCTAGTCCTTGTAAGAGGAAGCAATAATTAACATATCACATTTTATAAGGATTAAAATCCTACGCAAGACGAGGTACATATTCATTCATCAAGCATACTATTTTCACGTGGCTATTTCAATTGTACTTGTTATATTATCACGCGTGTGATCATTGCTCTCGGCCTCTTTTCACCACGTGTCACAGTTTCCTTACATATATTTGACAAGCACCATCCATAGTTGTGTGTCTATTAAAATGGTGCTTCATATCTTCCCTTTTATCGAAATGATGTGCCTTTCCCTTTTCTCTTCAATCCATAACCTGCAAGTTGACCCAATTAAAACTACTTGGCTTGCTAAGTATAAATTTCTATAATAAAAATTTATTTTCCTTTATTTCCTCTTTCTTTCAAACTAACCTTGAAGACACAGGCTTTTTCTCATTTGGTTTTCATCCATTGTTTGTTTCACAACGCCAAACATTGAATCAAGGTATGGGTCGACATACTTTAATTTATGTCTTCTACTTGTTATCATACTTCTTGTTCTATCGTTTATGTTGTCGTTATTAGTTTTCCTGACCCTCTACCTAGAAACCCTAAAATCTTGCATTATAGGTTTTTATTCTTCTGACATCAAGTTATGTGTGTTCTTCCAAAATGACTCGCAAATGATCATTAAAGAAGTAGAAAACCGCCAATAACACCATTCATGGTCCCCTACCGACGGACACGGTGGAAGATAAAGATTTCTTAGGTAATTAATTTGATCGTCTAGTAAACGTGTATAAAAACCTAAGCCCCAACGGGCTTCTTAGGTTTAGATTAGTGTATAACTTTCCTGACTCTGTAATTACTAGGCTTCACGAACCTGGCGAACATCCCTACCGTGCTAGAGAACGGGAGATATTTTTATACACTACATTATTTAACTTGGACTTCAACTACCTTTACCCAAGTTAATAAATGAGTTTTTTAAATATATCAAAAATTGTGCAACATAGTTGACGGTCAACGGATGGCGCTTTTTTCTTAGTGTTGTACTAAGTTCAAAATTGTTACATAAGGAGATTAACATATGTGAATTGTTTTTTAGTACTAATGCGTATAAGTTGTTAAAGACCTCATACTACTACATATCCACCCATAGTAAGATTGTTAAGCTTCTAGATTCCAAAAAACATTGGAAGCATTCATTTATTTTTATTTTCGGGAATTGTGATCCTCTCACTGTCAAACATAACCTTCAATGAAAAAGGCGACGGATGAACAGAAGTAAGGGTTAGGTTGATTTGTTCCTTTTTTCCTTTATCAATATCTTCTTTGCTATCATTGATATGTTTCCACCTTTTTATTTGTTGAAGGTGTAGATTCTGGGAAGTACTAAGAGTTGTGGAGGAAGTTATACGGTGATGGGGAAGCAAGCCCATTAGAGCGTTTGTCGCCTGTTTCCTTTACATAATAGCATGATCATGGCGGATCTTCTGTAACGCCAACTGGAATTATCGTTAGAGGTATGTTGTTCTGTTTGTTTTGATCTCTATGACAAGGTAATTGTTACATTTTGACTTCTTTAGATTCTCTAACATTTCCTTACATGAAGAATTACCATGACTCGATGGTACTGCCTACCTCAGGTTGAACACCGTGGATGCAAAAATCATGGATGATTAGCAACCCGACCCTTGTCTTTTGGCTATGTGAAAACTATTTTTTGCTGACTTTGCTCGCTACAAGAAAAGATATAACGTTTCCAAGTAACATTAGGAAAAGTTGTTGAAGGAGAAATATGATCTCGGCAGTCGTCTGACCACTGTTTTCTCTACCAAAGATGAGTTAACTAAGACTGTAGCGGACCTGTTGGGTCAAACCGAGGTTCTTTCAAAGCGTGCGACCGAGCCAATTTTAAAAAATTCTAGGCTGCTGGCTAAAGTTGAGAAGTCCTCTATTACGAACAACCAAGTTTGTTTTGAAAACGTTACTATCCGATTAGAGGCAACTAGTTTGAGGCTGAAGCTAGAGCATACTGAGAAGAAAAATGAAATGGTTACCAAGACATATGCAGACGACCAACATGAGGCATTGGGGAGGATGAAGCCAAACCTAAAACATGTTCAGAAAGAGACCATCGAGTCATGGTAATTCTATTAACTCTGTAAAATGAATATCGGTATAGAGTTGGGTTAGTTTAGGGTTTTTTTCCAGATGAAGAGAAGCCATGAGTTACTGATGATGAAAGAGAATAAGAAGAGATAATAGAAAATATGGCAGAGGTTTTTTCCCTACTTGTTAAAGAAGTCCCCTATTCGTCTCATGGGCTAGTTGTTGATCCCCTCGCTACTTGCCCAGACACACTGCCAACTAATGTTGGATTATCGAACGGTAGGTCTGGAAAACATGGTGATACTGTTGAAGATAACGTTTAACTTATTTTGATATTGAACTATTTTTGTGCGTTGTTTTTTATATGTATGGCGTAGATTAAGTTATTTGAACTTTTATCTATATAAATAATATGCATGTTTGGTGTTCTTATTCAATATTGTTGTGATTTATGTTAACGTGACTGGAGATTGTCTGGAGAATAAAGATGATTTAAATTAACATAAAATTTCTTGTTGCGTGGCTATAAAAATTACTTATAGCGTTGCTCGATTCATAGATTCTATCAACCTGGGATTAGTATGACCCCTAGCATGGTCTTATAGACTATGATCTTGCAGTCATTTTGTGATATACACTATTTTGATTTTAATGACTATACTTAGTCAGGGCTCAGGATGGGCCGTTGCGTAGCTAGTTAGGCGTGACTACTCTTAGCCTTTTCGCCGTCATGATAGTTAATGATACCTCCATTAGTTTTATACTTATAAATTTTGAAGACTCAAATTAATAATAAAATATATGCAACAATAATTTTGCAAAAGAGGTGACTTCATTAATAACTTTGGCTTATAATGTGCCTCACTAAAATTCCTTAAGCGCCACGAAAATGAAAAAGAATGCACAACCGCTCTTAAGTAGCGTGGTCAAATGCTACCACGAGAAACTACCGCTTACCAGTAGCCATTAAGAGAGTCCCACTAAATTTATCCCCCATTTATCGAAAGGACACGATGCCGGTACTATACTCATTGGCTCATTTGGTTAATCTCTCTTGTTGGAATATTATTGGCAATGGTCAAAGTGTGTGCATCGGAGGCCACATTAGGCAGATAAAACCATGCTAGTAGAAATTTCCTTATCAAGATCTTATAACCGCAATGAGCACCTACCTCCCCATCATTCATGTCTTGAAGTATGATATATGCTTCATCTTTTCTTACACAACGCAGCAATGGGTGAGTTGAACTTTTTCTGTGTAGCAAGTCATCAAGAATCATATATTTGCATGCACGAATCTAAAATTATCTTCCTTCCACTTTATCTCGTGGAAGAGTGCGGTGCTTAAGATATGCGATATACTCATCCCTCCAGTCTACCGCTGTTATGAATGCATGTACTTTATTTTTTTCCTCCTGCCACTACGGTCGGCGAATCTATGTGAGGATGGTGGTGCTTTCTTCTTGATTTGATACTTTAACCAAATAATCTACGACCGACTTGGTAGATCGTGATATCTGTTCATATTGATCTCATCAAACCAAATTTTTCATTCCTTCAAAGATTACAGGTACCCTTGTGTACTTGCATGTTTGGCCTCGAATTATCTTGTGGCTTGAACCATCACTAGTTGGGAGTCTGACTGTACTAATAATCGCCGAGCTCCGTATATATGAGCCAATTTGAGTCCTACCAGCACTGCTTCGTACTCAGCTGTGTTGTTCATCATCATGAAAGCGAATCATATTCCCTGTCTTATTTCCTCTCAATTTGGATTTTTTAACATAACTCCAGCACCCTCTGGATTCATTTGACGCACCATCTACTTCTACTATCCACTAAACGGTGTTCTCGTAGTCTGTCCTTAGGTCTTTATTTGAACTCCGACACCTAACAAATTTGTTGATAAAATCAACTATTGCTTGTCCGTTTATCGCTGCTCTTGGTTTGTATACTATATCGTACCCTCCAAATTCCACCAACCACCTAGTTACCCTTATGTAGAACGATGTTGCGACTCTTGAAGTATGGGTGCGATTTCCAATATGCAACCACTAAACTAAGGCCTAACTTTTCTAAGTTAAGGTACCTGGTTTTCGCATCAACTAACCCTTTGCTGAAGTAGTACACTGACCTCTAAACTCTTGTTATTTCTGGTATAAGCACCTCACTCACTGACAAGTAGATGTAGAGGTTTTCTCTTGGGTCTGGTGCCGTTAGCAGTTCTTGAGATGTTAAGTATTCTTTCAACACTTGGAAGTCCTCATTGAATTCATTCGTCCAATCAAACTTTTTGTCCCTCTTCAGAATTTTGAAAAAGGGTTGAATTCTTTTGGATGATCTCAAGAGGAACCGGGAGAGGGCGGCTAACAGTCCCGTTATACGATGTATTATTTTTATATTTCTCGGATGTTTCATGTCTAATGTCACCTTTAGCTGAGAGGGGTACATATGTAGTTGCACAAGCCCATGACTATATGGCCATTTTGGACAAACGGAATCATGCTTTATTTAGGCCCCAGATATCAGAATTAGGCGATGGAGTTCAGGCCCTAAATTTAATCGTTTAAGCCATTATTTTGCTGTTTTAATAAATTTTCTGCATTTTCCTATTTTTGTTAGATTTTATTAAAATACTTAACGAGGTCCAATCACTTTGAAATTGGGTTGAGCTTTATTTTATTGCATAAGAAAAAAGCTGTAATTTTGGGCTAGGGTTTCGAGCACTTCTATAAAAGGCTCTCAAACCCTAATTTTGCCTCAGACTTTTTTTTGAATAAAATTTGATCTTCTTTAAAGTCTATTTTACTCTAACCTAGGGTTATAACTATCTATCTTTAATTGTTCGTCTTCTTTCTCTGTATTTTAGATGCCTGTTCCATCTTGTAGTTTGGCGCTACCAGGTCCACCTCAGTTCGTTTATTGCTAACAATAAAGCCCAAAATATTTCCGCTACGGACAACAAAAGAACATTGAATAGGGTTAAGTTTCAATGCATACCTCTGCAGTGTCTGGAAGACCATCCCTAAGAATTCAAGCTGATTCTCCTCCAAGTCACTTTTCACTATTATATCATCTATGTAGGCTTCCATATATTTTCCATATTGCCTTTCAAATATTTTTTTGACCTGTCTCTGATACGTTGATCTGGTGTTCTTGAGTCCAAATGACATGACCTTATAGCAATAGAGACCGCGTTCAGTATGAAATGTCGTGTGTTGCTCGTCTTTTGGGTTCATATATATATATATATATATTTGCTAATACCCGAGTATGCGTCTATGAACGATAGAAACGTTTTACTAGAAGCGGCATCAACCAATTGGTCAATTTTTGGAAGGGGAAAAGCATCTTTCCAACATGCTCGATTAAGATTTTTAAAATTTAAGCACATATGTCATTGCCCATTCTTCTTCTTTACCGACACTAGGTTAGCAATCTATATTCACTTGCCTGATATTACCGAGCTTGACTAACTTATCAACCTCCGTGAACATTGCTTCCGACTTTTCTGGGGAGAAAGCGTGTCATTTTTGTCTTACTAGCCGAATACTACTATTGATGGCCAATGAATTAGAAATAACACGTCGGTCTACTCCTATTATTTTTCCGCATCACATGCGAACATGTCCTCGTTTCTCAAGTTGATTACCTATTCTAATGACCTTGCTCTAATGTGACACTTTCCTCTTCGAGTGGGGTGTTATCCTCCTCGTAATTCTCTTTGGGGTCATCCACCTCTCAATTGTTCCTGTTGACTAGTCCTCAGTGGTCCCATAACCAAATCTTATTAATTACTATTTGGGTTTGTTAAAAGTGTCCATCGTGATAGCATATGACTGCCGTGCTTGTCGCTGGTTGCCTCTTATTATTCCGACTAAATATCCCATATGATACTTGATGTATTACCCAAATGAACTAGTTGTGGCCTTAAGCTTATGTAACCATGGTCTCCCCAGTATAGCATGGTAGGAGTTGGGGGCTTCTGCGCTCATAAATAAAGTATGGATCATATTTTAGTGTTTACATATCTGAATGTGATCGGTAGTTCAATCTCTCCCACACATTTGGTCGATTTCCCATCGTAACTTCCTAGTTGTCTGTGAGTCGTCTGAAAATGAGGCACCCATAACATATGTTTGTAGCTCGCCTTACAACTAACGTTAGCTGAACTACCATTATCTATTAAGATTATCGTTACCATGACTCCCAAAATATTAGCACTTATTATTAATGCATCATCCTAGGGTGTAATAATACCTCTCAAATCATCTTCATTGAAATTCAAATCATAATTGGTTCCTTAAAGTTGTGATTTGAAGATCCACTAACTAGGTGAATATCAAGGTTCTTAACGATGTCACTTCCGTGTTGCGGGGTCGGTTCCCAACAGGTGTTACCTCCAAAAAATCGTACATAACCACTGCTGCTTTTCCAGTGGTCTATCTGATGCATCCGATAGTTCGGTGTTTAAGTACCCTCTCTTCCACTACCACACTCTCTCTCTCTGCATCACAAACTGGACGAGGTCCCCATTTTGATCAAACTTTGGATTTCCTCTTTCAGTTTCTTGCACTCATTCGTTGGATGCCCAGGATGGTTGTGATAGGCGCAAAAACATCTAGGGTATCTTTTATATGGTGTTGTTAACGTACTCATCGGTGGTTGATACTTAGCTCTCGCCTTGGTTTTATTTGTAGATAACAGTTATGTTTCTTGTTAGGGGCATGAATTTACTAGCTGAATTATCATAATAGGAAGGGTGCGGTCGGCAAGTTTGAAAACATGGTGCGTCCGGTCTTAGTCCCTCCTCATAATGCTTCTTTTTTATGGCGGTCGGTTTAAACTCAAGGATCTTCTGTTGAAAATTAAGTGTCGGATCCACTTTATTTGAATCATCGACTCAAACGAACTGATATGACCCAGCGGGATGTCACCCATCGTCTTTTCAATGACGCCACTGGCATTGCTTCAACACAACTTGATATGGAGTTCATATCTCGTACAATGTTTTGCACATAACTCTTCAGTGTCTCCTTCTTCTCTAGTATAAATCCATAATGGCATCGCACTCATGCTTGTGCTCCTTGTTTCCTACGAAACAATTACTGGACGCAACCCAAAGCTCCTCGAAGTCCTTGATCGACCCTTTGGAAGGCTGTTAAACCAATCAAAGGCGTTTTATTTAAAATTCATTGAAAACTCTATGCAAAGCAACACATAATCAGGGTTGAACGCCATCATCATGTTCCTAAATTTCTTTATGTGGTGCTCGAGGTTTCCTGGCCCATCGTATGAATCCATCTTATACGGGTCAAATTTTCGTTGAAGTTCCTCCTCCATGATATTTTTCAAGAATGAAGAATCATGCAAAACATACTCAACCATTGTGGGACTTACATGGTCATACTAAACAACCTCAAGAACTTTGTCATCCTGAGGTACTCTGTTAGTAGACAAGTCATCCTGGTGAGAAGTTGTAGCTATTTCCTTCCTTCTTTTTTTCCTTTTACTTTCGCCGGTACACTCGTCTCTGAGGGCACGACTTTTTATTTTGTTCGTGAGGCTATCCCCACCATCCTCTAGTTGAACTTCTTACCTGAAAACGACCCTTGGAAGGATCTTCTCGCTCAAGAGTCGCAGAGTGTTGGCGATCTGGTCAAAGCGGTGCCTCGCTTTCTTGTATCTCTCATGCTGCCACTGCGTAGCCCGATGCTTTTAGCACTTGATTTTCTCTATATGAGTTTCCAAGATCTGCACGTTAGAATGAGTAGAAGACATACCAAAGTTTACAGATTTTTCTCCCTGTGTAGGTCCACCAGCATGCTCCTTATCATTAATATGGGATTGGTCATCATCCTAGTTTGTTGCTACGTAAACCTCAAGATAGTCAGCTTGATCAGCTCCCACAATGGCCGCACCACTCAACGGGTTCTCCGTAATTCCTTGGTTTTCTTGCCCTCATTCCCTATGAGGAGATTCCATATTCTCCCTCTCGATTCCTGATCTAGTCAACACCGTTACTTTCCCTGGTAAGAGCTACCCATTGCAAGTTCCCACAGACGGTGCCAAAATCCGGTGAGGGAATTTTATGATAGATATAAAATATGGAAAACGAAAGAATAAAGTGTGTTTATCTTGTTACTTTAATAGAAAAAATCCTCTATAATTTTAGGATCTTCTTTCCTTTATACAATGCATTACAATACATTACTTCACTACCTCCTAACAATTCTCCACTTTCTATTATGCATGGTCGTGGGTCCATGCTTTATTTTCACGTCATTAATGTTGCTCCGTTATTGCTCTTAGTGGCCTTACTTTTCGTAACCACTACTCATCACCGACCGAGGTACTGGTTGGCTTTTGCATGGATCATTATTCAGCGTTGCCAAGGTACGGGTTGGCTTTCACACGGATAATAGTCTTGCTTTCATACGGACAACGCCTAGCTCTTCTATTGATGTCTTTGTCCTTGCGTTATTCTGTATATTAATCCGTTGTATGGTTCAATTCTATATAATGTCCTTCAACTAAAATTCTTCTTTTATGTGTTACCCTTCTATTATGAATTTATAGTCAAGGGTACATCGTTCTGGCCGATGGGTATAACTTGGCGACAATGTCATACCTTATCAATTAGGTATGTGTATGTTTATATATGTAATTTAGATTTGTCCAAGTTTGAGATTCTCACATGAAATTGAGATTGCAATGTTAGATGTTTGATACATGTTCTTTTTTATTACTAGGCTTAGTTATCGGTCTATATTGTTGTTTGATACAGTTTATACCGAACACATCATGGATAATGGTATCGTCTTCGATTGAAATAGAGTATGAAGACTTTCTTAAAAAGGTGCGGAGGATGGCATTCGTAGATAACCTCCCACCTCATGTAACTAACAATGTCCTGAAGACCGTTTGGACAAGTGAAGAGTGTCCACTTCATTCCAAACTATTTAGGATAAAAAAAACATCCCAAATAGTGCTTTGGTTGAGATGGAAGATCCAGATAAAGTTGAAGCAATCATCACTACCTTAACGCAGTTACCTTTCATGATTTCTGGTATGCCAAGGCCTGTTTGAGCTCCAGCTGCCAAACCGGAAATGTTCGAAGATAGGCTAACAAAACCTGATAGAAGGATCTGATATACATGGTTGGACTAGAATGATCCTGATTTTGAGATGGCCAATACACTTAAACTTGTTGTCCAAAAACACAGCGTCAACACTCCTTTGGTAATATAAATAATAAAATATGGTTGTTATGGAGAAATTACTATAAAAATGAGATTCTTTTAACTCTGATCAACTAGTTCACACTATGGTACACCACACTGCTTCCAGGAGAGAAGTATTGACCATAGTGTATGCAAAATGTTACCGTCTCCAAAGACTGTCATTGTGAGACCAATTGAGAGACTTGTTTGAAAATAATTATCATTGGCTTGTTGTTGGAGATTTTAACACAATCTTTAATGCAAGAGAACAACGGAACTGTGCTACTTTGTGTACGAATGGAATGGAGGATTTCAATAATATGATACTGGATTGCAATCTGGAGGATCTTGGATTTACAACATCAAATTTCACATGGTCCAATAATCATAAGTGGAAACGCTTGGACAAGGTTTTACACAATGATTATTGGAGAGAATAATTAGATATCAATAGGGTGAAGCATCTGTCCAAAACTGGGTCAGATCATTCACCATTAGTGATATTTGTCTCAATTTTGTCTAGAGATCCCAAACCATCGTTTAGATTCCAAAATATGTGGTTAAGTCATCAAGATTTTGAGAATACAGTTAGATAAAATTGGAACCTTCTAATAGTTACATCACTATCTCTAAACTCTCCAATTCATTCCTTTTGGTTCAAACTTAAGAGGCTTAAAAATCACTTAAAATTTTGGAATAAAGAAGTTTTTGGTAACATATTTGATTGCAATGAAAAAACTCAAGAGGAAGTTAAAATAGCTGAAAGTATTCTACAACATTCAAACTCAATAGAGAATAAAATGAAAATGTTTGAGTTAAAAGCTAAACACTTAGCTTTGCTTGCCAGAGAAGAAACCCTCTGGCAGCAAAAGAGTGCTTCAACATGGCTAAAACATGGAGATAATAATACCAAAACTTTTCACAACTTTTTTAAGAAAAAAAGAAGCATGAACATAATTAATGAGATTCCAGACAACAATATTCTCTTAAAAGACCAAAACTTAATATGAGAATCTACTGTCAACGTTTTCAAAGAGTTATTAAATCATCAATCTAGTGATACAGTCCCTGAATTTCTACCTGATATAATTCCTAGACTAATTAATGACCAAGATAATAGTTCTTTATTAGAAAATCCTACAATTGATAAAATATAGTTAGTCATTAAGAGATTAAATAGTTGTAGTGTTTCTAGAGTTGATGGATTCAACTCCAGATTCAATCAAGAGTGTTGGTTAATTATTCAAGATGATTTAGCTAAGTCTATAATTGCATATTTTAATAATTCTATCTTTCCAAAAGGTATGTTTGCAAGTTCTATTTGCTTGATAGCTAAGACAAATCCTCCTTAAACTTGGTCAGACTTTAGACCGATAAGTTTATGCTCTATTTTTAACAGAATTATTTCAAAACTTATCAACAATAGATTGTTAACATTACTACCGAAAATAATATAAAAAAATAATGAGCATATGTACCTAATAGGAATATACAGGATAATATCTTAATCACTCAAGAAATGGTACATGATGTTAATAAAAAACACAGAGGTAGTAATATAATTATCAATCTAGATATGAAAAAGCTTTTGACAAATTAATTTTTAAATTCATTTATCAGTGATGCAAGCTTTTGGCTTTAATAACCAATTAATTAACTTAATCAATAGAGGAGTTGAAAATATTTTCTATTATGTTATTATTAATAGAATCGCTTATGGGTTTGTTAAATCTAGTAATGATATCAGACAAGGGGATCCTTTATCACCCTCTCTTTTCATTATAGCTGAAGAGCTTTTAATAAGGGTAATCAACAAATCTGTATCATTTGACCCTCAACTCATTTATAGAACTAGAGGTTCACTCAACATCAACTGCTTAGCCTTTGCAGATGATGTTGTGTTGTTCCTAAATGGCTCAGTTAGAAATGTTAAAAAGATTTGTAGTTTCTTGAACACTTATCAACTATTATCTGGTCAACAAATCAATATACAAAAAACTACCTTTATATCTCCATCTTCCTTGACCAAACAGCGTATTAGCATCATTGAGAACATTCTAGGATTTAAACACAGCTATCTGCCTTTCAAACATTTAGGAATACCTATATTTCTATCTAATAATAATTGTTATTATGATGAAGTTATTGAGAAAGTAAGATCAAATATTAATCATTGTAACTCGAAATCTTTATCCTTTGGTGGAAGGATGATTTTGATCAAATATGTCCTTCTGGACTTTCCTCTTTACTATATACAAAGCATGATAATTCCAAAGAACATTATTAATAATATTAATAAGTTACTTAACAAATTCATATGTGGTCATAGTGAAAGTAATAGGACTATAATATGGACTGACTGGACAAAAATCTGTAAGACTTATAGTGAAAATGGCCTTAATATGAGAGATCTCTCAAATAATCAATCTACCTTTTCATTTAAACTATGGTTGAACTTTAGGGAAAATAAATATTTGTGGGCTAACTTAATGCATGATATCTATTGTTCAAAAATGCATCCATTACAAGTATTGGTAAAACAATCAGATTCAAAAGTATTGAAAAGAATGGCTAAAGTTAGGTTTCAAGATAAGAAATAAATATACTTGATCATTGGTAATGGAAATATATATTCTTACTTAGATAAATGGCATAATTCTAATATATTAAGACAATTAGTTCCTAATGAACCAAGCAACTGGTATAAACAAACTAAAGAATGAATTCTGAACCAATTTTACATGGAGCATGACAAAACTAAGTAATGAAGTAATAATTCAAACATAAATTAACAAAATTTTAACAATTCCAATAAATCCAAACTGTGAGGATTCTATCATCTGGAAACCTTCTCTAGATGGTAAATTTAACCTAAAATCAACTTGGAATGAAATCAAATATAAACATATACAATCCACCTTTAAAAGTAAAATATGGAATAACATTTCACCTAAGAAATGTTCAATAGCACTGTGGAGAATACTTAATAATCTGATACCAGTAGATTCTAACCTTCAAATAAGAGTATTCCATTTAGCATCTAAGTGCCAATTTTGTTCTGAATGTGAAACTTTAAATCATTTATTTGTATCTTGTCCAATATCTTGGGAAGTATGGCTGCATTTTTTTGGAATTTTCGATATCATCTTAGGAAATCATATGACTGTTAATCATGTTATTAATAAGTGGCTCTTATCTACAAATAAAAAAACTCATGTCAGAACGATTCTACCTTCCCTAATAATTTGGTCTATCTGGATTGCAAGAAACAAAATAAAACAGGAAAGCTTACCTGGTTCTGTTCAATCTATCATTGAACATGTTACATATCTCATCTCTACATTAGATAAAGCTTTATTGATTAGACCAAAACATTGGAGCAATGATTTACATAATGACAGACAGATTAAATGTTTTAACCATCTGCCAAATACAAAAAACTGTGTTTATATTAAATGGCACCCTCTCACTCCAAGTATGCTCAAACTTAACTCTGATGGCTCTTCATTAAACAATGGAGAGTCTAGCACTGGTTTTATTATTAGAAACTCAGATAGTGAATTAATAATGGCTCAAAGTACATTTTTTTACAAATATTCACCCTTAATTGTTGTATCTCTAGCCTTGTTAAAAGGTCTGATGTTCTTTAATTTGAATGGCATGAAAGTTGTAGATGTAGAAATAGATTCACTAACATTGTTTAACATGCTATATTTTGGTAAGTTTCCTTGGTATATGTCGAACGTTATAAGCTGTTGTAGAAGTTTATTCCACCCACAAATTGTTTTAAAGCATATATATGGAGAAGAGAACTCTGCGGCAAATTGTATTGCCAAATTTGCATTGAAATAAAGGGAAGATTATTCATATCAGGGACTTAACTCTCCTGCCCCCTTAATGCTATTATTTTACTAGAAAGCTTGAATGTGGGGTATATTAGGACCATAAATTAACAGGTTAACTAACTCGTGGCAGGTGTTATACGTGACCAACATTTGTTTTCATTTTGCAGGATAAATCATAAATCAATCTCGATTAGGATGATGCTTGTGAAGGAGATTGAGTCTGGATAAGGAGGAAAATGAGGAGGCTTGTAGAAGGAAAGAAGAAAAGTTAAAGTTACAAAACTTGCAAAGTTTTGAAGGATGAACTAATGCATACTTCTACAATTCAACAAGAACAACATAAGTGTAACATATGTATTACCAATTGTAATACTAACTTGTATTACAACTTTCTCAAACTCGAATGTAATACTTTCTTCATAAAAAAATGTACGTTGGTTTAAAAAAATTATTCATAAACTAAACTAAACATACACAGGAAAATGACTCGCATATAAAATAAATAAACAACATAATAAAAACTAGATTACTTACCCGCAAACGTTTGTTTTAGAGAATTGATGGAGAGAAATTCTGTAATTATGTTTAGTCTTTTTTTTATTGTCATGTCTTTTTTTAACAAACCAAATGTATTATTAATTTTTAAGTTATAAATTTGTAATTTGAGTTTGAGATTCAAGGCCTAAATCCAGAAATACTAACTTGAACCCTAAGTTACAATTAAGGATGATACATGTTTTTTTAATTTGAGGGAAATGAAGAGAGTTTTACTTTTGATCTTGCCTTGAGCATTTTGAGCCATAATTCCATCTGATTAATCATAACCATTTGAACTTTTCAATCTGAGAATTCTATTGCATCAAACCAAAAATTGCGGGAAATAAATTTATCATGAAGGCATGACCACTTGTTGAGACCGGTTACTTTAT
The DNA here is from genome assembly GCA_036936605.1 of Limnanthes douglasii subsp. nivea. Classification (NCBI taxonomy): domain Eukaryota; kingdom Viridiplantae; phylum Streptophyta; class Magnoliopsida; order Brassicales; family Limnanthaceae; genus Limnanthes; species Limnanthes douglasii. The sequence continues at coordinate 19,546,512 of JAUPFV010000001.1, read as the reverse complement.
GTTATTGAGCCATGCTTGAGAATAAAGCATTGAATCTCCATTGGAAAAGCTTGGGAATCATAACGATCCATTACTTGTCCCGAAATATAAATAGAAAAACAACAATATATAGAATAATTGTGATATCGTATTGATGAAATTATTATTCAATAAAATTAAAGTAACCAATATTAGAACTTCTAAGAAGAACAATTCCTCTTATATAGCTAGGAAGCTTGTAAATTTCAAAATCAAAAAGTTTATCAGATTTAACACGCATTTAATCAGTGGATTAACATACCAAGGAGCATTGTCATTCGAAAGCATATTAATAATTAACTCAGAATTAGACTCTATATGAACTTTCAAATTCGATTTAATAGTTGATTCAATTTTGCTATCGGAGATCATAGGTTCCTGTAAAGATAAGAATTCTATTTTCTCACAATAATTATAGATAAAATCCTCTTAATTATTTTTTTATTACCCACCCCTCTAGTGTTTCAATTAAGAACTTTAACTATTATTTAATATATCAGGGCTTGAGTTATTGGTTTCCTTTGAGTTCATTGTATTGTATTTTTTTAATCTGTTTTAAATATTTTATTTTGTTGGCAACTTTTTCTTCTTTTCTTTCCATTTTTTAATATTGTTTGGAGAAGCTGGAAGACTTCCAATTATATTGCATTTTGGAGAGTTTTGCATTGGAGAGTTTTGGGTTTGATCATCTTCAAATGATTCATTTATATAGTTAACTCTATTAGCAAGCTCTCAAATATATACAACTTCTGTTATTTCAGCATTGTGTTCTTCAATTGTGAGTTTGTTGTTATCAACTGGATGGTAGATCTCTTTATCATCTTTTTGAGTTTGATTATCATGATGACTAATATGCTTACTAGTATCCAATTTGTTGTTAGAATTAGACTAATCTTGGTTATTAGATTCTTTAAGGGCCTAAATTTTAGTTGTCTTTTAAGATAACTTGTTATTTATATTTTTCTCATCTTTTAATGTTCCATTCAATTTTTTATGAAGTTTTGGGTTATTTCTTTTACAGGACCTAGTATTATGACCCATATGGTTACATTGTAGACAATATAATGGAATATCTGCACATATAATATCTATCCAAAATCTGTCATCCTTGCCAAATTCAATCCAAATTTTATTATTGATAGGTTTGTATACATTTACCTATATCCAAGCCTGATAATAATTATGTCTTGAAAATTTAATGTTGGGAATCCAAATGTCTAAAGGGTTTCTTAAGGATTTAGAAAATGTTTTTGACAGTGTTCTTATTGTATAAGAACGATGAGATTTTGGAAAAGTAACCCACACAGGGGTTACTGGAGACTATTTCTTTGTATTGAAGTTAGGTTCCCATTTTATCAATCTCATCGAATGTTAGCCAAAATACGAGACATTCATTTTCCAAATAATTGTTAAATATTTTTTAATTTTTAATTTTATGAAAACATGCCATTTATCATATATTCAAAAATTAAAATCACCTTTTAGATTCAGACATTCAAGAAAATTTTGGATGGTTTTAAGTTCTGGTCTAACTAAGGAAAATTTCTCTACAAGAGTAAAAACAGATGAACGTAATAAGAGTAACTTCTCTTTTTCCTTGAAAGTGACTGCTTTGTAGTAGTTTTTTATTCCAGAAATGGTCATCTCCTCATGTTCAATGTCCAACTTGGTGATATGTGTTTATGCTTTCCTGACTGCATCATTATAAAACATCTTGTTGATATTCTGTTCTTGGACTCCGGATGTATTCTTGTTGAGGGACGGAAATTGAATTTTATACTCATTTGTAAGAAAGATCTTTCATTGGACGTCCTTCTCAGCTATAATATTGGGTAAATCCTTTTCCTTTTGATTCTCGTTCATCTTCTCACAGTTTTGATTTTATTTTATTTTACTCTCTAATTCTTTATCTTCCATTGCATCTTTCAATTGAGTCTTCGATTGATATATACAACATATCAAATCACCAATTCTACTTTATGACCACTATGATAAAAAATTATAAAGCTTTGCTCCGCGTTTGGTAAAATTTGTTCAATTAAATCCTTATTTGGTTGTTCGATCTACCAGTCTTGATTTGTAACCCTTCAATTTGATGAAACTTAAATTCCGCCAAAACTTCGACGAAACTCAAGGGATTTAAATCTTTGATATGTAAAATCCTTAAACTAAGGATCCAAATATTTTCAAGGATGAGGAAAATCTTCAATCATGAGAGGAGATCAATAGACCTGGCTCGATTCGAACGAATGATAAGAAGTACTCATAAGAAAGGTGACGTCTTTCTTAGAAAGCTTTGAGAGTTTGATATTTCCCCATTTCTTATTATCATGTTTTTATTTATATCCATGTATATAGACTTATTAATAATAGAATGATTCAATAGAATATTTTAATATAATCTATTTTCAATGAATTTAATCTATAAGTCTATTATTAGACTAATACGGTCTCGGGTCTATTGAAGACATAACTATATTGGACTATCAAAAGTCTAATATTGATATAGCTAATTAATAGGTATATTCTTTTTTTACAATTTTACATCAATTTATCTATATTATATATTCAGTGAAACTCTTTTAATGACCAATGAGTGTAATATGCTAATTATTAATTACATTCTAATTATTAATTACATTCAATTAATTGAATTTATAGTTAGAACTCTGAATCTAAATCCACATAGATAAGAAATTCAAATTCCGAATATTTTTTCCATCTTCTATTTGGATCATCTCATGTACAAAATTGTGTCCATATAAGAGTGCAATATATAATACTGAAGAGTGCACTATATTTGTAACACGCTATATCACTTTTGGCGATTTCCAAAACATTACCAAAGAGGTATTACAACGACTTATATGTGCACAACCGTTTCTTCAGTAATCATATTGTCAACAACCACCTAAATAAAATTTGACTTCAAATGAAGTGCATCATGAACGGTGCAACCAAGTTGGGGAGAATAAATAGATTCATTTTCGGAGTGATTCATCTTTCACAAATGCAACATGTATCTTTCAATTGTTTTGTAGTCTTCAAGTGTCCTTGATTCCTTCTTTTACTTACCATAAAGAGTGAAAAAATATGAGAAGAAAGAGAGCGCGTAAAGAGACCATACTAGCTTAACAACGAACCATACTAGTCAAGAGATATATAAATAAACATATCTCATTTAAAGAACTCCATTAGGGAGGCAGTGTTCCACTCATTCTGGTTACAAGACATTAACTTAAAGGGTTCTTCTGGTGGGTTTCTCTTAGCCAACGATACCAACCCATGTTGAGGCCTTGCTAAAACAGTATGACCCATGTCAAAGACTTGCTAACAATAAATACACCTTCACGATGTTGTTAGAGTCAATGTCCAAAGCACTGTCTTATGACAGGTGGAGGATAGACTTGGTCGGACCATTTCCCACATCCACAAGAAAACACGATCACTTATTGTTGTTGTCGACTATTTTACAAAGTGAGTAGAGGTCTAACCTAGTTCTAGGATCACAGTAAATAATATGATCAACTTTATTCTTACTAAATTTTGTCATAGGTTTGGCATCCTGAAGTCAATCACCACCAAAAACAAACTTTCATTTCAAAATGGTGAGATAGACACATTTTTTCTAAGAAGAGGTATAAAGCAACATTTGTTTACCACTTTCCATCCCTAGGAAAACAGGCAGGTACACGTGACAAAATGGAGCATCCGGAAAGATATTAAGAAGATATTTGTGGGGCGGGTGGCAAATAGTCGAATTACCTCCAAGAATTTTAGGCTTACAAGTTAACTCCACGAACTACCACAAGAGAAACATATGTTCCCTTGTTTACGACATGGACGTCTTAGTCCCAAAGGGGATAGTAATTCCCTTTTACAGATTCTCCAATTATTCCTAAGAAGAAAATGAAGAAAGAAATGAGCCACAGTTGGATTTGATGGAAGAAATATGAACAAAAGCTCACCTTCGTGTCAAACACTACCAAACTCTTATGAGTAGTAGATATGCATTTAAAGTTTGAATGAGTGAGTTTAAGGTAAGAGATAAAGTCCTTAGAAAAATGTTCTTACATACTAAAGATCAAATGATAGGTTTTTTAGGTTCGAATTGCGAAGGTTCATACACCATGATGGAAAACAATCAAAGCACAAAGCTGCAAGTTGGTGGATGATGAAGCAAGAAGACTTCAACATTAGTGAAATATTGAGCATTTTCATCTCTATATTGTTTAAATGTATATATTTTAGGTAGTTTATTTTTATGCACTAAAGTGGTTGTAAAATGAAAAAGAGGTTTGGTGGCACATTTTTTCATTTTTGGGTCGTAGGAAACTTTTTAACAAGTTACCACTGTAGTAAGCAAGTGAAATGACACAGTTGCCTAGAAACTCAATTTTCTCCTTGTAAAAGTACCAAACGATGATTGGTTGAGGAAGAACTTTGACTTCAGAGTAATTAGAAAGGTTCAAGAAACATTTATTCTTCTCATAGAAATACCCAACAAATATTGGTTTAAGGAAAAAATTCGAGTTCAGAGTATTCAGAAAGGTCATAATAATTCTTTATCTCCTAATAAAAATACCCATCGAAGATTGGTCAAGAAGAACTTCAAGTTCGGAGTAGTTAGCAAGATACGAATAATTCATTTTTTTCTCGTAAAAATATTCCATGATGATTGGTTGAGGAAGAGCCTCAGCCTCAACCTCAGATTGTCCGCCATGTGTATTCAATCCCAAAGTAAACTTTAAATCACCACGGGGCAGACTACTTTGGAATAAAGAACCTTGTAAGGAAAAAAAGTAAAACAACGGTATAAAAGAACCTCGTGGGTTCAATTATTCTTCACAAAATGACCGGACCATGGGGAAATTTTTAAAGAGGTCTAAATGATAAAATACAATACAAAATTTAACCTAGATATCCAAAGACTTTAGTTCTAAGATAGTAACAAAAGTAAACAAAGAAGTAAAGTTCATTCCTCAGTACCAGAATGTTAGGGATTGCATCGGGGTTGGAAGAGAGTTATTAATGACAACATCGACTAAAGAGTCTAGACCTTCAGAGTCCTTTTTTGGTAGGTCGAGGATAGGCTCGTCTACTATCATCGTGTTTGCCATATGTCTTTTAACTTCTCATATTCATCATCTGACAAGGGGTCAAATTACAGGGACACCATGGGAGGACGCTTAGCTTTAGAAACTTCTCCCTAAAACCCTCTATAGTTGAGCTTCAGGAAGCATTGTTGGAACTCCAAGACCATCTTGTAGCAGATTTTGTTTCCCTTCTCCTTGGTGGCATCGATGAAAGCCTTCATAACCTACACGTGTTAATTTTTCAGTGTCTTAGATGGCTCTCTTGGAAGCCACTTTTTCCTTTTCAAGATCCTCTTTCAAGTTCTCATTGTATTTTTTAAGTTGGGTGATCTCCTTGGTAAGATTATCATCAATGGTACACTTGTCTCTTAGCCTCCTACAATGTATTCTTTGCACTCTGCCTTACCTTCTCAGCTTCCTTGCAATCGGTCACACGGTTAAGTTGGTTTTTCATCAATATTGATAGATTAGGGGCCTCAGCTTCGCGCTCTGAAGCTATATATTATCATGCACCAAGTGTTTTTCAAAAGTTGCGATAATAATTACATGAACAAAGAAAACATAGTAAGCATAGTGGCCTTAAAGAATGAATAAGTAAAAAACTCACCTCGTTGTGAAGAGCTATATGACATTCTATCGTGCTAGGAATGGACTAATTTTAACTTTGTCTACAAAAAAAGAACTTAGTCGAGGAGCGGTGACGGTTTGGTAAATGACAAATGAATTCAAACCATGTTTTTTATAACAATAGTATCCGTATAGCCCGAGCACTTCCCTTTATTTAGTTTCGTTTGAGAAGCATTGGAGTTTGAAAAATTCTCGACGCATTTGCTAGGAGTTTGAACTCGAGATGGAAATTTGATGGAATTATTCATGGATTCTGTGAGCTTTGAGGTGTCGACTTAATTTCCAACATTCTTGTCCTCGGGTGTCAGCCATTTTTCCGTGTCCCAAAACTTCAAATCGATCAGATTAGTGGTGAAGCACTGGTGTAACTCATGATTCTAATGAACTTTAGCCCAATCCATAAGAATTGTAAGTTATATCTTGCCCTCATTTTTTTACATACTAAATATCATTGTATACTTTGCAAGGAAATAGTTAGAATGGTAGAGGTAGAAAAAATAAAATAAAAACGTATGAAAAAATCAAAGACCAGTTTTTTAAGAAGAAGGGTTTTTATCCAAGGGAAGGGAACAAACCAAAGTATGAGAACTTTTACGTGTGCTCCTCCAAGAGCCTCAAACGGTCTTCGAGTTAGTTGAACTAATGGGGATCATATTCTCCCATGCACCACGCATAAATATGAAGTGCCTCTTTCATGTCACTTCAGACATCACTAGGTCCATTACCATATTAAGATCTTCCGTAACGGTACGATAGTAATCGGGTAGCAATGGTTGATAAAAAAAAATTATTTTGTGAAATCAACTACTCCATCGTCAAGGAAATTCATGATAAGCTGAAGAAAATTATTAAATACATCATAGTCCACATAGCATTCGGGTTGGCTTGATTTAGACAGAGATCAAGTCGGTTAAAAAAGTCGCTAAGATTTTAAAGAAAAGGAAATCAAAATCCCCAATCAATGATATTTAGAAAGAATACTAGCTCGTCCAAATTCGTGGAAAGTTGGACGGGGGGTGTGGAAAGTTGGACGGGGGGTCCTCTTTTTTATTGGTAAACTTATCTTTACGTTCTCATGAATCCGCCACCGAGTCCACATCTTAGAGAGATTGTCTGGGTTCCCGTATAAATAGTTGATATTTTGAAGAACATCACAATATATATCTTTGATTTTGAAGGTCAACCTAAATAACTCCTATCTAGGGTAGCTATAGGTATGTTCTGAGCTACATGCTCGGGTAGATCCGGACTATGACACTATTTTGTGAGTTCAGAGTCTCATGGATAGTTTTTATTTTCTTTCGGGCCTCCAATGAAATTCCACTTCAACCTTTTGGGTGGATCTCAAATATCTTCTTATTCAAGTTCCTTATCTTCTTTGGGGGTGTCGAAGTCATTGATTGTATCCTGATCTTCTTATTTTATACCACGCCTTCCACCTCCTTGTTAGCAAGGACTACACTCAAAGAAATTTGGAGTTGTATGTGTAGATTTCGAGGACTAACTAAAAGGATTACTCTTATTTTCATGTTCCTTGAAGGGGACTTGGTGGTCGTCAGACCATGCCTCGACCGAATAACTTTGGTTGAGTGGTTGACTATCTGAGGACCAGAGTTCAAGAATGACGTTGATTCAATGGGACTTGACTATCTGAGGACCAGAGTGTTGGAATATATTTATTTAATATATTTATAGACTAATAATAATTTGGACCGATATGCTAAATAAACATATTCGGTTATTGTCTTAAGGAAGTCCAAATTAAAAGTAGTCGAGTTAATTATTTAATTAACTAAATTGGACTTATGGGTAAAAAGGCGTTATGGGCTTAAGTGTGGTAACCGGGTTGAATTTGGGCACTGTGATGAAGAGGGCCCAAATCTCAACACTTAAGCCTGAATTAATAAATCAGGGATATAAATTGAATTATCAATTTATTGGGTTATGGTCCCGGACACAAGGAAGTAACATAGGATGGGCTTTACAATGTTGGGCTTCACATTGTAAAATCTATAAATAAGGGGCTAGGTTTAGGTATTTCATCACTCTAAACCCTAATCAGAAATACGGCCGCTTCCTTAGTGTCTGGAAACTTTTCCTTCTTCTCTAATCTGATTCTGCAGGTCTCTTAGTTTCATAAACGGAATCGCCGGAGAACGTGGAATCGCTAAAGAACGCAAAAGAACGCTAGAGAATACTAGATGGATAGCAGCAGGCAAACCCGTAAGTATTCTTGATTTTTTGTTTCTTCTATAGATGAATCTAACAAAAAGGGTTTTATTATTTTTTCCGCGATTTGTTATATATTATTTGATGCGATTTCGGATAATATATAACACAGAGTTCTACTGGACCTCCTTTATTTTCTAGTGGCTCTAACCCTAGGTTCTTTACTCCTATGGGACTTAACTTCGAAGTCATGTTTAATTGTCAGGGTCGTATAATTGTCTAAAGATATTCATGTTTTTTTCCTATCATAATTAGAAACAAGAACAAAAAAGAATAATATACCTTTAGAATAGGCCAAAGTACGCGATAAGAAGAGAAAAACGTGAGAATAAGATACGAACCGAGTTATAGGCTTCGAAAATAACCTTGGGTGTTATCAAGAATATAAGCTTAACAACATGCAGGTCACCTGGAAAACACACGACGAGGAATAGAAAATGTAGTGGAGGAATGATGAAACTTCTCTCTTTCTAAAACTATGAGAACTGAGCTTGAAGCTAAATGAAAAACTCATTATTTTACCTTAGAGAGTAATCATGGTGAGGTCTTCGAGGATTTGAATCTTCGAAAATTTACCGAGTACACACTGTATTTTGCTCGTCACTCTAAATGTTTTGTTTCAGGTTGATTTTAGACCTTATAGGTTGAGGGAAAAGCTTAAGCCTTAAGAGGTTTTATATATTAATGGGTGAGAAAGATGATCATCATGCTATTAAACTAAAAATTATGCATACCAGTATAAAACAACAGTAAAATCTGAATTTTTACTAGAAAAAACTATAATAAAAACATAATTCTTACTCATTCTAAATATCTTCTATGCTAAACACAACCATATGAATGTTGTGTTCGAGAAATATTGAATGTGATAACATAGATTCTGTGTCGATGTGCTCAACTCTGATATGACTATTATGGATTTTATTTTAAAACAGACTTGATGTCTATGTGTTAAAAGTTACTCAAATTAATGTTGTTTTTAAGAACATGATAGATGAATGGTCTTTTACTTCCCTCAATTTTATGTAATGCTAGTGTTTGCTAGCCAAAATATATGGTTTAAAGTGCCAAAACACGTTATATTCTCAACTACCAATGTGAGGAATTTGTTTTATTTTTCCATAACTTCTACCCGAATAAATACATAGTCAGATGTGACCATCTTATGTTTAGGAAACCAACACAATTTTCATCTGAATAACCTACAATATCCAAGCTATCTGATCAGTTTTATATCGATTCGTAATGCAATCTTTTTTTAAATACATGAATATCCTCTTGACTGTTTCCAATGGTCAACTCTTGGATTTCTCAAGTACTTCCCTAACATTCATCTTACAAATGATATAAAGCGCTGACTTAGTGAAAATAACTTATCACATTTGGCTATTAGGGTATCCATAGGTTTTCTACTATTCAAGATATTATCAATATATGTCTTTTCTAACAGAACATAAATCCTGTAGAGTGGATCTACAACATATAAGACATTTTATCGAGATTTTTCACACCAAGATATCTATAATAGAAACGCCTTAGTTGTATATATTTAATCTAAATCATGCATGCAAAGAGTATGTCATCAACATACGACATTAAATAATTTGTTTTACTCTCAGTGAACTTTTGACACACACAGTATGCCATAGAGTTAATCTCAAATACAAATACAATGAAAAATTATATGAATTTATGTTATCATTGACGAGACGCTTGTTTCCTCTCGTAAATGATATTTTAGTCTGCACATCACTGAATTTGGATTTTCAGAAATAAAGTTATATGGTTGGTTCATGCAGATTTTTTCCTCAATACATCTATTGAGAAGCGTTGTCTTATCATTCGTATGATGAATCTCTAACTCAATGAGAAATTAGATTCATAATTGTCCTAAACGAGTTATATGATGAAACTAGAGAAATTATTTCAGAATGGTCAAGGCATTCACGTTGAGTGTAAGCTTTAACTACGAGACATATTCTATATCTTAATCTTTCCTAAAGCACCATGTTTGGTTTTAAATATCAACTTGTAATCATGTTTCCCATTCAAGTTTTATGATAAGATCTCATACTGAATTATATTGCATTGACTTATACTCTTCGTTTATAGATTCAATCTAAAATTTAAGTTTTAACTCTTTATGGTATCCTTAAAGATGATTGGATCATCTTATAGAATCTTAAAAGATTCTTCATGTTCATTTAGAAATTCCACATAATCTAAAGGCAAATGATTTCTTCTATCTCTAGTAGATCTATACAATGGAGGTTCATCAAGTTTCCTTATTTTCCGAGGTTGATGAGTTTGATCATGAGGAACAACATGAATATTTTCTTCTTGAGATGAATTGTAACATCTGTAAGAGAAACTAAATTCCTTGGCATGTTGTAGATGATCGGTAACTAACTGTAACCGGAATATTAATATTGGATGCTAAACAAATTAATTATAATCCCTTCCTAAAAAAATATTGTTATTCGAAACCTTTCTCCCCAAACTTTGTATCCTAAAAAAGTTTTAATATTCCATTTTAAACTTGAACACTTACTGAATGAATAAAACTTAAATCCTCGCGAGTAATCTGAGTAGCATATAAAATTGAAGCTAATTGTTTTTGGTTAACTTCTGTTTATTTTAGTCTATACAAAGTTGCCCACTTAATTGGTAAGTGTAAAACGTGTAAGTGTTTTAAGGTGGGATTTCCCCAAAAACTAGTTTATATGAGGTTTATCCAGTACTGTTGTATGAACTTTGTTAAGTTTATATGTTTCATACTTAATTGGTCATCCCCTCCAAAGTGAAGTGCGTAGTAATGTATGAGCGATCATGCTACTAAAAGTATCATGTAATGTGTGGTTTTATCACTCAGGAATACTATTCATAGTGAGCGAACAACAATGTTGTACTGAGCAATAGTTCCACACTCCTCCACATGAAAAGAAAATAAGTTAGGACGTTGTTCACCAATACCATCGTACCCACCATAGTATTCACCATCCTAGTCGAATATATCGATTTTAATATTCTTATCAAGTTGTAACTCAACCTCGGCCTTAAAATATTTGAACTTGTATATGACCTAAAATTTATCATAAAGAAAATAATTGTATAAATATTGTGAATAAACATATACAAATTTCATAATGTATCTTTGGTCATTCCATAAAATTGTAGGAAAATTCTATATATGAGTTTAGGAATTAATTCTATGTCGTCTAATACATGAAAGTCTTCAAACTTTTTATCTTTGGTATACTTCATTTTGATACACCCAACATATGTCCAAAAGTCAGTGTGGTTAAGATAGTCGAAAAAACCATAAACAACAAGTTTGTCACTTCTATTTTTAGAAATATGATCAAATTACTAGTGTAAGAGATATGTTGAATGTTTAGAAGAAATTTTATGAGTCATTGCAGTATAGTAATTTATAATATTATTATTCATGTATAAATATAATTTTTATCAATCACACATGTACCAACACAATGATTGTCATTGGATAATTGAAATTCTTTATTTTCTAAATAACAAATATAACCATATGTGTTTCAACAATGAAATTGAAATCAAATTCCTTCAGAAAATAAAACATGATTAAAAAACAATATGTTTCGAGTAATCAAAAGCAATTTAACACTACAGATCCTCTCTACATACAGCGTTGTTTATATATTATATATATTAAACAAGACATGCTATATTTCGTATATTATATTATGCGATGTTTATTTACCTTTAAAACATGGTGTGTATTATATATTATATCATGCATCATTCAACTATATTGATTGTTTTTTCCTACATCAACAAGATATGATATTTTATGTATTATACTCTTATTTGTTTATATATAGTTGAACAATGTATGATATATTTTATGTATTATATCATGTCTTGTTTATATACATTGAACAATGCATGATATATTTTATATACTATATCAAGTTCTATTTATATATAATCTTGGAAGGATTATAAGGTCTAAGATATTGCAAAAGTCAAATTCTAGATAGAGTAACAAGGAAATTCTAAAGAGAGAAGTTGACAAAAATAGTAATAGGTTATTAATTATCCAACCTTTAAAAAAATGATGATTTATAAAGTAATGATAGTGAGCCTAAAGGCCACATGGTTAGCCCATTTTAGACTACCCCACATTATTCTACTAATCTTAATAATATTATTTCTTATTACACGATATATCCTCAATGTTACATATTTGTCAGACTTATTTTACAAGACATTTTCATGATCAAATTACTCGAATGTTTAACCGTTTTGATTATGGGTTCAAATAAATCACACTCTTATCAGTAGCCTTATAGACTTTGTGATGAATTCTGAGGGAAGACTAATTTTAGTGTCGCTTCAAGTTCCAGGTTGACAAGAGGTAGGGCTGCTTCAGACATTGTTGGAACATGAGGTTGAATTATTTCAACAACGATTCAAGATACGCCGCACAAATAGTCTTACCCTTTTACATAAATGTTAAAACTCTTTATCTTCCCTATGCTAGTGTCTTTTCCACTCACCCAAATATGTGACCGTTGAGTCGCCTTCTTTATAAAAATGTTTACTTTATAAAAGAGATAACCTTTCAGCAATTATTTTATACAGAAAGAAATTTTTGTCACCGTAAAATCATTACCCAGTCAAATAACCACCATTAAATCAACTCCGATTGACTTATCTTTAAGCTCTTTAAACGGTAACCCAATAGAGAATCAAGTTTAACGCACTCGACTGGTTTTCGACAGCTGAAAGAGCTAAAAAAAGAAACGTTGTGTGAATAGTAGACAATGAGCCAGATATACTAGTTCAAAGTCTTTACCTACGATAACTTCGACCAAACTAAAAAACTACATGGTACCACTCCCTCATATTGTTCTAATCCCATTATTATTTCATCAAAACCCACCAGTTCTTTACCCAAGATAACTGAACCTTTAAATACTACCAAATCTTCATCAAAACCCATCAAATATTTACCCTAGACAACCAAACCTTTACCATAGAGAAATTTATCTTCTCAGCAAGCTCATTCCTGAGAGGTCCCCGAAAATCACGTTTTTTATAGTGGTGGGTCATTCGGACTCCAAAACGTTTGCCAAGAATACCTTCACTCTACCGAGCACCAGGCTTCATACCTCAAACCAAATCAGAGTAACATTTAATTTTCTTCGCAAGGGATTTGTAGATCCGAGCGGACAAACACTAGAGTTTAAGCTATCAGTTCTGCTCAACCATCCAACTCTGAGGCATCTATTGCGCTCCAGGTTGACAAATATGTCTCTAGGGATCTGATTTTCTTGATCTACAAGAACAAAATGGTTGTTCAGACCTAAAAATAAAACGAGATTGGGACATATGTGATGGTTGACGCCGATGAGGTCGTTCAAACGCACAAAGAAGGAAAATAGGATGATGTTGGGTCATACAACCCAACGAAGATACCAACAACATGCTTCCCTTGGAAATATCATACGTGATGTGGAGTAATCTTCGTGAACTTGACACCAAATATGCCACTTAGTTATACAGTTGCAAGTACCACTACTATCTGGATGAGGACCATCAAAAGCTAAGGACATGCTTGGGAATCCTGAAATGAATTACAATACACCTTCGAAACGTTAGAGAAATACCGCTCTCTGTAAAGAAGCAGGAGTTTGTGGTTGATCTGAATGTAAGAACTGGGGGCTTCAGTTGCCCTTGGACCGCTATATAGTATGAGACTTTGTCCTAGTTAAGTCAGTCCAAATGCATCTCTCCAAAATCCCACTACTGATGGAGAAATTTGCAGTTATCACCAAACTATCTAAAAAATGCCGTTTCTTTATTTCATTACCCTCGGGAATGATTGTAAAATCGTGAATAACTTTCTCAAGGCAGAGGATACCTTGAAACACAACATTTTCTTTATCTTGGTAATTGGGAAAATGAGAAACCTTGTGTCAAAGAAGAAAAATCTGAAGCGTCTTCTGAGGAAGTGGAAATGCCTATGAATAATTAGGCCAACGAATTCCACAAGTGTTGCACGCCACTGAACTTGGTCCAAAGCCACTTATGGCGTTCATCTGAAAGTGTCCTATCTGCGACTGGTTTCGAATGAGGATTACCCTTCGAAGCATTTCTTCTGAAGATGATACTGGAAGTAATGAAAACATGTCGAATGAATGAAGAGTCTATTAAAGAATACCGTGTAAGATATTTAGAACAAGAAAGCTCTGAAAATGATCTTGAGGATTCAGCATAATTGTTTCCTCAAACCTTGTCTTTGTTTTGCATCGGAAGTCCCTATTTACTCCTAGTATTTTGTACTCGGAAAATTTATATATATGGCAATCTTCTATTTTTATATATCTCTCTTTCTTGTTTCAAATCTAAGCTTTGAGGTTTCCCGATTTGAAGAGAAACCGAGATAACTTTTGCATAGTCACGATGTACCGTAAAATAAGAATTTATCCAATATAAACCAACTGGCGGTGGAAATGATCCCTCATAAGCAAGAATAAAAATTATTTAATATAGACCAACTAATGTTGGAAATGATCCCTCATAAGCAAGAATAAAAATTATTTAATATAGAACAACTGATGTTGGAAATGATCCCTCATATCCAAAGAATATAAATTATCTAATGTAAACCAACTAATGTTAGAAATGACCCCTCACATCCAAAAATAAAAATTATCTAACGTACACCAACTTATGTTGAAAATGATCCATCATATCCAAAATAAAAATTATCTAATGTAGACCAACTGATGTTGGAAATGATCACTCGGATCCAGAATAACAATTATATAATGTATGAAGGCAAAATTACGTGTATTTATCACTCGACCATATAGACACCTCGTTAAAACATTCCCGCACCACTGGGGTAGGAAACAGTATGCCACCGATCATTACACTGATTACATAAAAAAATTATAATTCTTACATGTTTATTCTAGATACAATCTCAGGTTTTCAATGTACCATGGATGCCAAAATAATTTTCCCTCATGATCTGTTAATCGATAAGTTTCAGGTGTCAATCTCTCAGTTACCGAATATGGACCCTCCCAATTTGGACCTAACTTTCCAAGTCTTCTTTCGTTTGTATATAAGAACACATTCCTTAAAACTTTATCATCTACTTGAAATTCTTTGCACTTGACCTATGACGCATATCTCTTCTCATCAGGGTTTGATAGTGTAAACAATTTAAGTGTGCATGTGTTCATTTTTATTTGATTAAATCAAGCTCACATCTTTTGACTTCATTGTTATTAGCCTTAGAATAATTTATCACTCTATAAGATAGAATAGTGGCTTTTGATGGAGCCATTTCGTCCATTCCATAAACCAAAATGAATGGAAATTCCTAGGTTATTGTGTGAGAAGTGGTTCGGTAAGCCCACAAAACTTATTGGATATAATTTTATCATTTTCCTGTTTCTCCCTCCAAGTTCTTCTTAAGGCCCTTGAGAACAGATCTGTTTGTGACTTCAACCTGCTGATTGTCTTGGGGTGGCAAGGTGCTGAGAAACACTGTTATATTCCTATGGATTTGAGATAACGTTTTATATCCTTGTTATCAAACTGTGTATTGTTGTATGTAGTTATTTTCCTTTGGACATGGCATATACTGAATATGATGAATTTGATAATATATTTCGCTCTTGTCTCGCACAGTGGTTTGGATTGCACCCACTTGGAGAAATAATCCACCATTACTATAATAGTTTTTCGTTCATCGAAAGCCATCAGTAAAGGTCCAACCAGATCTAAACTCCATCAGTTAAATGATAATTCTTCGGAAACAAACTCAAGTGGTATGGAAGGCGTATGTATGGTGTTGGCAATGAAAAGTATCACACCGTTTGACTAATTCCTTAACAATATATTACCATCAAGATTATTCTATTTAATGTTTTATACCCACGATAAGCTAATCCTTCTCCATCATAAAACTCAGATAACATCATTTGCGGCTCATTATCTCTAAGGCACCTTAATAAAAATCTACTTGAATATTTTGTATACAAAATATCTTTGAGGACTGCAAATCCATGTGCCCTAAATTACAACCTTTTAGCAAATACCTTATTAACTGGAAAAGTTCCTTTAACCAAGAACTTTTTAAGATCATGCCTTCATTCTCTTTCTCTCGTAGTTGAAATTTGGAGTGCTTCGTATGTGTTTTGACTTTGTTCGGGACTTTATGTTATTAACGAGCTTTTTTATATTAATACCCATAGTTATCCTTCAAAATATGATATAGTTACTAGGGAATCTACCACCAAAGTTATAACCCTTTGGACGTGTATGTACCTGATGCTTTCAAAAAGTGCTGCTAGTTCTCTCAAAGCTTTCAGAATTTTTACTAACTGATATTTCCTGGTCTCAGACTACCCGGACTCGTGGTTAACCAAAATTTGTTAATATCTTATCAAATAAACTCTTTTAGCCCCACAAATTTGTACGAGTCGTAACCCTGCCAAACTTGATTCATATTTTGCCTCGTTATTCGACGCCTTGAAGCTGAAGCGTATTACTTGACACATTGCTTCTCCCCGTCGAGAGATCAGTTGTATCCCTGCTTCATAACCTGAAACACTTGATCCATCATCGGTCCAGATGACCCACTCAGATTTAGGTTCATTGCTATTTTCTTCATAACTTCCCCTATAATTTACTTTAGTACTTGGTCATTCGGAGTGAAAATCAACTAAAAATTCAGGAAAGGCTTGAGCTTTGATTATAGTTCGGGCTTCAAAATTAATATCATAGTCTTCGAGTTCCACCGACCATTTTTCATTTTTCTTGATACATTAGGCTTCTGTAATAAATATTTTAGTGAGAAAGAGGTTCAAACAATGACCGAGGGTGCCTCAAAGTAAGGTTTCATTTTCCGAGCTAGTATTACCAAAGTCAAAGCTCATTTTTCCACTTTGAAGTATCTTTTTGTGATGTCCAGCATACTTTTACTCACGTAATAAACATGTCGGGGATAATTATCGACTTCTCTCACCAATACTGCACTCACTGTATAATCTGACACTGTTATATAAATAAACAACGTTTCTCCCACATTGGGCTTGGTTAAAAGGCTTTGAACAGTACATCGTTCGTCGACTATCGCGTTTGGTGGCAGATAGTCCTTTAACTTTCAAATGTCCGCTGACAGTCCTTGGACTATCGCGTGTGGATAAAGTTAGTCCATTAGATCCTCTGGTCCATGAGATGCTGGCACCTGTCACCATAGTCCCCATATTTTTGTATCACCACTCGTCCCTTGAGTTTAGCTCAACCCCAAACGTAATCTGCGACATTAAATGACCCATCTACCCTTATAATATCCAACTTGACATTAATAATTGACTGTGTTTATCCAGGTGGCATTATTTATCCTACATGGAATATTGTTTTTGGTAATGTCCTTTGTAAATTTATCAATCGGTCATGTTACATCAGATTTACTGAAATACCTAACAAAATCTAAACCCGAGATTTTTATTTTTTTATTTTATTTTATTTTTAAACTTGAAATTCAAATGATAATTTTTAGGTAGCTTTGAAGAAAGTTAGTTCCTTGAACAAGTTCAACCAAAGTTTGCACGATTCATTCATTTATTAAATTGACTGAGAAGTTAGAACAATAAAGCTGCATTAAATTACAAATCCTGCATATGCACAGTTCAAACAAAATAAAGTAATCTAATGAATGTAATTAAATTTAACCAAGACCGAAACACCACTATCTTCCAACATAATGGTGTGAATACCAGAAGGAACAATCTAATAGGCAGTTGCATCCACAATTTCCAAACTTTTGCAAACATCAAACACAAATTTCACTTCTTAGCTCTTTCCTACTGCAACATTTACTTTCTCAAATCCAATCACTTGTTTGATATGTGTTCCATCTATATAAACGGGTGGCTTTGAATATACCATCACCACTTCACTTTCGTCAATGTTACCGACATTGTTTATCAAAAGTTTGAATCCAAATTTGTGATTACAGTTCAAATCATCAACCAGCACTGCTCCCCAAATCAAATCCCTAAATCTGCTCCTCAATCTATACCAAACGCGGTTAGAGAACATGAAACCCATTTAGAGGAAATGGGTTTTCTCTAGTTCGGTGAGTGGTGGGAGGGTAAAGACGGTGAAGAGAGAGAAAGCTTATAAACAACCTCCATAGCGCGAAAAAATGCGACAAAGTGTAGTGTCTCTTTCACACTGAAAGGAATTGTAGGGTATACAAAAAGAATTGATTGGGAAGAAAACGACTCTTTAGTATTTTAAGAAGATAATTTGTTCCTTTAGTCGGTTCATAGGTTTCTTATAAGTATGTAGCATAAAAACCGGAAAGTTTTAATTTATTTTTTAGGTAAAACTATAGGAAAAAAATTCATGAGGAGGATAAATCTCACCTTTCCTTTAGTCGGTTCATGGGTTTCATTTTACTGGTTTCAGGGTATGATTTGGAGAGAAGGAGAAAGTGATACAGAGTAAACTTAGAGAAGCCAATATAGGGGAAACCCTAATTTTCTTTATCAAAATTCTATTAAAAAAAAGTCTGCCAACAAAAGTAGGGTTTAAGACGCCTTAAATAGGAATCGCCTAAATCCCTAATATAAAATATGGAAACAAAAATAAACGTAATTAAATAATATCCTATTAAATCTAAATGTAATCAGATTTAATTTGCTATCTTAAATAAATTAGTAAAATATAAAAATTAAAATATTTAAATGAATTTTTGTAGAGGTCTTCCGCCTACATCATCCTTCCCCGGTTGGAAAGAATTCGTCCTCGAATTCAAAATATCGGAATATTAAATATTAGAAGAATTGTACCACTGAGAGGGAGACCACCAATATTGTAACAATGCCTAAACGGTGAGCAACAATGAGAATTGTGGACGAAGCAATTAGAAAGTAGCAGTGTAGAGTTGGACATTTGGAATCGATAAAGAAATTGGACAAGTTTCACTACAAAATTCGTAGCTGGACCTTTTGTCAACCCGTTGATCCAAATTTGTTCCGTAAGCAAAGAAATAATCTTTGGTGAATTCAGAGTAAGAATCCCGGCAAACAAAGCATACAAATCAATCGTGCATGATCTGTGGCCCTATTCGGCAATACAAAACTAAATCAGAAGCTCCAAAACGAAGTCCATAAAACACCAAAAACTCAAGTTGTGGGGCCGTAATATCAAGATGATCAATAATACCAAACATATATTTGAAACCTGTCACCGATGAAGACCCACCGGCACCGCCCTCGGACGTGTGTTGACCAAACTTGGAAACAGCCTTTTTTACAACATCAAGCTTGGCCTTGAGCTCGTCAACCTTCTCGACAGACGTAACTGTTCTCAAATTATAAACTGCATCCTCAATTCCTTTCGCAACTTCACTTGGGTTTTTGTCTATGTACACACCTAAGCTCTTCTTTATGTTGTAGATAGTGTCGATCAGTTCCTTTCTTTCTTTGTCCTCCTTAACATGAAATTTTGATTCTTTGACCATCTTTTCAATATTGGAGTCTGAAAGTCCTCTAGATGATCGCATTATAATTTGTTGGTCGTTGCCAATAGTTTTATTTTTGGCAGACATATTGACAATACCATTGGCATCAATGTCAAAGATCACCACAATCAGAGGGATACTTCTTGGGGAGGGTGGAAGCGCCATACGCTCAAAGTCTCCCAATATTTTGTTGTCAGAAGCCATTTCACGTTCAGCTTGAAGAACCTTAATGTCAACCTGTGTCGGATTTGCTGCTGCAGTTGAGAACACGTGGCTCTTCTTGGTGGGAATAGTGGTGTTCCGGTTAATCAGCCCAGTGAAGACACCACCAAGTTTCTCAATACCAAGGGAAAAAGGAGTGACATCCAGAAGCAGCAATTCCGTAACATCACCATGAAGAATACCACCTTGAAGAGCAGCTCCCATGGAAACGGCCTCATTAGGGTTCATACCTTTGTAAGGGCTCTTACCAAGAATTACTAACGTAGCTGAGGCGGCTAACAAAACCACAAAAGACGAAATGGCTAATTGAATAGTCCAACTTCTCTTCTTCCCATATTTTAAGACTATGGTGCTACTGTAGATGCTACATGGAAGACTATATTTAAAAGTACTCACATTGAAGACCTCTAGCCCGTTCATAATTGCAGTGGTAGGCAAATTCCTTAAATTGGAAAGGCCAACTGGAACAAGAATCTGATTGGGGTTTGAATAAGTGTTTGTGACAAAATCAACAAAATAAGGAGTCGATATTGCCATTTGCGTGTTTGAGATATCAAAAGTAGTTATAACAGACTGATTGTTCAAGTACACGTCAACAACCAAAATACCATGAGCTACACCAACAATATCAAAAAAATGTAACCCAACAATATAAGTAAATTGTGGCACAACTTTAAAGATCCATGAAATGTTAAACCTCTGATTACTATCATGCGCATCCACCATTTGTTGAACTGTCGCATAAACCCATTTTGGTCCTACAATAACAAATACTGCATATTTATATTTAATCTAATGTGGAGTAATGAAAATATTACGACTGTCACATGGTGTACTACTTTTTCTTTTTCTTTGACCAAAAAATTGGTTGCAAAGGTTTTAATTCTTTATTTTTAATCCTAATTTTTCTTTTGTTTTTAGGATTAGAGAAAGAATTATGGTTTACCTTATCGAAAGAGCACAAGACAGTTTTTGGTGTTACCCAATCTTCATCCTCATCTTCGTATATATCATAAATTAGATCGTCTTCATCCTCATCACTGTATACATCATAAATCGAATCTCTATATTCCGACCAAGTTTCAGCAGAAATTTCATGATGGTAGTCAGCCTCATACTCCTCAAAGAGTGGATGGTTGAGTATCGACGACTCCTCCATGTCACAAGCAATTACTTGATGAATTTCCTTTCCCTTTGGGTAATCGGGACCTTCAGCCTCCACACCGAGTTGCCTAGCAGTAAGTTCAGCCATCTGACGGGCAAGATACTCGACCCGACGGCGCAGGTCAGCATTCTCACGATATCTGAAATCACTCGCATCTCCTTCCACAGCAACGCCGCTGCGACCTCGGGGTTTTCCTCGCACCATCTCACAGGACTGCCTGTGTCTGATACCAATATGATACAGAGTAAACGCAGAGAAGCCAATACATGGGAAACCCTAATTTTCTTTATCAAAATTCTATTAAAAAAAGTATGCCAACAAAAGCAGGGTTTAAGACGCCTTAAATAGGAATCGCCTAAATCCCTAATATAAAATATGGAAACAAAAATAAATGTAATTAAATAATATCCTATTAAATCTAAATGTAATAAGATTTAATTTGCTATCTTAAATAAATTAGTAAAATATAAAATTAGAATAAAACCAAAATATTTTAATGAATTTTTGTAGAGGTCTTCCGCCGACATCAGAAAGGAATAAGAAGAATACCAAAAAAATAGAGAGGAGAGAAACAATCTCACAAAGAAGAAGAAGTATATCTTTATAAGGCTTTAATTATTTCTTTAATTAAATGACACACATGATTCATTTAATAGGTGTCAAGTCAACAAAAAAAATCATCTCACCAGTATATATGCCAACAAGGATTTTGGTCAAAGGAAAAAATCGTACCTAAACTCAAGGGACGAGTGTTGATACAAAAATCTAGGGACTATGGTGACAGATGGCAGTCTCTCATGGATCAGAGGGTCTGGTGGACTAACTTTATCCAAACGCGATAGTTCAGGAACTGTCAACGGACATTTAAAAGACAATGGACTATCTGCCACCAAACGCAATAGTCGAGGAACGATGTAATGTTCAAAGCCTTGGTTAAAATATGCGAATATGATATTTGTTCGTTTATCTTTATAAAAGCCTCCTTGCATTCGGATGTCCAATTAAAACAACTTGCTCCTTGTAAAGATAAAAGAAAGTAGAAAATTAATCTAAATATCTTGATTTAAAACTCTTAAGAGCTGATAACCTTATACTCAATATATGTAGCTCCTTGATAGACCTGGTAGCATCCATAGTGTGGCTAAAGCATTTAACCGCACTGGGTCGACTTTGATCCTTATCTCCCCCGATTATATAACACAAAATGTTTCCCGATTGTACTCCTACAATGGTCACCAAAGATACTTTTTGTAATTCTGATTTTTTTTTGTCAATTATGTAAAATTTGAACTACTTTTTGGACCAGTCGTATGTCACCGGCGTACTTGGTTTGTAAACAATCATAACATTTTTAATCAAGGAGATAATTTTTAACATTTATTATTACCATAGCTTAATTTATTTATTAAAATTGACGATTTAAAACTTTGTTTAATAGATACTATTTATTTTAGTATCAGCAAAATCTAGAATATAGTCCATAGCTTAGGTTTAATTTAATAATATTCATGATTTAAAAAGTTGTATCAATTTTTTTAATGCATTATTTAGTATATAACTGAACTTAACAAATCCAATTAGTCCATAGAAGTTAGTTATTTCTGTTAGGTGATAGTCTTCAAGAATCTAACTTTGCTCTCTCTTCTTATAAATTTTACATATTTCTTAATTCTTGAGTTGAACAAGAATCAGCCTAAGTTTTTTAACAAGTTTTTCAGTATCTACAAGATCTCTCTCTGCATTTTCTGCTTATGGACCGTCAAAGTACACTGTGAGTCATTTTACTGTCAACTTTCTGTTGCATGCATGTTTATGAGACGACTCTTGTAGCGTCAAAGATTTGTTTGTTCTTGTTCTTGGATCTAGTAATCAAAAAATTGATTTGGTTACGAAAACCAAAATGTTTATTGTGTTATATATGTTTCTGTATGTTGGAGTAAAATGTTGAAAAGCTTTGGTTTTATGTTCATATTCTAGTGAGGTTATAGATCAGGCATATGCCTATTTGGTTGAAGTGAAGGAGACTTTTAAAGATGAAAAAGAGAAATACAAGATGTTTCGTGACATCCTTGCGGACTACGACGCTGAAAGGTGAAACTCTTTGGACACTCGGAACAAAAGTTAGATAGTATTCTTGACTGTGTCTTTTTTCAGGACTGATCATCCTGGTATGGTAGCTCAACTAAGAGAACTATTCAAAGGGCATGATCATTTGATTCGTTTCTTTTACTTCGATTTATGGCTTCCGAAAAAGGGTACTGATCCTGACTCTAATGGTTTTCTTTCATATGTTCCGAGGTTATCCAGTCCTTGTCATTTCTAGTTTAGAAATATCTGATACATGTCAGTCATTCTTACAGCAGTCGTGTACTACCGAGGTTTCCAATTCGCCGAGAGAGTCAAGGAACGGTTAGGCAATGTAGATGAGCATAGTAAGTTTCTGAAGTTTGTGCAGGATTATCCCACGTACATAATTGGAGATAAGCATGAGTTGCGGCTCATGGTACGTACTTGATAACCTGGGTACATGTTTTATTGAGTGGAATGGTGTTGAGTTTAGTTTATGTTCATGCCAGGTGAATGGTATATTTGGAGAACATGTTGATCTAATTGATGAATTTTATCAATTCTTAAGATTTAGGAATTTCGGTAAGTTTTGAGTACAAATTAAAAAGTGACTTCTTTCTAACTTTACGACTTCTGATCGAAACTTATCTGCAGATGAATTCCGGGCTGGTGTGTTGGGTAAATATATGTGAATTTTTTCTTCCGTGCTGTTTTATGTAGTCTTTTGACCTTAATATAAATCTGATTAATTCTATATTGCCCAGCTACACGGTCGGGGTCGGAATCGGGATGAGTTGCACTGCGAATCCAGTTCATATTTGTATCGACACAGTTATATTCTTTTGTGCTCATTTTGTAAGGCTAGGTCTACTGAAATCATTGTATCATTGTATCATTGGATCAAGCGTATCATTTGAACTAAACATGTCTTGTCTTGAATAGCTTACTATTGAACTTAGTTGGTAAACAAATTGCATGAAGAGTGTGGATAGACAGTACGGTGTTTCTCTTCAAAAGCATGCTCTAAACAGGTTCCAAATACAATCTCCTATTTTCCAGTAGGTGAAGAACTTAGTTGGTAATCAGAGAACAATGTATTAGTATTACTCAACTTTTAAATCGATCAACCACGTTAAACCCACAGCTATATATGTTATCTGAAGTCGATGAAGTTTGAAAAAATTGGCGCAGCTGTCCTTATCTATAGCGGCTAACCCGAACTATAGCATGTGTGCATTTATCCAAGTTTTGAAGAAAGTAGCATGACTTAACCACAAGACTACACTAAGGTAAACGAGTTTCTTACATTCAACATAAAAGAGTTTTTTGCCTCAACTTAAAGATGGTCTTACACACAAGACTACAAAATAAATTAGTGCTTAATTGTTTCTAGAAGATATTTTCTTGATGGGCCTTATTGAGTGGGTTAGACCTTTTAAATTGGAAAAATTTATGATCCAACACTCCCATTTAAAGTTGATCACGTGATCCCTAGTAGTTTCCTTACTCGTTTGAAGTTTTCGCTTTTCAGTGGCTTGGTGAAAATATCGGCAGTTTGATCTTGTGTCTTCACATATTTAACTTGCACATCATTTCTTGAAATACACTCTCTTATGTAGTGGTAGCGGACATCGATATGTTTGCTTTGATCATGAAATACTGGATTCTCAGCTAAGGCGATGGCTGACTTATTATCGGCATACACCTTAGTTGGCTCATTTTGTGTTAAGTTTATCTCTTTCAATAGATTTCTAAGCCAATCCAACTGTATGGAGAATATATGGTTTCGTGCAAATTAGATAGCGTAGACTTCCCATCAAACTTTTGAATAATGTAGGATCTACACTTTCTCCTTCTTCATGCTTGGACATTTTTACTACAAACTCCATGGGTGTGCTTATCGGGTTACAGTTATCGATCTTAAACATCTTAAGGATATCTTTTGCTTAGCTTTCTTGAGAGATGAAAATTCCATTTTTTTGCTGCTTAACTTCATTGCCAAAGTAGTACACCATGAGCCCCAAGTCTGTCATCTTGAATTCCTACTTATCACTTTCTTGAATTTATTAAACATGTTTGGGCTGCTTCCGATGAAGATCAAATCGTCCACGTAAAGGCACACAATATAAATATCTTCATATTTCATATTGGTATATAGAGTGTGCTCGTATGGACATTTATTAAAGCCATTCTCTCGGAAATACTTGTCGATTCTATGTTTCCATGCCCTTGATGCTTGTTTTATCCCGTAAAGAGCCTTCTTTAGTTTCAACACCTAATTTTCGTGACCCTTGACATCATAGCCTAATGGTTTGCTAAATGTAGACTTCTTCTTCAAGGACGTCATTTAGAAATTCTGAGTTTACATCCATATGTTGTATCTTCCACTTATTTTGAGCTGTCAAAGAAATTATTAGTCTATTAAATTCTAATCGGGCAATGGGGGCGAATACCTCATCATAGTCAATTTCTGTTTTTTTACTATAGCCTTTTGCAACAAGCCTCCGTTTGTGTTTTTCAATCTCCCCCGTAGCATTTCTCTTTGTTTTGTATAACCATCTGACACATATTGTCTTGCATCCTTTGGGAAGTGAGGTGAGTTCCCATGTTTCATTATTATCTATGGCTCTAATTTCTTCGTCTGTCACGTCTCACCGTTGTTTCTCTTATGTATCTTCTTAAAATGTCATTGGTTCACAATCAGCAAAGAGACAAAATATTGTAAGGTCATCCATTGTTTTGTTAGCTCATAAAGATCACTAAGGCTTCTTATACGTTCCAAAACTCTCTCACTTTGACTGTCATTTGACGATGATGAAGGTGGTGAGTCTCCATGAGTAGTTGATGTTGATGAAGCATGTGGGGTTGCAACCTCTTCTAATTGATCATTCGGTATCTGCTCAGTTTCTTCAATTTTGGGGGAAAATATGAACTCATTTTTGTGAGACCCAAAATCTCATTTGCCTTGTTCATCAACTATCAAGTCTGAGCTTATCACAAACTTCTTATTGTTGGGATGTACAATTTGTAGCCTTTAGAGCTTGAGTCGTAATCGATGAAGATAAAAATCTTGCATTTATCATCGAGTTTGGTTCATTGTTCGTCTGGTATATGCATATGAGCTACGCTTCCAAACTTTCAGGTGGGAAATTTGGGTTTTTTTCCACTCCACACTTCTTGTGGTGTATTTCTCCAAACACTTCTTTTTGGAGATAGGTTAGACAAGTAGACCGCACATATCACGGCTTCTGTCCAAAAATTCTTAAGTTGTTTCTTTCTTTTGAGCATGCTTCATGCCATATCAATGATTGTTCTGTTCTTCCTTTCTGCCACACTGTTTTCTTGATGAGACCGCGGAACTGTCAAGCGGTAACGAATTCCATGTGCTTCACAAAAATCTTGGAATTCATAGGATGTCAACTCCCATCCTCGGTCAGATCTCATGGTTTTAATCTTATTTTTGCTTTCCTTTTCCATAACTATTTTGAAGTTCTTAAATATTCCAAAGACTTCAGATTTCTGTTTCAAGAAATATACCCAAGTTTTCCTTGAAAAATCATCATTCAAGAGAAGGAAGTAGTTAATTTTATTTAGAGATTTTGGCTTAATTGGACCACACACATCGGTATGAATAAGCTCGAGAGGTTTCCTGGCTCTTGATTCTGACTCATTTGGAAATATGTTTTTAAATTATTTCTCAAGTAAACATCGTTTGCATAGTTGGTCATGATGATTGATACACAGTAACCCTCTCACCGTTTCTTTCTTGGATAATAACTCTAAATTTGTAAAGTTTAGATGCCCATATCGAACATTCCATAGCCATGATGAGTCTTTGTAACAAGAGTTCAAACACTTTCCACCATCATTTTGAATATTCAAAGGAAACATTCTATTCTTTGGAATTTGAACTTTAACAATTACATCTCATTTGTCATCTCTCATAAAAAGACAAAAAAAATCATATGAATATCATATCCCTTTTCTAGGAGTTGTCCCAAGCTCAAGATGTTATTTTTCATGCTAGGTAAGTAATATACATTTGAAATCATTTGGTGACTACCATCTTTTGTACGAATAAGAATGTTATATTTTCATTTCACCAATTTTTTGTTATCATCTCCTAAGAGACATTTTCACTCACTGTTTCACCGATCTCTATGAACATGCCTCTTTTCCCACGCATATAGTTTCTTACACTGTTATCAAGATACCAAGTATTATCTTGACCTTCATTAGTGTTTTTATATATTATTAGTAACATATATTTTTCCTTCATATTTGCCTCCATATAGTTTACCCTCTCCTCAACTCTATTGTTAAAGCCTCTGCATTCTGAAGCATAATGTCCAAACATTTTACATTTATAGCATTGGATTTAAGATTTATCATACCTCGATATTGGATTTCTTCTTCCACGAACTCGTGTTGAGATTTCTCGTTTCTTGTAGTTTTAGTTGGAATTATTGTTGTTGTAATTCCAGCCACCTCCACAACCATGATAACCACCTCATATGCGGCCTCTACCTCTGCCTCGACCATGTTGGTTTCTATCATCCCCTTGATTTGCATGCATGTCCTTGAGTTTTACTTTGAGGAGTTTCTCAGTGATCTATTGCTTCTTCTTGTACTTTTATCCATAAGTTTGTATGAGTCTGAAGTTCTTCAATCATCATTTTCTCCAAGTCTTTAATTTCTTCAATCGTCATGACAATATGCTCAAAATTTAGGATCCAACAAACGGAGTATTTTTTATATTACTATCACATCTTCTAACTTCTAACCATTTCTTTTTAATTGATTAGAAACGGTTACTACTCTTGAGAAATATTCCAAAATAGATTCAAACGCTTTCATATGTAAGGACATAAATTCACCTCTTAATGTTTGGAGACGTGTTTTTTCACCTTTTTTACTCATTTGTAAGACATTTTTAATTTCTCCCACGTTTTCTTGGCGGAAGATGCGCTTGAAATGTTTTTTAAAGTCATCATGATCTAATGCTTGATAGATGAGGAAGATATATTCTTTGTCTCTCTTTCTTGAATCTTTCAAAGTTGTTTTCTCCTCTTGCGTAAGGCTTGATTCATCCTCGAGTTTGTCAAACTCTTTTTCTACAGCATCCCACACATCATGTGCTCCAATGAGAGCTTTCATCTTGATACTCCAATTTTTATAGTTGTTGATGTTGAGTGTTGGGACTTGGAAGGTTGATACACCGTTTTCCATATATTTTAATATGTTGAAGATTTATAAATCAAATTTTGGATAGAGATCGTTTCATTAAATTAGAAGTAGTTAATTATAAGTTAGTTTTCATTTAATGACTAGTGGTAACTTGTAAGTTACATCTCATTAAATATCTAGTGGTCAACTTGAGGATTTTTTATAGCAAAAAAAAGCCCTACAATTTGTTGGCAGTCTTGACAATCAAACCTCGTATATAAATACATCTTAGACAAAACAAATCACTACTTAACATGTCAATAAAGACATACTTTTCAAAAAAACACGCAATAATATTTAAAGAATCCAAACATACACGTGCATTATGAGTTTCTACATAGTTGATGGTGAAAGGCGGAAGGCCGTTGATTGGTTATTTTGGTTTCCGCAACGAAATCAAAAAATTAATTCGTTTTTAAAATTTTAAGGTACACCGCGAGGTGGGTCGATAATCGATTGTAAAATAAGATAATTTTATCTTCTCAGATATATAATTCTCAATCATTTATAAAATCTTACTATCTTTTTAAGACACCTTTTTGTTTTATGCATTGTTTAGATGAATAAAGTTCTTTGTTCTCTTGATAATTGTGGACTTTCCACAATGTAGCTCATAAAACCTTATTGTGTGCCTTCTATTTCCGTTTAAAATGTATATTCATAATGTCAGTATATTTCTTTAGAGTCTCGTGTGGATGAGCGATTAGCATGTTTGATGTTAGTTAAGTATATGTATATGTTTATGTTTATGTTTATAATTTAGACAAGCTAGATTTCTGATACATTTTGTTCTTCATTAATAGGCTTAGTCATCGGTCTATATTGGTATTTGATACAATCAATAATGAACACATTATCGATAATAGCATAAACTTTGATGTAGTTGCACAAGCTCATGGCTATATGAACCTTTTGGACAAACCTAAATGAGATTTATTTGGAGCTCGGTTATCCAAATTACGAGCTACAACTACTCAAAAAGAGCGGGTTAAGAAGCCCAATGACTTTCAAAAGTATAAAAAAAATTCACCGTTTATGCCTTTTTTTATGTTTTCATTATTTATCTACATTTTTTTTACTTTTGTTAGAATTAATTAAAATGTTTAAGCAGCTCCATCACTTTGAAATTGGGCTAGGATTTATTTTATTATTCAAATAACATATTGTAATTTTTATGTAGGGTTTTGAGAACTTATATAAAAGGATCTCAAACCTTACTCTTACCGTCAAACTTTTTGAATTAAATTTGAGATTATTTATTCTCTAAATCTTTTTATCTCTACCTAGAATTAGGGTTTATATCCAATGTTTTGTTTTCTATTTCTAGATTTCTCGCCGTCGTCGACTCTGTTTCGACATTCATCGTCATCCGTTGATATTAGAGAAATAGAGTTCCTACGATTTAGGTTAAGGAGATATGCCGCCAAAAAGATCCAAGCGCGGGAAGTCCACTCTTCCAATCACAAAACCGGTTGATCAGGAGAAGATAGAAAATTGATTGGCCAGATGAGGGACGCAAATGAGGATATACATAGGTTGTTGAAAAACCAAACCACCGGATTTCCAGCTCTAGGTTCGAGCAACCAACCGTCAGGATCTGAGAGAGAGACCGACCGGGAACGAAATCTATTTTATCCTTGGAGGTAACAAGGTAAATGTCAATATTACCCCGAGTACTATCGTGAACAGGTCTTGGAGAAGCCGCCAGCGAGAGTTTTCAATCAGAACACCAGCAACCTGTGTGAATCACGATTCAGACTTAAAATTCTAGTTTCAGAGGGGTCTCGAACCAGATGCAAAATGGGTACAGTTGGTTGTAACTAAGTTCCGAGGAAGCAGTTAAAGTATACCAGGTCAAGGCATAGTAAGCCATAAATAACAACATGGGCTAAATTTGTGAAGCACTTGAGGGTTGTGGTTTTACCTTACAATTATACACGTATATTGTACCAGCAGTTCAAAAACCTTTAACAAGGGTCAAAAACTGCTGATGAATACACAAATAATTTTTTCAAGCTGCAAAACCATGTGGATGTTGCTGATTCGGAAGATGAATTAGTAGCTCGCTACATAGGTGGGATGAGACAGCACTTTCAGGACCAGCGGAATATGTTCGACCCTATGAATGTGTCTGAAGCACATCAACATGCACTACATCTAGAGAAATCCGTTTTATGAAGGTACTTCCTCGCGGGTCAGCACCAACAGTGTTCCCAAAAAGGACAGTTCCAGGTCTTAGCCCATTATTACCGACTGTCGCCCCTATTTTTGCAGGTGTTAACTCACAGGTCCCTAGTCGCGCAGGTAATTCCTCGCATATCAAGTGGTACAATTGTCACAAGCTAGGTCATGTTTCTTTGTAGTGTCCGAAATCACAAAAATAACCATATCAAATGAAGGGTTGGTTCACTAGAGTTGTTGATTTCGATCTGGAGGGTGAACCATAATTTTATGAGAAACTAGAGGATGTTGTTGATGAGGTTCAGTCGGACCAGGTTACTAGAGGAGATGTTGGACATTAATTGGTTTTAATGAGTGTCTGTTTTACACTTAAGGCAAGAGGTGAAGAAGATGATTGGCTATGAAACAATATTTTCCAATCGACTTATAATGTCGAGGGAAAGGTATGTAAATTCGTAATTAATTCAGGGAGCTGCGAAAATGTAATTTCCAAAAAGGTTGTGTAGAAGTTGGCCCTGAAAATAGAAGACCCCGTCAACCCCTACAAACTCGCATGGTTAAAGAAAGATAGTGAGGTAACAATCTCTAAAAGATGTCTGGTGTCTTTTCTACATCTACTATAAGGATAATGCATGATGTTATGTCACTTATTGCTAGGCCGACCATAGAAATATGATAGAAGTGTTAAGATTGTAAGGAAAAACGATATAATTTCATATGAAATAACGTTAGATTGATATTAACACCAACTAAGGATGTATTCCTAAAACCTGCACTTGTTGTACGACACGAGTTGGTAAGAAACTTTTAGCTCATTAAGTATTTATACAAAATGCTAGTAATACATGAATTGTTTATCTATTGGTGGTTAAAGATTTTATGATGATCCGTTTGTTGGGATACTTGAGTGTGTTCGTCTACTATTAGGCTAATTTGATGTTGTGTTTCCCGATAATATTCCTTTAGGTCTTCCTCCAGTAAGAGACATCCAACACCATATTGACCTAGTATCAGAGGGACCATGGCGAAATGTCAGAATGGATTTCTTCAATGGACCGTAGAGGATGTAGACAAGTACTGATTCAATTTTTGTGCTGGTTGACAGATTTTCCAAGATGGCCCACTTTATTGTCTGCAATAAAACCATAGACGTTGTGAATGTTGCTGATTTATACTATCGTGAGGTCTATTGCTTACATGGCATACACCTGAACATCGTTTATGATCGCGATATGCAGTTTTTCGGACATTT
Organism: Limnanthes douglasii subsp. nivea; assembly: GCA_036936605.1. Lineage (NCBI taxonomy): Eukaryota > Viridiplantae > Streptophyta > Magnoliopsida > Brassicales > Limnanthaceae > Limnanthes > Limnanthes douglasii. Next base: position 19,514,893 of record JAUPFV010000001.1, on the reverse strand, counting down.
TTGGAGTTTGTGGCGCCTCGCAAACACGAAGCTCAGTTATAGTAGCGCGAATCACCGGCAGACAGATGGACAAACTGAGGTAACTAATCAAATGCTCGACAACATGTTGCGCACAGAGATCTCCGGGAACTTGAAAGCATGAAATTCTCTAATCTATCAAGTTGAGTTCGCCTATAACAGGCACCACAAGCGAAGTATTGGGCACAATCGCTTTATGGTATTCTATGTTTATAACCCACGCGGTCCTATGGATTTTGTTTTCCAAATGCTTGACAAGGTTCCATCCAGGCTCGAGACTGACATCGCTTATCTATGGGAGATCCATGAAAACATGCAAAAAAACCTTGAGGAAACAACTTAGAAGTACAAGGTTACCGCAGATGAGAAGCACGACTGGTAGAGTTTGCAGTATGGGCAGTTTTGACCAGATATCGGTACCCTCCACACGAGTACAACAAACTAGCTGCAAGAAAGGTGGATTTGTGTGAAATCATTAAGAAAAATAATCCTAATGCATCCAAGTTAAGCAAACCAACCATATGAAGACCCACGAAGTCTTGAATGTGAAGCACCTGGTTCCGTTTACCAATACCATCGATGATGATAAATCTGAGAATTCATGGGCGAATTCTTCTGACGAAAAAGAGGATGATGTAGTTCCACAAGCCCATGGCTATTTGGCCCTTTTAGACAAATGGAAACATGCTTTATTTGGGGCTCGGTTATCCAAATTAGACGCTACGACTACTCAAATCAACCGCGTCGAGAAGGCTGACGAATTGTGATCAGTGATGAAATACAGGCCCACAAATCCACCATTTAGGCCTTCTTTTTTATGTTTTCGTTATTTTTCTACATTTTTCTAATTTTGTTAGATTTAATTAAAATACTTAAACACCTCCAATCTCTTTAAAATTGGGATGGGCTATTTTATTATGCAAAGAGCATGCTTTAATTTTTATGTAGGGTTTCGATCACTTCTACAAAAGGCTCTCAAACCCTACTTTTGTCGTCCGACTTTTTGAATCAAATTTGAGATTATTTTTCTCAAAGTCTATTTATCTCTAACCTAGGGTTAGGATTTATATCCACTACTTTGTTTTCTCTTTTTTGGTTTATTGCAGCTGTCGAGTCTGTTTCGACATTTATCACCATCAATCTTCAATTGAGACATAGTATGAGGACTTTCTTAAGAAGGTGCGGAGGACAATATTCATAGATAACCTCTCACCTCATCTAACTAATTCTATCCTAAAGACTGCACTATATCAATTTGGACAAGTGAAGAGTGTCCACTTCATTCCAAACTATATAGGACTCGCAAACATCCCAAAGAGTATTTTGGTTGAGAATGAAGATCCATATAAAGTTGAAGAAATCATTTTTACCTTAACGCAATGATTTCCGGTATGCCAAGGCCTGTTAGAGATCAAGCTACAAAACCGGAAATTTTCGATGATAAGCCATCAAAGCCTAGTAGAAGGATCCTGTACACCTGGTTGGAGCAGAATGATCTTGATTTTGAGGTGAACAAAACACATAAACATGTTGTCTAAAAACACATCGTCGACGCTGCATTTGTTATCAAGATAAGTTATACTTAAATAGAGTTACATATTTTTGTAGTAAACTTGTTATTTACTCTTTTATAAATGCTGCATAAATAAAAGCTTGTGGAACAACTATCAGAAACATTAAAAGACATGCAAATAAGTTATCAATTATCGAAAATATCATGACTGATAAAAGTCATCATCGTTTGGCCAGGTATCACACTTCAACTATCGTAGTTGAATAAAAATATAGTCATTAGATAGTATAGAGGGTGTAATAGGGTTTTGAGAATAATATAGTTATGGTTTCCAAATAATTTGTTTGGAATAACATATTTTTTATCTCTGAAAATTTTAGTGGTTGTTATTCTTAGATTAGGATTTCATGAGGTTATTTTTGAATTAAAATTTCATCTATAGTTGTTTTTTCTTTTATTTCTACCGCGTTATCATCTGTTCTAAAAATTATTTCTATTTGTATGTCTACACCTCTTTGTTCCTAATAATTACAAACGGTAATCCTAATATGGGTATTCAAAACTTGTTTAACAAGTGCAATTGCTTTGGAGCTCCGAACTTTCCGTTTGGGACAAGTTATACCTCGTTAATGTACTAAAACCAATCTATTAGCAACCAGTTTTTTTCCCTAATCAAAAACATTAAACTATATGATAAATGTTGAACTAATGGAAGATGATATAAATAAGGTTCCCTTGAAAGAACTATAGAGTTTCGGGTTCGATTCATAAACTAAACTAAACATGCATAGGCACATGACTCGCATATTGGAATAATTAAACAACATAAAAAAAGAATTAGATTACTTACCCGCAAACGGTTGTTTTAGCGAATTGATGGAGAGAAATTATGTAAAACCGACGCCGCAAACGTTTGTTTTAGAGAATTGGTAGAGAGAAATTATATAAAAGCAATGCGAAATGTTTAGTCTCTTTTCTTAATTAATAGGCCGATTCGACTGAAAACTCTAAAATTATTCTATTTTCTACCGACTTAATCTATAAGTCTATTGATATAATAGTCTTAGATTTATAGAGATCATAACTAGATTTTTTTAAAAAATTAATATTATAGTTAAATTTATTGATTTTTTTATATTTTTACCTCAATCTAACTAAAATATGTATATTATATTTATTTAGGGAGATTCTATATTCAATTAATTGAATTTATAGTTTGAATTCCAAATTTAAATGTAAAAATTTAATTTAAAATATATTTTTCATCTTCCATTTGTATCATCTCATACATTGAAGTGTATCCACAAAAAATGCATTATATAATACTGATGGTTTACAAGTAATCTAACACTCTTAATCAGTTTTGGCGATTGCCAAAAAATTACCAAAGAGATATTAAAACTACTTATATGTCCACAACAATTTCTTCACTAATCATATTACCAACAAACATCTAAAGAAAAATTGACTTCCAATCATGTGCATCATGAAAATGATACGCCCGTTTGAAAAATTAAACATTCAATATGCAACCAAGTGGAGCATGCATCAAGGATTAATATAGTTTTTCCTTGGTGCAGCTAGGACATCCTGGATTTGAACCAAAAACGTCGTAAATGAAGTAAATCATCACACATAAGGTCCAACCAAGTTAGAGAGAATAAATAATTTCGTTTTAGGAACGATTCATCTTTCACAAACGCAACATACATTTTTCCATTGTTTATGCGCTCTGAAGTGTTCTTGATCCCTTATCTTCCTTACCATGGCAAGTGAAAAACAAATTGACGATAAGAAAAAAAAGCGCATAAAGAGATTATACTAGCCTAACCATGAACATTCTAAGGTATTTTTTAGAAAAAGCTTCCATTTCAAGTCAAGAGGTAGATAAATAAACATGTCTCATTACAAAAACTGCATTGATGGAAGGATTTAACTCATTGTGGTTATAAGAGATTAACCCGAAAGGGTTCCTCTAGTCGGTTTCTTTTGGAAAACCATATCAACTGAGATTGAGGCCTTACAAAAAACAGTATGATCCATGTCACCAGCTTGCTAACACTTTTTACACTCTCACGGTGCCATTAGAGTCGATCTCCAAAGTATTACATTTTGACAGATGGGGGATAGACTTGGTCTGACCATTTTCTCAAGAGAATGCAAGCAGTTATTATTGTGGTAGAGTATTTTTTTTAATGTGGGTAGAGGCTGCACCTCTTTCCATGATCACAACAAATAATGTGATCAACTTTATTTTGACTAACGTCTGGCATAGGTTTGGAGAATAAAAATTTTGAAATAAAGTTTTTAAAGAGAACAAATAGCTTTTTATAAAGATGAAGTGGTTCTAAGAGCTAAAGTCTAATAACACATTATTAGTCGATATATTAGTCTATATTTTATATAATAACATAAATGTTTCTTGTGTTTTATCATTATCTATGTATTATATCCTCATGAGTACTCCCTATGTATAATGAAACTTAATGACTAAATAATGGTTGAATATTATGTTTGGGTAATGTAATCTTCTAGCCATTCATTATTCATGTCTCAAATTTCAAGTTCTTCCTTCTCCATATCTTATATTCGTATTTTAATGGATTAGCCTTCATTTTCCTTGTCTTGGTAATAAATGTCCAAATATGATGACATGACCAAGATACTCGTCAAAATTCATGTATCGAACTGTGGTAATTACTTAACTTTATATATGAGAAATAATATGATTCTGATTTAATTACTTAACTAAGAGTTCATGGGTATGTTCATTTAAATATGATCTCATTTATCAAGTTGAATTCCTTCCAAATCATTGTATTGAATATCTTATAAATCATCAAATGAAACTCTTTCAAGGTCGTCATAGTTGATGAGTCCGGAATTCGTCACCACTGCTCACTGAGAAAACTGGACAGGTGTAATTCGGACAGTATTTTCTTACAGAGTTATCGAGACAGGACAAAAGTACTAAAACACTAAACACCTTTTGACTAAGTTAGGTGCTAACCCACTTAAGAACTAATGGGTCTTTAAACTCGACCCGTTTCACAACTTGACCTGAAAGCCCATGGGTCCATAATTAAGGGTATAAATACCCAACCACTTTCATTAATGAGGGTAATGAATATTTAATACAACCAGACAACTTAAATCTCTCACTACAAAATACCCAAACATTTAACACCTTTGAAATTCCCTAAAACACTTGACGAAATTACCCTTAGTTCAAAATAATCATCACCAATATTAAATAAAATATCTCTGAGTTCGTCAAGTTAAAATACTTTCAGGTTGCCATGTAAAATTGAATATGAGATCGCTTTCATTAAATTACAACTATTTACTTATAATTTACCTTTCCTTTAATGGCTAGTGGTAAATTGTAAGTTACATCTTATAAAATATCAAGTGGTCAACATGAGGTTTCTTGCAAGCAACAAAAAAAAGCCCGTAATTAATGGTCTAGTAAAGGAAAAAAGAGATAAATGAAAGAGAGAGAAGGTACGCATGCCCTACAATTTGTTGGTAGTCTTGACAATCAAGCTTTATATAAATATACATCTTAGACAAAAAATCACTACTTAACATGTGAGTCGATACATACTTTTCAAAAGAACACATAATAATATTTGAAGGATTCAAACATACATATGCATTATGAGTTTCTACATAGTCGATGGCGGAAGGTTGAAGGCCGATGATTGGTTATTGTGATTTCCGCAGCCAAATCAATAATTAATTAGTTTTAAAAAATTTAAGGTACACCGCGAGGTGGTTCGATAATCGATTGTAAGAGAAGACAATTTCATCTTCTCAGATATACGATTCTCAATTATTTCTAAAATTTGACTATCTATAGAAATCCTAATTAACCATAAATATACACTAATCACATGTTAAGTGCATTTAATGTCACTTATTACGCTTCATTTATTCTTAAAATCGTCGCCGATTAATAAGTTTGCATGGTGTTTCAACGTGTTTTTCATTCATTCTCGTAGGTATAACTATATGCGGATAATATAAACTTTTTGGGAATATAATGCTCATAATGTTCTTCATAATTTATAATTTTGAAAATGTCGGGTCCTTTACCTGCACCACTAGGCCTTCTGTTCCAAAGACTAGAGTTGTGCCGCGGGTAAATTGTGATAAAATTAATAAATTTGGGGTTGAAATTGAAGAAACTGCAAAATTAATGTACTTGAGGGCAATTTTGGAACAAGTATTGGGTCTATTGACCCAAAGTCATACACATGGGCTTTATTGGGCTGCATGAATCGGAAGAAACATATCGATTCATTTTTATTGTTTATTATAATTTTACTAGTGGGCCCAGTAGAAAAGAATTAGAACAGAAAAATCTAGTAGAAAAAGAAAAATATATTTCCTGAGATTTATTAAAATTATATTATTTGTTAAAAATATTTGTTTGAAAAAAATAAATATTGCATATTATGACTAGTGCTTTTATTTAGCTATAGAGCACAAAAGGAAATTAATGCTGAATTAAGGAAAAAATATTAGACTAATATTAGGGTTTTATTTAGCTATATTGTTTAAAATATTATTTTATTTAGCATAAATATGATTCGTATTAGGGCTTCTACCAGGTTTTTGGGCACATTAAAGCGAGAAGAAAAAGAAAGAAGATAAAAAGCCTAGAAGAAGAAAAATCGAAATTGGGCTCTTTTAGGGTTTCGGCCAGTTTATATATAGATGAGGAAAAACGTAATTGTACACTGACTTGCTTTTACGGCAGAAAAACATTGAACAAGAGGACAAAAGGGAATTAGCTACTTATTGTTTTTCTGATCGGTAACATACAACCAGACGGCGGAGAGGAAGCAGGTGACGGTTGCTTTTGATTTCGATCGGCAGTTTACGGAGTGTTTCCGTCAGGCGATACTTACGGCTACTGTTCGGTTTAACGTTCTCTAAACTCTTATTCGTTTTTTACATTCGTTTTAGAGCTATGTTAACTTTTGGGCTCGTGATGATGATTCGTTCAATGATGAACTAATCATTGTCATGGAACTCTAACGGATTTGTTTGAATAATACTTAGGGTTTGATTGCGTCATTGATTTGTGAGATACGTTCATCGGTTACCTAGTATGGTTGTGCTTATCGTTAGATGTGTCGCGAATATCTAGTTTGTTAATCTTTAATGAATGCGAAAGTGGATTTAAGGGTTTAGAACTTGTCATGCTAGCATAGGTTCTTGAATAATTCGTATTGTGATTGTTCATGATTCGTAATATGTCACTAACCATATCACATTACCCTATGTAATCGAAATAAATAAATTGCGCTTAAAACCAATTGTACCTCAATTCGTATAGCCATATATGATTGTCATGCAAGCGGTGCCTGCTTAACTGCTATCTCTTTTGTGGCTGTTTAAGTGGCTTGGTTTACGTATACTGAAAGGTAGCGTATACAGATTTCATGTTATCTGATTAGTAATCGTTATTATCGTATATATTGATTGAGAATATTAATACCCTGAGTAAAATAAACAATGAAGTTAGGGTTCCATGTTTTCTCTCGCATAAGTAAACTCGTTAGTTAATCTCGTTAGTTAATTTGCTTAGCTATATTCATTCACCCGTACTTTATTACTCGTTCAAGCATTAGTCTAATAATCATACATTGTTGCATAAGTGAATTCTTGTCATATACACCTGGTCTTTGTGGGAACGATCTTACTTACTTATTACTTGCTACTATTTGACCGCGTATACTTGCGTGAGAAAAGGACTAACAAGTTTTTTGCGTCGTTGCCGGGGACTCAGTGTTATTTGACAGTTTTATTTCTTATCAGCAGGGGTCGTTATAAAACTACTGACTTGATTCGGTTACTTGCTTTTTGTGTGTTTTCTTGTGCTTCAGGTACTTGAGCGTGTATGCAAACACGATCTCAAACTAGAGCACTAATACAGAAGGAGCTTGAAACACAGCAAGGAACAGAGTTACTATTCTCAGATTCTGATACTAATTCTACAATGGGAGATCCATCTCCAAAAGCACTCATGGAGTATTCTCAACCAAAGATCATGGATATTCAGTCTACCATTATCAGACCCAATATTGCTGCGACTAGTTTTGAGATTAAACCCAACACTATTCAGATGATGCAGAATTCTTGTCAGTTTGGGGGAGCTTCATCTGAGGATCCTAATATGCACATTATGACCTTCCTTGGAATCTGTGATACTTTCAAGTTCAACGGTGTTTCAGATGATGCCATAAGACTGAGACTCTTCCCATTTTATTTGAGGGACAAAGCTAAGAGCTGGTTACACTCTTTACCAGTAGGCTGTATCACTACTTGGGATATACTTGCGCAGAAATTTCTCTCAAAATTCTTTCCCATTGCAAGAACAGCCGCCATGAGGAATACTATTACTCAGTTTTCTCAGTCACATGGTGAATCTTTAAGTGAAGCTTGGGAGCATTACAAGGAGATGCTCAGAAAATATCCTCATCATAGGATTCCTGATTGGTTAGTAATAAATTTCTTCTACAATGGTCGATGCTGCATCCCGGGGAGCTTTATTAACGAAGAACTATGAGAAGGCTCACGAGCTCATTGAGATGATGGCTGCTAATAAATTCCAAAACCCTTCTCAGAGACATTCACAACATAAAGTAGCTGGTATTCTTAACGTAGACACTGGCACTACTTTAGCAGCTCAGCTTGAAGCTCTAAACATGAATGTGGATTCTTTGACTAAACTAAGGATACATTAGGTAGCTAGTGTGTGCGAGATTTGTGCTGGAGGGCATGACACTCAGAAATGCCCTATCTCTACTGAGTCAGTGCGATTTATGAGTAACTTTTAGAGGCAGAATCAACAACCAATCTCAAATACCTATCACCCAAGCAACAGAAATCATCCGAACTTCAGTTGGAGCAATAATTAACAAGGTAATCAGCATTATGGTGCTAAGCCATACGCTCATCCTGGATTTCAGCAACAAGGTAAACAATATCAATCTTAACAGTATGCCCCAAGACAACCTCAAAATCAACATCCTGGCCCTTCTCAACATTCTGTGAGAGACTCTAAATTCGAAGAGATGAAAGTAATGATTAAAAGTCTGATGGTATCTCACAAGACCTTAGAAAATCAGATTAGGCAGATAGCTAGTAACATGATCGTTAGACCTCAGGGATTTCTTCCTAGCGACACCAAATAGAATCCAGGTAAACGGGACGGCAAGGAGCAATGCCCAGCTATCACCTTGAGATCAGGAAAGGTTGCCGAGAACCCCACAGTTGAACAAGAGGCTGAATCTTCTCAAAATCAGCCCTCATCTGAGGTTAACTCTGATCAAGATCAGCCACCTAAAAATCCATCTCATTCAGGTGTTGAGCCTACGATCTACCCTCCTTCACCTTTTCCGCAAAGGTTGCAGAAACGGAAGCTAGATACTCAATTTGGGAGATTTCTGGAGGTATTCAAGAAGCTACACATCAACATACCCTTTGCTGAAGCATTAGAGCAAATGCCTAGTTATGTCAAGTTCATGAAGGGAATTCTTTCGAAAAAGCTAAAGTTTGGTGATTTTGAGACGGTGGCGCTCACTGAGGAATGTAGTGCGATCTTACAACAAAAATTACCTCATAAGCTTAAAGATCCAGGAATCTTCATTATTCCTTGTTCGATCGGTAATTTATATTTCATCAAATGTTTATGTGACTTGGGATCTAGCATCCATCTGATGCCCCTATCTGTGTTTGAGAAACTTGGGCTTCCTGAGCTAAAACCGACTAACATCTCTTTGCAACTGGCTGATCGCTCTATCACATATCCTCGTGGTATTGTGGAAGATGTCTTAGTAAAGGTAGATAAGCTCATATTTCCGGCTGACTTCGTTATCTTGGATTTCGAAGAGGACAAAAACATCCCCATAATCATGGGAAGGCCATTCTTGGCTACGAGCAAAACTTTGATTGATGTCCAGAAAGGGGAGTTTACTATGAGAGTGCAAGATCATAATGTCACTTTCAATGTTTTCAAGGTTATGAAATCTCCAACAGAGGATGAAGAATGTTTCATGTTGGATATGGTTGATTCTTTGCACGGTAATGAGTTGGATCAGTTTGCGAGTTCAGATATTTTGGGTAGACTTTCACATGGTGAATCTGACTTCAAAGACGAAGAAATATCTGAATGTGTTCAACTACTACAGGTAGCCCCATATCAAAATAGGCTCAGTATTCCCCATGAGTCGTTTGGATTGGGTGATCTTAAGGATTCTCAAGAAAGGCTTAAACCTTCTCTAGAATAAGCTCCTAAACTTGAACTCAAACTATTGCCAGATCATCTCAGGTATGCTTTTTTAGGAGAGTCATCTACATTACCTGTTATTATTGCATCTAACCTTTCAGGTACTGAGGAAGAAAAGCTATTAAGAGTTCTGAGGAAGTTCAAATCGGCTATTAGTTGGATCATAGCAGATATCGAGGGAATCAGTCCCTCTTACTGCATGCACAATATTCTGCTAGAAGAAAGGAGCAAACCATCTATCGAACATCAAAGGAGACTAAATCCTATCATGAAAAGGTGGTGAAGAAATAAATTCTGAAGTGGCTAGATGCAGGCATTATCTATCATATCTCAGACAGTCCGTGGGTAAGCCCAGTGCAATGTGTACCAAAGAATGGAGGAATGACAGTAATAACAAATGAAAAGAATGAACTCATCCCCACTCAGACAGTCACTGGATGGAGAATTTTCATGGATTATCGTAAATTGAATAAGGCCACTAGAAAGGATCACTTTCCTTTTCCATTTATTGATCAGATGTTGGACAGGTTGGCGGGCCATGAGAATTACTGTATGTTCGATGGATATTCAGGCTACAATCAGATTTGTATAGCTCCGGAAGATTAGGAGAAGACCACCTTCACATGCCTTTTTGGTACCTTTACTTTTCGACATGTCTTGTTCAGACTTTGCAATGCACCCACTACTTTTCAAAGGTGCATGATGGCTATTTTCTCTGATATGGTTGGTGATATCATGGAGGTGTTCATGGATGATTTCATAGTCTTTGGGAAATCATATGATGGCTGTCTATCTAATCTGGGTAGAGTACTTGAGAGATGTGTGGCAACAAACCTCGTTCTTAATTGGGACAAATGTCACTTTATGGTGCAAGAAGGAATTATCCTTGGACACAAGGTGTCTAAGAGGGGTTTAGAAGTGGACAAGACCAAGCTTGAAACGATCAAAAAGCTTCATCTGCCTGTCTCAGTAAAAGGAATTCGTAGTTTTCTTGGTCATGCTGGTAACTATAGACGTTTTATTCAGGACTTCTCAAAGATCACCAAACCACTTTGTAGTCTACTTGAAAAGGATGTTCCCTTTCGATTTACTGAAGAGTGTTTCGTTACTTTTGAGCTCTTGAAGAAAAAGTTTCCTTCAGCCCCTATCATCACTGCGCCTAACTGGGAAGATCCATTTGAGATGATGTGTGATGCCAGTGATTTCGCTGTGGGAGTTGTTCTTGGTCAAAGGAAGCTGAAGGTGTTTCACATGGTTCACTATGCTAGTAAAACCATCAATAATGCACAACGAAACTACACCGTTACTGAAAAAGAGCTTCTGGTTGTTGTCTATGGCTTTGAGAAGTTCAGATCCTACTTGCTTGGTGCTAAGGTCACGGATTTCACGGATCATTCGGCTATCAAGTACCTACTATCTAAAAAGGATGCCAAGCCTCGCTTAATTCGATGGGTACTCTTGCTTCAGGAATTTGAGTTGGAAATTAAAGACAGGAAAGGGGCTGAAAACAAGGTAGCTGACCATCTCTCACGGTTTGAGCAACATGAGAAATACAAGGGAGATGGAATTCTTATCAACGAATGTTTTCCAGATGAGCATTTGTTCCTGATCCAAGGAAAAGTGTCATGGTTTGCTGATTTTTATAACTATCTGGTGAGCAATGTGATTCCTTCAGATTTTACGTGGGCTCAACGGAAGAAATTCTTGCATGACGTGAAATGGTATCTTTGGGATGATCCATTCTTGTTTAAACATTGTACTGATAAGATGATCCGACGTTGCATCCCTTACAGTGAGATTGAGAAAGTTTCTACATGATTGTCACTCTACGGTTTATGGAGGACATTATGTTGGGGATAAGACAGTTGCTCGAGTTCTTCAAGCAGATTTGTACTGGCCTACCTTGTTTAAGGATGCGCATCTGTACGTTTGTAGATGCGATCGATGCCAAAGGGTTGGTAATATTTCTAGGCGAAATGAGATGCCCCTTAATATGCTTCTTGAGGTTGAGGTATTGGATGTGTGGGGAATAGATTTCATGGGACCATTTGTGTCCTCCTGCAACAATCTATACACACTCTTAGCTGTGGATTACGTATCCAAGTGGGTTGAGGTGAAAGCTCTCCCAACTAACGATGCTAAGGTAGTGCTCAATTTCCTTCGTAAGAAAATCTTCACTCGCTTTGGAACTCCTCGTGCTATAATCAGTGATGAAGGGACTCACTTTTGCAATCGTCAGTTCACATCCTTGTTGGCTAAATATGGTATTTCTCATCGTGTTGCTACCGCTTACCACCCTCAAACTAATGGTCAAGCTGAAGTCTTGAATCGAGAAATCAAGCGAATCTTGGAAAAAGTGGTGAATCCTTCGAGGAAAGATTGGTCTCTGAAGTTAGATGAAGCTGTATGGGCATACTGAACAACTTACAAAACTCCACTTGGGATGTCACCATTTCAATTAGTATATGGTAAGGTTTGTCATCTTCCAGCAGAACTCTAGCATAAGGCATTCTGGGCTTTAAAGAAGTTGAATTTCGACATTCAAGCAGCTGGTGAGACGCGTCTGCTTCAATTGAATGAACTTGACGAGTTTCGGTCTCAAGCCTATGAGAGCTCGAAGATGTATAAGGAAAAAGTCAAGAAATGACATGATAGGAAGCTTGTACATAAAGCTTTTGAGCCGAGTCAACTGGTTCTTCTTTTCAACTCTCGTCTAAAGCTTTTCCCTGGGAAGCTCAAGTCAAGATGGTCTGGACCTTTTAAAGTCAAGACAGTATATCCACATGGAGCAGTTGAAATCTATGAGGAATCACCAGATAAAGTATTCAAAGTCAATGGTCAACGACTCAAGCATTACTATGGAGATATGGAGAACCGTGAGGCATTCATCATCAGCCTCGACATTACATGATTCCGAGTGGTATCGTCGAGCTATCGACGTTAAACAAGTGCTTCGTGGGAGGCAACCCACTGGGAAACAATGATCAACACTGCTGGACGAATAGAGGAGTGTTTCTTGTATCTTTTAACTTCTTGTAGTTGCATTCATCATAGTAGTTATTCATGATAGACAGTGCTTCTTCATGTTAGTCATGCTTATTTTCATATTCATGCCATGATCATATAGACTATGTTTAGGAACGATTTAATCTATTAGCATAGCATTTTGTTCATGCATTTTACGTCTTTGATCCCTTGAGTTGTTGTTTCTACTGTAGCCAATGATGAAAATTATTTGGAATGACAGTAGGAATAAAATCTAATTAGGTTGCTTGTAAGTTAGCTTGCTTGATGAAGAAGCACAATTAATATACGTAGACTCATCGATTGTTTTTATGCTAGTTACGGACACACTTGAGTATTGTTATACATAATCCTTGCTTAGGTTCAGAATCATACCTTAATCCTTTATTAGCTCATAGATTGCAAAAAAAATATAAGTTTGGGGGAGTTGAAAGATAAAAATACGTATTATTCAGTTAAGCGTCAAAGGCTAGTAGCCGCTCATTGACGTGCCTCCTCTCGCTGGGGACAGCGTATTACGAGTAGTCTAGGGGTGGAATGAGATGGAGCGAAACGCACTCATTCACAATCGCTGCTAAAAAAAGAAAAATAAAAGAAAAGATGAAAAATAAAAGGAAAAATTGGCTAGAATGAGCTCTTTGGTACTCGAGTTATTAAGTTCTAGGGGACTTTGTGCCTAGTGACCTAGAAACGAAAAAGGAGGACAAAACGTAATTTGCTATTTTTTACTACTTTTTTATTCTGCAGAAGATACAAATTAAAGAAGAGAAAACAGAATTGGCTACTTATTTTTTTCCGATCGGTAACATACAACCAGACGGCAGAGAGGAAGTAGGTGACGGCTGCTTTTGATTTCGATCGGTAGTTTACAGAGTGGTCCGTCAGGAGATACTTACGGCTACTGTTCGGTTTAACGTTCTCTAAACTCTTATTCGTTTATTTATATTCGTCTTAGAGCTATGTTAAATTTTGATCCCATGATGATGATTCGTTCGATTATGAACTAATCGTTATCATTGAACTCTAACGAATTTGTTTGAATAATACTTAGGGTCTGATTGCTTCATTGATTTGTGAGATATGTTTGTCGATTACCTAGTATGGTTTTGCTTATCGTTAGATGCATCGCGAACATCTAGTTTGTTAATATTTAATGAATGCGAAAGTCGATTTAAGGGTTTCGAACTTTCCATGCTAGTATAGGTTATTGAATGATTCGTATTGTGATTGTTCATGATTCGTAATATGTCACTAACCGTATCATATTAACCTATGTAATCGAAATATATAACTTGTGCTTAAAACCAATTGTACCTCAATTCGTATAGACATATAGGATTGCCATGCAAGCGGTGTCTACTTAGCTGCTATCTTTTTTGTGGTTGTTCAAGTGGTTTGGTTTACGTGTACTGAAAGGTAGCTATACTGATTTCGTGTTATCTGATTAGTAATCTTTGTTATCATACATATTGATTAAGTATATTAATAATCTTAGTAAAATAAACAATGAAGTTAGGGTTCCATGTTTTCTCTCGCATAAGTAAACTTGTTTGTTAATCTCGTTAGTTAATTTGCTTAGTTATATTCATTCCCCCATATTTTATTACTCGTTCAAGCATTAGTCTAATAATCATACGTTGTTGCATAAGTAAATTCTTGTCATATACACCTGGTTTTCGTGGGAACGATCTTTCTTACTTATTACTTGCTACTATTTGACCACGTATACTTGCGTGAGAAAATGACTAACAAAACAGTCATACAAAACACGTATACTATTTAACATTATATTATAGTGGTTTGATTAAAAATTAAATATACTTTTATCATGTAATCACTTTTAATATAGGTATTTTGTGGTATAATCATTTTTATATGACTGTTTTGTAACAAATATATCAACCATATTTGAGAAAACTTGGAGGAATGAAAATATTTAACATTAAATCTTGGTTGGAATTTTTTATAGTTATTGTTATTTCTATGATTAGTTCTAAATAAAAATACTTTGAAATTGATGTATTATAGTGGTTTGATTAAAAATTAATTTTAACTCTAAAATACAAAAATATAAAAAATGTTTTAATTATAATTTTATCATGTAATCACTTCTAATATATGTATTGTGGTATAATCATTTTTATATGACTGTTTTGTAACAAATATTTCGACCATATTTGAGAAAACTTGGAGGAATGAAAATATTTAACATTAAATCTTGGTTGGAATTTTTTATAGTTATTGTTATTTCTATGATTAGTTCTAAATAAAAATACTTTGAAATTGATGTATTATAGTGGTTTGATTAAAAATTAATTAATTATATTTTTTAATTAAAAATTAAATCAACAAATATAATCATTCAACCACGACATATATTACAAAGTACTTATGGACTTGTAAAATTTTATTTGCTGCAATTGTAGAACTCTATCGTCATATTAGAGTCAAATATTGTTGTACTATGTGGTTTTGTTTAGTACCGGGTGTTTTCCCACAAAAATATATCACTATTCATGAATAGTCTTTTACTTTATTTTCTCTGTATGTTTCTAAATGAACTATGTTTGCTTGGGTTTTTGGATTTTTTTTTGGTACAGTTGTCCATATTCTATTATTCTTCAGGCTCATAGGTTATGAATTTGATCCATTTGGATTTCAAAGTTCAACATGTACATTTTTTTGAGATTTTTCATAAATACATCTCAAAAATTGACTTATGATTTTTTGTATCAATACATCAAATTTACCTTTAATCTTCTAAAACTGTTTTTCTATGACATTAGAAAATTGTTTTAATTTGTATTGTAGATTGTGTCTTCTTTTTCAGTATATCTTCTAGTTTTCATACATTGTTGGTATTCTTAAATTAGAAGTTCCAACAATCTGCTTTTTAAATTGCTAATTACTGTATTAAGGTTATGTATTATGCTTGAACTGATTGGCATAAGTTGTTCTGATTGGACACATATATCATATAACTTTACACTTTCCAAATTCACTCTCATGTGTGGAAATTGGTTTTTAAGGGGTGTTAATCTTGTTGTGAGTATCATATGATTTTCTATCAAATATATTCCAACAGTTAATATATAGGTGAACAAGTCATGATATATTTTATGAAATATATCATTCATTGTATATAGTAGAACAAGGTAACAAATTTCAACCTTCTCACCTCCTTGTTTAAGAAATTCATCCATATATTGAATAAACAGATTCTGATTAGCATCATATGTTCATCTTTTAAACAGTTCAACCATAGTATCATTAAATGCAACAGATGTAGCCCTTAAACAATACCGCAAATTATTTAAAAGATGATAAAGGCAGTATCGATACAACACTAACAATACCTAAATGACGATCACTAATAAATGTGATTTTCCGATCCGGAAAATGAGTTTTCAACATCTCCAAAAACCATAACCAATTCTCAGTATCTTCAGCCGCAACAATACTAAATGCAACAAGGAAAATGCCTGCAACAAATATATAGAATATAATATATTATAAATGACTGATTACAAGGGGTTTTGCATCTACCAATTTACTTATAATGTATGTATAGCATCTATCATATTAGACATAAGTGCTTTGCACCTATCACTTTATTGATACATTGATGTTTCACATCTATCATACTACACACGCGTGTTTCGCATCTACCATCTTACGGTTACACAAATGTTTTGCATCTATCAAGTTATTTATACCAAGGTTTTGCATCTATTATATTTTACTCCAAGCCTGTTTTCGCAAATAAGATAAAAAGGATAACATTTATTCCAATATAAAAAAATAGATAACAAAAACTCACCATTTTTACCATCTTTAGCTATGGAAGATAACAACACCCCTTTATATTTCCCCGTTGAAAAATTTCCATCAATAAATACAACTTGACGACAAGAATTGAAACCATATAGACAAGAATCGATTGCTACAAAATAACGCTTGAAAACATTGGTTTCCAAAGAATACTGTAGTATGTAATCACTGCTGCTATCAAGAATCTCCAATGTCTTAAATAATTCTTAAGTAATTTATACGAAGTAGAACTATCTCCATATACAACCCTCTTAGCTTTCTCTAAAGCAAGACATGAAACACGGTAAGAAATATCTAAACCATAGTCATATTTTAAAAATGATTTCACGCTTGTAGTTGTAACACCAAATCTCCTCCTAACACAATCACGTATTTCGTTTGCAATCAAATCCGATGACAAATGTTTCTATTTTATTTACTTAAACCAATCCCACATGTATGAATTGGACATACTTTTTAATAATAAAAAAACAGTAGATATTTTTTGTATAACATATAGTCTCCAAGGACAAGCCTTTGAATCTTTTTTCATGCAATAAATAGTTACTTTTTGTTTATTGTTATATAAATATTTAAAAGTAAAACCTTCTTGTAAAGCCAACCGACCAACAACTAATCTTAAACCTACTGCACGCTCTTCAAAGACCTGTCCAACATCACTAATTTCATTAACCCAACCAACAATAGCAAGTGTTTTGTCATTGCGACAAATAGCATTAACACCAGAAGTTTCACCAGTTTCTCCACAAAAATGTCTTCATTTGAAGCTTCAAATATACTTTGAGTAGTTTCTAATATTATCACCAACAACAACATCACCATCAACTTCAATACTAACAGTTGAAACACTCAAATTATCAACAACTGATACCAAAGAAATTAAATCACCATCACCGCCTAAGATAAAGTTTTCTATATCACAACAAGATTATTTTAATTTGAAATTACCCCAAACCAACGTATTGTATACTTAAAAAAATTTTAACAATATCTTCAAACTCAACAAACACACCAAGACTACAAATTGCAAGCTCTCAATTTAGCTTTAAAATACAAAATCTATTATTATACATAACGTACCTGTATTAAACAGAAAAATAAATAGGTTTTGAATCTATTATTATAGTAAAAAATACATATGTTTCGCAGCTATCAGTAGAAAAAATACAAATGTTTTGCAACTAGCACTATATAGGGTTATGATCTACCAGTACAAAGGAATACATATGTTCTGCATCTACCAGTAGAAAACAATACAAGTTTCGCATCTATCTGTAAGAATGTTTCGCATCTATCACAAATATGTTTTGCATCTACCATTTCAGAAACAAACACGTTTCGCAACTATCATTACGTACATAACAAACACGTTTTGCAACTATCATTACGTACAGAACAAATATGTTTCGCATCTCTTACTAGATAAACCTGGAAACGTGTTACACTAACAGAAATTTCACAAACACATACTACGGAGTAAAATCAACGAAACACTAACTGTAATACGAAAAATAAACAATATTAGCACATTGGAACTCAAAAACTAACTGGAAATTTGGCTTTCTAGACTACGTAAAGACCAAAAACATATCTAGCCAAAATAGATATTCCGAATTCAAATTCGAATTTCCAAACACATACGAATCGAGTATCTTCGCATAATCAGGTAAAAACACAATCAAAATCATACGGAAAAAAAAGAAAAAAAATCAAGTAAAAAATTGATCATCACCTATAATAGTAGGGCACTGCTCTTTTCACGTAAAGAGAAAAAAAATAGCGAAAAAAGGTGAAGTATGGGTGTTAAAATCTTTTATATAAGTGAGGAGTGGTATTAAGGGTATTTGTGGGTCTTAAATAGTAAATATTTGACTAAAATTGGTCTTTATCAAAGAAACATGAAAAAATAGATCTTAGGTGGATAATAGTTAAGGGTTTGGGTCTTAAGTGGTACTTAACCCTTGAAACAATTCTATAAAATAAATTAAACAAATTCAAAAATTCCAATTAAATTAATTAAATTAATTAGAATAAATTAATTAAATTAATTCAAACAAAATCAATTAAATGAATTCAAATGATTTTGTTTAAAGTCAAATGAAAAATTTGAACAAAAAATAAACAAATTCAAACACATTAACTAAGTCAATCAAACAAATTCAAACAAATATAAACAAATCAATTAAACATTTTCAAACATATCAATTAAAGAAAATCAAACAAATCAATTAAACAAATTCAAACAATATATACAAGTCAAATGAGTTCAAATAAAGTTATCCTACATTTTATTTTCCTTCAAATTTAAACTTGAAATTCATAGTTCGCGTATGAGGAAAACATAATAGCTTTTGGGGATAATTTTCTATATCTCCTCATTCATAGAGAAGTGGGACTTCTACGTATTCAGCTTCACCCAAAAATATATATGGTATATATGAATTACCAATTTTGGTAATCAGTATCCGTTCGAACTAAGGCTGGAGCCGTATTCCGACGATATGACAACGATGTTTTTTGTTAGAATTCTTTAAAACATATACATCCTTAGATTTTATATTTACCGTCGAATCTTCCATATACGCCCGATATAATTTTGAATTTTCAATACCAGTAACCATACCTTTGGGACGGTTGGCATAACATCTACACGTAAGAGACATCAAAGCAACTATAACTAATGCTAAAAAAACAATAAAACCGGCTACCATGTGGCATGTATGCTCTAAATTTGTGTGGGTACTTGACTTTAAAAGTTTAAAATCAAGGGTCAAGTGCGCCCATTTGATTTGTAAATATTCGACATGTATTAAAAAATAATAAAAACTAGTTTAATAAAAAAAAATTGAATATGATCGAATATAAAAAAAATTAATTGATTATTATCTTACAATCTTTCTATCATTTGTTTGATCTGATCCATATGAAAATTAATGGATAGGAAAATACGCCAAATGATAAATTAAGCCGCAACATATATGAAAAACCTGCACCATAATATAATATGGATCAAGTAATTAAAACAGTTCTTGATTTTGCTATTGCCAAAAAAACAACTAGATGCAGTCAAAGCATGCATTTTATAACGAAGGATTGTTTACTGCACAAGCAACGTTTTCAGGGGTGGTAAGCCAAAAAAATTATAGATACAAAAAATTTAACAAAAAATAAATTTACAAGTATTACGACAAAGAAAATTGTAAGAAATTTGTGTTACATTTGTGCTAAACTTGTGCTATATTTATATTACATCTGTGCTAAATTTGTACAAAATTTGCACGGATCATGGGAACACTATAACGCATTAATTTATACCTAACTACATGGTTTAAGCATCAAATTGTACCAAACTATATGGTTTAAATATAAAACAGCAGCGAAATAAGCGATGAGCACATGAAATATTTAATTGTATGGTCAATTGATACATAACTAAGTTGTTTAAACAATAAATATCGAAATAGGTAAGCTTGCATTTTATTGAAATGGACATGCCTACCTAGTTTAAAGTATGTAGCAGAGTCAAAAGTATTTTAAAAGTTAAAAGTTGGTGCCCTGGTACAAAGTAGGTAGTACTGTTTTAAAAACTAATGTATTCCAAGCTAAGTCCTTCTTAATAATAATTTTAAATTTTTAAAATAAAAATATGATCGTTAGAATCACACATTTATAAAAAATAATTTAAAATATATTAAGGTTAGACTATAACTAATGCTAAAATAAAATAATAAAATTGGCTATTATGCTCTAAATGTTTATGGCTGCACCCACTTGGTCTATAAATAGTCAACCTTGTATTAAAAATAACAAAAATTAGTATAATAAAAAAAATTGAATATGATCGAATATGAAAGAATTGATTTCTTATTATCTTATAATCTTTCTTTCATCTGCTTGATATTCTCCATATGAAATTCAATGGTCTACAAAATACATAAAATGATAAATTAATCAGCAGCATATATGAAAGATCTGCACCATAATATAATATGCATCAAGTAATTAAAACAGTGTTTGATTTTACTATTGCCAAAAAAACAACTAGAGGCAATCAAAGCATGCATTTTATGACAAAAGATTATTTACTGCACTAGCAACCTTTGCACAATAGATATATGAAAAACAACTAGATGCAATCCATGGATGCAGTTTTGAATAACGGTGACATGAGCACATAAAGGATTTTTTAGTACTTATCCACTTAAAAGTTGTTCACCAAGAGCTATGCATGTTGGTGCCCAAGTCTTTGTTATTTTTCCACTAATGTAATTGTATATTTCTTGAGTGTAGTTGAGAGAGACCTTTGAAAGTACTGGTTTTGCTGCGTTTGGTGTATATATATATATTCTTTCGAGGCTTGTGAGTAGCTTTGGTTTAAATTTGAATATGGTGGTGCACCATTATATAAACCTACTTGGTTCTCCAAAATCAATTTGCGACATCCACGATTAAAGAACCAGAAATTGTTGTTGGTTATGGAGAATCCTTTGTTGGATCATTAGGACTTGTTGTAATCCCATTTGTTTCTTATGAAATAACAGGAACCTCTGTCGTTGGGTTGGAATTAATTGATACATCGACTGATGTAATGGATATCCTCGCTATGTTCCAATGATATAATGAGCTTTTTGGTAGGTTGTCAATGCGTCATGATGAGCCGAGATGGTGCTCTGGTTTCTATAAATGAGGAAATGATTGGTTGATTATTCTTCTTTCCATGGCGTTTCCGAGGTTCCGTAGTGTTTTCCTTATTATTCGGTAATTTCTTAAAGTCGACGTTTGGCTTCTTTTACTATTTCGACGATGTTGTCGTTAATTCCTCCTTTGGCTGGAATACCCATGGTCCAAATATGTTCTGTCATCTTTCTTAGTCACATGAAAAGGTAACTTCTTTGTGTGATTTTTGTTTAGCAAACTATCTCTGGACATTCTATTACTTGCATCATCTTTTTCTTCTTAATTCACAGAATGAATAATAGATATATCTATGGGTTTGGGAAACCAATTATTCGTGGAACAAACAAAACCTATTAGTTTGTTTGTCCTTCAATCATTCAGCCAGTCGCTCAAAATCAATGAGAGGGACTACATGAGCCATTGGGGTTATGGGTTGTTCATCAAGAATGTTCATCTCTGACTCTTCAATAATAAACATACCAAACCTTTGTCCATAAATCGACATCAGCTAATTTTGAGCTTCTTCTTTACTTTGATTGTTTAGGAAAAAAATTATTTCTTTCCCACATACAACACCAATTGATGTGTCAAATTCTGGTAGTAAGTAGATTAATCTGAAACATGTAATAACCTGTGAAGAGTTCGAGAGAAAATATAATAATAATGATAATAGTTTCTATAATAATAATATATACTTTATTGGTGATCATTAGGTCTCTATTTATAGGGTTTACAAGTAGAGTATCATATTTCAAAATACTTAGAAGATATCAGATTTGAACGACATTTACTAGATAGCTTAAATTTAAGATATGTGACTAAGTTTTTTACACTTGTAGATACTTATATGGCTTATGCGCTATAAGTTTGAGGACCGAACTATTTACACCCTTATCAATAATAATAGTAATATATTTACTGATTACCATTAGAATTATTAAAATGATCATTTTTAAAGGATGACTTATCATGTAGTACCCAACCAAAATTCTAATTATCAGTGTTACCAAAAAATTCTATTTTAATCAAGAAATGCATGTCATGACACAAAACAACACATACATGAGCCACAATCCAAATAAATTTATTTTATTTGCAATATTTAAATTTCAAAATTTTGTTTTTTATAATCGTAATTAGAAAATATATCCAAAGATACGAATATTTTGTTTTTAAAACGAACAAAAAAATATTTATGACTGATATGCTTTGAGAATGATTTTTTCAATTAATTTTTAAAAAGGTTTTTAAAAGTATTTCTAACTAGTTTTGACAAGTATTTTTGCACTAGTTTTCGTAAAATACGAATCACAATTTTCATTTTCGTAATTTTTATTTTCATAAGTAATCTGTACTAGTTTTAGAAAATGTCAGTTTTTCAAATAATTTTTATTGTCATAAGTTTTATTTTCGCAATTAATTTGTACCAATTTTTAAAAGTGTCATTTTTTCGCAAATAATTTGTACTAATTTTTGCAATAATCACTATGCAAGTAATTTATACTAGTTTTCACAATATATCTGGTAAGAGACTCTAAGAAATGTTTTATTGCTCTCCATGAAAGGCTCTTTTATCAGGTCTTCTTCTCATTTCCACACTTCTTCTTCCCTGTGCGGTGCTCCTCCATGATTTACCCCTCATTGCCGTGATGATCAATGTTATTCAAACTAAAGATTTTCCCGATCTTTTGAAAACTACTAAATTCCCGAAGAAATACAAAGAAATCAGCGATTAGACATTCACAAACTCAACATATGCTAGTATCAACAATCAACAGACAAAATCTTATGCATTTACAATTCGTAACAAAATTCCTACTATAAATTTAAGCCTATTAGTGTGCAGCAGAAATATGATCACGTCTTCATTCAATTTACGTAAAATTTCAAAGAAATACTGATGGTTAACACAAAATACACACTAATAGGTTAATACAACCAAGGTATTCCCAAAGACAAAAGCTCAACCGGTTCTTGTAGTCTTTAAAATTTCAAGGAGATTACAATGTTTATGTTAGGAATTCAACACATAAATTGTTTGAATTTTCATCGAAAGTTGATCTATGCAAGATCTAGACCATGAATGTATGGTATTTAGGAGACTCTGCTATGCGACTTCTAAAATAGACTCATACTTTTAACTCTAAGTATGAATATCTAACAACACCAATCTAGATAAGATTGGAAAATATACCTGAATTTCTCTTCAATAAAACATAATACATATTATAGCATAAACTATTGGAGATTCTTAATATCAAGATTTCAGGAAAAAAAAAGACAGAGCATGTTACAATGTTTGTTTTTTTTAGGTTGGAATTGATCTAACAAAAAAACTCCAACATCATATATGGGTAAGGTTAATGGTTGAATATAAGCTACAAAGATTCTTAAAAAAACCGGCCTCATAAATGAACCAATTATTCTTCTTTTGAAAAAGAAAGACTCTCTCTTGAAGGATAAGAGTAGCAACAAACATAGAGATAACAACAAACAGACTATCAAACCTATTATAATGAATCCTAATCAAGAAACTGAGTCATAAATTTCCAACCATCACAAAAAATAGCAAGTTATCAGGTCAGATAATCCTAGAAGCAATCTCCAAAGTGATGACAACAAAGAAATTAAGACTCTTGAAGCAGATGACATCATAGAAGCAATCCAGTCACTAGAAACATGCTATAATCTATCATTTTCTTTGGATTATGATAATCTAATTTCTGGAAATGTTTCTCCCAATCAAGATAATATAGACAGTATGCCCATCACTTATATACTAAAGAAGTGGACATTGACTTTCAAGAAGTTCTCAACAGGAAACTTTAAGAGGCTAGAGGAAAGAAGAAAATTAACAGTTTGACTATAAAATCCTTGAAATATTCAGGGACTAAAAGACCCTCTATCTCCAAATCCAGATGATTAAGCTTCTAAATTGGAACATTCGAGACATTCACAATAAGTTTTCTTTGAGAAGATTAAAATCTATCATTTGCAAAAATCAAATTAAGACGGTGACTATTCATGATCCTCTTACCAATGTGGATACTTTAGCTAATATTGTTTCCAAAGTTGGTCTGAAGAATTTTAAAACTAACTCATTTAACAAAATATGATTATGATCACCCTCAATGCCTTCACACCAAAATCACTTATGTTAACCTTAATAAAAGTTTATCACTAACTATTGTTTATGCTAAGTGTCAAAGGTAAAACATGAAGAAGTAATGGAACACCCTTAGAAGTATCAATGTTCCCTCCAAGGAATAACTAATCATGGGTGATTTCAATGTGGTCATTTATTTTGATGAACTGATATGCTATTCTAGCTACTGCTGACAGAACACTGAATACTTTAATGATGTAATCAGGGATTGGCAATTGGAGGATGCAGGATATGTTGGTTCTAAGTTTACTTGGTCAAACAATTACAAGTGAAAGAAATTGGACATACTTTAACTCTGTTTGGCCTAACTTTTTAAATAAAATTAAAGTCATTTATATGGCCAAAACTTGTTCTGACTATACTCTCTATAAGCAAAAAATAAATTAAATTCTAGAAAGAGTTTTAAATTCCTAAACTTGTGGACTATGGATAATTATTTTCTAAACTTCGTTGAAAAAAATGGGAACCAGAGTTTGAATGGCTATCATCTTTATGTTTTGTGACAAAAACTTAACAGACTTAAGCATGCTCTTAAGGATTGGAATAAAACTCACTTTGGTAACATTTTTTATAAGGTGCAGGACTCAGAGGATAATGTCAAAAGGCTTGAAATCATGCACAAAGATTCTAACAACCTATAGTCCAAAATATAGCTCTCTAAAGCCAATGACACTTTTCTTCAAGCTTTAAAAATGGAGGAATCATTATGATACGAAAACTATTATAATAATTGGCTAATAGATGAGGACAAAAATACCAAATTGTTTCACAATTATGTTAACAAAAAAAATAAGAAAGAACAAAATAAATAGCATCAAAGTGAGAGAATATTGGAATCTAGACAACAACATGATTGGTCAATCAGCAATATCCTACTTCAAAAAAATATTAACAGAACAACTTTGTTCTAGCAAAGAAGATGAAGACATTAAAATACAGAATATCATATTCAATAACATTCCCACTCTAATCGCTAAAGAGGACAATGAACTTCTTATGGCCCTCTTTACTGAAAAATAAATTTATGGTATTATTTGGTTTGGTTTATTTTGGGCTGAGGGTAATTTTATCAAGTGTTTTGTAAAGTATTTTGAGTATTAAGTGTTTAGTGTAAAGTAGTGAGAGATTTGAGCTGCCTGGTTGTATTAAATATTTATTACCCTCATTAATGAAGGTAGTTGGGGTATGTATACCCTTAATTAAGGACCCATGGGCTTACAGGTCAAATTATGAAACCGAGTCAAGTTTAAGGACCCATTAACCTTTTTTAAGTAGATTAGCACATAGCTTAGTAAAAAAGTGTTTAAGTGTTTTTACTTTCGTCATGTCCGGATAGTTCAGTGGTACGTTATTGTCCGAATTGTCCTTGTCTGGATGGTTCGGTGGGCAGTGTCAGAAGATTCTGGACTCATCAGTAGCCCTTTTTTAGGCCTTGTCAAATATCTTTGGTAGGACTAAAAAATCAACCAAACCAGTAGTGACTTTGTCTGATCTGCTTATGTGGTCCGTATTATGGAGTCTATTTTCATCATTAACCCAATTCAAAGTATGTCCGAACTGACTTCTCTTTTCAGAATTCTAAGAGTTTTCTTTTTGGGTCGTGGGACACGTGTCAACATCTGGTTCGACCTACCAGTCGTTATTCTTCCTAGATCGGCGCACCTACTAAGTCTAAAAAGTTACATAGGAATTTAATCATTCCCATGTTTGCGCCGTCTTTAATCATCACTAAATCCTCTTCAACTTCTCTTAGGTAACAATTACTTTTATCTACTGTTATATAAATATTTTTTTATTATTTCATTGTCTTCATTACACAAAAAACCTTCCTAGAGAGATTTTCACTCTTATCTTCAAACTTGTTCTTGAAGATTTTTATGTTCACAGCCAGAAACGCACTTGTTAAAGGCGGTTGGTTAAAGTTATCAGAACTAGAAAGGGCGAAATTTTTTGAAAGAGAGAATCGCATTGCTGACGGTCTCTCAGTTTCCCCAAGTGAGAAATCTGGTGAACCAACCCAAGAAGCTGACCAAGGATCATCCTCTTCCAGAAATCACAAGCCTAGACAGTTATTCAAACCAAGCCTCTCTGCTCTTCCCTCGGGCTCTTCTGTTCAAGAGTCTCAATCTTCTGTTGCTAAAGAAAAAACGGTTTCGAGTGTCAGAAAACCTTCCCCCTTTTTAGCCATGGGTTCTGACGTAGAGAAGTCCCCGGAGAAATCAACCCCTCGTCGGGGGACTCGTCTAACCAAATCCCAAACAACTACTTCACTGCCAAAGCCCTCCGGATCGGAGGCATCTAAAGCAACCTCAAAAGATAAACCCTCCGGATTAGAGGCGTCTAAAGTAGCCCCTAACGCTAAGCCCTTAGGATCCCAACCTCAACCGGATACCAGGCCTTCAAAAACAACAGGTGCTCATTCATCCGAACAACCTTTAAAGCCAGAAGCTGATCCCTATCCATCTAAGACAATGGATAAACTTTCTACAGTGATGGAAGAAGTAATGGAAGACAGTGTCGAGGAGGCTCCCTTTAAAATTAAAGCATCAGGTCAAACAAGGGATGCTGCTTCTGACGAGAAGGGCAAGGGCAAAGTCAAGGTCTTTTTGACCCATCCGGAGCTTTCAGAGTGCCTAGAGCGCAAGGTAGGCCCTTGCTTCAAAAATGTCACTGTTAAATATTTGTTGCCTCTACAAAATATAAACTATGTCTACACCCACACTGCTGAGTTGGTCCGGATCCGGACGAAATGGGGGATCCCAGAGTCAGTGAAAGTAAGGATACATGTGACCCCAGAGACTCTTATGGACCGCAAACTCAACGAAGTGGTCATCTTCACTAAGGTGCTAAACTGGGGACTTCGGTTCCCATTGGATCCTGAATTTGTCAGGTATTTCCACCTGGTTAAGCTCTGCCCAAGCCAGCTAAACCTAAACGCCTGGTATTATCTTCTTGCTTGCATAATGCCATTAAGGTTATCCAAAATCACACTCTCAATGGAGCAATTTATCATTGTGGCTAGTCTATGCAAGAATCACCATATTTCATTCTACCATCATAACATGGGGAACAATTTCAAGGTGGTAGACGACTTGCTGGAGTCTGAGAAGAACTAGCGGACACAGTTCCTGTTTATCAGTGGTTCATGGGAGAATGGTAGAAAGATGAAGGCCAACACTAATCCCAGCATGTTAACTAGCAGGTGGAAGAGTACTGGCGAGTTTTTTATCTTTGTTTTTCATGTTTTTCTTTTTTAAATCATATGTATTCTTCTCCTGATTAATTTGTCACGCCTTTTTTAGTGCTGCCGAAGGAGTTCACCGGACACCTAGAGGAAGGGCAAACAACCTGTGCCAAGCTTAATGCATGGGCTGCGGAGCGTTGGGGGAATGACTTCCACAATTGCTTCACCTCAGACAATCTTGTGAGGTCCCATCTCTGGAAGACCATAGGTCGGAGGGACCTCTCATGGGAAGAGATGACTATGTCACCTCCTCCTGGTGTAATTCTCAAACAGACGGAGGCCAAAGACGGTAAATTGGTCTTACCTTCCAGAGAAAAATCTCCAAGCAAAATGAAAAGGAGGAAGAAGAGAGCTGCAACAGAGCCGGCCCAAGCTGCCACAGAGGGGACTAGTTCGAGGAACCAAGGGGGAATCAACGCTGCCCTGCTCAAGGTGGTAGAGGCTGAGACTGTTAGGGAGGCGAGAGAGTCACAAAACCTACCAAGGCCTCCCAAAAAGGACCAGAAAAGAAAGGCTAGTAGTGAATAAAACACTGCCAAAAAGAAGAAGGTCACCTTAGGGGAGGAAATAATTTTTCGCCCTTCGGAGCTTCTACCTCCACCAGCCCCTGTTGATCCCATTTTACAAGAGAAGATCCCAACAAGTCTGCAATCCAAAAAAGTTGTTGGGGGAGGAATGAAGAAGTGGACCTTAGTGCCCTTCAAGACATTGATTTATACTTCAATGACTCTGAGAAGGATGACTTCGCAGGCCCCTACCGCCCCTCCAGCTCTGCCAACCTGGTGACTTTCAATGGTAAGTCCTTCTCCGTCTCCGGCGAACAAGATGTTGTGACCCATTCCCTTCTTGGCCACATCCAGCCAGTGCTTGACCTGGAGAGACAAGTGAAAATCCAGACCAATCTCATCACTTCCCTCACGTCTGACAAAGAGTCTTTATCAACCGACCTCCTCAATGCAATCAGAGTATAGAGGAGCTAAAGAAGGAGAAGAGGAATTAAAGAAGAACAAAGAGGATCTAACAACCAAGTTAGCCACTTCGGAGACTGCCAGAACTGAACTCCAAGTTAAGTACTCTGGTTTGGAAAAAGGACCTCACAACGTCAAAGGAGGACTTAAAGACCAAAGATGGTGTCATCCAGACCCTGTCCGATGAGAAGACCTCATTAGAAGGTATTGTATCACAGATGGCCAAAGAGAAAGAGGACTTGGTAAAGCAGCAATAGCAAACTATCTAGGCAGGTATTGATTAAATATATTAACGAAGTGATAGATTCTCTTGAAAAAAGATAAGATGAAGTTAGGTCTAACATGGTGCTACTCTTCCATGAGACTTTTCTGAAGAGGACCCTTGGTCCCCTATGGAAATATGTGGAATACGAAGACCTTCCTCATCACACCATGGCAACCGGCGACAACTACAACTTTTCCAGTGGAATCGACTCCACTACTGATAATGAAGAGGGAACTAGAGAGTTCGAGTTCCGAACTCAAAAGTCCCAGGAGAGGAGGTGACGAAGGAAAATCCGAAGGAATATGCCCTAAGGTTTAAACATCTTTTTTTCCTTTAAATCTTAATGGCTAGCGTACGAATAGGTTTGTTTTTTCGGCCAAGGCATATTTTGTTTTTCCTATTTGGTTAAAGTATGAATAGGTTTATTTATCAAATCTTCTTTTATTTAATACTTTCTTTCCTTTAAATCGTAATGGCTAACGTTTAAATAGCCCCTAGTATTTCAGAAGTATTATAGTGAGAGTGTTTAATATCTCTGATGACATGCACTTAACCAGGTTTATCCGATCTACCAAAGATCCAAAGTGTTGAACCAGTAATTGTTTCTTGAATTGAATTGCAATAAAATCACATCTGATGTTTTAAGAAGGCATCACATTTTATTGAATGAAAAAAAAAACCAGACACCTCATTAAAAACCTCCCCGCGCCACCAGGGTAGGAAAGAGTATGCCCCATGATATTTACATTGATATCTAACAAGTAAATATTTACACAACTTTTATTCTAAGTATAACCTGAGATGTTCAATATTCTATGGGTGCTTCAAAACCCTCCCTTCTTTGTCATGAATCCTATATATCCAAGGCTTAAGCTTTTTGGAGACCTCATAGGGGCCTTTCCAGTTCGGAGCCAGCTTATTGAACTGTTTCTCCTTGGTGTGTAAGAAAACGTTTCTCAAAACTTTATCTCCTAGTTGAATATCTCTTCTCTTGACCTTGGAAGCAAACCTGTTCCTCATCAAGCCTTGGTAGTGGGTTGTTCTCAAGTGAGCTTTAACCCTTCTTTCTTCTATTAAGTCCAACTGATTCCTAATTGCTAACTCATTAGCATGTTCGGAATAGCTATGGACCCTGTATAATGGTAGGATAGCTTCAATGGGGGTAATAGCATCCATCCCATACACCAAAGCAAAATGAGATTCTTGTGTAGCAGCCCGAGGAGTAGTTCGGTATGCCCACAACACTTCTTGTGGCTTGTCCACTTCCCAGCAGCCCCCTCTAAATTCTTTTTATCCGGATAAAATGGTCTTGTTGGCAACTTCAACCTAGCCATTTGCTTGTGGATGGAAAGAAGAAGAGAATCAGTGCTGAATGCCTCTAGAGGCACAAAAATTCTCCATATTCTTGTTATCAAAATGTGGCCCATTGTCTGTGATAATCTTTTGTGGAATCCCAAATCTGCAACATATATTGGATTAGATAAATTTAATGACAGCCTTCGAAGTAGTTCCTGCCAAAGGAGACGCCTCTATCCATTTTGAGAAGTAATCAATAGCAACAATGATAGTTCTGCACCCTCCGGATGCCACTGGTAGAGGCCCAACTAAATCTAATCCCCAACGAGCAAAAGGTACTGGCTCAGAAATAGACTCCATAGGTACTGCTGGCACATGAATTTTGGTGCCATACCTTTGACACGAATCACACTTCTTTACCATCTCTTTAGCATCTGCCATTATTGATGGCCAATAGTACCCAGCCAATAATACTCTTCGGGTTAGTGCTCTGTACCCATAATGGTCTGATCCTTCCCTATCGTGTAGTTCAAATAGAACGATTTGAGATTCTTCAACCCTCAAGCAACGCATGATAGGTCTACTGAAATATTTTTTATAAAGAACTTCCCTTATGATAAAAAAACCACGAGCCTTGTGTTTAATTTTCCTTGCCATAGCTTTATCCGGAGGCAAAACCCTATCAGAAATGTATTGAAGAAGGGAAAATCTCCAATCTCTAGGTTGAACTACTTGGATATTCAAGCTTTCCTCCTCTTCCTTATTCTGATTTGACTGTATAGATTGGAATTCTTGTATATGGATCAAAGGGTAAGACTCAAATTATGCTATGGTTGCCAAGGAATCTGCCATTGTATTTTCCGATCTAGGGATATGCTCATAACAAATGCATTTGAAGTTGGCTGCCACTTCTTTCAGGAGAAGTAAGTACTTGATAAGCTGTTCCTTCTTGGCCTCAGATTGACCTTGAACATGATGGATGAGAAGTTGGGATTCGCTCATCAATCTAACCCTTTTAGCCCCCCACGGGAGAGCGAGTTTAAGTCTAGCTATAGCAGCTTCATATTTGGACTCATTGTTAGAGGCCCTGAACCCAAAGCATATAGCCTGATACATGTTTTCACCATATGGATAGGTTAGGCAAACTCCAGCTCCACAATCCATTGTGCTTGATCCACCATCAGTTCGGACCACTCATTCTTTCTTAGTTTTTTTCCTATGAAACTTGCTTAGAACTCCTGTCTGAATGGAACTCTACCAGAAAATCAGCAACTGACTGAGCTTTGATAGCAGTTCATGGGGAAAAGTCAATGTCATAATCTCCCAGCTCTACTGATCACTTGGTCATCCTGCTTGATATGTCTGCCTTTTGAAGAACATTCTTGAATGGGAAAGATGTACGGACGATAATAGAATGAGACTGAAAATACGACCTCATTTTTTTGCTACAATCACCAAGGCTAGTGCCAACTTTTCAAGCTTCAAGTACCTCTTCTCAGCATCTATTAAACTCTTGCTGATGTAGTAAACCGGGCGAGGGTAATTGTCCACCTCTCTTACCAGCACCGCACTTATAGCACACTATGACACAACCAAGTATACATAAAGTGTCCCTCCTTGTATGGGTTTTAAAAGAGTCTTTGGGGAAAACAAGTGTTTCTTTATTTCGTCAAAAGCTTGGTTACACTGTAGAGACCAACTGAACTCTTTAGCACTTTTCAAGGTTCGGAAAAATAGAGCACATTTGTCCGAAGACCTTGAAATGAAACGATTCAATGTAGCCAACCTCCCCGTAACCCTCTGGACCTCTTTAATATTCTGAGGGGGTTCCATTTCCAATAAGGCATTCAACTGATCCGAATCGGGCTGTGTCCCTTTCTCCCTTATCACATAACCCAAAATAATTCCGGACCGAACCCCAAAGACACAATTTTCTGGATTTAGCTTTAAATTTACCTTTGTCAAATTGGAAAAATTTTCTTGAAGGTCTATTATGTGCAAATCCTCCTCCAAGATTTTAACCATCATGTCATCAATGTACACCTCCATATTCTTACCAATCTGACTAGCGAATGTTTTGTTCACCAACCTCTGATAAGTAGCCCCAGCATTCTTCAATCCAAAAGGCATCACCTTGTAGCAATGGAGACCGCTGTCTGTTACAAAGGTAGTATGATTTTGGTCCTTCGGATCCACCTGTATCTGGTTGTACCCAGAGAAAGAATCCTTGAAGGACAATAATTTTTTTCCAAACGTTGAGTCCACCAACTGATCTATCTGGGGGACTGGATAAAGATCTTTTGGGCAAGATCTGTTGAGGTCAGTAAAATCGATACACATACATCATTTCCTATTATTTTTCTTGACTAACACTGGGTTGGCAGTCCATAAAGGATATTGGGATTCCCTTATGTGTCCCATCAAGGATATTGGTAAGTCGATCGACTTCTTGGACTATTACATCAGCTTTCTCTTTAGAGAAAGCTCTCATTTTCTGCATAACACGTGCAACATCACTCCGGATGGACAGCTTATGTGAGATAACAGTTGCAGGTACACCGGTCACATATGCATTGCACCAAGCAAAGACATGCTGATTACTTGCTAAAAAAAGACAATAATTTCTTTTTCAATTTTGGCGCCATCTTGGAGCCAATCTTAACACTTTTACCCTCTGCCAGAGAGTGGGTTTCAATCTCTTCAACCGGTATTAAAACACCAGGGGCCTCTTTGGGTCATCAATCTCACCCTCCCCCTCGGAAGGCCCTAGTAATTGCTAATCTTCATTAATTCGAACTACTCCCAAAATTTTAGGAGCAAGTGTAGTTGTATAGCACTCTCTTGATATATTTTGACTACTCTGGACAACACCCACTTGTCCTTGAACCGCATACTTCAAACATTGGTGGACTGTTGAGGCCACAACATGCATTATAGAAAGCCAAGATCTTCCAAAAATCGAATTGTAGCATGTGGGGAAATCTACCACAACAAACAACACCCTGACGAGCTTCTTGAAAGGCCCCTTGCCCAACAACACCTCAAACTCAAACTCCCCGATTACATCCGCAGAGCTTCCTGTGAAGCCCACAATGGTTTTGTTTGACCGTTGAATAACGGCCGGATTTTTCATCTTTTTGTAGGAGCTCAAGAAGAGGATGGTCGTCGAACTGCCTGTGTCTATCAGAATTCATCGGATATCATTGCCCCCAATAGATGCTCCTACTACCACAGCATCCTCATGAGGCCCAACAATATTTCTTAAATCATCCTCATCAAAAACTATAAACGGAAAAAGGGTTTGGTATTGATAAGAAGACATGTCCCCTTAAACTGAGTAGCTAGACTATGAACATGCCTCTTTCTTGATGAAAGGGTGGGCGTTGTCAAGGTATCCCCTCCGAATATAGTCAGGGAATCAAAGAAACTAATGAGTCTGGACACCGTCTTGACCTGTTCTGTTATGACTCCCACCTTATTCCGAGTTGGATCAGGCTCTAAGTACTCTGAGTCAACATCAAACCTTTCAAAGATCACCATTGCCCCCTCTGGAGTAGATATGCCCGCACTGTTTGTAGGGCCGGTTCGAGGAGCATTGTTAGGCCTGTTTCCACTTCTTCTTTTGACATAAGCTCCCAGCTTGCCTCTTTCAATGAGATTCTACACTTCTTGCTTCAAAGCAATGTAGTCTTGGGTGTTATGGCCAATATCATGATGATACTGGCAAAAACAAGTATTACGACTTTCTCTAGGAAATTGCAAAGCTCTTGGTTTCCAAAAATGGACCTCATCCTTGGTCTTATCATAAATCGTGGCCACATTCTCTTTTAGTTCTGCAAACCACTCCGGTTGAGCCTAATGACCTCTTTTACTCCTAGATTGCTGACTCTGAGATGGATTTTGGTTGGACTGAGTATGTTTGGCCCTGTTGGATCCTTGTCTGGTTTCCTTAGCCTTATATCCGAACTGGTTTTGGTTTTGAGCTGCTGAGGTGGACCTCACCTGATGGTGCACCCTGGTTTTCTTGGTTTCATCCACGTTAATCTGCTTTCCCACCTGATTTAACAAGCCACCCCAAGTCATGGCCTTCTTCCTGGTCACTGAATCAACTAGATTCCCAGGGTTCAACCCTTGTCTCAAAGAAGCAATTGCCACATGTTCGAAGCAATCTGCTAACCTGTTCTTATTATTTACAAACCAATTTATGTAGTCCTTTAAAGACTCATTTGGCTCTTGGGCACAATGGATAATAATATCTCCATTTCCCTTCATCTCCTTACTTCCCACAAACTGTCTTCGGAAGGCAACCTAGAATATATCAAAGTTTCCGATACAACCCTAGAGAAAACTGTTGTACCACTTAAGAGCACTTCCCGTAAAAGATTGGGAGAAGGCTTTATATAGAAGTTTGTCATCATCATCAAAATTCATCATGAAGTTCTTGAACTGCTTCAGATGATTGTCCGGATCCTTACTCCCATCATACTTCTCCATCTTGGAACTGTCAAACCTTTTGGGAAGGTTTCCGGACAGTATTTTGGCAGACAAAAGTGATTGTCTCCAATTTCTATTAAGACTGAAGACTATGTATCCATTAGGTGTTGTAAAAATACCTGGTTCAGTTTGAAAGGAAAAAGGATCGATTAGCAACTAATCAACATGTCTGTGGCTGTGGCTGTGGCTGTGAGATGACTCTTTGCCCAGATGCCTTTTAAGTCTCCCATGCCTATCTCTCTTTCTTGAATATTTTTTAACTAGTTTCTGTTTCTTCCTGGACCTCCCTTCATCACTGTTTGATGACAAACACTCTTCAAGCTCAGCCTCATTCGAAGAGTTGTTGGAGGACTCAGAATCTAAACTTTTAACCGGCTTTGACCGGTGAGTCTTCTTAGAACTAACATGGGTCTTTTTTTAACTTAAATGAGTCTTTGCTGATGGATCATTCTCCTTAAGATTGTCAGTATGATGGATGGATGACGCTTTTAATTTCTCCTTTAAACCCATTTCTGCTTGTTTTATGGCCTTCAACGCCTATATTTATGCCCTCAACTTATCTCGCTTTTCGATGGTGTGTTCTTTGTTTTCCCTAACTACCTCCACCACAGGTGGTGGAGTTGCTTGCTCGTTCGGATCCACCCGAACTGGTCTTTTCTACTGGTTTCGAATGCAAGATTCAGGAACCGTCGCCTCCCACTGTGGTCGCCAATTTGGTTTGGTTTATTTTGGGCTGAGGGTAATTTTGTAAAGTTTTTTGTAAAGTTTTTTTAGTATTAAGTGTTTAGTTTAAATTAGTAAGAGATTTGAGCTACCTGGTTGTATTAAATGTTCATTACCCTCATTAAGGGAGGTAGTTGGGGTATTTATACCCTTAATTAAGGACATATAGGCTTATGCATCAAATTATGAAACCGGGTCAAGTTTAATGACCCATTAACCTGTTAAGTAGATTAGCACATAGCTTAGTCAAAAAGTGTTTTAAGTGTTTTTAATTTTATTATGTCCGGATAGTTCAGTGGTACATTATTGTCTGAATTGCCCTTGTCCGGATGGTTCACTGGGCAGTGTCAGAAGATTTCGGACTCATCAATATTACTAACCATAATCCCTCAAGCGTTGTAGGTATTGATGGTTTCAACAACTTCTTTTTCAGGTACTGTCGGAACATAATCAAGAAGTATCTTTATATTGGAATGTCTTCTTTCATGCTTGGCCAGAATATACCTCAAGGTATTATGGCCACATGTTTGTGTCTCATCCCGAAATCCACCAATCCTACAAATTAGAAGGATTTTAGACAATTTTCAACAGCATTCCCACTGTGATCACTAAGGAAGATAATGACATTTTTATGGCCCTCCTTACTGAAAAGAAATTTATGGTATTATAATTAACCTTAATCCCTCAAGGGTGCAGGTATGAATGGTTTTAACACCTGATTTTTTAAAGACCTGTTGGAACATCAACAAGAAGGATCTTTGTCTTACAATGTCTTCTTTCATGTTTGGCCAAGAAAAACCTCAAGGTATTATGGCCATAACTTTGTGTCTTATCCCAAAATCCATCAGTCCTACAAACTGGAAGGATTTCAGACCTATTAGTCTTTGTAGTCTATTAAACAGAATCATGCCAAAAATTATTAACAATAGACTAATCAATTTGTTGCCCAAAATTATTTATATTGTTCAATGTGCCTATGTACTTGGTAAATTCATTCATGACAACATTTTAATATCTAAATGGCTCATATATGACCTCAACATGAAAATAAGGTTGTTAATATCATGATTCAAGTGGATATGTTTAAAGATTTTGATAAAATAGTAGGCTAAATTGAGACCTTTTTTTTAAACGAGACCCCGCTATAATGAGACCCATTTTACTTATAATGAGACCTTAAAATCTAAAACAATTCCCTAAAAACTTGAAAAAAATCATTGTTCCCTCGCAATGTGTGTTTATATGTGAGGGACAAAATAGTTTTTCTAATTTTTTAGAAAAAAAAATCAGATTTTAGGGTCTCATTATAAAAATAATTAGCCTCATTTTAATCGTGCCCTTTGATAAATTGTCTCATAGATTAATAACTAAAGTTCTTATTTCCGTTTATTTTGCTCCTAATTTTGTTAGCCTTATTAACAATATAATTACTTCTGTTTTTGTATCTATCATAATCAATGGTGATGTTGTAGATAACTTTAATACCAAAAGAGGCATTAGATAAGGGGATCCTCTTTCCCCGAGTCTTTTTGTTGTGGCTAAATAAGTGCTTATTAGAGGCCTATATAAGCTATTTAAATCTAACAAGTCAATGCAGTTTTCTTCTAGAAGTGATATTATGATTACTTGTTTGGTGTTTGCGGATGATATTCTTATTTCACTAATAGCCTCGATAATACTATTGATAATTTTGGAAAGTTTCTTCAAATTTACCAAAACATTTATGGTCAGGTAATAAACAAGGACAAGACTAAGTTCATCATGCCTTTTACTTTCAGCAGCACCAGAATTGCCATTCTTACCAATCAAAACGGGTTTTAACTCAAGTTATCTGCCTGCAGATTATCTTAGTATTACTATTAATACCAATACCAAGGCTAGTAACTATAACTCACTCGTGAACAAGATCAATAACAAGATTAAATATTGGGAGTATATGAATATGTCCTATGGTGGAAGACTCATTCTAATTAATGCGGTGCTAATGGTTATACCTACACATTAGATCTAGAGCGGCTTCTTGCCTAACTGTATCATTACTAGGTCGTAAAGAACATTTAATAAAATTCTACAGGGTTCAATCACTATTTTGGGAATAATAATTTTTTATGGGATAACCTAATGCAAAACATATATTGCAAGAATCTACATCCCCTGCAGGTATCCTACACTAAGGATGGCTCTCACGTTTGGAAAAGACTAGCTAGAATCAAGATATTAGCTAGAGTCTAATATAAGGTGGGAGTTGGGTAATGGAAAAGTAGACTTAAGGTTGGATAATTGGTATAATCACCCCCCTCTTATCATATTTGATGATAACATGGATAACACTTGGTTTAGGAATGAAAAGGTTAAGGTTTTCTGGAATTACAACTCGTAGGACAACAATAGACTCAAAAGATTCATTTCTCAAACCTTGATATACCTTATTCACACCATCTCAATCAATTCTACCACTGAGAACTCTATTATTTGGAAGCTATTAAAAGACATGAAGTTCAATACTAAAGAAACATGAAATCAGATAATTAAATCATCACAATAAGTCTAAACTCTTTAGTAAAATTTGGAATTCTATTACTCCTATAAAATTTTATTTCTTATTATGAAAACTTATTCATAATTATATCTATAGATTCTATTATGCATAAAAGATACTTGGTAACAGTATCTAAGTGTCAATTGTGTGAATCCATTGAATCTTCAAATCACTTGTTCATATCATGTAGCTTTGTATAGCCTATATAGAGTTATTTTGCAGAGTTATTCAAAATTAACATTAGCAATTTCATGACCATGGCCCATATGACTAGGTTTTGGTTTTGGTCGACTTCTAAGGAGGTACATGCTAGAACTGCTATTCCTCATATTTATTTATTGGTCATCTGGCATGCTAAGGTCTACTATCAATTACATTAAATATATCATTTTTAGCCTGGATCATTCTAAGGTTCTTAGGGCCAAGCGCTGGAGTAAATATGCTTATGAAGTTAATGAAATCAGATGTTTAAATTACGTTAGCTCCAAAAGTAAACCTACCTATTTCTGGTGGACTTTTCCAGCTCCACACAGACTAAAACTCAATTTTGATGTTTCATGTCTACACAATGGTGACTCAAGTGTAGGTATCATCATCGGAGATAGCTTCGGTGATCTTATTTTTGGTTTCAGCAATCTTTATGGAAATTTAAATCCTGTAATGACTGAATCAAAAGATATTTTGGACGGTCTTCTCACCTACAAAAACAAAGGTTGGTCAAATGTTGATGTTGAAACGGACTTTCAAATTCTACTCGACCTTTTAACTCATGTTAACTATAATTGACCTCTTAAATCTGATGAGTCAATAAATGTTTGGAAGAATATTTCGGATCTTGTGCTTGATGTGACTAGAGAGAGAAAGTATAGAGAGAGAAAGAGAATGTAATAGAATAATATTCAATGTCCCACCTACCAAGAAAGTGAGTCACTTTTTATACTAAAATAAGGTGGATCCGCTTGAATCCTTAGTGGGTTGTTTACATACTTGATCAGGCCCCTTAATAAGTACTATATTTACACATTGGTCCCCGAGAGATCCTAAATTCCTTAATAACTACATCAAGTAACTTTTATTCACAATTAAGTCCTCATTATTTACATTTGGCGAATTCTACCCTCATCAGTAGCCCCCCAGTCTTCGGGAGTATTAGGAGCGGAGACTCACCGTCGAACCTACACCTGTCATCCGCAGTCTCCTGTGCTTCGGGCCAATGGCCTATCTTTGGACGAATTATTCTTTTTCCTCTTGCGTCGGTCGTTCCACGACGCTGTTTGTCCCGATCTGACCTTCGGTCGTTCGACGGCACTCCCGCAGCATTTTTTTTTATCTTTACCCGAAGGTAATACTCAGGCTCTGTTGGATTTTTCTTACCCGATGTTCGTAGTTCTGAGTCAGGTTGGTTCCCGCGTTCTTTTGAGCTTCTGACCCGGGCCTCTCTGTGATGGGCCGGCTTTTCATAGTGGATACAATTACGAAGGCCCATATCATCAGTTGGTTCGAAGGGGGTAGCCTAGGTATGCATTCGTCAGAAGGTGGTCGACACGTGTCACCGGCTGACAGGATACATCTTTGTCAGACTAGGTTCTTAGGGAGACTCTTCGTCTTCCCGCTGTGCT
Organism: Limnanthes douglasii subsp. nivea; assembly: GCA_036936605.1. Lineage (NCBI taxonomy): Eukaryota > Viridiplantae > Streptophyta > Magnoliopsida > Brassicales > Limnanthaceae > Limnanthes > Limnanthes douglasii. The sequence goes on along the minus strand of JAUPFV010000001.1, from coordinate 19,475,214 downwards.
TTTGTCGATTGGTATTCCCCGGTCATTCAACCTTGCCTATAAATACTCCACAATTCTTGATTTCTCTCAGAGGCATTCTAGAGAGAGAAAATGTTGTCAGATCGTTTCTAGAGAGAGAAAATGCTGCTAGACCATTTCTAAAAAGGGAGAGTGCTGTCAGACCATTCTTGAGAAGGGAATGTTTGCATGAAACCCAGACACCCGAAGCCAACATCAGCCAAGAAAAAGAAAAAGCATGTGTGGAGTTTCAAAGAGTGGGCTAGCATCGGAGACCGAGCCGATGAATACCGACGTGCCGGCTTGATTTGGGGATCTAACTCAAAACCCTTTACTCCCGTCCCGCATCCTCACGACCCTGTTTTAGCCACCCCGATCCCTGCTGAATCCTTCCTTTTGCCCGACCTTCCCAGTTCTCTATCTCCCAAGATCAGCCTATCTCCGGAAACCGTTGTCCTTTCTTCCAGTAGCAGTTCCTCTCGTTCCCGTGCAATTCGGTCGGAGAATCCGACCCCTCCGTCTGTTAACTCGTTCGTTACGTCACCTCCGTTCCCGCACCGACGCGTTCGCAAAACTAAATTCTTGACCATGGGCGAAGACAATCCCTCTACATCTCCCGCGGGAGGTAACTATCTTGAAATGGTTCAGCTTACTCCCTCAATTCGAAGGTATCGGACCGGTACTAACACTGCCGTAACTTTTCTAGTTTTGCCTAAGCGTCGGTTGACGCCAGAGGAATTGGATGCGGCTCATTGGGCTCATTCAGGAAATGCAGCTGAACCCTCCACCTCTCGGGTACGATCATCGGATCTGAATGCTACTACTGCCCGAAGCTCTGACCAAGCTTCGAATCCCGAAGCGGGAGAATCAGAGGTGGACGTTGCGCCCGCGGAGGTCTGCGTTGCTGCTGTTGGTAATGCAGCTAACCCTCCTGACGATCCTCTGCCCGAAGAAGTTGAGGCTGCAATCACCACTACCTATTTCAGCTGGCTTCGGACGATGGATGTCGTTTCTCTCTATGAGGGGAAGTACCTCTACTTCCCTGAGTCTGAATACAAGGATCTGCTGATCCGCTGGGGAATTCCCGAATGCGTCAATGTTCGGTTCCCGGTTCCTAGGGAAACCCCCGTTCACGTCCGATCTCGGGAAATCGTGGTGTTCACCGAGCTGTTCAATTGGGGTCTGCGCTTCCCCTTAGATCCCGAGATCGCGCTTTACTTCCGCACCCTCCAGATCTTCCCATCGCAGCTGACGCCGAATGCTTGGTATACTTTAATGTCCTGCATAATGGCTTCCCGTCTTTCAGGTCGGGTTATGCCTATGGAGGAATATATTGCTATGTCAGGTCTGTCCAAGGCTCTGAAGTCCCCGTTCTTCTACTCTTCCTTGGGAAACAAGTGGAAGATAGTTAATGACTTCTTGGAGGGAGACAAAGGCTGGAAGCATCGGTTTGTGTTTCTGAGCGGGTGCTGGGAGAACGGTCTTCCCTATACCCCGGAGAACAAGAGGCAGCTGCTTCGGACCTGGGTCCATGATGGTACCGCTCTTCTCCCCGTTTTTTTTTTTTTTATATATATACCGACCCTTCGTGCAGTGTCGAAGGAGTGGTTGCAAGGGTTGAAAAAAGATCACTCGAAAGCCGCTGAGGCCACGTTCGAGGTGCTGAAAGGCTACGCTCGGAAGCATTGGGGTCGGGCTATGCATCGGACCTTCAAAGATACAAACTTAATCATGAGTAACCTTTGGCGTTGCTCGTCCGAGGTGCTCACCATCGAGCAGTTGCGACAGCCCCCGAGCTTGGAGGATGTGATCGCGAAAACCGGCGCCCCTGGGTCACAGGTGTATCTGCCAAAGCGCAACAAGGCGCCTAGCAAGCGCCCGAAGTCAGATGACGAGGTCGGGGAGAACGAAACCGGGGCTGCGGGGCGGGTGTGCTGATTCGGGAAGAGGCACCCGTTCATGAAGGTGCGGAGGCGAACCAGGACCAGGCTCCAGTGCAGAAGAGGAAAGGTCGCGCCGATGCGGAGGGGATTAAGGCAAAGAAATCCAAGCACTCCAAGACAGAGAATAGGCCTGTTGACGGCGCGGGGGATGGCACCATAGGACCGAAGCTGTCTGATCAGGACGGTGGTGCGAAAGGTATTCTAACGGCGGACCTTGTGGAGATTCCAGATGATGTCGAGCCCCCACAAGCGTCGGACCCAGCTGCAACCTCGTCGAGCGGTACGAAGTACCCGGTGCTGACGATGCTTAGAAGTCCGCATACGTTCCCGCCGCGGGGATCGGATGGTCTGGCTTTATCCTTGTACAACTTGCTCATACCGGAGGCCTTGAAAGAGCATCGGGCGATCGAGCTAAGCCAGCAACTAGGGGGCGTGGAGGCAAAAATTGTTAGCCTGACCAGGGAGGTGGAAAAATCCAAGGCGGCTCAGGCGTCGGCGGAGGGCCGGATCGCGGAAGCCGAACGTGTCGCGGAAGAGGCGAAGACAGCCGCGGGGGAGGCGAGGAAGGCCGCGGAGGAGGCGGAGAAAGCCGCGGAGGAGACGAAGAAAGCCGCGGAAGACCGTGCTGCTGCCTTGGCTCAGGAGGTCCAAAAGCTAAGATCTTCGAACGTCGCCTTCGCAAATCGGTGTAGGAAGTGGTCGGAGAAAGAAACTGTCGATGCCAAAGCCGCGTATGTGCTGTCGTTCCACAACCGTTTCCCAGACCTTCATCTCGGGGCAATGTGGTTAGATGTGCCAGAGGGGGACCGCCCTGAGGGAGTCGATTGCAGAGATGAAGAAGAATCTGATGATGCTGAAGAGGAGGAAGAGGACGAGTGATCCAGAAGTCGCGCTCATTTTTTTTTGTTTAGTTGTTTTTGTTACTCTTTGGGGGCCGCGGGGTCCCCTATCAATATTTCCGATGAACACTTTTAGTTATGTTTTGGGGGCCGCGGGGTCCCCTATCAATATATTAACTTTTATGGTTATATCCTTTCACATATTGTTACCTGGGTAAAATAGAGTAGTTCTGTGAAAAATCTTAAGTTCAAACGTAATATTGAAAAGTCCTGATAGGATCGGGAATCGTGAAGTGTGGATTAGTTCGGGAACTGAAAAACCTAAGTAGGTTCTGTAAATCAATGCAATATTGAAACTTTTCCCATAGGGTCTGGAAAATCATATATGTGGATCAGTTGTAGAAACTGAAAAACCCATTAAGGTTCTGTAGATCGATGTATCATCGAAACTTCTCCCAAAGGGTCTGGAAGATCATATATGTAGATCAGTTGTAGAAACTGAAAAACCCATTAAGGTTCTGTAGATCGATGTATCGTCGAAACTTCTCCCAAAGGGTCTGGAAGATCATATATGTAGATCAGTTGTAGAAACTGAAAAACCCATTAAGGTTCTGTAGATCGATGTATTATCGAAACGTTTCCCAAATGGTCGGGAAAACTATATATGTAGATCCATTAATATTAGTAGGAACGGACGCTGTCCACCTCGTCAACTGACCAAGGTCGTAACACTTTAACATTTGGAAGGCAAAAGGAATTTTGGATTAATGTAATCGGGTGATCGGGTGTTTATGATGCCTCATTAAAACCTTCTCGCGCCACCGAGGTAGGAAAGAGTGCATCCCCAACCAATACAATTCGAAACAAAATTTGAAATACAATTTGAAATACAATTTCGCCACTACTCTAAATACAATTTCAAATGTTCAATATTCCATGGTAGCCTCAGAAGGTGCCCGAGCCTGTTCTACAGGCGGTATGTCCCGCTCTTGATTTTTTCCACGATTTCGTAGGGTCCTTCCCAATTCGGGGCAAGTTTACCGAGGCTTTTATCTTTGGTGTGAAGAAAGACGCGCCTCAAAACCTTGTCTCGGACCTTAAACTCCCAACGGCGGACTTTAGAAGCATATCGACTTCTCATCAGGGTCTGATAGTGCAAAGAGTTCAATTGGGCGCGGTTGCGCTTCTCTTCTATAAGGTCGAGCTCGAGCCGTCGGCTGTCGTCGTTCGCTTCCTCCTCATAAGCACCGACCCTAAAAGATGGAAAAATGGATTCCGCAGGGGTAACCGCGTCCATACCATATACTAAAGCGTAAGGTGATTCTTGGGTAGTCGTCCGGGGTGTGGTCTGGTAAGCCCATAGTACCTCTTGTAGGTAGTCAGGCCATTTTCCGGCCTTTCCCTCAAGGTTTTTTCTGAGACCGTCCAAAATGGTCTGGTTGGTTACTTCGACTTGCCCGTTTGCTTGAGGATGGAAAGGAGCGGAGAAACATTGTCGGATCTTATGAGTGGTGCAGAACGCTTTCATTTCTCCGCTATCTAACTGCGGTCCATTATCCATAGTTAACCTCTGCGGTACCCCGAACCGACAACATATGTTAGACCAGATAAATTTGATGATATCTTTGGTCTTGGTGGCGGAAAAAGGTTCGGCTTCGACCCACTTGGAAAAATAGTCCACAGCCACGACGATCGTCTGTCTTCCTCCCGACGCCATTGGTAACGGCCCGACAAGGTCGATTCCCCATCGGTCAAAGGGTAGTCCTTCAGATATGGACTCTAAGGGAGTCGCAAGGACGTTTATTGCGTTTCCGAACCGCTGACAGGTATCACAGGTTTTGACTATTAGTCGTGCATCTGCTGTTATCGTCGGCCAATAGAACCCCGCGAGGAGAATCCTTCTGATTAGGGCTTTGTAACCGCAATGTGCTGCACCCTCACCATCATGCAGTTCGGACACAATTATTTGTGACTCATGGACCCCTAAGCATCGAAGCAGGGGCGGCTGAAGGATTTCTTGTATAGTACTTCCCCTAAAAGGACGTACCCCCGAGCCTTGTTGCGTACTTTCCGAGCCGAAGCGTTATCACTAGGCAGCTGACCCTCAGCTAAGAAGGCGATAATGTCACGCCGCCAATCCGAGGTTGCTACCGAAGAAATCTGACAGGCGATTTCAGGTCGGTTGTCTAACTCTTGACGTTTGATAATAGACGGTATTTCTTGCTCGGTCACCCAAGGATAGTTACTGGAGCAGGAGATTGTTGCCAAGGAATCTGCGGCTATGTTTTCGCTTCTCGGGACATGTTCATAGGTGATTTTGTCAAATGAAGCAGCTAGAACCCTGAGTGCTGCTAGGTATTGCACCAGATGTTCTTTCCGAGCTTCCCCCAATTTCTGCCGGCAATTCATAATGGTGTCTCCGTTGGTCCGTAAGCTTTTACTTCCCACAAAGTGTTGTCTAAACATTGTCCAAAACATCCCGAAGTTCTGGATGCAGCCCTGCGGTAAACGGTTGTACCACTTAGATGCTCGGTCCCTGAAGGTCATGGAAAAAGCTCTACACAGGAGTTTGTCATCGTTGTCGAAGCTCAACATGAAGTTTTTGAAAGCTTCCAAATGATTATCTGGGTCCTTCTTCCTATCGTACTTTTCTAGTTTAGAAATGTCAAATCGTTTCGGGAGCTGCCCCGCTAATATCTCGTCGGACAATGGGGATGCCCTCCAATTGATACCGAACCCATACGTTCCTCCTCCAAGTCCTTCTGTCTGAACTCCGTAGAGTCCCTCATCTCCTGGGCTGACAAACTGGCTACTGGTTCGGTAACCTTGGTTTTGACTGTTCGACGGTTGCCATGGCACCAGAGGCAGCGCTGCCCGCTCTTCACGGCTGGCGGCAGGCATTTCTTCCTTCTCAAAGGATACTGGGGTCCACTTCTCGGTGCTACCCTTCTTGTATTTTGGGGAGTCTGTCCGGGGCCTTCGGAGGCGTCGGGAACGATTCTTTTGTGTTCGCTGGACCCTTTCCCGTTGCCGATACTCTCTGCCCGACGAATCATCCGATGTGTAATCAATTGTCGCGCCGCGGTGGTCCTCTGGGTACCGCCGAGTCCTGGTATTTTTCCCTTCCTCGGGATGTGGATCTCGATAATACCTAACAGGTCGGGCTTCGATGCGCGGCCCGACATCATGGTCGGCCCCCTCCCGATCCTCCAAGAGGGGTCCCTTGCCTTTTCCTTCTCGGATCCTTTTTTCGTCCAGTGCCCGCTCCCTTTCTGCGTTTAGCCTGGCAATGTCCTCAAGGAGCTGTTTTCGGGTCATTAATAGGGTCGACCGCTTATCCCGACCTTGGCTGTGGTGCTCCCGACCAGGCGCTTCCTCACCCTCTGACACCGAGACGGCTCGGATCAGTTCTCTACCGACCCTCTCTATCACAGCTTCGTTGTTCATCTCGCAAAACGTGATTTTCAAAGAACAAAGATTCCTTTTTGGTATCACTCGTTCCCACAGACGGTGCCAATGATGAGTCAATAAATGTTTGGAAGAATATTTCGGATCTTGTGCTTGATGTGACTAGAGAGAAAGAGAATGTAATAGAATAATATTCAATGTCCCACCTACCAAGAAAGTGGGTCACCTTTTATACTAAAATAAGGTGGACCCGCTTGAATCCTTAGTGGGATGTTTACATACTTGATCAGGCCCCTTAGTAAGTACTATATTTACACATTGGTCCCCGAGAGATCCTAAATTCCTTAATAACTACATCAAGTAACTTTTATTCACAATTAAGTCCTCATTATTTACATTTGGCGAATTCTACCCTCATCAAAATCCATTCTAAATTGTTGTAGAAACCTTATCCCTTCAACAATAGTGATTTCTCACATCTTCAGGGACCAAAATAAAGCAGCTGATTGGCTTGCCAAATGGACCCTCAAATGTAAAATGAAAAATGAATTTACTAAATACCAGGCTCATCCTCAATTGAGTGCTATCACTCTCGTTGAAAGCTTGGACCTAGGTTACATTTGTAATGATGTTGAACATGCTTAATAGTTTGTTGATTTAGAAATTTCATTTACATTTACTGGTTTTGTCTAGGAGTTGCGCCTTCAATCTTTAATTTTATCCTATTAGTTTTATTTGAACTTGTAATTATGTATCTGGTTGGCTAGGATTTCCTAACTAGTTTTCTAAGGTTGCAGTTTAGATTCATTGCTCTGCTTTTAGTAGTTCTTACTTAAAAATGAATCAGAATACCTACCTTTTTTTCCTCTGATTCATTGTCGATGGATTATTGCCTTCTTTTGGTGCTCATACCCCAACTTTTCTCTTGGGAATCTCTTGGCCCGTAATACTCGAAATCCGTCGCATCTTATAAGAATTCATCTCGGGCTGGGTGAGTTCTTAGATCAGTAAAATTTATTTTTGTAAAATCAAGTTGGCTCCTCCTCAATTCCTTCGTCAATGAATGAATCATCTAATGTAATTTGAGGCAACAATCTTTGGTTTGACACACAGCTTCTTATTTTTCTCTTTGCATGTATAAAGAAGAAATCTGTGAATCATGATAATCGCTAGTTTACGAAGGATGATATATGGATTAATCAGTTCTAAGCTCGAGAGTAAGGATTTGGAAATTGAAGTCTCGATTTGTAACTGGTCTTTAGAATGAAGCTCAATAGTTTGGAACTGACTATGTTAATAGCTTTGAGAGCTCTATCTTTATGTGCTAAATTTCAGTCCAAGTTGTATTTCCCTGCTAATTTTTTGAGTTAGGTCTAGCAATTAGATAGACTCGCCTCTTTATGGCTAAGAATTGTTTTATCAATAAATGGCTCTTTTTAATTAATTTTTTTTCTTGTACTAGTTTCACAATTTCTTTTTACTAGTTTTCGCAAGTTATAATATCCAAAAAAAAATCTTATTCTATTAATCTTAAAAGATGAAAAAATATCAATATTTTGGATATATTTTTATAGTTACGGTTAAAAAATATGAAATTTTAAAACAAAAATATCAAACTGAATACTAAATTATACAATATATAACTTTTTGCTAGTACTATCAGATGAAAATGAATAATCTTTTAGATATTTTATTAATTTTTTGTTTGTTTTAATAATTTGTTTTTTATTGTTTATAATCGGGCTAGTACGAGTACCATGGGCCTGACCATGATTATTATTGGATTCGTCTACCGGGTCAAGTGAATTCGGTTTTTATATCCTAACCGTTCCTGACTTTCCTTTCTCTTCTACGAATTGAATTGAAAAAGTGATGTACTTTTAACCCCTTCCAAAACCTATATATCCCAAACAACAAAGTTCTCGTCGAATCTTCAAAACCCTAAGTGTCAAGTTAAGTCAAGTTAAAAGATTTGAGTGAGGGAGATCAACTAGACAGAAAATGGCGAGTGTAATCGAAAGGCCTGGTCCTAAGAGATGGCTTCCTCTTGAAGCTAACCCCGATATCATCAACCAGGTATATCATCTGAATCGGTTCTTATCTCTGTTCAATTCTTCATTCAACGAAGTAAATCATATCGATTTCTTTGCTTGGTTAGTGATTTTGGATTAGGAAACTCAAAAAACCTGAAAATGGAATATATATAGGATGGAGGAGTTGTAAGTTCTAAAAGCAGTAGTGTCCTAACCCTGATCAATAGCTCAATCGATCAGTATCTTTTATCGTGATCCTTGGTTCAAGTCCTACGGTCCCAGCTGTATATGCAATTGATGGCTGTATTTTTTCAAGATCGATAGTGTATTATATCTGCTTATGTTGGTTCTTGTTTCGCTTTAAAGTGTGGTTGATTTTAGTCTATCACTTATTTTTTTCGCAAGACAATCCATCAACGCAGTGATTGTTGAATTGTATAGATTTGCTTCAGAATATGTTTAGTAGGCTTATATAAATCCCGGATGTGAAGGCATATGAGTTTGGATCTCTGTACAGCTCTTTGATGTAACTTATATGCAGTTCATTTGGGGCCTTGGTGTGTCGCCCGATGAGGCAGAATGTTTTGATGTATATGGCTTGGATGATGAGCTCCTTGAAATGGTCCCCCAGCCTGTGCTGGCAGTTCTATTTCTCTATCCCCTTACCTCAAAGGTGAGTGGATCAGACTTGTAACTTTCTTATCACTTATTTTGTTTAGTGTAGCTAGCGAAAATAACTGAGGCTAATTTAGTCAGCAGTGTTGATATGATTGAGATTGACATTGTTTTATGTGGTAGAGTGAAGAAGAGAGAATCCAACAGAACAAGGAAAATAAAGACAAGGTGAGTGATGCTATTTTTTCATTTGGCTTAAACTTTCTACTTTTTTTTTTCCATTATGAGTGAGTGAAAAAATAATTGCGGATAAAGTATCCAGCTTATGTCATTGTCTTACACGGCAAAGCTTTGTGTAATTATGTATGATTCATTGTTTTTCCAATACGGTGAGAGCTCCGTTTGTGATTCTGCAAGTGCATAAAAAAACTATACTATCCATGTTGAATCAAAATTGCGAGGATATCAAAACACATTTTTAATAACTATGTTGAATTGAGAAATAGGTGGTGTCTGCGAGAATATTAAAACGGGTTTCTGTTCTACAATCAGAAAATCTGCTTTATGCATTGATTTTTCTTTTACATTTTTTTCTTTTCATCTAACATGGGATATGTTGCTTAACTTATTGAGCTAGGGAGTGAGCGTGTAAGGATATAATGATTGGTAGCAGAATTTGCACTTCATCCCAAGGGTTTTTTTTCATTAAATTTTATTGTGTTCTTTTGATTGTAGGAAATTAGTGGCAGCGTTTATTTCCTAGAGCAAACTGTAGGAAATGCTTGTGGGACTATTGGACTTCTGCATGCTATAGGGAACTCAACTTCACAAATCAAGCTTGGTAAGTTCGTTATTTACTCGCACTAAGTATTAACTATTGACAAGGCTAGCTCTTCATTTCTCATTCTTCGGTGCCATTAACGCTCTTTTTTCCAGTTGAAGAATCATACTTGGATAGATTTTATAAATCCACAGCCACCATGAATCCAACAGAGGTTGAAACTCTATTTCTTCCCTACAGCCTCATATGTTGTTGCTACGGTTCTCCTCATATCTGAAATCTTTGCTGTTAAATTTCATGTAGCGTGCTGCATTCCTTGAGAAGGACAGAGAAATGGAAGTGGCTCATTCAGTAGCTGCTACTGGTGGTGATACAGAGGTATGTTTCGACTTTGCATAAAACGCATGATATGAAGTTTCCTAGATATTAAAAGTTATATATTTACGTTACCAATTCTTCTGACAGGCTACAGATAATGTGGATACTCATTTTATCTGCTTCAGCTGTATAGATGGTAACAATTGCATTTATTTTCAGTTCTACTAATCTTTCAAACGTAGTTTGGCTTGCATGATATGATCAAATCTCATACTATTACTTGTATTTTATGTTTCTATATTGTTTCTTTCAAATTTAGGTCAGCTATATGAACTTGATGGGAGGAAATATGGACCAATATCGCACGGCCCGTCATCACCAAGCAGTTTGCTTAAGGTATATATATATATATATATATATATATAGATCAGCATTTTCTGGTTATAAGATAGTATTACATAGCAAGATAGTTAGAATCACGATTTGAAGGAAGGGAAAAATTAAAGTCAAACTATTGTGAAATAGTTTCTACCCGAATTGGATGAATTCGGTTTACAAAATCAAAATTGTTTTCCATAGGTTAAAACCAAATCTAAACCGAGTTGAATTTGGTTTGCTTTCCAAAATCCAAAACCGAATCGATTATATCGGACTGTTTCGCTTTGTTTGTTATTTTGGGTTGACGCTTATTCGAAGACTAGTTTACTTACACGCTGTTTTCCTAAACTCTAACAGGATGCAGCTAAAGTTATAAAGAAAATGATCAAAGAAAACCCAGACTCGAACAACTTTAACGTGATGTCAGTCTCGAAGAAAACTTGAGATTCGCTCTAATGGTTTTCCACAAACCAGAGTAGTTGTAACAAACATTCCTTTCCAAAGCTTTCTATTCCGAAACTAGACTCTACTTTGTAACAACCAACTTGCTAGAGTTTTGACTTTCCTATCTGGAAAGTTATGTTCTGTAATAAATCTGTCATGGAAACAAGATGCGCAGTGAAGTCACGCATTCATATCACCAACAATACCTTTGACTGTCAATACCGTGATAGACTTTTAACAAATTCAGTTTAGAAAGTCCACGGAGACCAGTCTCGTATGTCTCAGGTTTATGTCAAATCAATGTGGAAAATGAGTGTCATATTTTAACTCGGTTCACATTGATGGTTTACACATGAAACCAACCTTTTGCTCTTGGTCAAGATTCATGGCGTGTTCTTGACCTTTCATGCTATTACAGTTTAACGATACAACTCATGATGTCCTTGTTTGTTAAGAAAATTGATATTAGTGGTGGTGTGCTGGTCCGGCATGTGTAGGTCGGACCGTCAGGTCTAGTATGGGTAGGTCGGAGGTCGGACCGTTTTAGCACTATTCGCATACAATAATAACTTATAATGGATTGTATGTCTTTTTAAGCAGAGCTTTTGGATAAATAAATTTTATCTTTATCAAACAAAACTATTGTGATTATTAATTTTTTTTCCCAACTAATTCACCTTTGATATTTTTTTATAAAACAGTTTGTTATTTTGAACTTAATTATCTACTACAGTTTCCTCTCTATTTAGGTAGATATGAAAATTTTATTACCCACTAAATATTTCATTAACTTTTGCTAAAAGTATTTCTAATCAAATAACAAAAATTGGAAAGAATCATAGAAGAAAAAATAGTTATAAAATTGTTTTTTATATATTTATTATTTTAAAGGTATATCAAATATATCACATCTCTCGCAAAAGCGATTTATAATATAGAGAAAGTAGATATTTTAATTTATGTAATCATGATTGATATATTTGTTTTAAAAACATTTAACTTCAAAAAAGGTTACACTTCTTTTTATCAAAATAATATTTGAAAAATGTCAAAGAAAAATTATTTCTGTATCCTAAATGCTGTCGAAATGTTTGGGAGGCAATAACTTGGCACACTTAGTATTGAAAAGGTCAAGTCCCTCGATCTTTTCTTCTTTAGTTTCCAAATGGTTACTCGTCAATTAATAATTGGATGATACAATAATTATATAAATAAAATCAATTAATAATAAGTTTCATATCTTAATTAATAAGAAGGATTTAGATAGTTTGCCTTGTACATTAATTATTAATAGTTTCATCTTGATTAATAGTAAGGATTCAAATAGTTTCACACGGTCCGTATTAGTTTAGGGACAATTCAAATATTTAGAAGTTTATAAAATCTAGTAAAAAACATGTTAAGATAATGTATTTAAATAGGCAAAGAAAGTAAGACTAAAATTTTCAATATATATGATAAATATTTAAGGTAACATAAGACTCCAAAGATGGGAGTCTAACATAATTGATAACCATTCGTTTATTTATTTTCACACATTTCTGTAGTATATTATTGACTTTTATATTTTTTATTCATTTGTAATTTTATTTTGGTTTTTGTAATTTTATTTTGGTTTTGGTTCAAAATTATTACTGAAAATTCTCTACAGTGTCGTATGTGAGAATAAATAAAAAATTCCTAAAAAAACTAAAAAAATATAATAAGCTCGAAGTAGTTAATGTCGAATTCTGAAGAAATAGTTTAGCCGTTTGTAGGTGAGGAGTCGGAGATAGAACATATTGGCGGACAACTGGAGATTTCGATGGCCACAAAGAATCTTGTAGTGGCTTTTACAGAAAATGAACGGGTGGTTCAATAGTGAAAAGAAAAACATGCTAATGACTTTTGTTTGGTGCATGAACAACTGATTTTGCAGGCTCTAGGATCAAATATGTTGTGCGAATTGCAAACGACGAAGAATGAGATAATGCAAGTCATGGAATGCTGAATGTCCGTATGGGAAAAGAAACACGTCGCAAAAACATCCTTTTAAGACGTCTCGTAAGAAACTTAGATCAGGGGTCTTCGAGCCGAAATAGAAAGTGACAACAACGTCACCAGAATAAAAGTTGAATTTCTAATTCCCAATTCCTTTCATGACCGAAGAAAGGAGAAGAGTGTGAAAAGTCGGATAAATAAAGAGGAGGGTAATGTCGTCTAAACAATTCCACTAGCTATGAACACTGGAGTAACAATACATAATGGAACGCAATCGAGATACCCACAACCTCCACTAGGATACCCCTTAACTCCACAATGATACCACAAAATCTCTAGCTATCACAAAGGATTTCGGTAGAATTAAGTTTTCCCATAGGGATCCCAACCACTAACATGTCTCGGCATCCCAACCATGAATGCACCAAAACATCCTTAAAGCATAATCAGGTTATCCAGTCAACATGACATAGAGATATCAAAATCAATATAATGGTACACCTAGTTGGCCTTATTTTCGGTCTCAATATAATGGGGATGTATTTTTTCCTCTCTTAGTAGTGTGAGAAGGTTTTAAGAAGGCATTCGACATTAATAAAATAAATTTAGAGTAAAAAATGAGTATTATTTCTTATTTGCATAACAAACAAAAGTTAAACAACAAAGACCACGTGCAAGTTGTAATTACTTAAAAATGAAGGAAAAGAGGGAAAAACTCTAACCAACGGCATGCATTCTAACTCTTTTTAAAAAATTCAAGAAAAAAACATAAGTCATTAAATAAATCTTCGCCTATTGAAATTGATTAGTCAATATAAAAACAGATAAAATTAAGTGTTTTAGTAAAACACAAAGACTCGTCCAAATATAAAACAAAAATGGTACTCATAAAAACAAAAATAGTCTAAGTGTAAAAAATACAACATAATGATTTTAGGGTTAAAAACAAAAAGAGTAAAAAGTCGAGTTTAAAATTCTTTCCGAGAAGGAGCAATATTTTTAGTTAAGGCACCATCAATTGTTTGAAGAACGGAATTTTCAACATTTTTATCTTCGGAACTAGTAACTTTAGCATTATTAGCCCCACTAATATATTCATCAAAACCATTCAAATCTAAGTTCTTTGGCCTTTGATCTTTGGGGATAAAACACCAAAAATTACCTAAGTCAAACTCAGGATATCCCTGCCGGACGAGCCTTCCCAACTATTTTTTGAGAGAGAGCAAGCATTGATTGTTGGTAAGAAGTACGCACAAGGGCTGAAACATAGCAAAAATTTGACGTTTGAACATCCAAATACTTTTTAAAAACTTGATATTGCAACATTGGAATTGACCCTACTATCAATGAGTTCTTTATCAACAATACACCAATGATCTTCCATAGCATCATCGACTTCTATTTTCAGGTAACATTCTCTCTAAATAGAAGTCACATTGTTATCCAGACCTATTTCCCTCTTCAAGGGGTGCTACAACGATCCAATGTTTTGGTTCCGACTTGTTGGTCTCTAGAACGTAGTGATTAAAGCCTATTCACTTACCGATATTTTGACATGATACAATTCTAAAAGACTTATCCCCCACCAAGAGCCCATATCTCCACTATGGGAATTCCATACACACAGAGGCTCATGTTCCTCGGGATGTGGTGTTGGAATTCACATGACCACTTTGTCTATAGGGGGTAGTCTATCAAGATATACGATTTGAATTTCAGGCCACCAAATAACAAAATAAAGTATAAAGCAGTAATCTCAAATCTTTAATTGGCTCTAGTTTGTGGTGCTGAAAGAGTAAAATTATTAATTGATTCACAACTTGTTATCATCACGCTCTCGGCCAAACATAGGAAATAAAGGTTACCCCCATCAAGTACTTTGATAAGTTGAAGAAATTGACAAGCGAATTTGAAGAAGTACAGTTTGAGTTGGTTCCTATGACTAAAAAGGTTATAGTTGATTCCTTAGCCGTGGTGGCAAGTTCCAACTCGGCACTTTAGATCATATAGCTAGAACGAGCATCATTCTGAAAAAAATATGATCCTTCTGATGGCATGAAAATTGAAGTTAATAAAATTGAAACCCAAGGAGACTGGAGGTTATCAATTCAAAAAGATATTCTAATAGTGAAGCTCCCACCTGGCAAATCAATGCCCATGAAATGAAACAAAATTTGAATAAATAGTTTTTTATAAGAAGGACAATGTACCGCTAAATCTTCTCGAAACCCTTTCTATGGTGTCTAGATCCAGACGATCTTTTTATGTTTTGGCCAATTCTTACTACTAAAGCCAAAAAGATAGTGACAAGGCCTGATACATGTCAACATTTTGCAAATATTCCACACAAGCCGAAAGTGCCTTTGGATACTTCTTAAGGCCTCAAGAAGCCGACATTATTTTCTAGTTAGGGTTGCCTAGTTTTCCAATTTGGTTAAAGTAGAACGCCTATCTAATAACAAAACCACGCATTTGCCAAATTAACAAAAGTAACATGTGATGTAGGTTCGATGTACCAAGGTTAATCATTGCTGACAATATGATCTAGTTTCATATTTTCAAAATGTCCTCTTTCTAACTTACTAGAGGCTTCCAATAGAATTCATCGAGTAATTTTAATTCCTAGGATAATGGTTATCTAGAGGTTAAAAATGGCAGTATAGTTGATGACTTAAAGAAAACTCTAGAAAGCCCGACTTCTAAATTTTAATTCTTCCAGGGAGTACCGTAGGCCAATTTAACCACTCATCAGATGAGCCCCAGTGAAACACCTTTGCTATTGGTATATGTGAAGAATGTAGTAGTGTTAACCGAGACTGTATTTCCTTCTTAGAGGGTGATCAACTGTGCAAAAGATTATAATATCCAAGGAATAAGAGAAAGACTCGACATGGTAAAAGATAAAAGTACAAAGGAACACCTAAGGGCTCAATACTATCAAACACTATGAAGATTAAGTATGACTCCAAAGTGTGAAGATGAGCTTCCAAGTGGGTGACTAAGCGTTGAGGAAGTTCTTTCAGCACACCAAAAACCATATGGATATCAAGCTCGATACTAATTAGGAAATCCCTGACATTGTGGCAAATAAAATCAATGCATGAAGATAGATAAGGCAAACACCTTCAAAATCCTTGGAATATTGAACATTTGAAACTCTATATAAATATTAATATCCTTCTTCCATGAAAACATAATTTTTTTGTAAATATATAAATTTTCTGGTGGTGCACTATTTCTTATTCTAGTGGTGCAAAAAGGTTTAATGAGGCACCTACATAGTCGGATCCTCATAGATGTTTTCCAAAAAAATTGTATGTTAAAATATATGTATGCTAAAATACAGGTCCCCGAAACACCGACCTTGCTAGTATGACCCAATGATGTAAAGTCAATAAATTACTAAAGAATATCGAAAATATGTCACTCATAAGTCTTAGAAGACCATAATAAAAATTGGTATTTATGCATTAATGAGGTTAGTATGTCCTTACAAGTTGATATTGTCTTATAATTTAACATAAAAGTTAAGTTCATCTCTAAAGGTAAACAATTATATGAGGTACAACCCTTAAAATAGAGTTTGATCACCTATAAAAAAGAGTTCTGAGCCTCATACAAAACAAATAATACGGTAAAAATGATAATGACTACACTCGTTCGGGATTCTTTAAGCACGATAAAATATAAAACATACATATGTTGACTTAGAGTACCATAAATTTTTGTTCAAAAGAAACAAAAACTAAACAGACACAGATGCTGCTTTGGACTCGTTAATATTAATCAACTTGGCCTTTTCTTCTTCAACCGTCTGATCATCCTATCTTGCATGTGTTTTTATAAGGTATTTTTGAACTTTTAACTCGACCATAGAAGGGTCGACATAAGTGCCAACACCAAAGTATCTAAGGGATCATTTTTAAGGTCGGTCCAGATAAAGATATAAACTATTGAGGACTAAAATGTAATAATTAAAGTCTTGTACGAACAATTGTAAAGATATAGGAAAATTTTCAATCTAGTTGTAAAGATAAGGGGGTTAAAGTGTAATTAACCTATTTTGTGACAACTTCAATTATTCTAAGTTTGTTTGCCTATATATAAAGGTCAAAGCTGAAATTAATACGGATGAGACTTTCATTTTGTTAACCATCTTATTTTTCTTAACTTTCTCTCTATAAAATAACTTTCTTTTGCATCTCTCTTTATCTAGAGCCACATTTCAGCCACACCAGATCCAAGTTATGTCTCTTGAACCTCGGTTCTCTCCATCTCTTCATCATCTCTGAACTCAATGACAAATTTGTTGGTCGAACATCCTCATGAACAAATATACAAAACAACCCCATATTCAAATGAGGAAAATAAGAATAAAATTCACATACTATTTGTTTCATGATGTCCATAGCATGATCAAGAGCCACTTCAATGGTAAAGTCTTAAGCATCCTTAATGGTTTTACCTTCGAAGACACGTGTCTCCTTCAGCTCATACTCTAAAGTATTAACCTTATCATGTAACTCTTTTCTCTTATCCTTTAAAAAAATGTTTTGGTTCATGAATCTTTTTTAGGTTGGTCGTGTCATTATTTCATTCCTATTTCTGGGCCTGATTGTTGTTCTTAGCATCTACCAACTCGGTATGAATTATAATATGCTCTAATTCAGTATTAGCCATGTCTTTAAGCTTTTTCAAAGGTACTTTTAGGATGGTAGGGAAATCAAATAGAATCGCATGGTGATATTTGACAGCAATTTGGATAGCTTTAAAAATATTTCTAATTATTTTTAAAATATATAACCATCGTGAGAATAATTTTTAACTTAGCCAAAAAAAACTAAAACTCTATGACGCTTACCTCGACATCCAATGCAATATGCTAGGAGCAAACCTTGATAAAACCCTTAACTGTCAGAGCCATAGGAAGTAGCCAAGTCTTGGATCCCCACATAGTCAGTTTTTGCAACAAATTTCTTCTTCTGACTTCTCGTAACCCTGTGACCAGATCCAAAGGCCTCCATACGCTTGATGAAGGATTTTCCCCCAATATCATCCTATGTGTTTAGAGCTTTCCATTTAGCATAAGGCATTGATACATCTATAATATCTCTTGGTTGACATCTCCATGGATCATTATCGGATATATTCAGTTGATCCCATCTTTGATAGCTTTCTTACGATTGGATCATTAGGGAATTTCAGAGTAGGAGAAACTGTAATGGCCTTCTAACCTTTATTATACTTAGTGTTGGATGGAAGACACAACTTGGAAGAGGGGAGGATCATAACCTTCATTACCTAGCCGTGTTGTTGTTAGAGGGTAAGTTGAATATGATATGAGCCTTCAAAGTTCTCCATTTTCCAAAAATCAAACTTGATAAAGTTTTCAACAGTAAATACGTTGTGAAACTTTGTTGCCAACAATCAGATGCGAACTAGGCAATACTTTCAAGGACTTTTTCATCTTCGAAAGTTCCCACCGATGAGGAACTACCGTACTCAACACCATAAAACTAGTTAAGTCACACAAAAATATAAAAATAAAACATAACTAATCTATAATATAAAATAACGCAAAAGCCTAACAGATGTAGAAGCAAAAGAATGAGGGTGAATGGTTTTGTCATTGGTTAGGAAAATCAGGTCCTTATTTTTGTCTTGCCAACTACTACTGGTACGAAGTTGATTTTTTATAACGGTTAGACTCTCACTCCGTACTGACAAAAATGAAGCTTTGCTTCCAAAATTTAGTATAGTCAGGTAATACAAACATTTCTCTATATTTTTAATGGATGATTAAATGATAGAAGGGATATGAATTACATAAGTTTATTCAAATTTTAGAAACCAACTTTTCGACTTGAAAATGGATATCGGTCATGGGAGAAGTTATGATGATGACCATTAGATTCCTTCAATTATTTGAAGTAGCTTGGTTAGAGAAGAGGTCCATTAACTCAAAAAAATCACCAGCTATGATGTAGATGAATGCGCAATCCCTAATAAAAAAGATAGCAAAACATTATGAACTCATTCTCCTTGATTGAGACCGAGGTATTTCCAAAGATAACTAGTCGGATGATCACATCTTGGGGGATTTTTAACTTCATCTTGAAGTGATGAAGAGAGCTAGGTTGAGGTAGATGTATTCAACATATGTGAGGTTGTCTTTTAAAGCCCGACTAATTTGCATTAATATGGTGGTAATGACTTCACAAGGGGCCA
Source organism: Limnanthes douglasii subsp. nivea (assembly GCA_036936605.1). Taxonomy (NCBI): domain Eukaryota; kingdom Viridiplantae; phylum Streptophyta; class Magnoliopsida; order Brassicales; family Limnanthaceae; genus Limnanthes; species Limnanthes douglasii. The sequence goes on along the minus strand of JAUPFV010000001.1, from coordinate 19,456,250 downwards.
AACTAATTTGGTCTTGTTACATTTTTCTTTTCTTCTCTAAATCCTGCAAATATTGGAAGTCAGTGTGATAAACTCACATGTTTGTGATTCTACTAAATGGATTCTAACTGGAATGGTAATGTGTAACGAAAGTACCTTTAAGAGCGGGAGCATGAGAAATATAATCCTAAGATAAACTAGGATTATGGGTTATTGAGGTCATACTCATGGGTGTAATATTAATGGTAGTTGGGTCGGAATCCGACAAGCCGATTTTGTAAAGAAAACTAGCTAATTGAACATTTTTTTGTTTCTATCTTCTTTAGGGAAATAAAAACTGTTATTATCCTCCATCGAAGACTCTAATGAATCTGAGGATAACATAACATCTTTACCACTATGAACAACTCAGATCCTATTCACATATTTACCTTCCCTATAACTGAAATTCTAACTACGAAAACAAAATCTAATTACCTTAACTATTTTGAAGGCCAATGAGCCACAATCCAAAGAGTATGAGAAATTTTAAGAGTTTGTATAAAATTTTGGAGGCCAACGGTATCTAGTTGACAACAAAGCAAGTAGTAAAAACATCGTCAAAAAAAATTATGATGGAAGACTCAACATAGGTACTTATGAGCTCGGTAACACTCCTTAATTCAAGTGCAGCAAATGTGATAATGTGAAGAATGAATCGATATTTATAGGCCTCTCTAACATGATCGCACCCCATTTAACAATCATTATTACTTACATAGAACTAAAAAACTACACGCTAGCGCCGTCTGTCAAACATATTATATTCATTCATGACTCATTTTATGCAGGAGTTGTCACTGGTAAGATTCGAAGCACTATAGCTACTTATAAATTTTGTGCCGCTTTAGAACCTACAAAACCAGTCAATATTAATTCTAGATCGCAACAGCGCGACCAACATAACGTCGAAATATCATCCCATTAAATGTTTATCCGAAGTATTTATTGATTCATTGCATATTTGGTTAGAAACGATGAGACTAGAAATGACATATCACAATTTTGAATCTGTCACGTAATCTTCCTTATTAATTCACATAAACTATGGTGTGACTATTAATATAAAAAAACAATCGTTATTATCCGAATATGAAACACTAATAACCCATAAACAAAAACATATTATTATTTTGTTATTAATAATTTTATTTATAATTTGGTTAGTAAATAGATCATTATTGTACATGTTGATAGCGATGAGCCTTTTACATTGTAACTATTAAAATAAATCTAATATATTTTATTTATGTCTAATACTTAAATCGATTTGTACGTCATAATACAATTCTAATGTAGCTTACCATCGTCAATAATTAATATTCATGGTCCGCCCCACCTTCACATTTAAAGTAAGAGTTTACAAATTTTAGTTCTCGGGTTAATAGTCCTAACCTAGTTGCGTTTGGTTGGAAACCTAAACTAAAAATATCTAAAATAGATATAATCCAAAATAGACAAGTATAAACTATGTATCTTACTTTTTCTTAAAAAAAACAAATAAATTATTTTATTCAACAAGATCGATTTAAATTTGTATTTTTCTAATAACCGACATAAATATTCGTGAATAGAAATATCAAAATTCTATTATTTGCTATTATTATTTTAAATTCCTTCATATAAGGTTTTTTGGTCGATTATCATAAACCTATATGGATAAAAACGAATCTTATATGCTGTCTTCGTACTATTTATTATTTTAACACTTCCCCAAATATATTATATTCATGAATCAATAAAAACAAGTGTGAAATCGAACTATAATCACGAATAAAAAAATATAATAATAAAAAATTCACCAATAATAACAAATCTTTTTCGTATTCACAAATCCGTCCCATAATAACATATATTTTTTTTGTCCATTTTTTATTTTTTATTTTCTAAGAAAAACTAAACTCTACGGGAATATAAATTCCCATAAAAGCTTACATCACATTTCCCCTACAGACATCGTCATCACTTACGTAACACAAAACTCATCACTCGACATTATCTAACCAATAGATGGTCCCCATGTGTACACTGACCCACTTGACACTTCACCTGCTTCAACCCACTTGCTTCCAACCCGGCTTGAGCCACCACCACTACCGGCGCCGAAACACCCACCGCTTTTCGCCTCCTCTTCGGCGTTCCATTCTCCGATGACGATGAACAAGAAGACCGATCAGGCGATGCTCTCTTCGATGTCACCCTAACCGGGTCGGGTTCGCCCGAATTCACTCTCAACGGAAAATTAAGCAAAGCTCTTGAACCACGCATTCTATAAGCAGCTCTATCGTAAGCCAAAGCCGCATCCTCAGCCGTTTCGAAAGTTCCAAGCCAAACCCGAGCTCCGTTTTTAGCCGGGTCACGAATCTCTGCTGCGAATTTCCCCCACGGTCTCTGTCTTACACCTCTATAATGCTTTCCCTTCACCACCGGTGCCGGTTTCTCCTCCACCGGTACCGGTTTCTCCTCCTTCACCTTCACCGGAGCTATAAACTCAAAATTCTCCACCGGTTCGGGTTTAACATCAGAAAACTCGGGTAAATAACAAGAACCATCCACTGAAGGATTCCATCCAACGGTAAGAGCATCGCGTAAATACCCAAACACTAACATATCCTCTGAATCATCTTCTTTAAGAGGAAGCTCTCCCCAATTTTCAGTCAAGCAAGGGTATAAGCTACTAAAGCTTGAGCTCCTGCAGTAACTTCCCGTATTGTTACTCATCAATGAATCGGTAATTCGATTTTCCGATTCACCAAGTAAATGCCGGCGAATTGAGTCAAGCAAAGCGTAATCCGACTCAGTTGCTCTGTTTTCTCCGTACATTTTTTTCGGTTTTCAGTATCAAAAAATTTCGGGTTTTTGAAGATGAAATCGGAATCAAAGAAATGGGTTTTGTTGGGTTTTTGTTTAATTTCAATGGGTAAGAGGTAGATTTTGATTTTTGGTAGTGAACTGAAATTTTGATTTGAAGGAAGGTGATGGGTTTATATAGTGGTCATGAGTCATGAGATGGTTTAGATTCATGAACTTATCGAAAGAGAATTTTTTTAAAGTCTATTTTTATAATGTTGGTGGGGCGGATTACGATAATTTAAATAATAAATATAGGAAGGTTCTCAATTTAAGCACGTTTGGAATTGAGAATAGAAGGAAAAGAAAACTCAAAAAGGATGGGCATGGGTCCTCGGATGAGAGCAAGTTGTCGATTATAATATGTGCCCACTTGTTCTTTTGTTCGATGGATGTATTTTAAATTTATTTCATAAAAATACATATAAAAGGCCGAACAAAACAGGTTGCTAGTTTGTATTTATCTGTGATGTTATTTTCTTGTGGTTTTATAGCCTTCAAGATTATAGGGGTGTGGATCTAATTACGTATTGAGCAAGTGAACAATTTTTTTTCCAATGTTTTTTAGGGAGACAGGTTAGTGAAAACAAATGTAAATTACTAACTGAAGTGATCATTAGTTAGAGTTATATAAAGTTATGGTAATAGATTCGTTATGTAACTTTGGTTTGTAAGATTAAAGTGAATTGATAATCTTTTTTAAAAAATTGGGAAGTTTTAATACCAATGTTGGATTCATAAATAAATAATTTTTTTAAAATGATTTTAAAAAAAAATTATGCTGTAAAACAAAAGTAGTCTAAATTTGTGATTTTTTAAAATGATAGTAATATATATTGCATATTATGTATTTTTTTTATGCTTGGAAGACTTGTTCATATAAAGAACTAAACAAAAGTACAAATAACCACTAAAACACGACAATACATGTGACGAATGTAACAATTTACTAATATGCAAGATCTATTAATAAAACAAAGATAATTGTATTAGGAACCGAGACTCATAGATAAGACAAAGATAATGATATTATGAATGGAGAGTTATACATCGGTGCGCAACAAAAACTGAGACAAGCCTTCAAAATAACGTTAAAATAACGTTAGACTAATGGTGCTATAAAGCAAAAATAATAAAATGACGCGAAAAAAATCGAAACGAACTAACTCTCAAAATAATGTTAGACGATATCTATAATCAAGACGAAAAAAAACGAATACTACGATCAAGAAGCAACACCTCTACACAAATGAGGATCCAAACAAACTATTTGTGCAACTATCATAAAATAACATATATTAGCGTAACATAGAATAACATGTTTTTTTTTTGTGGAAAAAGACTTTAAATAAATGAAAGCGTTCATACAGTTTTCTAAGGCATACCCCGATGTAGTACAATACAAAGAGATAACAATGTCAAGATGCTTCAGACTAGAGATATGACATAATGGAAAAAATGTAAACAACTCAAATATCATGCTCTGATGACTAGGAGGATGTAAGGTGATTACGAGATCACGAATCTGACGTCCAAGCTCCATGCTCCACGCCATACTGGAAAGACTTGCAAGAGGATAGAATCAAAGTAATTGTTAGATTTGTTAAAACTACGGTGGCCAGCCAATCTTGGTTCCAAGGAATCTAAATCGGAGATCCGATAAGATTTGGAAAGATATCATAGAAGCCATAGCTGGGGCGAATCCAAATATTTTTGAGTTCCTCTCTTTCCAAACGTGGTAAATGACTGCGTTGAAACAAGTGCGCCAAGTACAATGGTCTCGGGTATTAGACCATCTTGACTCCTCAAGGATCCAAGATTGCCAAGAAGAGGGATGGAAAAGGAATCGTAGTTTATGACTAGTAAAATACCATATACTTTGAGCGAAACTACATTCATAGAGGATATGAGATATAGATTCCGAGTGAGAGTTGCAAAGGGCGCAAGTAGTAGGGGTGAGGATACCCCAACTAAGGAGCTTGTCTCTGGTGACAAGCTTACCATGTAAAGCAAGCCCACCCCTTTGTAGGGACAGATTGACGAATGGTGTTGTATGTGGCTTGAATAGAGAATTTGTTGCCGTCGTCCTTTGTTACCCAGAAAGAAGCGTCCCTCGATTGGGAGTTAGGATGGGGAAGAGAGAGGATAAGATGGTTGATTTCTTCAAAATGAGCACGACTTTGGGCCCTTGCCGATCTCAAGTTTGCAGGCTACTTCCATTCCCCATTTGAGATGATGTCTGAAACTTTAAGATCATTCCCCATACGAGAATCACTGGTGATGCCCGGGCCGTAGTGGATAGCCAGAGGCGATGAGAGGAGCCACGGGTCATACCAGAGAGAAGTGGTTTTCCATTTCCGATAGCCACCCTGTAAAAATTAATAGCCAAAGGGCGAAGCCGAAGAATTTTCCTCCATATCCAAGAGGGGAATGAGCCAATAGAAACGTTCCAAAAACTTTTATTTTTAATCTTTTCGGTTTTAATCCATTCACACCAAATTGAATGGTTCTGATTACTAACAATAGATCAAAGATGCTTAAGGACGACCGCCTGATTCCAAATTTTTAGGTCCAGGATCACAATAGACCAGATATGTTTAAGGATGGGCATATATACGAAACACGACCAACATTTAAAATAGTTTTAACATGATTCAAATATATAATAAATAAATATTTAATATATAAAAAAAACATATATAAAAACTAAAAAAAATTAACAATATTTTTTAAATAAATAATAATAATAATAATACAAAAATTACTTTTTTTATTCGAAAAATCTATTTTCTTTCCAGTATTTCATTTGTTGCTTTGTCATTTCGTTTGATAAATAATATTTCAAAATAAACAATGGTCGATTTTAATTCAAAATACAATATATATATATATATATATATATATATATATATATATTATAATTATAGTATGCAAATAAAGCTGATTATATTTATTTGTATAAATATATATATATATATATATATATATATATATATATATATATAGTAATCGGGTAATTAAATACCAAATCGGGTTATAACTTTTTAAAAACCCAAAATAAAAAACAGCAAACAATAATATATATTATTTTTTATTATATAAAATGCTTCATTACTTATAAATATTAAGTATTTTGAAATTAATTTTTTTTGTAGCAAGCTAAATAAAAAAAAAGTGTTTCGAAAATATTGTTTAGTTTGAGAAATGTATTCTACTTGTATAATTGTATATAAATTTAAATCACAAAAAGCTTGTAATGTAATGTAATGTGTAAAAGCATTTCTTGGTTGGTATATTATAAGTGGAAATGGTAGTAGAGTGCTGTCTTTTCTTCAAGCACGAGTTTTTGTTTAGATATTTTTGTCAATCTCTTCAAGCCTTTTCTTTTCTTCAAGCACGAGTTTTTTTAGATATTTTTGGTACAAACTAATTTTACACATATTAAAATTATAGTTTTAATGTATAATCGGAATTAGAAAAGTCTCTATGCCGTAATTTTGAATGTGTAAAAGTATCTACATATGATATGTTTCTCAATTTTTATTTATTTAATAGACAATAAATAGATAAAAACTTAGACGTTATCTTTTTACAATATTATCTATAATCCAATTACAAATTTTAAAAGTTCAATCCATATTATATTATTATATAGTTATATATTTTCAACGTGAAAGATAATGTATTCCTTGTCTAGAAAACTAACCTTCCTATTATATTGATAGATTTATATATATATTATTAAACACTTATAACTTTTTTCTAAATATTAAATATGTAATAATATTACATTACGAAGATATTTTAAAAAATATTTAATTACATCTGGAACACATCGAAACACCCGAATAAAAACTCTGACAAACATTTAATTACATTAGAACATTTTGTTACCTTAATATGAATTCGAGATTATTGAGAACCCGATCCAAAACAAATATGGAGGACTAGTCCTCCATAACACCGTACATACAAACTCCAAAAACAAACCAAAAACGTGTTAATGCATCCACATAGCCCGACATCCATCCAAGCAGTTTCGAACACCAAAACTACATCCCAACAACTATTATGTTGAATATTCAGTTCCAGTAGTATCGACACTAAACAACCAATAATGAAATAAAAACGGATAACAATTGGTCGTACGGATCATATCTGACCGAAACCAACCACATTTTACTTCGGAAAAATACTCAAATGCACTATCGAAATAAAGAACAAAACCTCCATCTTTCCCACGGTAATAGTGGTTTATAAAATCAATGGCAACTCTAAAGCGCAGAAACAAACCTCATGAAACTCCAAACTTTAAAAAGTTTGGAACCATAGTCATTGTGCAAACAAAAATTTATTTTTACTATTAGTTAATTTTCTATTGATATTTTTATTAATACACTTCGATGAAAAAAGTAATATTTATTTTAAAAAAATTATATATACTTGTAAATGATATCGGTATATACCAAAATACGATTAAATATTATAAATTAATCGTCACAATATTGATAAATAAATTTTTAATATTCATATAATGAATTTAATATTTTATAGATATAATTATAGACGAGAAGATCATGACTAAAATTAATTTGAATGATAGAAAAGTTGAGAATATAATTTAAAAAAAATACATATAACAAATTTTTCCTCAAATTAATAGAAAATGTTACAATATATATGAGATAACAAAAGATTTCAGTTATAGTTGAAATTTTTTGGCACATGTTGATGTATAAGAAGTCATAAAAAGCTGGAGATCATTAGGTATTCCGACTCGAATTTTAATGGATGCATAGACACACTGAAAATCACTTTAGGCAACATATATTTATTGGTTTGAGGTGCAATTTCCTAGAAAAACATATAAAAAAACACTTATTTGCATCGTCCATCATGGAAGCATAATTTATTGTGTGCTTTAAGGTATCAAATAAGACATTGTGGATGTGGAATTTTGATATCGGGTTTCACATTTTACAAGGGATAAAAGGTCCTATGAGGTTGTATTGCGACAACAATTCCATGATGCGATACATTAACAGCAACAAGAGCTCGTCTGAACCTAAACACATAGACATAAAGTTCATATCTTTAAAAAAGAGAGTTCAGATGGGTCAAATAGGTATAGAGGACATCGAAACAAACTTTATGATAGCAGATCTTCAAACAAATGCGATTTTGCCTAAGGTTTTCGAGGAACACATCATTAGTATGGGTGTAGTCGATTTAGAGGATTGTTAATTTCAGTAGAATATTTTGTAATAGAAACTAATATTATATTTTGCAATATTGTACACATTAAGGTTGTTGCAATATTTATTTATATTTGTATTGTATTGGATCTTTAAACGTATGAACCATTTAAGAGTAGTTATGTTCGATTACAAGCCATATTACTTTTCGACTACACTTCATAATTGGCAAAATTAATTTATTGATAGTAGTAATGTGATTACTATTGCATCATATTAATTCATGTTACGAGAAATAGGTTTTTAGTCATTTATTGTTATCAATCATCTAAGAGGTTGTACTGTTTGCCCACTAACAATGGATCCAGAGATCCAACTAGAGTTGAATATGTATTATTGAGTAGTATGTGGCGGTCCAAGTAGGATATCGTTAGAACATATTTATTTAAAATATTTATGGAGCGACATGTTAAATGTACATATTCAGTCATTGTTTTAACATAGTCCAAATTAAAAGTAATCGAGTTAATTAAATCATATAATTAACTGAATTAAATCTATGGATGAAAAAAACTCTATCGACTCAAGTGTGGTAACCGAGTTGAAATTGAAACTGTGAAAAAGATGGTCCAAATCTCAGCACTTAAGCCTGAACTAATAATTCAAAGTGTAAACTGATTTGTCAATTTATCAGGTTGTGGTCCCAGATAACGAAATAGTAAAACCGGTTAGATTTTACAAGTTTGAACTGCAAATTTTAAAACTTATAAATAAAGAGCTTAGGATTTTGGCATTTTTTAGACCAAAATCGAAACAGTCGACAATCGTTATCTCAATTACTATCCTGTTTTTTCTCTTTCCTTTTTGCAGTCTTCATCGAATATTTTTGAAGATAAAAAAAGTAGTAAATTTTTTTAAATAAAATAATAAAAAACTTCATACAAACAAATAAATTTTCCGTTTATCCAATAAAAATCATAAAAAAATTATTATGTTTCTTGTCCTTTAATAAAAGATTTTTCTACAATAAAAATAGAAATAAATATTACATCATACACCAATTAAAACAAAATATTTACGTCAGCCGGACCCGATAGACACGAGGGGAGCAAAAGTGATCGAAGTGAAAGCGTTTGCTTAAGATGCATTGGCCCTAGACTTTAATGTATACAATCTCTCGCTTTTGTTGTTATCTTTTATGCTCTGTATTTATTAATGTATCGTCCTTCTTCTTCCTATCCTATGTGGATAAGTCCTCCGCAAAGTCAATAGTCCATTACGATTAGAATTAGCATAAGGTGGGGGTGGGACCATTTTCTCAATTTGCAGTGTCTCTTTTTGCACGTCCCTTCAAGGAAGGTGAAAATTTGACAAATCTTAGCTTTAACTCTTACAATTCAAATCCATATCGTGATCATATATCACATGTGACTCATTGTCATGGCTTATGCTTCAATAAATTTGCTGGGATAAGTTCGAACATCGACCCATGGCTTTGGTTTGGAGTATGTGCTCAGCTAAATTAGTTGTTCCGATTATATCCGTCGAATGAAGCCAACTATCATATAAAATTTTATATGATTTTACTATCACAAGTCTATATGGATTTATATATTTTATTATTATAACTGTTTTTATAAGAGGGTAAAAACATATTATATTATATGAATATTAATTAGTTTTTTATAAAAAGAAAATTAAATTAATTTAAACAAAATTCGTAGAAATAAATAAAACATACTCTTAGAAAAGATATGAGTATCGAAAAGAGAATCAACGTGAAGTAATGTTACATGATCAACTAGGATGCATAATAACATAAAACATAAGATAGAATAAAGCACCTTCAACGAAGGGTAGATACCAATCCAAAAAATCGTGAACAGTAACGAGCATCGGTCATGACAAATAAGTAAAGGAAAGGGGTCTGCAAAAGACAACATACGAATAAATAAATTTATAAAGAAATTATACATGCCAACTAATTTTGGTGTCATGGAATCTGAACTGTAGGTCCGAGAAAATATGGTAAGAATACAATGACCCAAGGGCAGGAGGTGAACCAATTTTTTTTGTAATCCTCCCTATCCAGAATTTGTAAGTTACCGCGTCAAAACAAGAACGCCAAACATTACAGTTTTGGAGAAGAATATAATTCTGACGCCTCGCAAACCAAGAGTGCTAACAACGAGCGTTAGTCGGGAATCCTAACTTAAAACTAGCACAGTTCCATAGACTCTGAGTGAAACTAAAGTCATAGAGGATATGAACAATAGTTTCAGAGTCCAAATTACATAAGATCGTGTAGTATTTTTACATAATATTTTTGAAAGCAAAAACCTTCTTTCCATTTCGTATTAAACATCTACACAACTATTTCTACTGCATTTTCAAATGGTTGTGACCATTTTAATGAAACACTGTCAAACAAAACCTAACGATAAAGTCATTTTCTAGTCAACATCATTTTTCTATCGGATTTTTGATTCCTTTCTCATTGCAGGAGCCTTTCTAAGACTCTTCGGCTCCTCGTTTGCATCTTGGAGCTTGGCGAGTAGCTTTTCAAGCTTCTCATTTTGTTTCTCAATATCTTGAACCTTCTTAAAGAAATATCCAAGACCCAGATCTCCAAAAGTCCCATATGCTCCTAACTTAATATCTCCCTTCCTAGAAGACTGGTCTCGTAGAATATCAAACGAATCCTATAAGAGGTCATTCATTATTTTTTGCTTTCAATTCTCCTCATAGTTTTGATTTATTCTTTATTTTTGATGTATTTCCAGTATCCAAGTTATGTTCTTGAATCTCTGGGTGTATCAAAATATTGACAAAAGGTTATTACTCATGTTGGTAATTCTGGTAGTACATATTTTTTTCATGATACATCAAGTCGATTTGAATTTCTTTGTTGTTTTCAATCTTTGATTCCTCCTTATTAGTACTTGATCCAATCTTTGTTATTGTGTTTATTTGAATTAGCTGGTAATTTTTAGGACTCTTCCTATACTTGAAGGAGCTGAAATCTGCAGAAAACTATTGTCAGGTCACAGGACTTCATGTAACATTCAACTATGATTCGAACTTAATTTCATTGGATTTGATATTTTAGCTATTTTTCTTGATCTTTTCTCCTACTTCATTGCCTGTTTTAAATTTTACAAGTGCAACAACTAGTCTTGATAAGAAACGACTTCAGTTAAGAAATCATTATTTCACAACACCTATATTTTATTATTTAGATTTGCACTGCTTGATTGATTGATTGCCTAACTTATTTTTAATATGATCCAACCTTTCCATAGAGACCATTGGCTTTTAAATTACCATAAATTCTATTGTTTTTCCAACCTTTACATTTTTTAATCTCCTTATTGTGGCCTTGTTGCCAAGGACCCTAACATTCCAACATAAATGTAAATTATCATTTTAAAACACGAGGAAATATTCTACCCGATCCTTTGGATTTTGGTAGTTATGAGAACCTTCATACTCCTGTATTTGATTTTATTTGGTTTCCTATTTGATATTTTTTTGAAATCATCTTCTATCTCTAGTTTTTTAAATGTTGGTGAAGCTGGTAAGGTGCCAATGTTTTCTTTTGTTGGATGAACATATTGCCTAACTCTATGTCTTGTAAAGCTTCTATAATGTCACCATCTTTTTAATTATATAGTGTCTTTGATATTATCTTGGGATAACCTTACACCATTTCCATCTGGTGAGTGTTGTACTGAATCTAATCTTGATAGCTCTATCTCAATGTTCTCAGAATTTTGAAGGTGAGTTTCTTGTGCTTGGTTTGTTCTATCCTGCTAATTATGATTTATGGTCCTTTGATGTGTTACTTATGTTTTCTGAATTGACTTCTCGAATTATAATTGATTTCATCTTTGAAATCCAAGTTTAATCTTGTTCTGGGTGTTTTCTAGGGATATAAGTTATCTGTTGAAGATTCGTTTGGGGTTGTTCTAAATTTTTAAGGGTGGATTTCTTGCAGTTTGTAGATAAGTGACCAAATGTAAGCATAAATTACAGTAAGAGGGTCTATCTGCATATCTAAATTCTTGCCAATGCCCTTATTGATCATCAAATGTAATCCATACTTTAGTTATAGGTTCTTTTGAAACCCTACTTCCAACCATGCTTACAACAATTGAATCGAGCCATGTTTTTATCTCAAACCCAAATTGAGAGAGGATTTCTAGTTGTCTTAGTAGTGTTTATTAGTGTATTTTGGTTATACATGAACTCTATTAAGTTTGGAAGAAATTATCCATACCATATTTATAGCTTATTCTTTATTTGGGTTGAAGTTTGGATCCCATTTTAATAGCCTCATGGTTTTGTCTCCAACAGTCCAAACATTTCAACCCCAGAGATGTTTCAGGTCTTCTTAAGAGTCTAGTTTTATAAAAATATGCCTTAGATCCCAATTTGACACCAAAATTTCACCTTTGAATTTGAAACCTTCTAAGAACTTATGAATTTTCTATGCTTTTGATCTTCCTAAAAGAGACTTGCTCAGAAGTGTGTATTTGCTTGAGTCTTTGAGTTTTTATTTATTAGTATCTGAAAATTAAATGTGAGGACAACCTTATTTAGTTAAAAAACTTAACTTCCTTATGAGCCATATCCTTAGATTTTGTTCTTATACAATCTGCATATGATTTTGTGAAACTTTGTGTTAGTTGATTTCCTTGAGATTTTTGACTTTTTTATATTTTGTGATAGTTGATCAAAGATTGGGTTTAGTATGACATTGTTGATATTTTTTATATTATTTCCATTCTGCATTTGGTCTTCTTTGTTTCCTACTTGAGATTTTCTCAAAACTTGAAATTTTGTTCCTCTTTTAGATAAGATACCATGGGTGTTCTTTGTTGAGAATATGTTTATCTTGATTTGCAGATTATTTCTTAAAGATCTGTGAAAAATTGAGTTTTCTAGAATTTATGAAGATGGCAATAGAAGAATCTCTCATTCTTTTATTAGACTTTTTGATTGGCGACTGAGCTGTCAACAGACTCTACTCTCGATGATTAAAACAAAAACAGAATATAAGAATTTCATTCACGAAGCTTCAGTCTCCTAGTTTTCCATTTTCAATTGTTCCAATTAATTTCAGTATTAGTTTTCCATAATATGTTTTGATAAAGTTTAAGTTTAATACTAATATATACTCTTCGCATTTATAGGATTAACAAATCTTGAATATTTAAAAATATACGATAAATAAACTTAATTTTAATCCTGAAATTAATAAAAGCAATAATAATTATTAGCATATATAGTTTTTATATTATGCATAATTATTTTCTTACTTATTGTTGATGCCTCTATTTATATATATAAAGACATGTATACCTGTTATTCTCGTAATTTACTAATAGTAAAACTTTTTTTTTTAATTCTACATGGTAATAAAATCTTGAGTTTTTTTTCCAAATTTCGTTCTGCTAACGGGGATTTATTTTAGCTCTGTGTTAGGAGAAAACAAAAATATTTGATTGTCTTTCGCTTTTTGGTAGTTGTATTGTATGTTTGTTAAATTAATATTTTTAGTTACTTAAGTAGGATTGTTTGCAATTTGAGATTTTGTTTTGTGTTTATTATTAGGTTTTGTATCGTTTCCAACGGGGTAGTATTGTTTGCAATCAGAATTGTTGTTCGTCTTGGATAGAGTTTTTTAGTTTCGATTGGATTGGATTTGTATTTGCATTTGGGATTTGATATTTAGATTTGGGAATGAATTTGGATTTAGATTTAGATGGATTTGGATTCGGTTTTTAGTTTTTGGTTTTGGTATTTGGTATTTGGTTTTAGGTTTAGGTTTGATTTTGGTTTCCATCCTATTTGGATTTTGATTTGAATTGAAATTTAGATTTAGATCTAGATTTAATATTTTGATTTGGTTTTGCATTTTTGGATTGGTATTTGGTTTTTAGTATTTGGTTTTGGGTTTTGTTTTGGTTTTTGTTTTGCTTTTGGATTTAGTATTGAATTTGAATTTGAATTTTGAATTATAAGGATTTCTTGAATTCAAAATTGGGAATTTGAATTGAAGATTTAACATTTGGAATTGAAAATTTACATATTTGTGCTTCAGATAACTATTTTACTTCCTTCTCTCGCGATAGTTCTTGCAGATACAGATCTCTTTCTAACACCACTAACATTTAATTTGAGAACTATCATGTATATTGATTGAATTCCTCTATCAATAGTTTTCACTCACACTCAATACAATACCTTCTGAGTAATCCTTCATAACTGTATTCTGTCGAAGATCTTCTGAATTCACGACATTTGTCACTTCATCCATCGTGGAGGACTGTTTGCGATAAAGTATTATGTTAACAAAGTTCTCATACACTTCCTGCAGATAAGTTGTGTGGATAGTTTCTTGATTATCATCTTCTACTTATACACCAACTACATTCCAATCCAAAATGATTCTATTGAATCATCCAAGTGTCCTTAGATATCTCTGCTATCATTCATCTGCAACTTGTAAACTTGATTCTTCATATAAAACCTAGTCGACAAGGTTTTGCTCATTTAAATAAATTCCAGCTTATTCCATATCCCCATGACTAAAGACTCTTTAAACACCTCTCGGAATAGCTCGTCTCCCAGGCTCAAGATCAATACACTATGGGCCTTGTACCTTTCTCTTATGTGGCAATAAATATTCACATACATATACTGAACGTTTTAACCTTAATTCTTCATAACTTAAAATCATCATATTATGTGAATTTATTAAGGCTAAACTTCATAGAATCAATCATCATGACCGCAGTTGACTTAATATCAAGATCCATAATCTTCGTTCTTTTACTTTGTTTTGTTCACCAACAAATACTATCGATACCAAATATTTTTTCTCACTGCACCACTTGTTAGGGAAACCAAAAATTTATGAATAAGAACTAAGCCAGCCCTAATAAAACTCGTTAGGTTATATCCTAGCCACTCAATCATTCATTTGTTGCAAAATTCTCTTATAGATTTACAAAGTATTCGTGAATCTCAAAATGCCTAATTAAGTGTTTATCTTCTACCTCACTACACTCTCTACAAACAGATTAGTCGATCTCTTATGTACCGTCGCTCTTCTTTTATCTCGTCTTGCCACACCTTTACCACATATTATACTTCCTCTATTTATAGATGTAAGGGCAAAAACCTATTTCTCCAAAAGATGCTCAGATTGAAGTCTATTAATCAATGAATGTATAATAAGTCATAATCATAAAATAGGACACCTAATAATAAATATGAAACCTAAATTAATAGAAAACCTAATTTATATATACGACTCAATTAATAAGAAATATAATTAATAGGAAGTCAAATTAATATAAGAAGAACAAAATATGAGACCCCATTAGACATGAAACATTAAGAAAATAAACCTGATTTCATACAGATGAATACCTTAATCAACAGTTAAGATAATAACCCAATTTTTTAGGAACAAAAAATTATCTACACAAGTCAAAGCTACATAAGTATTTAGACCAAGTCCTAGTAATTATCAAGCACTATGTTTCTAACAGTTACTTATCAACAAATCTCGGTAGATATATTTTGAAGTCCCAACAAATGTTTTTGCACCTAATTTTCTAGTGAACTCTTACCTTTAAGAGTCTCGACAATTCCTATCCTTAGATCTCAACCAACTAATATTTCAACCTTTCAATTTTAATAGACTATTCCATTCATTTCAACCTTACACCTAAAATATTAAAATCTATGTGAATGAAAATTCACCATTTATAACTATGTGTACATTTTGTTAGCATTATATCACATTATGTTATTTGTCTCACTAGCCCATTAGATCATTATTATATTGGTCTATATAATGTGGCTAAAGATATTTGCAAGAAACACCATTCCAATTAATAAAAAACTCAACTCGTATTCTTTGTTTCTCTTTTATTCAACATTATTTGTTTCTCTCTCATTAAACATGGTATGAGAGAGTTGTTCGATCTTTGGATTGATTTGATCATGGAAAGGTAAGTTTCCCTAATTTTCTAAGTATTATGTTCGTTTTAGATTTGAAATTTTGATTTTATTTTGGATTTGATTTCGATTGGATATATCTTAATTTTGGATTTCAATATCGTTTTGGACTTGATTTTAATTGGATTAGAGAAGTTGTTTCTATATTGGATTTTGTTTGGACTGCATTTGGCGTTTAACGTTATCATGGGATATATATTTGAGTCAAATCTAAAAAATTTAGTCTCTAGAGGTGTTTTGATTTATTTGAATACTTGTAACATCTCGGATTACATTGGTTGCAAACTGGAATTTTTTTTACCTTACCATTTTATAAATATATCTATTGTTCTTTTTCTCATTTTGGTATTGTCAATTCCCATATATGGGGTCCATCTCATGTTTCCATAAATGATGGCTCAGTTTTTATGTATATTTTGTTGATGATTATACTCGTCATACATGGGTTTGTCTTATAAAATAAAGGTTTGATTTTCTCAAAATCTATAAAACTTTTATAGCACTTGTTAAGACCCAACATTCTGATATGATCAAGTACTTTATGTGTAACTAAAGAGGTGAGTATACCTCAACAATTTCACTCAGTTTCTTTCATTCCATGGTATCATACATCAGTCATCTTGTACTGACACTCTTCAACATAATAGAGTTGCAGAAAGAAAGTATCGTCACCTTATTCAAATTACTTGTTCCTTGCGTATTCTTGTAACGTTCCTAATGTTTTAGGGAGAATCACTTATGAATACTGTATATGTGATTAATCAAATTCCTATTACACATAATTAAGGATGTCTCCATTTTATAAGTTATATGGACATCTTCCAGATTATTCCTCTTTACAAGTGTTTGGTTGTATGTGTTTTGTCCTACGTCCTCATATCTAAAATAGTTATGTGTGTTTTTATGGGTTATGGTATTATATAGAAAAAAGTGTTTTGATCCCATAAATCATATGTTATATGTATCTCGACATGTCATATTTCTTGAGCACATTCTATTTTATTTGATTCGAGAAAAATCACATGATATATCAAAGATAGATCTACAAGTTATTGATCTATTTAGTGATAAAAGTGATAAAACTATTGCTTCTGATGTATCAGTTCCTGAGACATCTACACCGACCGATACTACTTCAGCTCCATCAATGCTTGATTCTTATTCTTTCTCTAGTGTAACTACATATTGTCAACCTCTCAAGATATATACTCGTACAAATAAGGCTACCAAACAACCAAATTTTTATTTTTCTTCTTATTCAGCTTCGCTTTCGTATTTTTATAGAAAATATATATCATTTATATAACCCTAATTCGTTTAAAGAAGTTGTTTCTAATCCTCGCTGAAAAAATCTTATGACCAAAGAGCTTATTGCTCTTTATTAGACTCATAAATGGGATGTGGTTAAACCTTCACCGTGTAAGCATATAATTGGTTCTCGTTGGATTTTTAAAATCAAAACAAAGTCTGGTGGATCCATTGAGACGTATAAGGATCGACTTGTAGTAAAAGAGTAACCACAAAAGTATGGTATGGGTTATGAGGAGAATGTTTCCCAGTAGCAAAAAATAACGATAATTCATACCCTTATTATTGTTGAATCTGGTTGCCAATGGAATATATTTCAACTAGATGTTAAATGTATTTATAAATAGAGATATTCATGAGAACGTTTAAACGACTCTTCCCATGGGTGTTACTCACCAAACATGTGAAGTTTGACATGTTAGAAAGATTTATATGGTCTCGACAAGCTCTTCATACATGGTTTTAAGAATTCTCTATAATTATTATTTCACGTAGTTTTCATGCAAGTAATCACGATTCAGCTTTTATATCAAATGTACGAGTACATGACAAATTATTGTATCTCTATATGTAGATGATACAATTATTTCATGTGATAATATCGATGGTATTGAGACACTAAAGCATGATTTTGGTCATTAAGTTAGAATGAAGAGTTTGAATTTTTACATTATTATTTTTAGTATTTACGTATCTTTTATTGATGATTATTCTCGTCATACATGGGTATATCTTATGAAATGAAGGTTTGATTTTCTCAAAATTTATAAAAAATTTAGAGCACTTGTTAAAACTCAACATTATGATATAATAAAGTACTGCATGTGTGACTTAAGTGGTGAGTATACTTCCAATACTTTCACTAAGTTGCTTGCATCCAATGGCATCATACACCAGCCATTTTGTACTGACACCCCTTAACAGAATGGGGTTGTAGAGAGAAAGCATCATCACCTTGTCGAAACTACTCTTTCTTTGCTTTTATCTACTAACGCTCCTAATGGTTTTTGGAGAGAAGCACTTCTGGATGTTTTTTATGTAATTAATCGAATCCCTACTCCATATAAATTAGGAATGTCTCTATTTTAGAAGTTATATGGATATCTTCTAGATTATTCTTCTTTACGAGTATTTGGTTGTATATATTTTGTCCTACGTCCTCATGTTGAAAGAAACAAAGTATCACTTAAAATAGTTATGTGTGTTTTCATGGGTTATGGTATTATGCATAAATTATATAGTTGTTTTGATCCCATAACTCAGAAGTTTATGTATCTTGACATGTCATATTTATTGAGCACATTCTGCTTTATTCGATTCCGAAAAGTTCATTTAATATATCAAAGATAGATCTGCATTTAGAAAAAAAGCGATAAAACTGTTCTTTCTTATGTATCAGTTCATGAAACATCTACACCAACCGATACTACTTCACCTCCATCAATGATTCATTATATTTCTTTCTTTAGTGAAACTACATATTGCTACCTCTTAAGAGATCTACTCGTAAAAGTAAGTCTACCAAACAACCAAATCTTGATTCCTCTTCTTACTCAACTCTGTTTTCATCTTTTATAGCAAATTTACATGATTTAAATGAATCTAAGTCGTTTAAAGAAGTTGTTTCTAATCCTTGTTGGAAAAATCCTATGACCAAAGAGCTTATTGCTCTTTATTAGACTCATACATGGGATGTGGTTAAACTTGTACATGGTAAGCATATAATTGGTTTTATTGGGTTTTTAAAATCAATACAAAGTCTGTGGGTACGTTGAGAGGTATAAGGCTCGCCTTTTGTAGTAAAAGAGTATTTACAGAAGTATGGTATTGGTTATGAGGAGACTTTTGCTCAAGTAGCAAAAAATGAAGATAATTCATACCATTATTATTGTTGCATCCGCTCGCCAGTGGAAGATCTTTCTACTCGATGTTAAATACATTTATAAATGAAGATCTTCACGAAGAGGTTTACATGACCCATCCCCTTGGTGTTGCTCACCCACCATGTGAATTTTGATAGATTAAGAAAGATTTTTATGGTCTCAAACAAGCTCTTCATGTATGGTATGAGATATTCTCCATAATTATTATTTTATATGGTTTTCATGCAAGTGATTATGATTTAGCTTTTTATCAAATATACGAGTGCATGACAGTTTACTATATCCATATATGTACATGATGATTTTATGTGATAATATTAATCGTATTGAGACACTAAAACATGAGTTGGCTCATCGAGTTGCAATGAAATAATTGAGATTTTCATGTTATATTTTTAGTATTTAGGTGAATCAGTCTCATAAAGGTTATATTTTTTCTCAAATGAAATTTAGATCTCATATATATGAGAGAGCGTAAATTTTCTATAGCATGACGACATACACCCTTCTTGAAACCAATGCTCGATATACTCTAACTGATGGCGTTCCTTTATCAGACCTAACCTTGTATTGTACTCTTGTGGAATGCTTGGTTTATCATACAGTTACTCGACCATATATATCTCATGTTGTTTATGTGGTTAGTTAATTTTTTACTGCTCATACCTCTGTCCATTGGGTTCATCGTATATTGAGATATCTTTGTGACACTCAGTTCTATAACATTTTGTTTCTTTTGACTTATTCACTTGAACTGCGTGCCTATATTAATGTTAAATGGGATAACGATCCTCATGATTGTAACTCCACTACTAGTTCTGTATTTTTCTTAGAGATTCATTAATCTCATGAAAAACAAAAAACAAGAAGTTATTTTTAGATCTTCTGCCGAATATGAGTACTGTACTATGTTACTCACTATATGTGAGATTGTTTTGTTACAGTGGTTTCTTACAGATATGCGGGTTAACATTACTAAGCTCAGTTCTTTACATTGTGATAACAAAAACACCATGTAAATTACAAAGAATTCAGCTTTTTCATAAGAGGACGAAGTACATTAAAATTGTTTGTCACTTCACACGTCATCATATTCAATTAGAAACCATCTCACTTCAATTTATTCCATTTGGAAGGTTTCTAATATCTTCACGAAAACTCAATCATCACTTCGTTTTCGGTTAGTTATAACAAAATCTAATTTTTTATTGTTGTCATATTATAAACTAAAAAGATAAAATTAGTATTATGAACCGTTATTTGGATCCACCAAATTATTACATTATTACTCTATTAATCTATATAATATAGTTAAGACCGTCTAAAATTTTCTTTAACAAAAGCTTTAGTCATTTTTTTATTCTCTTGAGTTTCCAATAATATATGTCGACGAAGATATATTATCTTTATATTAATAGAAACTTTCCATTTTTAATCACCTGAAATGGTAAAGTAACCTAATATTTTGTTGTTTTGTTTTACAAATAATAATAACTAGTATATGTCGTTATTAGATTTACTGTGGCTCTTACTGAAGCCGACTCTTCATAATAATATGTGATCTAAATTAATTTAACAGACGAATTTAAACTAGTTATTTCCAAAAGCATTATAATTCCGATATTAGTTGGATGACACCAAAGTAAATGGTTGTTAGTGTCATCATTTTCGAAGGAGTTAGTGATAATCTCTGATTCGTTAGGGATAAATTATATATATAATTAACTAATAGAGACGTCTCAGTTTAGTTTCAACTCTCTTGTCGACATTAGGGCTATAATTTAGTATAGTCATATACTTAATTAGTGGGACCAAATATACATGTCGATAATCATCTATTGGCTTTGGTTGTCATTATTGTCATCACTTTAGTTTCGATAGAATAATTATTTTACTTTTACAGCTCGTTTTGGTAGAGACAGCTTTAGATTTATTCTTTCTTGGTTGTAGGTTTGGATGCTTCACAAGAAAAGCGAGCTTTAACATAATTTTGTCAAGATGATTGAATTTAGAACTCTAGAAAAGCATATAAAAATCATGATTAATTGCATAATAATATTTTAGGAGCCATATAATAGATCCCACTATCACTTTTGAAGCTGGGTTTGTAAAATTACGGTTCGAATTATTTGAGAATTTATTTTATTATTCATAAATATACGCTCTTATCTTTTAGTGTTATTCTATTTCGAATATTTAGAATATACAATAAAATTTTGAAGTTTTTAGTTTATATTTTTAATTTTAAGACAGATAAATTAAAAATATTTATAATCATCAGGTATTTTAAGTCTATCAAAAAAGTTGCATGCAACATAAAATCTATCAATAAATTTATCGGATATAAAAATAGAAAAATTAAGAGTAATTAAAAATATTAATCTGCGAATCACTCATCTTTGTAAAATCAAAACTCACAAAATTTTCAAATTATATTTTTTTTTGTGTTTTAGTAAAATATCAAACATTTCAACATAAAAACAACTACTAAATTAGGCTTTCACAAAAAAATTACTCTATTTCGTCTTTAATTTTTTAATTATTGTAATAATATATTGTTTTTATGGTTGGTTTTGATGATTTGCATGTCTTTCTACGCAAAAAAATAAATAATACAATTAGTGAACTACGAATTATTTGTGAACCCGTTTAAAAGTTTTAGATGATTTTTTTTCTTTCTACAAAAGTGAGTTGAACGTATTTACGCACCCACATTACTGTAAATTTACGGATCTAGTTTCTATTCTATTTTCAAACACGAAAACTTTTTTCGCAACCAGTCTTTTTTTTCAAGAAAAAAAATCGCAACAATAACCTTTATTGGGTTATTAGAGCTCAATACAAAAATGTTAGACTAATGGTTCCTCCATTCATATACACATTAGCGCAACTAGTATCTACAATTATTTACTTCAATAGACTTTATAATAATATATTTATTATTATTTGTAAGTTTAGTATGCCTATTATATAGTACTATATTTGATTAGACTTATATTAATAAATAATAAACATGCATATTGTATTTACAAATGATCAGAGATTCCAAATCTAGAATTTTCATACCATCTTCTATTTGGATCATTCATGTATACACAAGTGTATCCATCTGAATCACGCACTATAAAATCTTGTACACTGATAATGTACGATATATGTATTCATGTGAGATGGTAATCAACAATGAACCATGATGTTAATTAAAATATATAATTTAGAGTGTGCATTGAAAGAAGGCAAATTGTACAGTGGTGCAGATGCCATGATATGGTGATACTACCTGACTTGTTCAGTACCATGTATGAGAGTGGGTGCATTATTTCCTTATTTTGATGGGCAAATAAATTTCTTTCTGATGCTAATGTGAGCCTGATGCATTATGCATATTATCATTGAGTCTATATATAGTGGGAGAGAAGATTGAAGTTTGTGTTGCATGAAATATAGATTAGATTTTTAAAAAGAGAAAGCTTCGTGCTTGTCTGATTTTAGAGAGAGAAATGAGGTAGAAAATAAACTCTGAGATAAACTCTAAGGATTTATAGTTCATTTTGTAAACCAGTGATATCTTGTAACAAAATAAAAGTGGTTAAGTTAATTGTGTTTGCAAGAATCTTTTTGTAACTTCATTATATATAAAATTAATGTATGTTGTCCGTGAATGCAAAATATTTTTACAGTCCGAACCACGTTAAATTTTTCTTATGTGATTAAATTTTTTGATTTGTTTTTCATTCTAGTTTTTTTTGTATAAAAAAAATAAAGAACCGAAATTATTTTACTCGTTATTTATTGTTGCATAAATAATCTTATAAATAATAAAAGTTACGTATATTTTATGCAAATTTCAACTAATATTATTGAACTTCGACGTTTACATTGTTATAATTTTTGGAATGATGACAGTTTAATTTCATCTGTTAATTTTACCGCAACAAAATATTAACTCACTTTTGATTTGAAAAATGAATTTATAGATTTTGTTTTAATGACTACTAAATGCATGTATCAACAATTGTTTTAAAATTCAAAATTAATTAAATATTATTAAAAATATAATCCGATTAAAATCTTAATCTATAAATAACATAACTATAATAATTTAGCAGCAACCGAGGTGACGGAAAATACTCATTTTATTAATTTATTAATTTGACTGTAAAATTTTATAGCGACATATGTTTAGGATTATGATTTTTCAAACAACAAATAAATAAAAAATTTATGTTAGAATATGGAAAAATATAAAAAGCAAATATTATCATAAAATGGAACCTAAACACTAGTAAATTAATATTTCTTTTATATAAATTCATTTCAAGTTATCCACAACTAACAAATCTAATACCATATACAAAAAATGGGGTATTTAAATACTACAACTTATTGATCTAATAAAAGTTAATGCTATAATATTATTATTATTATTATTATTTAATATTATATAATTAAAATACTAATATAATATCTTATATTTTAAACCTCTTGATAAATTTTTATTATTATAGAATAGATTTTAATTTAATAACATATTGTACTTATTTGTTATTTATTTCTGGTTCTTTTTTTTCTGCTAATCAGAGTGCAATGAATGCGCACAAGTAAACCCTCAGTCTGGCGCAATAGCTTGCAAACCAACGCGAGAAGGTAAACCATCAGTCTGACGCAATAGCCTGCAAACCAACGCCAGAAAGTAAACCACACAAGATGACAAGTTCAGAGAATGTAAACCATCAGTCTGACGCAATAGCCTGCAAACCAACGCCAGAAAATAAACCACACAAGATGACAAGCTCAGCCGAAAAAACGTATGCAGAGAGACTCGAACTCAAGACCTTTAATCATGAGCATGATTTACTCAACCAACTCAGCTACCCTTGGAGACTTATCCATTATTTACTGTTGAACTAACATGGAGATTTATATTTATTTATCTTTTGTCCAAACATAATATATTTAATAGCTAAGTTTTTTTCTATAAATAAATATTATTTTAATATGTAAACAAAAAATATTCTATTATTTATGCAAATTCTATCAGTTTTATGTGATTAACTATTACCTAAATGAACTTAAATGTCTTATAATATGTGTATATGCATATGAGATTATTTAAAAAAATCCACGACAGAAAAGTAAAACTAAATAACAATATTTTATTGCAAATCAAGCGCAGATGAAATGAAAGTTATACAATTTGAACATGAAACTAAAAGAAATAGAAGAGATATAAATTCTTATCAAAACTAAATATTTTATAAAAACATTCATGCGGGCGGGGTGCTAGTGAATACCTTGGATGTCAAAGCCTTAGTATGATGATATGCAACTACAAAATTTATGTTGATATGTTTTATCCTAATATGACCATTTTACATTTTATATATGATGGATAAAAATTGATTTCGCTGTGTTTTTACTTATTTCAGTTATTGTAACTAGTAAAAGATATGACCATCGAATTATTATCGTAGTAGTGAAAGATAAGAGTATTTTCAATATTTTTACTTGAAAATCAACTAGATAAAAAAAATTCATCTTTAAATTGATTTCGATAACGTGTTATAGTTAAAGATACTCTAATATTTGACTATTATTATAATTAGTTACAACCACGTATGATTAATATTTTATTATTAATTGTATAAAAATTCTTTATTATTTGATTATTCACAATACTTGATTATAGTGAAAATTATTTAATATTTGACTATTAACTTTATATCCCCAAAGCTTAAATCGTATGCAATATTCAATTATATCTTCTCAATTAACCATCTTCAATCATATTAACCTACTATCTCAACATTTCCTCTCAAATCGGTGAATAAAGGTCACAGATATTAAACTTGAAAATATAACTGATGAGTCCGGATTTTCTCACCACTCACTGTAGAAACCGGACAGGGGAAATTCGGACAAAAACCACCCACTGAACTATCCGAATTGGACAAAAGTACTAAAAACTAATCGACTTTTGACTAAGCTAATTGCTAATCTGCTTAATAAACTAATGGGTTTTTAAACTCGACCCGGTTTCATAAGTTTGACCTGAAAGCCCATGTGGCCCATAATTAATGGTATAAATACCCAACCACTTTCATTAATGAGGGTAATGAACATTTAATACAACCAGGCAGCTCAAATCTCTCACTACAAACCACTTAAACATTAAATACCTTTGAAACACCATAAAACACCTGACCAAATTACCCTCAGTCGAAAATAATCCACATCAAATTGGTGACCACAGTGGGAGAAGAAGGTTCCTGAATTTAGCATTCGAAACCATCAAAAAAACCAGTTCGGATGAATTTGGACGAGCATGAAGTACCACCAACTTTGGCAGAAGTGGTGGGATAAAATGATGAATACATGATTGAAGAGCGAGATAGATTGAAAGCTGAGATAGAAGCCTTGAGGGCTGCTAAAAGGGTGGAAATGGGCTTAAAAGAAAAATCAAAAGTGTCAGCCGTTCACCACACTGACAATCCAAAGGAGCATGACCCATCAGCAAAGACCCATGTAAGTACTAAAAAGACTCATGCTAGCTCAAAGAAGTCTCACCGGTCTAAACCGGTGGAAAGCTCAGATTCAGAATCAGAATCTTCTAGTAGCTCCTCGAACGAAGATGGAATTGAGGTGTCCCTGTCATCCAGCAGTGATGAAGGCCGTTCTAAAAAGAAGCAAAAGTTGATAAAAAAGTATTCAAGAAAGAGGGACAGACATAGAAGGTTGAAAAGGCATCTAGGAAAAGGGTCATCTCATAGTCACACCCATGGCCAGAGACATGTGGACCGACTGTTTACGGATCCTTTCGCCTTTCATGATGAACCAGTTATCTTTGCAACTCCTAATGAAGATATTGTGTTTAGTCGTGGCCGGAATTGGAGACAATCTCCCTTGTCTTCCAAGATACTTTCCGGGAACCTTCCTAAGAGGTTTGACAGCACAAAGATGGAAAAGTACGATGGGAGTAAAGATCCAGATAATCATCTGGAACAATTCAAAAACTTTATGATGAATTTTGACGATGATGATAAGTTTCTCTGTAGAGCGTTCTCCCAGTCTTTTACGGGGAGTGCTCTGAAGTGGTATAATAGTCTGCCACAAGGGCTGCATCAAAAATTTTGATACTTTTTAGGTGGCCTTCCGGAGGCAGTTCGTTGGAAGTAAGGAAGTGAAGGGCAATGGAGACACTATTATCCATTGTACCCAAGAACCAAATGAATCTTTGAAATAATATATAAGTCGCTTGTGAACACTAAGAATAGATTAGCTGATTGCTTTGAACAAGTAGCAATAGCTTCTCTAAGGTAGGGTTTGAACCTTAGTAATTTGGCTGATTCAGTAACCAGAAAGAAGGCCAAGACATGGGCGGTTTACTGAATCAAGTGGGGAAACAAATCAATGTAGATGAAACGAAAAAGACCAGGGTGCATAGGCAGGTGAGATCGGCCCCAGCTGCACCAAACCAGAACCAGAATCAGTCCGGGTACAAGGCTAACGAAGCCTGACAGGGTCCCAGCAGGGCCAAGGCTCAATCCCACCCAACACCAGCTCAGAGTCAACAATCCAGAAATAAGCGAGGGCTTTGGGTTCAACCGGAGTGGTTTGCTGAGTTGAAAGAAAATATGACAACCATCCATGACAAAACAAAAGACGAAGTACATTTCAGGAAGCCAGTTGCACTTCAATCTCCCAGGGAAAGTCGTAATAATTGTTTCTGCCAATATCATCATGATCATAATACAGAAGATTGCATCGCTTTGAAACAAGAGGTGCAAAATTTGATTGAAAGAGGAAAGTTGGGTGCTTATGTTAAAAGAAGAAGTGGAAATAGGCCTGATAATGCTCACCGGACTGGCCCAACAAACAACGCAGGGACATTAGCTCCAGATGGGGCTATGGTGATAATTGAAAGATTCGATGTGGAGTCAGAGTATTTGGATCCTGATCCAACCCGGAATAAGGTGGGTGTTATCACATAACGCAGCAAGACGGTGTACGGGCTCATCAGCTTTTTTGAGTCACTTACCATATTTTGGGGGAACACCATGACTGCACCGACTGCTTCTTCGAGGAAGAGGCATGTTCATACCCTGGATACTCAACTGGAAGGAGGATGCCTTCTTATTAATCGCAAATTTCTTTTCCCTTCATTGTTTTTGATGAAGATGATTTGAGGGACATAGTTGGTCCCCATGAAGATGCTGTGGTGATAGGAGCATCCATTGGGGGCAATGACATTAGACGAATTTTGGTGGACACCGGCAGTTCAGCCAATATCCTCTTTTTAACTTCGTATAAACAAATGAAGAATCCAGTAGCGATTCAGCGTTCGAACAGGTCAATTGTGGGTTTCACTGGAAGCTCAGCGGACGTGATCGGGGAGTTTGATGAGGAGGTTTTGTTGGGCAAGGGCCCTTTTAAGAAGATGGTCAGAGTACTTTTTTATTATGGTGGATTGTCCCACATGCTAAAATGCCATTTTGGGAAGATCTTGGCTCTCCAGGATGCATGCTGTGGCTTCAACAGTCCACGAATGTTTAAAATACACTGTGCAAGGACAAGTGGGAGTTGTCCGAAGCAGTCAAAAAATAGCAAGGAAGTGTTATGCAACAGCACTGGCCCATCGAACTTTGGGGGCAATTCAGATCAGTGATGATTAGCAGTTGGAGGGGCCCTCTGGGGGGGGGGGGGAGGTTGAAATTGATGACCCTAGAGAGACCCCTGGTGTTTTAATATCAATTGAAGATGTTGAAACTCACTCTCTGGCTGAAGGAAGAAACGTCCAGATCAGATCTAAGATGACATCAGAACTGAAGAGTAAAATGCTATCTTTTTTAACAGACCATCAGCATGTTTTTTCTTAGTGCAATGCTAATGTAACCAAAGTGCCAGCAGATATTATATCACACCAACTATCCATCCGAAGAGATATAACACCTGTTGTATAAAAGATGAGAGATTTTTCTAAGGAGAAGGCTCATGTCATAGTTCAAGAGGTTGGCCGGCTTACTAAGATGGGGCACATAAAGGAATCCCAATACCCTTTATGGACAGCCAATCCAGTATTAGTAAAAAAGAAAAATGGGAAGTGGCGAATGTGCGTTGACTTTATAGACCTTAATAGGGCTTGCCCAAAACACCTATATCCGGTCCCTCAGATCGATCAGTTAGTGGACTCCACATCTGGGAACAAGTTGTTGTCCTCTATGGATGCCTTCTCCGGGTATAATCAGATTCAAGTGGATCCGAAGGATCAAGAACACA
Organism: Limnanthes douglasii subsp. nivea; assembly: GCA_036936605.1. NCBI lineage: Eukaryota > Viridiplantae > Streptophyta > Magnoliopsida > Brassicales > Limnanthaceae > Limnanthes > Limnanthes douglasii. The sequence continues at coordinate 19,427,686 of JAUPFV010000001.1, read as the reverse complement.
CTACTTTTGTTACTGATAGGGGCCTTCATTGTTATAAGTTGATGCCTTTGGGTTAAAGAATGCTCGGGCTACTTATCAGAGGTTGGTGAACAAAGCTTTCGCTAATCAGATTGGAAGAAACATGGAAGTCTACATTGATGACATGATGGTAAAGAGTGTGGAAGAAGAGCTACACTTGGCAGATTCGCAAGAAACTTTTTCCAACCTGGTAAAAGTAAATTTAAAGTTGAATCCAGAGAAGTGTGTTTTCGGAGTGCAGTAGGGGAAGTTTTTGGGGTATGTGATAAGTGAGAAAGGGATACAGCCTAATCTAGACCAGCTTAGTGCTTTATTGCAGATGGAGCCTCCTCGGAATATTAAATAAGTACAAAGATTGACAGAGAGGTTAGCTGATCTAAACCGTTTTATCTCAAGGTCTTCGGATAGGTGTGCCCCATTTTTTCAAACTTTAAAATATGCAAAAGAATTTAACTGGTCTCCACAGTGCGACCATGCTTTCGATGAAATTAAAAAACACTTATCCTTCCCTAAAACCATGTTTAAACCTGTTGATGGAGAGACGCTGTACATATATTTAACAGTCTCTGATTGTGCCATAAGTGTAGTACTAGTAAGGGAGATGGATAATTATCCTCGTCTGGTGTACTACATCAACAAAAGCTTGATAGATGCTGAAAAGAGGTATTTAAAACTTAAAAAATTAGCACTCGCTTTAGTAATTGCTGCTAGGAAAATGAGACCCTACTTTCAATCTTATTCTATTATTGTCCGAACGTCTTTTCCTTTGAAAAACGTTCTTCAGAAGGCAAGCGTATCAAGCAGAATGACCAAATGGTCAGTGGAGTTGGGGGACTATGATATTGATTTTGCCCCTCAAACCGCAGTCAAGGCTCAGTCTGTTGCTGATTTCCTAGTTGAATTCCATTCGGACAGAGACACTAAGCAAGCATCAGGTGAAAAGACTAAGAAAGTATGGGTTGTCCGGACTGATGGTGGATCAAGTACCATGGGTTGTGGTGCTGGGATATGTTTAACCTCTTTGTACGGCGACAAAATGTACCAGGCTATATGTTTTGCTTTCAAGGCTTCTAATAATGAGTCCGAATATGAAGCTGCTATAGTTGGTTTAAAGTTAGCCCTAATTTGTGGAGCCAAAAGGGTCAGGTTAATGAGCGATTCTCAGCTTCTTATCCATCATGCACAAGGTCAATCCAAGGTAAAAAAAGAGCAGCTGATTAAATATTTGTTCATTCTTAAAGAAGTGACACTTAACTTCAAAGACATCATCTATGAGCACATACCCCGAACAGAAAATACGTTAGCAGACTCATTGGAAACCATAGCATATTCTGAGTCCTACCCATGGATTCACGTGCAAAAGTGCCCATCCATTCAACTCAATCAGAGCAAGGAGAGGGAGGAAAGTTTAAACATACAAGTGAGTCAACCTCAAGACTGGAGGTATCCTCTTTTTCAATATATCTCAGATGGCATCTTGCCTCCAGAAAAAAGCAGTAACAAGGAAAGTAAAGTATAAGGCTCGTGGGTTTGTAATCCTAAGAGACGTTATTTATAAGAAGTCTTTTAGTAGACCTCTCTTGCAATGTTTGGGGATCGAAGAGTCCCAAATAGTGCTGTCCGAACTACATGATGGTGAGGGATCAGCGCATTGTGGATTTAGAGCTTTAACCAGAAGAGTCTTGTTGGCCGGATACTACTGGCCCTCCATAATGAAAGATGCCAAGGAATTGGTGAAGAAGTGGGATCCATGCCAAAGATACGGTAATGAAATTCATATCCCAGCTGTCCCTTTAGAGTCAATTTCTGAGCCAATACCTTTTGCTCGTTGGGGGCTGAATTTGGTGGGACCTCTACCTATGGCGTCTAGAGGGTGCAGAACTATAATTGTTACCATTGATTATTTCTCGAAATGGATAGGGGCATCCCCATTGGTAGGAACAACTTCAAAAGTTGTTATAAAGTTTATTTTATCTAATATTTGCTGCAGATTTGGAGTTCCACAAAAGATAACCACAGACAATGGGCCACAATTCGATAACAAGGATATGGAGAATTTTTGTGCCTCTAGAGGCATTCAACATTGCTTCTCTTCTCCTTTCCACCCACAGGAGAATGGTCAAGTTGAAGTAGCTAAGAGGACCATCATGTCCGATCTTAAAAAGAATCTAGACGGGGCTGTTAGAAAGTGGCCAAGCTATCTACAAGAAGTATTATGGGCCTACCGGACTACTCTCGGGGCTGCTACACAAGAATCCCATTTACCTTGGTATATGGTATGGATTCAATAACTCCTATAGAGGAAACTCTTCCTTCATTCAGAGTCCATAATTTTTCCGAACAGGCTAATGAAGTGGCAATCAGAAGTCAACTTGATTTGATAGAAGAAAAAAGAGTTAGGCTCATCTTAGAGCCACCCACTGTCAGGGATTGATGAGAAGCAGGTTTGCTTCCAGAGTTTGAAGGAGGGATTTTCAACCAGGGAATAAAGTGTTGAGAAAAGTCTTCCTACATACTAAGGATAAGCGGTTCGGCAAGCTAGCTCCAACTTAGGAAGGACCCTATGTGGTCAGTAAAAAGCTTAAGCCTGGGACATACAGGCTTCAAGATAAAGATAGAAGGATCTTGAATCACCCCTGGAACATTGACCACCTCCGATTATATCTAGAATGAAAATTATGTAAATATGTACTTGTTTAAAGTCCATGTAAATATTAGAGGGTATACGTTTTCCTACCCTGGTGGCGCGAGGAGGTTTTAATGAGGTGTTCGGGCTTTTTAATGAAATTCGATGCCTTTTTGAAAAATTCGGAGTGGTTTGATTGATAGCTTCTTTGAAACTTTTTAAAGCATCACTGACAGACCGGATTGATTTGGTAGAGTGATGACCATTTAAACATTTGTCATCGGAGAATTTAAACACTCTCACTTTAAAATACTTGTAAAATAACTAAGGGCTATTTAAACATTAGCCATCGAAATTGGGTAACTATAAAACAATGCAAGAATTGTGTAAGGTAAAATTGCCCGGCTAACACCAGGGAATGATATTAAAATATGTAAAGTGCCTTGGTCATCCAAGGAATTTGAAGTTTTAAAAGAAAAGGTTTATCCGGACAAGAGTCAGACACGGTTATAATCATAATAATACAAGATACTCAAACTATGTATGCACCATTAGAAAGTTCAAAAGTTATGTTAACTAAGGAAATCGATGACTAGCATTTAAATTACTTATCCTACTTGAAGATTAGAAAGAGCCAGAGGATTGAAGCCTTCGAGTCATTCTTATATTTTGCTTATTCACCTAAAGTGTCTCGCAGATATTTTTTGAAAAAATAGCTCTTTCTTTAGCTTCTCCAACTTTGTTTTCAACCGCCCAACTGCATCTCCAAAATAAATTATTGTAGAGGGTTCTACCACTAAGACTTACACTTCTCTAACTGACATAGTCTTCTTCCTAAGTGCGAAAATATTAAGGATAAACTTTGGGATCCTTATTCTTACCACGAGACACTCTAAAGATAAGAGAGCTCAACTGAATGTTCGTTTTGGTAGCCTAAATGAAGGTTTGGTCCAATGGTACTTCCACAACTTCCAAGTATTTATTGTTGATCTATCATTTGATTATATTCAACTGCAGTGATTCTTTCAACACTTTGTCAGAATTCACATCTGTTTGGTTTTATTTTGGCTATTCGTGGGTGGATTGGCCGAGATATCCCTAACATCATCCACATTTCATTTAAGGGAGGCAAATTCATTCATCTTAGTAATTATAAGTTTCACTATCTTTTATCTTCAGACCCAAGTTAAGCTTTATGAAGTTTTTCTAGTCGAGACTTCTCAACCTGCTCCCACTATTTTCCACCTTACTGGCTTCATTCACCGTTATATCTTTTAACATCTAAAAACCCAATCATAATATTTTTTTATGGGTAAAAATGTCTTGGTTTTTATGATCTAAACCTCACCAGTAGTTACCGAGATCTTTCTTAGCTACTCATTACTAGAGGGACATATTTTTATTCATACTTTTCTTAGATAAAAGACCTCGAATCACAAGTACGACGTGTGATATAAACTCAGTTAAATAAAAAATGTGGCTTAAAGTAAAAGATTACATAGATGATAACCAACACGATTTTACTCTTTCTTACTTGTGATTGACCATATTCACACAAATTAACCGCTAAAAGTGTGAGATATGGACTCACAATTACCGTTTTCATAGATTAAGATACGTTTCCATGTATGGTCCAAGTCGGGTAAATTACAGATAACCATATGGAAAGCATAAAGGGTAAAATAATAAAAATATATCTTCATAAATTTTGAGAAGGTGAACTAAGAAATGTTGTTATGGAAGGCCTTTATAAAAATATCCAGGCCGCTCCAACAATTTGAGGATCATTTCGACGTGTATTTATGCACATATTAAGAAAAATTGAACAACTTTGGATAGAGAGAGAACTAGATGCCCCATTTTAGTATATAATGGAAAATATAGACCTCATATTTTCTCATGTTGGTGAGAATTTCTCTTTTTTTAGGCAGTCATGGGTTGTCTTACCCGGGGATACTTAATCGAGGACACATCATATCCATAACAACTTCTTATGGATATACACACGTATGCGGCTCAAAGAAATCTTAGAAGATTCGATTTTTATGAGCGACATCTCCTTATTACATGTTATCATCGACAATTAATTTAAAAGCAATTTTTTGCCGATCTTCTAGATGTTGATACAATGGTTGGATCCAATGCCATAAGATGAGCAATTGTGATTTCAGCCTGATTGACGTATAATGGGACTACACGTACACCAATCACATAAACCATTTCAAATAAAAAAATTCACCAACATCCTCTCAACATGCTGCTTCCATCAAGTCGTTTATTTTTCATAAGATCTAATGATTCACAAAGAGATTTGTCAAATCAACAACGTGACATTTAAAGGCACGTTATGGCATTTCATGTTGTCTGCTTTTAAAACAAGGCATCTTTTAAGTTGCATATAACTGGATGAACCTCACCGCATCAAGCGTATCTTTTTTTGAATAATTCGTATTATATTCAAGGACTAAACAAAGCCTTATTAAGAATATATATGTAACACACATCACGTTAGCACTATTATACATACTTTTATTATCATCGGTAAATATTTGTTAGACATCAAATATTTACTAAATAACAGTGTATGATTCAGATGAGGTCCATTATAATACAACACACATCATGTTACCACGACAGGACAACATGACGAGGTCCTCTATAAGACAACATGCAATACGACAAGATGAATTCCCCTATAATATTTTTGTCTGGGTCTTGACCGTATTCACATTGATTGTAATAGTTAAACTTCTATCACCATTATGAGGTGTTTCAGATGTGTTCCTTACCGACCCTCATATGAATAAATAACTCTGTTACAAAGACTCTCTTATTGCAGATCAACCTGTAAAGTGAGGTCTCGAGCATCATCATGACGATTAAAATAAAAAGGCTAATTAATAAAGACAAATAAAAAGAGAATAATGAACATATAAAACCATCATGAATACTTAGCACATGTCTTATTCAATATGTGTCATGCATGCCTTGTTTTTAGAATAATATTCTATTGTAAATGTGTCACTCACTTTTGATATCGAATGTGAGAAAAAACATATGTAACACATAAGAGTTTATATCACTAAATTAGATTATCATTGCTATCTTACTTATAATTATCTCATCATTGACATTATACCTTAAAGATAAGTTACTTCATAAACCATTGTCATATCTAACAAATTTAATATATTTATCAAGTTACAATCACGGTAGGCTTCAAAATATTGTAAATGACTTTTAAATTTCAAAAAACACTAATAAACATTATTGTTTCAAAATTATATATATATATATATATAAAGATACAATACATTTAGCGATAAAATTTTATTCGTTAAATGTATTGTATCTTTTATATGTATAAAATTTTGAAACATATATGAAAGTTTATATATATATATATAATACATTTAACTAAGATTATGTTATCCCTATAATTTCTTTGTATTTTATATGTTTTACTAGATTCGACACATATATGAAAGTTTAAATAATGAATTAGGGATAAAAGACTTCAACTAAATTGTCAATACATTTTATAAAATTTTAATTTATACTTGATTTTATTATAATATAATTTATAATAATAGTTTAACTTATATAAATAATCATGAAATATATATATCACGTGTCAACATATTTATTATCATAAAATATATATTTTTATTTTTATTAATAGATAGAGAAAGACAACTAATTTTGATTAATAAAAAAAGTGTCCAAATTATTTTGAAATGATGTATATATAAAACATCATATAAAATAAAATAAAAATACACAATGGATAATGATAATCTTAAAGTATCAATTACTTCAGTTTGATACTTACACTCATCGACTATAAGATGTAAATTTTTCGATCAATAATTTTTGTTCTTTATAGTGTATCCTGTAAAAAAAATACAAATATGAATTATTGTCGTTTGATCAAACCACCAAATATTTTTAAGTACTAATTCATCTATGAACATATAAAAAGAGTGAAACATATATTGTTTGTATTTCATATTTTTTATTCTTCATAATCCTTTTTAAATGTCTAATATTCTTGAAATGGAAGACATCAAAGTAATTTGTAGTTTTTTCTTTTTTGTACGTGAAATTTGTATAACTATATCAACATTTTTTATAATTTTGCTTATAACTCTAATATACATTTACCATGTTGTCTTCTTTACTACTTTAATGAAATATTTTATTTTTGTACTCAAGCTTTGAAACAAACTCATTTATACTTAATTTCTCAACTTGGAAATAATATGAGGTCTTAAACATGCTAAATTGGGATGGAAGAAAGATAAACATAAAACTATAATAGTTTCATCTAGGATATCAACCTTAATAAGTTAAACTAAAATTGAACTGAAATTATTTTCATGAAGCTCTTTTGGGTCTCATATCTACCCTTATAGTTTATTGTGAATAAACCGTTGATTAATTCTCAATCCCAACCATGTAAAATTATATAAATGTGTTCTCAATATATAAAATAACATCATTAGCAAACTTAATACCATAGGATAATATACTAAAAAATACGCTATGAAATCTTTAGTATGATAAAGCTTATCAATTGGATATTTTCCATATTTATCAAAGATCATTCTATGACCAACATTGCTCTTATTCAAATGATTAATGGTACATTCTTCTGGTCTTTACTATTAATATTAGTTATTCTCATAGAGGACATAATATCATATTTTTTATCCTAAAACACGGTCTTATAAATACAAAAATTGTAGAGTATTCGAAAACTTGGTTTCCATTAGTTAGTAAGAGAAAACATTAATACAAAACACATTCATATCGCACTGATAAACATATTTGACTTTTATATAACAAATAAAGTATTCATTCTAATTATTAATTTTGTATTTAGTGGGAGAACTTTGGACCAACATGTTATATACACTATTTCTAAAGATTAAAAAAACATTCACTATTAATTCACTATCATATTTAAAACGTGAAGGTCATTCATTTGGGTTAATCTTCTCACTTTAAAAATTCAAATTAAATGATTCAACATTGAATACTCTAATGTGTATGTATGATTCAACATTGAATACTCTGATGTGTATGAACGTGTATTACTTAATATCACAGCTATTTCATGTATAAGTGTTCATTATTTTAACGTGTAAGTATAATATTTCTTTTGGATTAATTATTCAACCAACAAGTCAAAACAGAAGAGTCCATTTTTTTTTGTAAAAAAATTATGAATATGAAAACTTTTCCGATATATTTGGATTGTTAAGAAATAAAATAAATTGTGGAAATCTAATTTATTTTGACGTATACAAAACATATTCTTTCTTAAATATCCAATTACTGTTTGCACATGATCACACGATAAACATTTTGATGCATCATTAAAATTGAAAAAAAAAACTATTACATATCGACTTTATCGACATGTTAATGCTTTTTAGATCTCATTGAGGTTCCGGATATATTAATTTATATAAATGAACCAAAAGTAATTTATGATAGAGTATATATGTACTTCAAGTATGTAAAATATAACATGCATTTTAAAATATGTATATGTATCACATTTTAAATTTACATGTATACTTCAAGCTGAAAAATATTCACATCTATGAAAAAACTTATCGTAATACAATGGATTTCATCGTAATGAGCCCTTTTAGGACCATGGCATATTGGATCACCTTACATTGCAATCGTGTATTTTAACGACGAGTTTCATTGATGATTTTTGTTTGTTTCATGCCTTATCTTATTATATTAAACATGTTGCTCTCCATTTGAAACTACCACAATTGGCGTCACAAACCATATTGTGTTGCAGCGGTAGACCTACCATCGTAGTGATATGGGTCTTAGCAACCTGATTTTCTTAAATAATTTTATAAAATTGAATATTTATATCTTAAACCTTAATAACTTGCACTTAAATTCATTTAATCATCTTTAACAAAGGTGCGAAACTTATAAACCTGTAAATGTTTCGTAAAATGGCCAAAATTATTGAATAAAACAACATATCAAAACATATTTTTAAATTTAAAAAGTAAATAAAAACTAGTAAATAGTCTAACATACACTGTTAATGAAAATATATCATAATTTTCTATATTGAAAATTTGAATTTATAAAGCTTAAAAGACGTAAAATTACTATTAACATGCATATATTGGATTTGTTATGAGTTGTAAAATTTAACTTGCTCAAAATCTCTTCATATATAGACCATACCAACTAAAAAACATAAATATGGAGGGACGAGTATCACACAACTAATAAATAATCTAACATGTACTTCTTATTATAAATTTTTAAATTCGTTTTATTAAAAAATGGAAGTCGTATAGTTCATAAGTCTTAAAAAACTATTAACAAGCATAAAATGACTCTAATATCATTTTGAAAAATTGATTTACTAAAAAACTCTTAAAATATGGATCTAACCTACTAATAAAACAAAAATATGAAAGATGAGCATGATAAATTTCAAAAGCTTACTATTTGGATACGGTGGGGTGCAACAATAATTTTGAAGCACCCATCATTCCTAGCATATCTATAATGTATAATTATTAGACAAATTATGTAGATATCATCTAGAATATTTACTATATCCAATACTCCTCTTGGGGTTGCTGTTACAGGAGAACTCAAAATGATAAAGTCTTTGATATCATAATTTTAAATTACCAACCACCTCTACCCGCATCATGTTTTTCAATATTCAGTTAGTTATCTCGGTCCGCCCTTCCGTATGCGGGTGATATGAACTACTAAAACGTAGCTTTGTGTTAGTAAACCGCCACAAGTTTCTCTAAAATTATCGTATAAACCTCGGATCCCAATAAAAAAATGATGTTTATAGGTAGGTCTTGCAATTGATAGACCTTTTTAAAGCACAAAATCACAAAATATACAACATCCGATGTTTTCTTATGGATAATAAAGGGAGCCATCTTAGAAAAAAAATCAACCATCGTAAAAAATAAAATCATTACCTGTTTGTGTTCGTGGTAACCCAGAAATACAATTCATGCCCACACTCCATCATGGTCCTTCTGGTATAAGCAACCGTAAGTATATACCCACATTGGAAGATGTACATTTTTCCATCTGGAAAATCCTACATCCAACTACAAAAACCATAAAATCCTTCTTTAAATGAGGCGAATAAAACTGATTAGAGACAAATTTGATAGTTTGATCTTGACCACCATACCCTTTATTGTATCTTTTTGCACTATCAACAACCTTAAACTCCCAACAAGAACACATAAAATATTACATTTGAACAACGAGTCATTGTTTACAGAATGATCGTTTCTTAAACCGGCCTCAACGTCCTCTAAGATGGGACCAAAATAAGGATCTATAGCTATCAAGTCTTTCATCAATTCAAAACCAGTTACTTAACCTTCCATGTGAATCATCCTTATAAAAGTACTGTAGATAAGAATAGCCACAAAGTAAACAACCAAAAACTTCCCAATAACTCAAACAAGCCCTTTTCGGATCTTAAAAGTTATTTTCCACTTATTCCCCATTTTGATGCGAATCAGGTGATACCCGTTTTTCAAATCCAATTTGGTGAAAATTGGCACCACTCAATTAGTCTAGTAAATAATCAAGTCGATGAATAGGGAAACGATATCGTACCATGATTTTGTTGATGTCACAATTGTCTACGCAGATCCTCATCGACCCATATTTCTTTGGTGTTAATAAATATGGAATTGCACATTGAATGAGGCTTTCTCTAATATAACCCTTAGTCAAAAACTTCTTAACCTATCTCCTAAGTTCCTCATATTCTTTGGGGCTCATCCTGTAGGGAGTCTAGTTAGGTAAACTAGCCCCAGAGACTACATCAATATGATCCTGAATATCTCACAACGGTGGGAGGCCATTAGACAATTCATCTAGAAAGTTATCAACAAACTCTACTAGTAGTAGTCGAACCTGCTCAGCAACCTCAACAAACGTATCAACACATTATTTCATAAACAATAAACACATAAGACCTAAATTAGACACGTGCTTTAGAAATTACTCATACTCATGTGCTAATAAATTTCTGATTGGACCTTTTGTTACAGGAGGTGGAGGTTTTTGAGATACTTATCTTGATGTCACCAATGCAAATTTTATATTATTCATTATAAAGCTATATTTATTTTTCTACCATCATGAGTACACCCATTATCAAACTGTCATGGATGTCCTAACAATAGACAACATACATCAATACTTATCACATCACATCATGCTTCGTATTTATAATTACCAATAAAAAATGAAACAAGACAACATTTAGAAACTGTTACCTCGCTACCCTTTTTGAACCATACTAGTGGTTCAGAGATGTGATGAGTTTCAGTCTTCAATGCTAGTTTCTGAACAACCTCCTGATAAACCATATTCTCACAACTACCTGAATCAATTTTTAGCTTGTAAATATTTCCCCCAATGGTGCATGTCGACTGGAAGATTTTGTTATGGATCCCATCATCATTGTCATTGCTACCTTTAGGCGTAAAACAGACACACCTTATTACCAATAGCTGGCCAATATCCCCTTCAACAAAATTGACTTATTGAACCTCTTATCAATATCCTAATCCTCCACATCAAACTGTGGATCACTGCTCTCTTCCCATCGAGAATCAGCAGCTTCTATAAACAAACCCCTAGATTGATCTGGCTTAATACAATCGAATGCACGATGCCCTGTCTCATGACACCAAAAACACTTCACCCGAGAAGAAGTTCTAATGGCGTTTTGTACTGCTAGAGTGAGATTATGAACTACTCTTTTGAGAAAACCATAGTAGACGCTCTAAAAATCCCCCGTACGGTCTCCTTGATTAGGATTTTTCAAGATGCATCGCACGCTCCAAAATATTAATAGGGTCAAATAAATTCAGAGATTCTTAAAACTGTTGTCTTATCTCTCTTATATAATGATAGACTAACTGATATTTTGCGTCAAAACGATCAACGCCAATGTGTAACTTAAAGAATTTGACCGTATACTCATCCATAGACTTTAAACCTTACTTAAGATTCTGGAATTACTGATACATGGTCCTCGCATAATTGAAAGGTAAAAACATAGCCCTCACGTATTTCACGAATTTACACGAACTCATGATCTTAGATCTTGCCTCAAACAAGTTTGTTTCAGCTGCTGTCACCATGATGTAGCCCAACCACAAAATTTGATCGCGATTAATTTGATCATTTTATCATCTGTAATGTCCTTGAAGTCTAAACCTTTTTCCACTGATGCGAACCAATCCAAAAATTCTTCCGGATGAAGACCCTCATGGAATTTTAAAATCTCAAGTCTGAAACGTGACTGCCACCGATTGTTTTTGTTCGGTTGTATTCACATTCTGAAAGTTGTTCGAAGGTCAGTCCACGATGATTTTGTGGAGGTAAACATCCCCGCCATAATCCCCGCGAGGAGCAAACGGGTTTTTTTTACCGTAGTGTTCTTCGGGACCTTGAAGTCGATTATTCATGCCTAGAGCTTGTAATCTGGTAGTGTTCAGTGGCACAATTACCTATTGCAATTGTATCAAGTGGTTTCATATCACATCGACACGATCATCGAGTTCTTCCCGACTATATAGGTCCTGAGCCACTGCGGTGATACTCTTCCCTCTCATGCTCTTTGACGATACGACTCATGTATCAATAAACCAGGCTCTGCTACCAAAACATTTACGAATAGTTGTTTAAAAAAAACTAAAAATGAACATATATCGAAACAAACATTTACGAATCCAGACCCAAAATTTCATGACTCAAAGCCCGATCTTCCGGCTGCGGCTCCGACGTCTCTAAAAATTATCGGATTAGTCAAAACTTTCGACTTGAATATCAAATTTGTTATATTCTAATATCCACCAAAATGCAAAATTTAATAAGATTCGTAATTAATGTCAGATACTTCCTCCGTTCCAAAATGTTTGTCTTCTAGAAAAATATATTTGTCCCAAATTGTTTGCCGTTTTCAAATTTCAAGATAGCTTTAATGGTTAGTTTACTATTGTATCATTTGTCATTTAATTATCTAATAAATCCGGTTCACAATTCAAATTAAATAGAAAGGTTATTTATGAAAAATAAAATTATTTTTTATAATTTCAAGAGTAATAATGACACTCTTTAAATAACGTGTCAAAAGCTAGAACCTCAATTAAAATGGAACAGAGGGAGTAATTGAAGTTTTTTTCTTACAACACCATCTAAATGAAGTTTTTTCCTTACAACACCATCTAATCCTTCAGATTATTTACTCCAGCTTAAGTATACGGTCGTTGTTAAACTCTCTTTACTTAGAGGTTAAATGAGACTATGTAAGCATTCTTGATCTGGAGATATTTAATGGCGCCGTTTTCCAAGACAATGTACCCATCCGATCCTTAAAAGCAATAAAGAAGAGCTGGCCTGGCCGCGACATATCAACAACAGCGCCAGAGAACCTTTGAAGCTGACTACAATTTTTTGTTGAACAAGACTTTGACCGTTGAAAAGTCAAAACTATATTACATGGATTCAGACTTGTACGTGGCTACCATACCCGCATGTGCGTTCAACGAGTCGTCAAAATAAATATTTTTGTTTTTATATGAATATAGTATTAAGTAGTGTTATATTTTATAGAATTAAAACCAAGACTTGCACGTTTTAAATTAGGAAGCTGCCGGCAAATTTATAATATTTTTTTTCACAGATAAGTTAATAATTTAGATTTTGTCTTGAGAAAATAGAATTCAAAAGGAATTCATAACATGGTTCCATTCAAAGGATGATGTATTTATAGTTTAACATATTATCTACAAGTATGACGGCTCGATTGTGAGTACTGATGTGGTTATACATATGGTCTTTTATAATTAGGGTTTTGGTTAAATTGGATACTAAATAATGTTAACCTGTTTTAAATATTTTAAATATTTTTAATTATTATGTTTTTATAATTTTGTCTTTTGAAGGAGTAGAATATTTTTTGTTTTATAGTGGTTTTTGGGTACCCGTAATCTAAATATTAAAAACATAAAATTTTCTCCTCCCATCTCTTTTTTATATACAAAATTTTATAAAATTTAAAAAAAACAAAAAAGAACTTTCAAATTTCAAAAATACAAACCTCCGAAAACCCTAAACAAACTTCGAAAACATCCAAACGATTTTCGGATGGATATTGAGGAGAAGAACTTTGGTGAGGAGCATGAAACTCAAAATAAAATAGTCTTTCTAACCAATTCGTTAAAAAAAATTATTTTTAAAGTTTTTCCCGATTTAGGGGAGCTGAACCCGTGTTCCCCCGCTGGTTCAGACCATTCACCCCGACAAGTGAATTTTTCTTCCTTGATAATCTAGTAATTTTTTACTAACTCATGACCGGTGGGAGAAAAAATTTCAACCACAGTTGTAGAGTTCCCAACCGCTAAGGGAAAACATCCAAAACGATTGAGGATTTCTTGTTATTGTTTTGGAATCGGACCCCGACGGTTGCATATTATTCAACCGACAGATGTGAATTAAAACTGGCGAGTTATAATTTCCTACCCGCCGGTGGCAGGACTCAAATTATAACTACAAATCTAAATTAACATTTTGTTACGTTCCCATCAAGTGGAGAATTTTCACCTGCGGGGGAGAAACTAACCGAAGATTCATAATGTTTCAACCGTCGGATCGCATGTTTGATCCAGAAAATAAATAAATTCAACCATAAGAAATGTATTAAACTAAGTTGAACTTTCAATGTCAACGTTGAGTACAAGCCAAACAATATCACATTCAACCCATTAAGTTCAAGTTCATAAGTAAAACATACTTCAACCGATAAAACTAAATTCCAATACATCATACAAACCTTCAATGTTATGTTGTAAAACACACCAAATACCTAATAAGTTGTTCAACATAGTATCAAGAAACCTAGCGCCACAGACTTATGATTTAAAGGACTCTATTTTTAAATCTTTCGGCCTCTTCTACAATATCGTCGAGAGGTCGAATACAATTTATCACAATAATCAAATCCAGCGCATATTTTTCGTTGAGGATATCCGAAGTTGGTGGGCATTTTCCTAGTCAAACCGTCATTGTTTACTTTTTTCCTTGTCCAACATGGATACCTGTTGTCTGCGACAAAAACAATTATGAACGATTTGCAAAACAATTAGAAACGATCTGCAAAACAATGCAAAAACCATAACCTCCCCGCCGGTTGAAAATTTCTCACCCGACGGTGATAAATAAAGAGAAATTTAGAAAACAATGTGTTCCCCGCCGGTTGACAAGTTCTCACACGGCGGGGACCAAGAACACCTGCGCGAAAAACCTTAAAAGCTCCGACGAATCTAACCTAAAAACCTTATTGTAACCCAAATACAAGCATCCAACATCGACATATGACTTCAAACACTTAAATAAACATAGATTTACATATTCTAACATCTAAAATAATTTAAATCTACAAAACCATTAAAACCTAAATATAACAAAAAACTAAGAAAAATAGATTCTTACTCTTTCTTTTTGTCTATTTTTTGTTGTTTATTGGATTAAAGTACTCTCAACTTTATGAAGAACACTTATTTTTAAGTCGAATCTTTGGTTTTGTGGTTTTGGGTTTTGGAGGTTTGGTGAAGGAGAGGGAAGAAGATAGAGAAGAAGATAGAGTTTGGGGCTATTTTGTTTTGGAGATGGTTAGAGTTTAGGATTAGAACTTAGTAAATTGTCGATGGTATTTTGGGTACAATATTGTGGATGGTTAAAATTACAACGAGGCTACTTAAAATTGGAGGTGGTTATCATATTTGGACCAGATTTAGTCAAAGCCTTATAATTAATCATAGAAAATAAGATTATATATTTTGGTTATAAATTTTAGGATAATTTTGGATTAGGTTTTTTATAAGTAATTCGTCTTTGGTAATTACTATATGTTATTATTTTTACTAATATTTTAAATATTTTTATGGATCATGAAAAGTGAATTCTTTTTACCAAAATAATGAGTTTCATTATTTGTTTTTTCTCTTTTTCTTAGCATTTTTTTAAACTTTTTTTTTCTATTTCTCATTCTTATAAATTGACAAAATGTAAATGAAAAAAAAATTGGTTAAATCGATTGGTTAATTGAAAAACTAAAATCAAATTTGATCAAATTGACAAATTGTAAATCGAGTTCAATAACTTGTAAATCTATATCTCTTTGTAAAATGAAAAAATATAATCGAATGGATAACCTATAAGAATTATGATTGGAATATGTTTCTACGTCTTAGATTTTGGGATTGATTAGAGAAAGAAAACGATTTTATGGTTTTAGTGAGTTTTATTTCATTTTTTACAAAGAATATAAAATTTGGGTCTCATGTCTCGCATATATCATCTAGGGTTGGTATATACGAGACTATTTTAAAATAGTAATGATAGATGCGAGATATAAAAGGTAGATGATAGATGCGAGACCTATTTTTTAGATGGTAGATGTAAAAGTTATGTAAAATAGAAATGGTATATACGAAACCATTGTAAAAATAATAATAAATGCATATATGCTAGATCATATATGCAAATATTAATTGTTAGATGATAAATGCTAGACGAGTGTAAAATGGAAATGATGGATGCGAGACATAAATGCTATATGATAGACGTGATATTTAATTTTTGGATGATGGATACACGACAAATGTAAACTAGAAATGATAGACACGAGATACAAATGCTAGATGATAGACGTGAGACTTAATTTTTAGATGATATATACGAGAACAATGTAAAATACTAATGATAGACGTGAGACGTAAATGCTAGACGATAGTTGTGAGACATAATTTTTGGATGATAGATACGAGAATTATGTAAAATACAAATGATAGATGCGAGACATAAATGTTAGACGATAGTTGCGAGACATAAGTTTTAGATGATAGATGCAAGACCAGTGTAAATGAAAGTGATAGATGCAAGACGTAAAATGTAGATGATAGATGTGATATTTTTTAGATAGTTTATGCGGGATCAACAGAAATCAAAATGAGAGATGTAAGACATAAATGTTAGATTATAGACATGAGACCAAAAATATAGATCTGATACCATTGTAAACTGAGCTCACGAAAAACATTATTTAAAAAAATATCATTTATAGATCTATTTTTGTTTATCTTAAAAAAAACAAAAATAATGGTACTTTCAAAATCTTTTCCTAGTTACGATTTAAAAAATATGATTTTTTAAAAGCTTAAACAAAAAAATAAAAAAAGAATATACACATGTTTGATGATTTTGTATGGAAAGGTGTTTGAGATATAATCTATGGTCTAAAAACTTATATTTTTGGATAGTAGATGGTAATTGTTTTATTGAATGTATCTTAAATGGTAATTAGCCTTGTTCTAATGGATTTTATTAAATTAATTAAAAGAATATTTTATTTGGATAATTCTAATTTATCTAACTAAATTAAAATTAATCAATTAAATTATATTTAATGTAATCTAATTTAATCAAGTTTAAAAAGCATGTTCTTACTTTAAAAAAAATTGATTTATGAACTTAATATCAAATTATTGAATACTATTTTAGGTAAACTTTTTTTTTATCCTATTGATTTTAGTTTCTATAAATAATTAAGTTTTAAGTTTCTAACATATGTTGTGACGAGAGATGACCATTAATGAAGAGCTTGGAGACCATGTTCCAATAATTATTAAAAAAATAACCTAATCTAGTTGGCTTGGCCGCATTTGAAGTGGATGAAATAAAACCCAAACACATAAAATGAAATTAAAACCTCACATGCTTAAAGTACGTACATACTTACCCTAGTTTGTATATTAGATTTATAAGATAGAGTTACTTTTCATAACGATAAGTTAATTTGATGTCATTTACGCAGATAATATGAGGTGTTATATGGTGGGAGAAATTATGGATTCTATAAGACGAGGAGACAAACCTTTTGCACAATCATTTAGGAGATTGAAATAGTATTTGATGAATAATCTTTACCACCAAACCGTGAGTAAGCTATTTTTTTTAAAGTTTTCGGAATTATATGTACAGTCACAAGAGTGTTGTAGATTATACTGATGAGTGGTACAAACTGACAGCTTATAATAACTTAAATGAAATTGAAAGACAATCGCTTGTTAGATATCTGGGAGGATTAAGACAATATTGGACCACAAGTGATTCGAATTGACCACAAGTGATTCAAATAGTAGTTAAAACATATAAAATGACATTTAAAATAGAGTTAGTAGATGAAACAATCAATATGTTTTTAAACTACAAGAAATCCATAAGAAAATCGTCTAATACAATAATGAACAAGGATATTTTTTACTAAATGAAAGAAACTTCAGCCAAAACTAGGATAAATTAGAGCTCATGGCGTCCAAAAACATTATACCATTTTTCAAACGAGTGTCCAACTAAGAAACCATTAATTTTATAAGTGTTGAAATATATTACATGGATGACTAATAGGTTAAATAAAGAAAATACATGGACAGACTGTTAAGTAATACATAAATTATGGAAAAACAGGGTGAGCATGTCAATTATGTGATTAGCGAGTCATGTGCTAGAAAAATATGGAGAACGTTTACAAAAAAGTAAGGTTTTCACGCCTTGATACATCATCTAGGGAAAGTGCTGGATTCAGTTTGTAGATAAAATATGATAGCCTCGACATAATAGAAAAAGTAACCTAGACTAAAATATTATATATAATATGACGATCCCAGTATGATGCTAGTGAAAATAATAAAGTAATAAGCTAATCATCGAATACTACGCACTTGCACATATCGTGACACGCAGTTTGCCCATTTTGTGGCTAAATCAAACATATCTCAATACATATTTTCAAATATGTATTGAAGAACTAAATACTGTTTATTTTATGAACAATTGTACAATATTTGATGAACCAAGGAAAATAATAAAAGAGCAAAAACAACAAAGGAATGATAAAGTTAGTTGACAATCTCATGCTTATCTATCATTTGACATACAAAACAATAAGTCAATACTACTAATAAGGCAAAATAATATAAGATGAATTTAACTTGAAATCATAGTTTAACCTTTGAAAACATAAAAGAAAAACATTCAAACATAAAATACGACGATAAAGCAATAAAATAAATGAGGCACTATTCGAAAATATTATTAGGAATTCATAAGGGTATTTAAGTTCATCAATATATTGAATTCATTAAGATATAGTTTCTTTTCATGTAGCTTCACTAATTGATTTTTTAAGAGCATGATCATTAGAAATCTCTTTGATTTCACAATCTATGACATCTTTTATAGTTGGATTAACACCATCCTCAACAATTGTTCCTTCGTCATTCTCAGGAATTGGATCTTCATCATGTTCATCCTCAATCACTTCGACATCTTCTTCTTGTGTAATGGCCTAATATGTCATATTATCTTTCATCTAATGATGAAAACACTCTTATTTTAGGATAGGCTTTCATAGAGGACCCAAATGAATATTATGGTTATGATTTAATATGCATAATATAGTTATTTTTTGTATTTAGTGCATGCAATGTTAGAAATCTCTGAAAATTTTGACTGCACCTTTGAATCTGCATCGTCTCCCTCATTTTCAGCATTTTAACCTTATTCTTATGATTAATTATCTCAATTATCGTAGACTTCACATACTTAGTATTTTCTTTCAGTTTACTATTTTCAATAACTAGCTCGCCGTACTTAGTTTTTAATCAACATATTTGTTTTTTTTTATTTATCAAGCTGATTCTTCAGAGTAAATATATTGTCTCAAAAAGTAGTCTGATAATTGAGAGTATCAATCAAGGACTGGATATCAGAGGATGATATGAACTTATTGGCAAATAAGTTAGAGTTGTAGTCATTCTGTAATTAACAAATTAGAATTATTTAGTCTAGATAATAAAAATTTACATATGTTCTTGAGTAAGAATGAAATTATCTCCAAGAAAATTCCAACATGGCACTGAAGAATATTTTTGGGAGATGTTGAGGAAGCAATACGAGTGGTTGGATATAGGGAAAATTGACAACTAAGAAGAGATTGTGGATCTAAGGATGATGACGACCTTATTATTTCTTTCTATGATAAGTTAGTACCAAATTTGCATTGAGGATCATTTTGCATAACCTTTAAGGTAGAAAAATTGATTGCAGAGTTGATCAATTTTCTATTGGGTAGAATTTTTTCAAAAGGAGTGGTAGTGGAAATTTTCTTGGTAATAATCATAGCTTTATATTTTAGAGATGGTTTATGTTTATTTTTTTTCCTTTGGCACACTATCTCACTTTATTTTTTGGGGGAACCTTGTCATTACTGTTGTTGAAGTTCTTGTTTAGCTTTTTGTGAGTAATATTAAGAGTCAATCCAACAAGGTCTCCACTAGCCATTTTTTGAATATAATCTTGCTCATATCATTTTTATTTCCTTCAATCTTAATCTTTTGGATCTTAATTTTTCCTCGAGTAGACATTTCAAAACCTTTCGGTAACCAAAGGCCAAATAGAAAATAATTTTTTTGGTAAACAAAAAGTGATGATCGTCTTTCGAACTATTCTACAAAGCTTGTGATAATTATTTTAATGCACAAACATCGCAAATGAGAGTTGAAAATTATTTGTTAAACAAGAAACAAGTGGCAATAAAAAAGAGTTATTAATAATACACAAACGATAACGACCTGTATGTTATTACAATTATCAAAATGATACCATTTATCTTCCATGTTTTCATTCAATGTCTCTCAATTTGACCACTTTATTGATATGACTGCCAATCACCAGTCACATAAAATAATTTTGACCTATAGTCGTGATTTGAATTAGGAATCTTGACGAACTTCTCAAAACAACCCAGAGCAATAGAGTGAAAGGGGTTTGTTTTGGATTTTTGAATTTTGTAGTAAAATATAATGTCTTATATACTTATTGGCATTCGAAATATTTTTGAGGCTAATACAACACTAATCAAATTCCTTTAGCCATTTGGGATTAGTTGGATAGGTAAAATACAACCATATTTGAAGAATTTAATAATAAATTGTAAAAGTAGAAATCGAAAACCCCAATTTTAAAGGTTATAGAAAAACACACCTCGTCATCTTTTATATGATGAGAAATTTCTCCTCTATTTGGAAGTCTAATACTAATAAAATTAGGAATACTCTAGTTGTAGTGAAGTTCGCTTTCTTCGAGATCATTAGGATAAATAACAGGGTTGGATAGTGATGAAACAAATCTATTTAAAAACAGATATCTTCAACAATATTGTCAATGTCAATTATAGAAGGACATTCAATGACAGATTGGTTAGATAACGAAGCAATGTTCGTATTAAATTTTTTTTAAAGGAAATATATTTTGATTTTTATTGAAGCACCAAGTTTTTAGATGAAGTCGTAATACTAGATTTTCTTCCATTTAAAATTTCAGTATCATAACTGTTATGAGATGCCTATTATTACTTGGACTAAAACTGCAAAATGTTTCACTAGTATGGTTGTTTTGGGAATCAGATTGAACTATGGTTTCTGACGTTACTTCTTGACGAATTAATATTGCAAACTCGTGACTCTTACCAATAGCCATACAATAAAGATATAACAAGTGCAAGGGGTTAAGATTTTTACCTCTTGATTTTTAGCAAATAAAACTTTTATACAAGGTACTTCTTACACATAAATTTTAATGAGAGACTGTAAAGAGACACGGTCTCGAGGAAAAGTTAGAGATATTACGAAGCCTTTATATAGGCAAAAATTTCGAATAGGGGCCGATGGATTAAGAAAAAAAAGGAATCAGATTTAATGCTCACTAAAAACAAGGATTGAATATGAAGTTTTAAATTTTTATTAAATAAATAAATAATATGGACCTTTTTTAGGTGAGAATTGCGTAAGTATTTTAGGAGAAATATAAAATATAAGGTATTATTTCGACACAAATACGACCCTTACTCCATCATATAATTATTAAATATATAATTATACTTAAGAACTATGAGGATTCATTTTCATAGTTGCATGACTTTTACCTCATATTATAGTCCTTAACTATAAAATTATACTCAAGTACTAAAAGATCCCTCATAAGGCCATATTTTCCTGGGGGTCATATATATTTATTCAAGAGCTTTAGCCTAAGATGACGACCCATTTGTCAAAGGAAATAACTCAAGCCTGATTAAAGGAACTTGCACTATATATCACGATGACCCATATATCTAGACGAACCTAAGATGAAAGCTAAACTTACCAAAAGAAAATCGTGAATATAAAGAGCCAAAGAAGAAGTTTATTTAACAAGCTGGATATAAAGTCAAACCGAACTAAGTAAAAAAGAAGAAGATTTGAGAGTGGAGAATATCCTAAGATCTTTGACGAATTCAATATAAAGAATAAGCTCAGCGAAGTAAAATAATAACATAAATATTAAACATATATGAAGCATAAATTAAACCACACAAATATAACTGATGTGTTAAAGAATATTTAAGAGCCTTTTGGGGACCGTCTAAGATATTATTGAAAAGTACTAAAATGACTTAGACAGTTAAATGGTATATCTGTAATATTTGTAATTATTGTTTTCTTAGAGGAATGCCACTTTGACACAAAGCCGCATATTAGGCATTCATAGCCTAAAGAGTAAAACTAGGACGTTACTTTAAATAAAAGATTTGGCCTTATTGTAAAGGGTTCCGTAAATGGTATTTGAGAGAGAATTTAAAAAGAGAGTACACATTCCTTATGTCTTGAGTTCTTGAGTTTTTTTAGCTATTAGTAATATTTATTTAGGATTTCTCCTTATCAATAACTTGTAATATTATAAAGAGCTCTACAAGAACATTAATATTATTTATAACGCAATAGAAGAATTTAACTTTAACTCTGGTAACACCATACAGATTTCTATAAGAATACTAAAAATCATTGTGATAAATGGAAGAATAAAGATTAAGATTTTATAACATAATAAAAGATAAAAAAAAATTGTGATGTAAATGTTTAGTTTAATTTTTTTTATCATCATCTTCAAATCATTGATGTTTAATTATGGACTATTATAACAATAATAAAAAAATTAATGTAAAATAATTCAGTTAAGATGCATTGAAGATCTTACACTAAATAATTTTCATTCAGTGTGAAAATATTGAGCTTCTAGACAATCATCGCACATCTTGCACACTTAAAAAATTAAGCTCCATTAAATAAATATAAATATTAAATATTTATGTTAAGAAAACTTGACACACACACGCGTGCGCGCGCACACACATATATTAACTTAATAACTCTATTAATTAAGAATGATAAGTTATAAAAGCTAATCGGCCCATAGAAAGGTTAACATGGCTGTAACAATCATATTCTGATATAATAAAGTCAATATTTTGTAATGATTACAAATTTATTTATGATATTTCAATTTAAGTGTCCCATTAAATATATTATAATTTATCAAAGTTGTAATATCCTCTAGGTTTAAGAGTAACTTAGTAGACTATTATGAAGTTCATAAATTTAGTGAGAGCGGATTCAGATGTAGAGTTACTTTTCGTTTTAGTTATAATAAATTATAGTGATCTATTATATGACAACAAAAAGTTTATATTCATAAAGTTATGTTTGAAATTTTTAGGTGAGGTGTCTTATGTATTAAGAACCAAGAATCATCCATATTACTCTTGATAGTTATGTGGTTTATCACAAAAGACATATATAAATAGCATGTTAAAACATTATGGTATGGAAATGGAAAACCTTTGATTTTATTGAGGTATTTTAAGATAAGTTTCCTCAATCAAAATTTCAAGACTAGTTTGGTAATTTGATATAAGTTTTCTCAAGAGATACAAAAGATTTCATACGTTTTGGGAACTTGAAAGCTTGATATACACTTAGGTTAATACACGATAATATATAAATTCAAGCTAAAATAAAGTATTATAAGGATGGACCATTGTAAGTGGGACATGTCTCATCTATGATTCAACATCACGTAATGACATATAGTAAGTTAGAGAGCTTTGTATATCATTTAAATACATGACTTTATAGGTTTTGTGAACTTTGGCCCATAATGATTACAAATTTGTGTCGATTCCACGCTGTACTCCATGAGAAGTCGAGGTTCAGTGAGGTGGTTATTGGAAATGGATTTATCGTAAGATCGATTACACATCGATAAGTCGTGGTTGATAATCTTTGTTTAATTCTTATCTATCATCTGACATGATGAGATATGTAATGGTTTATATGTAAACTAAAATATTACATAAGGGCATATGCAGATGATAACGCTTCAGTACATGTGAATGATCTAAGTGGGAGATTCCAAGGATATTATGAACTTGGAATGTCTCATCACATGTAGATTAAGAGTATGCAGATTTTTTTGTATATCCGATTAAATAAATACAATCAACTTTAAGGTAAATACATTGGACCTACATATAATAATAAGTATCTTCATCCAATAGAGACATTGTTCAAAGAAACTTGCAAACTATGAGAATAGCCATATCTAGTTTCTCATCAAAAGTTTAAATCATATAGTATTACGACGTATATTAGAGTATTATAAATTGAAGAAAACGAGTATGTAATCTCTATTGTGATTAAATATAATCTTTTATGCGTAGGGAAATATTCCTCATTGGTTTTTATAACAAGTTGTAAGTGGGAAAATATGAAATTTTCAATTCAATATACCTATTGATCAACTTGTCTAGTGATATGAACACACACATATATATATAAGCAATTGACCTTTACGAGAGGGTTATGATGATATTCTACCTTATTTGTGATATAATTATGGATCGAGATATATACAAGTGAGAATGATTGATGTCGGACAACTAGTTAGAGTTTGATGATGACGTTTAAAGAAAATAATAATTATACAAAATGATATTTTAATTAAGTAATTTCTCTTAATTAAAGTTGAGTTTGATGGAGTGATGGACAGGAGAGATAAGAAAAAAAAACACATATACTAATTAAGTAATTCAGTAACCAATCGATTCTATTTAGTAATGTGTAAGAGTGATATATTCAACTAAAAAATATTATGTTTGATTACTTTTAATGAATTTTATTATATATAATCCATTTGATATAATCTTTTACTCTACTGGTTCTAATGAATTCTCTTAAACTAGTGTCTTTTAAATAAAATATATTATATTTAATTAATTTTATTAAATTAAATCACTATATTTTATAAAATATCCAATTAAATTAGATTAGTTCTAAGATATTCGATGATTATAAAATTTTATTTTAAAATTAATGTCATCTTCTTAACTATAAGGTTCGTGAAGTTAATATCATGAATTTATTTAAATTATTTTTTAACTATATTAATTTTGATTATTTGTATTTTATACTAATAAATCATTGTAACTAAAATAACTTCCGTTCAATATTAACATTGTTCGTCTTAGAAATCAAATAATAAAAAAATATAAGAAATTAATTGTAGTTATCTATTTTTAGTGTTAGTCTTTTTAAAAATAGATATTGATTTTCTGGATAAGTATATATAATATTTTTAATTCTTTTTAAAGACAAAAGTAAATTTGAAATAACTTTCGGATATATAAGTCTTGAATGTTAACAAAAAGTACTAAAAAGAAAATAGAAGTTGTACAAAAAAAGTTCAGATGATGATCTTTTTTATTGTATAAAATACAATCATAACTTTATGAATAATAAGCATAACCTGAACTCTATACATGAAAAATCTTACCTTTCATATAGCTCACATCCGTGTGTTATACAATAAACAAATCCATTAAATATTTGCGCATCACTTGAGGACCATAACCCTTGTTAGATTCATAGAATTTATTAATTGAAGTGTTGGACTAAAAGATCATCCCTCGTATAATATTATAGCCTAAACTTGTATTTATATTAATAAAGATTTATATTAGTATCCCGATTTTACCCAATGATCTAGTATAATTATCAAAATATGATTACTTTTTTATTAGAATAATATTGACAATAGTTATGATATTTTAAGTTTACAATAAATTAAACATTCAAAGTAAGATATCATTGTAATCTCCCACGAGAATCATCACTTGTACTAAATCTATCCATTGAAGTGAGTTATAAATAACATTATCATATTAATCGTTCTAAAATACCTTATCATTTTATGTGATAATCAACAAAGAACTAAATATAATGTTTTATTTAAAAAATAGAGTTATGGTGTAATTATTTTCACAATAATCACGATACTAACTATCATCTAAATAAACTTAAACTTTTCATGGTATATATATTGAGAACTGCACGATAATGTCGTCACAATGTGTTAATTGATCATGCTTAACTGAATCAGTATCACTAAATTAAATGTAAATAGACTTAGACGAGCAAAATAACTATTGCATTATTAAACAAAAATCACACATACTAAAGATAATACAATCTAACTTCATTATGAAGATATATATTTATACTAAAACTGAAATGAAAACAAACTCATATTGAATCTAAATATCATTCAGACTAAGGATACCAATGAAAATAGTCAACTCGCGAAATGCATTAGGTAACAATACATCAATAAAATAATATACAACCATAACATTTGTATCGATATGCTCTATATTGACCTTACCATTACATACAATTTGTTTAAATAGATTTGACGTGTATATACTTATACTTATTTGATGTATTGTTTATATTTCAAAGTATGAGTGGTGAAATATTATCACAATAAAAAAGAAGTATGTGTTTGCTTCATTCAACTATATGAAGTCATGTGACAAAGTTCAGAAGCCATAATGTATAGTTTGACGATTTAAAACATGTCGTATATTCCGCCACAATGGTAAGAGTCACGAATTTTATTTATTTTTTACAGTATTTTACAAAAAAATCACCGATAACAAAAAGAATACATATCCAGTTGTAAACTTACGAGTATTCATAAAACTGGTAGAATATGTATTTAGAAGTTATCCTACATATTTTACACCAACCTGTAATGTTTAGTTTTATTCAAGTACCAAAGGACCCTTTCGGTTGTTTTCCAATAGTCAAATCCGTAATTACTTAAGTACTTAGACTTCACGTGTATTATAAATATTAGATATGGAATGATACATATTTTGGAATACATGAAAAGTTAAACAACCAAATTGCATCTAATCATTTATATTATTTGAATTTTTGATTTTATCATAAGATATTGGCTTAATAATAACTTTTTTGTTTTAGCTATAAAAGTATCTATATATATATATATATATATATATATATATATATTATTTTATGATATACCAAGATTTGAATTTCTAAAATAAAAGACTATTCACTAAGATATATCAAATTCATTTTTCTTGAGACAAAAGTCTTAATGATATGAACTAAGACCATGTCTTTAATAACAACGAGTATTTCATCGGTATAATATACTAAATATATTAACTTTACTTCCATTAAAGTTATGATGCATAAAATCTTTCACAAAATTCATATTAAAACCGAATGATGTGACAATATCAAAAAACTTGTGGTACCATTAAAGATACACATGTTTGAGCCAATGAATAAGTTTTTGATGTTTGTATAACAAAGAATTTAGATCCCAAAATAAATGTTTCTCGACCACACCATATAAATCATTCCCGCAATGCCTTAAGTGAGAGTCTATGTTTTAATATCCATTTGGTGAATGTCAAAATGAAAATATGCAACAAAAGCCATGGTTGTCATTAATATATCATTTGATGAACTAGAGAAACATGAGTCTAGATAGTGAACGCTTTACGTTAGTCTTTAATGATCCTAGAAGCTCGCCATGATCTTACAAAAATATCATATAATCTAAAGGTATGGTATATTTTATATATTTAGTTAATATATGCAATGTAGGCTCTTGAGATTTGACTATTATTTAATAATATTGAGTCTGTTTACAAGGAACAACTTCAATTTTTTCAAAGACAAAATGAATTGGTTCCAGATTATTCTTAATTGGAATAATATATTTAGAAACCTTTGCAGTCTCATCTAAAATAATGTGTGTTTACAGAAATTATGATTTGTAAGTTCGTGAGTGGTTTGAGTACCCTATAAATTAATAACTTTCTATTTGTTTGTGCTTCAGTTAGACACCCTTAACCATGTAAGTGTTTTAAACTTAGATTGCACCCATTAAAAGCTCAAACAATGTCTTATTTTATGCTTTAGTTGGTACTCTATTTAGAGTACATACTGGAAGCTTAATGAATTCCCCGTAGAGTATATTAGGTAAAAATATATACGTGATCATACTCCTGACTATTTTCAATAATTTATGGTTTCTTTGCTTAGATACACCATTCGTCATGCCAACCAAGGACTTTAGTCTAGCACAAGAATTAAATAAAAATAAAAAGATAGTTAAAACTTTAAGGCTGAGCTTCCTTTGATGTTCCAGCCTCATCTGGTTTCTTCTTGGGGTCTTTGGGTTCCTCGTTAGGGCTCTCTCTGGTCCGTTCTTCTTCATCATTATTATCACCCCAACCACTGGAATAGTTGTGCTTATCACCATCGGCCATAGTGTGGTGAGGGAGGTCTTCGTATTCTATAAATCGCCATAAATCTCTGAGTGTCCTCTTCAGAAATTTTTGATAAAAGAGCAAGACCATGCCTGATTTGACTTCAGCATACCTTTCCTCTTGGGAATCTATCACCTTGTTGGTGTATGCATCAATCTTGGCTTGGATTGTCTTCTCCTGCTCCCTTATCAAATCATCTTTCTCCTAGTTAACTTTAGGCACAGCATCTTCGAGCGAAATTTTATCACTGGTTAGGGTTTGGATGACATTGTCCTTAGCCTTCACCTCCTCATTCGAAGTGGAGAGATCCTTCTCCAAGTTAGAACACTTAGTTTGAAGTTCTCTGTTAACCCTCTCCGAAGTGGCCAGGTTGGTATCCAAGTCCTTTTTCCCCTTCTTCAACTCCTCGATCTCTCTCCTTAATGCCTCAACATTCGGGTTGGCGTTAAGGAGATTGTTGAATAAGCTCTCTTTGTCTGCATTGAGTGCGTTGATGAGGGTAGATTGGCTTCGCACTTGTCTCTCGAAGTTGAGCACCGGTTGAATATTGCTCAACAAGGAGTGGGTCACCATGTCATTCTCCCCTGAAACAGAAAAAGACTTACCATTGAAAGTAACCAGGTTTGAAGAGCTTGGAGGGAGGTAAGGGCCAGCAAAATCGTCTTTCTCAAGCTCTTCAAAGTAAAGGTCAATCCTTTGAAGACCACTGATGTCTACTCCATCAATGTTAATATCCCCTCCGGTGTGAAAATCACTTGGGATTTTCTCTGCCTGTGTTGGGTCTGTTGGGTCGACCGGAGGAAGAGACTCTGGAGGCCGGAGAGCTACTTCATCCCCCTTGGATATTTTCCTCTTCTTGGCTTCCTTATCTCTACCATCTTCTCCCCATTTTTGGTCTTTTTTGGGAGCCTTTGGGGGTTTCGGAAGTCCAACTGCCTCTTTGGTACTCTCATCTTCCACCACTTGAAGTAGAGAAGCATCGATTCCCCCTTGGTCCTGCACCTCCTGGTTTGCTGGGACGATCTCCTCAGCACCACTTTGATTGACCTCAATTGCATCTGGCTTTTTCTTGCCTTTCTTTCCTTTCATCTTACTTGGGGATTTAGCTCTGCCCGACAAGGCCAACTTCCCATCCTTCTCATCTGTCCTCTGTAGGATGACACCCGGAGGAGGTGGTGTGGTCAATTCTTCCCAAGACAAGTCTCTCCGGCCGGTTGTGTTCCAGAGGTGGGACCTCACCAAGTTGCCAGCGGTAAAACAATTGTGGAAGTGATTTCCCCATTTATCAGCAGCCCAAACATTCAGCTTGGCACAAGCTGTCTGCCCCTCCTCCAAGTAGTCTGAGAACTCCTTCGGCAACACTACCCAAAGAAGAAGAAGAGAATTTAGGAAAACAAACTTTTTATAAGGAAAGAAAAACAAACATGATGAAATATTTACCCGTGCTTTTCCATCTGCTGGTGAGAATGCTTGGGTTGACACCAACTTTAATCTTCCTTCCATTTTCCCAAGCTCCACTAATAAACAAGAATTGGGTCTTCCAATTCTTCTCCGATTCGAGCAGATCATCCACCACTTTAAATTTGTCACCCATATTGTAATGGTATACGGGGATGATGTGATTCTTGCAAAGGCTGGCCACAGCAGCCAATTGCTCCATCGGAAGCGGGATTCCTGAGAGCCTAGAGGCCATGATGTAAGACATGAGGGTGTACCAAGTATTGGGACTCAGTTGGCTTGGACGGAGCTTTATCAGATGAAAATATCTGACGATCTCAGTGTCCAAGGGAAATCTGAGCGCCCAGTTGAACAATTCTGTGTAGATAACTATCTCACTCAGCTTGCAGTCCATTGACGTCTCCGGATCGACCGGTATCCTCACTTTGACAGATTCTGGGATCCCCCACTTCGCCCGGATCTGGCCTAATTCAACAGTATGAATGAAGGCGTAGTTAATGTTCTGCATGGCTAGTAGGTACTTTACGCTCACCTTGTGGAAGTAAGGTCCCACTCTGCCTTCAAGGGACTCCGGCAGGTCCGGATGTTTTAAACATAGCTTCTCTTTACCCTTGCCCTTCTTTTCAGTGACAGCTTCCCCCGTCTTCCCGGAGACATCAGTCTCAAAAGGGGCTTCTTCAACGCTGTCCTCCATCACCTCTTCCATCACCATGGAAGGATTGTCAGTTGTCTTTGGTGGAGGAGTACTGGTGGTTGGTTCAGTGAGCTGTCCGGACGGCTGAGCATCACTTTCTCTTTGTGGTCTGCTGTCCGGCTGGGGCTCAGATTCGGAGGGTTCATTTCGAAGGCTTGTTCCAGTAGCCTCCGGACCAGATGATTTATCCTTAGGGACTTTGATGGATGCCTCAGACCCTATAACTTTGTCCTTGGCCCTAGACTTAGGGGGGGCTGATTTCGGAGACTAAGACTGTGGAACAGCAGCTTAGCCTTTTACTAAGCGGCCTCTTTGACGAAGTGTCAGTTTTTCTGGGAATTTTCAGCATCTGATCCCATAGCTATGAATGGAGAGGATCTCTTTGTGCTTGTAATAGCTTTTTCCCGTTCCACAATAAGATGTGACTCCTGAACTGAGGAGCTTGATACGATGAGTGAAAGACTTGGTTGAAATAACCTCCTGGGTTTGGAGCTTCTAGCAGAAGATGAACCTCGATCAGGCTCTGAAGATGGCGTTTCAGACTTGTTGATTGGAGAAACTGGAAGACCTGAAAAAATACGCTTTTCTCGCTCAACTCTTTGTGCTTTTTCTAACTCCGAAAGATTAAGCCACCCACCTTTTACCAAAACGTTTCTTGTTGTAAACATAAACTCACACCAAAAGGATTTTGAGAAGAGATGTGAAAGCTTTGAGATAAAGGAATGAGAGAGTAATGAAGATGGTAAAACAATGAAAAATGAAGTAATTTATACTAATGAGACAAAAAGATACCAAAACCTAGGAGAATACGAAAAGACAAAAGTATAATCATTGAAGTCGGCGCTGACGTCATAGGTATTAAATGAAGAGGTTACTTTTTAGGATTAGTGGAAGCGTCGTTCTAGGAGAAAAAACGGCTGATGAGGCAAATCAGAAGATGACACATGTCCCACAATCCATGGCAAAACCTTTAAACTTCTGAGAAGTTTTTCAGTACGGATAAATCCTGGGCAGAACACTTGAGCAGTCCGGAGAATGTAACTAGTACTCAAGGGAGAGTTTTTAGGTCTTACCAAAGGCCTTCGACAAAACCTAAAAAAGGGGCTACTAATGAGTCCGGATTTTCTCACCACTCACTGTAGAAACCGGACATGGGAAATTCGGACAAAATTCATCCACTGAACTATCCAAACTGGAAAAAAGTACTAAAAACTAATCACCTTTTGACTAAGCTAATTGATAATCTGCTTAATAAACTAATGGGTTTTTGAACTCGACCCGGTTTCATAAGTGTGACCCGAAAGCCCATGTGGCCCATTATTAAGGGTATAAATACCCAACCACTTTCATTAATGAGGGTAATGAACATTTAATACAACGAGGAAGCTCAAATCTCTCACTACAAACCACTTAAACATTAAATACCTTTGAAACACCACAAAACACTTGACCAAATTACCCTCAGTCGAAAATAATCCACATCAATAACTATATCTATTATATATATATATATATATATATATATTCTTTAACGAATTTAACGACCTCAAATAATTTAACACTACCACTCAAGTTTTTTTGCATACTGATTTGTTTAATATAATTACAAATTTAAAAAAGAGTAAGATGTTTAAGGTGATAGACAAATAGATGCTGAATGTGGTGAATGCTGATAATGTTTGTTTTTATTAAAATTAGGCCCTTGGAAGACACCCGTTAAAGAAGATTGTTGGAAAAATAATATTAGAAGAAAGTCACTAGAAAATATTGTTGAAAAATGGTCGATTAAAAAATATTTTTTGAAGAACACTATTTGAAGAAAACTGATAAAATTTGTTATTTTTTTCTAGTTATTCGTGCACTAGCCATCTGTGATTGGATACACGAATTAGTCATCCGTGATTGGATGCACGAGTTAGTCATCCATGTTTAGATGAATGAGTTAGTCATTCATAAATGGATGCACGAGTTATAAATTATTGAAGATTGAAGGTAGTTGAAGATTTATAATTATTTTATTCATCCGTTGGATGCACGACTTGTTCATTCATAACTGGGTGCACAATTTAAATATTATTGAAGATTGAATGAAAAAAATTAAAGATCATTGAAGATTCATAATTATACTGGACAAGTTGGTGTGAACCAAATTGATTGAGAGTGTTAAACTATTTGAATATTTCTTAAGACATAAAAAATTGAATATTAAAGATCCTTATAATTATATTGGTAAGTTGGACACATGCGACCTTTATAAACGCACTTTATAATATAACTATACACATCTTTGATATTCATCTTCAACAATTTCAATAAAATTTCCATAATTTAATATATTTTATAATATATAGCCGAAAGCTTCAAAATATGGAACATATTATGTTGCCTCCGTAGAATATGCAATAAGTTTTTGTTTTAAACTACTTTAAGAAATTACAAATATAACTAAAAGAAAAAATATTCATAGTATGAAATTACGACTACCACACAACTAACCAAATCTTTATTATATAACATATTATTTCCAAAATATCACTCTAATTATCTTCTAACTGTTCATACCTTGATTACTCAAATCTGATTTGAAAATATCCAAGTTAATAAAAGCGTTTAGTAGTTAGCGTTGTGAACCATGATAAAATAAACTTTCAAAATATGATGGCTAACCAAAAAACGATCGTCTTATGATATTATTAAATTTTGGGTAAATAATATCCACATAACTCTTTAGAATTACCATAGATAAATTCTTTATATCCATAATATAAAAATTAATGAATAATAAAGAAATTCATCATTTTTAATTAATGAAATAGTTTAAAAAATGTTGAATACTAAAATAATTATAATCGTATTCACACGATATGATAACTAAAATGCATACTTAACAAATTTTCTTATTATAGATAATCTTTTTTATTTGTCTATTTTCTTAATATGAGTCAAAATATCTAAAACTTGAGTCAAAATATCCGAGTTTCACCCATAATTTCTCTATGTTATATTATATTTTACATTTATTCTCACATCGGACATACAACCTAGTGTTACACATTCTATACATATACTTTACGTACACATAAAATGTTTCAACCTATGATTTTACCCATTCATAGCATCAAAATCTCATATAATTCACCATTGTAAATATTGTTAAAACAAATCGCGTAAAAGTAAATTTGAACCATTTAAAATTTTAATATTATATCGTCTTAACGTCAAAACTTTACACTTTTCTTGTATATAACTGTGGACTCAAACTTTTCAAAATACCGTAAACAATATATCATCACTTTTTTCCCATTTTCACTTGTGGGTAAATGATTTAATTTTTACCAAAATATCTCGAATACATTTGAATATATATTAGAAATTTAAATTTTCTAAAGTTTGTGAAGTTATTTGTATCTTCAGAATTCCAAAATTTATTTTAGGATATTTGTCGAGCGATAATGTATATTCTTTCCCACAAGAGTATCTATAATTTTTTTTGTTATCTATATTAAAGTAATTTAATATATTGTAATCTATAATCTTTATTATTGATAACAAAGTATGTTATCAAGATACGATATCAAATAAAATAGTTTAATATTAATCTAAAAACTAAATAAGATAATTTAAATTAAAACTTATATTACTAGTAATGAGATGTTAGCTTGAGTTTAGAAATAAGTTTTTAAGTCGGCAAATTGTCAACTTTGAATCGCGAGGAAAAAAAATTGACGAGTCAAAAAATAAAAATTAATTCATCATATCTTTATATAAAAAAAATTGGTGTCTTAATCGAGAAACGTTTTCTTAATATTCTTTTAGTAAAGTTTAATGTCCAACTAAAGCCACTATTATGATAATAGTTATCACTTATTTAATGCATATATCTTTATGGCATCTCAAAATTGATTGGATTAACTTTTAGAACCCTATAAATTTATTATGTTAATATGTCATATAATTTGAACATATGATAGTTTTATCTTTCTTGTAGATATATACAATATATGCTCTTTATAATATAAAAATTATGAGAATATCGAATTGTTTTCATAAAAAATCCAATCAAATACTTATTCTTAAATGAAAGATGATATATCCGGTTTTAAGCACTAAACTCTAATATAATGACCATTAAAATAATCAGTATGTTATTATCCGATACCCAAAAAATATTTCTAACTATTCTTCGAACCCAAGTCATTTTTTGAATCTTTTATCTCAAACTTAATTTCCTAAAAAACGTTAATGGTTATTTAAAACAAACATGAACATCTTTGGTGAGATATTAAAACTTGTAAGCCATAAAAGGGCATGAGTAATCAATACTATAACATCTAACTATTTTAGATTTTTTTTTCTATTCACTATGACTAGAAAATTTCACTTCAGGTGGATATCCCTAAATATGTGAGTAAATTAAACTATGCTTGGGTCATGTTCCAAGCTCACATGGTGTGTATATTTTATTACGCATTATGATAAGTAGATAAGTTGTATACCTAATAGCTTCATCATAAAGTATAATTGTTAGTAGAGACATTTGTCCGATCATAATCCATACTATTCTTTGTAAAGTATTATTTTGTCTCTCGGATACATGCAACTTATCTACTTGACACAGTACCTACTAAAGTAGCAGCTAAAAATCTATGTGAGCTTTTAACATGAAGAAGCTTGTGTATAGAACAATTGAAGAATTTTACTACACACATATATTTATAGAAAAAATAATCACAAAGTTGTTCATCTGAACCATCATACCAACCACAATGTTGACGATCATTGATGAGAGGAATATTACGCAACAACACATATCTTTATTAGTAGAGGTAACAATTTGTACAACATCGACTAATTACTAACGATGTATGACTCAGACGAGTCTTCCGATAGAATATCAAGATAACATGACATGATAAGGTCTCCTATAAGATAGTACGCAACACGAGTACACAATAATATAAGATGATGAGGGTATAAGGGTCTCTGTTGTATTAACATATATTTTAATAGTTAAACTTATATCACTATGATTAGGCATTTCAAATGTGTTCCTTATTGATACGCTTGCTGAAAAAGAACTTAACTACCGAAACCCTCTAATTATAGTAAAGACCTTCAACTAATACTTATGACACATTTACAAAGTAAGGTCATAAGCACCCCCATGATAACCAATGTAAGGAGACTGGTTAAGAAATAAAATAAAATTAAAGTAACAAATATATCAAAACATCTTTGATGATTATCTTATGTTTTAATATATGTCATACATCCCTTATTTTTAGGATCTATTGTATAATAAACATGTCACTCACTCTTGATATCGAGGGTGAGAAAATCATCTGCAACACAAGAAAGTTTATATCGATAAATAATATCTTCATTCATACCATACTTATAATTCTCTTATCATTGATCAAATTTGATGTTGTATGTGTAAACTACTTGCAAGGTACCTCGATTCTATAGAGCTAAACCTAATCCAGCCAATGGTGGAAACGTTTTCGTGAATTGTAATAGGTCCTTTTAGAGTGAACCAGTCTATAATAATTCAATAATTGACGTCCATGATCAAGTAAAGACTATCGTGTTGTATATCATAACCCACCCCAACACCAAGTAACACGAGATGAGGTTGAAGAATCACATCTTTTGGAAATCCGGTTGATCGAACGAAAACTAGAAGAGTTAAAATATGAACAGATTAGGTCCAATGCAATACAGATCCAAAGACAAAAGGAAGGTAAAACTCAACTAGCAAGAATAAATAAGACGATACGAGTTTTAATATGTTAAATGGATCTCCAATCAAGATTGGAAAAAGCACAAGAATATACTCTCCAATATAAAGGTGATGTCATCCAAGAAAAGGAAAATATTTTAAAGAAGCATATTTAAATCGATAAATATAAATTATAATATATTACATATAATATATCATATGCAAGATGTATGGAAGGGAAATATAATATAAAAATGACCACCAAAGAGGAAATCCATAAGAAGTCAAAAATGACACATTATACCCTGAGAAAACTTCAATCTCTCGAAATAATTTAGAAGGAGATTGCATGCAAGTTTAACTCGTACTCAATGGATAATACGATGAGACGAACGATCCCGAACATCATCTTGAGAATTTTTGCAATACTATGCTCAGGTTTAATTCCTATAACACCATCTTGTGTGGATGTTTCTCCATGATGTTATGTAAAAAAATCTTAACTTGGTTTAATAATCCGTCATCAGATCTATCAAC
Organism: Limnanthes douglasii subsp. nivea; assembly: GCA_036936605.1. Classification (NCBI taxonomy): domain Eukaryota; kingdom Viridiplantae; phylum Streptophyta; class Magnoliopsida; order Brassicales; family Limnanthaceae; genus Limnanthes; species Limnanthes douglasii. The sequence goes on along the minus strand of JAUPFV010000001.1, from coordinate 19,390,986 downwards.
AACTGTGAGGATTTTTGGAGCTCTTTCAAGTGTCATTTCAGTGGTAAAAATCTATTAAAATGGAGAGAGAATGATGTAATAAAATATGGGTGACATATTTCGGACTTACGTCCAATATTTTGTGCAAGAAATGTATAGTGTTTATGGATATAAGGAAAGTGTAGTACCCATAAAATTTAAAAGGTTTATCCTAAACAAAAGTAGAATCATTGAAAAATTCACAGTCGAGTCAATAGGAGAACTGCTACGTCGCTCTGAAATATTCATTATAATTGAAGAAAGTAAAAAATTAGTTGTCCCACCAGTAAAAATAATTATACTATGTTCGGATAAATCTAAAACAAATAAGACACTACAATCATAGAGTTTCAAACTCGACACAAATACAATCTGATAGGACTCATGCAACTTATTTTGAAAATTATGTTAGGACATCGTAATCATACATAAAACTATATTAGAGAAACCTTGATGTGTTCCTAATAGATGAGACATCCTTCTACTTAGATTTGGCACCAACACTTGGGATTACTTTCCCTAATGATGATCAACGAGGTGTAACAAGTTTGCATTAGGACGCTATAATAATCACTTTTGATATTGATGGGATTTTTATTAAAAAATACTTATCGACACGAGAAGTTTAGAAAACAGGATTCACCAAAATGAATATGAATGAATGATTGTGATGAGCCCGTAAAAAAATAAAACACCATTTAATAATATTTATGGGTTGTCCTATTTAGGCAAAATTTAACACTTGTCAATGTATGAAGCATGCAAACTGAGAAGATCATTAAAACCTTATGCATGATAGTAGATTCACTAAGTTCATATAATATCACACTTGGCCAAATGTTGCTTCACAAGATGGAAGATATCAGGAGAAGTAAAATCATCGAAGATAATAATTAAGCTAGATAAAGAATTCAAGTACTGATTGTGTTGTTTCTAAAAATCTAATTCTAATATTCTTTTGAAGTATTTTTAATGTCACAAAAGTTAACGAGTCCATCATAGACCACGACCATGCGATCGATAGAAGACTACGAACAATGCGGTAAAAACAAAAGGTATTTTCACCAGAGAAAGTTGAGGTTATTCTCAAATAGGTAGATATAATATTGAAGATACGACATATACGAGAGTTAAAATACCTCACTTGGTTAAAAATCTATGTATTTTCTAAAAATAAAAACGAACGATAAAGGGTGTATGTCTACTTATAGATCTATATCGTGCATGTTTGAAGGAATCCTTCCCATTCTCGAGAGTTGATTGGTCAACGTGATGGTTGAGAATGATCTTCTATTGTTCATGGATGCTTACTCGAGATAAAAATCAATCAAGATAAACTCATATGATGAGGAGAGCACCACGTTCATGGCCTAGTGAATTTTATATTATCATAGGGTCATGCCATTGATTAAAAACATCAGGGATATGTATCAAAGACTAGTTACTAATTTATTTACAAGACAGTTAGATAAAAATATGGAAGCATATATCCATGATTTGATCTTTAAAAGGAATGAAAAATGACACTATATAAAAGTATAACTCAAAATTAAACCCTACCAAGTGTTCCTTATGGGTAAAAAATTTTCTAGGGTACGTTGTAAGAAAATAAAGAACGGAAACATGCCCAATATAACTTCAGGAATTGATCAATATGTCACCACCAAAATCTATAAAACGACTCCAGAAACTAACTAAAAGTCTAACCAACTTTTTAAAATGTGTTTTACAAGCTTTAGAAAAAAGTTAGTCTCATTTGACATATTCAATAAAGCAAACTGTTTTTACAAGGATGAGAGGCTCACTGTTTTTACAGGGATGAGAGGCTCACTGTTAATTTTAACCAACTTAAGCAATACCTAACATCAACCAAGATATTATTTAAACCAATAGAGGGGGAACCATTATTTGTACGTAGGGAATGAGGTGGTTTGATCCATAAATCAGTGTAATACGTAAGAAAACGTTTGATTAACACTAAAATTAGTATATCAACTTAAAAAAATGAGCTTTATGTTTAGTTTGTATATTCCAAAAGATAAATCTTTACTTTAAAGTTCATTCAATTGTAGTACACACGTTATTTACACTATGAAATATACTAAAAATCCAGGCGTATTCGTCAACATGTTTGTCTATTGAGTTGGAAGAATATGAAATTTAATACGAGCCATGCATAACGATTAAAGGGTAAGAAATTACTAACTTTATCAGTGAGTTTCAAGCATAGATACTAGTAAAGCAGACTAGATAATAAAGAGCAAGAATGGGTAGTTCGTACAAATGATATATGAAACTCGTATGCCAGTCATGCGATGAAATTCTATTTAACAAAAGAGGAGAAAATATATGGTAACCAATCAAGTTGGGTATTACTGCCATGAGAAATGAAGCAAAGTATGAGGCATTACTTGTGGGAATATGTTTGGCTAAAACTTGTATGGCGTATACGCCTCTTGTCGATTCCCAACTAGTGGCCAACCATACGCCAGACGAATACAAAACAAAGCAAGAAAACATGAGGGGATATTTATAACCATTTAAACAATTGGAGAGCTAATTTGATATTATTGTATATGAACAAGTACCCACCTCAAGAAAGCCACCCTAGGGTTTTTAGAAAACTAGGGTTATCAACCTTAAAATACTTTAACTTTCCAATAAATTTATATTACTTATGAAGCCGAAGATATACCCATATATAATCAAAAAATATTTATCTTTGATTTATAAATACTTTTACTTTAGTTAAATTTATAGTTTAATTAAATGATGAATTAAATACTATAATATTATTTACTTTTGTTATTTATGGATTATTTTATAATCAAAATAGGATAAAATATCTTAAAAAACAGATACATAGCTTCATTTATAAAAAAAGAGAGTTAAAGTCAATGACCATAAGAAATAAAGAACAAAAATGAAGAAGAAATTAATACATTAAAATTTCCAGGATTGGCATACTGAGCTATGATCCTCAAAAGATCACGAGGACCAAAAAGAACAATTTGACATTTACCTCTTAGGTCATTGGCCCTTATCACCCATGTGAACCCCAACTCACCATTAACTCAGCATTAACCCTTTGTTCCTCTGAATTTGGATGACCCTTTCTCATTTGAGCTTTATGGTGAGTCGACCAACATAAAAAAACTTAGTTCCTTTAGCCTATTCACCTTGATTGGACGCTTCAACACCAGGTTTTAATAACCCATAACTTAAGGGGATATTCATGTTTGGCATCTGTGTGCTTTAGCCGATATCTTTGGAGATGATTTCATACTAAACTTTGGTGGAGGAACTTTACGACACCCTTGGGGAAATACACCTGATGTAGCCTCCATGTCCTTATCTAGCTCGAATTTCTGGAGTAAGAGATTTCAACTTTGATAGGCTTCTTGTTATGGGCTCTTCGTCGAGCTGGTATGGCAAATGACCTTCACATGATGGCTTTCGATTTATCCACATCGAAAATCACAACCTATTGGTTGCCATCAGGGTTCAAACTCTTCTTTGTGTTCCAAAATTTGGAGTTGATGAGATTTTCTACGGTGAAACACCAATGAAATCTGCGGTCTCAGTTTTCTGAAGTCCACCTGCTTAGCTCTGAGAGTTTCTCATCAAATGATTCTTGAACCTCCCAGAACAGTTATTATTAAAATAATTATGTAAGTAATTAATTTATAGAAAAGTAAGATATAAAATAAAAAAATACATAAAAGCCATCTTTTTTAAAAAGCAATTAGAGAGATGAGTGTGGGTCGACATGGCCCGATCCTTACTAGTGCTCTTCTAAGAAAATATGATCCGACGCAAGTTGATATTATTAATAGGAAGCCCATTCTCCCATGCTCCTCATAAAAAATAAAGTGCATAATCCATTCAATATTGAGCTCATACAAATCATCCACCATTAGACATTCCAAAAATAATATTTGCTACCCCTAAGGTTATTATGTAGAACATTATCGGCCTCCACATATTTGGGATGTCTTCATTGTGACAGAGGTTAGTTAAGGTAAAAATACATCATAAGCTATGATGGAAGGTAGGATTGAAACCCTAGTCGAATATCTATGTGAAGATGCTAATTTTTTTGGATCGGGAAAAAGCGGGTGTTTTGCATGGTGTGGGTAACCTTACTTTGGAATGTACAACTTGGTTCAACACAATTATAGCTCGTTGGGGTTCGGGTATTTATAACGAATCCTTTATAGGATGGGCAAGTGTAAATTTTTTATGTTAATATCTATAAAGGACAACTCTGAGCGTGGAACACTCATTTCTAAGTCCAAGGCTTCATCATCACCTATTTATCCTTTGTGTCTATATGACATCAACCTTTTACCGATATCACCATACTTTGGTGGGATTTTGAAATCCTTATTCTAAAGCTTGCATCTATTTTGTGGGGGATTTGAAGCTAATAACTCTCTTTGAGGTTGGACGTCGGTTGTGACTTCAAGGGTCAGCGCCATGTTGGAATAATCTTGTGACAAATATGAGGTGACGTGTGTGGACTAACCAAAGTGGACCCCTGAGATATAAGGATTATACCATGCAACCTAATTATAGTAATACCAAATTTAGATCTCTTCACTTCAGGTGAATGTGATTCAAGATGGGTGAGAATATGAGGTTTTTTCTTTGGAGCTACGCTCCTCCACTAATTAGGGACGGTTAATATCTTCTCGAAGTCACTTCATTATGGTAATATATTTTCCTCTCATATATAAATAAAAGAAATAAAATAAAAGAATTACCTTAGATAACGGCTCATGGCCGAACATAATCAAAGAAAGTAGAAAAGACATGTAAAAATATGTTTGTACTGGATTAGATTGAAAAACCACCAGCATGCACGAACAAGATAACTCTTCGTGAGAAGATAGGCTCTCTTTAGAATCTCATATATAGGATCGAAGAGAATATATGTCGGAAAAGTTTTTGTGGCAGCCGTTTAAGGTTTTTTTGGCGGCTAGAAAGGATTTAATAACGGTAGAAACTGAGCTTTGGATAATATTTTCTCTTTAAAATGTCAAATCTCTTTCTTTCAAAATTTCTTGATAATGCAAAAACTTCATGCATTGGAGAATTAGTAGGAAAAACTAAACCCTTTCTTTTACCTTTGCTCTTACTCCTTGAATAATGTCACAATTACCTTAAAAAGACAAAAGCAAAATTCCCCATGCATATGTGAAGGAAAATAATAATTAAATAGATGCATAAATTAAACATAAGAGGACATGTGGTAACCATTATATGAATAAGATTGGGAAAAAAGCAGCCTATGGTGGAGTGTCTTCAACTTCTTATATATTATTGTTGTCTTAAAAGTGTGGCTTAAATAAAACTGAGGGTCACTTCAGTACCAGTCACTCTAAAGCAAGTGTCGATCATCTTGTCTTTGGCAGAGGGTTAACATATGTAGCAACATAATTTTTAACCTTTTTTAAAAAAAAATCGCTGTGAATACGCCCGAACTGATAATTTGATACCAACTCAAGAGGATTGTCATATTTTGCCTTTATAAGCTCACCGAGAATAGAGAGACTACTAATAAGGGAATTATTAGCCGCTTTTTAGACTAAGATTTGGATCGAATTTAGTTGTGTATATTGACCATACGGAATAAATCCAAAAGAGACTCTTTGTATTTATGGATTATTAGTGCTCAAATGTCCAATCTGGTAAATATAACTTGTCACTCCACTTGAAGAGAGTAAAACATCATTATTCTATTATGAAATATTTAATATTCTATCAATCTCTAGTTACCGTCTCTCAACTTTAGTACCATATGAGTTCAGGCGGACCTTATCGAATCGAACCTCATCAACAATAATCATAAATTCTAAGAATAAAGTGATACCAACAAAGATAGTAACCTGATAGAGAGCTTGTATCAATTCCAGAAGGTTACTTGATTCAACTGATAAGTGTAGAAGTGTTAAAGTGGTAAAAAGACAATAAGATAATTTTATTCATGAATTTGTCTACCTTATATAGAGTAAATTGTAAGGAATTAAATTTATCACACAATATTGATTGCTATCATAAGTATAAATGACAATAACAACTTAATACATTCATTTACAAGTACTTAATGTAATCGAAGCATAACTATTTGAGTTCATTGATGATGTTTTGACTAACTTTCCATTGTAACCGAAGGTAGCATCGGCCAAGAGGTCGTCAATTATGACTTAGAAAGATCGGCATGGTCTGCTGCCTTAAGGTGTCGGCTGCCTAGTATTGTTGTTGTTTTTAGGATTTGGCTAAGGTAATAAAATACACCCTTATTAGTTGCCCCCAAAGTCATTGCAAAATAATTACAGAAGGAATACCCTAGTGAAGTTAAATATTCTTGAGCATTTTTAATTTATATATTTTTTCTAAAGTTTGTTGAATATCTTGAATGCTTTTTTTTTAATGTAGAATATATATTCCCAAAGTATACCAAGTCGTATATCATGCTTGTTTGACTAGACTCCTAAGAATCTTTGTATACTTTGGTAGATTAAGTTTTGACTATATCCAAGCTAACATTATCAACGTCGCGAAATCGACTTGTGATAACCATATTCTAGCATATGTTAAAAACCCCTGTCGGTCAAAAAACTCATTTGAGAATAAAAGCTTTGTTCTTTCCATGAGGAAAAGAGTACTAGAATATATAATATGCTGGTATATTTTTGGAAGTTACATTAGAGTTGTTTGCTATATTGATTTGGTTTGAAAAGTGCTTCAAAGATATTTTATTTGTGTCGCTTGTAGGTATGATGGAGTAGCCTCCCTAATCCTTATTAAAGAATGAAGAAATGATTATTTAGGCTTCATATGAGGAAACTTGTAGGCTCGAATGCTATGACTTGAGTAGCCTGTAGTCCTTGTGGAAGTCAGAGGGAATGATTAAGGGCATGAAATAAGAATCAATGGACTAGGAAATGTATGCATATTTCTACGTATTTGTTTTGTTGTACGATAGTCGTGTTTGTTGACTAAATGTGTTAAATAAAAAATGAATTAACCCCGAGGGGTATCTATGAAGTGTTTGAGAAAGTATAAGGATTATAGTGAAACTTTATTGGTACACGTGTGCAGTTGCAGTATCGACATGACAAGTGGTGTAAAAGATAGTAACGTCTTCCCATATGCAAAAAAAATCGGTTAATCTCCTTTAATCACGACCGTTGATTATGGAAAGACATAAACTGTTGGATGAAAATAAAATCACGAGTTAGACGTCGCTTACCTTTTCTATATATTTGAATGTTGTTTCCTTATTCATTGAATACATATTGTTTGAGTAGAAAAAGTTTTACAATGTTTGAGGTTTATTTTTTCTCAGAACATTTCTCAACTTTATCCTTCTACTTATTTTAGAAAAAATATTTATTTATTAATTCGTTTGTTAGTCATGGTTAATACAAGAAGCAAGATTGTTTCCATATCGCCTATTGATGTGTATAATTTTAAGAATGAGTCGGATTTGAATGTCCGATTAATGGATTGTGTCATAGCAAGAATGTCGAACGAATGATGATGGTCACCCCCTTAGAGGTGAAAGGCAATCGTAACACGCCGGTCCCTGTAGATGCCATTCTAGAGGTTAGACAAATTATAGAAGTACGAGATTACCTCTATATTTTTATTAAAGAGTCGAGAAACATGCGAAAATTGCTCGATGTGAATGAAGATTATGTTATTTTATTTACGTATAATCTGGACTATAGAGTGAACTTTCTTATTTGCCTAGGACTATTGTGTTTTCTTGTAACCACATGGCTTTGTCCGAAGAATGTGGTTCTCAATTCTTAAAGAGTGATGATGACCAATATTATAACGGAGAAAGATTGGTATCACAAATTTGATATCAGTGCCTACCTTGCCTCAAATTGACTTCTAAAGGAGAAGGGGTTGTGAGAGGTATGAGGCTTGGATCACCCAAAAAAATTGATACATTTTATTTATTTCTAATTTCAATTTAATTTAAGTTCCTAGAGTCTTTTTATGGATTGATACATATAAAATTATCAAATTTTCTCTTCATTCATGAAATATAATGAATTCCCAAATTAAGTGATTGTAAAACATCTATATTAATAATGATGAATCATGAATGGAGAAGTTACAAAATGTATACGTTACATTTTGTAATGATGATATACATATTAATGTATTATATAGTAAATAATTTGAAACCCTTTGATAATTAATATACATTTATTATAAGAACTCATGTCACACCTCCTTATATGAGGTTGAAAACCAGTTTCTTAAGGTAATTCAAACATTTTTGACTATTTAGATTGTTCATGCTTCTAGAAGTCTTAGGATACCAAATGAAGAAAATTAGGTTCATATATAGTACTAGAAGTCTTAGGATAAATTTAGAAGGTTGTGTGTAAAATGTTCATATGTAGGGATGACCAATATAACTTACATTGTGCATAGATATCTTTTAGTTTTATTATGCCCATATAAAACCCTATATCTGATCCGACCCATTTACCGATCATAAATTTCAATATTCATTCATAGTCTGTTATATGTTTAGGCCGAAAAAACTGATTGGGTCAGGTGGGGTCAGGACGGGTTGGACCAAAATTGTCATCCTTACTAACGATCCTAAAAATAAGAACTGAAGTATGGTACAATAATATTCATCTGAATTTAGTATATATTTTATTCAATATAAGTTTGTTTTAGGGAAAGTAATGAGTTAACTTCTATTATAAGGAAGAGTTATAAATGATTAATTTATAATCAAACAATAAGAAACTGTTAGCTCGTAATCGATCATCTTTGAAATATGAGAATGATCAAATTTTCTAGAAATAATTGTTCAAATTATCACTTAAAAATAAAAAGTTACAATTGATCATGAAGAACAAACTCAACATCCTCAAAAAATTGTATAAATTAAACTTAGTATAATATTATCTAAGGAAGATTTATAAATAAAGGAAGATTTATAAATAAAGATTAATGAAATATTGTGTATTCAGTTTAAGATAAGTTTTTATAAGTGTTCCAAAAATAGTATTGATATCTTTATGATGAAAATGAAGAATCTAGATTAAGATTTTGTAACATTATAAGCATTTATACAAGAACATTAAGATTTTATGTGGTGAAATAAGAAAATTTAGATTAAACTTCAGTAATACCATAACAAGTATTATAAGAACATTGAAAATCTTATAAAGTAGAGAGAAAATTTACTTTAAGCTTTCGTAACATCAAATATAATTTCAATTCTCAATGCTATAATATTGTAACAAGAATGAAAATTTTATGTGAGATAATCTCTTATCCGTTATCTAAATAAAAAAAACTAGATATTTTTATTATAATTTAACCATACTTGACTGAAAGGTAATATAATGAGATATGTTTCAGATTTTTCACCATATATATTTAACTGAATATGAGTATATTGACATTTAAGAGAACTTTTTATTGTAGTCAATAAAAAACTTATTTTATGACAATCATAGTATAGTTTGAATAATTAAGCTTCATTAAATAAATATTAAGATCATGTCTTTTATAATGGTAATATTAAGAAAACTTGATATATATATATATATATATATATATATATATATATATATATATATTATAACTCAATTACGATATTAATTGAGCGTGATATGTTTCAAAATTCAATCGGCCCACATAACGATTCGGTCCAGATAAAGATTAGTAGGTTTGTAACAATTATATGAAGATTTCATAAAGCTAATAGTATGTAGCAAATAGAAATCCATTTATAATATTTCTATTTAAGTGTCTCATTAACTATATCATAACTTTTCAAAGTTAAAATCTCATTTTCTTTTGAGACTAACTTAATAAATTGATATTAATTTTACAACTTCAGTGGGAGTAGATTCAGATTTAGAGTTACATGTTGTTAACATATTCATTATCATAAAATATACTGACCTTTTGCATGCCACCAAACACAATTTATTTTATATATTAAGTATAAAATTTATAGGTGAGGTGTCTTATGTGTTAGGAACCAAGGTCTAACATGATCACTCCTGATGATTTTATGTGTTTATCACAAAAGGTATACATTTATCGCATGCTAAAACATTATAATATGATTATAGTCCACAGCCGATGATATATAATATTAAAGAGGTATTGAACCTAAATACAATACATAAGATATTATAGTTCACAACCCCACTAGTTCTTAAAAAACACAATACAATTTTTTGCACAATATATGGCTCATAACATATGATGAGGTTCGCTTCGGTAATGCCCGACTCACAAAAAAATATAGGTACAATGATACATAAAAAAATTAAAAATTAAAAATATCTGAAATATCCATAAAATATAATAATAATTGTTTACTAGTCCAAATAACGTGACAAGTTATATTTATAATAATAAGATTATGACTCATCATCAAGAACCCATAAATATAATGAGTCTTTATTAGAGTTATTTTAAATGTTAGATTTTTGTTTGATTACATGATGTTACGTGATGTTAGATTTTTGTTTGATTGCATGAATGGTTGATTGGGTTGATAGTTTATTCTACGCTTACATGATTCATATGTATTTTATATTTTATTAGTTTTTTAAACCGATGATATTTTTGTTTTTTCAGAATTAGTTCAAACAAAGACGACTGCTACTAAACAGTATGGTCGGGATTCGACCCTTGATGCACCGGTGGCCAGATAGGTGGTCCCTACCGATAAGGAGCCAGGGTCACGTCCTAGACGATGTTTATGTTATGGTGATGCAGGTGATGGTACGAGTCATCGTGTTGCTTGGGTTGCGGCTAGTAGCAGCATTGATGGGTCGTATTTGCATGCAACACCTCAGGATGAATTCAAGTGGGTCAATCCCCATGTCTCTCGACTATAACCCGATTACGCCCTCCATAGGCGTATAACAAGTTTCATAAATATGTGAGTTGGTTTACAATTTTAGTATTTAAAACCATATTGTTGTAATTTAGTTTCAACTTAATTTTAATCTACGACTTTATTATTTACAGTTTTTATATTTATTACACGCCGTAGAAGATAGTGAGTTTACGTTATTTCTCCATGTATGAAAGTCTCCAGAAGTGGGACTTGAGTCGTAATCAGACTAGGGTCTGGACTAGGTTCATGGGTACTATAATCGGGCCCCTCATCGATGGTTTATGTTATTGGTACACCAACGCTCATTTGATAGATTTGTTTGTCGAGTGTTTGCATGGAGAGACATCTTCATTTTATTTCTCCTTTGGTGAGATGATCATCACTATGAGCGACATCCATGTCATTATTGGTTGTCGGTTACATGTAATGATTTTGAAGTTATTCCTTTTAATGATGAGGTGGAGAAGTTGAGGACATACGGTAGGATGCTAGGTATTTTTCCATATGAGTTAGGTAGCAGTCTTAGGAATAAGAGTAGTGTGATCTTGCATTGGTTCAGTTCTCTCTTGTACATCGTATTTGGTTTAGCCTTACTGTATATCTGCTATTATGCTCCATATAAAATGTGTTCTTCTTAGGTTGTTTGCATGGATATGAGATACACCTGAGCCATGTGCAACATAATTGATGTACGTTTATATACGAGGGTGAGACCATTTCAATCGATCAGTTGGATTAAGCATACTCTAAAGTTATTCGATATAGTCATGTCTTATTATCTTGACCGTGTGACTCGTCAGATGAGTTATATTCAAATGCTATTGTGTCATATAGGTCCTACCACTACCAGAAAATTAGATAAAAAAATCTAGCTAGAAGTTTGCATGAGATATTTTTATTTGGGAAAATTGGCAGCACCATCATTTAACGACTTTAGGTGCAACATATGAGGATTAATAAAATGGTACTGACCCGATGTACCTTGTTTGGTTTAGGACTAAACTATGGTATACAGTGCCCAACCCGGCCACGGTAGGTGATGATACATATGTTAAGGGAGGGTCTCGAGTACAGACTCACAACGTTGATCCTAAGGTATATGATTTGATAGCCGCGTCTCGGCCACGTATTAACACACTGACGTCGGAGGAGTGTGTCGATGCGCTGGATGAGGTTGTCAGTATCATTGAAAGATTTACAGGTCTTTAAATCATTTTATTGACTTGTGTATTTGTATAACTTGTTTAGTGTTTATGATTTTGGTATCACTCATATATTTTTTATTAAGAATTTTATTAGTAAGTTAATGTTTATGAATTTTTATGTTTGGTTAAAAGTTATTTAATAAGTTAATGTTTATGACTTTAGATGTTTGAATAAGTATTTTATTAACGTTTTTTCTTACACTTTCCGGTGGAACATCATAGTGAAATAAAACAACACAACAATAAATCATACATGAGTAAAATCACAAAACATTAAGATGGAAATACATGCCAAAAGTCATAATAATATTAACAAAATATTTTAACATAATCGCATAAGATGCACGATTATTTGTACAATCGTCACACCGATTTAGCGAAACCAACCATTTGGGTTAATTTTCCCAGTCAAAAAATAGCATTGACATCGCACACATGACATAGACACATGTCATCGCACAAGGCATGGGAAAACAATGCTCATGTTTTCTATTAGTGCTAAAATGCTAGCTTACGGTCGCATATGGCGTGCGACAAGACTCCATCATTTCGTACATGTTGTGCGAAATATTGTAATTTTGATAAAACAAACTTTGGTTAATCATTAATTTAGATAATATTGCACTTGCAGACATAATAAATTAAAAAAACCCCAAAACAAGTTGTGATTAACAATAACAGTTTATAGTATAATAAAACTTATTAGTCAAAATCATATCTTAGGTTAAAATCAACAGGTGAGTAATTTGCAATCACATCCACTTTATCAACAAGACTCTTCTCTAGATATGCTAGCATATCTCTTGTAATGAAATCAGTAACTTTCAACTTCCATACGTCAAAGATGCATTGGTTCAGATTTTAGAAGATTGTACCTGGTTTTGACTTATGCGCGGAGTTGGGTAAATTTATTGAATCTATCGTAGTACAGATGTGTCCATTGGCGCGTTTCAACTTTCCTACATTACTTTTTTGCGTTTGGAGGTTTGGGTATTACAAACGAAGGCACTTTCAAGGCAGTTGTGTTCCCTAACGTCTTTATGGGTGTGCTACCTAACATGTTTGTGGGCATGCTAGCACTCATGGTTTGTTAAGTCGATTTTTCCATGTCGGTGTTTGTCATACCTTTAGCTCTAACAATAACTTTGGGCTCTTGGATGTAACTTGTTTTGGGCTTTAAGAGTTACATAACCCTATTGATAATATGATTTTGTTGTTCATGGCCAAAACTATGGATGAAGCTATCTACGATGGATACTTTTTTTAGTAAGGCTTCTTCATGCAAAATGGAATCTCTATGAAAAATTTCTAGTCGTCTCAAAAATATATCTACATCTTCCCTAGGAATGTATCTACCTTCTCTTGCTATTGAAGCTATTTCACATGTGCAAGGTAACCCCGTGTGTTTTCCTAATGAAGCATTCGTCACATTCTACCCTATCTACACCTATATTTTTAGAATGTATAATAGCATAGGGAAATTCTTTTAAGCCTGCATGGGATACATGACCAAGTATTTACGATATTAAATGATTTATAAAACTAGGTTTAGTTTAAAACTTACTTCACCCAAAATATTCGAGGATCCCCGCATACTGCTTCGTTAGGAGCTTGTGAACGTTTTCCAAAAATAGTTCAAAATTGCATTGGTTGGTACCAAAGTATTTTGTATAGGCCGAGTGAGCACTCTCGCACCTATGTAGGAAATAGATAATTAAGACACTGATTTTTTGTGATAAACAAATAGAATGATAACAAAAGAAATTTTACTTATTCGTTGTTTAATTGTTGTAGTGTTTGATCTTGCTCGTTCGATGATTTAGAAACTTATCACCATATTTAGTTATCTATGCCGACATAACGTATTCGATACATTTAGGGTAAGCGGCGAAAATTTCGTGCAATATCTAGAGTTTTTTCGTAAGCTTCAACCGTGTCCGCATCGGAAACGAAACCATAAAACTCGATAAATTGCTTCAAAACTGCATCAGGCATCAACGTTCGAAACGTACCTTGAATGTTATTTCTTATATGAAACTTTCATAACACGTTACTTGTGTCATGAAATATTTCCTTGCTAGCTCACATGAAGCTAATTCCCGGTCGGTCACAATCACCATAAAAACTAGACACTTATTATCCATCATCAAACCACGAAAAACACTTAAATGCCATGTATAGTTTCGTATCTTCTCCCCACTCATGAAAACATAGGCAATGATATATGTAAAACCTCAAGCAATGACATATTCTACCTCGTTGTTTTGTATGTACAAACCATGACAAGCATATGTGGGAAAGTACGCAACAAATATATACTTGTAGGATGAATAAAAAAAATCGGTGATTACACGGGATTCACCACCTAATTGCTCCAACATGTAGTAACTATGGCTTTTCAATTTGGTCAATAAATATTGCATATGGTTTTACCCGCCGTGATCAACATCTCGATACTTTTGGTGACAATTGTAGATTGTACACATGTTAGAAACATTCTCCGGGTTATTCTGCTTCAAACCACTATATATCTCCCTATGATGGGAACCAAGGAAATACAAATTACGCACTAGTTTATCCTCATCTAGCTTGACTATACAAATGTAGCAATGGCTATCTAAGCAAACATCATGTGCATGATTTTGTTTTCCAATTTAAACTCCAAAAATCCATTGCATAACTAGCATGTCAAGCAGTGCTCTTTTAATTCAAACGAACAATTGCATTTTTTTGTTGTACACTTTCTCTTTCTCAAAGTTTCCCACTTGGATTTTGATTTGAAAACACCGTACCTCTTACATCGGTACTGTAACCCAAAAGTCATACCCCATCTCCCATCATCATATAGCACATAAATGATGACGAATTTTATCTTCCTCCTCTCCTCTTCTACTAATCATCCATATCTAGTTTGGTAAATAGTTATCAGTTGTACAGATTTTGGTGTAATCGATCATCATATATGGTAGGGACCAGCTTCCTCCTACAATAATAAACAATATGCTAAGTAAACATTATAATGTATAAATCGTGTGCTATGTACTTATCTCTTGGAAACTTGAATTGGATCTTTTTTTTTAATTAAGTTGCTTACGAAGGTGTCCAAACCAGAAAACTAAAAGATATCCATGATATTCCATAGGACATACTTAACATAAAAAGAGAAGAGTACAAATTAACACTGCTTTAACAATACAAAAACTATGATAACAAGGTTGTATCTATTTTCTAATCTGCTTAATTTTTTAGTTAGTAGGTTAGTTTGTTCATATGTTATTAATAAGAATTCGACAATTTCTCTTAGATGTACATGATGACATTTACTAATCTTTCAAGGCAGCTAGAAGAACATCATGCTTATTTAAATTTAAAATCAATTTTAATGAATTTGGAAAACATGCTTATTCAAATTTATTAAGAGGTTGAAAGATATAAAGTATTGAGACCACTCACTCAACTTATTGTTTTTATCTCATCTGAACATTTTTTGTGTCAATACGTTCTTCTCTGCCGTGGTCAGTCTCAACGTCACTTCCCAAGCCAAAACCTATTTTCCAACGTATATAAAAGGTTACCTAAAAATTAAAAATTAAAAGACAGAAATGTGTTATTTAATAATGAGGAATGCTAGTAACAGAAAAAAAATAAACACTAAAATATTGACTTTTTAGTTATGTGCTTATCTTTTAGCAATTTCATGCGCTTTTGTCGTTGTTCTTGCTTAAGTATATGTTTCATTACAACAGTCTCGGGTTCTTTATTTATACTACTACATTGATAAATGTATATTTGTAACAGTTCTTCATATTATGTAAGTAGAAAATATTTAATGGATAAGATAGAGCCGATATAGTTCTACATCTCTAACCCACCACCACATTCATTTTTGCTACCTATCATCCTTTTTCTTGGGCCACACAATGATTTGTTTCAATTTGAACTCAGACCACAAACTTCTTCTATATATCCTCCAAAAATGTACACCTTTTATCTATCTGGTTTTAGCTTCTTCGGTATTTCGACTAAAGATTTCTTTTGAAATATTTATTTATTTATTTTATGGCATATGAATTTTGTTTTCGGTTTTCATTATTAACATTTATAGTTAGCAGAATAAAGTTCTATAGTAAACCTAACTATATTTTTTTCCTATCTCTATTCTCTAAAATGGTAGATGTGGACTGGATTGTATTTTTTGTGGTCTATAAAATTCTTATTTTGTAGAAAAAATGTTTGGTGGTTGTTACATCCTTTTATAGTCAAATAAATTTTGGTATACAATTTGTTCATAGTGTATTATATTTTTAATAACATGAAATAAATTAAATAAAATATTTTATATTTGAATGTTTAAAATCGAACAGATTGATAGTTGAAAATGATACAGTCCTGACATTGTTGATCTTGTCGATAAACTTTTAGAATTTGTTTACCATAAATTAATTTGTATGATTTTATTTTAAGTCGAATATATATTTTTAAAATTTATTTTAAAAATAATGTCGTTGTTATGCACATATCTAAAGCCAATGTTCTGGTCATTCCAATGTCATTATCATTCTGAATCTAGTTTTTAGAAAAAGAAACAATTATTTTGTAAGAATATAAAATCATTAATAAAAAAAAGTTCATCCAAAACATAAAAAAAAATCTATAAAAAAACATATATTTTTATATACATGTTTAATATATTTTTTAAAAAGAGAGAACTCGCGGCCGCTATTCAAAGTGCAATGAGTGTGCACAGAATAAACCCTCAATCTGACGCAATAGCATGTAAACCAATGCCAAAAAGTAAACTACACGATATGACAGACTCAACCAAAAAAAATAGACGCAGAAAGACACGAACTGATGAACTTTGGTAATGCTTAACATATTATGTTATATATGTTAAGTTTGTAAAAAAAATTATTTTTCTATACTGCTTTGATCACGTAAAATTATATAAAATTTTAAAATTTTATTATCTTTGACGAGGCACAATTTTTTTATTCTAATTAATTTATTATAAATAAATAAAAAATAAACCCATAAGAGAACACAATAATATGCATATAATTTATAATTACCATAGTATTTTATTTTGTTGGCATTTTTTTTATGCGTATAATTTATAATTTTTGGTTATATATTAATTTGACTATATTTGGAATCTTAATTAGTTAATAGTCCAAAGTTGTTCAATTGAACATGATTGGGTATATTATTTTATCAGCACTTTCACACAGTAGCACGTGGTTTCTAATTTACAATCAACGTCAATAATAATAATAATAATAATAATAATAATAATAATAATAATAATAATAATAATAATAATAATAATAATAATAATAATAATAAGTCACTGGGATGAAAATGTATATTAATATAACGAGTCGCGATCGGGGATCGGAAACTGACTGTGTAAAAAGTTTGAACGTTGTCTAATTCAAAAGCACGAGGTTAAATTAAAGAATAACCTCGCTGTACATTTATTATATTATATTTAACTTTCATCATAATAAAAGGCTATATATTACATTTTTCTGTTTCATATTTTAGTTATATACTTTAAATTTTTGTCGGGTCTTGTTCTATTAATAAAAGCATTTTTTTTAAAATTAAAATTAAAAAAATGAAGTTGTATAGGTTTGGTTATATTAAGGTCGTTTTGGAAGCAGCCCCAATTTTAACTATACCCACACATATTTTAAGTAGTCCCAATTTTATACCAAAAACACTCTTTCGTTTTTATTAAGTCCTAACCCTATCTATTAACCATCCCTAAAATAAAAACAAATCTAAACCAGCCACAACATTCCTTCTCATTTCTCTACTACTACAAACTTCTAAAATCAGCCCCAAATTCAAACTTCAAGAACTTCAGTAGATCGATACCCAGTCAAGAACAACAATGGGAAAAGGAAAAGAGTAAGTTTATACTCTTAAATATTGTTTTTTTTTTTGCTATATTTAGTTTTTCTAAAGTTTTGAAGATTTTGATATACATTGGCTGTTAGAATAGGCGAAGCATGTTTATTTAGTTGTTTTTAGTTGTATATTGATGCTAGGGTAGATTTGGTGTGGCTAATTTGGTGTATTAGGTTAGATTTTGAAGTTTTATTTTCTGGGCGTTAATGGAGTTTGAGGATCTGTTCGAGACCCCCCGTCGGGTGAGCATGCTCATACCAGCGGGGAAGATATTTTTTTCCAGAAAAAGCTTCATCCCCGCAGGATATTAACTGTTTGAACCGGCGAGGAGGTCATATGTTCATGACCTATGTTCATAAGCCCCGCCGGTTGTGGGTATATTGAACCGGCGGGACAACAAATAGAATTGAAACTAAACATAGTTCCCCGCCAGGTGAAAATAGTTCAACCGGCGGGGTAGAAATTAAATTTTGAAATTAAATATATTTCCCTGCCGGGTGAACTAATTTCAACAGGCGGGGTTATATTAATTTCAGAAATTAAATATATTTCCCCGCCGGTTGACAATTGTTCACTCGACGGGGACTTAGTTAATGTTGTAATTATAACTTATTTTGTTCTATTTGTTCCCGCGGACACGAAGCACTTCGCCCCGCAAAAGAGAAGGCAGCTAAAATCCCGAGGCGAGAACGAGAAGTCCCTCCCCTAAAGAAAGGCGAAGGTAGCCGATGGTCGGCGGTCGATCGCCCCGAACAAAGGGAACGGACCGAGCGTGAGGTGCGCCCGGGCCCCAGGGAACGATCATTGCGGCATAGAAAATATAAAGCCACAAGGGATTGTGATGCCCCAAGAGAGCCCGTTGTACGACCTTCTCCTCCACGAGAGGCGGCCCCTATCCAACGGCGGCGTGTGCTAATAGACGTGGATGAGACGGAGGAGGATACAGAGGTCCCAATGCCACCACCTCGAAGAGAGGTCCGTGGGGAAGGACGTCCAACCGATCCGGAAGGATGGAAAAATCTATTTCTATCCCAAAACAACGTCCTTCTTTTCCCGAACTATGTCCAACATGAGTCGTACTACGCCTTTAAAGACGACGTAAGTTATCGAATTAATGATATGTTTTATTACTTAAATTGTTTTGTTAACATTATATATATTTTTAATTTTTTTTTGAGGCGCGCTCGGGTATCACGGTCCAGTCCAAGTACGGTTTGCTTGGTCAGTGGGACCTCAGCAAACAATTGGGGGTTAGGGAGTTGTTGGAAGGGGCATCGTTCTGGCCATTGATGCGGCATCTACCAAAGTTCAACACCCATGTGCAGTTGGCCGAGGTGTTCATTGAGAGGTGGCACCAAGAGACGAACACCTTCCAGTTTTGCTTCGGGGAGATGACATTGACGCTCGATGACGTGTACGTGATTACTGGCCTCCCGGTTGAGGGGAGAAATATCGATGTCTTTAGGCCGGAGCCGATAGATGCGACATACGCACGCTATGCGGTGTTGTTGGGAGTTTCGGCTGATGTTGTGGGGGAGGATATGGAGGTGCATGACGGGAGTGGATACGGCATCCGATGGCTTAGGACGACATTCTCCGTGGACGAGTATTTAGATTCCAATTCTGCCCTGACTACAGATATGAAGAAGGCAGCAGCTAGGGCATACATCATGTTCTTCCTCGGGAGTACCATCTTCACTAACACAAGCCAGAAGAACATCCAGTTCGATTTTCTCCATCACTTTGAGGACTTGACGAGGTTTGGTGAGTATGCATGGGGTACTTGTGCACTCGTGTGGTTGTACAAGAGCTTGGGAGGCATTACAAAGCACTCCTTGACGAGCTTGGTCGGGTTCTCGGCCTTGTTGGACTGTTGGGTCTATGACCACTTTCCTATTTTTTGGGCGATGGTGAATAGCGGTTATAGCCTAAAAGATCCGAAAATGGTGGTGTGGTTGCCGAAAAGGGTCCCGGTGTCATTAGCTCGCGGGAAGCCGTACTACCATGACATCATCGCGGCTCAAGGAGAGACAGATGTAAGTTAGCTTCTTTACGTTTATTAATATTTGTCTAATCTATATAAAATGTAGTATGAGTAATTATTTTTTTGTAGGTGATTTTCCGACCTTAAGAGTATGTTCGTGAAGTGTGGGCAGAGCAGACAATATGGTTGTACCGAAACCCTATTCGCCTTATGCTAGTTAGCGATGGACCGAGTGATGTGTCAGTTTGGTTGGATCCAAGAGAAGCTGATAGACCCCATTGTTGCTAGAACCGGTCTTTCCAGAGGAGACCATCTTTGTTATTCGCTTCATGGTAGACATTTGACTAACTGGAGGGAGCACCTATGCACGATTGATAGGTATTCGAGGCGCTTGGAAGAGAGTACTCACACGCCATCCCCCCAGTACAAGGCATACGTGAAGAGGTATGGTTGGTTTAATATAACGCCTCGGATTCTTACCGAGAGCTCCGCGGTCGATGTGGTGAATACGATTAATCGTGTTCGGCTGTTAGACGATTCGACTGACGAGCTCGTGTCGTTTGCGAGGAAGGTGATGGAGATCACCAGTCCGTGACTTTTGATTTTGGTAGTTTCCTTCTTGATATGTATGCTATTTTTGATATTGACATTTTGTTGTATGGATTATGGTGCGTCTTGCAATACTTTCCGTATTTAATTACAGACTAAACATTTAATCGTTTAATTTATGCATGTTGTTGTTTGCTATCCGTTTTCGAAATCGTTATTTCACTCTAATTGTTGTTTAAAAAACTTATTACCACCAAAGATAGTTTCTCCAAATTAAGTTCCATCATTAAACCTCATACAATTTCAGCTAAACAAAATGTGCACCAAAGGCTCTACACCGCCGGTTGAGCATTTTCCAACCGGTGGTTGACAACATCCCCGCCGGGGAGCAATTAACAAACGGCAGTTGCAAATTGTCTAACCGCCGGTTGTAGGCGGAAACAATTCCTTAACAAAATATAATATTTACCCCGCCGGTTTGAAAATTGTGCACCGCCGGGGACGTTTTGAACAGCCAGTTGAACACTATTCACCCGGCGGGAACCTAGCGTAAATTTAATAATTGTTCAGCGAATATGGGGGCGTTTCAACAGCCGGTATGAAAATTATACACCGCCGATTTAGTTTTTACACCAGCGGTTGAATATTCCAACCGCCGGTTTGAAAATTTTACCCCGGCGGTTGGATAACATAAAAATTAAGAATAACTTATTCTATCATGCCTAGCCAGATCTCCCAGCGGTGCGGTTGGAAAATTATACACCGCCGGGGATGTTTTTACACCGGCGGTGTTATTTGCCAACCGCCGGTTGATAATTTGCTCCCTGACGGTTGGTCGGTTTAAATATTTTGGAATGGTTATAAAGTTGATCTGGTTTGTAAACCAGCGGTTTAGAAATTCTACCCGGGCTGGGGAATATTTAACCCGACGGTTGAGAACTTGTCCCCCGCCGGAATTGTTCAATGTTAGTGTTTTATTTTTTGTTTAACTTGCATCCTTCATATGATCCACGTATGTCACAAGAGGGTATATATTATTTGTATGTTGTTAACGTTCGAAATAAATACATACGTTAATAAGAAGCATAAACTGAAAGAAACATAAATTAGCACAAAGGGAAACTTAAATTAAATGACCAACTCAAACAAATCGAAAGACAAATTGATACAAACTGACATTATCCAGTTAATCATTCATTTCCTGTAAGTGGATGTCAATAATGTCACAATGGACCCTATCCAGCTGATCCTCTGTTATCGAATCCGTTACCTGGCAGTTGAACCGGTTACACGCAACACGACGTTCTAATTTGGTGAGGCCATAAACTGGACCCTAAACACGACTTCCTATGAATGAAGCTATCTACGATGGATACTTTTTTTAGTAAGGCTTCTTCATGCAAAGTGGAATCTCTATGAACAATTTCTAGTCGTCTCAAAAATATATCTACATCTTCCCTAGGAATGTATCTACCTTCTCTTGCTATTGAAGCTATTTAACATGTGCAAGGTAACCCGTGTGTTTTCCTAATGATGCATTCGTCACATTCTACCCAATCTACACCTATATTTTTAGAATGTATAATAGCATAGGAAAATTATTTTAAGCCTACATGGGGTACATGACCAAGTAGTTGCGATATTAAATGATTTATAAAACTAGGTTGAGTTTAAAACTTACTTCACCCAAAATATTCGAGAATCCCCGCATACTGCTTCTTTAGGAGCTTGTGAACGTTTTCCCAAAATAGTTCAAAATTGCATTAGTTGGTACCAAAGTATTTTTTATAGGCCGAGTAAGCACTCTCGCACCTATGTAGGAAATAGATAATTAAGACATTGATTTTTCGTGATAAACAAATAGAATGATAACAAAAGAAATTTTACATATTCGTTTTTTAATTGTTGTAGTGTTTGATCTTGCTCGTTCGATGATTTAGAAACTTATCACCATATTTAGTTATCTATGCCGACATAACGTATTCGATACATTTAGGATAAGCGGCGAAAATTTCGTGCAATGTCTAGAGTTTTGTCGTAAGCTTCAATTGTGTCCGCATCGGACGAAACCATAAAACTCGATAAATTGCTTCAAAACTGCATCAGGCATCAACGTTCGAAACGTACCTTAAATGTTATTTCTTATATGAAACTTTGATAAATTGCATATGAATGATAAATTTTAGTCGTCTAGTGTTGCACGAACAAAAAGGACCTTATTATATGGCCAAACCCCAACTTGCCTAGTCATACCTGATAAATGTGAGAATTATCCGGATCACGGGTCGGGTCGGTCAAATATAGGGTTAATTTGGCTCTAATAAGTCTTGTAAAATAGGCCCAATAAATGTGTAATATTGAGGATATTTTTTGTAGTAAGTAGTAACTATGGTTGAGATTAGTGAAAGAGTGGAAAAAATAGCCTTACATGGACCATTAATATGAAATTTAGGCCCACCACACTACTATATAAAGGGACCTCTTCTTTATGAGGAATGGTGAACATGAATTACTTTATTCCTACTTTTTCCAGCTTCTCTCTCTAGATTATCACTCCCAAAAATATCTTAGACTCCTACTTCCCCCGTGAATCTTTGAAACTATAATTGGCACTGTTTGTGGAAAGCGACCGGTACGCGGAATCATTTTTCCAAGACCATTTCTTTATTGTCAATTTCTTTGAGAGAGATGAATATGAAAATACTAAAGGAGCCCAATGTTAGCATAGAAGGCCTAGTGACTGGAGCCATGTCCAAGGATCACCACCTCGAAGAACAACAGATAGAAGAACGACATTACGACGATTGGCATGCTGATGAGCAGCTCGAACAGTCTGCCTTGGTAGCTTTAAAAAATAACTATTTGAAGATATTGCAAAGCTAAAATCAGATAACGATGTGGTGATGGCTGCCAAAAGGCTTAGTTCAAGGGTTCAAAAAGATAATTTATATGAGGAAAATAAAGTTGAGGATGATAATCGGACGGGTGACAACCACGAAACGCACAGGCGTCGAGGTTTTTCCTCTTTGAGAAAATAAATAAAATGCAGATGTCGGTATGACACTGCTGAATCTAGTGACTACTTTGTCTATGATTCTTACAAATCCTCCTCCCCAAAGAGGGACGACCGACGCGAGAGGCATAGTAATAAAATGGGTACGAAGAGAAACAAAGATAGTCTTCGAATGTCTCACAGAGCCAGGGGTTTAAGGAGAGAAATAAGTAATCAAGATAAAACGAAACCTGGGTCTGACAAACGGGATAGAGCTGTAACCATCGATAAAGGAGATCAAGCTACACCCCACGTCCAGTTCCCGTCAAGGAGACAGAGCTTTTAGTATCGTGTGAGCAATTGATTCACGAACTTTTCAGTTGAGGGTTTGTACATGGTTACGAACGAAGACCTCAAGGGAAGTATGTACAAAGTCGGGCATAATTGGATATCGTCTTCTTTCTCCACAGAGATCATGTCTCGACATATACCAAAGTGTTTTGACATCTCCAGATTGGAGAAGTTTGACGGGACTCAGGACTCGGACGACCACATAGAGAAGTTCAAGAACTTCATGATCAACTATGATGACGATGATAAACTACTGTGTAGGAAGTTCTCCAAATGTTTAAGGATGGCACGTCGAAGTGGTATAATCATTTTTCGCAAGAATGTATCAAACAATTTGACATGTCTAGGAATATTTTTCGACAATATTTTATGTGAAGCAAGAAGTTTCGTGTAAACTAGACACAATTATTTATTACAAGCAGAAAATTAGAGAGAGCCTAAAAGAGTATACCATGCGGTTCGTTAAGACCAAGACCAAGTTGGAAGGGTGTAAAGATAAGGTGACGTTGATAGCGTTCATAATGGGACTTCTCCCATGTATTTTGAAAGATAATTTTACAAAAAAAAAATCCATGATGTTCGAGGCATTCTTGGTTCAGCTTGAGAAACAAATTTTAGTGGAGGAGACACAAACTTTGGAATTGGATTCCATAACTCTGATAGAGCAGCAGAACCAGCAATCTCCGGCAAACATATGCGCAGACCTCTCACACTTACCACCCATCAACCAGTATCCAACTAAGATCTTTAAATCAACTATCATCGAGGCCGATGATGAATCAACAGGTGGCAAACACACAACAAGCTAGCATAAAATATTGAACAAATGGGTCCGACCTACTCATTTAACTAAATTGACCGAGTGTGTAGCTATAATTTTTGATAAGGCTCACATGAAGTTTCAAAAACCTCCTTTGATCCAAACTCCGACAGAAAGTGGAAGCGGTAGGTACATCAAATACCACGACGACGTCGGAATACAAGGCTGCTCTAGAATGCTTAAGACTCGTCCATATCTGTAGAGCTAAAAATGATCGATTGGTGAGCGATTTGCAGCTCATGGTAAATCATTCCTATGGAAATTCCTAAGCTCAGATGGATCACTTTATAAAATATTTGAAAGTTTTGAAGGTTCTAGAAGTTTCTTTTGAAAACGTAAAGTATGAACACGTCCGTAGAACCGAAAATTATTTAGCTGACTCTTTGGCTACTACTGCATATTGCAAAGGATACCGTTGGATTCTCACGTAGGAACTTCCCTCGATAGTGAAAGGTTATAGCTGATTGCGGGTTCAGATGAGGTTTTCCAGATCGTAACACGTGCTGAAAATGATTTGAGGCATGATATCATCGAGTTCTAGCGAACGACGTCTAGTTAATTGACAAGGAAATGGATAAGAGGATAAAATTCAAAACACATGGTCACATGATACTTAAAGGTATCTTGTATAAGAATATTTAAAAATTCTATTGTCTCGGTGCCTCAGAAAAATGAATTTCATATAATATTTTCTGAACTGCATGACAGTGAGGGGTCGACGACTGTGGGTATAAAACCTTGACGTGAAGAGTTTTGCTAGAGGGTTATTACTGCTGATGCCAAATAATTGGTCAGAATGTGTAATACTTGCCAAAGGTTTTCTAATAACATCCACATGTTCAAGGTTTCTCTTGAGTATGTATACGAGACGCTGCCTTTCAATCGACAAAGTGTTGATTTGGTATGACCATTGACGTTGGCTTCCGAAGGGAGACAGACGATACTGGTTGCAGTTGACTATTTTTCCAAGTGGGTAGAAGCCAAACCAATGTCTAGAAGAAAAGCGAAGGATGTGATCAAATTCATTATATCTTACATATGTAGTCATTTTGGTGTCCTAATGAGGCTGGCAATGGATAATGGTCTACAATTCAACAACAAATATATAAAATCCTTTTGTTCATCGTGTTGCATAAAACAATGTTTTTTGCAACCTTTTCACCAACAGGAAAATGGTCAAGTCGAAGTAACTAACTCAATGATCCTTCATAGCATCAAGAAAAATTAGAGGGTAAAGCTGGAAATTAGCCAAACTATCTGCAAGAGGTATTATGGGCTTACCGAACCACTCTTTGAACATCAATGCAAGAATCCTCCTTCGTATTAGTTTATAGGATGCAGACTATGACACCATCCGAGGCAGCCTTCCCTTCGTATCGAGTTAATGATTATTCTGAAGAAGGTAACGGTGAGAGAAGGCGTGCTGAGTTAGACTAGATTGAGGAAAAAAAGAAGGCGGGCACAACTGAATTCCATGCACTACCATACGCTGATGAGGAACATGTATACGTCAAGGATTAGGTGACAGGAGTTTAGTGTTGGGGATATGGTCCTCAAGAAAATATTTTTACATACCAAAGATAAGAGGCTCAATAAGATGAGACCTAATTGGGAAGACCCGTACATGGTAACTGAACTGGTAAGACTAGGAACGTATCGGCTTGAAGATAAAGAAGGGAGAGCGCTTTGACACCCATGGAATATAGAGAACCTAAAATTTTATTTGGAATGAATGTAAAAGTTGTATATATATGATTTCTAACTTGTGTAAAGATCGGTGGTATACACTTTCCTACCCTGGTGTCATACGAAGGTTTTAGCGATGTGCCCGTATAACCGATTTATGAATATAAACCCTTTTTGTTTCAACATTTCTTACAACTTATCAGGCCACTTTTGGTTGTCAATCCAATCATTTAGTTTGCTTGGATCTGATGGGTCTTCCAACAAAAGTTGGTTAACAATCATTTAATCTTTTTCTTGGATCTGAGGGGTCGTCTAACGAAAGTTGGTCAACAATCATTTAATTGTTTGGATACAAGGGGTCTTCCAACGAAAGTTGGTCAACAATCGTTTAATTTTTTTTTGGATTCGAGGGGTCTTTTAACAAAAGTTGGTCAACAATAAATTAATTTTTTTGGATCCGATGGGTCTTTCAATGAAATTTGGTCAACAATCATTTTAATATTTTTTTTAGATCTAAGGAGTCTTCCAACCACAAGTTAGAAAAAACTAAAATTTCCTTTCATTGTCCGAGAGAAAAAAGTTCCATTAATAATGTTCGAAGTACAAAACTCCCCTACAATACATCGAATTTACACAAAACGCATGAACACAACAAGTGCCACAAAAAAGGGGAAACCACAAAGTTACAAAAGTATTTCCTACGTTGTAGAAGTTTCCTCAGATCCATCTTCTGACGAGTCGGACGAGGGAATCCTTGATCCTCCAGATCCTTCGGAAGACTCACCGCTATATTCCGACGAAGAGGGCGATATTTCTCTGGCACAAGCTCTCGGTAGCTACCCAACTTGAAGTCTAGATAGCGTTCGTGCAAATCCAATACCATTGCGGATTTGACTTTAGCATCTTGAGTTTCCAGTTTGGTAGTGCACTCTGCAACATAAGCGTTAAGAGCGACCTTTTTTTGCCTTAACACATTCTTTCGCCAATCCTAGGTTATTGACTGCCCGCTTAAATAACTTTTGGTTCTCATACCCTTCGGTGATGGTACAGATAAGTGCATCCTTTTTCGCATTCAGTGGCACGGCATGCTTTCGCTCACGGTTTGATATTTTTTTTTCATTTTGAACTGTTTCTTTGCTTCTTTGGCCCGCTCAAGCCGCTTTTTAGAAATATTTTTCAGTTAGGTGGCTAAATTCTCTAACTTATTCACTTCATTTCTCAGCCTTTGAGCATCACCTTTATAAAAAATGTTCCGCTCTCTAGCATTTTGGTTTTTTTTTCAAGAAATAATGTGGGAGAAATAAGGTCATTGATCTGAAAGGCTAGTGCATCTTCATTATATAGATTGAAAATATCTAAAGACGGTTTGGGAAATCCAACCAAATAGCTAGCTTCATGGTGCTCAAGAGATTGAACATTCTCTTCTTGATATGTCCCTACTGTCATCATACTTAGAAGTTTCTTTGTTTGATGCCCAAAGTGAGTCTGAGTCGATACTAAACAACCCGTTCAAAAGATGGAGGGTCGAGCTCCGCACCATCATGATCCAATAATTCCACATTTTCCATACCTTCCATGTTTCCCTCGTTGTCTTTTGGCCGCTTGTGTTTATTTCTGGAGGAGTTTTTTGTATGGCCTCTTGGAGCCATCTCCCGTAGCAATCACGTTTTCCTCCACAGAGGCAACCTCGTTTACAACCTCAACCTTCATATCATTTGGCTTATATAGGTTATTATCGAATTTTATGGGGACTCAGTGGCTTGGGCCCTAGATCTCATCGGTAAATAGACGAGTACGTCAGTTGGATCTAACCGCTTCAACATGTCGGTTTCCAAGAGAGGCACCATGAGTTCCTCTAGTGATAAATATTTTGACAGTTCGGCCCTCCAAAGTTTGCTCTTAGCTAAATTGGCCGGAGTAAAACATCGATGGAATTTATTGGACCTGTCACCCCTTTTTTCTCCAACATAAAAAGAAAAAACTTGTAAAACTTTGCACAAAAAAAAATATGCAAGGAAAAATCAGTTCAGATAAAAGTGTACCTTTATTGGTCAACTTCAAGGGAAGCTGATATGACTTTTCAGCCGACACTTTGAGCCATATCTCCCACAGCCTTGAGACAAAGAAAAACCTCTAGTTCTACTACTTATCGACTTCCAACAGATCGTCGGCCACTTTAAACTAATTCCCTAAAAATAATAATAATAATAAGGTACATATGGGTTAATCGAGCCGGTAGTAAGCCCAACAAATTATTCCACAGAGAACTCAACCATGGATATTCTTGACGCCATGATGCAAGTCATCAGCGCAAACCACAAGTTCGATCCCACTTGACTGGGGCATAGGTCAACTAGCTCAAACCACCTGACTATGGTAGGATCAATGGGGAACCAAAGCCCCTAGTTGAGTATCTTTGGGAAGACAACCAGTTAATCATCCCCAACGGACAAAGGAGTATCCCTCATATTAGGAAAACGAATAGTGGTTGAGCTTAGGATGTCCCACCAGTACTTAAGCTTCTCTTTCTCGGATGTGTGGTAGTACCAGTAACTCACTTTGTGTATGGTTATTAGGTGTTTGTTATTTACATCATAAAGATTGTTCCCAACAATAGCCTCAATATCCAACAGTAATTTTACGTCCTCAAACCATGAATAAAAGGGTGGAAAGTGTGACTAAAGAAGGAACCTTGGATCTAGTGTATGATGTGACTAGAGTGGAAAGTGTAGAGAGAGAAAGTGAAAAGAGAATGTATTAAAGAATGTCCACCAACCCAGGAATAAAGGGTTTCCCTTATATAGGGGGTGAGGTGGTCCCCACTTATTTCCTAGGTGGTCCTTCCATTGTTACAAATTGGTCAATTTCTTTTAACATTTTTAGAATACTATCCTCTAACTAAGTGATAACTACACTAATAGGACCATTACATTTATTTCTCTTTGACAACTAATATTTCTAATCTTGACTTGGAAATTTATCTCCTTATCAACACTCACCTTACCATCGGCGCATGATGTACATGGTAGAAGACGAAGTATGGTCATAAAAGGAATCCCCACGTAATCTTTGAAGAACCGATAGAAGACCTACAGACCTTAGCCCGGGAACTACCACTGCACATGTTGGCCCGAGCAAGGATTTATCAATTATCTAACAATGGAACCACTCTTATGGTGGACGAACCTCGAGAGAAACAATATGAATTCGATGCAACAAAAAGTAGGAAGAACCGTGCCTAGAAGGAAATATCGACCCTGTAGTAAGCATCATGACAAATTTGAGTGAAGACATGAACGCGGACCTAAATTTGCTACTGGATGAGAATGAATACGTCTTTACAGGATAACATATATGTGGTATGTATTCTCTAATCCTTTGTTACCCATTGGCATATGATAAATCCTCAAGTAAAGCCGGTAAAGTTGACATGGTGGTCTAGGGTAAGTATAATGATAACAATGCAACCTCTGGACATAACTAATGCAATGATAAGGGGCCAAGGCATGGATGTAGAGCGGAAGCATGTACTATTATTGGGCCAAATCTAGTCTAACTAAGCAATAAAAACATTCCTACAAGATAAGAGACAAAACATCAAGATTAAAGGAAAATTAGGAAAATACCAAATATTAGGAGGGTTTTGACGCGACAAATATTATCGGTAAGTTTACATGTACTAGATGAACTAAATCATAGCTGAAAAACTATCCGTGAGCTAGAGGCTAAAGTCTAAACCGCTTAGGTTCAAAATCTAGGAAGTTAGAAAGTCAGATATGGGAAGTTAAGTATTAGTCAATGTAGTTACATCAAGCTAGCTTGAACTAAGACAGGACAGTTTTGTACCACGTGGTAATTATATTTATCATAAATAGCACCAATTTCGGTTAACACATGCTGAAAAAAGTCACTAGCATGGGAAGAATAAGCTAGGGTAACTAAAGAAGAAGATAGTGGTCCATCGAGTGAAATTTCCATAGGCCAAAATTTACAACATAATTGATGTAATTGATTGTAATTACAAGCACAAGGTATGATTCAATAAGATTTGGATAGATTAAAAGTCCCCAAACCATCATCAAGTACAAGTAATTGACGGGAAACAAATTAACCCAAGCTGAGCAATTTGAACGTAGTCGAGTGTTATGCGGGTGACAAGAGCAACTGACAGACGTTGGCCCCTAAAATACGGAATATGTCCTATAAATGACCCAACAAACACTCGTCGGTTGGTATGATGGTTCAAACACAACTTCCATAAACCCAAGTCTAGCAAGTCTAAACGTTGACACATCGAAGGATGCGATGAGCACTCACTGAAGATATTTCTTCTTTTCTCTTTTATCAAAAAGTTCAAGTGGTATTTTAGTATGACCTTATCTTTTTCTTCTCATGTTATGACTTATTTATTTTAAATGTAGAAGCTCTGTTTGTTTTAATGCTATGGTAAAGCTTAGATAAAACATCTTTTTTATACAAGTTTACTCTCTAACCTCATGTCTGACCAACAATGGTTATAAGCTAGATTGATAACTTGCTCAGTACATAAATAAATAATTCAATAGAGTAGGGACAATCTTACACACAAGAAAGATCACCTCCAAAAATGAGCATATTGTTAGCTTTATTCGGGTCACTCTACTCAACACTCTTGAAGTCTAAAGTATGATTACTCAAACTATCTCAAAGGGAGAAAATGAGCTACTCCACGGACATCATGAAAACTTTGTTTGCTATGATTTAGGATATGCTAGGGGAGTGGGGTTTATAAATGATATGCAACTACCAAGCATCATAAAGGAAAAAAATCAATCAATCATCTACATAACTTCTCCTAAATTATAGCAACAGGTCGAACAACAAGATAATCAAAGGCGAATAGGTCCAAAATAGGTCATTAAAGATATCTTAGTTTAAGGTTGATCACTCGAGACCATTAAAAAGTCATGTGATGGAAAACGATAAAGGTCCCAACTCGAATTCATTCAACATCAGCTTAGCCTCACTCGACTTTAACGCGACATCAGGTCAGCCCCATGTCACTCATCCTCAGCTTGGCCTCACTTAGAAACATGTAGCTTAATAAAGATGAAGACAAGGTTTTTCAAAGTAAAGATAGCTCACCTATGAGCCTTTCGCTAAGAAAATAAAAAAAATCTAACCAAGTTGCGAGGCGTTAAGTGACCTACCTGAGTATTCAGATTCCTCTCAACTCACCTTGATCGGCCTCGGCTCAACCTCGCTTAGTCTTAACTCGACATCAGCCTAGTTCAACTCAGTCGTAGATCGACCTCACTCATGAGCCTCTTACTCAACAAAGCTCAACCTCTGGTCAGCCTCAGCTCGACGTCGCTCGACCTCAACTCAGTATCAGCTCGAACTCAACTTGACATCGACTGGGTCTCATTAAGGAAGCACTCCTTCAATAAAAATGCAAAAAATACTTTCAAGTTATAAAGAGATTTAATTCGGGAACCTCTCACCTAGCAAATCCTGACACAAAGCAACTTCAACTTGGAGGTCAAGATTCACCAATACATAGAACTTTGAGACATCAAGACTGAAGCACTCTAATTAATTGCAAGCAAGCAAAAATTAGGGTGAGGAAGCCTGGTTGCGCAACGATGCTCAATCGGAAAATACATAGAACTTTGAGACATCAAGACTGAAGCACTCTAATTAATTGCAAGCAAGCAAAAATTAGGGTGAGGAAGCGTGGTCGCGCAACGATGCTCGATCGGAAAAGACTTGGACAAGTACCAATTAACCAAAGGCGCACCTAAGTGACCCTTATCATAACAAACCACCCGATCGTAGTATTTGTTTGTGCCATCGATAAGTCTCCCTTCTAGTAAAGCTAGTGACGGAACAGATGTCATGTACGACATGTACGGAAACCGTGTCCGACAACGTACAAATAAAACATCTGACGCTGTACTACGCAGCAGCCACAAAGATGTATCTTCCTGTGATAAAACACCTAAAATATCATAAAAAATTACACAAATAAACGGACGCCAACCTAACACTCCCATAAATCAAGACTACTATATAAAAAATTAATGACTCATTTATAAAGTGGGTAAAAATTAAAACAAAATCTCATTGTAACTATAATTTGTTTACTAAATAAATAAAAAATATTATTCATGAATTTACATCTTATATTTAAAGTTCTCACCATATTTGATAAAATAATATTATTATCTTTTTCCCTCTGGAATATGCGGCTGTTTTTACCTCACCGTGTTTGATAGAATTCTTTTGCCAAAAAGAAAAAACTTGCTGACTTTTACAAGTTTTTACGTTTAAAAAGTTGATGAGAGTAGCTGATAGGTGGGGAATGAGGATGATACAGCCAGAAGACTACGAGCGTCTACAAATTGACTGAATAATGATCGTTGTTATTTTTACTACCCCAACAACTACCTAATAGCTTGCTAGCGTCACGAACAAATTTCTATAATGTAACTACCCCCATCAAAACAAATTTATATAAAAAGTACTTATATTATAAACAATACTTACGGTTATATACTTAAATACAGTTTAAATTAAACATAAGAATAAGTGGACCCTTAGAGAGATGTAAATTGTTAACTTTAGTGCATAGGGAATATCAACTTTATAAACCAACTCAACAAAAACTAAGGAAAGATATTATTTTCTAGAACAACAACAACAAAAATAGATGGTGAGCCGTTTAAATTAAAAATAATAATTACTTCAAACGACCTCATTTAAAATAGATTGTTTTTTTATTTTATAAATTTTAAAATTTCAATTTTTTTAGAAATACAAAGTTAGAACAACTACATGTTTGTCGTTTTTCAATTATCAAAATTATTAAAATTAGTTTTACGGATATAAAATAATTTTTATTTATCATGAGATAAGTATATAATAAAATTTATATTCGTGACTGTTTTTTCACTATAACGATTTCTTATATAGTATTTTTAAAGGGATTGGCATAAATTATTTGGCCATGAAATTTTTTTCCGTGTATTATTTTAGATGTTTGGGAAACGTTTTTCAATCACGATTTAATAAATTTGATAAATATTATTATTGGCATTTGAAAAGTTAGTGATTAAATTTATCAAAATCGTCATAGTTGATAAATGCTCACTCAACATATTGAGTCAAAAAATTAAATTTATCAAAACCAACAAGGCGAAAGACCTTTACATGAAGTCAGATGAGTCTAAAAAAGAATTCTTTATAACCAAAAGACCAATCACGGATTTAAGTCTATAATGTAGTGTAAAACTTGTCTATAAATAATATGAATCAATTTGATCATCTTATAATATTAAAAAACAGTATGCAAATATCTATTAGATTTTTTTCTAAAATGTACATCGTTCAAACGTGTAATTAGTTGTATTTAACCGCCAATAATCTTAAAATCAGAATAATCAAAATATCTAAAACACATTCGACATCTAGTTTATCATTCTCCTTGTTAGAGAAATGTTATAAATAAAAAAATTTCTCAAAGATACAGACTTAGATGTTTCATACATTTTATTTATATCAATTTCAATATGTACAAAACTATTGGAAGCAATAATTGCATATATCTAACGAAAGTTATTTTCTTAACTTATAAATCTATAAGTTATCCATTAATTATCATTGGTTGTAGAGGTTCATGTGATGAATGAATTCTTAAAACAAATCAGTGTATCTTCCAAAGAAACAAAATATTAACGTTATAATACGTCAAACACTATTATAAACTAAGAATAAGTTGACCTCTAAACCACGTTATATGGATGTTAGAAGAATATATTTTTTAGAACCAAATTTTAACCTCATACTAACTTTCTCAAATTTCTTTAAATCTTACCCAAATAAATTAAACGATCTTTAAGTTTTATTTAATCCTTTCAAACACAAAAAAAACATGTGCAATTCAATTATGTTTCTTACTTGTTATATAAAGTCTGAACATACTCAAATGAGACTCGAGAGAGTTGAAATATAAATTTATAATTAAGTTCTTATAAAGGTTAACCGTAAATGTTTTAAAACTGACCCTACAGTAGAGTTTTATATGATTTATCCACAAATTTTACTATGGTTCCTATATTTATCAGAGTCTAGTTTTACACTAAAATTTTAGTATTTTTTTTCTCACTTAACAAAAACCTAAAAGTATCGTACGCTAATAAATTTAAATTATGGTGGCACAATTAAACTTGATAATAATCTTCTTCAATAACAAAATTTAAGAATTTTTATGTGAAGGATCATCTGATTTATGTAGTTCGACCTTATCACCATCGTTATATGCCACATATTCTTTGCTTAAATTTCAGAGTAATAGGAATGAGTTTGTCCATTTTAATTTTATGCTTGATATCATATTAAATATAATTAACATTCATATTATATATATATACACGTAATTAATGATATTATGGTTTGCATTCGAATCCTACTTTAAGAAACATTCTTTATTTCTCCCGCTAATATTAGCAAAGTATAGCCGAAATTCGTCCAACGAGAGAACTACCATGGTTGGATCAACTCATCCACATTGAGCCTCACGAAGAATGAAATACTCACAAGATAAGATGAAGTTGGTTTTGCATATAATGTGTGGGCTCACTTTTATATTGTAGAAAATATCTGCATATGCAACATACAGGTCACAAGTTGCTTCAGCTATAAAACTTTGATTCTCAATTAGGAATAAGAGTGGTAGAAGCCCATAAATATTTTGATATAACTGGTATTCAGATATGCATAAAAATTTGTGACAATTTCGGTTATATTCTCACAAAAACATTACAGAATAAAAGTGGTGCTCCATGTAAATCGGGTAGCATACCCATCAGTATAGTTGCGGAATTTTGTTCAATAGAATGCAAAGTGAAAATGAATTAGGTGTTTCAGATCTAAAGCAACAAATTATTTTTGTTTCGAATTCAACTTCAATTTTGGATTTTGGTCCGTCTATAGATTTTACTCCTTCGTATCGGAAACTTTCAAGCAAGATTAAGAAGTTGGAAAGTGTCGACGTTAGCTCTCGTCTCTAATTTTTTATAAATAACATCCCATATTTTTTTAATATTCATAAAAAATAAATAAAAACTATTATTTTGGTTTCAAATCAATCTCTTCTTTTAGTCTTGATTTTTCATTTTCATTTTAATGCGATAGTAGGATATTTTTGTCTGAAGATTTTTCAACATTATACAATTTTAGACATTTTGTGTTGTTAAAAACAATTATGGTTTGAATTTAGTTTCCATAATGATATAGCGAGAATCTAAATAACAAATCAATATATATATATATATATATATGTTATAAAATACTATGCAATTATCACAAAATGGCTCAAACAGGAAAGATTTAAATGAAACACAGGATTTAACGTGGTCCGACAATTATCTACGTCCACGGGCGCCGCCAGAGAAAAGAGTTTCACTATGATAGAAAAGGTTACAGATTTCAGATTGTGTTTTGTGTCGCCCTAGTAATCTATTTATAGGGAATTAATAGACTTACTAGACTATGAGCCTAATGGGCTCATACCACAAGACTAACTCAAGTGATTGGATAATATCACTATCGCAACACAAAACTGTACTGCCGGACACAGTACACTGTCAAGGCACTATTCGATTCATTCACAACAAATCTTCCCCTTGAGGCGAATATCCTTTCTTCACTATCAACAAAGAATCTTCTCTTCTTCTGACTCACCAAATGCCCTTAAGGAATTCACTCTATAGTGCGAACACCGATCCAATTTAGGCACTCCCTAAACTTTCGAACTGATACTGCCTTGGTCATTATATCTGTTGGATTATCGTGTGTAGACACTTTTTCACATCAACAATTCCCTTTGATATTATATCACGAATAAAATGATACCTGACATCTATGTGCTTTGTACGCTCATGGTACATCTGGTTCCCTGTAAGGTGTATGGCGCTTTGACTGTCACAAAACACTTTTGTAGTACTCCTATCCAAGCCCAAATCTGCCACCAAACCTTGCAATCATATTGCCTCTTTAACTGCTTCTGTTACCGCCATGTACTCTGCCTCTGTTGTAGACAAAGCTACAGTAGCTTGCAACTGTGCTTTCCAACTGATCGCACTCCCAGATAGAGTAAATACATATCCTGTCAGAGATCTTCTTTTATCCATATCACCTGCACAATCAGAATCAACAAAACCAACCAATGATCCTGCAATATCATTCAGCGATTCACCAATATTGGTCTTGTTAAAAGTTAAGCCAACGTTCACAGTATTCTTTTGAAGAGATTCAATCTCTTCCCCCATAGCACCATTTCATCGATCTGCCTCTGAACTCGCTATAGCTTCTCTGTAGCTACTAGGTTCCTGCATCTCAACTTCTTCTGTAACTGACAGAGCATATGCAACTAGATTCGCATACCTTTTTGGAAGTCTAATATCTCTTCTTTCTCTGCCCAATGCTATGTTATAAGGTTGTTGTTCTGGTTCAGGCGCATCATCGTCACTATCATCTGTTGCTGATGCTTCACCTCCTGATTCTGGATCCACCTCAGAACCACTTGAATTATTGGACCTGCTAGGAACTGATTCTACTTCAAGCTCCACCTGTTTACTCACAACCGATCCTGATTCGACCATTTCTCCTACTTTCTTCTGATTGTCTATCGAAGCAAACTCATAAAAAGTAACGTCCATACTGATGAGAAAACCTGGAGACTTTGGAGAGGTACACCATAACCTATATCCCTTCACTCCGGTAGCATATCCTAGAAATATGCATCTCTTTTCCCTCGGCTCAAGCTTACCATCTCTCACATGAGCATACGCAGGACAACCGAACACTCTCAAATGTTCATAATCAGCCGACGATCCAGACTAAATCTCAAAAGGAGTTTTACAATCAATAGTCATTGATGGAGACCGATTCACCAAGTAACACGTTGTATTGATAGCTTCAGCCCAAAAATCCTTTCCCACCGGAATGTGAGAGCATACTTCGTGCCTTGTCACAAAGCGTTATGTTCATTCTTTCCGTGACTCCATTCTGTTGTGGTGTTCTAGAACAAGTGCGATGGCGCACTATTACCTCAGATTCGCAGAACTCGTTGAACTCACGACTACAATATTCTAACCCATTATATGTCCTAAGACGTTTGATTTTTCTTCTTGTTGCTTTTTCAATCATCGTCTTCCATTTGACAAAGGTTGAATATGCCTCATCTTTCGTTTTCAGAAAGTAAACCCACACCATCCTTGAATAATCATCAATCAACTCATTGTAGTATCTGGCTCCGCTCTTGGATGGAATTCTGTTTGGACCCCAAAGATCTGAGTGAATGTAGTCCACTGTGCCTTTAGTCTTTCTTACAACCGATTTGCTGAATTTGACTCTAGTTTGTTTACCAAACACACAGTGCTCACAAAATCCCAATGATTCTGCTTTATACTCTTTCAACAAATCTCTCTTTCCCAAAACAGCTAATCCTCTGTCACTCATGTGACCAAGACGCCAATGCCACACCTTATTTTGATCCTGCCTACTTTGGCTATTACTCCCTAATGATGCTACTGCAGCATCGCCCATAACAACACTCCCCTGGAGAATGTAAAGACCCTTCTGCAAACTGTATTTCATGCATACCATTGAGCCTTTTGTCACTTTGATTACACCATTTTCTGCATGGTACTTGTAACCCCGAGAGTCTAGATTCCCAAGAGAAATCAGCTTTATTTTTAACCCAGGAACATGCCAGCGCGTCAAAATTCTAACAACCCCGTCAAACATTCTGATTCTGACGTTACCAATACCACCAACAATCAACGAATGATTGTTCCCTACATAGACAGTTCCCTGCATTGGCTTGTACGTATCAAACCACTGCTTGAACTGACACATGTGATATGTAGCGCCAGTATCAAGTACCCAAGAGTTTTGCCCAAAGTCTCAACTCACGGACAATACATCTCTTTTACCACTGTTTTCACTATCGTCGGAATCGTTCACACCTTCAACAATGTTTGCTGCATTTTCCTTTTGATTTCCCTTCTTACCATTCAGTTTCGGACAATCTCTCCTATAATGACCCTGCTCACCGCATTCATAACAGTTTGAGTGCTTTACCCTTGACTTGGACCTCTAGTTCTTCCTTCTTAAAGAATTCGCTTTACTTTTAGATCTTCCCCTAGTCATAAGACCTTCCACTTCAGCTTGATTGTCTGGCTGCAGCTGTCTCATCTCTTTTGATTTCAGTGCCCCTTTGGCATCTGCTAGCGATAACTTATCCTTACCATACATAATGGTATCTACGAAGTTTTCATAGGGAGCTGGTAACGATCTCAATACAAACAAAGCTTGATCCTCATCCACAATATTGATATCTATGTTCTCCAAGTCCATTATAATTGATTTAAAATTATCTAGGTGCTCTGTTATGGACATACCTTCTTTCAATCTGAAATCATACAAACGTTTCTTCAAGTATAATCGGTTTACTACTTATTTCTCTGAGTAAAGATCTCCTAGCTTTTTCCATGCACAGGTAGCAGTCTTCTCACCACTAATCTCGCGAAGCACATTGTCTTTCACACTCATTAAAATCCAGCACAAAGCCCTTTCTTGAAGATCTTGTTTCTCCTCTTCTTTCATCTCTTCTGTTAACTTATTCTCCACAGCCTTCCACAGCCCTTGCAGTACCAATGAAGATTTCAGTTTAATCTTCCACAACGCAAAACTGGATCCCCCATCAAATTTTTCAATCATGTATTTTGTTTCTGTAGACGCCATTGTGAAACCCTAATTGCAAAAGCCCTAATTTCACCACGTGGCTCTGATACCAATTTTGTTATAAAATACTATGCAACTATCACAAAATGGCTCAAGCACAAAATATATACGAAGGAAAGATTTAAATGAAACACAGGATTTAACGTGGTCCGACAATTGTCTACGTCCACGGGCGCCGCTAGAGAAAAGAGTTTCACTATGATAGAAAAGGTTACAGATTTCAGATTGTGTTTTGTGTCGTCCTAGTAATCTATTTATAGGAAGTTAATAGACTTAATAGACTATGGGGCCTAATGGGCTCATACCACAAGACTAACTCAAGTGATTGGACAATATCACTATCACAACACAAAACTGTACTGCCGGACACAGTACACTGTCAAGGCACTATTCGACTCATTCACAACAATATATATAATAAAACACCACTTAGCTAAATCATCGTATAAAGTAATATAAAATTAAATTTTTTAGTTTTCTATATAAAATATCTAGTAGTGTTTTTTTTCTTCGGAGCGTTATACATTACTAATATAGGTAATTTTTAACAAATTCAATATTGGTTCACCATCCCATGACAAACAAACATTATTTTATGGTGATTTTCACATTTCACGGGGTTAAATAAAAACTGTTTTATATTGAATGTTTGCATACAAAAAATAGATTGTTCGTAATTTTACAATTATATAAGTATTCACTCATGAGACATATAAGCATACTATTTTTTAACTCAACTTATAATATCAACCAGTTACGATATGAACAT
Organism: Limnanthes douglasii subsp. nivea; assembly: GCA_036936605.1. Lineage (NCBI taxonomy): Eukaryota > Viridiplantae > Streptophyta > Magnoliopsida > Brassicales > Limnanthaceae > Limnanthes > Limnanthes douglasii. Next base: position 19,350,998 of record JAUPFV010000001.1, on the reverse strand, counting down.
CCAAACTTTTTCAATTAATAACTCTAATATAATCACGTTAGTTATATTTTTAATTTCTTAAAATATATCTAAAGTTTGGACATGTGAACCATCTGCTTATAATTTATGCATAAAACAATCTTTTGTTACTGGTCGATTAATGTTTGTAACTCAATACAGGCTAAACATCCAAATATAGTACCAAATTTAACACCATAACACGAATCAACTCAATTAATGGACAATCCTTTTACATCTTATTGAGGTCTTATATATCATAAAGGATATAAACAACTTAAAATATAATTTATAAACTCGATTTCATAATTACATTATTGACGCAACATATAATCGTGTGCATTTCAAATTCTTATTAATTTCACATCAAAGTTATATTTAGGACTTGTGCACGAGTGAGGATCTGAAAAATAAAATAATAGATAAAAGATGAAAGGGGTTTCCTGTTGCAAGATAATAGGTTTTGTCATAACAAAATTATATTTTGGGGACATAACAAGATATGTTGTGATGAACTATTTCATTATTGGCTTGAGCACGTGGATTTTTGCGGTGAGTGACACGGGTAGGTTTAAAGTTCGTATTGCATATTTTCTCACAATGGTGAGTGTGTAGCTCACCAAACTGATATAGTGGTGCACTTGATGTACTATCACGAGATGTTGTTATATAATGATGAAAAATCTTTTTTTTTCTCGGCCACATGAATCTAGACATCCTAATTTTTCTCATGTTTTTTATAATTTTGGAGACTTTTATATCAAATCGTATATAAACACACTTACAAAAATATATTTATCTTTATTTAAAACCTAAAATATTATATCGCATAAATTCATATCAACTTGTTTGAACTATTGACCCAAACAACAATATAGTAATGATTTTCAAATCAAAATCTAAAACATATCTATAAACTTTTCCAATATTTATTATCTAGCAACATATCTTCGAATCTAAGAGTCTGAAAGTTTATTAACCTGGATATTATCGCTAATGTACAATTTATAAAAATTGATTTCCTCGATTTCATCTTAAATTATATATTATATCCCGTATAAAATTTGTTAAAGTTATAATATATATATATATATATATATTATTCATATTGGTCCTATAGTTCATATGGTCATTTGGGTATTTCAATGTGAATGAATCACTAAAAGATTATCTTGGATGCTTGAAATATTAATTCTTAAATTAAAAAAATCAAATCTGCAATGAACATATTTTTTTCCATTATACTTAATGTGTAAATAGTAAACTATTTATCGTTTTTATATACCAATTCATTGGTTATCCGGTCCAAGCAAAACAACTTAAATATACGGTGTTCAAATACTGTGATATAACCAATGATCTTATAACTTACATTAGTCCCTCGCGGAACTAAAAAACCAACTTTATATGTACGCCTTAAAATCCATGATACTAGCTTATTATGAGATGATGATTCAAACTTAATTTATATGATTATATTAATTATTAGACCAACTATTTATAATAACTCAAGGTATGTCAAACTAATATATGATGGTCAAATACCAAACATGAAGCTCTTACAGAAACAACTATAAATTTCAAACTCCTTATAAAATTGAAAATTTATTTTTAAAAAACTTCATACCAACTTAACTTCGTTCATAATTGTACATATATATATATATCCCATTACATCTACTATTCAAATTCATATAAAAATATATAACATAAACAATTAAATGATAGATAGATAGATGCTCGTTATATATAATCTATGTGTTTATATTGCATAAACTCTAATCAAATTATTATTAACACATAATTCCCTTAATATTTGAATTCACTGAATGTAGAATATAATACTTACTTGATGTAGATGACATCATTTTTCTTCAAATTATTTTTATATCTTACCTATGATTTCTCATATGTTGAATCCCTTAGTGAATCATTATATCTATTTATCTACTAAATCCTTTAGTAAATCATTGTATCCAATGCTCTGTTGAATCCTGAATGATTGTTGTATCTTCTACTCTTCATTGAATATCTTCATTCAAGATTTGTTCTAGTTTTTTAGGTCTAATAACTAGAAGCACGACGGAAATTCGTATGTAACTGAATAAAGAAATATTACCATTACCTTCTTTTATATATATAATTTTCAATTAGGGTTATAAATTAAGTCTAATTGCAATCATATCCTTAAGTTATGTTGTTATGATAAGAAATCATAACCTGACTAATTATGTATTCATAAATTAGTCCATAAACTTCATAGTTTAGACTTAAGTGTCAATATTTGGATTCACTACTTCACCAAATCCAAATTTGACCTAGTATCTACATAATTATCTTCATAAATATTTTTTATCTGTTTATCCAATTTATATATATTTTTATCAACAATAGCCAAATACAGTATGAAGTATGTGATGATCCATAAATTTCCAACAATCTCCACTTTGACCATTATATGTTCCCAAAATGATTTATTTAATTAATATAATTACTATAGTTTAATCGTCCATAGATGAAACAATATTATACATGATGATGAACGGTAAAAGACTAAAGACCTCTTGAACAAAATGTGAGTAAATGGACATTAGGGCTGTCAAAAAAATTCGAAAAGTCCGATATATGACCGAAATATTCGATATCGAATCCGAATAAAATGGATAATATCCGTATTCGAAAGAAAACGGATAATATTCGTATCTGAATTCATATCCGAAAATAGCGGATATGGATATAGCCATATCCGTATTCGAAATATCCGATATCCGAATTTTTAGAAATAAATATATATAGTTTTTTTGTATTTAAACATGTTTTTAGCTATCTCACATTGTAAAAAAGAAAAACAAATTACTAACAAAGTTGTCTATAAATATAGAAGGTTAATTCTTTAAAAAATGTATCTTATCCCACATGTAAAGTTGGAAAAAAGAGTTGCTACCAAGCTGTTTATAAAACACATAGTGGCTTTTCGTAACAAGTATATCTTTTTTAGTCTTATGACTTTTATCCCACATCTAAAATGTGAAAAACAATTGCTACCAGATTTTCTATAAAGATATGGTGGCCTTTCAAAATAAGTATATTTTTTTCTTAGCCTTATCCCACATTTAAAATGGGAATATGAATTTCTACAAAGGTGCTTATAAAAATAGCCCAATAAATAGTGTAATTAGTTAAAACAATTAGTAGAAATTCGGATTCGGATATTATTCGTATCCGAATAATATCCATCGGATACAGATTCGGTTATAATTTTTTATAAAACTTTGGATTCGAATTCGGATTTGGATAGTGATTTCGGATTTCGAATTCGGATTCGGATATAGGCAGATTCGTATCCGAAAGATCCGTTTGACAGCCCTAATGGACATTATAGTAACCATATTATCATAATCAGTCAACTACATGAATCCATTATAGTATCTAACATTATAATAATGATATGAAAACTAATATTACATATCTATTCTTAATTGGTTCTAATTAAATAGAGATATACTTAATGAGAAACATAAGAAAATGAAACGTAATTGAGAATTATATATTATATATATCTGTAATCAATCTTAAACGTATACAAGCACATAGAAAATGCATCTCAAGAACTATTACATAACTTTCACATATATCAATGATCTTCTAAAAAATAACACCCATCATGATGGTGTATTTTTTAATAAGTGTAAATTTCATTGATTTAATAATAGAATCTACCAGTATGAGGTTTGCAGCAATGTGTTCAATACTAATTTAAAGATTTCTAAACTCTATTTAACAAACAAGAACTTGATATATATATATATATATTTGGACTTAGCCGATATTTTCCTATTTAACTATAGAGTTAGTATCACATTATAGTCATAGAGGATGTGTTTATCTCTTTTACAATGAAAAACTTATGCAACCATAGTGTCTGGTTGGACGCCTTGAAGCATGAAACAAATTTCATTGTCATAGTGGAGGGTGCAACTAGTGTTTCTTTGTATTTTTTTTATAATGTTGTACCCCCAACTAATATGAATATGTTCCTGAAATGCTACTAAATGTGTCCACACAAGCTACCAAAATATGAGTTGGAATACATAATTATATCCAGATTATCTAACTTCATAAATGTCAACATGTATATTTTTTTGTTGCTTATATCGGAGAAATTGTTTTACCTTTTCTTAATGGTCCATCTCTGGATTACTTACATACCTTCTAACAACCCGACAACAAAGGAAGTGTATTGCCTTAAAGAACTTTATTATACATAAACTCTCGACTACCAAAGCATGTGTAGTTTTTTATATTTCTTCAATATTAAAGTTTATCTTTTGACATTGACTTATACGTGAAATAATTTCAATAAGGGTATTAAATGGTGTACTAAAAATATGAACTTACTACCACTAAACCTTTGATATACAAAGTCTCCAACCGAGTTCATCTGAAAAAAAAAAATACTATTACCTTAAGAGTTTGTTGTACCACTGTGGAAAAGCCTATTTGAGACTCTAAATGGAATGCTAAGTCTATATATTATTGACTTTGAAAAAACAATTAAAAAATCAGAGGCTTCATTATATAGGTCATTTTATGAATGTGGTACTGGGAAAAATTATTCTTTCAATCTCTAAGAAAGACTCATGAAACCCCCAAAATTAAGGTTAGGGCTTTCAAGATAGAGAGCTCATTCTCTCTCGATTTCACTTCTCGTCTTTATTACTGTATATTAATTCAAGAATTTCTTCCACCTGATACATGAGTTTTGTTCAACATCTGGAGCCTCGCAATTCATCATCAGTGAAGGTAAATCGGAGGGAATAACAAATCCTTCTTGAAAACTTAGATGAGAAGATTTGCATCTGCAAATAATTCTAGTTATGAAGACCGACCACGGTCTTCAGATTAAAGAAATGAAGGAAAACCTCAATCATCAATAACAAAAATATACACATTTCACTATCAAGAGCCCAAAATTAAAGGTCCCGACAATCTCACCAAAAACGATAAATGTTGAAGTCCCAAAGAACACATCTTTCTTAAAATTCAAGAATCAAGCTCAGGATTTACATCAAAATAAAAGAATAAATAAGAACTATCATTCACAAAAATATGAAGAGCAATTTACATCCCTAAGGATGAATCCAATTAAAAAGAATATTCCTTCATCAATACATGTAGCACATTTTGGAATCATATTTGGATGTTGTTAAGGTGAATAACTTAAAGAATGAGGTTCTACATGGACCAATAAGTGTTTCTTCCAAAGAAGACTTCAAGGATGTGCACTTCTCGGAGCAAGATAAGTATCACCTACCCAATAACTTTAGATTTACTTTAATAGGTAAATCTTCTCTATAAAGACTCAAATTTAAAGTTGTTCAAACATTTATAGAAAAAAAATAAATGGAAATTTTGATCTATGCATTTTTTTTTATAACAGATACATTTTGATCGAACTTGAATTAATATATGACCTAAAAATCATCTGGAAAAGGAATGTCCTGTCTGTTGGCCAACATTCTATAAGGCTCTTAAAATGGAAACCCCATTTCAACCCTAAAATATAATTACATGTAATCACAGTGTTGGTTACATTTTCAAGAGTTCCTAAATTCTTGTATAATCCTAATACAATTAGTATTATATCCAAAACTATAGGTAGGACATTAAAGATTTGGATCCCGACTAGAAATAGGGCTAGACACAACTATTGTCAGGCTTGGATAGAGTTGGATGTATCCAAGCCTCTCAACAATAAAATCTAGATAGACTCTGGAGGTCAATGCGGGTTTTGGCTGGATATTATATATGAAGGACCCTCCATTATACTGTCTGGATTTCCACCATATTGGTCATTATGAAACAAAAATGTAACAAATCTAAAAAGCAAAATGTTACACAAGACTTGAATAATAATTTAAATTTGGGACAAATTGGAAATAATCAAAAAACGATACCCATAAAAAAACAGAGGACTTGACAGTTTAAAAGTAAAATTCTTAATAATTAGTGATACAAAAGGAAAATAATTCTCAGTCTTTAGGAGAAAATAATTCTATCAACTTAAAGGAATCAGATTAATCATCAAATAATTCAACATCATATAAAGAAAAAAACAAATTATAATTTCTCAACCTCCTAACTCCTCGATAACTATTGAGGAGTTAAACCCATATATTATAAAGCTCTTCATTCAATAGAGCTTGGGAACAAATATAATGCCATCAATTGATCATCTAAGGATGATCAATCTGACAACTCTCCAAAACCTATATTAACTAGTAGCTTACCAGTTCTCCAACAAATGCCCATACTAAAAAAAATAAAGAGTTCATTTAAGTTGTTAAAAAGAAGTCAAGTATGGAAAATTCTAAAACCAGTAAAGTGACATTGAATAATAAGCCAAATACCTTTAAAAGGTCTAATAAACCTTCTTTCTCTAGTTTTAAATGACAATAAAAATACTAAATTTCAATATTAGAGGAGTGGGAAACAAATGCTCAATTAGAAGACTTAAATCAATTCTAAAAGTTAAAAAAATAATTTTGTTTGCCTTAAATTAACCAATGCTAGTTGAAAACAAACTTGAAACATCTTTAAAAACTCTTAGTTTCAGTAATGGAATACCAAATATAACAAATAAAATATGGATTATATGAAGAGATTCTTTTAAAGTGGATGTTGTTTGCAATCATGAGCAACTCATCCACATAAAGTTAACCACTCAACATCAAATAGATAATTCATTGTAACTGTAATTTATGGTAAATGTTTGAGGATAAATATAATTTCTTTATGGGACAAAATTAGAAAACTATCTATCAATCCACTAGAGTGGATTGTTATGGGTGATTTCAACTACATCACCAATTCACTGAACAACCCTCTTGTTAAACTCTATGTTTAAGAAGTCTGGATGACTTCAATAACATGATCTTGGAATGCTTCTTAGAACCTTGGTTTTTTTTAAATCAGTATTTTTTAAAGTAGAGGCTAAAAAAAATCATAAAATATCATCAGCTTCGTTTTTTTAACAAAACTAGATCTGTTATTTTTTTTTAAAAAAAAATTCACCAGAAATCATACGAGATCATGCATAATAAAGTTAAAAGACCCAACAATATTAAATAATGTGAGACCAAGCATGATAAAGTTAATATACCATACATTATTAAGTCATTCGATATCATGCATAATAAAGTTGAGAGACTAAACATTACTAAATCATGCGAGACAAAACATTATAAACTTGAAAGACCAAACATTATTATGTCATGCGAGATCAGATAAAATTAAGATATCAAACATTACTAGATCATGCAAGACTAGACATCATAAAGTTGAGAGATTAGACGTTACAAAATTATGCAAGATCAGCCATAATGAAATCGAGAGACCAGACATTATTAAATCATGCAAAACCATACAGGATGAGAATGAATATATATATGAAATAAGACGTAATGAAACGGAAAGATGAGAGACATGTACTACTTAATGATAAATATACGAGATTAGGTCACTAAATTTAGCAAGAAAAAAATATCATCAATGAATCTAATTTTGTTCGTCTTAATAATACAAAATGGATAGTACTTTCGTATATTTTTTTAAACCATTTGTGTTTTCTCACTTTTTTTTTTGTGATATTTATCGGTAGTTTACCAATTTAAAATATCACGCCGTAAAAGAATTGACTAAATATTTAGAGCGAGTTCACCCTATTCTAAACCCTACCGAATAGTAAACGAACACCACCACCGCCTTAAAGTCTAAGGGAACATTTATAAAAAGTTATACTTATGAAAAACAATACAGAGGCTGCAAAACCAGAAACAGCCTACTTCGTGTCTGAACGTCAGAGCAACTTGCTAACCAGAAAACAATACCCATGTTCATGAGCGCGCAAGTGGACCAAATCAAAGGATATCATATAATATATTAAAGTTGACAACGCTTAATGGACCGGAAACATTTTTATATATTATCAGTGACTTGAATAACTTATCTACCGGTGCATTAATGACGATAATAATGCATTTCTAGAACATGTTTAGACTCAGCGATTTCACTTAGCCAATAACTCACTCAATCAAAAAAAAAATGCTGACCATATCTTCAAAAATAAAAATAAAAACTCCGAATATGTCTTCACGTTCATACCATTATTTTGCTTCATTCTTTTTATAATCCATTTAATCATCCCACTTATCCAAACCCGTAATATTTAATTAAGACAAGTTGGACCTTTATGGAACTAACCAATAAGATATTAGACAAAAGTAGAGATGAAAACGACTCCGGTTCGGCCGACTCACCCAACCTTGTCTTAATTTTTTAAGATTGAAAATCATATCCGACCCTTTACAGGTCAGCATTCCGTAATCCAAACCCAAACCCAAACTGTAATTTTTTGGATCATGTAAACTTCGGCTGGTTTGGTTGGATGCGTTTTATGCCAGTCGGGTAGGTTTATAGTTGACTGCAACTTGTCAGGTAATCGAACCGTGTATAACTCAGTAAGCGCAGGATGCTTCCTACGTCTCACAAAGGTCATCCGCGGAATGAGCCTCTTCTTCGTTATTATATAATAGTGTCCTCTTCTGTATAAATCTTTAACCTTACCCTGTGTCATTCATACCATCTTTGCATATTTCAAAGTTCCAAACAAACTTTACTTTTAGCTTGAATCATCAACAATGACCACACCAACCGAAGTATCAGCACTTGAGTACATTACAAAACACCTTGACCTTTCTCCAATGGGGATTCGGCCTGAATTCCCCATTTCGAACTCGAAAACACAATCTGATTGTTCACAGAGTTCGAACGAAACTCCTGCCGATTTCTTCGAGTTCACAGCTGATTTCACCTTCTTTGGTCATACGGGAAATGATCTCTTCGGGTTTGAGTCTAAGCCTACGATCTTCGATCTCACAACACCGAAATCGAACGATTCGCAGTCGCTATCGTTCGGTTTTGAGTCCGTGCCTTTCCTAACTAAGATCTCGGAAATTCCTTCTGATCCATTAGAAAATATCTTTGAACCCGAGTCGAAACCACAGATCATACCTCATTCTGTAACTCGGGTTCCTTCGAATTCAGTCTCTCAGTCGAGACGTAAACCGTTGTTGAAAGTCTCTTTACCTAAAACAGAAGCGAGGATCCAAGTCAGTGGTGACAGAAATGCCGATCTCGAGAAGAGGAGACATTATCGAGGGGTCCGACAAAGACCATGGGGAAAATTTGCTGCAGAGATCCGGGACCCTAACCGGAAAGGCATACGAGTTTGGCTTGGAACCTTTAGCACGGACATAGAAGCTGCCAAAGCTTATGATAGAGCAGCATTCAAGCTACGTGGCTCAAAAGCAATACTTAACTTTCCGCTCGAGGCAGGCAAATGGGATGCACCAGCGGATGCCAGAGATAATAAACGCAAAAACGAGGATGAGCTTCCTGAAGATGGCTTGGTAAAGAAGGTGGCAAAGACAGAAAGTAACCTCACCGGCACGTACAACTCGCCTCCCTTGTCACCATTTAGTTTTTCCCAGTTGATGGTTGTATGAGCACTGTGTGATTATTGTTTTCATATTATTTTTTTTAATATTCAAAGCTCTTTCTGTGAAAATGAAAAGGTCGAATCCTATAGAATATCGACTATTGCGCAATTTCATCTAAAGAGATGGTTAAATTAGTTCAAGAAATTGAATAATTAAAACATCTTGAAATAACATTTCATGACCCCATTGAAAATTAAACATCCAAGAACTTACATAAAACTCATAAATGCAGAAAACATTTGCCGAATCTTCCTCCTGATCAGGAAGCTCTTCAGCTGCTAAGAGCTAGGTGATGGTTAATGTAATTGGCCGATTCTGAAACACAGTTTAAAACTTCAACTTTATTTGAGAATGTACCAATCAACAGGTGTATTAACAGGAGGGTCGATGAGACCCATAACTCATACGCATGAAAAGAAATACCGCTAAGTGTTAGTTGATAAAATCACAAATAAGTTATCTGCAGATTCAACTCCTACAAGAACATTAACACAGATGTTTTCCTCTTTTTTTTTGTTAGATTAAACCGTTCTAAGTCTAAACAATTATGTAGGTATATCCTGTTTATTGACAACGGTCAAAAACCACCCTGGTGTGAAAATGAAGACAGCCAAATTACTTTGTTCACATCAAATACAAAAACAACCAGATTAGTAATTAGGTGCCAGATTCTAATACCTGTAAACATTTGTCATTTATTACGTGTAAAACTTTATAATTATATAACACATTAAGATATAAAAAAATTCAACTTTTTTTCCTTATATTCTTTTGATATTTCAATTCAACTGGAGGTGAACATCAATGGTGAAAACCTCAGCTACAAGTTGAAGGCTAGATATGATAGACATGTAAACCTCGAGTTATACATACACAAAATGCAAAGGGAAGAAGATCTAATTGCAATATTAACAAACCTAAGAAAAAAAATCAGTACAATAATATCGGAATTTTCTTATATTATATAAAACATTTCACTTATTTATAGTGTCTCATTAGCAATAACTTCAACACATAACAAATGAAAACTGGTAACTACGAATGGGTTTTGGTTAAATTAAGTCGTATTAAATCTAGACAAAAATGCAGAACTACGTGTATAGCAGCATGTTCATGTAATGACAACGATAAAAAAACTAGTCTTTCACTATTTTTGGTAGTTTTAGACCAGAATACGATTGTTGAAATAATACACCTAACACGCTGCAAACAAATTACAAACAAACTAGTCGTTCGTCATTTTTTTTCTAGCTCTAAAACGTAGTACGTTTTTTAAAATAATAGTAGCCATCGGCTGCGAACAAACTACTGATCTGGTTTCATCACCTGAGCAAAAGTATCATGTTCATGCACCAAAGGACTTTGAGCAAAAGATTCTATAAATTAAATATTGTATATACAACAGTTCGCAATAAATTAACCAGTAAAATATAATTTCTATTTGATACGAACAAGTAATTCCCTCGTGCATTATTAAGCTTATATTATATATAATAATATATTATATAACTTGTTCGATCTAAACTGCTGTATATTTCTGAACAGCTTTAAAAAACAAATTAGGCTTTGTGTTCAATTTCAAACCAAAGAATAATAATAGCTTCGTTCTCTATAGGGTTAAATAAACTATATATATTTCAACCAATCTGACTAGTGACTATATCCATAATAGTTTATCCAAAAAGTTGAAACTTTTGGGAAGCAGCCCAGAACTAGATTGTGTAAACATTAAGAAATAGTACAAAAATGGAGTTACCTGGATGAATAGCCGTCAGATCCTTTAGTTGACCCCATGGTGTCATCTAATCGAACGGTGTAAATATTTAGGAATAGATTGAGGTTGCCACTTGCAAGATGCTTCCTTCTTCCTGCAGGGAACCATCACCATAGATTGAGCTTGTCGTCTAGGTACTACTACTATATATACACACAACACAAGCATATATACATAAAATCTCACTCCATCTTCTACTAAGATCATCTCATCATCATAACAATCTCTTCGAAAAATCTAAACAAGTTTGGGCTATGGCGACACCTAACGAAGTATCAGCTCTAGATTACATCACTGAACACCTTTTCGGTGGGATCTCTCCGTTAGGATTTCCACCAAGTACTCATTCCAGATTTTTGACAGAAAATCAATGGAGGACGATGAGTGAAACGGAGCCCCAAGTTTCCATCGCACGAACTTCCAGCTCTGATTCGTCGTCATTAACAATGTCCAATATCGATTGCCTAAACGAATCAACACCTGATGAATTTTTCGAATTCACACCTGATTTCACCTTTTTCGGTTGCACAGGAAGTGACTTGTTCCAGTTTGAATCAAAACCTAAATTCATCGATCTCGTCTCACCGAAATCAACAGATTTCGTGCTTAACGAATCGAAGAGTGAGCTCAAACCTAAACAGGAAATCGTACCTCAATCGCGAATCAATCAACGAAAACCGTCGCTCAAAATCTCGTTACCTAAGACGAAACAGACTATCCAGTTCACAAAAACGGATCCACAACCAGATCTTCCCCAAACTGACGTCGTAACTGCTAACGCCGAAGAGAAGAGGCACTTCCGTGGTGTCCGACGACGTCCGTGGGGAAAGTTCGCGGCGGAGATCCGTGATCCGAATAAGAAAGGAACGAGAGTCTGGCTAGGGACCTTCGATACCGCCATCGACGCCGCCAGAGCATATGATCGAGCGGCGTTCGAGCTACGAGGATCGAAAGCGATACTTAATTTTCCTCTCGAGGCCGGGAAGTGGGATTCAGTCGCCTCCGTTGGAGTGAAGAGACGGGTGAACCACGGCGCTGCGGAAGCGGAGGTGACGAAGAAGGTGGCGAGAACGGGAAACGACACCGTGAAACGTAGTGTGACCGTAAGAGATGGCCCTTTGACGCCGTCAAGTTGGTCAGCAGTTTGGGACTGTGACGTTGGGATATTTAACGTCCCTCTATTATCACCGTTAAGTCTTTCGCATATGGATACGATGGTTGTGTAAAGAAACTACTAAATGAAAACATTTGTTTATTCTTGTGTCACAAATGATAATGGTATATATTTATGTTTCATATTCATCGATTTATTTTTGTATAAAATCCAAAATATATGGCTAGATCACCATTATATTACTATCATAACTATTTGTTAAAAATTCTCAATAGTCGATAAATTTAGTCATTTGTCGGAAAGCAATCACTAAGATTCAATAGATTTAAAATCGATTATTTTTATTGGTTTTATGTTCTTTCATCATTTTATTTTGTATCTTTAACATTTTAAAATTTAATTTTAACCTTTATTATTAAATTGTTAGTAACTTACTTTTTACATTAACGAAATTATCACTTAATTTATTTATTTTATCCAAATTACTAAATCTTCTACACTATTTACTATTTTGTAATTAAATAGTGGGATATAATATTTTAAAGTATATTAGAGGCAAATTAATAACAATTGATCACACAAATTGAGAGAGGTTTCATCTTCTGGAAGCCTAACCGATGCCGCATGAACCAATCGTCAATTATGATTCGCCAACAAGTTTCATGAACCAACTGAACGATAAATTTAATCAACAACGACAGAAATGTCTAAGGAGTAACTCATAAACCAGGTGATAATATGATGGTTAGTATTTACTTTGAAAAAGCACCTCTATTAGAAATGATGTCTCATACGAAATAGAAAACAAACTCATCGATTATCCCTACTATGAACATTGAAGGAACCAGTAGCATTATAGTTACAGTTACAGGTACAATGTAATGCTGAATATATGGTTGAGCTGAATATAACATAAGTGAAAGGGATAATGACGATCTATGTTTTGATGGAAGTGTAAAGAGTGATTGGAGTACTAAGAATGATTGTATAAGCTCTCATAACTTGACTAGTCCTTATATGGACGAAAAAGAATACTATACCAATAAGAGGAGGAAAAGTAGAGCGAGAAAGTTCAAACCTAAACTAACAACTTGTAGGACACCTACTGAGTTGAGGTACCTTCAGTTAGCAGTTGGGGTTGAATTCATTTCGTCAAAATCATTTAGAGACAACGCCAAAGAGTACAATATCAAGCAACGATAAAGTCTAAAAGCATACAAGAAAGATAAGATGCGTTGCAGTTTTAAATATAGCGCGATAAACTACAATTGGTTTATTTGGGCTTCTTACCAATGTTGTGACCCTATATGGAGGATCAAGACCTTCAATGATAATCACACACGTGTTCCTACGAAATGTAATAGAATATTTTAATTGTCATTGGATTGTCAAAAACTACTTAATTAGGTGTTAAACTGATCCGGACTTGTCGGTCAAGATCTTAATGGCTGATTTGGTCAAAGATTATGTGGTGAATTTCACCAGATCCAAGGCTTACCATGCGAATTCGAACATCGTTTATTCCAACCTTGAAAGACTTGTTTATAACTCCAAAGAGGAACATATTCTATTATGGGACTACTCTGGGTTTTCCTTTGTCCCAAAATTTTACCTCCACATAAAAAAGATGAAGAAATGCAACCCAACATGTTATGAATAATAAAAATCCGACCTACCTCTAAGTATCGTAAGGCTCACTATAGATTTTAGAATAAGTGTTTCATGTAAACATATAATTTAGGTGAAATATTTAACTCGATAATCTTAGATTATGGAGCGAAAAGAGTGAGTAGCTTGTTGGAAGGGATATGGTGTCAGGAAGTTAAAAGGATTGTAAGGAAAACAAGCATAATACCTAAGTGAGATCAATCATTACAGGGTGGTACTACTTTATACTCTTCTCTAAACAAAATAAGTGGTACAAAAAAGTTGTTCAGGAGCAAACTAGAGGTAAAAATGAAAGTTGCCACAAACCGTTTTAGGTCATTTTAAGCAACCAAGGGTATATGATTTTGCATCAGGTGCACCTTAGTTTTCTGTTGCGACATCACATGGTGCTGCAGCATCTGCTGGTGGATATGTATCAACAACTTCTGGTAGATTTATCAGTAACTCGAAGAACAAGGTTGTGGAAACAAATGGTTCCCAAATATCACTGGAAGGTAGTGGTAACCATTCTTTTAACCTTACTCATCCACGACTAAATTAGTGGGTGTTAGTCATTTAGTGTGTTGTTTATGGTTGGATTATATATGGTTTCTTTTTGTGATGAACTTAGTGAGTTCTTGATGGTAAGATATTTTGGGTTTTTTATGAACTTAGCATGTTCTTCATGGTTTATATAATGACTATAACATATTTTATGCACTTGTGTACTAAATATGACAATTCAAATTTTGTTGATATATATATATATATATATATATATATATATATTGTTGGTATACAAGGTTCTGTTATTGTAAATATTTATAAAACCATTAAATTCTATACATATTTATAGTACAATAATATAACTATATATGGTAGTTAAAGTGAATTGAATGAATGCAATTTACTGATTTTGTTAGTTGATGCAATGTTGCTTTTTACAACCATGAAACTGTTATGTTTTGTTGCATTCCAAACAATTCAATTATTTTTACAGTGTTTCTCACTGTCTAGTTGTTAACCAACTAAATTATGGTTTTGTAAACAATATAATTGCAGACGGTTGAGTTATATTCATAGAAAATTTAATTACATCAATTCAATTTAATTGTATCGCATTAACAACAAATTTCTAGTTTTACATCAATTCAAATTCAGCGATTTTAAGTTATATTGACATCAAACAGTTGACGCGGTTGGAGCAAAATAATTAAAAGCAAACATTTGAACTAGTACCCAAAATAAACATTCAAAATTAGACTAGTTTTTCACTTCCAAAACGAGCTTCATAAAAATGGCTACTTAAGGAACAACTACTACTCATTCCCCCATTTTACGACAAGGATTGGGTCACATGGCTCGCTTCCTTCTTCTCTCACTCCAGTCCAACTAGAGGGGCATAGACTATCACTCTAGTTTTATATCCACAAACGACGAGGGAATTCCTAGAGAACACCGCTCAAGTAGGCAGATTCACCGCATCTTGAAGACGGATGGAACTTATGATGCCCAAGGTAAATTTCGAGGTCTGCGATAGGATACTTGGTGAGGAGACAAACAAAGATGACTCATATGGGCCCTTTGCATTTGATAGACTGGAGGAAACTCAGAGCTCCTCAGAAAGATAATTTTTTAGGACAAGCTCAAAGTGTATGAAACCGCAATTCAGGCGAGGAGCACTCCTACCTTAATAGTTCTCTACATAGTCAATGAAGCCATAAATTTAGAGGTTTAGATGTAGCGTAAGTGCCCAAGGAAGTCCCAGGAAGGCCAAATAAATAATGAGAAAAAACTTAATATGGAGCTTGGACACATCGACCAAGATACCCTCACGAGGGGATATCGACCACATGAGGGTGATATAGTGCTTACATTTATATCCTAATCCTCGAGTGTAGTAACCACATCTAGACGAGAGCCCTATCTAGCCTTGGCTGGCGACCCCCACACAAGAGACCTACATGTGGAAATTCAACGTCAATTTTTAGCATAAGATCAATAGACATTTTGAATAGAACTTCTTATACCCATGGTTCTAAAATATTGGTGTATCATTTTATCCCAAAAACTATAGCATTTGAGTTATGCATAACTTTGATGCTAATAAGGTATATAGTTGTTGCGGAAGAGGATACCTTAAATATCACATCGAGCCTTTCTTGTGAGTAATGACAAACTTTCTTGAAGATAACCATTTATGGTGTCGAGCTTTTGCAATAACCCTTCCTCAGGGAAAGTGCTTTGATATGGTTCATTCAATTGACTTTGAGGTTTGTCACGAGATTTGATATACTATGAGAACTTTTTAAAGGCCAGTTTGATGAAAGAACGATAATGAGGGGTTAGAGGAGATCATGTTATACTTTGTAAATAACATAGCACGAAACATCTGAGGGATTACACACAATATTTTATGCGTAATAAGTATAGATTTGAGGAGCACCTCAGATAGGTGAGCATTGCATCTTTCACGCATGGGCTTATTCCTCAGACTCCCTCGTTTAGAGGGGTTTTATGGAAGAAAATGCGTGCTTTTGTGGCATTATTAGAGCAATTTGATATGCAAATTCTCCTTAAAGAGACTATACATCATCGTCGGCTTCTCGACAGTACACCCGGACTGTGTAACCATGCCCCAACCCTAACTTATGCGATCATCTTAGAGGGAAGTAGAGCCTCTTGAGAACTTGGGCTACAACATGTGATAATGAATTGTGTCATATTTTCTATAACTGTGTTAGAACAGGCACAATTGGTTTAAGAACAGATCCCAAGGTAATTATAGTGTACACTACGTCATGCCACCGCAACGGGTAGGATACGAGATGAACAATGGGGAATATGGATGAGGCATGAGTATTACACCAAATTGACTGAGAACATGGCGCGTATATACAAAAAAAACAAGATGCTATGTCTAGTTTAAGTCTCTTCCCTTAATAACTAGGCCTAAGAAGGCTGGAAATGGTAAATTCTGCAAGTTCTATAATGACATCAGCCATATCACGAAGGTTTGCACAATGTTGAAAAAAGAAATTCAAAGTCCGGTACATAATGGATAGTCTGGTAGGCAGTAAGCCGAGGTCCATCAGGGGAAGAGGATCAAAAATTTGTCGTGCCATTCCAAAACATGAGCAGAATAACGTGAAACCGGAGCGTGGTTTGGCCAAACAAATTCTAGATTGTGGCCAAAGACGAAGCAAGGAGCAAGTTATCTCGATATATGAATACCTGAACACATACCCTGAATGTTGTTTCGTCTGAGTTATTCAGGGCGAGAAAATACCCTTAATAACTTAGAAGTTTTAGGAACTCTGATTAACTGAAGTAGCATCCCTAACTATCATGATAATCTTCCCGTTTCTCTTGATAATGGTTGGTTACTTGTTTTTCTCGTTTCTTGTTTATTTTTGAACTCAAAGTCACAAAATGACCAGACCAAACTGACTCTTATTTTGTGAAATTATTTTTAAAACATTAAATATCCAGTAAATTTAAGAGTGTTTTCATGATGAAAATTTTATTATCGCTTTCCATAAAATGTCAACATTTTTGTACAAAAACATTTAATCTTTCGTAAAAGGATCTAAGAAATGTTGGTTGAGTACAAAAACATTTAATCTTTCGTAAAAGGATCTAAGAAATGTTGGTTGAGTTCGATCTCAATGCTTGAGGAACTTTGTTTAAAGGAATCTAACAGACGTTGGTTGAGTTCTAACTTTATGCTCAAGGGGTTTGAATAAAACCGAACTTCACTTATTACCGAAACATTCCCACACCAAATGTGTTTATTTCGAACACCGAGCTTGAGGGGTTTGTATCAAATAGAACTCCACGTATCAGCTACAAATTTCCACAATATATGGATTTATTTCAACCTTCGATCTCGAGGGGTTTGATAAAATTTAACTCCACTTATTGCATAAAACTTCCCACATTAGATTAATTTTTTAAGCTTTGAGCTCGAGGGGTTTGGATAAAATCAAACTTCACTTATCGCATAAATATTCCCACATTATATGGTTTTATCTCGAGCTCCGAGCTCAAAGGTTTGGATAAAATCTAACTTCACTTATAGCCTAAAAATTCCCACACCAAATGGATTTATTTTAAGCTCCGAGCTCAAGGGGTTTGGATAAAATCGACCTCTACTTACTGCTAAAATTTCCCATAACACATGGGTTCATTTTGAACTCCAACCTCGAAGGGTTTGGGTAAAGCTGAACTCCATTTTTGTTACAATAAAAAACAAAATACCAACAAGTGTTGGAATTCAAGATAAAAGCTTGCATGGCCCAATGGAAGTTAACATTTAATGTATCACAAATCATTTATATGAGTATTAATAGTGACTCAACTATATGAAAAAAACATCCTCGACTATGAGATTTTCAACGATTCAAAAAAAATAATCGAAATACAACTTATGCGGACAACAACTTGGTGGCGAGGTAAGGGACTTTAAACTATTTGGCTTTAAGAACAACCTCGATAGTAGGAACAAAGATAGATGCGGGATCATCGGCGATGAAGTCCAAACTCGTGCGATCGCGAAAGCCTTGACTCATGTCAATCTGATTCACCATTCACTTTTTTTTCTCTTTAATATCATTTTCCTCTGTTATTTCGATTTTGTATACAAATGCGGGGTCAAACCCTAGAGACACCCTAAGATGACGATTCACTTATGAGACATGTTCCTAGATTATCCCTAGCATGAAATTAAGGAAGCACCGGTCAAAGTTCAAAATAATTTCTTTCTGAATCGTGTTTCTTTTGTTTGTAATGAACCTCACGAAGTCATGTACATATTTATTATGCCTCTTTTTTGTCTTATCGACCTTAGCTTATAGTTTGGCAACCTTAACCTGAAATCCAGAAATAGTCTGATTAGTTAGTAAACGTTTGTGGATATCGACCCTTATACGTTCAAAAATTGTTTCTTCCATATACCACATCGCCTTCTTAACTTCTTCACCATCAATCACATATTTCATAGGATTCTTAATTAGGGTGATCAAGTTGCAGGTGTTGGCCCCGTGTACTTTACAAATTTCTTACAACATAGCCTAAATATTGTTTAAGGCTACTAGTTGGGTGAAGTCTTTTAGAAGAGAGAAAAATAGGAACCCCTCAGAAATTAATAAGAAAAATGACTTGCATCATTCGGTAAAGCTATGTGCCAAGTGTTAAACTCGAGGCTCTCTGATAGGTCGCAGGAACCACATGCCACCTCAACATCGGTTAGACAACCTTTCTTGTCCATGTATTCTAATTTCACACACTTGAGGTCACCAAAGGAAGATTCTAATAACATGTCAGATGTAATCATTCTAGCATGAATGGTCTGTCTCGATCCATCGAAGGACTAGGAGTACCCATCTTGTTTTATTTTCTTTCGAGAATGATTAAATACGTTTGTCTTGGACTTTCTTTGAGCCTTCTGATGAGCTGGTAATTTGAGGGATTTTTCCAGGTTAGATTTGAGATCCGAGACGTTGGCTCATTTGTCACCCTATTTTTCGTCGATAAAAAGAAAACCAAATTAACTGATTAGGTTGTTGAAGGTAAAACATTTACAAAATCCGGAAACCTAACTTTTTTCAGCTTGATGACTCAACTTCATTAGTTGTTCTTTTCCTGGTTCGAATTCGCATGAAACAACTTAATATATACAAGAAAAACCAAAAAATATAAACAATGAATAAATGAGCAAGCTAGATGGAGACGTTACGAATTTGTATTTTAAAGTTAGTATAGGTTTCTTTTATTTTTTGCTTTATAATTTTCTGAAGAAGCTCGGGTTTGTCAAACTTACAAAAGTTTTAGTTTCCCACGTACCCCAAACAAAGACAAATTGTCTTATCGCCTTGTGGTCGGGCTTCGACTGATAGATCACCACTTTGAGTTCTTTCAGGATAGAAAATAAATTATGATAGTTTTGATTGCTATAGATTGTACATTGAGAAATCAACTGCTTTATGGTTAACAAAATCCTCAATATATCTAAGGAAATTACAAAAGACTTTAAGATCCTTCAAGTATTCGGAACGGTTTGGCTATACTAGAGGTCGAGTGTACACAAATTACATGAGGCGAGGATTGAAAGGGAATCGGAAGCTCCAACCGAACATGTCGGTGAATAATATTAGCTCGTCTTACTTCACTGAGAGAGAGGTCTCTCATTTGATAAGAATTTTCAGCTTGACATTATCAAGAATCTTCATTTTTTCGCATTTTGTGGATGTTATTGGGGGTTAAATACCTATAGGAAACTATTTTGAAGACGGATTAATGAGGAAACCAAATGTCAAAACTTATAGTTGTTTGCTCGGCTAGTAGAGGGCTCTCTATGGAGTACGAATCTTTAGCATTAGAATTCTCTGTACCTGTTTTAGATGTGATAGCTTGGATGGGGAAGCCTATGCTTTAGAGATCCTGAAGTTTTCTAATCAGCCACGTGTTGTTTTTTCTCTGAACTTCAAAATAAGAGCAAGCAAAGAAAATCCTAAGCCACTTTAGAATTTGACTTTGGGTTGGTAGATCCAAATGGTTGGTGATCGACCAGAAAAAGTGCATGGTGGTAAGAAAAATGCTCCAGTATAAGGTGGTAGATACTTTATCTCTACTTTGGCAACTTATCTCTTCAGAAGATATAAAAGGGATAATAAATGGTGGAGCACTTTGACACTTTCTATTTATAGTAAAGAGGGCCATCATTGTATTGACTCGTGACATTGACCACACCGCGACATTCGAGGAGTTAAGATGAAAAAAAACTATATGTATATATATGCAACATATACACATATATTATACACACTTGAAATAGTATATGTTGATAAACTTTCATTTCTTAATGCATATTTGTTTTGATCGTCTCTCAAGTTTTTATCATTTTTACTAGTCACTTTGAATGCCAGATTGACTACATTATACAATTCGAGGTATTGTCTTTCGATAGTTGCTATTCATTGGGTAAAATTCATGTATACTTCATTAGTATAAGGAGATTATAATTTCCTACTACCAGAGTGGTAAGGATGATTATCTTAACAAGATTTGAACATCGAATCTGAAAACACTTTCAAGTATTAGCAAAGAACCACGAGTGGCCCCCAACGGGGTAGCCGAGTTGGTTGAGTATGGTGTGCTTGTGACCAAAATGTCATGAGTTCGAGTCCCTCTACATACGCTTTCTCGGTTGAGCCTGTCACCTTGTGTGGTTTACCTTCTGGCGTTGGTTTGCAGGCTATCGCGTCAGACTGAGGGTTTACCCTGTGCGCACTCATTGCACTCTGAATAGCGGCTGCGGGTTCCCTCCGAAAAGAAAAAAAAACCACGAGTTTGAAGTGAATAACCAATATTGAAGTACAAAAACCCGAATTTTTGTAGTCGGTAGAGAAAGTCTTACAGAAACTTCACGATGTTGTGAAAATTACTATTGGTTACATTTCTATAAATTTGCATTTTGAAAGATACAACACATTTGAAACATTTAGTGAGATTTCTCTTTAAAAATGTTAGGGTTCTAAATTTGATCCGCAAAATTTAAAATTTTAATTTAATCTACAATGATAATAAAAAGTTATTAGTTTAAAAAATTTTAAAAATAAATAAACTAAACTCTCTCTTTAAGTTGGGGCTCGAATCCAAAACAATAATAAAAATTTCGGTACAAATTAAATTGCTTTAGCAACCTTCCAACGTAAATGGAAAGCTTGGAACAACTCTAAAATAAATATCAAACAAAAAGTTATTAGTTTATTTTGAAAATTTATTTTGAAAACTTTCGAATAATTTATTACTTTCCCAACAAAAATATTAGCAAATACTTGTAAATAAATACACCGAAGAAGTCACTCTACAAGTTCAATATATTGTTGTAAATTGAAGTTATTTATAGCCTTCAGATCCTTTAGTTGACCCCATAGTGTTATCTAATCGAACGGTGTAAATATTTTACGAATGGATTGAGGTTGCCACTTGCAAGATGCTTCCTTCTTCCTGCAGGGAACCATCGCCATAGTCCATAGAACAGATGTCTTCTAAAAGTTGTTTTCTAGGCACTCCTACTATAAATACACACAACACAAGCATATTGCATATATATATATACATAAAATCCCACTCCATCTTCTACTAATATCATCTCATCATCATAATAATCTCTTCGAGAAATCTAAGCTATGGCCACACCTAATGAAGTATCAGCTCTAAAGTACATCACTGAACACCTTTTCGGTGGGATCTCTCCGTTAGGATTTCAACCAACTACTCACTCCAGCTTTTTAACTCAAAATCAATGGAGGACGATGAGTGAAACGGAGCCCCAAGTTTCCATCGCACGAACTTCGACCTCCGATTCGTCATTGACAATGTCGAATTCCGATTGCCTAAGCGAATCAACTCCTGATGACTTTTTCGAATTCACACCTGATTTCACCTTTTTCGGTTGCACAGGAAGTGACTTGTTCGAATTTGAATCAAAACCCAAATTCATCGATCTCGTTTCACCCAAAACAACACATTTCGTGCTTAACGAGACAAAGAGTGAGCTCAACTCTAAACAAGAAATCGTACCTCAATCCCGAATCAATCAACGAAAACCGTCGCTCAAAATCTCGTTACCTAAAACGAAACAGACCATCCACTTCACAAAAATGGATCCACAACCGGATCTTCCCCAAACTGACCTCATAACTGCTAACACCGAAGAGAAAAGGCACTACCGTGGTGTCCGACGACGTCCGTGGGGCAAGTTCGCGGCGGAGATCCGTGACCCGAACAGGAAAGGAACGAGAGTCTGGCTAGGGACCTTCGATACCGCCATCGACGCCTCTAGAGCATATGATCGGGCGGCGTTCGAGCTACGAGGATCGAAAGCAATACTTAATTTTCCTCTGGAGGCCGGGAAGTGGGATTCAGTCGCCTCCGTTGGAGTGAAGAGACGGGTGAACCACGGCGCTGCGGAAGCGGAGGTGACGAAGAAGGTGGCGAGAACGGGAAATGACACCGTGAAATGTAGTGTGACCGTAAGAGATGGCCCTTTGACGCCGTCAAGTTGGTCAGCAGCTTGGGACTGTGACGTTGGGATATTTAACGTCCCTTTATTATCACCGTTAAGTCTTTCACATATTTATTTATTTATTTATTTTTTTTTTTTTTTTGGCAAAATAGGTCATTATATTACTACAATTTAAGGTTCTACAAAGAGTGGACCAAAAGACCACAAGAACAATCAGGGCTTTAACCAAACAGGTCCAAAAGAAAGACCAAGAAAGCCAAGCCCAAAATCTTAACCAAAACCGAATCAAGACACTAACCCTTCTTCCCCGATCAAAACCCCTAAATCGATTTCAACAGAAACCCTAGCAGCAACAAAAAACCCCAAATTCGAAACACCATCAGCAGCCACCATCAAAACAAAGAACCCTTCAATCAAACAATAACTGAGCAAATCCCTAACCCGGGTCAATGTAACCCACTCCTAAGCAATCGAGAACAATGATTGCTAGGAGTTGATTAGGAATATTATCAGATGTGATTGAACCACTTCTCTTCTCAGCAATCGCCCATTTAGAGATCCAATCGGCAGCAGTGTTTTGAGATCTAGAGATATAACGCACACGGATCGACGGAGGAAGCAAGTTTCTGAGATTCACGTCACAAGAATCAGAGTTTACATCAGAGCCTAAACTGTTGACAAGAGTCAGACAGTCCATCTCGACATCAACTTCGCTCCAGCCTCTACGGTAGCAAAGGATCATGGCCTCCATAAACGTTCTTCTCTCTGCCTGAAGAGGACTGATTTTTCCAAACAGAAAAGCAGCACCTTCAATGAAGTTACCCTGATCGTCTCGCACCACGAAGCCACCAGAAGCCTCTCCATAGAAGGAACAAGCACCGTCCGTGTTGATTTTGATTCTTCCAGCAGCAGGCTTAATCCAACACAGGTAACACACTTTCCTCAAGCTTATAGACATAGCATTCAGTTGCGACCCTGCACTTTCAGCTCCAGACCAGTGTTTAGGCTTTAGATTAGAATCAATAGATAGAATAAAACGATTAACTCTATTAACAGCACTATAAAGATTATCAGTAGGCTTATCGAACTTAGAATAATTCCTATTTAGCCAAACAGTCCATAAAATAAGAAGAGGCACAACATTAGTAATATGAAATTTAGCATTAGACTTCCTAAACCAAGTTAAAAGCATATGCCTAATAGTCATAAAGCGCTGCACAGGAACCCTAAATAATATCCCAAAATGGTTCCAAAGATGCCAGGCAAAACTGCAATTTATGAATAAGTGAGTAGGATCCTCACAATTGCAGCAAAACTGGCATTTCGAAACTATATTGAAATGCCTTTTAGAGAGAGTACTGTCTATAGGAGCAAATTTTTTTAATATTTTCCAGCAAAGAAAAGAAAATTTTGAAGGAATAAAGTGATGCCAAATTTTTTTAAAGAAAAAAGACTTATTTCTCTTTATCCTGACCTTTTCCCAAGTTGATTTAGCACAAAATTTTTTATCTTTTGAAAGACCCCATTCTATCATATCCTCCTGTTCATGATTAAGTTTAATACAACTTATGTGTTGAACTCTCTCAAGGGACAGAAAGTTATGAAGATTGGTGTCCCACTTGTTATTAATCCAAAAAGATTTTACTTTTGCTGGAAGGTACCAAACATTTTGCTCATTAATAATAGGAGGCATGTTGTGCCAAGAGTCCCTCCAAAAATCCACATTACCACAGCCAACCTTCCAATGAATGAATTCATCAGCACTATTTTTGACAGTGCAAAGCCTTTTCCAAACCATAGAATCATTCACACAACACTTAGCCATTAAAGGATGCACATTATTACAGTAGGTCTTAGTAACCAGCTCAGACCAAAGAGACTTTCCCAGTCTGAATTGGTACCAAAGCTTGAAAGAAAAAGCAAGCTGAATATCAGCCAAGGACTTAATATTAAGCCCCCCTTCATCAAAGGGCACACATAAACTTTTCCAACCAGTCCAATGAATGGCATTATCATTAAACTTAGGTCTCCAAAGGAACTTATTAAAACTAAGTTCAATTTTATTTAAAACATACTTAGGGATTAAACTATTATGCATCCAAAAGTAGATAATAGGGTGAAGAACATTTCTTATAAGTGACAATCTGCCACTATAAGAAAGGTTCTTCATATCCCAATCATTTATTTTATTATGAATTTTAGAGATAAGAGGGATATAAAGCTTCCCTCTGTTGTTTGCAGCAATGGAGACACCCAAATAGTTAAAAGGGGCATGAGCAGTCTGAAATCCCAAACTAGAGGTGATTCTTGCAATGTTGACACAGGAACATCTAGAAGAGGTAATCACTTTCGTCTTTTCTTTATTTATTAATTGCTCAGATTCAGCTTGATATCTGTCCAGTAAATGACTCAGGTCTCTGATAGAGGAAGGAGTACTATTGGAGAAGACAATGATGTCATCTGCAAAAGCTAAACAAGGTAAAACATACCCAGACTTCAAATAGAATTGCATGTTTATATTAGTAGCATATAGGTTAGATAAGCCTCTTAAAAGAGACTCCTCAGCCAGGATAAAAAGGCAAGGAGATAAAGGATCTCCTTGTCTTAAACCTGTCTTCTGAGGAAAATATCCAGAACAGTTACCATTTAATAAGACAGAAACCATAACCTTAGAGATAAGCTTATATATCAAAGAAACAATGCAATCAGAAAACCCAAAGCACTTTAAAGTGTTAATGACAAAGGTGTGAGACAATCTGTCAAACGCCTTTGTCATATCTAACTGTAAAATCATATTACCTTTAGAAGGTTTTCTATTTATGTTATGCAACATTTCCTTTATGATTAAGATATTGTCATGAATCACCCTGCCTCTAACAAAAATAACAAATATGTTAAGTCTTTCACATATGGATATGATGGTTGTGTAAAGAAATTACTAAATGAAAACATTTGTTTATTCTTGTCGCAAATCGTAATCGAATTATATTTAGGGAAATGTTATTTTTGGGATTCATTTGGTTATAATGAGACTAAATTAATTAATTTTTTTCATTTTATGTGGAAGATTATTTTTCCCTTTCATATAAAAGCAAATTTTTAACTAAAGAAATCAATATTCTTTTTTTTTATACCAAACTTCTCCTTGAAACTAATTTATTATCTAAAAAACACTAAAATCGATGGATTTCACGATTCATATGGCGGATTTGGTAGCGCAGTCTACTTGTGCAACTTTCCGGCGGCACCAAAAGGCAACTGCGGTAGGAACAGTTGATGAATATTTGAGGAGGCTATGGATGAAACATGACCGCAATGAATTATTGTTCATTTGCAGGGAGAGGAAGAAAAAAAAACAAAAAAAAATAGAGATATAGAGCAAATTACTAATGTAAATCGAATAATTTGTTCTGAGATTATTTGAAACAATATCTTTTTCCACCACCAGTTACTTTTTCTACCAAGCGAGACAGAGATAAAAGAAGAAGAGATATGGTAAGGTCTTTTTGTCTCTTGTTTTCTTTTCGAAAGAATTAATTTTTAAATTACTTTTTCGTTTTCTTCTCTTTAAGTTTCACATAATTTGGGATTAAAATCAAATTTTAAACTTCGCATGTATTCTTTTTTATGGATTAGTGATGATAGAAATGTTTCTAAGTTAGATCTTTATCGGAAGAAGTTGGATTGGGATAAATCTAGAAAAGTTATGGTTTGTATATTTGAGAAATTGGGTAAATTAGATGTCTCAAGTCTCAAAACAGATTAATATACACCGTTTTAAGACAATAGAGATAATGCTCAAGTCTCAAAGCAGATTGATTTATTAGGTAATAAATGACTATTAAATAGTCAAAAGTTGAGTAGACAAAAAGACAACACAAACTGAAAGGACAATGTGAAAAGAAACGGACAAACTCAAAGGACACAATTAGAAGTTTGAGATTAAATGCAACACTCTCATTCCTAATCTCAACCTCGTTTACTCAAGTTTTTGACTCCCAATAGTTTCATCATGTTTTCAAACTTGACAGTAGCGAGCCCCTTTGTCAAAATATCTGCTCTTTGATCGTTGCTGCAAACATGTTTCAAGACAACTTCTCCTCGCTCTACGCATTCCCTGATAAAGTGAAACCTTATGTCGATATGCTTGCTTCTACCATGGAACATAGGATTCTTAGCCAGGTCGATTGCAGATCAATTATCTATGCATAAAATCACTAGGCCAACAGCTTCATGTGTTATCTGACTAAGAGTATTTCTAAGCCAAATACCTTGGTAAGCCGCTGCGATAGCAGCCATGAATTCAGCCTCACCCGATAATAGAGCAACACACTTCTGTTTTTGTGAAACCCAAGTGATAAACTCTCATTCAAGTAATAAACTATGCCTCCTGTGCTCTTTCTATCTTCGATTTGTCCACCCAAGTCACTATCTGAAAACCCAGTTAACACATTGTTGCCACTATTCTTTGTATACACCAACCTGTGTTGTATAGTTCCCTTAACGTACCTGAGTATTCTTTTCACTGCATCCTGGTGCCTTTTGTGGGTTTTTCCATATATCGGCCGAGTATACCCACTGAGTATGCGATATCTGGTCGCGTATGAACCAAGTATCGTAGACCCCCTACCATACTCTTGTAGTCTGTAGCATTGACCGACTTTCCTGTCTCGTCTCGATCAAACTGTTCCTTTGGATCCATTGGATACTTCGTTGGATTATAATCTGCCATGCCTGCATTTTCCAGAATTTTTCGTGCATAACCTGCTTGTTTTAATTCGATATATCCTTCTCCTTGTTCAACTTCTATTCCCAAGTAGTAGCTGAGCTTTCCTATGTCGCTCATCTTGAACTGAAGCTTTATCTGGTTCTTGAAATCCTTGATTGCTAAGACACTCGTGCCTGTTACTAGAATGTCATCTACGTATACTGCAATAACCAAACTGTTTTCTCCCTCCTTCCTTGTGTATACAGCATGCTCGTACGGACAACGAGTAAATCCAACCTTTATAAGACATGAATTCAGTTTGGCGTACCAAGCACGAGGCGCATGGCGAAGTCCATACAAAGCTTTAGACAATTTGTACACTAGGTGCTCTTGTCCCTTTCTTTCAAATCCCTCCGGTTGGGCAACGTATACATCTTCCACTATATCTCCATTCAAGAAGGCTGTCTTTACGTCGAGATGGTGCACTTCCCATTGATTTTTAGCTGCAAAAGCTAATAACAACCTCACTGTCTCCAACCGAGTAACTGGTGCGTATACTTCATCAAAATCAATGCCATGTTCTTGTACATAACCCTTTGCTACGAGGCGTGCCTTGTATTTTACCACCTTCCCGTTGGCATCCCTTTTAATTTATAGATCCATTTTAGACCTATGATCTTATGTCCAGGTGGTAGACTCGTCAATTTCCATGTATCATTTGCCTCAATAGAATCCATCTCTTGCCTCATTGCTTGCCGCCAGTTGACATATTTTGCTGCCTGTGTATAGTTGACAGGTTCGTCTACCCCCATGAGCCATAATTATTTTTCATCAAGCTCTATTTCCTCTGTGACATTGTAAATTTCACCCAAAGGTCTGAATCTTTTTAGCTCTGTGCTATCATCGTAATTATCTCGATTGATTCTAGAAGTAGACGACTGAGAATGTGGAGTGGATACCTGAATGTTACTGTAGTTGCCATATCCAACAGAGGACTGAGAAGACTCAGAAGCCCGAGACTGTGGTGTTGACGTCTGGGTGTTATTGCCACTATAGTTGTCATCACCATACTTAACGATTTCGGTCTCATCTTGACCTGTTTCATCAACCTCAGACATACTTGCCACAATAAAACTCTCATGTGTCTCCTCCCTATCTGCAATCACACTCCATGGCCATTGCTTTGTTTCTTCGAAAATGACATCACGGCTTATATGTATACGATCTTCATTGGGATCATATAAACGGTATCCTTTAGTTCCAGGCTCTCTCCCCAGATTAACTAACTTTTTACTGCGATCATCCAGCTTTGTGTTGTGAACACTTGGAGTTTTCATGTACGATAAGCACCCAAAGACCCGTACATGACTTATCTGCGGTTTCCTTGTTGTCCATGCTTCATACGGTGTCTTACCTGCCAATGCTCGCGTGGGTAGTCTATTGAGGATGTATACCGAGTTTCTGACTGCTTCAGCCCACATCTTTTATGGCAATTGCATTTCCTTGAGACTTCTTCTAGTCATCTCCACATAAACCTGCTAAAGTCATCAACTAACAAAAAGAAATATATGTATCCATAGGTAGTAGTTGGAGATATCGGGCCGCACAAATCACCATGTATAAGTTCTAGTACCTTTTTTGCACTAAACTTGGATTTGGCTGGAAATACCTTCCTCGTTTGCTTTCCCATTAAGCATCCATCACACACGACATTTGGTTTTATTATCCTGGGCATTCCTTCTACCATCTGGTGCTTAGACATGAGAGCCATGGCTTGATAATTGACATGACCAAGACGGGCATGCCACAATCTCGTGATGTCATCCGCTTTAGTCATCAGGCATTCCTGTTTGTTAGTCTCAATAATAATTTTGTAAATTCGATTGGCAGATCGTTTTAACTTCATCAACAATCTGTCTTTGTTGTCGTAGATCCTTAGAAATTCTCCCTTGAGTTCTACATTATTTCCTTCTTCAGAAATCTGTCCCAATGATATGATGTTATTACGTAGACTAGGTATATAATACACCTCTCGCAACATCTTTTCTTCTCCATTTTTTCACAGTAATATCACAGTGCCCTTTCCTTTTATCTCGAATTTTGAACCATCTCCAAAACGCACCACACCAGATATACTCTCATCCAGTTCTGCAAACTTTCCTTTAAAACCTGTCATATGACTGCTTGCACCATTGTCCAGGTACCAGACATTCGATTCTCCTGCACATTCTCCACGCCTTGGAAATTGAGCAGATAGCAGTTTGTCCTCATTTAGGAGCAGCTTTGACGAGTCTTTGTTATGTTTGGCCAAGAGTAGGGTCATTTCATCATCTTCCATCGCAACCAAATTCGCCTCCGCTTCTTGTGTTTCCTTGTTTTTCCTTGGTTTTTTACATTCTGAGGTGAAGTGACCATATATATTAGAGCTGAAGCATTCGATAACACTCTTGTCAAACTTTCCACGGCCTCTCTGCCTTGTGGATCTGTCACCATTGTTTCGCCTCAGCCATTCTTCACGCGTCAATAGAAGCTTTTTGTTGTCTCCTTCTCGTTTAGCCCATTCCTCTTCTGTCAACATGAGTTAAATCTCCTTCATTTCTGTCCTTCCTCTTACTCGTTCTTCATGTGCCTTGAGTGAACCCACGACTTCTTCGACAGTCATGCTCTCGATGTCTCCAAATTGCTATAGTGTTGAAGTTATCTGTAGGAATACGGCAGGGACAGCACGCAGAAGTTGCTTTACGACGTATGATTCTTCCATCGTTTCCCCCAAAGCTCGAATATTTGTAACGAGGCTATGCATTCTCATATGAAAATCTTCAAATTTTTCATTGTCACCCATATTCAGCATTTCGAATTTAGAATTTAGGGTCTGAATCTGTGCCTTCTTTGCTTTGTCTGCACCTTGGCATAATGTTCTTATCATATCCCAGGCGTCCTTCGCTGTTCCCTTGTTCGCAATTGAGAGCAACACATCTTCGGGAATTGCCTAATACACCATTGCTAGCGCTATCTTATCTGTCTTCTCTTCGACAACAACATTGGGATCTTTTGGCTCTACTGCATTCCAGACCCCTTGCGCTTGCATATAAACTTTCATTTTGATAGCCCAAGCCGTATAATTACTTCTATCCAGCATTGGGTAGCTTAGGCCGTACGAACCTCCTTTTTCTTTGTTCACCTCCATCGTTAGTGAAACAAATACGTCTGCCAAGACCTTCAGGCTCTGATACTAAATCAAGTCTCAAAACAGATTAATATACACCATTTTGAGACAACAAAGATAATGCTCAAGTCTCAAAGCAGATTGATTTATTAGGTAATAGAAATGACTATTAAATAGTCAAAAGTTGAGTAGACAAAAAGACAGCACAAACTGAAAGAACAATGTGAAAAGAAACGGACAAACTCAAAGGACACAATTAGAAGTTTGAGATTAAATGCAACAATGTCTTGGACTTGTTAAATAAATCTTCGGTTGTTGTGGTCGGTGATTCGCAATCACGGCTTCTTGTTTTGTCGATAAATCGTGTATAGTCATTGATTTTATTATTTTGATCAATGATTTAAATACAAGAAAGTCACTACAACAGTAGGTCCAGGAATGGTCGATTCGAAACTGAAAAACACGACATTTATTGAGGAAGCCGGGTACGGGTTTGCTTGACAACTGAATCTATTATTGTAGCCATGAGTAAAAGGTCACATGTGAAATAGATTAAGACTATACTGTTTGGGTGGAAGAGTATGAAATCTAATTCTTTCAAAGGAAATGAGAGAGCTTTGAGCGAGAAAGATATTCTTACTACGGAAAAAGCTGCTGAAATTCATCATATGGATTTGAGCGCAACAAGTACCCAAGTTGCTTTACCTGACCCTGATAAAGTACACGGTGATAATATTGCAACAACGGTGCAGACTTCCGATAAAGGTTACTTGGCATAATAAGGCTGCAAGCTCTGATCCGTGGTCACCTAGTGAGGAGGCAAGTTGTTGCTACTTCGTCTTGTGTTATTGGAGTTGTCAAGCTACAAGCACTTCCTCGAGGAAGATTAGCCAGAATTTCTGTTGAATTTTTCGAAAAATTGATCTATTAAAGCCTCAGGCTGGAAAACCTACAAATCTTGATGGTGCTATAGTTTATTTCCAAATAAGAAGCAGCCAGCAAATGCTTTTGTTTGTAAGCTTCTTTCTCCATCACCAATTGTGATGCCTCTGTGCCTCCAATACGACTCATCTGTGCCTCCATATAGCTTCACTATTTGGTGTCAACTGCGAAGTAGGTGAACTAGTGGCAGAGCTCCATTTTTTTTTATGGTTTATTGCTGGATTTGGAAAGAAGAAAAAAAACAGCCATGGGGAACTGATCGCTGGTACTTACATGAGAAAACGACTGAGAAATTATGGCATTGTCACAAGCTTGGCATTGGAGGATACAGATAAGTCTTTAAAGGAACATTGTCAGATGGATGGCTATAAAATGACTTTTATACCAGGAAATCAATCAAAAGTTTAAGGAGATTTAGAATGAAATGAACGTTATTACTGTAACACAGCATAAGAATTAAGGATACTGAAGTTAGTGTTCGGAAAAAATCTATAAAAATCATACGTGATATGTGCAATATTTTAAAATAGTTGTTGGATATGTTACTTATGCTTATTTGTATGAGATTCTTAAAAAAAACATCACATAATTTCGTATTTAATAATAAAAAAAGAAGTTAAAATCTAATTGTGTTTTAATTGAATTCTTTTTCACCCTTTGTAAATTCCTCTAGGTTATATAACTCACACATTTCACACATGAATTAGAAGAGAGAGGAGAGAAGAGAGAAAAGTGAGTGGGATGAAAAATGGGTTTATGTAGTATATGTATTTTAGTAAAATTTGAGGTCTCTTTATAGCTAAAGGAGGTCTCTTTATAAAAGGGTCTCATTATAACCAACCGGGGTTTCAAAATAGCTTTGCCCTTATATTTACTCTTTATACCCATCGATTTACTTTTTTATAAAATCTAAATTATATTGCCAACTCACGGTTATACTCCTTTGAGTAACCAAAACCGATTATTTTTTGTTAGTTTTAGTGACGTGGGTGATTAATCATATTATATGATGTGAGAACCCTATTCAATGAGTCATTTGTCACAAGTATGCACTGTTTTATCAACTCGACTATCTCTGAAAGTTAAATGGATAATTTTTGTTGTAGATATGGTTGATCCAAATTGACCATTTTTTATTGTAAATATGGTTTATATTTTAGACAGAAAATATTTTCATTTAAACTTTTTATTATTTTATTTTAATTTTTAATTTTTTTACTATAAATTTAAATATTTATTATTAATATTTTAGTACTTACTATTTATCTTATCTAAATTATCATTTACCTTAATATATTTTACATTTCGATCCAAATTATTACACCCTAGCTCAATCGGATCAGATAATTTAATTAAAAGCATCTCATCGGGTTACAACAAAATTTTCTTTTCTAATTGTAACTCTAATGATTTTTTCCTTTTGTTTTCAAACGACACTAAAACAACAAAACTCAGTTTTCAAACCACACAATGAATCTTTTTTCCTTCTCAATTTCGAACCACACTGAATCATTTGCATTTGAAACATAAATCCACATAATCTTCAATTTTTCAAATCATATTTTAAATTTGAACCATAATATTCATTTTTTCCAAAGCGTTTGTGATTTGATCATGGACGTGAGCTTCTTATGAAGGTAATGACTTAATTAAGGTTTTTAGTTTGGATTCGTGGCTCGGTATGTGTTTGATGGTTGCATATTCTAGAGTGTGTTTGTGGTGGATGGATTTTGATGGTTTTTAGTGTGTTGTTTTGATTTAATATGTTGTAAGATAGTTTTTTCTCACAAATAGTGTTTTTTTACAGCTTTTGATGTGTGAATGGGTTTGTGGTTCGAATAAGAGATTGTTTGTTTCTTGTTATTGATAGTTTTTTTATCTTTCTATATTCTAGTTAATGTAATTGTGGGTTTAGTTTATGTAATTGTGGGTATGGTTAATCGTGGGTTTGGTTTTCGGTTCATGCATAATGTTTATGACTTAATGTGTTGTTAATGTTCGAATAAGATATTGTATGTTTCTCGTTTAGGGTCCTAAATATTTTTTTTTTTTTCAGGCGTTAACAAACACTATTTACGGTGAAGTACCATTATGATATATAAATAGTGGGGAAGAACTTTTTGAAGTACATTAAAGGAAAATTAACGAAAATTGACCACACAAATCCAGCGAGGTTTCATATTTTTGAACTCTATTAAATACATGGCCTAATCGATGTTGCGTTAACGGTTATCCACTTCCAATTCGCCTACAAGCTTCATAGACCAGGTGAAAAGATACATTCAATCAATAACGACGCATACGCTTATGTACTAACTCATAAACTAAATGATAATATGATGGTTAGTATAGGAATTCATGTTAATATCTAAAGTCAATGAAGTTTTACATGGATTTCAGACAAGCAAAAATGACTTGTTTCTTAACTCTAAACACCGTTTTTTTGCCGAAAATCTCTATGTGAATATGAAATAGGTATTCTCTGGCAAAGAGGAACACATTATGTTCTGGGCCAGCGAGAGGTCTTCTTTTATCCCAGAATTCAATTTCTATATGAAAACGATGAAGAAATACAACCCAACATGTTATGAATGGCTAAAACTTTGACCTGCATCTGAGTAGAGTACGGGTTACTATAAAGTAAAGAATAAGTGTTTTATGTATACATCCAATTTGTTTGAAGCATTTAACTCGGCAATCTTAAACTATAGAGCGAAAGAAGTGATCATCTTATTGGAAGGGATATGGGAGCAGACAGTTCAAAAGATTGTAAAGAAAATAAGTCTACTACGGAAATGAGATCAACCACGGGTTTGGATCAAATAAAATTCCACTTATCACCTACAAAATCCCACCAGATATAAGTTTATTTCAAGCTTCGAGCTCGAGGGTTTGAGTAAAACCGAACTTCACTTATTACCTAAATATTCCCATACTATATAGGTTTATTTTCACTCCAAATTCAAGGGGTTTGGATAAAATCGAACTCCACTTATCACATATATATTCCCACACCAAATGGTTTTATTTCAAGCTCTGAAATTGAGGAGTTTGGATAAAATTAAACTTCATTTATCGCCTAAAAATTCCCACACGAAATCCGTTTATTTGAAAGTATGATATCGAGGGGTTTGGATAAAATTAAACTCTATTTATCACCTAAAACTTCCCATAACATATGGGTTCATTTCGAACTTCGAGCTCGCGAGTTTTGGGTAAAATTAAAATATTATTATTATTAAAATTCAAAATAAAAACTACAACAAGTCTTGGAACTAAAATTAAAAGCTTGTTGGGCTCAATGGAAGTTTTCGTTCAATGCATGACAAATCATTTACATGAGTATTACTAGAGATTGGGGCTATATAAAACAAAATGCATCCTGACTCAGGGATTTTCCGTAATTAAAAAAATAATCAAAATACAATGTATGCGGACAAAAAACTGGATGGTGATAAAAGAGACTCTGAATTATATGGCTTTAAGAGTAACCCTAAAAATCGGAACAACTGTGGATGTGATAATATCAGCCATGAAATTCGGACCCGTTGGATCGCGAGGGCCTTGACTTAGGTCAATCTGATTCACCCATTCAGTTTATGTTTACTCTTCAATATTATTTTCCTATATACTTTCGATTTTTGATACAAATTTAGGGTCAAACTCCATAGACACCCCCAGAGGGAGATTCACTTATGAGACATGTTCTTAGAATGGACCTAGCCTGAGATCAGAGAAGCATCGGTCAAATTCCAAAACTATTTCTTTCCGAATCTTGTCTCATTTGTTCAGAGTGGATCTCATAAAGTCATGAACATCTTCATTATGCCTTTTTTGTCTTCTCAGCCTCAACTTCTAGTAGGATAACCTTGGCCTGAAGGCTAGAAATAGTCTGATTGGTTATTTATGTTTGTGGAGTATGACCATTCTACATTCAAGCATTATTTTTTCCGTATATCGCCTCAACTTCTCAAAAATTTTAGCATCAATCCTGAATTTGATAGGCTTCTTTATTAGGGTGGACATGCTGAAGGTGTTGGCACTGTGTGCTTCGCAGATTTCTTACATCACAGCCCAATTATTGTTTAAGTCCTACTAGTGAAGTGAAGTCTTTCAGAAGAGAGGAAAACACAAGCACATCAGAAATTAATAAGAAAAATGAATTACTTCGTTGTATAGAGCTATGCACAAAGTGTTAAACTCGAGGCTCTTTGATAAGTCGCGGGAACCACATTCCACATCAGTATCGGTTGATCAACCTTTCTCGTATAAATTTTCTACTTTCACACACTGGATGTCATCAAAGGAATACTCTTCTAGCAGGGTAGATGTAATCATTCTAGCGCGGATGGTCTGCCTCGATCCATCGGGGGACTCCGAGTACCCAACCTACTTCATTTTATTTTGAAGATGATGATATAGCTTTTTCTTGGAAGGGAGCTTACTCTGAGATTTCCCTCGAGCTGGTAATTTGAAGGACTTCTCCAGGTTGGCTTTAAGCTCCGAGATGTTGGTTCCTTTCATACCCTCTTTGTTGTCGGGAAACAGCCAAAATTTTGAATTGATTAGGTTATCAAAGGTAAAATATTTACAAAATTTGTGCCCCCAAGTATTTTCAGCCCAATGACTCACCTTCGAGAGTTGTTCTTTGCCCGTTTTGACTTCACGTGAATCAGTTTCATATATTCTACAAGAAGAACCTAAAAATAGAAATAATGAATTGATGGGCGAGATAGAGGGAAACATCACGAATTTGTATCATGAAGTTGGTTTAGGTTTCTTACAGTTGTTGTTCCATGATTTTTTGAGGAAGCTCGGGTTTGTTGAACTTATAAAAGTCATAGTTTCCCACACATCCTGAAACAATACACAATATGTTGCCTCCACTCGTGGTTGAGCCCCAATAGATAGATCACCCCTTGAGTTCTTTCCTAATTAATTGTAGTAATTAGGATAGTTTTGAATGTTATAAATAGTACATTAAGAAATAAATTGCTTCATGCTTAGTGGAATCCCCGATATCTATAAGGCAATCACAAAGGACCTTAGGACCCTATACGTATATGGACTGGCCTGGCTAGGATAGAGGTTGAGTGTATAAAAAATTGCATGAGGCGGGGATGGAAAAGGAACCGGAAGCCGTAGTCAAACACGTCATTGAAAAATACTAGTTTGTCTGACTTTGTGGATAGTTGGGTCTTTCGTTTGATATGAATTTGTAGCTTGATATTATGAGGAATTTATCACCAGTCTCATATTCTATGGAGGTTATTGGGGTTTAATACACATGTGCAACTCTTTCGAAGATAGTATAATGAGGATTCTGTATGTCAAAAGCTAAAGTCGTTAACTTGGCTCGTAGACGGCTCCATGTGAAGTTCAAAGCTTTTGCATCAGAGTGTTTTTTACCTGTTTTGGAGGTGGTAGCTTAGAGGGGGATGTAAGAAATACTCTACGGATTTCTTACTTAACTTATTGAACCATGAAATTAAATCATCCTGCAATAATGCGGAATAAATACTTACAAGATGTAGACATTCTTTGATCTTCAAATTCCTGACTTGAAGCGGATGATCTGTGATCCTTTGCTAGGTTATCGATTCTTCTAAGAGATGGCAACCAAAACACACTTTTATAATTGATTCGAAGGAAGAATCAATTTGTTTTTCTTAAAGGATTTTTCTCTCTGTATTTTATCTCGTGTCTTTAAAGAATGAGGAACTCATTCTTATATAGAACTGAAGTGAGAAAACGGTTCTTCTCTTTTAACCGTTTGTAACTTCCAAACGGTTACTTAATGAAGACCACTCCTTATTAAATTGTCACTCTTAGGGACCATAACCCGGTATTATTTTGTTTTACAAAATAACCCCAAAACTTTACGTTTTGCTTAAGTTGTTTATTTCCGAATCCAATCCTTCACAGTATTCGGAATTAAACCTGGTATCTATACAATTACCTCCATGATACATATTTTATCTACTAGTCCGTTCTTTTCTTTATGATTACTTTTATTGGACTAATATTAACGATAGTTCGATACATCGATAAAACATGTGACGGTCCAACTTAATAGAGAAATTCCAACAATCTCCCACTTGGATCATCATATGCTACTATAGGATGTATCCACTTAATGAACGTTCTTAATTTCTATCGTCACATAGATAACCTTAACAATCCCGTAAATGACCATTAACGACATAGGACTAAAGTCATCATCAATGCATTTCAAGCCGCAAATAGATGCATCAGTAATCACGATATCGCAACAATCAACTACATGGATCTATCATGGTGCATAGCATAAGAATACTATGAAATGTAATCATACATATCTATTCTTAACTAGTCCCACTTAATTGGAGGTCTACTTACAGCAGAGTATGAATAATCAAATACAAGAGCACACTGAAAACTTATATATAAATATGTTTGCATTAATGACCTTAAGTTCGCGAATATCATAATACAAACAAATTTAATAGCTTAATACAAACTCCCACTGAAACTAATAATCCTCTAAGTACACAACACCCATGTTAATGGTGTGTTCAATAAAAACTTTAGGTACTAATGCCTTCGTAAGAGGATCTGCTAACATCGAGTTTGTCCCTATGTGCTCCACACTAATTTGACCACTTTGTACTCTCTCTTTAACAGACAGGAACTTGATATCTACATGTTTGGACTTAACCGAGCTCCTGTTACTGTTTGAATACTGAACTACCGAGTTATTGTCACAATATAATCTAAGGGGTTTTTCTATCCCCTCTACGATTCGCAGTCCCGTGACAAAATTTCGCAGCCAAAGCGCCTGATTGGATGCCTCGAAACAAGCAACAAATTCCGCAGCCATAGTGGAAGATGCAATGAGTGTTTGTTTAACACTTTTCCATGATATTGCACCTCCCGCTAAAAGGAATATAATGCCTGAGGTTGAACGACGAGAATCCTCACATCCAGCGAAATCCGAGTCGGAGTACCCTATGACCTCCAGTTTATCCGACTTCTTATATGTTAACCTGTGATGTTTCGTTTGTTGCAAATACCGGAGAACTCTTTTGACTGCTTTCCAGTGTTCCATTCCCGGATTACTTACGTATCTCCCTAACACACCCACCACAAAAGCAATATCTGGCCGTGTACAAAATTGAGCATACATCAGACTTCCAACAGCCGAAGCATATGGAACCTTTTGCATTTCCTCAATCTCAAGTTTTGTCTTTGGGCATTGCTTAAGGCTAAACTTTTCACCTTTTGATATAGGGGTTTCCTTTCCTTTGCTGTTAGCCATCCCGTAACGTTGTAACATACTCTCAATATACGCCTTTTGTGATAAACTCAAAATTCCATGGGATCGATTCCTATGAATTTGAATTCCTAACACAAATGATGCATCACCAAGATCTTTCATATCGAATTTGTCCGAAAGAAATTTCTTGGTCGTATGTAACAATTCCTTATCGTTTGTGGCCAATAAAATGTCATCAACATACAGCACTAGAAATATGAATTTATTCCCACTGAACTTTTGATACACACAATCCTCCACTGAATTTATCTCGAAACCAAATGAGACAATAACTTCAAGGAATTTGTGATACCACTGTCGAGACGCTTGCTTGAGACCATAAATAGATTTCTTCAGTTTACATACCGTCGACTTTGGATCACCAGAGACAAAGTTTTCAGGTTGTAACATATAGATCGTTTCCTCAATGTCTCCATTAAGAAAAGCGGTCTTTACATCCATTTGATGGAGCTCAAGGTCGAAGTGTGCAACTAATGCCATGATTGTCCGAAAATAATCCTTCGAAGAAACTGGAGAGAAGGTTTCTTTAAAGTCAATCCCTTCACGTTGAGTAAAACCCTTAGCTACAAGTCGCGCTTTATGTCTCTCCACATTACCCTTAGAATCCCGTTTGGTTTTAAAAATCCATTTACAACCAATCGGTTTCTTTCCTTCAGGTAATGGAACAAGCTCCCATACCGCGTTATCTTGCATTGATTTAAACTCTTCGTTCATGGCTTTAATCCATAAGTGAGAATCAGAACTTTTCATGGCTTCATGAACACATAAAGGATCGTTTTCTGTTGACCCATAAAATTCTTCATGTTCTTGAAGATACACTATATAGTCTGAAGATATAGCGCTCTTTCTTTCTCTAGTAGATCTACGCAAAGGCATAATTTCTTCATTTTGCACTTGAACTTCTTGAGGAGGTAGAGTTTGTTCTTCTTGAACAACTTCATTTTGCTCCATTGGAACAACATCCATAGGAGGAAGATTAACATCATCTTGAGTATCTATATGTTCTAACGAATCTGAAGTGATGATTGGCCTTCTAATTACCATATCATCATCTGACACTATAGTATCATTGTTAGAACCTTCATGAATCTCTACTGATTCTTCCTCAAAATGAATGTTCGTTACTAAATTCTTCCCCCCAAACTCTATATCCTCAAAGAATTTCGTTGTACCCGTCTCAAATATATTCTTTGTGGAAGGATCATAAAACTTAAAACCCCTACTGTGCTCGGGATATCCGATGAAATAACTACTAACCGTTTTGGAGTCCAATTTCTTTTCATTCGGCCTATAAGGCTTCGCTTCAGCTGGACATCCCCAAACATGTAAATGTTTTAAACTAGGTTTACGCCCAGTCCAAAGTTCATACGGTGTCTTAGTAGTTGCTTTCGTCGGAACTCTATTAAGTAGGTAGGTCGCACATTTTATTGCTTATCCCCAGAGTGATATAGGTAATGTTGAATGACTAATCATACTTCTTACCATATCCTTCAATGTACGGTTTCGTCTCTCAAATACTCTATTCATGTTGGGCGAACCCGGCATTGTATACTGAGAGACTATGCCACACTCTTCTAGGAACTTTGCAAACGGTCCATGACGTTGTTCACCTGAACCATCATATCTCCCGTAGTATTCACCACCACGGTCCGATCTGACGCACTTAATGTCTTTACCAAGTTGTTTTTCAACTTCAGTCTTAAAGACTTTGAACTTGTCAATGGCCTCTGATTTTTCGTGAATGAGATATAGATACCCATATCGTGAAAAGTCGTCAATGAAAGATACAAAATATCGTTGGCCGTTTCATGATGCTGTAGGGAACGGACCGCAAATGTCTGTATGTATCAAATCCAAGACCCCTTTCGCTCTGTATGCATCTAATCGTTTCACTTTGGTCTGTTTTCCTTTTATACATTCAACGCATACGTTGAAGTCTGAAAAATCCAGTTCACTTAATAAACCTTCTGAAACAAGCTTTTCAATTCTATTTCTAGAAATGTGACCTAATCGCTTGTGCCAAAGTTTTGCTGATTTTTCCATTTTACAATTTAGTTTTCCAGGTACATTCACATTCATTATCTCTTTGTGATCCTTTATAGTATCCAATAAATACAAGTTATCATTTGCTATTAACTTTCCAGAACCAACAACATTACCATGTAAATAAATATATAAACTTTCATTTCCAAATAGACAAGAATAACTTAATTTGTCCAACAACGGAAAAGAAATTAGGTTCCTTCGAAAAGAAGGTACGTACAATACGTCTTTTAAATACAAAAAATGTCCACTGGTAAGCAACAAACGAAAATCACAAATAGAGTGAACTAAACACGAACTGCCATCAGCTGTATAGATGGATGTTTCACCATCACTCAGGCTTCGGTTTCTTATCATACCCTGCAAAGAAATACAAACATGAGTGGTTGCTGCTGTATCAACCCACCAAGTATTTCTCGGCACTGAAACTAAATTGATCTGAGAACAGACCATAGAAGTGAAAATACCTTTGGCTTTCATCATAGCCCTCCATTTTTCACATTCTTTCTTAAAGTGCCCCGGTTTCTTACAATGGAAGCAACGCCCTTTACCAGACGTACCCTTATGCTTCTTTTGTCCCGAACCGGATGCATGTGCATCTGAACCTTCATACTTTCTCTTAATTCCCTTATCCACTTGAGCTTTCACCATTTGCACTTCTGGATGTTCTTGCTTCATCTTTTCCTCCTCTTGCGCTGCCTGAGAGATGAGCTCGTTGAGAGTCCATTTCTCGCGCTGACAGTTATAAGAAGTTTCAAAGTTCTTATACTGAGGAGGGAAAGAGTGAAAAGCAAAGCTTACCACAACATCTTCGGGAAGGTCAATCTTAAGTGCTTTCAGTTTGGAAGCGATGTTTGACATTTCCAAGATGTGCTCACGAACAGTCCCTTTGCCACGATATTTCATAGAGGCTAGCTTAATAAGCAGCGTCTTAATCTCTACTTTATCGTTCTTGGCAAAACATTTCTCTACCTCTTCGAGAAATATTTTCGCATTAGTGATCTCGGGTGGAACTGCACCACGAAATGCTAATGGAATTGCTTGCTTCATGATCCCTAGACTTATCCTGTTCGACTTTTCCCATGCCTCTGACTCTTTCTTCTCCGTAGGAGAACTGTCATCAGTCAGAGGTTTGGGTTCATCGACCCTTAATGCTAAGTCGTAATCATGGCACATCAAGTGCAGCAACATATCTTCTTTCCACAGCTCAAAGTTGCTCCCATTAAGTATGGGTGCCTTTTTGCCTTCCGGGTTATAGAAATACGAATTTGCTAACATAACAAACAACAAACAATAAATAGCCAAAAACATCACTTAACATATAATCTCCATAGTATTTAACAAATAAACATAGCATAATAAAACATACTCTTACAACATCAATAAGATACCTTTGGGCAAGCATATTAATTTGTATATGTATGAGTTTGAGCATAATTAATGTTGATCCTACTAATTGACTTAAGTAAGAAAATCTTCCTTTGGGCCGATTTTCCTAGTTCAATTTTCTTAATGACCAATTCACAAATAATTATCTCGTGTCTAAGATTAACTATGTCAAACTTTAAACTTCCTTTGGGCCGATTAAAGTTTACATACTTGTCAATCAAAAACTTGTCAAA
This sequence comes from Limnanthes douglasii subsp. nivea, assembly GCA_036936605.1. Classification (NCBI taxonomy): domain Eukaryota; kingdom Viridiplantae; phylum Streptophyta; class Magnoliopsida; order Brassicales; family Limnanthaceae; genus Limnanthes; species Limnanthes douglasii. Next base: position 19,308,079 of record JAUPFV010000001.1, on the reverse strand, counting down.
ACTCTAAAATAATTAATTCAGCAATAGGGATCACTTTGGCGATATATTGAGCCATTAATTATTTATCCAAGTTCGGACAACTTAAAACATGCTAATTATTTCGAAAAATACTATACGACTACCTTACTTAATGTCCAAACTATTTCGTAGTCTATGTATAAATTTAATCAAATTAAATTTACACCTTAAATTTATTATATTATAATATACATGTAATTATATTAGGATATAATTCTTGATATATATTATAATATAATACTAATTATATTTATAATATAATATCTATTTAGATATTTATATATATAATAAATTATATAATATAAATATCCAATTACACATAATTAACTGAAAGAAGGCGTGGTGTTTCAACTGAATATAAATATCTAATTACATCTGTAAATAATAAACTGTGTGAGCACACGTAGTTACTCCATTATTTCCGTAACTAATGGAAATAATGTTAATGCACACGGTAGTGTGCTAACCGCTATTTCAGTTGTTATAACTCAGGCCTATTCTTTAGGCGAATGATAGACTTACCGTTACTAATCTACGTACAACGCGCATTAAATGCGCAACTACTAATATGTAGCGGTTTTTTTTGTTTTTCAACGTCCAATTCACCTAAAATTCGGCCCACTCATCCACTATTGTCATTTTAACTGCTATTTAATTTTAATTTGATTAAACTTAATAACCGAAGAATTCGATTAAACTTAATAACGACGATTATATATATATATATATATATATATAATTAATTAACAATCGACAACCGTTATCATGTTTAAATATGAGTTTTAAGCCTTTTCAGCATAATAATCAAGATGCAGCCATGAGAATTTCTACTTAATATGCAAATTGATTAATAAAACCTTTTCTATTTAACATACCCGTATATAAACGGTTGACTTGCTTAAACATGCTTTTAGTTGACTATCGAAAGATTCAAATATTCATGAATACGCACTTTTAATCAACAAGTATCAAAGATTATAAACTGAAAATCTGAAAACTTAAGAATTTAATTTCATGGTGGCTCTGATACCACTTGTAAGAAATACTCTACGGATTTCTTACTTAACTTATTGAACCATGAAATTAAATCATCCTGCAATAATGCGGAATAAATACTTACAGGATGTAGACATTCTTTGATCTTCAAATTCCTGACTTGAAGCGGATGATCTGTGATCCTTTGCTAGGTTATCGATTCTTCTAAGAGATGGCAACCAAAGCACACTTTTATAATTGATTCGAAGGAAGAATCAATTTGTTTTTCTTAAAGGATTTTTCTCTCTGTATTTTATCTCGTGTCTTTAAAGAATGAGGAACTCATTCTTATATAGAACTGAAGTGAGAAAACGGTTCTTCTCTTTTAACCGTTTGTAACTTCCAAACGGTTACTTAATGAAGACCAGTCCTTATTAAATTGCCACCCTTAGGGACCATAACCCGGTATTATTTTGTTTTACAAAATAACCCCAAAACTTTACGTTTTGCTTAAGTTGTTTATTTCCGAATCCAATCCTTCACAGTATTCGGAATTAAACCTGGTATCTATACAATTACCTCCATGATACATATTTTATCTACTAGTCCGTTCTTTTCTTTATGATTACTTTTATTGGACTAATATTAACGATAGTTCGATACATCGATAAAACATGTGACGGTCCAACTTAATAGAGAAATTCCAACAGGGGGGAATCCATACTTCATAAATCCTGAGGATTTCTAATCGGCCATGTGTTCTTTTCGTACCAAACTACAAAATAAGAGCAAACAAAGGAAATCTTAAGCTACTTCAGAATTTGACTCTAGGGTTAGTAGATTCAAAAGGTTGGTGGTCAACCGAAAAAACTACGTGGTGGCAGGAAAAAGAATCTAGTCGAAGACGGTACATACTATACCTATACTTTGACAACTTATATCTCTTAAAACAGTAAAAGGGAGAATGAAGGGTGGAACCTTTTGACACCTTCTATTTATAGTATAGACGTTCATCATTGCGCTGAAATCTTCCCTGCATTGACCACAACGCGAGCCTCGAGGAGTCGAAACTATAAAAGAGCTTTATGCATACGTCATTAGGCTACATGAGGCCCGCCCTTATGTCAGGGAATATATAACGCGTGGAAAGGTTTGACAGATAGAGCTTCAACAAAAGTTGAAGCTCACATCAAGCCTAAGAAAATTATTATGGTAAGATTTTCTGAGAGTTAAATCGTCAGGGATTCTTCACGCAAACGTCGTAAAGTTGCAGAAAATGCATGTCCCAAAGTCACAATAATGAACAACACATGGGAGAAATGCACATTCTTAGTACTAGAGAAACAAGAAATTATATCTTCGAACCATTTCAAATTTTCCTTGGTAATAAAATTTAAAGCCTCGGCTCTGGAGTGAACCTAACTTTGACCCAACACTACAAGGCAAACCTATTGTAATATATATACATACATTATACACACTTAAAATAATTGACGTTGATAAACTTTAATTTCTTAATTCCTCGTAATGCATTGACTAAATTATATAATGTATACCTTGTTCTCGAGGCATTTTCGTTAGATAGATGTCTCTTATTGGGTAAAATTCAAGTAGACTCCACTAATATAAGGAAATTATTAATTATTTTTTTACTACCAGAGTGATGAGGATGAATATTTTATCAATATTTGGACATCTAATCTCAAATAATTTTCTAGTATCAACAAAGAACGAAGAATTTGAACTTATGAATAACCAATATAAAAATACAAGAACTTGGATGGCTAACTCGCCGTTATATTACTATTATAATGGAATATATTTATTTTTCATATTCATCGATTTATTTTTGTATAAAATCTAAATTTTATGGCTAACTCACTGTATATTACTATCATAACTATTTTTAAGATGGACTATAAGATTTGGGAAAAGAATTGTCGGTTAAAAACTATAACTGATTATCGAATTAGTAATCAGTTGTAAAACTGTGTTGATGCTTAATATTTTTAACTCGGTCATGTTTGTTTGGTTCGTGTTTTATACATGGTCACTCAAGCGTGCAAATAATTAGAATATGTTTTGAGACATCTAAATTTTCCAATTTTAAATAAATGTTGTACTTTGCTTGCTTATGTTTGGTTTAAATCTAATAGTTCGAAACTAGTAACATGGTCGACATACACCTGTTGCAGAAGCACTGTGTGCTATTTGTTTTACCAATAATTTTACCAACAATTTCGTGTTGGAATTACGGTTATGCATGTTTGCTAATTAATATATATATATATATATATATATATATATATATATATATATATATATATATATAGTTTGAGGTCATTATTGGGTTTGGCACCCACCCGTTGCATAAGAAATTCTCATAAATTGTGTCGATAATTGTATGTTAAATGTATCAAAATCCATGATTTATGCGCATTTTTGTAAACAATATTTTCGACTCAATAATTGTAGCAAACCTTTTAGCTCAGACACCGTACAGTAGGATCGAACTAGGTTTTCTAACAACAAACGTGGATATATCAATAATGTCATAGGTACACCAAGGAGATGAAATAAATTATCTATTAAAACGTTTTTATATGTTTTCACACAAAAACATATATACAGTACCTTATCTAGGGTGATCGTGTCCATATGTTGTGCTCGGCTCGACAACCACACGGTAAGGTCGTGCACAATTTATATATGGGTACTCGGTTTTATTAAAGCGCAAATGACGCTCAGATTTGGACGTTACGCAACCCGGTGTTCATACTCAGATGACACACGTTTGATGCCACGACACTCGGTCTCATTAAGACACAAATAGATGTTAAACATATTCATCATCACTCTGCATGATCTTAGTGTTTAATTTTCCAGACCAAGCACCAACCTCCCTATTCATTCCTAATCAGCCCGAAAGAGGTGCAAGATTATATATCATTATGTGAAAACACGTAAATAACCACTTATTCGACAAATTACTTTGTTCTTTCGACGTATCGACAACATTATAGATTTGTACACGTAGGCGGATGCAGGGTCTAGCGCTAATGATCTAAAAGACTTACGGAAGGAAAAGAGGTTACATTACTATTTGAGGTCTTAAGTGATGAATCTCATGATAAATATAAGAGTCTCAGCATATATTGGGATGCTTCGACAACCATCACACACATATTGAATATTTATTACAACCTTCAGAGAGTCTCATATAAAATCAATTTCGTTATGGAGAAAAAACCTTGTGGTTGGCAAACTTCGACGAAAAAACCATGGTAATTGGCAAGCAGGACCAAATAATTTTATGATGGGAAAAAGAAACAAACAAGAACTTTAAAAATCTTAGAAGGATTGAATAAAAAACTCTTTGTCAATTAAAGGTATAGGGAACATGAAGGTTAAAAAATGCAACCCAATGGTATACATGCGTGAGGATTCCAAGAGTGTTTAATAAATGCATCCATTAATGAGTTTTGAGAAAATATGACACATATTGCACACATCACAATCTTAGAAAAACTTTCATTAATAGTTATTCATGACTCTTCAAATCTTCAGTCGAGATCGGTAAAGTCGAGACCTCAATGAGAGTCAGAGTTTTTTAAGTTGATCCCCTCATGGGGTCAAAGTTATCCCAACTTAGAAACCCCCCCCCCCCTCTCATAGAAATCAACTTTCTTCATAATCGAGAAACCTCATGAGAGTCTGTATTCTCCTTAGCTGAGACCTCTATAGGATTTGAAATTCTCCAAGCAAACCCTCATCCCAAATTACTGATAATTAGTATTCTCCAAGCCGAGATCCTCAAAGGAAGCAAGCGTTCTTCCCAACTGAGACCTCTCATGGGAGTTAGTGTTCTTCCCAACTAAGATCCTTCATGAGAGTTAGTGTCCTCCAAGACGAGACCCTCAATGGAAGTTAGTACTCTTCCCAAAAGAGATCTTTATGAGAGTTAATGTTCTCCAATACGAGACCCTCTCATGGGATTCAACGTCGGCCAGCCACAACCATTAACACATTTTATCTCAGCTTCACGTTGAGAGATTTTGTTTCATATCAAAATAATGTCACTACCTGTTTGTATTCTTTTTTTTCTTAAAAATATTGAGTCTTTTCCCTTAAAGAATATTTTGGTCGGTGAGAGTTTTTAAAGAGCTAAGTTAGTGAAATGACTAACTAATGAACAAACATAAAGCTCGACACCTTTTGGACAAAACCATAACAATTAGTCTATCAGTAGGGGCTTCACCATATTTCACATTTGTTAAACTTCTAACTCGTGAAGGCTACTAAATTAAGAATAAAAGTCATCGTTTATTTTTTTATCAACAATTAGTGTTGTATAAATAAAATGTTTACACTAAGTCAAATAAAAACTATGTGTATTCATAAACTACATGTTCTAAAGTTTATAAATATCACTATAAATCAATTTTGTCATCCACTTACAAAAAGATGAACAATTTTAATTGATAGATGTTATATACGGCCTCAAAATCACTATATACGACTATTTGATATATAAAACCCCAAGTCATTCCAAATTACTATATATGTGTCCTGGTAATTTATCTTTTTACGATTAGGCTAAAAGAATGTATAAATATAAAAAATTGTTAAATATTTTATTTTTCAAAACAAGTTTTTAATTTCTCTCAAAACTCTCTAACATCAAATACACAAAGAACGTCGATTTTAAATTATTCATTTATTTGAAATCAGAGTTAAACAAGTGTTAAATATACCATTAATTAGCGTTGTATAATATTTTTACCCGAATAATATTTGGTTTTTACTTAAATTAGTGTTTTAAGTATTATTTTTTTATTTAAAAAAATTATATTTTTAAGTGCAATGGTTTAAATTAGTTCTAGATTGTAAAATATTGTTAGGTTAGCATGTATGTTGAGTTTATAAAGTTATTTCATTAAATTTGGTGTCAAATATGAGATTCATCATTGCCAATTCAAGATTTTAGGTTAGATGTTCTTCAAAAAATAATTTGAAGGATCACATTAATTTGACCTAAGGTGTTTGAACTGTTACCCAAAAAAAACTTCCAAAATTGGACTAATATTTCTCTTTCCAAATGCGCTTCATAAGAATGGCTACTTAGGGAACAACTAATATTCTTTCCTTTTCTTATGACAAGGTTCGGGGCCGCAAGGTCTGCTTGCTTATTCCCTCACTCAAATCCAACTAGAGAGTACTATTCACGTACCAGTCTCACAGGCCATGAGCGGCGAGGGACTTCCTAGTAAACATCACTCAAGTATCTAGAGTGATTACATCATTAAGATGAATGAAGCTTATGAAACCCACTGAGAGTTCTGAGGTCCCCGATGAGGTACATGATGGAGAGACAATCGAGGTTGACGGTTACAAACTCTTTTTATTAGATGGACTAGACTCAGATAAAAGCTTTTCAGAAATAGAACTTTGGAGGACAAGTGTCGATTTTTTACGAATATGAAAGTGAGGGCGAAAAATGCTCATATCTTAATATTACTCGATGTAGTCAAATAAACCAAGAATTTAAAAGGTGTAGACAAACTGTAAGTACCGTAAAGTTCCCAGTTCAGACCAAAGAATGAATGAGAAAAATTCTAAACATGGAGCTCGGACACCTTGACAAGGACACTCTCACGGGAAACTATCGGCCATATGAGTGCGGCAAAATGCTTGCCTTTTTTATCCCAAACCTCTAGTAGAGCAACCATGTTGGATCATAAACTTGATCCACTTAAAGGGCCCAACCCACTCAAAGGGTCCAACCCACTTAATAAGACCCATCTAGAAAGAATACTCTAGAAACATTTAAATTAATATTTAGTTCTTTAGGTTGAGTGCAAGACACTCTTTTAGATTGAGTGTAAGAAACACCTTAACTTTGAGTGTAGTGTTGATGTTGAGTGTGTTAGTATCCAAAAGCCTCTTGGATGGTGGATCTTTGTCTCCACTATATTCCTATAAATAGTGGAGCTCTCCCACCATCTAGAGCATCACAAAAACACACCAAGAATCAAAGTTAGAGAGAAAATTAGAGTGAGAGTAAAGAGAGACAAGAATGCTCTCTTGAGTGTTAGAAAAATATTTTCTCTTCTTGTGTGAGGTTTAAGAGTGTCTTGTAATATTTCTCCTTTTTTATCAATATCAAAGTTGTTTGTTTGTTTTAAAGAGAGTGTTGTTTTATAGTTTCCGCCAACAAAGTGGTATCTGAGCCACAAGCTCTTTCCAAAATTTTGTTTTTAAATTTTCAACATATTGGAAATTTTGTTTTTAAATATTCAACATATTTAAAAATATGGCAAATGGTGTATCATCCTTCCAAGTTCCAACACTCAACAACAACAACTACGATAATTGGAGTATCAAGATGAAAGCTCTTCTTGGAGCACATGATGTGTGGGATGCCGTAGATAAAGGGTTTGACGAACCCGAAGATGAAGCAAGCCTTTCTCACGAGGAGAAAACAAATTTGAAGGATTCAAGAAAGAGAGACAAAAAAGCTCTCTTCCTCATCTATCAAGCATTAGATGATGATGGTTTCGAAAAGATTTCGAGCGCATCTTCCGCCAAGCAAGCGTGGGAGAAATTACAAATCTCTTACAAAGGAGTCGAAAAGGTGAAAAAGGTACGTCTCCAAACATTAAGAGGTGAATTTGAATCTTTACATATGAAAGCGTCCGAATCTATTTCGGAATATTTTTCAAGAGTAGCAACCGTTTCTAATCAATTAAAAAGAAATGGTGAGAACTTAGAAGATGTGAGAGTAATCGAAAAAATACTCCGCTCGTTGGATCCCAAATTTGAGCACATCGTCGTGACGATTGAGGAAACTAAAGACTTGGAGAAGATGATGATTGAAGAACTCCAAGGATCATTACAAGCCTATGAAGAAAAGCACAAGAAGAAGCAAGAGATCACCGAGCAACTCCTCAAAGTAGAATTGAAGGACATGCATGCAAATCAAGGAGATGATAGAAACCAACGTAGCCGAGGCAGAGGCAGAGGCCGCGGACGAGGTGGTTATCACAGCAGTGGACGTGGCTGGAATTACAACAACAATAATTCCAACTACAACTATGAGAAACGAGAAAGCTCAACACGAGGTCGTGGAAGAAGAAATACGAACTCGAGGTATGATAAATCTCAAATCAAATGCTATAAATGTCAAAGGTTTGGACATTATGCTTTCGAATGCAGAGGCCCCAACAATAGAGTTGAGGAGAGGGCCAACTATGCCGAGGAGAAGACGGAGGAAAAAGATATGTTATTACTAACATACAAAAGCACTAATGAAGGTCAAGAGAACACGTGGTATCTTGACAGCGGTGCAAGCAACCATATGTGTGGGAAAAGAAGCATGTTCGTAGAAATCAATGAAGCAGTGAGTGGAAATGTCTCTTTTGGAGATGATAGCAAAATATCGGTGAAAGGAAAAGGTAACATTCTTATTCGTGCAAAAGATGGTAGTCACCAAATTATTTCAAATGTCTACTACGTACCAAGCATGAAAAACAACATTTTGAGCTTGGGACAACTACTAGAAAAGGGCTATGACATTCATATAAAAAATTATAGTCTTTTTCTAAGAGACGACAAAGGAGAATTAATTGCTAAAGTCCAAATGTCAAAGAATAGAATGTTTCCTTTGAATATTCAAAATGATGTTGCAAAGTGTCTTAAGGCGTGGTACAAAGATTCGTCGTGGCTATGGCATGTTCGATTTGGGCATCTAAACTTTTCAAGTTTAGAGTTATTGTCAAAGAAGGAAATGGTGAGAGGGTTACCATGTATCAATCATCCTGACCAACTATGCAAAGGATGTTTACTTGGAAAGCAATTCAGAAAAAGCTTTCCAAAGGAGTCAGAGTCAAGAGCCAATAAACCTCTCGAGCTTATTCATACCGATGTGTGTGGTCCAATTAAGCCGAGCTCTCTTGGTAAAAGTAACTACTTCCTTCTCTTCATTGATGATTTTTCAAGAAAAACGTGGGTATATTTCTTGAAACAGAAATCCGAAGTCTTTGGAATATTTGAGAAGTTCAAAGCAGTTGTAGAAAAGGAAAGCGGAAATAAAATCAAAGCCATGAGATCTGACCGGGGAGGGGAGTTCACATCCAATGAATTCCTAGAGTTTTGTGAAGCACATGGAATTCGTCGCCGCTTGACAGTTCCCAGATCTCCTCAACAAAATGGTGTGGCAGAAAGGAAGAACAGAACAATCCTTGATATGGCACGAAGCATGCTCAAAAGCAAGAAACTGCCTAAGGATTTTTGGGCGGAAGCAGTGGCATGTGCGGTGTACTTGTCCAACCGATCTCCAACAAGAAGTGTTTGGGGAAAGACACCACAAGAAGCGTGGAGTGGAAGAAAGCCCGGAATTTCCCACTTGAGAGTATTTGGAAGCGTAGCTCATGTCCATGTACCAGACGAACAACGAACCAAACTCGATGATAAAAGCAAAAGTTTTATCTTAATCGGTTACGACTCAAGTTCCAAATGCTACAAGTTATACAACCCAAACAACAAGAAGGTTGTGATAAGCCGAGATGTGATAGTTGATGAAGAAGGCGAATGGGATTTTGGGTCTCATACAAATGAGTTCACATTTTTCCCCCAAATTGAAGAAGATGAGAAGACACCAAATGAGCAATCAGAATATGTTGCTACCCAACATGCTTCACCAACAGCAACTACTCATGGAGACTCGCCACCTTCATCATCGTCAAATGGTAGTCAAAATGAGAGAGCAGTGGAACGTACAAGAAGCCTTAGTGATCTTTATGAGGTAACCGAACCAATGGATAACATTACACTATTTTGTCTCTTTGCTGATTGTGAGCCAGTGACATTTCAAGAAGCTGCACAAGAGAAACAATGGAGAGACGCGATGGATGAAGAAATTAGAGCCATCGAGAAGAATGACGCATGGGAACTCACCTCACTTCCCAAAGGGTGCAAGACAATAGGCGTTAGATGGTTATACAAAACCAAGAGAAATGCTAAGGGGGAGATTGAAAAACACAAAGCGAGACTTGTTGCAAAAGGCTATAGTCAAAAGGCGGGAATTGACTATGATGAGGTATTCGCCCCCGTTGCCCGATTGGAAACTATTAGACTAATAATTTCTTTGGCAGCTCAAAACAAGTGGAAGATACAACAAATGGATGTAAAGTCAGCATTTCTAAATGGCGTCCTTGAAGAAGAAGTCTACATTCAACAACCATTAGGCTATGAGGTCAAAGGCCACGAAGACAAGGTGTTGAAGCTAAAGAAGGCTCTTTACGGGCTAAAACAAGCACCAAGGGAATGGAACAGTAGAATCGACAAGTATTTCCAAGAGAACGGCTTCAACAAATGTCCGTACGAGCACGCTCTATACACCAAGATCAAAGATGGAGATATTTTGACCGTGTGTATCTACGTGGACGATTTGATCTTCACCGGAAGCAGCCCGAGCATGTTCAATAAATTCAAGGAAGTAATGACGAAGGAATTCGAGATGACAGACTTGGGGCTCATGACGTACTACCTTGGCATTGAAGTTAAGCAGCAAAAAGATGGAATTTTCATCTCACAAGAAAGCTATGCAAAAGATATCCTCAAGAAGTTTAAGATGGAGAATTGTAGCTCGATAAGCACACCTATGGAGTTTGGAGTCAAAATATCTAAGCATGAAGAAGGCGAAAGTGTAGATCCAACATTATTCAAAAGTTTGGTGGGTAGCCTACGCTATCTAACTTGTACGAGACCAGATATTCTTCATGCAGTTGGATTGGTTAGTCGCTATATGGATTCTCCAACAACAACTCATTTCAAGGCTGCAAAGAGAATCCTTCGTTATCTGAAAGGTACAATCGACTTTGGATTACTCTATTCCATTTCTAATGATTACAAAATTGTTGGGTATAGCGATAGTGATTGGGGTGGAGACATAGACAATCGAAGGAGTACTACTGGATTTGTATTCTTCATGGGAAACATTGCTTTCACATGGATGTCAAAGAAACAACCGATAGTCACATTATCCACTTGTGAGGCAGAATATGTTGCTGCCACTACATGTGTTAGTCATGCAATTTGGCTTAGAAATTTATTGAAGGAGATAGACCTAACACAACATGAGCCAACTAAAGTCTATGTCGATAATAAGTCAGCAATCGCCTTAGCCAAGAGTCCAGTATTCCATGATCGAAGCAAGCATATAGATGTCCGCTACCACTACATAAGGGAGTGTATTTCAAGAAAGGATGTGCAAGTTGAATATGTGAAGACACAAGATCAAGCTGCTGATATTTTCACCAAGCCACTGAAAAGCGAAGACTTCAAACGATTAAGGAAACTACTAGGGGTCACGGGATCAAGTTTAAGGGGGAGTGTTGGATCATAAACTTGATCCACTTAAAGGGCCCAACCCACTCAAAGGGTCCAACCCACTTAATAAGACCCATCTAGAAAGAATACTCTAGAAACATTTAAATTAATATTTAGTTCTTTAGGTTGAGTGCAAGACACTCTTTTAGATTGAGTGTAAGAAACACCTTAACTTTGAGTGTAGTGTTGATGTTGAGTGTGTTAGTATCCAAAAGCCTCTTGGATGGTGGATCTTTGTCTCCACTATATTCCTATAAATAGTGGAGCTCTCCCACCATCTAGAGCATCACAAAAACACACCAAGAATCAAAGTTAGAGAGAAAATTAGAGTGAGAGTAAAGAGAGACAAGAATGCTCTCTTGAGTGTTAGAAAAATATTTTCTCTTCTTGTGTGAGGTTTAAGAGTGTCTTGTAATATTTCTCCTTTTTTATCAATATCAAAGTTGTTTGTTTGTTTTAAAGAGAGTGTTGTTTTATAGTTTCCGCCAACAAACCACCTGTAGACTAGAGCCCTACCCATCATTGGCAAGAAACCTCGAGATATGAGCTTGCTTACGGTAATTCAGCGTTGAATTTAGCATAAAGTCAAGGGATATTTTGAATGAAACTTTCCACACCCTTGGTTGTAGAAGATTTGTGTTTCCTTTGGTCCATAAATTATGAAGTTTCAGTTACCGCATAGGTTTTAAGCTAGCAATTTATATAGTTATGAAGGAACCAGATACCTGGAATGTCATCTGAAACAATTCTTGGGTGTAATGATGAACTTTCTCGAAGATGATCGTTTATGGTGTCAATATTTTAACATAAACCTCTCTTAGGGAAAGTGATTTGACATGGTTAAGTCAACTTGATCTAAGGTCTGTTGCAAGCTTTGATATGCTACATGAACTTTTTAGATATCAGTTTGATGAAAGCAAGATGGCGATAGGTCGTATGGGACCATGTACTTCTTTCCTGAAAACATAGTGGGGAATTCTCAGAGATTACACACTATATTTTGTGTTAACAAGTAGAACTTTGAAGAGTGCTGCAAAGAGGTGATGGTCGCGTCTTTCAGGTAAGGGCATATTCCTGGAAGTCCCTCGTTTAGAAGAGGTGTTGTAAAAGAAAGTGCATACTTTTAATGCGCTATTAGAGCATGTTGATGTACAAGTTATCCTCAAAGAGACTATGCATCATTGTCGGTTTATGGCCAGTGCACACGGACTGCGTAACAAGGTCTCAGCCAAACATACGCGATCATCGTGCTATCAAAACGGGTAAGAACGTGATGAACAACGGGGAATATTGAATAGACATGAGTATTATACCGAAATAACTCAAAACATGGTGCATATTTACCAATAAAAAAAAGGCCATGTCCAATTTAAGTCTTCTCCCCTAATGACCGATCCTCAGAATGTTATAAATGATAATTTATGCAAATTCCATAATGATATCGGCCATAACACGAAGAATTTCACAACTTTGAAAGAATAAATTTAAATTTTGATAAATAATGACAAGTTGTTGAACTATGTGAAATCTAATGGCGGGGCACATAGGAATGCAACCAATGAGCCGAGCTATTCTAAAACAGGACCACAATAGTCTGATGACGAAGCGCGGCTTGACCAATGATCGAACTCCACTTATCACGTAAATATTCCCACACCATATGGGTTTATTTCGAGCTCCTAACTGAGAAGGTTTGGATAAAATCGAACTCCACTTATTGCCTAAACGTTCCCGCATCAAATAGGTTTATTACGAGCTTTGAAATTTAAGGTTTTGGATAAATTTGAACTCCATTTATTGAATAAAAGTTCCCACAACATATGGGTTCATTTCGTAATCCAAGCTTCAACGATCTAGGTAAAACTGAACTATGTTTATTATTAAAAATAAAAACACCAAAAAGTGTTGGAACTCAAAGTGAAAGCTTGCATGGCCCGAATTGAAGTTTATGTTCAATTCATGACAAATAACTTACGTGAGTATTACTATGGACTGTGGCTACATGAAACAAAGTGCATCCTCGACCAGGGGATTTTCAACGATTCAAAAAAATAATCAAAATACAATGTATGCGGACAACAACTTGATGGCGAGGTAAGAGACTCTGAATTATTTAGCTTTGAGAGAAACTCCCTGGTAGGTCGTAGGAACCACATGTCATCATGGCATCGGTTGGGAAACGTTTCTCGTCCACACTTTCTATTTTCACACTCTGGAAGTCACCTGATGAAGATTCTTTTAGTAAAGTAAATGTAATCATTCTGGCGGGGATGGTCTACCTCGATCCGTTGGAGGACTCTGAGTAACTATCATGCTTCGTTTTTTTTCGAGGAGGATCACATGTCTCTTTTTGGAAGGGATTTTGCTATGATGAGTCCCTTGAGCTGATAATTTGAGGGATTTCTCCAGGTTGGCTTTGAGCTCTGAAATATTGGCTCATTCGACACTTTAATTTTTGTCGGGAAAAATCTAAATTTCAAACCAATTAGGTTATCAAAGGTCCACAATTTGCGAAATCTGTGACCCTAAATGTTTTCAGCCTGATAACTTAAGTTTAAGAGTTTTTTTTCCTGGTTTGGCTTCGACGTGAAACAAGTTCATATATTCTACAAAAACTTAAAATAGAAACAATGAATAAATAAAAAAGTTCACGAATTTGTATACAAACTTGCTTCAGGTTTCTTACATGCGTTGCTCCACAATGTTATAAAGAGGCTCGGGTTCGCTGAATTTATAAAAATCCCAGTTTCCCACGCACCCCGAGCAAAGACAAACCATCTCCTCCACTCGTGGTCGGGCTTTGGAAGATTAATCACCACTTTGAGTTTTTTCCAAAATAAATATAGCAATCATGGTAGTTTTATTTTTTATAGATAATACATTGAGAAATCAAATGATTCATGGTTAGCGGAATCCCCAATATCTCAAAGAGGAACCTCAACATATTTGGACTGATCTAGCTAGGATAAATATCAAGTGTACCAAAAACTAAATGAAGCGGGAAAGGAAATGAAACCGAAATCCCCAGTCGAATATATCGATAAAGAAGACTAGTTCGTCTAGCTTCGCATAAATTGGGCTCTCTCATTTGATAAGAAGTCTCAGCTTGATATTATTAGAAATTTTTCACCGCTCTCGCATTCTGTGAAGGTCATTGAGGTTAGAGTACCAATAGAAAACTCTTTCGAGGATGGTCTAATAAAAAATAGGATGTCAAAAGCTACAATCACTCACTCGGCTCGTGGAAGGCTCAATGGGAAGTTAGAAGCTTTAGAATCGTAATGCTTTTCATCCATTTTGGAGGGGGTAGCCTAGAAGGAGAAATCCATGCTTCAAAGATCATGAATATTTCTAATAAGTCATTTGTTTTTTTATACCAAACTTCAAAATAAGAGCAAGCAAAGAAAACGCTAAGCCACTTTAGAATTTGACTCTAGGTGTTGGTAGTCGACCAAAAGAAGTGTACGGTTACTAGAAAAAAACTGCAGTCGGAGGAGGTAAATACTCTCTCTACTTTGGAAACGTATCTCTAAAAAGAATATAGATAAGAATGAATGATGGAACACTTTGACATCCTTTATTTATAGTAAGGATGATCATCATTGTGCTGAAACATTCCCTACATTGACCACGATGCGAGCTTCGAGGAGTCGAAACGACGATAAAACTTTATGCATGCGTCGTTAAGCTATATGAAGCATACCTTTAGGTCAGAGAATAGTGGCACATGGAAATCGTTGGCAGATAGAGCTTCAGCGACAGTTGAAGCTCGTATTCAACCCTAGGAAGTTATTACAGTAAGATTTTTAAGGATTTGATTCATTCTCTGTGCACGCGCCATAAAGTTGTAAAAAACGCATGTGCCAAAATCTATACATGAACAACACATGTCAAAATTGCGCAGTCCTGATACTGGGGAAACGAGAGATTGGATATTCGAAGCTTTTCAAATTATTCTGAGTGATGAACTTCAAAACCTTTGCTCCAGAATGAACATGTCTTGGACCCAACACTACGAGGAAAACTGGTTCGACCAACAGAAGAGTTTCCAGAGCCTCTACTCCGGGAACAAGAACTCCAAAATTTAAGAGCAAATAAATGTCGGATCCTATAAAAATCCCAACCCGTTAAGGCATTCCAAAGAATCTTGGACCATCATTTTTTAAGCTTACAAGAGAGGCTCTTGGTATTCCTACCTCGACTAGTTCGACATGAATAAAGAGACTACTAATAAGGAAATTATTTGTTGGGGTTAATGCTTTGCTTTGGGCCGATTTTAAGCCTTTTAATAAGTAAACTTAAGCATAAGACCTATGAAGAATTCCTTGTATTAATGGGCTGATAGACCTCAAAGGCCTACATAGGTAACTATAGATATAGATTATCCCCCTCTTTGGTGGAATGTAATAATCATTATTTTATTTTAGCATTTCTTTATTTCTATCTATATATTTATTACCTACCAAGACTTGGTAAATCAATTTTGAACTCATCAGAGGTATCTCTCGAATTCTATTTCGATCTTCATCTTAATCGATATTCATGAACGTTATTTAAATGTAGCCGAGAGTATCATAGCTAGTTAGGGTATGCCAAAAATCTTAGGATTTTATATTTTTACTATGATACTAGTTAACTATGGATTAATAGAATTTACCCAATGACTTCAATTTGCAACAAAAAACGCAGTCAATGAGGTTAGTCGAAGCTTTAAGAGTTTGTAAAATTTTATTTCGCAACATATATATACATATGTTTTACATACTTGAAAATAATATACCGTGATAAACTTTCATTAAATGCATATTTGTTTTGGTCGTCCTTCAAGTTTTTACCATTTGTACTAATCACTTTGAATGCTCGATTGACTACATTATACAACTCGAGGTATTGTCTTTAAATAGTTGCTATTCAATATATAAAATTCACGTATACTTCACGAGTATAAAGACTTCACTAGTACAAGGAGAATATAATCTCCTACTACCAGAGTGGTGAGGATGATTAAAACGCTTTAGCAACCTTCGAGCGTAAATCGAATGCCTAGAGAAACTATAAAGAAAAATCTCAAATAAAAAATTCGCAACTTTTGAATAATTTATTACTTTCCCAACAAAAATATTAGTAAATAAGAAGTCAATCTGCAAGTTCAACATTAATAATAGTACAAAAATGGAGTTGCCTGGATGAATAGCCGTCAGATCCTTTAGTTGACCCCATGGTGTCATCTAACCGAACGGTGTAAATATTTAGGAATAGATTGAGGTTGCCACTTGCAAGATGCTTCCTTCTTCCTGCAGGGAACCATCACCATAGATTGAGCTTGTCGTCTAGGTACTACTACTATATATACACACAACACAAGCATATATACATAAAATCTCACTCCATCTTCTACTAAGATCATCACATCATCATAACAATCTCTTCGAAAAATCTAAACAAGTTTGGGCTATGGCGACACCTAACGAAGTATCAGCTCTAGATTACATCACTGAACACCTTTTCGGTGGGATCTCTCCGTTAGGATTTCCACCAAGTACTCATTCCAGATTTTTGACAGAAAATCAATGGAGGACGATGAGTGAAACGGAGCCCCAAGTTTCCATCGCACGAACTTCTAGCTCCGATTCGTCATTGACAATGTCCAACTTCGAATGCGTCAATGAATCAACTCCTGATGACTTTTTCGAATTCACACCTGATTTCACCTTTTTCGGTTGCACAGGAACTGACTTGTTCCAGTTTGAATCAAAACCTAAATTCATCGATCTCGTCTCACCCAAATCAACAGATTTCGTGCTTAACGAGTCAAAGAGTGAGCTCAAACCTAAACGAAAACCGTCGCTGAAAATCTCGCTACCTAAGACGAAACAGACTATCCACTTCACTAAAACGGATCCACAACCGGATCTTCCCCAAACTGACCTCATAACTGCTAACACAGAAGGGAAGAGGCACTACCGTGGCGTACGACGACGTCCGTGGGGCAAGTTCGCGGCGGAGATCCGTGACCCGAACAGGAAAGGAACGAGAGTCTGGCTAGGGACCTTTGATACCGCCATCGACGCCGCCAGAGCATATGATCGAGCGGCGTTCGAGCTACGAGGATCGAAAGCGATACTTAATTTTCCTCTCGAGGCCGGGAAGTGCGATTCAGTCGGCTCCATTGGAGTGAAGAGGCGGGTGAACCACAGCGCTGCGGAAGCGGGGGTGACGAAGAAGGTGGCGAGAACGGGAAATGACACCGTGAAATGTAGTGTGACCGTCAGAGATGGCCCTTTGACGCCGTCAAGTTGGTCAGCAGCTTGGGACTGTGACGTTGGGATATTTAACGTCCCTTTATTATCACCGTTAAGCCTTTCGCATATGGATATGATGGTTGTGTAAAGAGACTACTAAATGAAAACATTTGTTTATTCTTGTGTCACAAATCATAATGGAATATATTTATGTTTCATATTCATCGATTCATTTTTGTATAAATTTAAAATATATCGCTAAATCACCGTTATGGATTACAAGATGGCGTAGAAAATTGCCCGTTAAACACTCTCAATAGTCGCTGAGATTAGTAATTTGTCGGAAAGCTGCCACCAAAAACCACTAGGTCTAAAATTGGATTATTTTTTTTGGTTTCATGTTTCGTGGTTATTGACGTATACGATTTTGGATATCGAAATTCATCATTTTCTGTTTCGAATATAATGGTTTTACATTTTTGATAAAAAATATCTTTAACTCAAATCTTTTTTGTAATTTTGATTTTTAATATTTTAAACTTAATTTATATATTTATAAAAAAAATTCTAACCTACTCTTTATTTTAACAAAATTACGATTTATTTTAACATTTTTATATTTATTTGTCCAATTTACTAAATCCAATCGGATCTCGTCATTTAATTTAAAAATATGGGATCCGGTTATAACCAAATTTCCCCTACTAACTGTACTCTAATTTACCCACTCTAATAATTTTTCCTTTCGATTTCGAAAGACACCAAAACAGCAAAACTCAATTTTCGAACCACATAGTGAATTATTTTCCCTTTTTAATTTCGAATCCACAAAACGTTCGCATTTGAATCACAAACCACCTAAAGCGTAGGTTAAATTCGAACGATAATATTTATTTTTTCTAAAGCGTTTTTGATTCGATCAATGGTGCAAACTTCTTATGAAAGTAATGATTTTATTTAAAGTTTTTTTTAGATTCGTAGTTAGGTATGTGTTTGATGATTTCTGATTCTAGAGTGCGTCTCTAGATGATGGTTTTTAATGGTTTTATTGTGTTGTAGGATAGTTTTAGTTTATTAGTTAGTATTTTTATGGTTTTCGAAGAGTAGTTGAGTTTTTTATTTGAATAAGAGATTTTTGGTTTCTGGTTATTGATGGTTTTTTAGGTTTTTTACTCTAGTTAATGTAATGGTGGGTCTGGTTAGTGGTGGGTCTAGTTTTAAGTTCATGCATAATGTGTTATAACTTAGTGTGTTGTTAGGGTTCAAAGAAGATATTGTATGTTTATGGCTTAGGGTCCTAAGTTTTGTTTTGTTATTTTTTTCAGGTGTTAACAAACACTTATTTATGGTGAAGTACCACTATGACAAAAATAGTAGGATAGAACTATTTACAGTATATTAGAGGCAAATTAACGATAATTGATCACACAAATCTAGAGAGGTTTCCTATTCTGGAACTTCACGAAATACATGACCTAAACGATGTCACATGAACGGGTGACCACTTTCGATTCGCCTACAAGTTTCATGGACCAAGTGAAAATATACATTTAATCAACAACGCAAATACATATGGACTAACTCATAAACCAGGTGATAATAGGATGTTTAGTATTACTTGGAAAATGCACCTTCATTAGAAATTGTATCTCATATGAAAAAGAAAACATTCCTACTTTAAATATTTAAAGAACCAGTAGTATTATAGTTACAGATACAAGTTTAACTTGGGTGTTTTGGTGCTGGTATATAAAAGGCTGATAATGTTAGTGCAAATGTTGAAGTTGATGTAGATGTTGGATTAGAGGAGGATGTAGATGTTGGTTTAAAGGAGTTTGTTCAAGGTGTAGATACTTGGGTAGTAATTTTGTAGAGGAGAGTGTTCATAATGTATACGTTGATCTAGATGTTAGTTTAGAGGAGGGTGTATATGTTGGTTTAAAAGATTTTGTTCAAGGTGTAGATGTTGGTGTAATGGGTAGCGTATATGAGGATGTTTATAATTTAGATATTATTTTAGATGTTAGTTTACAAGATGGTTTAGATGCTGGTTTAGAGAAAGGTCTAGAAAAGAATGTTAAAGTTGATGTAAATGTAGATGTTGGTCTAGAAGCTTGTGTAGAGGAGGGTGCTAATATTGATACTGGTTTAAAGGCTGATGTAGAGAAGTGTGCTAATGTTGATGTAAATGTAGAGGCTTATTTAGAGACTGATGTAGAGAGGGTACTAATGTTTATGTAAATGTAGTAGATGGAGAGGTTGTTAATGTTGATGCAACTGGTGGTTCGCATGAATGTGATAATATAGAAAGCCTCACACCTTTTCTATTTTCTAATTTGGACTTGTCACAATTTGATGAAGTTTAGGAACATCCTACAGAGTCTGCTGATAAATTTAGTGACACTGATGATAGTGCTGACAACATATATGGTTGGGCTGAAATTTAACTTAAATGAAAGTGATAATGATGACCTTCGTTCTAATGGAAGTGTAGAGAGTGATTATAGTACTAAGAAGGATTATATAAGCTATGATAACTTGACTAGTCCCGATACGAAAGAAAAAGAGTATTATACCAATAAGAGGAGGAAAAGTTGAGTGAGGAAGTTAAAACCTAAATTAAGAACTTGTAGGCCACCTATAGAGTTGAGGTACCTTCAGTTAGCAGTTGCGGTTGAATTCATCTCTTCAAAATCATTTAAAGACAATGCCAAGGAGTAAAATATCAAACAATGATGAAGTCTAAAAGCATACAAGAATGATAATATGCATTGCACTTTTAAATGTAGCGCGCTAAATTGCAATTGGTTTATTTGCGCTTCTTGCCAAGGTTGTGCCCTTATATCGAGGATCAAGACCTTCAATGATACTCACACACGTGTTCCTATGAACTGTAATAGAATATGTTAATTGTCACTGGATTATCAAAAACTACTTAAGTAGGTGTCAAGTTGATCCAGATTGGTCGGTCAAGAGCTTTATGGCTCATTTAGCAAAAGATTATTTACTTAAGGAACACCACATGTTCCAAGCTTGAAAGAATTTTTCCTTAAATCTGAATACTGATTTGTGCCCGACATCTCTATGTAGATATGAAGAAGATATTCCCCGATATAGAGGAACATATTCTATTCTGGGCCTACGCTAGGTTTTCCTTTGTCCCAAAACTTGACTTCTACATGGAAGAGATGAAGAAATTCAACCAAACATGTTATGAATAATAAAACTTTGACCTACCTCTAAGTGGAGTATGGCTCACTATAGAGTAGAGAGTAAGTGTTTCATGCAAACATCTAATTTAGGTGAAAAAATTATTTCGGTAATCTTAGATAATAGAGCGAAAATAGTGAGAAGCTTGCTGGAAGGGATATGGTACCAGGAAGTTTGAAGGATTGTAAGAAAACTAAGCCTACTACTTAAGTGAGATCAACCATTATGTCCATCTATTTAAAAACAACAGACGAAGTATACATGCAGGTGACTGCAACGTGCTTCCTTCAGGATGACCAAAGTTTCAGGTTGAATAGAAAAATATCCAATACAAGTTTGTGGTTGACTTGGAAACTTGGGAATGTGCTTGTCGTAAATGACATATTTGAGGGTTTCTATGTTTCCATGTCGTTGCATGTATTGGGTAGTGGCAACCGAATAGATTACGTCTCTAGATGGTTTATGGTGTCAACATAAAGACCATGTATTATCATATAATCAATCCCATTAATGGATACCAACATTGGCAGATGAACATTGTCCAAGCTCCACCAATTAAGATATTGAGAAGAAGTAAAACATTCTTAGATGTTCCAAATGAAAAAGAGTTGGGGATAACAAAAAAAATGAATTTATACCGGCTAAACAACCAATCAACCTCACGTTGAAGGCACATCTGCACCTGTAAGTGCTTTTTCTCTTTAGTGATGTATGTTATTGCTATCTAATGCTCTCCAGTAGTTATTATTGTTATTTAAATCTGTATAATACCTGATAAGGTTATTTAATGTTCTCTAGTAATTATTTTTGCTCTATGATGTTGTATAATACCTGATAATGATATGTGATACGATCTAATGCTCTTTAATACATGTAGGTGAACCATTAGTAACTTTATCTTATGTTTTTTATGTTGTCTCTCTCTTTTGTAACATGTTGAAGGCACATCCACATCCAATAACCCTTCTGCACCTGGTAGTGAACCTCCAAGCTTTATTGTGATACCGGTAAGTATTTTTTATGTTTAGTTATCCTTTAAATATAATTAACCGTTCCTTAGTAGCAATATGTATTTTTACTATTTTTAATATTCTCTCTCTTTTATAACAAGTTAAAAGAGATAGAGTATGGAATCAAGGCACATTAATGTTTGATGTAAGCATTGTCTAAACTATACTACAATACCAAAGTATTTTTATTGTTGTCCATTCTTTATGTAGTGTGCAAACTCTAATTTTTACATGGATACGTTTTTGGTTGGTATGTGTAAGCACGATAAAGTGGTCCACTTTTTTGAGAGAAAGGACAGCTCTAATGGCAGACATGCTGCCCCACCGATAAGATTGTTATACTTTATATATTAAAGTAATTTTGGACATATTATCCTAGAAATGTGTAAATTTATATTTTATATAACATTAAATGGTGGTACAAAAAAGTTGATCGTGAGCAAAATATAGGTAAACAATAAAAATTGTTACAAACCGTTTTAGGTCTTTTTAAGCAACCAAGGGTATATGATTTTGCATCAGGTGTACCTCAGTTTGCTGTTACGACATCACATGGTGTTGCATCATCTACTGGTGGGTCTGTATCAACAGCTTTTGGTGGGTTTAGTAGTAACTCAGATAACAAGGTTGTGGCAAACAAATGGTTCACAAGCATCAATGGAATGTACTGGTAACCATCTTTTAACCTTACGGAACCATAACTGAATTAGTGGGTGGTTAGTCATTTAGTATGTTGTTTATGGTTAGATTATATAAGGTTGCTTTTTGTGATGAACTTAGTGGGTTCTTGACGGTAAGATGTTTTGGTTTTTTTATGAACTTAGTATGTTCTTTATGGTTTATATAATGATTAGAACATATTTTCTGCATCTTTGTACTGAATATGAAAATTTCAGTGTAATGACCAATCCATTATTCTGTTTTAATGTTCAATGCAGATGTTATTGTTTTATTTATATTGATATAGTATATAAGGTTCTTTTTATTATAAAATAGTTATGAAACCATTAAATTTTATGCATATTATAGTTACAACAATATATATATATATATATATGGTAGTTAAGTGAATTGAATGAATGCAATTTACGACCTTTGTTAGTTGATGCCTGATTGCTTTTTACAACCATGAAACCGTTAAATTGTGTCTGTTTTTGTTGCATTCCAAACAATTAAATTATTGTTATAATGCTTATTAATATCTAGTTCTTAACCAATCAAATTATGGTTTTGTAAACACCCGAGTAGGGTAGCGCATGGTCCAATCCGAATGATGTAAAACTGCAATTGAAGTCCACGTCCAGAGAACTGCACATGGACTGGGGGCTACTGATAAGGGAAGGAAAATATAGGTGTTTAACATATAATTTAGCCCACAAATAAAGTCAAGGTCCATGTATTTAGTTACTAAGGACTAAGGTAAAGTACACATAAGAAATGAGGGACTCAAATGGTAGTTCCCAAAAACTTGTTTGTAAATAGTCAAATAATGGGGTAAAAAATCCACTCTTACGATGGTAGATATGTAATTTTACCCTCCACCTCATTTACTATATAAAGGAAATTCCATTTTGGGAAAAGGGGCCAATGATTGATCAATAATTGCAGCATTTATTCATTTTGTCTCTTCTTTTTCTAGTAATTCACTGTTCACAGTCACATCACACGAATATTATCTAGTCCGACCCCCTCACACGAACATCCTCGCTTCTGAGTCTCACTAAAGATTCTCTGAGCTCATCAGTGGCGCCGTCTATGGGAACCGTTTGGTACCCAGAATTAATTTTCTAAAACCTTGAAAACTAAAAGCAAAAAAAAAATCATGGATACAGAAACTCGTGGAGAGATCGAGACTAATCCAACTAGAGATTTAGTTGGTGTCGAATCTGGAGACCATCTGATGGAAGAGCAGGTCACGAACGAAAGCAATGCTCTAAATCGGTACGCAGAATAACGTTTAGAGGAGTCAGGTTTGGTCGCCACGTGAAAAGAGTTGCTAAAAGACATCAAAAGGTTAAATGCTGAAATGGATGTCATGGTGGTGAGTACCAAAAGGGTCAGATCCGAGGTCCAAAAAGAAAGGATCGAGACCGATCATATCCAAGATGTTGTTATACCCAAAGAGAGCCGACGCAGGAAAAGCCATCGGCATTCTAAAAGACGTGCCAGATCTGAGCAAAAGTATGAGTCATCCGAGTCTAGCGAGTATACCTCGTTGAGCTCTGATAGGTCTTCCTCTTCGGAGACTAATTTGAGGTATAAGGTGGATCGAAGGCATAAAGATCGGAGGAAGCATAAACATACTCATCGGACTAGTAGAAAAATGAATGATTCGAGAAAGAAAGATGATGTTGGTAAGCGAAAAATGCACTCCGAAGATCATGTTAATACTCAGAAGCAACCTGAGTCTGATAGCTATCACCAAGATTATAGAGTCAGCAACCACTTTAATTCTCCGACTGAGGAAAGGTTGTACCCGGCCACTAACGACGGTCCGGGGGGAAGTACGTACAAGGTCAGACATAATCGAAGGTCATCACCTCTCTTCCCAGAAATCCTCTCCGGGAACCTTCCTAAATGGTTTGATATTTTCAAACTAGAGAAGTTTAATGGGACTCAGGATCCTGACAACCATATTGAGCAGTTCAACAACTTTATGATTAACTACAATGATGACGACAAGTTGTTGTGTAGAGCTTTCTCTTAGACGTTCAAGAACATTGCTTCCAAGTGGGACAACCGACTGTCTCAAGGGTGCATAAAGAATTTTGATATGTTCTAGAGTATGTTCCGATAATACTTCGTCGGAAGTAAGAAATTTTGTGCCAACGGAGATACCATCATTTATTATCGTCAAAAGATCGGAGAAATTTTGAAAGAGTATACCAAGCGATTCATCCAAGTCAAGACGGACATGGAGTATTGCGAGGACAAGGTTGCATTAGTTGCCTTCTGAATGGGTCTTCTTCTGGGGGTAATGAAGGATAATGCCGTTGAAACACAAGCGATGACGTTTGGAGCTTTCTTAGATCAGATAGAAAAAAGAATTTTAGTCGAGTTAACTTAGGGCCTCAGAGATAGAATCCATGTCTCAATTTTATGAGGATCCAAACTTAGCCAGAACTAGTACGACGACGGTGAATGTCCGACCATAAGCAACCTAACCGGTCACAACTGTCCGATCACGAGCTCAGAGAGTTCAAGCAATGAACCAGACCCCTCAACGGGCGACTCAGAACCAACGGTATCAATAGATAGGTCAAGCAGTCCAACATTATGTCAGACCGGCTTCGAATAGATGGGTCCGACCAGCTCATTACACCGAGTTGACTGAGTGCGTCTCCACTATTTTCGAAAAGGCACGTGCAAATGTGCATTTCCGCAAGTCTTTTCCTCTTCAGACTCCGAGGGAGCATAAGAAGAATAAGTACTTTTAGTTCCATGATGACATTGAGGATCACACTAAGGACTATGTGGCTTTAAAAAAGGAAGTCCAATACTTAATAGAGAACAGAAAGTCGGTTGACTTTGTCAAGAAGAATAACGCGGTGGTACTAAAACAAGAAGTCGCTCCAAGGCAAGACGATACCATGATGATTTCCGATGTGATCGAAAAATAATTTGATGTGGATGTTTTTCATAAGGCAACGAAATATCTTGATCCGAAGCCGGGCAGAAACAGTGTAAACATGGTTGAGGAGTTGATCCCAGAGGAAAGGTCAGTGAGTTATGTTCGTTCTTTGAGTCATTAACCATTTTCTGGGGGGATACAATAGCAGGTATATCAAACTACTCGAGGAAGAGGCATATCGTAAGTTTGGCAACACAATTGGAGGCAGGAGCCTCATCACACCTTTACCGGAATCCATCACCAATATTTTGTTTCGAATATGACGATATGAGGGAAGTGGCTGGTCCACATGAGGAAGCAGTGGTAATCGTAACAGAGATTGCTGGAAATGAGATAAGAAATTTTTTGATTGACATAGGGAGTTCTGCCAACATTATGTTCATGAAAACCTACAACAAGATAACTAATCCTCCAACCATCCTACGATCCAACCGGACGATAGTAAGATTTAACGTGCGATCGCGGATGTCGTCGGAGAATTCGAGAGAATGGTGGAGCTGGGCAGGGGGGCGTTCAAGAAAATAGTGACGGTATTGTTCATCGTGGTAGATGCACCCACATCGTACAACATCATTTTTGGAAGATCATGGTTTTCTAAAATGCATGTTGTGTCGTCCACAGTCCACCAATGTTTGAAGTACGTAGTGGGAAGAAATATTGGAACCGTAATATCAAGTCATAAAATGGTTAGGGAATGCTACAAAGCGGCGTTGGTCCCCAAGCAGTTGAAGGGGGTCATCTCCAAAAAAGAATAGCAGTCAGAGGGGCCTCCTTCGGATTCTGATCCTATTGATGAGCCGAAGGAGTCCCCTAGGTCCATGGTCCCTGATGAAGGCTTCGAGGACCATGCGTTCAACCCTGGAAAAAGTCTCAAGACAGGAACAAGACTATGACCTGAGGTAAACGAAATCTTGATCAAATTTCTTTCAACTAATTACATATGTTTGCTTGGTGTACAGAAGACGTTACAGGGTACCTAAAGAGGTCATCTGTCACAGGTTGGCCATTCAGAACAATGTTCGACCGATCATTCAAAAGTGAAGATCTTTTTCCCAAGAGAAAACTGAAGTAATAATAGCAGAGGTAGACCGTTTAAAAAAAGTGGGCGGCATCCGCGAGTCACAATATCCATTGTGGACGGCCAATCCGGTCTTAGTGAAGAAGAAAAATGGAAAGTGACGGACGTGTGTAGACTTTACTGATCTGAATAGGGCTTGCCTTAAAGATCCTTTTTAGGCCTCCAAGAATAGACCAACTGGTGGAATCTACATCCGGAAATCGTTTATTTTCCTTTATGGACGCGTACGCTGGTTACAATCAAATCCGGATGGATCTAAGGGATCAGAAGAGCACGACTTTCATCACCGGAAGGGGTCTACACTGCTACAAAGTTATGCCATTCGGACTAAAGAATGCGGGGGAAACATACTAACATTTAGTGAACAAGGCATTCGAGAGTCAGATTGGCAGAACTGTGGAAGTCTATTTTGATGACATGTTAGTTAAAAGCCTCATAGATGAAGATCATTTAGCTGACCTACAAGAAACTTTCGCCAATCTAGCTAAAATAAATCTAAAGTTGAACCCGGAAAAGTGCACGTTTGGGGTAATATCTAGAAATTTCTTAGGTTACATAGTCAGCGAGCAGGGTATCGAAGCTGATCTGGTGCAGTTGAATGCCTTATGTACTATGGATCCTCCTAGAACGATCAAGGAGGTGCAAATTTTAATCGGAAGCTTAGCTGCTTTAAACAGATTCATCTCCAGGTCGTCGGAT
This sequence comes from Limnanthes douglasii subsp. nivea, assembly GCA_036936605.1. Taxonomy (NCBI): domain Eukaryota; kingdom Viridiplantae; phylum Streptophyta; class Magnoliopsida; order Brassicales; family Limnanthaceae; genus Limnanthes; species Limnanthes douglasii. The sequence continues at coordinate 19,280,827 of JAUPFV010000001.1, read as the reverse complement.
AAATGTACCCCTTTCTTCCAGGTGCTAAGGAAAGAGAACCGTTTTGATTGGACTCAAGAATGCTCCAGTGCTTTTAATCACATCAAGAAATATCTATCATCCCCAGAAGTACTGACAAAGTCGTGTCCGGGGGAGAATTTGTTCCTCTACTTAGCGATATCCAACTTTGTAGTCAGCTCGGTTTTAGTCCGAAAATAATCGAGCGTTCCAAGACCAGTCTATTACGTAAGCAAAAGTGTTTTAGATGCATAAAAGAGATACCTTAAGTTGGAAAAGCTAGCACTCGTTCTATTAACATCAACTCGAAAGATGATGCCCTACTTCCAAGCTCATACGGTGATGGTGCGAACATATTTTCCTTTGAAAAATATGTTGCAGAGACCTGATATGTCCGGAAGGATGACTAAGTTGTCGGTAGAACTCGGAGATTTCGATATCGAATTCAAACCGCGAATTGCGATCAAAGCACAGGCGCTAGATGATTTTTTAGTTGAGTTTCATTCTGACAGGGACGTTGTGGACATGGAGGAAGAAAAATCCGACTCTGAGTTGCAGATCCAAATCAACGGGGGATCCAGTTCATCTAGATGCGAGCGGGAGTGCAAATAACCTCCCCGGATGGCATTACAATATACCAGGCAATACGACTCGGATTTTAGGCATCAAACAACGAGGCAGAGTACGAGGCGGTCCTGCCCGGATTACGACTTGCAAGGATTTATGGGGCTAAACGAGTTAATTTGATCAGTGATTCTCAACTTCTGGCGAACCATGATCTCGGGCGCTCAGAAGCAAGAAAAGATCATCTGTGAAGTATTTGGGAATTTTGAAAGCTCTAACCTTGGAATTCGAAGACATTTGATTTAAACACGTTCACAAGGCATAAAACTAAGTGGCTGATTCCTTGGGTAAAATATCTTATTCAGAAGAATACCCATGGATAGTGACTCAAGAAAATCCGCCAATAATCAAGGGATCCGAAGCAGGGGAAGGTAGTATCGAAGCTTTCCAGAAATCCACAGCCTTAACAAAAGACTCGAGAAACGAAATACAATTTTTTAAGTCGGTGACACACTGCCCGTTGACAAAGTCAAAGCCAAGAGAATACGCTTCAAGGCCTACAGATACGTAGTCCTTGGAGATGTACTGTATAAATGATCTTTTAGTCATCCCTTACTTCGCGTTTAGGGAAGGATGAATCACAGCTAATCCTCTCAGAGTTGCATAACGGGGAAGGGTCAGCGCACTGTGGATACAAAACGTTGATATGAAGAGTTCTTCTGGCAGGGTATTATTGGATAAACATCTCGGCAGACGCCATAGTTGGTACATAAATGTGACACCTGTCAGCGATTCACTAATTCGATTCACTTGCACGGAGTGCCTCTAGAGTCAATATCAGAGTCTCTGCCCTTCAATCGTTGGGGGATAGATCTAGTAGGACCACTTCCTATGGCTTCAGGAGGACGTCAAACAATCATCGTTGTTGTGGACTATATTTCCAAGTAGCAAGAGACCGAACCATTAGCAGGAAAAAGGGCGAAAAATGTGATCAAATTCATCATCTCCAACATTTGCTGCCGCTTTGGTGTACCTAGGAAGATTACGATGGATAATGGCCCACAATACGACAATAATGAAATGAGAAATTTTTGTGCTTCCAAGGGAATACAACAATGTTTTATGACTCCGTTCCATCCTCAAGCAAACGGTCAAGTCGAAGTGACCAATCGAACAATCTTGGACGGACTAAGAAAGAGTTTAGAGGGCAAAGCGGGGAAGTGACCAGAGTACCTACAAGAAGTTCTATGGGCTTACAGGACTACCCCTCGGACAACAACACACGAGTCACCTTTCGCACTCGTGTATGGAATGGATGCAGTAGTGCTATCAGAAGCAATGTTCCCATCTTTTCGACTGAGTGAGTATTATGAGGAAGGGAATGACAAAGGAAAACGCATAGAGCTTGATTTGATAGAAGAAAAGAGAAGAAGAGCATAGTTGAATTCCTTGCATTATCAAACTTTAATGAGAAGCCGTTACTCATCAAAGGTCAGAAGAAGAGAATTTGAGGTGAGAGATAGGGTTCTAAGAAAAGTCTTCCTTCACATGAAAGAAAACAGACTTGGAAAGCTTGCCCTAAACTCAGAAATTCCGTACATAGTCACAAAGAAGTTGAAACCGGGGACGTACCGATTGAAAGATAAAGAATGAAGAGATCTTCCACATCCTTGGAATATTGAGCACCTAAAAGCTTATTTAGTTTGATTCTGCGATATGTAAATATTTTCTTTGTCAATTTTTGTAAGTTCATGTGGCATACTCTTTCCTACCCTGGTGGGGCAGGAAGGTTTTAATGAGGTGCCTAAATAGCTGGCTTATATATCAAATCTTATTGTCTTCTTAAAAAACTAAACTAAGTTCATCTTTTCGAACTAAAAAAGCCCTCCAACAAAATTTGGACAAGAATGTTCATCTTTCTGAACTCAAAACACCATCCAAAGAAGTTTGGACAAGAATGTTCATCTTTTTGAACTCAAAACATCCTCCAAAAAAGTTTGGACAAGAAAGTTCATCTTTATAAACTAAAAATATGAACCAAAGAACCCTTGAATAAAATAATTCAGTATTATATCATAAGAAGAACAACATAAAGAGGAGATGGTTAAGCAAAACATCACACTAAGGAGAATATTACACAAAAGGTTTCATGTTGCGGGATTCAAAGAATAAATGAGTTAACAAAATATGAACTACCCAAACATGCTAATCGGATGCAGAATTTTCTTTACTACTAGTAGGGGAACCCGAGTCCGATGAAAAGCTCTCCGAATCCTCACTAGATTCAGGATCCTCCACGGATACTTTGGGTGGGCGATGCTGCTCAATGACCCAAGTCCAAAGACTACCAAGATGCAAGTCTGGGAATCTTTCATGCATCTCCATTACCATTGTTGATCTCAACTTAGCATCCCTCTCCTGAAGACGAGCAACGATACTAGCAGCATACTTATCAAGACATTATTTCTTCTTAGCTTTGAAGTCTTTCTTCAATCTTTCATTTTCTGCTGATAGTTTCTCGATGTCTGCAATAACATTCTCAAAGTATACTTTTATTTTACAATAGCCTTCAACAAGACCATCTACTGTTGTGTCACGCTCGGCATCCTTGGCTATGAAATTCTCCCTTTCATCATCAAATTTAGTTTTTTCCTCGGACAGTTCAGTCCCAAGGGAAGTAATGGTAGTCAAGAGGTCCTCAGAGGTATTTCTCTCCTTAGCCAATTCATCAGTCAACTCCTTAACTCTCTTCTTTAGCTCTTCGGACTCAGATGACAGAGTTTGTATCTTGGTGGTCACTTCCTATGTCTTGGCTAACTTATCATTTATCTCCTTCATTTCTTTCTTCAAGTTATCGGACTCAGAGACTAGGCCTTCCACCCGAGAGGATATCACGGTTTGTTCGCTTACCTGATCGGTCAAGTTTTTCATTTTGCCATTCAACTCGGAGACCTCAGAAGATAGGGCTTTCACCTCTGCCTTCCTCTCAATAACCTCATCTTTATAGCGATCCTTCTGATTTGCTTTGCGTTCGAGTAGAGAAGCAGCATGTAGTAATTTGTTCAACTTATTCGCCACATAGTCATTGCCATAAATGTTAAAGTAAGCAGAACCGGGGAGGGATAGGTTTCCTCATTGGAGCCACCTTCTTGACCTTCCCTTCGAGTAGAGACCAATTCTCTACCAGAGTCCGAATCGGCAATCACAAACTTTCTCAATAGAAGCAGGCTCAGATGGTTAGTGTTGCCACTTTCCCCTCCACTCTCAACAATCCTTTTTTTTCTTCTCCTCAATAGTGAATTTATGCGGCCTTGTGGCACCAGCCCGACCTTGAGGCCTAACCTCAACCAGGTGATCAGCTTCACTTGACCTATTTTCAGGATGAAAGGTTGGGGAGAATGCCTAATGGCAGAAGGAGGCTACTTTTGGAGTTTCCATTGGCCTCACGTCTTGGGGCAGGCTTACTTGGGTGCCGTCATTGTCACCCGGAGCCCCTGTTGGAGGAATGCCTTGCATCCTTTCTTGGGGACTGTCCTGAGCCTCGAGAGCGTCGTCTTCAGACTCAACATCTTCCTCAGTCCTTTCTTCCTCACCCTCCTCGGGTTTTTCAACATCTTGATGACTCGGAGCTCGGGCCCGAGGAGGGAGGTAAACCGCATTATCCAAGCGCTCTAAACTCTTAAGGACATCGTCGCTTAGAGGAGGCACCATAAGTTACGAGGCGGTCTTCTTCTTACTAAGATCGTACCACCACAGATTACACTTGGTGAAATTCATTGGCATAAAGATTTGGTGGAAATTGTGGTCCCAATGCTCACCAGCCAAAATGCTTAGCTTCTCAAAGATATCTTTACCGGACTTAGCATGGCGCTTAAACGACTTATCGATTCCTTTCAAAGAAGAAAAAGACACACAATGAGAATTTACCAAACCCTACGACTCGGAAAAAAATTTAGGTGAGAGTACTTACCTTGTCCGGTCCACTTCAGCGTCAATCGATGAGGGAGGTCTTCGGAGTTCTAGAATCCTGTCTGCCACAACCCGGAAATGAACAGAAACTGTTGCTTCAACTTCTTATAGGCTTCCAAAAAATCCTTTATCACTTTGAATTTCCAGGCAAAGACAAGTGAATACAAAGAATAATGAGAATTTTTTGCTACACCCGAGACGGCGATGACTTGTTCCATGGTGAAAGCATTCTCGGAAAGCCTCGAAGCCATAATACATGCAATAAGGGTGTACCACATGTTCGCACCGGCCTGAGAATGACAAAGCCCGACCAGGTGAAAGTAATCGTTCAGGAGAGGGTCGAGGGGCAGTCAGAGACCCCAATTCATTAGCTTCGTATAAAACACCAACTCATTGTTCTGAACTGATAGAGACGTCTCTGCAACAATAGGAAATCGGATAGTGATGTTAATAGGAATAACCCAACGATCCCTTAGCTTGGTCTCCTCGGTCGGATGAAAATACTTATACTTCACCCTGTACAAAGCCAAAATATGTTTAGCTTCGATTTCGTGAAGATTGTCGCCTAGGATATCGTCCACATTCGAGGGCAGACTGGTGGAACGTTTTTTCTTCTTTATCTTAATCTTTACCAGGGAAGCCTCACCTTGGTGAGGGGGAAGATTAGTCGCAGGTTCCGATGGAGGATCCAAAGCATCATCCGAGGAAGAGCATCAGTAAGAACAACTCGAAGAGGCTCTGCCTCAACAACCACGACGTCCGGGTTCTCCTTGTTATCTTCAGGGTCATCGGATAGAGTCTTCTCCTGAACCTCTAGGATGGGAGTGAGAGACGGTTCAGCCCGAGTCCCTCTTGGCAAGATTTTCCGGGGGCTAACGTCGGGCGTCGTTTGAGGAAAACCTTGGGGGTTGTTGGAAGAGTTGAAACAGAGGAATGGACCCTCATCCAGACCGACTTGGTGGCTGGATTGGGTGATATTTTCCGTTTAGCTCTGTCTCTGTGTTCTTTAACCGGCGGTATTTCTCTCTCATCACCTATTATGATGAAGGGAGAAGTTTGAGAAGGAAAAGTCAAGGGAGTTGGAGAAGCAGAAAGATCAACCCCACCACTTGAAGGGTGTGCTTGACTGGGGGAGGATACAACAAGGTTGATAGAGCTTTTGTGGATTGGAGCCCAGTTGTCTCGAAAGTTAGATTCCCAAATCTCTGCATGGGAATGATGTTCTATTGCACCGGCAGAGCTACGAGCACCGATCCGATTAGAAATATTGAACCACCTCCAAAGCTTGTAATTTTCAAGATTGATAAACTCGTCAGGCATGAAAATGAAAAGTAAGAAGTTTGTCTAGGCACAGTCTCTATCTCTCTAGAGCGAACTTTGTTCAAAGAAAATAAAAAACATTCATGCAGGGAAAGAGTGGAGTATTTATAGGCAAAGGAAGCAGAAGACGAACAGGAAAAAAGTAACGGTACAATGATATGTGTCCATAATAGTTGCGCCGCCCAAAAAACATTTGACTCGATAACAGTGAAATAAAGCACGCACGCTTGACAATAAATGATTAATTAGGTGACATCATCCTGACCAAGGGGTGAGGCCAGCAAGCTAAAATCCGATCCAACCCAGTCAAAGCCTCACTATGGAATACGAGATCCGACCACGACGACGAAATCCGATCCCGTTAGATTTCGTTCAGAAAGCAAAACACTCGAGCAGGGTAGCGCATGGTTCGATCCGAATGATGTAAAACTGCAATTGAAGTCCACGTCCAAAGAACTGCACATGGACTGGGGGGCTACTGATAAAGGAAGGAAAATATAGGTGTTTAACATGTAATTTAGCCCACAAATAAAGTCAAGGTCCATGTATTTAGCTACTAAGGACTAAGGTAAAGCACACATAAGAAATGAGGGACTCAAATGATAGTCCCTAAGAACTTGTTTGTAAATAGTCAAATAGTCGGGTAAAAAATCCACTCTTACGGTGGTAGATATGTAATTTTATCCTCCACCTCATTTACTATATAAAGGACATTCCCTTTTGGGAAAAAAGGGCCAATGATTGATCAATAATTGCAACATTTATTCCTTTTGTCTCTTTCTTTTCTAGTAATTCACTGTTCACAGTCACATCACACGAATATTCTCTAGTCCGACCCCCTGACACGAACATCCTCGCTTCTGAGTCTCACTAAATATTCTATGAGCTCATCAAGTAGCAATATCTATTTTTACTATTTTTAATATTCTCTCTCTTTTATAACAAGTTAAAAGAGATAGAGTATGGAATCAAGGCACATTAATGTCTGATGTAAGTATTGTCTAAACTATACTATAATACCAAAGTATTGTTATTGTTGTCCATTATCTGGGTAGTGTATAAACTTTAATTTTTACATGGATACGTTTTTTGTTGGTCTGTGTAAGCAGGATAAAGTGGTACACTCTTTTGAGAGAAGGGACAGCTCTTATGGCAGACATGCTGCCCCACCGGTAAGATTCTTATACTTTATATATTAAAGTAATTTTGGACATATTATCCTAGAAATGTGTAAATTTATATTTTATATAACATTAAAGGGTGATACAAAAAAATTGATCGTGAGCAAACTATAGGTAAACAATGAAAGTTGTCACAAACCGTTTTAGGTCTTTTTAAGCAACCATGGGTATATGATTTTGCATCAGGTGTACCTCGGTTTGCTGTTACGACATCACATGATGTTGCATCATCTACTGGTGGATCTGTATCAACAGCTTCTTGTGGGTTTATTAGTAACTCGGATAACAAGGTTGTGGCAAACAAATGGTTCACAGGCATCAATAGAATGTACTAGTAACCATTTTTTTAACCTTACGGAACCACAACTAAATTAGTGGGTGGTTAGTCATTTAGTGTGTTGTTTATGGTTAGATTATATATGGTTGCTTTTTGTGATGAACTTGATGGGTTCTTGATGGTAAGATGTTTTAGTTTTTTTATGAACTTAGTATGTTCTTCATGGTTTATATAATGATTGTAACATATTTTTTGCACATTTTTACTAAATATGAAAATTTCAGTGTAATGACCAATCCAATATTCTGTTTTAATGTTCAATGCAGATGTTATTGTTTTATTTATATTGATGTTGTTGGTATACAAGGTTCTTTTTATTGTAAAATATTTATGAAACCATTAAATTTTGTGCATATTATAGTTACAATAATATATATATATATATATATATGGTAGTTAAGTGAATTGAATGAATATAATTTACGACCTTTGTTAGTTGATGCATGATTGCTTTTTACAACCATGAAACTGTTAAATTGTGTCTCCTTTTATTGCATTCCAAACAATTCAATTTTTGTTATAGTGTTTATTACTATCTAGTTCTTAACCAATCAAATTATGGTTTTGTAAACAATATAACTCCCGAAAATTGAGTTATATTCACATAAAAATTAATTACATCAATTCAATTTAATTGTATTACATTGACAACAAACATTCTAGTTTTACATCAATTCAAATGCAGCGATTTTAAGTTATATTGACATCAAACAATTGACTCATTTGGATCAACTTTCAAAATTGGACTATTTTTTTGCTTCCAGAGCGAGCTTCATAAGAATGGATACTTAAGGAACAACTAGTATGCATTCCTCCATTTTATGACAAGTATTGGGGTCACAAGGCTCGCTTGATTATTCTCTCACTCCATCCCAACTAGAGAGGAAAAAACTATTACTCGCGTGTCAGACCTCTAGGCCATGAGCGGCGAGGGAATTCCTATCGAATACTTTTTAGGTAGCCAGAGTTACCGCATCTTGAAGACAGGTGGAGCTCATGCTGCCTGGGGCGACTTCTGAGGTCCGCGATAAGGTACTTGGTGAGGAGATGAACGAAGATGACTCTTATGGGCCCTTTGCATTCGATTAACTGGAAGTAAACCTCTAGACCAGAGCCTTATCCAGCCTTGACCGAAAACCTCTAGATAGGAGCCTACATATGGAAATTCAATGTCGATTTTTAGCATAAGGTCAATGGACATTTTAAATGAAACTTCTCATACCCATATTCTAAACGATTAGGGTTTCATTTTATCCTAAAAGCTATAGAATTTGAGTTCTACATAACTTTCATGCTAGCAAGTTATATAGTTATGACGAAATCAGATACATATAATGTCACATCGAACATTTCTTGTGTGTAATATAAACGTTCTCATATATAACCATATATGGTGTCAAACTTTTGCAATAACCCTTCTTCGCGGAAAGTGCTTTGACATGGTCCAGTCATCTAACTTTGAGGTTTGTCACAAAATTTGATATGCTACGAGCACTTTTTAGACATCAGTTTGATGAAAGAAACATAATGAGTGGTCACATGAGACACATGTAATACCTTGCAAATAGCGTAACGGAGAAAATCTGAGGGATTACACACAATATTTTGTTCTTAACACCACAAATAGGTGAGCATTGCATCTTTCAGACATGGGCTTCTTCATGAGACTCCCTCGTTTAGAAGGGGTATTGTGGAAGAAAATGTGTACTTTCATGCCGTTATTAGAGTAAGTTGATGCGTAAGTTCTCCTTGAAGACACTATGCATCATCGTCGACTTCTGGACAGTGCACTCAGACTATGTAACCATGCCTCAACCCCACATACACAATCATCTTAAAGGCAAGTAGAGCCTCCCCAGAACTTGGGCTACAACATATGATAATGAACCGTGTCCAATTTTCTATAACCGTGCTAGACCGGACACGATTGGTTCAAAAATAAATCCCAAGACCATTGTAGTTCGCGACGCGTCATGTCACCACAACGGGTATGGCACAGGATGAATGACATGAAATATATATGATGCGTAAGGATTATACCATTGACGGAGAACATGACATATATATACTAAAAAACAAGATGTCATGTCCAGTTTAGGCCTATTCCTCCAATAACTAAGCCTCAAAAGGTTAAAAATGGTAAATTTTGTAAGTTCCATAATGACATCGGCCATATCACGAAGGTTTGCAAAACGTTGAAAGAAGAAATTCAATGTTTGGTAGATAATGGAAAGATGTTACAGTATGTAAAGTGTAATGATAGGTTATAAGGGAATGTAGGCAATGATCCAAGGTCCGTCGGGGTAAGAGGATCGAGGATTTGTCGTGTTATTCCAAAACATAAGTACAATATCGTGATGGTAGAGCGTGGCTTGTCCAAGTCATTCAAGGCGGGAAAAGACCCTTAATATAAGTTTTTGGAAGTCTGATTAACCGAAGGGTTTGGATAAAACCAAACTTCATTTATCGCTTAAACATTTCCACACTAAATGTGTTTATTTCGAGTGCTGAGCTCGAGCGGTTTGGATCAGAGAGAACTCCACCTATCGCCTACAAATTCCCACATTATATGGGTTTATTTTAAGCTCCGAGCTTGAGTCATTTGGATAAAATTGAACTTCACTTATTGCCTAAAAATTCACACACTAGATGAGTTTATTTTAAGCTTTGAGCTCGAGGGGTTTGGATAAAATAAAACTCCACTTATCGTATAAATATTTCCACACCAGATGGGTTTATTTCAAGATCTGAGCTCGAAGAGTTTGAATAAAATTAAACTGATAAAATCTAACTTCACTTATCGCCTAAAAGTCCCCACACCAAATGGATTTATTTCAAGCTCTGAGCTCGAGAGGTTTGGATAAAAGCAAACTCTACTTATTGCCTAAAAAATCTCATAGCATATAGGTTCATTTTGAACTCCGAGCTCGAGGGGTTTGGGTAAAACTGAACTCCATTTTTATTACAATTAAAAATAAAGGACCAATATGTGTGGGAACTGCTGGGGGCTTTGTTGTCTCCGAACTAGCATGTTTCAAATAAGAATGATTACTTTTGTCTTTAGATAGACGAGTTATCCTGCGAGAGGTAGATTTCTCAGCATCTGAACCCATGGCTAGGAAAAGTGAATATTTCCTAACACTGGAAACTATATTTTCTTTAGGCAAGGGGTTTTGGGACTCTTGAACTGAAGACCCTGACTGTAAGGGAGATAGGGTTGGAACAAAATGTGATTTTCTAGCTTTTGATGTCTTTGATGAGAATGAGCTTTGGTCTGTGCTTGCTTTTGGCCGACTGATTTCTCCACCATGAGAGGCAGGGAGTCCAGCTGCAACTTTTGCTTCTCTTCTTTCTCTTTCCAAATTAGCTAAATTTAGTCAACATCCTTTCACCAATGCGTTTCTGGCTGTGAACATAAATCTACCCAGACACGATTTAAGAAAATTATCAAGCTTTATCTCTCTAGAATATTTTGTGTTCTCAGATACAATAAAACAGTGAAACCAATTTATATAATGGTGAAGATGTAGGATTTTACCTACAGGAAAACAAATCGATTATAGTAATGATTAGGGGCTAGGAGATATGGGGGTTACACCCTAAGTTACTTTTTAGCCGAGTAAGTACAAGAATCTAGGAGAAAAAACAGCTGAGAGGTCAAACCAAAACTCGACACGTGTCCCACTTCAAAAAACTGACTTTTAGAATTCTCAACTGTAATGTTAAACCTCTTCGAATCCAATCAGCTCTCAGTTCGAATACGAATATCAGATCGGACGATCATCTTGAACATATACTGAGTTTTATTTTTCAAATTAGCTCTTCCAAAGATTCTTTGCAAGACCTAAAGGGCTACTGATAAGGTCAGATTATTTTGATACTGACCAGTATATATATCTGAGGGGCAGTTCGGACATATCCAGTACCATACCCCTATAAAAAGTATAAATTAGTGGAACATGACTCAACTAATTTCCAGTCATTTCATCTTTTAAGCTAATGGGTTTTTAAGCTTGACCTAAGCCCATGATCCGACCCAGATGGCTCATGGATCATTAAAAGAGTATAAATACCCAAACTACTTTCATTAATGAGGGTAATCGGAATTTACTGCTAGCATACACCTTAATTATATCTCTACATTTTACACTAAATATTAAATTCCTAAAATACTTTCCTAAACTACCCTTTAATCAGAAATAATCCTCACTATCACACACTGGAGATCACTGAAGAAACATTATTCTAGCAGGTCAGATGTAATCATTCTGGCGTGGATGGTCTGTCTCGATCCATCAGATGACTCCGAGTACCCATCTTGTTTCATTTTCTCTCGAGGAGGATCAAATAAATTTGTCTTGAACTTACTCTGAGCCTTCCCATGAGTTGGTAATTTGAGGGATTTCTCTATGTTGGCTTTGAACTCTGAGATGTTGGCTCATTTGACACCTTCTTTGTCGTCGATAAAAAGCAAAAAATAATTAACTGATTAGGTTGTTGAAGGTAAATCATTTACAAATCCGCGACCCCAAGTGTTTTTAATCTGGTGACTCAACTTTAGTAGTTATTTTTTTCCCGGTTCAACCTCGTGTGAAACAACTTCATATATACAAGAAAATCTTAAAAATAGAAACGGTGGATAAATAGGAATAATAGAGGAAAACATCATAAATTTGTATTATGAAGTTTCATTTGTTGATATATAGTTTTATGAAGAAGCTCGGGTTTGTCGAACTTATAGAAGTCTTAGTTTCCCACGTACCCCAAACAAAGATAAACTATCTCCTCCCTTCGTGGTTGGGCTTGGACAGATAAATCACCAACTCAAGTTCTTTTCGTTTAGAAATATAGTAATCATGATAGTTTTGACTATTATAGATAGTATATTAAGAAAACAATTGCTCTGTGGTTAGCGGAATGTCCAATATCTCTAATGAAATTACGAAAGACTTTAGGATCCTTCATGTATTTGGAATAACTTGGCTAGAATAGAGGTCGAGTATACCAAAAATTACATGAGGCGAAGATGGAGAGGGAATCGAAAGCCCCAGCCGAACATGTCGGTGAATAATACTAGTCTGTCTGACTATACAGAGAGAGAAGTCTCTCATTTGATAAGAAGTATCATCTTAACATTATCAGGAAATCATCACCGTTTTTGTATTCCGTGGAGGTTATTAAGGTTAAAATACCTATAAGAAACTCTTTCGAATACAGGTTTAATGAGGAAACCAAATGTCAAAAGCTAAAGTTGCTTGCTTGGTTGTAAAGGTATTTATGAGGGGTTTAAATCTATAGAATTAGAGTGCTCTTTACTTGTTTAAGAGGTGGTAAGTTAGACGAGGATGCCCATGATTCAGAGATCTTGAATATTTCTAATCAACCACGTGTTGTTTTTTCTCTGAACTTCAAAATAAGAGCAAGCAAAGGTAATTCTATGCCACTTTAAAATTTGACTATGGGGTTGGTAGATTCAAACGATTGGTGGTCTATCGGAAAAAGTGCATAGTGGCAAGAAAAAGGCTACAGTAGAAGGCGGTAGATACTTTATCTCTACTTTGGAAACTTATCTCTTCAAAAGGTATAAAAAGGATAATAAAGGGTGGAACACTTTGACACCCTCTATATATAGTAAAGAGGGTCATCATTGCATTGACGCCTTCACACCCTTGACCATGACACGAGCTTCGAGAAGTCAAAATGACAAAAGAACTCTATGCATACATTGTTAGGCTACACGAGGCCTACCCTTTGGTTAGGAAAGAGATGACACATGAAAAGGTTTGGAAAATAAAGCTTAAAAACATTCTAAGCTCACTTCCAACCCTAGAAAGTTATTACTGCAAGAGCTTCAAAAAGTTGACTCATTGGAGCTTCTTCGCGCACACGCCTTAAAATTACAGAAAATGCATGTCCCAAAGTTAGAACAACAAATGACACATATCAGAAATGCGCAGTCCTAGTATTGGAGAAACGAGAAATTATATTTCTGAAGTTTTTCAAATTTTCATGGGTGATAAACTTCAAAGCCTCCGATCGGGAGTGAACCTGTTTTTGGCTCAACACTACGAGTAAAACTAGTTTCACCACAGAGTTGTTTTCAGGGCATCTATTTTCGGAGCAAGAACTCCGAAAGTTAAGAGCAAGAAAACCTCGGATCCCATGAAAGTCTTAACCTGTCAAGGAACTCTGATGAATCCAGCACTTTCGGACTTTGAAAGAGAGGCTCTTAGTATTCCTACCTTGATTAGCTCGACATGAATAAGGGCGGTACTGATAAGAGAATTATCTATTGGATTAAATGCATTGTTTTAGGCCGATTTGAGGCCTTTTAAGAAATATGTTAAAAATAAAGCCTATAAAATATTCTTTGTATCAATGAGCTGATAAAACTCAAAGGCCTACATAGGTCATGATAAAAATAGCTTATCATTATCTTGATGAAAGAATAATGATCATTATCATCAAGACAATAATCATTATCTAATCTTGGCATTTTTCTATTTCACTCTTGTTACTTTTGTTTTTCTAAATTTATTACCTACCAAGTCTTGGTAAATCAATTTCGAACTCATCAAATATATTTCTGGAATTTTGTTTCGATATTTATATTAGTCGATATTCATGAACGTAGTTTAATTTTGACGAAAATATAATAGCTATATCTAGTTACCATATGCTAAAAATCTTAAGATTTTGTATTTTTACTATGATACTATTAACCATATATTAATAGAATTTACCCAATAACTTCAATTTACAATATAGCATGCAGTTGATTAGGTAACTCGAAGCTTTAACCATTTGTAGAGTTTAATTTGTAACATATGTATATATACATATATTATACATATTTAAAATAGTTAACGTTGATAAACTTTCCTCTTTTTTAATTTCTCATAATGCATATTTGCTTTTGGTCGTCCTTCAAATTTTTTATCATTTGTACTAGTTATTTTGAATGCCGGATTGACTACATTATACTCGCCGGATTGACTACATTATACAATTTGAAATAAGTAAATATTTTGGAAACTTTCGGATAATTTATCACTTTCCCACCAAAAACATTAAATACATGTAAATAAATATACCGAAGAAGTCGCTCTGCAATTTCTTTTTTGGGCCAAAATAGTACAGAAATAGAGAGTTATCTGGATCATTAGCCGTCAGATCGTCAAGTTGACCTCATATAATCATCTGATCCAACGGCATAATACTTTACAAATAGATTAAGCTGACCACTTGCAAGATGCTTCCTTCTTCCTACAGGGAACCATCACCATAGCTAGAATCGCTGCTAAGTTGTCTTCTACTCCTACTATATATACACACAACACAACACAATACAAGCATATATACACAAAATCCCACTCCATCTTCTACTAATATCATCTCATCATCATAATAATCTCTTCCAGAAATCTAAGCTATGGCCACACCTAATGAAGTATCAGCTCTAAAGTACATCACTGAACTCCTCTTCGGTGGGCTCTCTCCGTTAGGATTTCAACCAACTACTCACTCCAGCTTTTTAACTCAAAATCAATGGAGGACGATGAGTGAAACGGAGCCCCAAGTTTCCATCGCACGAACTTCGACCTCCGATTCGTCATTGACAATGTCGAATTCCGATTGCCTAAGCGAATCAACTCCTGATGACTTTTTCGAATTCACACCTGATTTTACCTTTTTCGGTTGCACAGGAAGTGACTTGTTCGAATTTGAATCAAAACCCAAATTCATCGATCTCGTTTCACCCAAATCAACAGATTTCGTGCTTAACGAGTCAAAGAGTGAGCTCAAACCTAAACGAAAACCGTCGCTGAAAATCTCGCTACCTAAGACGAAACAGACTATCCACTTCACTAAAACGGATCCACAACCGAATCTTCCCCAAACTGACTTCAGAACTGCTAACACCGAAGAGAAGAGGCACTACCGTGGTGTCCGACGACGTCCGTGGGGCAAGTTCGCGGCGGAGATCCGTGACCCGAGCAAGAAAGGAACAAGAGTCTGGCTAGGGACCTTCGATACCGCCATCGACGCCGCTAGAGCATATGATCGGGCGGCGTTCGAGCTACGAGGATCGAAAGCAATACTTAATTTTCCTCTCGAGGCCGGGAAGTGCGATTCAGTCGCCTCCGTTGGAGTGAAGAGACGGGTGAACCACGGCGCTGCGGAAGCGGAGGTGACGAACAAGGTGGCGAGAACGGGAAATGACACCGTGAAATGTAGTGTGACCGTAAGAGATGGCCCTTTGACGCCGTCAAGTTGGTCAGCAGTTTGGGACTGTGACGTTGGGATATTTAACGTCCCTTTATTATCACCGTTAAGTCTTTCACATATGGATATGATGGTTGTGTAAAGAAATTACTAAATGAAAACATTTGTTTATTCTTGTCGCAAATCGTAATCGAATTATATTTACTCTTCATATTTATCCACCTATTTTTGGTTAAATTCTGAATTATATGGCCAACATACAGTTATATTAACATCATAACTTTTCTCAGGATGGATTATAAGAGTCGAAAAGAAAATTGTCCATTGGTGTTACTCCTTTTGTTTCTAAATAAGAGTAGTTTTAAAAAAATTAAATGTTCCAATTTATGTGTCTTCCTCGTATATCAATAAACAATTGAATATTAAATAAATAAATAATTATTATTTGACTAATTAAATTAGAATGAGTTTGCGATTACGTTTAGACGATATGTATAAAAGAACGAAGGGAGTATAAGATTCTGAAGAAATGACAATCAGAGGTTCTCCATGCCCCTTCAATGTTATGTTGAAAAGTTTTTAGTTCGAAACCGTATTGTTATACAGCATTTGAATCTAGATGACACAAATATATGGTTTGTTTTAAAGACGAAGGATTTGAAAGGAAAACCAATGTATTCATTTAGAAGACACAACTTATAACAACAACTTATAACGACATAAATTGATCAATTTTTTTATTTGGATAATTCATGAGTTTAAAATTTTATTTGGACGCCGATTTTTTGTTCGAAAAATGTTGAGAGAATGAAGAATGAATGTAGACTTCACAAATCTAAACAAAACGTATTTGAAAGTCTCTTTTCGAGACTAAAGGTTGATCAACCGGTAGACTTCACACCTAGCAACAAACACATGTTTTATGGATGACTATTCAAGTTATAACTAAAGACACATGCATCATGATGGTAAGATAACACTGCATTTATCACCAACCGTAATTTACATTATTACCGGATAATTATGTTTGGGTAGAAGAAGGTGATGATAACATATCAAAGGTTGGTAAACGATACGTGTGTCTAATATCTTATTGACACTAACGTGCTTGGATTTTGTTCAGACGAGTGGAATGGGTTCCATTTAAAGTTTATTTGGATTTTAAGTTAGTTCATGCATCTAAAATAGAGATGACGAAAGAAAGAATAAGAAGATAAATTTTAAATAAACAATTATGAGTAAGTAAATCATATTATCACGAAAAAAATAATCGAGCATTATGAACTCCTAGTTTGATGTTCTCATTTATAGTTCAGTTCATGTATATTATTACAAAGTTAGTCGTCATTATGTCATAAACTTGATGAGTGGGATGAATAGCTAAATAAGTTTAGTGGTACTCAAGCGTGTTTCCGGACTCTTTATAAACAAAAGTGCGGTCATACTACATGTAGTAACACTTTACCCAAGCTCTTTCATAGTACTAGGCCTCGAGTATATTACATGCCCAACGCGATAAGAACTCTGGTCCGGACATGGTGCAAATATAACTTGTATCAGTAAAGTTTATTGTCTTTCCAAAATAAACTGAGGGAAGAGTAAAAAATAAACCGAGTGTGATCACACTTCCATCTTGTAGATTTAAGTTTTTCAAACTTGAGTGTGTGGGTTGCAAGTTTGGCTGAACGAGCAAGCCTTAGATTTTGCAATCGCCCAAGCCATCATGGTTTCAAATGAGAGAGATGTTCTCTCTCTCTCTTTGGATTTTTCTAAGTTTCCTGGTTATCCTGGAGAGCCTTTGACTTGAGCGGTTGTACGCGACGTGTAGCTCTCCTCATCTGACAGACCCTATTTTCTCTAGCCGAGCTGATGGCTCTAGAGAGCTTGGTTCGTGCTAACTTTGTTTTTGACTCGTTAAAAAAATTTCATCGACCAAAATACTACTTGAAAGAAAAACTTTACTTTACCAAAGAGAATAAATATAGAAAATAGGTTGCATGCTACTAAAGTCCCGCGTACACTTTTCTAAATTAAATATATTTTGTTGTTATTTTTTTTCCTAAGTGGATAGCTTCCATTATACTTCAAGATAAATACAATAAGAGTATTATTAAGAAAAATAAAATTGATAAGTAGAAAAAAAAGACATACCAGTATGCTAAAAGATATATGAGCATGTGATAAACGATCGTGAGGGAAATGAAATCGTACAGTCGCCCAATCTGGCGAGAAGTAATCGGAAGGGTGAACAGACCCTACAAGTGCCCAAGCATGTAGGCATGATCCGAATAAAGTCTTGGCCCTTGAATTTCTCATCCCCGTACCTTGAACCTTAGAATACCTGAGCTCGTAAGCATGATCAAAGGGGAAACTCGACCCTTATATTACCTGAGCCCGTAGGAATGGTCGAGATGAAAACTTGACCATTTTAATCGTAGAGCTTGTAGGCATGACTGAGAAGGAAACTCGACATTTAAATTTCCAATATACGTTTTTTTATTACAAAAAGTTATATCTGTTTTTATAATTTCATATGTGATCATTTTGATTATGTTTCAAAGCCTTATTGTTAACGTAAAATCTGAAAGGTACGATAATGAGAGATTAACTTCTGAACTGCCCTACGCTATATTCGTAGCCTAGAAATATCCACGGGGATTACCCAAGATGATGGTTGATTTGACAGAGGAAGTCGTTATGCCTTCGTGGAAAATTTTTATCGACCTTTCAGACCCTATATGAGAGAGCATATTGCTAAATTGATATAAAACGGAAGCACATGGTGAAAAGAAATACATGTGGGATTGGTGGCGGTTGCAAGAGAACGTGATAATTAGACCTTCTAATGAGGGGCAGACCCCGATCAATTATTTCGACCTTAAGATAATGTTGTTCATGATTGTCTTTGACATGGAATTCATCCACCCTTGCATCCATCATTTGCTAGAATTTTTCCAGCTATCCAGCATGTTCTCTAGCCAGCTTACTCCCTCTAGATGGGTTTTGATTATTGCTACCATAATGGTGGCATACTACTATTCATACCCAATTTTGATGGAAGATTTCTTTTTGGTAAAGTCGATTAAAATTTGACCATAATGGTATATGGTATCCTATTATACGATATATGACTTCCTTAAGCTTATTGAATGATTACTAACCTTTCCAATATCGAGAGATGCTGGAGAGACAAGTTTCTCTATGTGAGTGGTTACAGAGACACGACATGAGTGACCTTCTGCCCGTCGCAACGAAAAAATTGTCGATGTATGGTAAGTACCTATTATATAAAATTCTTATGAAATTCATTAATATTTCTAATTGTAATATTGACCAACGTGACTATATTATGATTGTAGATTCCAATCGATTATTTTCAGAACTTTTAAGGGAGAGGGGTCGAAACTTATATATTTGTGCATACTAGCTGAGTACATATGCTATTGTACCTCCGACTTCTAATTCCAAGACGGTTTTGTGATGTTGGTTCTTAGTCATTGTCCGAATGGAGTATACCTAAGAAGTTATGAGGGCTAAACTTGTTAGTTGAGGCAAGATTCACATACCTATAAAGCATGGACACCTCTTGATGAGTTTATATATTACAGTCACAGCCTACCAATTAATCCGGACAGGGGTGATTCAGACTATATCACTCCATTATAAATCTGAACAGGACAAATGTGAACATCTTTTGACTAAGCTATTTACTAATCTACTTAAAAACTAATGGATCCTTAAACTCGACCCGGTTTCACAACTTGACTCGGTAAGCCCATGGGTCATTAATTAAAAGTATAAATACCTTAACCACTCTCATTAATGAGGGTGATCAACATTTAATACAAGCAAGCTGCTTAATTATCTCACTACTCCTCACACTAAACATAAAATACCACAAACTTACTAAAATACTTTACAAAACTACCCCCAGCCCAAAATAAATCAAACCACCTCTGATAATAGTAGAAGTCATAATATAAGAGGAGGTTTAATCTGTCAAGCCCTAGAGTGGCTAGTAGAAAAGCGAAAACGTCATCTGTTCTATGAAGTGATATCTAGGGGGCAAGCCGTAAAGTTAACATGAAAGCAGATTTGGATGTATATTTTCCTTAACTTAAGGTGTTTGGTGCCATTGAGAAAAAATGAATGCAGTCGCTGTCAGTCTGGCGAGCAAGTATTATAGGACTGAAGAGCGTCAGAAATATTCGATCTCGTCGGCTAGTGCAAATATACCCATTACGGGTAATGCTAAGAACCATAACAATTAAAAATATGATTTTATCACACCGTAATCAAATATAAAGAAAAGGTCGCCTAACAATCGAGCTAGTTGACATCAAATTTGACTAGATGACGAGGTAAGTACTTTTGTAGATATATCAATGGTTGGGGTAATACACTTATGTATTAATTATCCTCAGTGATGCTTGTGTTGCATCATATTTGTAGAAAATCTACGATTGAGGAGGCAAAGAGACGCTAACTCCCACTTAAAGTTTCAAGTACTGGTAAGTAAGAAAACTAAAAGAGAGACATACTTTATGCCACCCATATAAAATAATAAAAATGTTAAGCAAGAGACGTAGCTTAAAGCGTCCGAGAGGGTAAACTGTGAAGGGTTTGAGCT
This sequence comes from Limnanthes douglasii subsp. nivea, assembly GCA_036936605.1. Classification (NCBI taxonomy): domain Eukaryota; kingdom Viridiplantae; phylum Streptophyta; class Magnoliopsida; order Brassicales; family Limnanthaceae; genus Limnanthes; species Limnanthes douglasii. Next base: position 19,260,603 of record JAUPFV010000001.1, on the reverse strand, counting down.
TTAATATTAGAATATTCTTGACCAAATGCGTCAACAGTCCTCTTACCAAGGCGCAAGTGGTTCATATGTGAGGAGGGAGTGAAGGGTATGAAGCTTTCTTATGTTCGATTCAAGTCTAATAGTTTAGGCTTAGTGATTGGGTTAACACATATTAGTTTTATAAGTGATGTGTGTTACTTGTTTAGTCAAAACTTTATGTTGGAATTACGCTGATATATATGTTTGTTTTTTATAAAATGTTTTTTAGTTTGAGGTCATTAATGGGTTCGGCACACACCTGTTACATAAGCGATGTTTTCTATAAACTATGTCAACAATGGTATGGTAGATGTAACAAAATCCATGATTTATACTCATTCGCGTTAAGAAGGATTTGCGAATCACTAATTTTAACAAGACTTTTAGCTCATACGTCTTTCAATATGGCCAGACTAGCCTCATCGGTCGTTTACGTGATCATATTAAAAATGTCATAGGTACGCCAAGGAGACGAAATGAATTTTCTCTTGACTGTTTTTTATATGTTATCACACAACGACATATAATATCGCACCTCATTTGGGGTGATTAGGTCCAAGATGTAAAGGTCAGTGCTCAGTTTGAAAACTATACGCTATGGTCGTGCACCATTTATACATAGGTACTCAGTTTCATTAAGATGTAAATGATGCTTAGTGAGGATAAAAATAAGTCGAAGGGTATTAACGGAAAGGGTTTGGGTATTGAATTTAATTTTGCGTGATGGTAGAGAGATAATAGAGGTGCTAACTATTAATACGTAAAGAGCGAATCAACCATCCCATTTAATGTTGCTTTTGGACCATTTATAGATAAAATTGGATCCATGGCCCCATCGGGTCGGGTCAGGAGTGGGGGTTGGCCTTATGAGCCCCCATGTCCAGCAACATTTGAAGTAGGTGCACAACTTAGTCATCAAACACTCAACTTATTTTGTATAGTTTTTATTGTAGGTCTAAAATTCTCTCTAAGGGAAATCTGATCCTAACCTCCAATATAATTCGACCTTATCAATGCTCAGACTCAAAAGTCACACAACCTAATGCTCGTACACGAATAACGTTCATTCAATGCCCGTGCACTCGGTCTCACTAAGGCACAATCGTCACCATTGTGCACAGACTTAGCGTCTAATTTTCTAAACTAAACACCAATCTCCGCATTCATGCCTAATCATCCCGGAAGAGGTGTGAGGTTATATTTTGTTATGTAAAGAAACGTAAATATCACACAAGTAAATATTCACTTTATTGCCTTGACGTACCTACGATATTATACATATATAAATGTAGGTGGATGAAAGAGCTAGCCCTAATGAGCTAGAAGTTTGGATGTACCGAGCCATCATTGAATATGTGTTCATGACGCAATATTATTGGAAAAAAAATATAACAAGCGTTCGTCCAAATAAAAGGGTATGAATTTCTCAAAAATTGGCCTCAAAATTGGCCTCAAAATTGCAACATTTATATTATGAAAAAAGAAAGGAGAATTTCAGTAAATACAAAATTGTTATTTTATTTTGAAGACTTTTGGATAATATATTACTTTACTAGTAAATAAATAAACAGAACCAGTCACCCCTCAAGTTCAATATTAAAAATATTAAAATTTAATCCAACGGCATAAAAATTTAGGAATAGATTAAGCTTACCACTTGCAAGATGCTTCCTTCTTCCTGCAGCGAACCACCATAGAACAAATCGCTGCTAAGTTGTTTTCTAGGTACTCCTACTATATGTACACACAACACAAACACGTACACATTCAATCCCACTCCATCTTCTACTAAGATTGAGAAATTTAAACAAGCTTGGGCTATGGCGACACCTAATGAAGTATCAGCTCTAAACTACATCACTGAACTCCTCTTCGGTGGGCTCTCTCCGTTAGGATTTCAACCAACTACTCACTCCAGCTTTTTAACTCAAAATCAATGGAGGACGATGGGTGAAACGGAGCCCCAAGTTTCCATCGCACGAACTTCGACCTCCGATTCGTCATTGACAATGTCGAATTCCGATTGCCTAAGCGAATCAACACCAGATGATTTTTTCGAGTTCACGCCAGATTTCACCTTTTTCGGTTGCACAGGAAATGATCTGTTCAAGTTTGAATCAAAACCTAAAACAATCGATCTCGTTTCACCCAAATCAACAGATTTCGTGGTTAACGAATCTAAACAAGAAATCGTACATCAATCCAGAACCAGAATCAATCAACGAAAACCGTCGCTCAAAATCTCGTTACCTAAAACGAAACAGACCATCCACTTCACAAAAACGGATCCACAATCGGATCTTCCCCAAACTGACCTCAGAACTGCTAACACCGAAGGAAAAAGGCACTACCGTGGTGTCCGACGACGTCCGTGGGGAAAGTTCGCCGCGGAGATCCGTGATCCGAACAAGAAAGGAACGAGAGTCTGGCTAGGGACCTTCGATACCGCCATCGACGCCGCTAGAGCGTATGATCGAGCGGCGTTCGAGCTACGAGGATCCAAAGCGATACTTAACTTTCCTCTCGAGGCCGGGAAGTGGGATCCTCGTGCCTCCGTGGGAGTAAAGAGACGGGTTAACCACGGCGCTGCGGAAGCGGAGGTGGCGAAGAAAGTGGCGAGAACGGGAAGTGACGCCGTGAAATGTAGTGTGACTGTGAAGGATGGCCCTTTGACGCCGTCAAGCTGGTCAGCAGTTTGGGACTGTGACGTTGGAATATTTAACGTCCCTTTATTATCACCGTTAAGTCTTTCATACATGGATATGATGGTTGTATAAACAAATTAGTACATGAAAACATTTGTTTATTCGTGTCACAAATCATAATCGGATACATGTATTTTTCATATTCATTGATTTATCTTCAGTTAAAATCTAAATAATATAGCCAACTTACCATCGCGAGCTTTTCTTTCACCTAAATAATTATTTAATAAAGATTTGAATCCAATCTTTTAATTATTTGTAATGTGATACCTACGTAATTTGTTTTGATTTTTTTTTTCGAGTTTTGATCGTTAGCATGAATTTTTAAAAAATTACAAGATTATTTACTTATCATAAAATTGGTTATACTCTCAATTAACTAAGTGAAGTTTCTTTCTTTCTTTATTTTATTTACTCTTCTGGTTAATTTAACCTTTAATTAAAAAATCTCTAAGTTTGGAAACCGAAATTTTTGTTTTGTTAGTGCTTAAATCAAATTCAATGAGGCGATCGCGAGGGTATGTTTTATGAACATGGTTATGAGGTTCTTGACATGGTAACATTATTGATATTGTAATTAGGTTATGCTGGGTAGGGGGTGACATGTCAAAATGACATATCAAAATGACTCTCAAACATATTGCGTCATTTATCTTGATCTATGATTTTATCTAAACTATAAGGCATTGAAAGTTAACAGAATCTTTTCAGGTATCAAGCCCAACACAATTCTTTATCAATAAAAATCATATGTCACAACTTCATTATAATCTTCGAAGATTCATAGTCTCAACGAAGCACTGAGTATAGTTTTTTAAGCTTCTGTTTGAATTTTTCTTACAATGCATGGCGTGCTCCTCATTGACGTTAACTACCTTGCTTGCAATGAACTGATACCTAAATAAAAACAACATTTATTCAAAGCTCTAAATTGTCATTGGAGAAAACTAAATAAAAATAAGCCAAGATGCTCATTCTATAAATCATATAAAATGATTAGTAGAGTAGTCGGTATTTGCCGCTAAAGTCGGGCATCTTATTCCTGAACTTCTCAATTTGATGATTCATACCTAATAACCCATCATATTTATCCATCTTATACTTATTGAAATTGAGAGACAAATCCCATGCTAGAATCTCTGGAGCGAGAGTAAACCTCGTCGGTTTGTGTCTTTGAATGTAGAAAGAGCTCTCACCAGCGGTATTCCACCCAAGGTAATTATTGGAACCTTGGAATATCTCTGTACAAAGCTAATAAGATTTTTGAAAGTAATGGTTTGGGAAATAAGGAGGTTGACCATATAGATTAGGCTCTAACTACCCGCTCTTAAGGTTTCTCTCACATTTGGATTCAGTACTAGACGAGGCGGTGCATAGGTTATTACACCAGTTAGGGATGGTGCAATGGTTGTTGGTGTCTAGGTTAAGGAGGTTGTCATTGAGATATCTCATGAAAGTTAGTCTAAAGTTAAATTTTGAGGTCGATCTTAGCGTTTCTCTACTACAGACCTTTGGGTAGAGACCATGTTCACATGACACCGACACTTAGTAGCTTGAACATGGTGCCTGAAACAAAAAAAATGATGAAATCATTTCTTAGAATATTCTGATTCACAGCCAGATTCCATAGTCTACCACTCTCTAAGAGGTCAAGACCGTTGCCCTCTTTTAGAGGTATTTTTTGTTAAGTCAGCTCGAAACATCCGAAGTTACTCTAAAATCACGTATTGATCCTCTATTAGTTGTTTTTCGATATTAAACTACCGAATTTATGAGATCAGCACGAGAGACCTCACATCCATATTCTTTATCATTATTTAAAGGTTAGCTAACATGATAGCATGAGTATGAAAAACCTTGTCAAGACGCGCTTGAACGTATAATGAGTCCATAAAGGTTTCAGATCCCTGTTGGACAACTCTATTTTCTGCTGCAACTTTGCATTCGCCAAAGTTTTCCATGTTTTGGATATGTTATTATGAGTATCTTACAATTTTTGGTATCGTTTTGGAAATATACTTTCGAATGACATTTTTTTTCCATGACACGTCAGTGATAAAGCTGGTTATGACTGATATACTTATTCAGACGTATTAAATGTCTATATAAAAGATGTTGTTACTTTTGAAAAAAAACAATTGTTCACCTTTTTTTTATATATATGTGACAAGTTTATTTATACATCATTTATTAAATTTTGGTAATTTATGAGAAAATAAAATCTACATTGAATCTCTCTTCAATTTTATCTAAATATTCTATTAGATTAAATTTTTATTCAAATTTATGCGATGATCTATTTTTTTGTTGAATAAATTTATGTCATTTAATTTTTAAATTTATTTTTAATTAAATTTATTTTATTTTTTAAATATTTCTATAACTATGAAAATATTAACATATATTAAAAAATATTTTTCATATATCAAAACGAATTTTGATTATCTACGAACAAAAGAATAGTTAAAAGAATAATTTAAACAAAAAACCTAAATCATAAAATAATATATTAAAGAGGAATGTATTTTTTCAATTTAAAATATGAATGATTAAAATATTTTTTTGTAAATCTATTTTTATGTTTTGAAATGAGATATATATTAAATGATAAAAAAAGTTTAAAAGTGATTTTAATTATATATATATATATATAATTATTCTTATTCGATGTGTATTTAGATACACTGTACAACGAAAAGATATTAGCATATTTGAATGTTTCTTCACACAAAATATATGTAAAATACAAAATCAACGTAAAAAATACATATGTTTTTTTTTGTTTTAAAAAACATTTAATATATAATAAATAAAGTTACAATATAGTAGAACAAATCCTAAAGCATCTAAATACAGCCGAAACATGTTCACACACCTACATACAACAAGAAATAGAAAAGCAATTATAAAGGAAATACATATAAGTCAGATCCGATAGATCTAAACCTAACTAAATGAACGGTAAAAAGAGAATCCAATCTTGTGGATAAACACAACATCCATCACTCACCTAAGGTTTTACGAAAAATGAAGAATGATCCAGTGTTACCAGCCGCAGACAGACCAAAGGTGAAGAAAACATAAAAAAAAAACTTTGGACATAGGAGATCTGACCGGAACCATCATCCTAGGCTCTAGATCTAAGAGTACCGTGAAAGGAAAACATTGCCCACAACTCACGTCATAATAATACTCGAAAAATTAATCTAGATAAAAACGTTGACTCCAAACAACATGGATACTTACATGACATACAAAGAGGGCAAATCCGGCACTATAGTAGAAAATAAAACTAGATAAAATGACTACCGAACACCATAGACTCCATCCTCCACTTTTTCAGAACCGATTTACGACAAACCATAACAGGAATGGAAAATAAAAAGGAAAGAAAATAGCTAGAGAATCAATGGTTGTAAGAACAAAGCTTAAAACAAGTGAAACCGCCGGTAACGAAACTTTGAAAATCAATGTAATTGGAGAGGTAAGTCCACACATATAAATAGAAAACACTGTGAGCCGAGAAGACAGTTAACGAACAAAAAAATCTAAAGATCCATAGAAGAGAGAAAACGAGGGCGCTTTTTAGGGTTTGAAAGAAGAAAGAGAACGCCGCTATGATGGTGTCGAAGACGAAGAGAAGAGGCTACATAAAGATAGATTAGGGTTAAAGAAAAAAATAAAATAAACCGTAGAGAATAAATAAAAATGGCAAAACAAAAACATAAATACATATGTTAAAATAACCCTTAATGTTTTACTTCTTCATATATCTTACATTTTTTTTTCTCAAATTGTTTTGACTAAAACCAAACATATGGTTTTAAAATAGTGTTCAAGAAGTGTAAAATCTATCAAAGTAAAATATCAAATTCTTTCTAGTGCTAACATTATCCATATGATTCTTATGTACAAAATCTTAAAATAATATATCCGATTTTTTTTCAAAAAATGATAAATTTAGATTTAGAAATAAATTGACTTCGCCGAATAGAAGAGTTGTAATTTTAACGAATTTTACTTTTTTTATTTAAGAAATAAGAGGTAAATGAAGGATTAAGTAGTTGTAACATCGAACATGATTTCTTGCAACAATACTTGGTATATTATTTTATAATTTAAATATTGTGATATAATCGCGACGACAAAAATAGTTAACATAAAAATTTAAAATAATTTTTTTAAATTCACTAAAATTTAAGTTGAATACCATTATATGATAATAATAAAATTATTAATCCGACTTGTAATTTTATTTGTATGGCTATAAATAGATCATACTAAATTGGCCGAACAAATTGTTTTACTTTGAAAATGATCAAATTGATATATTAGGTTTTGCTGCTAACTTGATCCTTTTCTCTAGAGATCTCAGATGGAGGAATCCTAGGAGAGCCGCCAACTCGTCGAAAGAGAGATGATGTTTAGACAAGAATGAAACCGTCAATTTTGGATCCAATTCGAAATTCGGCATTGGTAAGGAATTGAAATGTAGTAGATCATTCACTCATTTTGAAGAGTCATGAATAATTAATATAATAATCATTCATATAATGATTTTTTCTCTCTAGACTATCTCTTTAGTATTATTCATATCTATGTGGTGTCATAGACGATCTAGACTTGTCCATAATATTCACTCTTAACTAAACATGATCTGTGGCGCCGTATGTGAGAAGAGACCACGATAGTATATTTCCAAAATCACCTATAGAAAGTCACTAGTCACTACGATTTTTTATTTTCCCAATAAGTTTATGTTATTGAGGTTGATGCTCCGGCATGGGCCGAAACTCCACCTATAGCTGAGGAATTTCATAGCTCGAAGAGCCTACCCGACACGACTGAGCTCAGTTGGCAGAGGAGCACCGAGCCCATGCATTGGAGGTTGCTATCCTCCGCAGTCAGGTGAAAAATATAGGCTTGACACCTTCGAGTCTGAGGTCCAAATTCAAGCAAATCTGTATCGATCAAAACTTCTTTGGAGGTTCATGATATGGTATTATATTCGCTATAGCAATACTGTGATGAGCAATCTCCGGATGTCAGAATATATCGAGCACAAAATGCATGTACGCTATCATTCGAGACATCGAGGTAGAACATATGAAATGTACCATCAGCGCAGTGCTCCGACCAATAAGTCCGAGGTTGAGCCTTTCTAAGGTCCAAATCCGATATTGCCATCTCAGGTTCGAACCCCCAGGGTCAACCCAATATCAACCTATTCCTCCTTTGCAACAGCCGGTACGAACTCATCTCCGATCAACACATCATCATCACCTCATCCGCAGTAACATCTTGCTCATCTCCCATATCCCCCAACAACTTGTTCAATTATCCTTTTAACCCTCCTTATTCAGCGACGAATACTATCTAGAGTACAACAAAAAAGGTCATGAATTGTTATCCAAATGCATATGAGACCTTTTTATTATTCAAACCCATTCCATCATAATCATAATCATCTGTATTCGGAGAGGTTTGACTCTGCATCTAGTACGAAATGATATTGTTAAGGGATATTCCTACATGCAGAGACCTAGAATGATTGAGTCTTCTCTGGCAATAGAGATTTTGGTTGCAGAGCTACCTGAAAAACTTGAAAACTATAAGATCTAAAAGTATGATGGTTAAGAGAGATAAAGATTATATCATGTATTATAAATAAGATCCAAATAAAAACCTAAGAGATTATACTCAACAATTTTTGGAAACAAAGCCTTGAGTATTGTAATAAAACAATGGTGTACACTTCTTTTAGGTACAAAATTTTTGCACGGCTACTAGCTAAAGATGTGATAACAAGAGGGTTTTATATTTCGGAATTGGCTCAAATATAATCACAAATCAAGGTGGAAGAAACTACGCGTCTAAGGATCAGACCTAATCGATATTTTTCTATTCACTTAATGCCAATTGCAACACTCACAATAGTATTCAATCAACCGTTTTAAACCCTTAACCAACAAGCTCATAATCCATAACCAATCACTCAATTAAGTCTGACCACCCCTGTAACACTAAAACACACCTCAAATTATTTGCACCGAGCCTAATTTTTTTTAATGATGTTCACTAAATATGTTCTTCAAAAAGTGGTTGGCTTTATAATGATGTTTAAAATCACCGTGTATTACTAGATTAGAAGTAAGGGAGGTTTTGATAGATTTCAATACTTAGGCCAACATATTATTTAAAAGCACACTTGACCAAATTAAGAATCTACTAACTTACCAAAATTTTGATATAAGTAAAGTAGGATTTACAAGGAGTATCGCGAGCTCATGGGTGAAATAGAAGTTGATGTTTACTTACGAAGAGGAGAATACAAGAAAATAGTGAGCATTTTCTTATGGGGTGGAAAGTCCTATCGCTTATAATGCGTTCCTAGGACGATTGTGGCTCACTGAGATGCATTCAATTGCTTAGATAATACACTAGTGCATTTGCTACATAGTTAATGGTAAAGTAAGAGTCATAAGAGGGGGTAAAAAAACCTTCAGAAAGTGAGCATAAAGGGTCGCACTTAATGTAAAAGGGTTTGACGAACCTTGCGAAGCCCAAGCCTGGTAGTCTTTGGAACTATAGAAACACTAAACTTTGTTGAGGGCAAGAGTTTATTAATCGACACTACTCTTTGAGGTAGTCTTCAAGTTTTACATTCATCTTTTTTTACTAATAATATGTTTTTATATTAAAAATTGATGTATCTATGGGGTATTCTCGGACATCTTATTTCATAGCTATCAGTAAATCTGGATGTTCAACACATTATTCAAAATAGAAGATACTTCTATAATACATAAGTTAGAGGAAATTGTGGCTAAAGTAGACTGGCTGTCAAAGGTCGGATATGTACGAGAATCTACATACTCATTATGGACTGTCAATTTGGTGTTAGTCCAAAATAACATTAGGAAATGACACATGTGCGTAGATTTTATGAATTTGAATAGAATGCACCCTAAAAACACGTTCCTAGCACCAATGATAAATTAATTGGTAGATTCAAATCCGAGCAACAAAATCCTATCGTTCATGCACTCATACTATGGATATAACGAAATACATATGCACCCGAAAGACTAAGATTCATAATTTTTATTACCGAACTTATTTCCAAGTGTAATTTATTTTTGTCCAAACATCTTTCCCTCTTCTAATGGTGCTCTAAAGATCGAACATCTTCGGATGCTTGACTCGTTGGTCTGTAGAATTAGAGGATGATCTAAATATTTTAACTAAAAGGAACCATAAAGACCCAATGAATGAAGGACTTTCTAACCAAATTCCAATCCAAGAGTTATATACCTAATCATGAGTGTTTATCCCCAACATGGGTAGTCTGAATAGATAAAAGGTCATGTTTCTTAGGTTTAGATGTCGATATCCATTTGAAAACTTCTTATGGGGAAACTATGTAATAAAGCCATAAGGTTTGGATTTCAGGCCACCATTACTGATGATGACTACGAAGTAGTGATTTCAAGACTTTAGCGGGCACATAGTTGTGGTTTAAAAGAGTAAAGTTGTTAATTGATTCACAACACATCATAAACCATACCCTTAGGTATGCAGAAGCTAGAAATGATACCCTCATATGGTATTTAGAGAAGTTGAAAATATTGTACAATGATTTTGATGAAGTACAATTTGAACATGTTCCAAGGGCCGAAAATTCCTTCACCAATTCCCTAAATTTGGTAGTTAGTTCTGATTAAGTACATTGGATTATATAACAAAAGTGATCGTCTAATTTCAAAAGAGTTTGATTCTTCCAATAGTGTTAAAATAGATGTTAGTACCATTGATTCTAAGAAATATCAGAGAGAACCAATTGAAAATTACTAGTTGATAAAAAGATGCCGTCCCACAAATCCAAGACCCATAAACTAAAGCAAAAATCAAACAAGTACGTTTTGATATGAGGGATAATGTATCATTAGATATTTTTGAATCCCCTCTTGATGTGTCTGAGTCAGGATAAATCATTTTATATTTGGATTAACTTCATAATAGTGTTGGTTTGACCTATTTTAGTTATCGAATTTTAGCAAGAAAAGCCTTATTGGCTGGTTACTTTTAGCTGACACTCACTGTGAAAATAAAAGAAATATTTAAGACATGATATATATGTAGAAGTTTTATTAACATTGCACACAAGTCGATGATTTCGCTAGGTACCATATCTGAACCTCTACCATTTGACCATTGGGTACTAGACCTGGTCGGCCCTGTTTCCAAGGCCTGGGGAGGCCAAAATTAAGTTTTAGTTAGGATAGGTTACTTCTCCAAGTGGGTCGAGGCCAAACCCTAAACTAAATAAGGGCCAAAGAGGTAATTAAAACTATTGATAATAACATTTGCTGCAGGTTCATAATACCAAAATTAATTACTATTCATAATAGAACCTATTTCCATAATGCTAAAATGGCGTTGTTCTACCTCACTAGAGATATCCAGCAGAGTTCATCGATTCTTTCTATCATCATAAAAGGATTCATGATGGATATTAAGACTAAATTACTAAAGAACTGGGTTGTCATCTCTCGATAAATTGAAGTAAAGTTAGAAAGTAAGAAAGAATTCGGTTTATATAGGTATGATATGGCTTGGCACTGTTAGAATTTTAATCTTTGTTACCTACTAGGGAGCTAGAGAGTCACACTCTACCTTTCTTTAGAATTTCCAACCCCTTATAGCAGTCATAATTTATGACACCCTCGCATAAGTTATGATATGCATCCACAAAACACTGACATTAGTGCACGATCAAACCGAAAATGTCAAGACTCTTCACAAGTTGCATGGGGTCGAAACTCCAAGAAAAATGAAGAAAGCTTATAACTAAGTCAAATCATCCTTGACAACTTCATGAATTACTAACCTTATAATCAACAAGAATGGCTTGCCAACGTTCGACTCGAAAAATTTATCCAAGACAGAGAAATCATCGACCTACCTAGTCAATCTTCCTGATAAGCCACATATCATTTTATGGTTCTTCATCATTAAACTAAACACATGATGATTTTGATAGGCCTCAGATACATCAGATTGGGAAGTCATACTATTTTATTTTTAAAAAAAATTCTCACTCAATTAATCTACACATACTAGGAGAGTGCTAATAAAGAAATTATAATCGGATCGATATACGAGACTGAACTGGATATTAAACTGGTATTTAATCATAATCAAGTAGCACATGTAGTCATTGGTTCTTTAATGATCCTACCTATAATTGGTCTGCATGTGCTACAAACCCACTTGTATACCTATAAATATAACATTCTTCCACTTTCAGAGTCGTGAACAATTAATAGAATTAGTATAATTAACTTTTCTTTCGAAAATATACTTTTATATTATTCAATATTTATGTGGTGTTCTGGTCGACTTCGACATGCTTATAAGATTCAAACTTAACTGAATATGATTAATACCAAAATATTTTACCTTATACATTTGTTGGTGCACAACTAAATCAATCTATTTTTTAAATCGAATTGGAACAAGCTTATTAAATGGTTTTTTTTTCTAGAAATACTTGTTTAATTCTTGTACACAATCAAAATAACATTATCAAAATTAAATTTATTATCGATTAATGAAAGGCAGGTTGGTTACGTAGTGACTATTTTATTTTTTCCAATATTTAAAAATTATTTTTTATTAAGTTTTATAATTGTAATATTTTAATAGGAGTATTTCTCTCATAAATTATGTTATTTCTCCTATACTCTTATTATTTTCTATATTAAGAAAAAAAATCACTTTAAACCTAATTTACACATATTTGTTATTCTTATTAGTCAAATGAAACCTTATCGCCTCTTTTTTTCTTTTTCTTTTTCAGAGAGAATCCGTAGTCGTTACTCAACGAGTGCGTACATGGTAAACCCTCAGTCTGATGCAATAGTCTGCAAATCAATGCCAGAAGGTAAATCACACAAGGTGACATGTTCAAACCAAGAAAGCGTTTGTAGATGGGATCGAACTCATGACATTTTGATCACAAACTCATCTACTCTACTAACTCGGTTACCCCTTTTGGGGCTTCTTTTCATCTCTATTTCTACTAATACTTTTTTTCTTTTTAAAACCTATCGCATTTAGCCTTACCACAATACACCATACTTAGATTGTTTTCTTCTTTCTTTCTCTCGAATTCCTATCGTATTTAGCCTTACCCTAATACATCATATTCAGTTTGATTTTCTTTCTCTATCCAGATAAGATTTATGTTCTTTATCCATTTCTTTTCTTTTTTATTTCTCTATTTAATTTACTTTAGTGTTTCAATTTCTACTTGATTTTTTACTCAATTTTATATCATGTTTACTCTATATATTGTTATTGTCCTTTTAAGCATGATGTGTATGTTATATTGTTGTTGATTTTATCGATGGCTACTTTTTTGTTATGATTTATATGTTTTTTTTATAAAAGCATTATAATTCCAAGGGCCTGATTCAAAATTATATGTTTTTTTAAAGAAAAGTAACATATAATTATGAGACCATCCTTCATAATTATATGTTTTAGATTACACATAATTCTGAGACCAACCTTTAGATTTAATTGTTTAAAAAAAATAACACCTAATAGCGGAAATGAAGATTCAAGTTCAAATTCAACCAGAAGGCAACGAGAATCATGCTATAATACATAACATGCACGAGACCGCAAACAAATATCTTGAAAAGAGACGATAATGAGAAAAATAAAAATCGTTGGAAAATGAGGTAACAAACAATCAACAACAAACAATCTACTTACCCCAAAAATAAGATAAAAGAGTCGGGTAATAATTTTGTTGAATAAACAAACATAGTCAAGTAACCTCAAATAAGATAAAAACAATTGAATAGAACTTCTGTAAACAAAATGAAGACAATATACATTTGAGTAACCCCATATCGAACAACTAATATCTTAAAGCAGTTCGAAAAAAGAATTACCTGGACACTAAGGCGATTCCAGATCTTAAGCAAACATTGACAATCGATGTTATGATTCATGGAGTTCATCGAATTATCCATAAAAAAGGACACTGAAAGAGTAATCCAACCATCAGATCGAGACGAATGAAAAAACATATTAATAAACATTCTAGATGTTTTGCATAATCAATCGAAAGGGGAAGAGAGAGACTGAACCAAAACTAAAAACTTATACCTACCAAGGTCGGGGCAAAAAAAACTTTTGCAACAACTTTGCAGGTATACTAACACTATTGCGATTCTTTACAAAATAACCCATATGGATAAATACAACCGAAAAAAGAACAAAAACTAAAAAAAAATGTGAAACAAGTAAAATAACCATATAATTTTACTAGAAAAAAGAAGTTTTTTAAAAAAGAATTAAAAAATCAAGTTTTTAAAAGGATTTTGTAAAAATAAACAAAAACGACGGTTTCAAAACCACATCAAAAGCTTTTGACGGCTACATAAGTTATTGGCTTTTTCAAAAAAAAATATTTCTCTCTAAAAGTTCTATATTTTTTTTGTTACGTTACACATATTTCAAAAAATCGATTGTTAACATGCATTAATAACAACTCGTTTAATTCATAAATCACTATAGTTATTCCCTATTCATGAAAAAATGATGAATAATTCTTTATAAAACATTAGGATTCAGAAGATTCCGTCTGTTTTGGTTAAACGTAGTATAGAATGTGATTCATAGAAACAATGGTCAGCAATAACTTATCAAAATAGTTAAGAGGATTTATTTTATCACATGGCGTATAATTATTTGATTTATTGTTAATAATTTAATTCTATATAAACTTAACATAAAAAATAACAACTTGTTTAAATTATAATTTAGTACGGTGATTCTTCTATTCAAACTATAGTTAACTGAGTCGTTCATCACCGGCGTTAGGTATATCAAATCCCACGTCACAATTAATTATATATAAGAAGTACAGTGAATAATTTTTTGGTTCGGACTAAACTCGGTTCGGAAAATATAATCATCCTCAAATTTTTAATAAATTTAAAAACGTATTAAAAATATATATTTTTTATCGGATAAAACCTTTTCAATCTACCGGAAAGTTGGATCCGACAGGGAAAAATGTCTCATCTTACTGTTGAGAAAGGCTTCTAACGGGAATTTTCACCGACAATTGAGAAGATTTCACCCGACCGGTTAACAAACGGATTATAAAAACAAAATAGTAAAATTTAAAAAATTTTAAATTTTTGGAAATCGTTAATTACTTGGAAACAAACTTTTTAATTTTTTTCCGGAGAAAACCAGTCATCACTACTCAACGAATGTATACAATATAAACCCTTAGTATGACGCAATAAGATAGGTAAAGAGATTCGAATTAATGACATTTAGTCACAACATACTTTACTCAACTAATTTTTTTTTTTTTATAAACCATACGGTTTGGACACTTTCTAAATAGCCCATGCATGGGATTTTTTCTCTCGACGTTGAATGTGAACTTGTACCATCTAAATAATTGCATGTCAAAACTAGTCATTTTGACTTCCGCTTCATCAGTTTGATGAATTCAAACATGTATTAATATATTAAATTTATGGGTTTGACGAGGCATAGATCAACTATGTCATTAAATGTAACCACTAAAGTAAGTTTAAATTGCTAATCATTATAGTTTTCCTATGACCAAACGACTACGCGGTACAATTTAATGCTCAAAGTTTGTTCACAAACGGGTCAAACCGGGTAGATGTAGTTGCTCAACCATTAGTAGAAGGGTTGATGATAAAAACATTGGTTTTAGTCGCTTTTCAGTGACCGAGTCTACAAAATTACTAAACAGCCTGAAGGTTTCGGAGGAATATACAATAAAATATATACATATATAATTATGTTTTAGATGAGATATATTATCTCATTTCTAAGTTATGAAATTTAGAATCATAATTTTTGGATTAGAGTTTAATGGTTTTGATTGTGAAATGTTGCAGATCTAACTCATTATATATCTGCCACTATTTTTTTCTTTCAATATGAAAAAAGAGAGAGTTTATAATCGTTAGATCATAAATGCGAAGTCTGTTATTGAAAATCTCGTCAATTTATCTCATCCTAAATTATATATAAATTATTTTGGAAAATAAAAGATAGAAGGTATTAGATTTTATGAAAATAAGATTCGTGCATGATATTTAAATTTTTAGTTATAAAAGATAGAATTGAGATTGATTCGTCCAATATAGTTTATGGTGCATAGAGTAATAACATTCTAGAATTTTGTGAGAATTCACCAATTTTTTTTTTTTGTGAGAAGATATGATTTAGCATTTATGATTTTGTCTATAATTCATTTATTAAATGGTTCACGGTTCTTTCAGACTATTCATAGATTCAGATTACAATGATATTTTAATTTAATGTTTTCTTATATAAAAATTATAGATTTAAGTTAGGAAATAGTTTTTTGATTATGTCTGTTTTTTTATTTAGTCCATCAATTTTAAATTTATTGATTTGGATTCTTCGACTATGCTAAATGTATAAATTTAGTTTTTGGCGTTTGATATCTTTTCTGATGTAGTCACGTGTCACCAAAGTCGATTTGGAAAGTATTATACAAATAATCCTTCAATTTTGATTTATTTTTATTTTTAAATTTTAAATTTTTTATTTTTTATTTCCTTTTTTTTATCTCCTCTTAACATATTTGCATTAAAAACAAAAATGAAGCTAAAACCGGCTGTTAGGGCAGTCGAGAAAATTTTAAACCTTGACAAGAAAATTAGAAATAAAAATATTTTCCTTCTCATACTAGTAAAATAAATATCAAAACACCAAGTATAAGGAGGTGTAGCTGAGTTGTAAGCGACGGATATTGGATGAACACCAAATTTCCAGATTAGAAATGCGAGATTTGCGGTCTATTATTAATATTAAAAGAAATCGTGGGTTAACGTTGATAACAACTTTTGTTTTTGACGGGGTTTAGAATTTATAAGATTGGATGCTAAAAAATAGAGATGAATCAGAATTTTTTTAAATAAATAATAAAAATAAATAAATATTATTAAAATTTGAAAGGTAAAATTGGAATAAAAGTCGAATGATTATATGTGGGACTCGTATCAAATTAACTATGAAGACACGTGGCCGAACCAAAAAAGAGACCACGCGCACAGATTAAATTTATAGAGTTTGAATAGTCTAAGACACTTACTAATGATTTTAAAGTCGAGAGACTATACGAAAGAAAACTCGATAGTCCATAAAATTAAGCCAAAAATACAATTACAATTAATAACCTCAATTGTATTAAATCCATATACCTTAGCCACTTTATAATCGAGGACCACAACCACTAAATTGATTTATCAATTTAATCCATAAGTTGTTAGTTCAAATTTAAATATTGAAATTTAAGCATAATCCTTCACAATGCTCAAATTCAATCCGGTTACGACACTTATACATTCATAATGTATTTTCACCCATATACTCAATTCCTATTTAATTATATATAATATAATTAAGGGTAAATTACCAATAACCACTCGAGAAAAATTAAAGGTACCAATAACCACTAGATTCTCAAGTGTACCAAAAACACATGCAACATAAAATCTACCAATAATACCCTAAGGTATTAAGACTAATTAAAAATTATCTTCTTCATCAGCTCGCGGACCAACGCTCTCTCTCTCCAAAATCAAACCCACAACTCTCAAATTAAAGATTTATGCGATAAATTTTATTGAAATCTCAAATATTTCAAAATAAAATCAACTACTAAATCATATATTTATGAAGAAATTACTCTATTCTGCCTTTAAATTTTCAGTTGTTGTGTTCGTAGTTATTTTTTATATCTTCAAAACTTCATATGTGACATTTTTGAATATTTTTTGTTTTTTCTTATTATTATTCTTGCAACCAAATAACACTTAATTACGCAAATAGAACACAATTGTTTTTTAGAAACCAAATTACATGTAATTCTGCTGGAATGAAGTTTTTTTTTCCGGACTTATTTCGCAACCAAAGTTCTATTTACGCAACTATTTTCTTCATATTAACGCAATATATTTTGCACATAATTACGCAACTGGAACATAACTGTTTTTTCGCAACCAAAGTCCTATTTACGCAACTTTTTCTTCTCATTTACATAACTCATTTTCATATAATTTTACAACCGAAAATAATTGTTTTTTATCAACAAAATAACACTTAATTATCGAACAAAAATAGTGGAAATAGACTATTTCAAGTTTCCCCACTGGTTGGAACCACTTCTAAAGCGGTTATAAAATTTATCCTATCCAACATATGTCGCCAATTTGGAATCCCCGACAAATTACCACGAACAATGGGCCACAATTTGACAATAAAGACATGGAGACGTTTTGCACTTCCAGAAGAATTCAATATTGCTTCTCTTCTTCTTTCAACCCTCAGACTAATAGGCAGGTTGAAGTTGCTAATTGGATAATTTTAACAGGGTTGAAAAATAATCTAGAAGAAGCTACAAGGAAATGGCCGAGTTATATGCAAGAAGTATTGTAGGCCTACCGAACTACTCCACGAACGGCCACCCAAGAGTCTTCATTTTCCCTTGTTTATGGGATGGATGCAACCACACCTATAAAAGCTAGTTTGCCATCATTCAAGATACAAAATTATTCCGAACAGGCTAGTGAAATAGCTGTAAGGAATCAGTTGGATCTAATTGAAGAAAGAAGAGTGAAGGCATATTTAAGAACAACACACTATCAGGGTTTAATGAGAAGTAGGTTTGTATCCATAGTAAAAAGACGAGATTTCCTGTTAGGGGACAAAGTATTAAGAAAAGTATTTTTGCATACCAAAGAGAAAATATTTGGGAAATTGGCTCCGAATTGGGAAGACCCATACATAGTGTGTGAAATGATCAAGCAAGGAACAAATATACTTCAAGATACAGAAGGAAACACGTTGAAGCACTCATGGAACTTTGAGCATTTCAGGTTGTACTTAGAATAAAATTAACTTGTAAATATTTACTTTGTCATACTTCAATGTAAATATTTGGGGGCATACTCTTTCCTCTCCTGGTGGCACAAAGAGGTTTTAATGAAGTGTCCGGTTTTAAATCAATGTTATCTTATGCCTTTTTCAAATGTTTTGGCGAGTACAAGGAGATTGGATAAATTAAATATCTATTAAACACCTCCATCCTTCAAATGAAGTATCTTTGAAGTGATCAGATATATTAAACACTTTCATCCTTAAAATGAAGTATCTTAGAAGTGATCAGGTCTATTAAACACTTTCATCATTCAAATGAAATATCTTTGAAGTGATTCAATGAAAAACGCTCATTAAACACGTTGGAAAAATTAAATACTAGATATAAAAAGAGAAAGAAATACGTACGAAGGGAAACTTAACATTAAAAATTGATCCTAATATATCTGATCCACCATCACACAAAATGCCTTGGACATCCAAGGACTTTGGTTTACAAAACAAAATTTGAAAGAAAATAACAGAATGTTTTGGCCATCGAAGGACTTTAGTCTTAAACATAAAGAGTAAATAAAATAATCTTAGGGCTCGTTCCCTTCAGTTTTTTTCCTTACCATCATCTTTCTTAAGACTCTTGGCATCGGTGTTTGAGCTTTCATCGGTTCCCTCATCAGAATCACTCTCACTTGGTGAAGAATAACCATGTTTATCACCATCTGGCATAGTATGAAAATGTATCTCATCATATGGTACAAACTTTCACAAAGGTCCAAGATTCTTCTTTGGAAAGGTCTCATGAAATAGTAAAACCATATCCGATTTGATACCTTCATCCCTTTTTCCCAAAGAATCCACAACACAAGAAGCATACTTTTTTATTGCTGCAGTTATCTCTTGAGCTTGATTCTTCTTTAGAGAAATAATTTCTTCTTCTTTCTATTTAAGAAGTTTTTCTAACTTCTCTTTCTCTCCGGATAAGGTGCTGATAGTGCTTGTGTTGGTGGTTTGTTGTTCTTTCAAAGAATTATCTCATGAGAGATGGTAGGTTCCAGTTTGGAATACTTAGTCTGGATGTCCCATTGGGCAGTCTTAGATTAACGCAGTTCGGTGCTCAGTTCCTCTTTCTCTTTATTTAAAGCCTCTACTTTTTGTTGTTCAGACAAAAGAAAATCCTTCAAGTTTTGGTTGTCTGTGATAAGATAAGTTATATCTTAGCCTGATCCCTGACTTGTGTTTCTAAATCGAGGATTGGCCTGATATAACCCAGAATTGTGTGCCCAAAGTATCCTGCTCACTTGGTACTGCAAAATATTCTCCTTCATAAATCACATCATTAGTCATGGTGGTTGTTTGGGGAAAAGTTCGATCAAATTCCTCCTTGTCAAACTCACTAAAATACATATTACCTAAGTCATCCAGGTTAATGTCACCCTTAGTAGGATGCGGATTGACTGTAGGAAACACTAGAGTTGAAGGATAAGTGTGTACTTCTTCTTGTGGAGGAATATCAGATGGGAGAGTGAAAGAAACTTCTATAGGTCGGAGTATTATCTATGACCCTATGACACCTTTTTTCTTTTTTCCAGCCCTTCGGTCACTTCCTTTATTACGCATTTTGTGGCCTTTTTTCTTGAGTTAAAGTGCTGGATCCGATCCTTCAGCCTCACGAACTATTCCAGCAACTTACTCCAACAAAGTGGCATTGATTCCTTTAGGATTCTCCGAACTAGCTGCTTTGAGAAATCGATGAGATGGGTCAACTTCGGCTTTCTTCTTCTTCTTCTTCTTCTTCTTCTCATTCTTCTTCTTTTTCTTGTCCAGATGACTAGGAGCTTTATTTCGGGTTGGTAAGTAGAGTTTGCCATCCTTCTCCTTAGTTCTTTTAAGGATGACAACTGTTGGAGGGGCAGTGGTCAGCTGTTCCCAAGAAAGGTCTATGCTTCTAGTGGTATTCCACAAGTGAGCCATTAACATGTTTCCAGAAGTGAAAAAATTGTGAAAGCCAAACCCCCAATTCTCCGATGTCCATTGATTTAAATTGGAAAATGTAGTATTTCTTGCCTCTGAATGCTCAGAGAAGATTTTTGAAAATACTGCAAAGAGACACAATAATCAGTTCAGTATATCAACATAAAGTCTAAATACTAATAAAAATCCGAACAAGAGTTACCTGAACTCATCCAGTATCTAGTCAATTGGCTTGGATGTGACTTGTAATTTATTTTTTTCCTATTCTCTCAAGATCCACTTATGAAAAGAAATTGAGTCCTCCATGGTTTCTCAACTTCCAACAGATCATTCACTACTTTGTAGTCGCTTCCCAAGTTGTAATGATAAAAAATGATTTGGTGATTTCTACACAAACTAGCCACGACAGCAAACTGCTCCATAGACATTAGAATTTTTGACAATCTAGAAGCAATAATGCTGGCTGGCAAAATATACCAGGCATTCGGGCTCAGCTGGCTTGGGCAAAGCTTGATTAGATGAAAATATATGACTATTTCCGGGTCTAAGAGGAAACGAAGACCCCAGTTCAGCACCTCGTTGTATACCATCATCTCATTAGCTCTAAGCCATTTACGGAGTGATAGGAATACTCACCTGAATAAACTCCGAAAGCCCAATTTTGTTCATATCTGATCTAATTCGGCAGTGTGTGTATACACGTAAGATATTTTTTGAAAGACCAATACGTATTTCACACTAACTTTACGAAAGTTGGGCCCAACTTTCCCTTCAAAGTACTCCAGAAGTGACTCACTATTTAGTTGTCCCACATTTCCTCTACTTGTCTAATCCAATGTGGTATTCCCCATATGTCCGGAAGTTTCCAATAGGGTGTCTTCCCCGCTATCTTCCATATGTTCTTCCATTATAGTGGGCTACTTTTCGACCAATTTAGCGATGGATTCAGGTCCACGGAGGTTGGGCAAGAGGTTTTATTGCTCATGAACTCATGTATTTTGAAGTGGAAGGGGTACTCTTAGCCTGAGAGAGATAAGTGACTCTTCAGGGTGTAGAGTTCTCAGTGCCTCATCCCATAGTGATGAACGTTGAGGGTTTCTTTACGGTTGAAGTTTTCTTATCCTTAGAGAAAAGCCTTGTGGGTATTTGAACGAAAGACTCATAATCTAATGTGGGTAAAGTTGGGGTGAAAGAAATTTTTAGAATTACAGAAGTTCTGGATGATGATGAACTCTTGTCCAGCTCCGGTATTGTCTGGCAAGTTACTCCACCATAAGAGGCAGGACTTCCAGTAGTGGTTCTTGCTTCTTTTCTCACTTTTTCCAACTCGGACAAATTTAACCAACCGCATTTGATCAAAGCGGTTCTGGTTGTCAATATATAACCCTCTCAAACTTAAAACAAAATTGCAGCTTTAAAGTTTTCTCTCTCGAGAAAGTTTTCTTGTTCTAAAAAAAGAAACAGTAAAATAGTGTTAAATAGAGGTGAAAAACATTTGAGTGATCTACCTATGCGAGATAAATCATTCAAGTAATGATTGGGGGATATTAAATAAACCCTAATTACTTTTTGAAAAAGTAAGTGCAAGTACCAAGGGGAAAAACGGCTGAGAGGTTGAATCAGAATATGACACGTGTTGTTTTCAAAATTCTGACCTTTGGTTAGTCCATTTGTAAAAAGAAAAACACTTCGGATCTGGTCAGGATTTACTCCTCGGAAGTTAACTCTTCGAAAAACACTTTGAATATGATCCATTTTTTTTATTGAAAATTTAGCTCTTCAAAAATATTTTTTGAAAGATCTAAATGAGCTACTGATAGGGTCGTATAATTTTGGAAGTGCCCTTTTTCCTAATCCGAAGGGATAATTTGGACATATTTTTACATTAAACTTTTTACGAATAGTAAACTTAAGTGAACCATGACTCCGACCCGAAAAACACATGGGTTATAAAACAAATATAAATACCATAACCAACCTCAATTAATATGTTGGATTTTTCTAGAGAAATTATAGTTACTACCCACCTCTTTTATCTCTCTACACTCTAGTCTCGAAATTAATAACCTATTAAACAAAAGTATTTGCCCAAAAATACCCTTTGATTAGAAATAATCCTCACCACCTATATCATCATTATAGGTTCCAACTGATTATTTTCCAAACTTGTAGAAAAGAGGGGTCGAAAATTATTTATTTGTGCCTACTAGCCGAGTGCATATGCTATTGTACCTCCGGCTTCTAGTCCCGGTTTAGCAATGTTGGTTTTTGGTCGTTGGCCGATAAGAGTATACCTAAGAAGTTATGAGGGCTAGATTTGTTATTTGAGACGAGAGTCACATACCTATAGATTAGAGACACCTCTGATAATTATACAAGTCTTAATCTAAGAGGAGGTCCAATTTTTCATGCCTATAGTAGTTAGTAGAAAATGGAAAACGTCATATGTCCATGAGGTGAGATCTAGGGGGTGAGCCGTAAAGTTAACATAGAAACAGATTTGGATGCATATTTTGCTTAATGTGAGGTGTTTGGTGCCATTGAGCATAAATGCATGCAGTCGTTGGCAGTATGACGAGAAAGTATTATAGGACTGAAGAGCGACAAAAGAACTCGACCTCATGGGATGGTGCAATTATGCCCAGTGCGGGTTATGCTTGAGAACCATAACAGTTATGACGATGATTTCTCGATTTCATCGCACCGAGATCAAATAGAAACAAGAGGTTTCCTAACAACCGAGCTAGTGTACATCACGTTTGACTTGCTGACGAGGTAAGTACTATTGTAGATATTTCAACGGTTACGGTAATGTTGCATTTTATGTATTTAATCTAAACATGTTTTATTTATTTAAGTAACCGTTAGTATTAAACTGAGTCTTAGAGTTTTATGTGGGTGTAGAAGTTACGTAACGGACATTAAGTGAAGAGAGAAGTGGGATTAGTGGATCTTATTTTGTAACTCCCACCTCGTTTATTGCCTATTTATTTCCTTTGTACGCTGCATTTGATTAATCGAAGAAATACCACAGTTTCACTTTCTCAAAAGGGATAATAGATTTGTAGGGCAACATACACTTTCTCTTTGTACCCACGGTCTATCACATTGAACATAAAAAGGGTTAATACTTGGTATCAGAGCTTCAGGAGGTGTTCATAACTTCAGATGGAGACGACAAGCAAAAGCTCCTTTGGTCTCAGCTACCCGATGTTGAGCAAAACCAACTACACTGCATGGGCTCTCAAAATGACGGTATTCATGCAAGCCCACGGAGTGTGGGAGGCAATCGAACCCAAGGACCCTAATGCTCCTGTGGAAGACAAGGTCGACAAAAAGGCACTCGCTGTTATTTACCAGGGAGTTCCAGAAGATGTCCTGATGTCACTTGCAGAAAAGAAGACGGCCAAGGATGCGTGGAAGGCTGTCAAAACCATGTACCTGGGAGCAGACAAGGTAAAAGCAGCTAGAGCCCAGACCCTCAAGAGCGAATTCGAAGCTCTAAGCATGAAAGACGATGAGCCATTAGACGAATTCTATCTGAAGCTGAACAGCCTGGTTACCAATATTCGAGTGTTGGGAGAGAAAGTGGAAGAGACATATGTGGTTAAGAAACTTCTCAGAGCGGTTCCCACAAAATTCTTACAGATTGCATCTGCTATTGAGCAATTCGGAGATCTGGAAGAGATGTCGGTAGAAGAAGTCGTTGGTTCTTTGAAAGCCCACGAGGAAAGATTGCGAGGGACAACGGAGAAACACCAGGGACAATTGCTGCTGACGGAAGATGAGTGGAGGAAGAAAGAAAGCGGCGAGGGGCAGCTTTTGTTGACTCGAGAAGAATGGTTAAGGAAAACCAATAGAGAAGGGACTCGAGGTGGAGGAAGTACTCGTGGAGTACGAGACAGAAGTAGAGTGAGGTGCTTTAACTGTCAAGCACTGGGACACTTTGCTGCGGACTGTCGTAAACCAAGGAAGGAGAAAGACATGACGAGAGAAGCAAATCTCTCGAAAATCCAAAAAGATGAGCCAGCCTTGTTGGTTGTTGAGGTCGGACAAATGGATATCGAATCTATGCTTCTGAAGGAGGATGGAGTGGTTCCAAAGCTACGAACAAACGCAGGTGAACAAAAGGAGTCTAAGGTGTGGTACTTGGATAACGGCGCCAGCAATCACATGACTGGGCAACGTGGAAAATTCAAAAGCTTGGATGAGCGTGTCTCCGGGAAAGTGAAGTTTGGCGATGGATCGACCGTGTGTATCAAGGGAAAGGGAACAGTGGCGTTCCAGTGCAAGAATGGTGAAGAAAGGATGCTTGAAGAGGTATACTATATCCCAAATCTCTGTAATAATATTATAAGCTTGGGACAACTTTCTGAGGCAGGGAATAAAGTCGTACTTGATGGGGATTATTTGTGGATTCGCGAGGCGAGTGGAAGACTATTGATGAAGGTGAAAAGGACAGAGAATCGACTATATAAGATCAGTCTTGAAGAAAGTAGAGCAACATATTTGTTTAACAAGGTCGAAGAAGATCCTGATGATGTCGAGGTGAAAGGGATTGGATCCTCTAAAAAAGAGGATGGCTTAAATGATACCTCCATGGAGGAATATGGAAAAGATGAGAGACTCGATTTAGATGATAATGATCCTGAATATGAACCCGAAGAATATGGTGGAGAGGATTATGATGAGAAGGACACGGAGAAAGATGATTTGCATCAAAGGGAAGATGAAGATTATGAGGAAGTAGATGAAGAAGGAGATGACCAAGCACAGGACGAGACAGCTGATATACCAGAGGAACTGGACAGCGAAGGAGATGATGAGCATGGAGGCGAGGAACAGAGGCATGAAGCTATAGTTGAAGCAGAAGAAGATGACCACCATGAAGTTGTTGAAGAGAGGCGCAAGCGCAAGGAGTTTGAAATATTTGTTGGGGGTTTGGACAAAGATGCAACCGAGGAAGACCTTAGGGAAGTCTTTAGCAAGGTGGGCCAGGTCACTGAAGTTAGGTTGATGATAAACCCTCAGACAAAGAAGAACAAGGGATTTGCATTTTTGCGTTTTGCTACTATTGAACAATCTAAAAGAGCTGTTGCAGAGCTCAAAAACCCCGTGATTAACGGAAAAAAATGTGGTGTAACTCCAAGTCAAGACAGTGACACTCTTTTCCTTGGTAATATATGCAAGACATGGACAAAGGAAGCGTTGAAAGAGAAACTGAAACACTATGGAGTTGATTGTGTTGACAAGATTACATTAGTGGAAGATAGCAACAACGCAGGACTTAATAGAGGGTTTGCCTTTTTGAAATTTCAATCTCGCTCGGATGCCATGGATGCTTTCAAACGTCTACAGAAAAGAGATGTGTTATTTGAAGTGGATGATTTTGTTGTTGAATTTCTGGGAGAGGTTTATCCTGTTTGGAAATGGTTTGAGAAGCAAGATGGGATCCGATCATTACAGAAAAATAAAACAGATCCAGCTCCAGAATTCTACAACATATATCTTGAGAGGCCAAAGGGTGATGCTGATGGGTATGATTTAGTTGTTGTTGACGCCATGCATAAAGCAAACTATGCCAGTCGAATTTGTCACTCCTGCCGACCCAATTGTGAAGCAAAAGTTACTGCTGTAAACGAGAGTAAGGAAGAATATGAAGCATCTGTGTGTTTGTGTGGTAGTCAAGTTTGTCGAGGCAGCTATTTAAATCTTACGGGTGAAGGGGCATTTCAGATGGTGTTGAAGGACTCGCATGGAATACTAGATCGACATCAGCTATTGCTAGAAGCTTGTGAACTAAATTCAATTTCTGAAGAAGATTATATCGATTTGTGTAAGGCAGGTTTAGGAACCTGTTTGCTTGGCGGGTTGCCAGACTGGGTGGTCACATATACGGCACGATTGGTGAGGTTCATAAATTTTGAGAGAATGAAGCTTCCTGAGGAAATTCTTAGACATAATTTGGAAGAGAAGAGTAAATACTTTTCTGAAATCTGTCTTGATGTTGAGAAAAGTGATGCTGAAGTTCAGGCTGAGGGTGTGTACAATCAGAGACTTCAGAATCTTGCTGTCACTCTTGATAAGGTGAGGTATGTTATGAAATGCATCTTTGGAGATGCAAAGAAAGCTCCGCCACCTCTGGAGAGGCTTAGTCCTCAAGAAGTGGTATCTCTTCTCTGGAAAGGAGAGGGATCTCTTGTTTCGGAGCTGCTTCAATGCATATCGCATCATGTGGAGGAAGTTTTCCTTAATGACCTGAAGTCCAATATTCGCGCGCATGATCCGACGGGCTCTGACGATCTTTTAAAAGAACTTCAAAAATCTTTGTTATGGCTGAGGGATGAGGTACGAAGTCTCCCATGTACATACAAGTGTCGGAATGATGCTGCGGCTGATTTGTTACATATGTACGCATACACCAAGTGCTTTGTAAAAGTCCGGGAATACGAAACTGTAACGTCTCCTCCTGTGCACATTAGTCCTCTTGACGTGGGGCCCAAGTATGCTGACGAATTAAAAGTAGCCGGTATCCAGGAGTATTGCAAAAAATATGGCGAGAATTATTGTTTAGGGCAGCTAATTTATTGGTATAACCAAACCAATGCTGACCCAGATTGTAGCCTAGCTAGAGCAAGCAGGGGTTGTTTGTCATTGCCCGACTTTGCTTCGTTCTATGCTAGGGTTCAAACACCATCAAGACACCGCGTTTATGGGCCCAAGACTGTAAAATTTATCTTCTCACTACGGAGATGCATATGGTGATAGATTCGAAAGATCTAGTCTAGGATATGGAAGCAGCAGAACTTCTGCATCAAGTCAGGATTCACATGGACTTTATGGCAGTCGTCAAGGAATGGGTTACGAAGTCGAGGTTTGAAAAACATGTTGAGATTAGGGGGGGACATGTTGCATTTTATGTATTTAATCTAAACATGTTTTATTTATTTAAGTAACCGTTAGTATTAAACTGAGTCTTAGAGTTTTATGTGGGTGTAGAAGTTACGTAACGGACATTAAGTGAAGAGAGAAGTGGGATTAGTGGATCTTATTTTGTAACTCCCACCTCGTTTATTGCCTATTTATTTCCTTTGTACGCTGCATTTGATTAATCGAAGAAATACCACAGTTTCACTTTCTCAAAAGGGATAATAGATTTGTAGGGCAACATACACTTTCTCTTTGTACCCACGGTCTATCACATTGAACATAAAAAGGGTTAATAGGTAATACACCCATGTATTGATTTCCCTCGATGATGCTTGTGTTGTACCATATTTGTAGAACATCTACATCGAGGAGGCAGGAAGACACTAACTCCCACTTAAAGTTTCAGGTATTGTTAGATAAGAAAACTAAGAGAGATGTATATGTTATGTCATCCTTACAAAATAACAAAAATGTTTAGCAAGAGATGTAGCCTAGAGCGTCCGAGAGAGTGGATATTAAGGTTTTAAGCTTTAATATTACAATATTCATGGCCCAAATGCGCTGACGGTCCTCTTACCGACACGCAAGTGGTTCGGATGTGGGGATAAGGTGAAACATAGGAATATATTTTTGCCATCCTTCCAACGATCATCTTGAGGGAGGTAAATGGATTTCCTAAGAATCCTTTAATGGCCCCGATGCGAGATTATATATATTCTCATTCTTCATGTCTGATCGTTAACCATGTAGCGAGATTTCTTAGTCTATCCAAAACAAATTCCTCTAGTTGAGATAACTTTGTTAGGCCAGTCGTGCCCATTGTTTGTATTGTTGTTTGATGACAGTTTTTGAATGTATACTTGCTTGCCATATGTAAGAATAACATTTATTATGTTTCATATATTTATCATATATCACTTTACCTATTTTCTTGTAGTATGTAGTGAGACCCTTTAGCTGTTCTTCCCTCTACATGAAAACAATTCTTGTAGTTTGTCGCTAATGATGGGTTCAACATGCATTCGTGTGTCGAATGTACGTATATAGAAAATAATTCTTGTAGTTTGTCGCTAATGATGGGTTCAACATGCATTCGTGTGTCGAATGTACGTATATAGAAAACAATTCTTGTAGGTTGTCGTGAATGATGGGTTCAACATGCATTCGTGTGTCGAATGTATGTATATAGAAGTTTGTTTACACTTGATTCAAGTCTAATGGCTTGAGATCAAGAATGGGGTTAATACACCCGCTGTATAAGCGATGTGTGCTATTTGTTTGTAAAAAAATTCAAGTTGAATTACGATCATATGTTGAGAATATTGTTTAGAGATTTCCGGATAAACTCTGAAGTCTTGTTTTAACAATTTTAGATTGAAATTATTTTGGTGGTTCTCCTAAATTTTCAACCGGATAAAATCAGAGCTTTTTTTTAACAACGAGAATAAATTTTTGTTGTTATCATCTTCTGTTACAGAGCCATACTTATTTATTCAACCAAAATAACAACTGTAAAACAGTTTTATGTCCAAAAAAGGTTAAACTTTCAAATGATAAGCTGACTAAAAAATCAAATTCAAATTTAAATTCGAATTATTTTTTCAAATTCAAATTTCCACGAATTTTCATAACAGCCCTATCATTCAAAATAAATCTAACATGAACAAGGATCCGTCCATTGAACCCATTAATCATAATATATTCTAACAAGCGTGTACTCCACACTCTCTGACTTACTCGATAATATATTATGACTACATTGGTCGACTAGTTAATTCAATTACACTAAAATATCCAACAATCTTCCCCCATTTTAGTGCAATTCATGATTAACTGAAACAAAATCACAACAAATAACATATTTATTTATAAATGAAATATCGTGACGATTGAATTTCATATTAGTATATTACACATTCCAAATATTCGAATATCAAGGTATCACTAAGGATTGAACCTTTACTATCCATAATGAATACTCGAAGATAATATACACATAAATTTACATTCTCAAATGTTCTTACTTGACACTATCTTTTACTAGCCTTGTGTCCTTATCCTTCTTAAGCATATCAAAGCCAAGTCCTAACTTCTTGAAGCGGCTAAACTTCATGCTTAAATAGGTAGATCTTTTAGTCTTGCACATGCATATGAAATTTTTCAAAAGAGCTATTAAGAAGATAAACTTCAACCTCCACAACTTGCATGTCTGAACACATACGTTGGGATAATACTACTAATGTGTTCCAATCTCTAGATGTTAAGCTTTCCACATTGAATTCAACACCTTATGTCATATTAGATGGGAATTGGGTATCTTAACATGAGAGATTTCAAATGGACTTTAATCACATCCCAATAGCCGATTTGTGCACAAGATCTCTACTTAACCCTTTGGTTAAATGATCGGCTAAATTATATTGAGTTCTCACAAACTCAACTGAAACATAATGCGTGATGCGCTCACGAACCACACTTTGTCTAACACTTAAGTGTCAAGACCTGACTTTGTGAACTTGTTTATAGACATTGGCTAAGGCAGCTTCACTATCACATCCGATAGATTTAGGTGATATCTTTTGGGCCACAACGGAATTTCATACATTAAATTTCTTAGCCACTCAACTTCTTTACTAGTTGTTGCTAATGCCACAAACTCGGATTTAATTGTTGAATAAGTAATTCAACTTTGTTTCTTAGATGCCCAAGAGATAACAAGTCCTCCACGTAGAAATACACATCCACTTGTGAAGGAGTGGACTTTCATATTCAAAATATAACTCGCATCCGAATATACTACTAAGCTTTCCAACAACAAATCCAATATCCGACCTAGTGCTAGTCATGACTTACATATACCAAGAAGCTTCTTGACTTCCTCCAAATCTTTCATCTCAAAACTAGATCATAAGTATGTCTTAATTTCATCAATTTGATTTGGTCAATGCCAAAAATCAACATCTCATCCACGTATAAACAATGCATGGAGAAAATTATAGCCGTTAGTTATTTTTCTTTTAATATACAAATAAATATCATCCAACACTTAATTGCATGTAAAATTCCAGCAATTAAAGTAACATTTTTATGCAAAACAACAAAATGCAGGGATTTTTTTCTTGACAACTGCTCCTGCGATCCCATATTTAGCCTTTTGCATGCCAAATTTTAGAATAAGATTCCATATGCTACTGCAACACTGATGCTTGTTCGTAATTTAAATACTTTTAAATTAAAATCAAACAAAAATAAGGAAACATTACAATGCAAGATTTAATAGTGATAACTATTAAAATATACCATGGTTTATAATTGCCTCCATGTGTAAAAATCTTAAACTGCATATTCATTATAATTTAATAACCCCACGTACTTCATTCTCATGGAATAACGTGTGTATTAAGTTATAAAAATACTTAGTTGCATCAAAAGCAGGCACTGTCGTACATTTATTACTACTCCAAAGCATAAAAACATCAAATCTAAAAAATAATCCTTAGATCAATGCTTTATTTCTTACTAATTGTCATACAATTATTTATGAATTATCCTTCAAATAACTATCAGTTATTAAATATATGTGTTAGAATATTCAGTGTATTAAGTTTCCATGTATATGCCTCTAAGTTCTCTATATATTGAGAGCCTTACTTGGGTTTGCATTATAAAAAAACAGTTCAATAAAAAAGGAACATTTTCTAATAAACACAAAACCTTAGCCGCTTCTTGCGACTACTTCTCTCTTTGTTGTTTAACAATTGGATTATATGATTTTATACATAGAATCAAATAATTGATAGTTTTTAACATGGTATCAGAGCACGTGTGATTCTGGGAATTCTGAACATCCTCAACAAAGATGGCTGGAAATAAAGTCGTGGTCAGTCAAATTCCTGATGAATTAACAATGCAGATTGCTTCCATTCTGAGAAATGGTCTCGGAACACAACAACAAACAACTAACCCCGAGAATTTATCCCTAAAGATTAAACTCGGTGGTGAAAACTATACCCTATGGGCAAACCTGATGAAGAAAGCAATTGGGGGAAGGGGGATAAGTTCTCACATTACAGGGGAGCTGCCACCTCTATCCAAAACTGACAACACATATACAAGGTGGGAACAAGATGATCAATGCGTTTTCACATGGATTATCCAGAATCTTGAATCCATCTTGGTGAATAATGTCTCGCAATAACCCACTACAAAATCCCTCTCGGATGGGTTAGCCACCACATACGGTTCTGGTACAGATTCGTTACAGGTATTTGACCTTCATAAGAGGGCTAATTCATTAAGGCAAGGGTCCGATACACTAGAAGACTTGTGGAACAAACTGCAGAACATCTGGATGTCTATAGATAGGCGAGATCCGAACACTATGAAAGACCCAGAAGACATTCAGATCTACAATAAGAAGACTCAAGAACAAAGACTCTATCAATTTCTAATGGCGATTAATGACAAGCTGGAACCAGTTAAGAGATATATCTTAAAAAATGATCCTCTTCCTTCCGTGGAAACAGCATATGCTACAATACGAAGGGAAGTGGCCATGCTTAATATACTAAAATCAAGTTCTTCTGATAGTGACTCGATTGAAATTAGAATGGGTTTGGCTGCTAAAGATTCTGCACAGAGGTTTAAATTCTGATCCAAAGCGAAAGAAGATAAATCCAAGTTGTATTGCACTCATTGTGGGATGAAGAAACACACTAAAGAGACATGTTTCCAGCTGGTTGGCTATCCAGAATGGTGGGAGGACGGTCATAAGGAGAAAAATAACCAGTGTTTCAGATCTAATGTCAAGCGGGCTTCGTCTACAAGTGGTGGTGAAGATCCGACTAAAAATGAGCAAGGAAGTGGCACTGGTTTTGGAGGAATGGCGGCGAACTCCTATGAAAAACTTGGAGGTAAAAGGTTTGAGAAATAAATGAATTGGATCTTTTATTGCGGGGCTACGAACACCATGTCTTATGATCCCAAAGACTTTGGTGACATGTCATCTCCAAAGAAGTCCCATACTGAGACTGCTAGTGGATAAATTTGTGAAGTCAAAGGGGGAGGTTCAATTATTTTTTTGGAAAAAATAGAAATTAAAAACTGCCTCTACATTCATTCACTATCCTTAAAGTTATTATCTGTTAGTCAAATGACAAAGCAACTCAACTGTGTGGTTCTTATGTATCATTTTTTTTGCATTTTACAGGACATTCGTACGAAGGAGATCATTGGGCGTGGTACTGAACAAGGAGGTCTCTATTATGTTGATGAGGTAGTTCATAAGGTACATGTCATGCTTGCTCACGGAACAGCCGAAATGAAACTTTGGTTATGGCACCGACGACTTGGTCATCCTTCTTTTAGCTATCTTAAAAGTTTATTTCCTAGTCTTTTTTTGAATAATTCCATTCATGAGAAATGTGAAACCTGCATTCTTGCAAAAAATCGTAGGGTCTCATTTAAGCAAGGTAATACTAGAGTTGATTATGATTTTCCGCTAATCCATTCTGATGTTTGGGGTCCATCACCAAATTCCACTAACAATCAAATCAGATACTTTGTTTTATTTGTGGATGATTTCTCAAGAATGACTTGGATATACTTCATGCAAACATAAATCGGAAGTACCAGAAATATTTTTTTGTTTTTACAAAATGATTTTGACTCAATTTGAAAAAAATACAGATTCTCCGTTCTGATAATAGAACAGAGTTTGCCAACCAAACAATGCATATTTTTTTCCAAAACAAATGGTCTTATCCATCAAACCACTTGTCCAAACACACCTCAACAAAACGGTACTTCAGAACGAAAAAATCGTACTTTACTTGGAAAAACTCGTGCTATTATGATTGAATCTAGAGTTCCTCATTCTCTTAGGCCAGAAGCTCTTGCTACATCAACGTATCTTACAAATCGTCTACCAACCCAATGTATAGGAAATAAAACTCCATTACAATTGCTTGCCACCCAAGTTACAATTCCATCTGTTATGACCTTACCATTTCGCGTCTTTGGTTGTTCGGTGTTTGTTCATATCCCTAAAACTAGTCAAAATAAACTTAATCCGTGTGCTGAAAAGTGTGTATTCGTTGGGTACGGTGTTCATCAAATGGGACATCAGTGTTACAATCCGGTTACTCGTCGAATCCATGTCACCATGGACTATGACTTCTTAGAATCCAATTATTTTTTTGACCACCAATCTCATGCTCAGGGGGAGAAAGTAAGTGAAATCACTCGACTGGTTGCTATATGAAAGTTACTTTGAGGATGTGCCGACAGAGTCGGTAGATGGCGCCACCGAACACGCCTCTTCCAACATAAAGGAGACTGACGAGGCAGTTCTTACCACCAATGTTTCTCCCGAAGACAATGTCAAACAATAAATAAATGCCATAGATACTACCAGCAAATCAGCCGAAGAAAATTTCCATCAAGAGGTAAACAATTTACAGTGTCATAATTCACAAAATGTTACTGATCATGACATTTCAGGAAGTTCATTTGTTGAAACTCAAACTCCGGTTCTTCCCCAAGAAAAAATAGAGGGGTTCCTCCTGACTGGTATTCACCGGAACACGTTCCTCGTGCTTCTACATATCCGGTAAAAACAGACAAGAAAGGAATGACAAAGATTGCAAAGACGTTTTCAGCTACTATTCTCTCTGAACAAATCCCTAAAATATATCAAGAAGCTAAGAAGATGACTGAATGACATGAAGCAATGAATACCGAAATGGAAGCTCTAAAAAGGAATGGTACATGGGAGAATTGTGTGTTACCACAAGGGAAGAAAGCAGTCGGGTTTAGATGGGTGTTTAATATAAAATATAAATTCGATGGCACCATTGAGCGACACAAGGCAAGATTGGTTGCCAAATGATATACACAAACATATGGTATAGACTATTCTGAAACGTTCTCTCCGGTTTGCAAAGATTGACACTATCAGAGTTTTACTTTCAATAGCTGCGAATAAAGATTGGCCTCTTCATCAATTTGATGTAAAGAATGTTTTCTTACATGAAGACTTGGAAAAAGAGGTATATATGGAACCCCCACCAGGGTTCTCTGATGGTTTTCAAGAAAATGAGGTATGTAAAAGGCATTATATGGGCTCAAACAGTCTCCTCGTGCTTGGTTTGGGAGATTTACAATGGCAATGAAGCAGTATAGCTACAAACAGAGTAATGGGGATCATACCTTGTTTAAAAAAAAGAGAGGAGAATTAGTCACTTGTCTGATAATATATGTCGACGATATGATTATAACGGGGAATGACGAATAAGAAATTAGCTCTCTTAGGAAAAACCTCTTCAAGGAGTTCAAAATGAAAGACCTTGGGGGATTGAAGTATTTCCTAGGAATCGAGGTTCTTAGGTCAAGAGGAGGGATTTATATCTCCCAACGGAAATGTATATTGGATTTATTAGCTGAAGTTGGCATGGTGGATTGTAAACCAAATGACATTCCTATGGTTGTGAATCACAAACTAAATATAATTGAAGGGGTCAGACCAGAGAGTAAAGATAGGTACCAAAGGTTGGTGGGGAAATTGGTTTACCTGGCTCACACTCGACCCGACATTGCATACACGGTGGGAGTAATTAGCCAGTTCATGCATCATCCTCAGGAACACCATATGGAGGCAGTAATGAGGATTATTCGATATCTCAAAGGTACACCAAGAAGAGGCATAATTTTTAAGAAAAATGGACACATTGATGTTGAAGTATTCAAAGATGCTGATTGGGAAGGGAATCCTAACGACAATCGATCAACTGCTGGCTACTTTACTCTTCTTGGAGGTAACTTGGTGACTTGGAGGAGTAAGAAACAGAAAGTAGTATCACTGTCAAGTGCTGAATCAGAATTTAGAAGAATCGTTAAGGGGATTATCGAGATACTTTGGTTAAAGAAGATAATGAAAGAAACCGGATCCCCTCTGAAGTGTCCAACTCAGTTAATGTGCGATAATAAAGCTGCGATTAAGATTTCAGAGAACCCGGTACATCACGATAGAACAAAGAACGTTGAAATAGATAGGCACTTAATAAAAGAAAAGATTGAAGATAGGACAGTCGAACTTCCGTTTTTTAGATCCGAAGACCAACTGGCAGACATCCTGACAAAAGCGGTTGCTGCAAGAACATTCGAATCAGTTTTATCCAAGTTGGGTATTGGTGATCCCACTACACAACTTGAGGGGGAGTGTTAGAATATTTAGTGTATTAAGTTTCCTTGTATAGGCCTCTAACTTCTCTATATATATTGAGAGCCTTACTTGGGTTTGCATTATAAAAAACAGTTCAATAAAAAATGAACATTTTCTAATAAACACAAAACCCTAGCCGCTTCCTGCGGCTACTTCTCTCTTTGTTGTTTAACAATTGGATTGTATGTTTTTTTACATAGAATCAAATAATTTATAGTTTTTAACAACGTGATTATAAACTGAAACCGTATATATCAGTTTCCTTTAATAGTTTATTTTTTTTACTATCATCAAATTATGTGTCATTTACAATTACAATTAATTTGCCTTAAATTCTTTAAACATGCAAATGCATGGTTGTATGTTGAAACTTCATTCAACAACATACTAAAGCAGCGTATGCATAAAATGCACATATACATATATAATAGTGCATGTGATGCCTCTACCTTTTAATTTCAGTTTCTATATTAAATCAAATATTTTAATGAAAGTAAACGATTTGTTTTTCTCTTTCTTATAACAAATCAATTCAAGCATTTTCGGTCATAGATACACACTTCTAACAACCAAAACAATAATTAATTCAATCTGTATCATTTACAGAATTTAAAACAATTTAGAGATTATCACCATTTTCATCCATGAGTAAAAGTCAAGGGAGAAAAACTTACAGACGATGATACCATAGTTCCGATGCTTTAATACTTGATTATGGATTCTCTTAAAGATGACAACAAATCTCTTCATTTCAATCTTCATGCAAATCATAATACAATAACATCTTCGTACAACTCTTTTCACAAAACAAGAATAGATAATTTCAATCTTTTGTTGAGAATATTGTTTAGAGATTTCCGGATAAACTCTGAAGTCTTGTTTTAACAATTTCAGATTGAAATTATTTTGGTGGTTGTCCAAAATTTTCAACCACATACCATCAGAGCCTTTTTTTTAACAACGAGAATGAAATTTTGTTGTTGTCATCATCTGTTACAGAACCATACTTATTTATTCAACCAAAATACTCCAACTGTAAAACAGTTTTATGTCCAAAAACGGTTAAACTTTCGAATGATAAATGACTAAAAATTCAAATTCAAATTTAAATTCGAATTATTTTTCCAAATTCAAATTTCCATGAATTTTCATAATAGCCTTATCATTCAAAATAAATCTAACCCGAACAAGGATCCGTCCATTGGACCCATTAATCATAATATATTCTAACAAGCGTGTACTCCACACTCTCCGACTTGCTCGATAATATATTATGATTACGTTTGTCGACTTGTTAATCCAATTACACTAAAATATCCAACATCATATATGCATGTGTGTTTTCTTTTTGAAAAAATGTTGTATTTTGAAGCCATTAATAGGTTCGGCACACACCCATTATATAAGAGATACTTGCTATAACCTATGTCAACAATGGTCTTGTAGATGTATTAAAATCCATGATTTATGCTCGTTTATTGTAAAACGGATTTTCGAATCACTGATTGTACTAAGAATTTTAGCTCAGACATCTTTTAATATCCTCAGGCTAGCTTCCTCAGCCGCGTACATGATCATATCAAGAATGTCATACGTACGCTAAGGAGATTAAATTAATTTTAATTTGATTGTTTTTTACATATTTTCACACAACGACATATAATATTGCACCTCATTTGGGGTGATTAGGACCAGATGTAAAGGTCGGTGCTCACCTCGAAAACTGTACGCTATAGTCGTGGACCATTTATACATAGGCACTCGGTTCCATTTAGAAATGATGCTCAGACTCAGAAATCACAAAGCCTAATGTTTGAACTTGAATGCGTACGTTCGATGCCCGTGCACTTGGTCTCATTAATACACTAATGGAAGACAAACATGTTCGTCACTACTGTACACAAACTTAGCGTCTAGTTTTCCAACTCCATTAACTGGTCTCAATAATATTAATTAATCACGCACGATTAACCTTACAGTAGTTTACGATAGAATGAAATGTATGAAATATATGTGGAGTAAAGGAGTTTATCCTTATAAATATGGATAATAAGGCATGATAACATTTGTGTCCCTCGATGCATCAATATAAGAAACATGTATTATTTACGTAACAAAATTGCCTCAAACAGAATATTTTATGACGAAATCATATGAACACTTCAACACGCAATCGATGACGAATTACACGAACATTCTCTCCACTTCCCTCGTATCATTTATAGAAGGGTTGTCTAATAAGTCTGATTATCCTCGATCCACCCCTAAGCCACTCATGCCATTGGGAGAATGAGAAATAACCCTTTATGGTCAAAGTTCTCCAGGAACCAATCCCTAGCAAATACATAAGTCGATCTCCTGTGTCGCCTCATACATCAAAACTAGGTTCGTCTTGATTCTCTTCCTGTGCTCAAACACCTCATGAACCAAGAAATCTTGAGTCTTAGTCAGCATAGTCTGATTGTATGTACGCTCATTCAACAAGGCATTGGTGGCCTATCATGCAAATGCTGCGTCGTTTTCTTACTCGCCTCGACAGTCTTCGATTGTGTCTGAAACTCGACAATAGCCTTCCTCTGAAAAGATGACAATGCCTCTGCCTTCTCCCTCACTTTCCTATATAACGCCATGTGGAGTTGTGAACGGACACTATTGTTCACCCACATCTTTTACAAATGGGTAACACCCTGCCTAAACTCATGTTACCTCGTTCGGTCTTACCTTTGATCCTTTAAAAGCTCTGCTACGATTGTCAATAAATGTCTGTTGCATTTAATCTCAAAATTTAATTGTGTTTTTTGAATTTGTCCGTTTCTTTTTCACATTGTCGTTTCACTTTCTGCTGTCTTTTTGTCTACTCAACTTTGGACTATTT
The DNA here is from genome assembly GCA_036936605.1 of Limnanthes douglasii subsp. nivea. Lineage (NCBI taxonomy): Eukaryota > Viridiplantae > Streptophyta > Magnoliopsida > Brassicales > Limnanthaceae > Limnanthes > Limnanthes douglasii. The sequence continues at coordinate 19,221,905 of JAUPFV010000001.1, read as the reverse complement.
AATAGTCTCTCCATTACCTAATAAATCAGATCTGAGATTTAGCATTATCTCTGTTGTCTCAAAACGGTGTATATTAATCTGTTTTTAGACCTAGATTTGGTATCAGAGCCTGAAGGTCTTAGCAGACGTATTTGTTTCACTAACGATGAAGGTGAACAAAGGAAAAGGAGGTTCGTACGGCCTAAGCTACCCAATGCTGGATAGAAGTAATTATAAAATGAAAGTTTATATGCAAGCGCAAGGGGTCTGGAATGCAGTAGAGCCAAAAGATCCCAATGTAGCTGTCGAAGAGAAGACAGATAAAATAGCGCTAGCAATGGTGTATCAGGCAATTCCCGAAGATGTATTGCTCTCAATTGCGAACAAGGGAACAGCGAAGGACGCCTGGGATATGATAAGAACCTTATGCCAAGGTGCAGACAAAGCAAAGAAGGCACAGACTCAAACCCTAAAATCTGAATTCGAGATGCTGAATATGGGTGACAATGAAAAATTTGAAGATTTTCACATGAGAATGAATAGTCTCGTAACAAATATTCGAGCTTTGGGGGAAACGATGGAAGAATCATACGTCGTAAAGAAACTTCTGCGTGCTGTCCCTGCCAGATTCCTACAGATAACTTCAACACTGGAGCAATTTGGAGACATCGAGAGCATGACTGTCGAAGAAGTTGTGGGTTCACTCAAGGCACATGAAGAACGAGTAAAAGGAAGGACAGAAACGAAGGAGATTCAACTCATGTTGACAGAAGAGGAATGGGCTAAACGAGAAGGAGCAAACAAAAAGCTTCTATTGACGCGTGAAGAATGGCTGAAGCAAAACAATGGTGACAGATTTACAAGGGAGAGAGGCCGTGGAAAGTTTGACAAGAGTGTTATCAAATGCTTCAACTGTAATATCTATGGTCACTTCGCCTCAGAATGCAGGAAACCAAGGAAACACAAGGAAACACAAGAAGCGGAGGCGAATTTGGCTGCGATGGAAGATGATGAAATGGCCATGCTCTTGGCCAAACATGATAAAGACTCGTCAAAGCTTCTCCTGAATGAGGACAAACTGCTATCTACTCAATTTCCAAGGCGTGGAGAATGTGCAGGCGAATCAAATGTCTGGTACCTGGACAATGGTGCAAGTAGTCATATGACATGTTTTAAAGAAACGTTTGCAGAACTGGATGAGAGTATATCTGGTGTAGTGCGTTTTGGAGATGGTTCAAAAGTCGAGATAAAAGGAAAGGGCACTGTGATATTACTGTGCAAAAATGGAGAAGAAAAGATGCTGCGAGAGGTGTATTATATACCTAGTCTACGTAATAACATCATATCATTGGGACAGATTTCTGAAGAAGGAAATAATGTGGAACTCAAGGGAGAATTTCTGAGGATCTACGACAACAAAGACAGATTATTGATGAAGGTAAAACGATCTGCCAATCGACTTTACAAAATTATTATTCAGACTAACAAACAGGAATGCTTGATGACTAAAGCGGATGACATCACGAGATTGTGGCATGCCCGTCTTGGGCACGTCCATTATCAAGCCATGGCTCTCATGTCTAAGCACCAGATGGTAGAAGGAATTGACGTAGAAGACGATGTTCTTCTGTATTCAGCTGGGTTCAGCTCTGATGTTTGGTTAGTTTGTTGTATTATGTATAGACTTCTTCTTGGTAAAGAGTTTGTTGGTGAACTTGTTAGTACCATAAATCATATTGTTGCAAAAGGAAGTGAAGATGATTGTTTAAGTTCTGTTTGTTCAAGTAAGGGTATGATGGATAGAGTCGGTTTACTCTCGGAAACAAAAGTTGCTGAAGTTTTTGATTCAGTTGTTAATATTCTTCATGCGTGTTTAAATGTTGATCCAGCCAACAGCCCGAATCTAACTGATGTATGGAAATGCATTAGGGAGCTTGTTATTAGGCCTCAATTTGATTCTATGGCGAGACTAACTGGTACAACAAATGTCGAGAAAGTAAATCTGTCTTTGGGTCTCGGAGTATTATGCCTGTTGCGACAAGATGAGTTGCAGCAAGAAGAAGATGGTGGTAAAATAGTTTTGGATTCTGCTGGTGACGGGACAACAACTGCATCAGTTCTTGCTCGGGAAATCATCAAACTAGGACTTTTAAGTGTTACATCTGGTGCGAATCCGGTTTCACTGAAGAGGGGAATCGACAAAACTGTGCAAGGATTGATTGCAGAGCTTGAAGACAAGGCTAGGCCTGTCAAGGGTCGTGATGATATTTGCGCTGTTGCTACCATTTCTGCTGGAAACGATGAGCTCATAGGGACAATGATTGCGGATGCAATTGACAAGGTGGGCCCTGATGGTGTTTTGTCTATCGAATCTTCATCCTCGTTTGAGACAACTGTTGAAGTCGAGGAAGGCATGGAGATTGACAGAGGTTACATCTCACCTCAATTCGTCACCAACCTTGAGAAATTGATTTGTGAATTCGAAAATGCTAGAGTTTTGATCACCGACCAAAAGATCACTGCAATTAAGGATATAATTCCGATATTAGAGAAAACTACTCAGTTAAGAGCTCCTTTGATTATTATTGCTGAGGATGTTACTGGGGAGGCCCTAGCTACTCTTGTTGTAAACAAACTGCGGGGTATCATTAATGTGGCTGCACGAGGATTGGACATCAACGACGTGCAGTTGATTATTCAGTGTGAACCTCCACGTGATGTTGAAGATTATATTCATCGATCTGGACGAACAGGGAGAGCTGGAAATACTGGAATTGCTGTTATGCTTTATGATCCTAGGAAGTCCAATGTATCGATGATCGAAAGAAAATCTGGGGTGAAATTTGAGCACATATCTGCTCCGCAACCAAGTGACATTGCCAAGAGTCTTGGTGCAGAAGTAGTAGAAGCAATAAACAAAGTTTCCGATAGTGTGATTCCTGCTTTTTTGCCTGCTGCAAAGGAGTTGATGGAAACTAATTCTCTGTCTGTGGAAGAACTGCTTGCTAAAGCACTTGCCAAGGCTGCTGGTTACACCGAGATAAAGAAAAGATCACTTCTCACTTCAATGGAGAACCATGTCACACTTATTCTTGAAGTTGGAAAGCCCATTTATACACCATCATTTGCTTTTGGTGTTCTGCGTAGGTTCTTGCTTGAGGATAAAGTTGAGTCAATTAAGGGTCTAACTTTGACAGCTGATGGGATGGGTGTTGTCTTTGATGTTGCCCAAGATGATGTAGACTTGTTTCTTGAAGGTCAGAAAAATGCAGCTAGTGTGAGCTTGGAAGTGGTGAAAGAGTTGCCAAAACTGCAGCAGAGAGAACAGTCAAGAGGAAGATTTGGCAGTAGTGGTCGCGGCGGTGGCGGTGGCCGTGGCAGCTTTGGTGGCCGTGGTGGCAGAGGTGGAAATCAAAGAAATCACAGATTTGGCGGTGGTGGTGCAGCTCTGGTTCATCTCTCGACATGTGTCCCAGCAATTAAGGAAAGTATTGTGGATTCGGATGAACGGCTAGGAGCTGATATCGTGCAGAAGGCACTTGTAGCTCCAGCAGCATTGATAGCTCAAAATGCAGGAATCGAAGGAGAGGTCGTTGTAGAGAAGATTATGTGTCGTGAATGGGAGATTGGTTACAACGCCATGACCGATACGTACGAGAATCTTTTGGAAGCTGGTGTTATCGACCCAGCAAAGGTGACTAGATGCGCACTGCAGAATGCATCATCTGTCGCAGGGATGGTCTTGAGAGGACTGCGGCGTGACCATGGTAAGGCAGTGCACTGGTTCTCAAAGGCGGCGGAGAAAGAGGAGGCCAGGTCAATGGAACTTCTTGGGGAGATATATGCAAGAGGAGTTGGTGTTGAGAGGAATTACACTAAAGCACTTGAATGGCTTACACTTGCGTCTAAGCTAGACCTCTATTCAGCATTCAATGGGATGGGATACTTGTATGTTAAAGGCTATGGAGTGGAAAAGAAGAACTTCACTAAAGCGAAAGAATATTTTGACAAAGGGGCTAGCTACTGTCAAGTTTGAAAACATGAAGAAACTATTGGGAGTCAAAAACTTGAGTAAACGAGGTTGAGATTAGGAGGGAGAGTGTTGCATTTAATCTCAAAATTTAATTGTGTTTTTTGAATTTGTCCGTTTCTTTTTCACATTGTCGTTTCACTTTCTGTTGTCTTTTTGTCTACTCAACTTTGGACTATTTAATAGTCTCTCCATTACCTAATAAATCAGATCTCAGATTTAGCATTATCTCTGTTGTCTCAAAACGGTGTATATTAATCTGTTTTTAGACCTAGAATGTCGTTAATCGGGTAATGTACGCCCATCTTCCGTGTTAACTTCAATCATTAGATCCAACGCATTAAAGATGCTAAAAAACTGACATCGAAGCTACTCAACACAAAATACATATAAATAATAATTATGTAAGTTGACACCAACGTTTACCTCAAGGCCTAGTTCAACCTATAAATGTGCTAGTTTTATCACAAAGCATCCTATTCTTGTGGTGGATCCGTGAACGCTACCATCATATGAGAAAGTATTTCCCCAATCGGTTATCGTCTACCATGTAGTCAAAATTCTGATCACCATACTTTATAGTATTATCCATTGCTCTCGTATGTATTGGATTTTGTCTGACGATAGTGATTTGTATCGATTTAGAAACAACATACTTCTTAGAGACTATGTGAGCTCGAGAACTATATTAAGCAGAGGAGAAACACCATCCTCCCTAGCTTCACTTGAGGTTTCACTCGTCGCTCATGGATATTTTTGGGATGTCGCAACTGACACTTCTTAGAGACTATGTGAGCTCGAGAACTATATTAAGCAGAGGGGAAACACCATCCTCCCTAGCTTCACTTGAGGTTTCACTCGTCGCTCATGGACATTTTTGGGATGTCGCAACGGACAAAGCAGACCGCAGCCAATCTCTCCCCACTCGATCTCTCAATTTATGAGCTAACAATTTGACTACATACCAGATTGGTGCACTAGAGAAGTACGTTAATTAACCTAATTAGGTTTAGAAAGCAAAAAATTGTGTAATTGTAGCGCCGAACTACGAGGTGGAACAGATGGTGGCAAACACAGAGAAAAGAAACACGAAAACAGAAAATCGATAATATCTAACCCTAGGTTAGAGTATATGAGACTTTAGAGAAAACTTAAATTATATTGTAAAAAAGTCTGACGACAAAACTAGGGTCTGAGAGCCTTTTATAGAAGTGTTCGAAACCCTACGCCAAAATTACAACGTGTTCCTTACGAGATAAAATAAAGCTCAGCCCAATTTCAAAGTGATTGGAGCTGTTTCAGTATTTTAATTAAATCCGATAAAAATAGTAAAATGTAGAAAATTCACTAAAACAGCAAAAAGATGACTTAAACGATGAAATCTTGGGCCTAAACTTCATCACCGGCTTGGCCTCGTAATGCTTCCGAAAATCGTTAGGCTTCTCGATGATTCAATTTGAGTGGTCGCAACGCCTAATTCGGATACATGAGCCCCAAATAAATCTCGTTTCCGTTTGTCCAAAAAAGCCATATACCCATACGCTCGTGCAACTACATCATCCTCTCCTTCTTCGGAAGAATTCGCCCACAAATTCTCAGCTTCATCATCCTCAGCAACATTGGTAAACGACACCAGATGCTTCACGTTGAAAACGTTATGGGTCTTCATGTGGCTGGGTAGCTTTAACCTGTATGCATTAGGATTAATCTTTTCAATCATATCAAACAGACCCACCTTCCTTGCAGCTAACTTATTGTACTCATGCGCAAGATAACAATATCTGGTCAAAACTGCTCATACAAAGTCCCTACTACAAACTCCACCAGTCAGCGCTTTCATCCGCGACAACCCTGGACTTTTGTGTTGTTTCCTCCAGGTGTTTACGTGTGTTCTTATGGATCTTCCATAGATCAGCAATCGCGTTCTCGACCCTACCTGGAACCTTGTCAAGCGTTGGGAAAGCCAAATCCATAGGACTCCGTGGGTTATAACCATAAACTACCATGAATGGACTATACCAAGTATTGCGCTTGTGGTGCCGGTTGTAGGCGAACTCAACGTGATAAAGGCGGGAATCCCACGCTTTCAAGTTCCCAGAGACCTCTGTGCGTAACATGTCTATCGTTCGATTAGTTACCTCGATTTGGCCGTTTGTCAGCGGGTGATACGCATTTCTAAAACCGAGCTTTGTGTTTATGAGGCGCCACAAACTCCTCCAAAAATGCCCGATAAACCGCGTATAACGATCATAAACGATATTCAAGGGTAAGTCATGTAAGGGATCTTAGAAAACCTGTCGACCACCACAAAAATAGAATTGTTACCTCTATGTGTTCTTAGCAGTCCAGAGACGAAATCTATGCTGACGCTTTGCCACGCTCTCTCTAGTATTAGGAGTGGTATGTATAGACCTACGTTGGAGGATGTACCTTTTGCCACCTGGAAAACCCTACAACCAGCGACAAAACGGATAACATCTCGCCTCAAATGCGGCAAGAAGAACTAACTGGATACAGAGTTAAGGGTTTGATCTCTACCACCTCCCCTTGTTGTGTCTCTCCTGTAAAATCAGTAACCTCAAACTGCCCTAAGGAATACAAAGTAAATTACCTTTGAAAAGGTAACTGTTGCTCATTGCAAAATCTTTTCTCAAACCTGCGCTTACGTCCTTTAGAATAAGACCAAAATATGGATTGATAACCAGTAGATCCTTCATCATCTCGAATCCCACAACTTCTCATTCCATGCAAATCATCATACTGCATCAGCTCAGTGCATCAGCTACGCGGTTAACGGCCCCCAAAGTATGTTTGATGGAAAAGGTAAATTGTTGAGTAAATGCTGCCCAACATGCATAGTGGGAAGAGAGCTCCTCCTGATTCTGAAGATGTTTCAAGGCATCATGATCGGTGTATATGACAAAGTCATTATAGGCCAAGTAGGAACTCCAGTGCTTCAAAGCTCGTAGAACTGCATAAAACTCCTTGTCATAGGTGTTGTAGTTGAGTTTAACTCCACTCAACTTCTCACTAAAGTAGGATACATGTCGGCTTCATTGGCTGAGTACAGATCTAATGCCCAATCCGGACGCATCACAATGCAGTTCAAACCCTGTAAAAAAGTCAGGTAAAACCAGGATCGGTGCAGTGGTCAGTCTTACCTTGATCTCTTCAAACATGGTAGTTGTTTCAGGGGTCCAGCACAACGTTTTGCCCTTCATACAATCTGTAATAGGTGCCACGACAGTGCTGAAGTTATGTACGAACAACCTGTAAAAGGAGACCAATCCGTGAAAATAGCGGACTTCAGTGATAGAAGTAGGTATCGGCCAGTCACGCACTGCGGCTAGTTTTGACTTATCCACTGACAAACTATCCTTTGATACAATATACCCCAAGAAAAGAACCAAATCTGCCATAAACCAACACTTTTTGAGTCCCCTATAAAACTCTTCTCGTTTCAAAACAACCAACACTTCTCGTAAGTGTTGGAGGTGTAGCTCCTCCGTAGTACTATATATGAGAATATTCTCAAAGTACACATCTAGAAATTTTCCAATAAATGGGCAAAATACTTGGTTCATAACCCGCATGAACGTGCTAGGAGCGTTGGAAAGGCCGAATGACATGACCATCCACTCAAACAGACATTCTCGGGTTTTAAAGGTTGTCTTCCACTCATCTCCCATGCGAATACAAATCTGGTGATATCTGCTCTTCAAATCCGGCTTCGTAAACACGGTAGCACCACTCAACTGATCCAGTAAATCATCAAGGCAAGGAATATAAAACCGATACCTGACTGTAATTTTGTTGATATCCCGACTATCCACACACACAGGCGGAGCTAGGTGGGGTCCTGTGGGGTCCCAGGAACCCACCTAACTCAAATAAATAAAATGTTTGTAGTGTTAATTCTACCTTCTACTCTAGTCTAGTCGGAGAGATACACGTGAGGGAACCCACAGGCCTGGAGTTCGATACTTAGCTGTGGTTCTTTTGTACTTCTAACATTTGACTTAAATTAAGCTTTTATAGTTTATTTTATTATTATATATATAATAACATATTAATATTATTATAATATTAATATAGTATTTATTATATATATAATACACATCTATATAGTATTTATTATATATAAAATACACATCTATATTATTTTACTATAAATAAATATCTTAATAAAAAATAATATAAATTTATATAAATTTGATCAACAAGCGGTTAAGATAGAAAAACTCTAACTACAAACTTCAAAAACTAAAGTATATTTTTTGTTAAGATAGGAAGCTGTAGAGTTCAATTTCGAAACAAAATAGACTTGCATAATTTATAATTTTTTATTTTGCTTTACGGATAAAACCGTAACAACATAGGCTCTCGAGTTCACTAACAATACATGTACTAATCAATAAATCTATTAGTCTTTGTATACTTTGAAAAAGCTCAAACTAAAACTCGATCAAACCTTAACAACATAGCCTCTCGAGTTCACTAATAATAGATGTCCTAATTAATATATCTATTAGTCAACTTCTATTTTTATATATTATAATAGTACTTCAAAATGTTCACAAAAATAATATGTAAGACTCACTTAAACAAATAAACAACTTTTATGTAGATGAAAAATAAAAATATATTACAACACCGTTTTACAACTACCACCGCAAAAGAAATATTTTTTGGACAATAACCAGGACACCATAGGGTGTAAATCCTGGCTACGCCACTGCACACACATCCTTATTGAGCCATCCTTCTTTGGTGTTAACAATGCAGGAATCGCACAAGGACTAAGGCTCTCACGGATGTGGCCTTTTGTCAACAGTTCTTCCACCTGTCTGCAGTACTCTTCATGCTCTTTTGGACTCATCCAGTAATGTGGTCGGTTTGGTAAGCTTGCCCCCGATACTAGGTCAATCTGGTGTTGGCTGTCTCTTAATGGAGGAAGAGCTGTAGGCAGATTATCTGGAAAGACAACATAAAATTCTGGTAATATCGGTCAAACGCGCTCAGGTACCCCCGCAAACGGATCAGCATAAAAATCTTCCACCAAAAAATAAAAAATCCCCGTGTCACTAGCATGATCTATAAATGCTTTTCGAGCTAAAAGGTTCTTACCCGACTCTTGTGATACAACAAGTGTAGGTTTTAGGGATACCTCCTTAGTTGGTGTTAATATAAACCTAACGTTATTCCATATGAAACTATATCGGTTTTCCCAAGTATCATATATGACACTTCTATCATATTTCAATGGTCAGCCTAGCAGTAAGTGACAAGCATCCATAGCAATGACATCGCACCACGCCTTATCCTTATAGTTACCAAGAGAAAAAGACACAAACATCTTTTAATGATTTTTACCTCACTGCCTTTCTTTAATCAGGCGAGCTTGTAGGGGCTTGGGTGGTCTTCTGTTTTTAAGGCCAGCTTCTGCACAACTTCTTCAAAAATAACGTTTTCGCAGCTCCCTGAATCAATAACGAATTTGCATACCTTTCCCCCGATAGTACAAGTCGACTGAAAATATTGTTTTGTAGTCAATCGTCCCCTTCACTTCTTGCTTTGGGCGTAAAGCAGACACGCCTTAAAACCAATGCATGTCCAACATCTCCTCCTGTAACCTGGTCCTCCTAAACCTCATCAGCAGTATCCTCTAGTTCCTCATCAAACTGTGGGTTACCTTCCAGGTCAAAATTAGCAGCTTCAGTAAACAAACCCCTCAATTGTTGTTGTCGTAATTTTGGACACTATAAAGCAACGTGCCCTAGTTCATGACAATGATAACACCTGACCTACGAGACTAGGGACCTACGAATTAGCACTTGTACGCATAGGATTGAAAGTTGGTACGCATGGGCTAGGACCTCGTTTCATCCTTTTTGGAAACGCCATTGGAGTTGTTCATACAATATCTCCTCCATAAGGCCTTCGTGAAAGGGCTTTCTCTATATGTAGTCCGCACCGATGTGCTTCTGAAACATTCACAAGGTCTAACATGTTCAGCTGGTCCGGAAAGTGATGTCTCATCCCATCTATGTAGCAAGATACTAATTGATCTGTTGAATCAACAATATCAACAAAATTTTGTAGCTTGAAAAAATCATTAGTGTACTCGTCAACAGTCCTTAACCCTTGTTTAAGGTTTTGGAACTGCTGATACATTATGCATGCATAGTTGTAAGGCTAAAAAGCAAACCTTAAGTGCTTCACAAATTTATCCCAAGTTGTTATTTTTGGCTTACCTTGCCTTGATCTGGTCTGCTTGAGCTGCTGCCACCAAGATGCAGCTGAGACTCGGAACTTAGTTGCAGCCAACTGTACCGCTTTGCATCCGGAACTTCCTTGAAATCAAGGAATTCTTCAACCGAGGCGATCCGATCTAAAAACTCATCCTGTTCGAGACCCCCTTGGAACTCTGGGATCTCAAGTCTGAATCCAGATTCCCACCGGTTGTTGGAAATCTTGATCGGAATCTCTCCATGGGGTCTGCTCAAAGACTTATTCATGACAGTCTTGTGGGTAATATTAACCCCTACCTTCTCTCCGAGGAGCAAACGGATTATACTCATGGCCGGTCTCTCTCTTAGACCCCGACACCTGGTTGCTCAAACCAGGAGCTCGAAATATTTTGGTTTGGTTTGTTCAACAGCCTGTGTAGTGCTTCCAGTACGTCTCTCATCTGGTTTCCCAACGAGTGAATATGTTCTCAAACCTGGCCAAATCGGTTTTTGGATTCATCACAGTCAATCGATTCTACGATTGGAAGAAGGGACTTCCCAAGCAAGGATCTCTTTGGCGGCATACCTTTGTAACCCACGCCGTAGGAGCTCTATCGTTCTGATACCAATATGGTAGCACAGAACTACGAGATGGAACAGACGGCGGTAAACACAGATAAAAGACAGAAGAAAACAAAAAATGGATAATCTCTAACCCTAGGTCAGAGTATAGGAGACTTTAGAGAAAACTCAAATTATATTCCAAAAAGTTTGACGACAAAACTAGGGTATGAGAGCCTTTTATAAAAATGCTCGAAATCCTACACCAAAATTAAAACTTGTTCCTTACGAGAATAAAATAAAGCCCAACCCAATTTCAAAGTGATTGGAGCTGTTTAAGTATTTTAATTAAATCTGATAAAAATAGAAAAAATGCAGAAAATTCACTAAAACATCAAAAAATGACTTAAACGACAGAATCTTGGGCCTGAAATTCATCACCCGGCTTAGCCCTGTGATGCTTTCGGAAATTAATGAGATTCTCGACGCGTATCGCAGGTCCTAATTCGGATACATGGGCCTCACATAAAGGTTGTTTCCCTTTGTTCAAAAGGGCCATATAGCCATGGGCTCGTGTCACTACATCACGTATTTTAAAAAATAAGGTAATAAACCATGTTGCAGTACAATATAAGTGTGTGATGATCCCGAATGCACACATGGAATTTGACCTACATGGGTTCCACGACATTTCAACAGTCAAAATCAACTCACGTAGCACGCGTTAGTTAAACCGACTGGTTATCGTCTAATCAGACTCCCACCTCTTCCACTTTCTAAGGTGAACTGATAACAAGCACGCATATCTTACTATCCTCAGCGGAAAATTACTCTTAGGATCCTTGGTATCTTTTCATTTACTGATGAAATTTATTTACACATATACTTATTTTAAGTTTCTCTAGGATAAACACGTATTGTGTTATAAATCACTATGCAATTTATCACAAATGGCTCAAGCACAGAACACAAATAAAACAGAACACGGATAAATGACGGAATAGAAAAAACACAGGATTTAACGTGGTTTGACAATTGTCTACGTCCACGGGCGCCGCCAGAGAAAAGTGTTTCACTATAATAGAATAGGGTTACAGATTTCAGACTGTGTTTTGTGTAGTCCTAGTAGTCTATTTAAAAAACTAAAAATATACTGTCACAAAACTTATTTGTACTGCCGAACACAGTTACACTGTCAAGGCACAATAACACTATCACAAACACAAAATTATACTGCCGGACACAATATATTGTCAAGGCACTATTCGACTCATTCAGAACAAATCTTCCCCTTGAGGCGAATATCATTTCTTCATTATAAACAAAGAAGCTTCTCTTCTTCTAACTCACCAAATTCCCTAAGGCATTCACTCTATACTGCAAACACCAAAAATTTAGGCACTCCCTAAAGTTTCGAACTGATACTGCCTTGGTCATTATATTTGCTGGATAATCGTGTGTAGACACTTTATTAACATTAACAATTCCCTTTGATATTATATCACGAATAAAATGATATATGACATCTATGTGCTTTGTATGCTCATGGTACATCTGGTTCTTTATAAGGTGAATGATGCTTTGAATGTCACAAAACACTTTTGTAGTAGTCCTATCCAAGCCCAAATCTGCCACCAAACCTTGTAACCATATTGCCTCTTTAACTGCTTTTGTTACCGCCATGTACTCTGCCTCTGTTGTAGACAAATCTACTGTAGCTTGCAATTGTTATTTCCAATTGATCGCACTCCCAGCTCGAGTAAATACATATCCTTTCAGAGACCTTATTTTATCCATATCACATGTAAAATCAGAATCAACAAAACCAACCACTAATCCTGCAACATCATTCAGAGATCCACCAATATCGATCTTGTTAAAAGTTAAGCCAAAGTTCACAGTATTCTTAAGATACCGAAGTATCCATTTCACTACCTGCCAGTGTTCTTTTCCACGACATCCCATGTACCTGCTAACTACACTAACCACATGTGAAATATCAGGACGTGTGCATATCATAGCATACATGATACTACCAATTGCACTTGCATATGGAACCTTCGACATTTGTTCCAACTCAGCATCGTCCTTGGCCGCTCCTGCTACAGACAACTTGAAATGAGTTGCAAACGGGATGCTAACTGCCTTAGTATCAAACATGTTGAATCGTTGTAACACTTTCTCAATATAGCTTCGTCGAGACAAGTGTAATGATCCTACACTTCTGTTCTTAATAATTTCTATACCAAGAATTTTCTTTTCTCTACCCAAATCTTTCATCTCAAACTCGGCACTAAGCTGTTTCTTAAACTGCACAATGTATGACATACTACTAGTAGCAATAAGCATATAATCCACATACAACAACAAGTAAACATAAGAATCATTTGACATCTTTTGATAATACACACAACTATCATATGGACTCCTCGTGAACCATTTTGAGACCATGAATGTATCAAAACGTTTGTACCATTTCCTAGGTGCCTGTTTCAAACCATACAGTGAATTTTTTAGCACACAAACTTTGTCCTCCATATTAGGTTCGATAAATCCCTCTGGTTGTCTCATGTAGATTTGCTCCTCCAATTCACCATGTAGAAACGCAGTCTTCACATCCAACTGCTCAAGATCTAAATCTTGCAAAACTACCATGGCTAACAAAACTCGAATCGAACTATGCTTCACCACTGGAGAAAACACATCTTGAAGTCGATTCGTTCCCTTTGAGTAAAACCCTTAACCACCAGTCTTGTCTTAAATCGAGATGCTTCAACCCCTGGATTACCTTCATTTTTCTTGAACACCCATTTACTGCCTACTACCTTATGTCCTTTAGGAAAGTCAACAAGCTTCCATGTTTGATTCTTATGAAGAGATTCAATCTCTTCCCCCATAGCACCAATCCATCGATCTGCCTCTCAACTTGTTATAGCTTCTCTGTAGCTACTAGGTTCCTGCATCTCAACTTCTTCTGCAACTGACAGAGCATATGCAACTAGATTAACATACTTTTTTGGAAGTCTAATATCTCTTCTTTCTCTGCCCAATGATATACTATAAGGTTGTTGTTCTGGTTCAAGTGCATGATCGTCAATATCATTCGATGTTGACACTTCACCTCATGATTCTGGATCCACCTCAGAACCACTCAAATTATTGGACCTACTAGAAACTGATTTTTCTTCAAGCTCTACCTGCTTACTCACGACTGATCCTGATTCGACCATTTCTCCTACTTCCTTTTGATAGTCTATCGAAGCAAGCTCGTTAAAAGTAACATCCTTATTGATGAGGAAAAAATGGAGACTTTGGAGAGGTACACCATAAACTATATCCCTTCACTCAAGTAGCATATCCTAAAAATATGAACCTCTTTGCCCTTGGCTCAAGCTTACCATCTCTCACATGATCATACGTAGGACAACCGAACACCCTCAAAATTTGTAATCAGCCAAAAATCCAGACCAAATTTCAACAAGAGTTTTACAATCAATAGCCGTTAATGTAGACCGATTCACCTAGTAACACGTTGTATAGATAGTTTAGCCCAAAAATCCTTTCCCAAACCAGAATGCGAGAGAATGCTTCATGTCTTGTCACAAAGCATTATGTTCATTCGTTATGTGACTCCATTCTATTGTGGTGTAGTGTGATGGCGTACTATTCGCTAAACTTCGTAGATTCGTTGAACTCACGACTACATTCTAACCTACTATATGTCCTAAGATGTTTGATTTTTCTTCATGTTTGCTTCTCAATCATTGTCTTCCATTTGACAAAGGTTGAATATGCCTCATATTTCGTTTTCCGAAAGTAAACCCACACCATCATTAAATAATCATCGATCAAACTCATGTAGGTCACTGTCCCTTTAGTATTTCTTACAGCTGATTTGATGAATTTGACTCTAGTTTGTTTACCAAACATAGTTCTCACAAAATCCTAATGATTCTGCTTTATACCCTTTCAACAAATCTCTCTTTCCCAAAATAACTAATCCTCTGTCACTCATGTGACCAAGCCGCCAATGCCACAACTGATTCTGATCCTGCCTACCTTGGCTATTACTCCCTGATGATGCTACTGCAACATCGCCCATAACAACACTCCCTTGGAAAATGTAAAGACCCTTCTGCAAACTGCCTTTCTGCACGGTACTTGTAACCATGTGAGTCTAGTGTCCCAAGAGAAAAAAAGTTTCTCTTTAACCCAAGAACATACCAGCACGTCAAGATTCTAAAACCCCGTCAAATATTCTGATTCTAACGTTACCGATACCACCAACAGTCAACAAATGATTGTTCCCTATATAGACAATTCCCTACATTGGTTTGTAAGTATCGAACCACTGCTTGAACTGACACATGTGATATGTAGCGCCAATATCGAGTACCCAAGAGTTTTTCCCACAATATAAACTCACGGACAATACATCTCCTCTCCACTGCTTTCACTATTGTCGAAATTGTTCACACCTTCAACAATGTTTGCTACATTTTCCTTTTGATTTCCCTTCTTACCATTCAGTTTCGGAAAATATCTCCTATAATGACCATGCTCACCATATTCCTAACAGTTTGAGTTCTTTAAATTTTATTTGGACCTCCAGTTCTTCCTTTTTAAAGAACTCATTTTGCTTCTAGATCTTCCCATAGTCATAAGACCTTTTTCTTCAGCCAAATTGCATGACTGCAACTGTCTCAACTCCTTTGATTTTAGTGCCCCCTTAACATCTGCTAGCAATAACTTATCCTTACCATACATTATAGTATCTACGAAGTTTTCATAGGGAGCTGGTAATGATCTCAATACAAACAAAGCTTGATCCTTATCCTCAATATTGATATCTATGTCTCCAAGTCCATTATAATTGATTTAAAACTATCTAAGTGCTCAGTTATGGACATATCTTCTTTCAATCTGAAATCGTACAAACTTTTCTTCAAGTATAATTGGTTTACTACTGATTTCTCTGAGTAAAGATCTCCTACACTAATCTCGCGAAGCCCATTGTCTTTCACACATATTAAAATTCAGCACAAAGCCCTTTATTAAAGATTTTGCTTCTCCTCTTCTTTCATCTCTTCTGGTAACTTATTCTCCATAGCCTTCCATAGCCCTTGCAGTACCAATGAATATTTCAGTTTAATCTTTCACAACGCAAAGCTGGATCCCCCATAAAAATTTTCATTCACGTATTGTGTTGCTATAGACGCCATTGTGAAACCCTAATTGTAAAAGCCCTAATTTCATCAAGTGGCTCTCATGCTAATTTTGTTATAAATCACTATGCAATTTATCAAAAATGGCTCAAGCATAGAACATAAATAAAATAGAATACAGATAAATGATAGAAAAGAAAAAACACACGATTTGACGTGGTTCGACAATTGTCTACGTCCACGGGCGCCGCTAGAGGATAGTGTTTCACTATGATAGAAAGGATTACAGATTTCATATTATGTTTTGTGTACTCCTAGTAGTCTATTTATATAGAATAAATAGAACTTACTAGATAATGGTCCTAATGAGCTTATACCACAAGACTAATAATATACTGCCACAACACTTATTTGTACTGTCGAACATAGTACACTGTCAAAGCACAATAACACTATCACAGACACAAAACTGTACATCTGGATATAGTACACTGTCAAGGCATTATTCGACTCATTCACAACATATTGCATATGTTTAAAGATGTAAATTTTCTTGATAATACATATGATTTCAGTCAATATAAGAGACATTATTCCCTTTCAATAATGTCTATCAATTTAGGGAACAAAGTTTGCAATCTCTCCTAATAATTCCCATGTGTTAGAGCATACTAGGCTGTTATTACCTCCCGATATCGCCTACGGGCTCCAGCATATAAGGGATGTGACTTTTTACCAATCTTTCCTATGGGCTCGGGCAACCCAAAGGTTTAGAATCTCTTAATGTTTTTTGTGTGCAAGTTTTTCAGATACACAATGTCTAACATCCATCCCATGATTTTCCCATAGGTTTTGAAAAATAAAGGGACACTTAGGCAAATGTTGGTATGATTTTTTCCTCATTGTCAATTTAATTTTAGCCTAATGTTACTAATGTTGTGTTTACCTTGATGTACTAGGGTGCTAGCCACTTAGGAAAAATTCACAACAACAGAATAGTTTTTTATTCGAATAATCATACCATGATATTTAGCAGCATGCTACATTTTAATTTTACTTTATTCTCTTTGGTAAAGTAAAGTTTTTTTCCTCAATGGAGGTTTGACCGATGAAAGGTTTTCAATGGAGCATAAACATTGTCACCACAACCTGAAGAGAGGAAAAAGTTAAGCTAGAGTAAATTGGGCCTATCAACATACAAGATTAAACGTTGTGCACAAACCACTCAAGTGAAAGGCTTTCTAGAATAATCATTGGTCCAGAAACATTCAAAAATACATAACAAATTCTTAGTCAAACCTCAGGGGCTCCACCAATCGAAGAATCTAAGGCATACTCGCACAACCTACATACTAGAGTTATGTAAACTCAAATCATGCAAAACAAAAACAGGACGACACTCGGGTTACTTCTACTCATCCCTCATATTATGTTTTACGGACTATGAGGACTTCTGATACAAGTTATATTTGTATCTAGTTTTATAAAGAAAAAAAAGTAAGCACATATGTATGTATAGCTATCGAACCTTGGTTTATAAAAGCCTCATGAACGAGCTTGTGCAACAAATAACTGTAACCATCAGTCAACATGTGATGTTATGGCCATTTACTTATGTAATAAATGTAAATTAGTGTAGCAACAAAGTATGTAATATAATTTATTAATAAAACTTCACATGATAAGCTCGAGAAGGTTGTATGATTATGCATTTGGAAAGTATTATTCATTCATTTACATTATTATCTCAAGAACTTGCTTAAAATACTAGTAATAATTGTTCATAATTTATATCGTTAGCTTTAACAAAATCTAACCACATATGTCGCGGGATGAAGATTGGTGCAGCATGAAAAATGGCCAGCACTTGGCCGAGACATCTAATCAAAATGAAAGAAGAATCACTGCCTTCATTTAGATGATCTTGGTTGTCTAGATGATGAATTTTAGACAGCAGTCCTTACTCAACCATGTAAGTTTTATGCATGTTTTTTACTTGCTTGTTGATCATAATGATAGAATTTATTCTGGTTGTAGTGACATTTAGCGTTACAATTACAGACAAAGTTTTTAGAGACGATGTTAGTAGGATGTTGTGCTAAAATGATGTTAGATGAGGTCGACGCTACGATGATGATAACAAATTTTGTGTGGAAACAGAAGCTAAGGTTTGAGTTGTGGTGGAGATAACATGGTTTTTCATGTTTGCAGCAACTAAGGTTTGCATTATGAAAACAGTAAGACAACTTTATGCGATAGTAGGACTGTGATGAGTCAAACGCTTTGACATGACACATGACACATAATACGTTTTCATTTTCTAGTCGGGGTCAGAAATAGTTTTTTATTTGGTTTTTGAAAAAAGTCTTTTATGTACATCTTGTTTCCTACTTATAATGTCAATGATGTCTTTAGAATTTTATTTGGAATATTGTAATGGGTTCCGGAAGAAGAATTACTAGTGTTTTAAGCTAATTCTTGGAGCTAAAATGGAGATTAATAGAGAGGAAAATAAAGAGAGAAATAAGAAAAGTGTATTATTAATAATTCAAACGATGTGAATCGTACTGTCATTAACACAATTAATGGTGCATCTTGAGTTCCTAGTTTGGAATTGTCATTTATAGTTCGGTTATAGTTGTAATTACATTAATCCCACAATTAATATCTATTATGTCACGAGCGAACTGGCATTAACAACTAAATAAGTTTATTAATGCTCATGTGTATTTTTGAACCCTTTATAATCCAAGGTTTAGTCACGATACATGCAATAGTATTTACACGGCTTCTTTATAGTATGAAGGATCGAGAAAATTACATATCAGGTACGATAACAGTTCAGATTCAAGCATGGCACAAACTTACCACATATCAGACACCATATAATCAAAACCTTTGAGAAGGTTTGGTTGTTTACCACTCTCACTAAGGGATTGAGAATGTGTTGACAAACCAACACCATAAAGTCCTAACTTTTAATATATGTCAATTGGTTTTCATCATCATTAAAATATATAAAAAAATGTTGGCATATTGGCATACTCCTTTGTATCAACGTACTAATTTCTTTCTTTAGTTCATATATCATTGGCCCATTGACAGTGCCATATATGTGTGCAACTTCTTCCCATAGAGGTTGAGGATTAATAATGAATATAAACCGTTCTTTCAATGAGTCCTACATCGAATTGATAAGCCAAGAACAAACCATATAATTTATCTGATTCCATTTATCATAGTTTTCACTATATAATTCAGGTTCAGAAATTCTACGATAAATGTAATTCAGTCTTTGCTTAGCAACCAAAGCCATTTTGACTGCTCTACACCAAATCCCATAATTTCGTTTTGTGAGATTAGTGCTCGTAATCGCCATACCTGAATTATAAAGAAGTTGTGAATTTTCTCCAAATCGCCATTGATGTTGCCATTTGAAGCTCAAAAATTCGGATAAACTTTGTTTTTTCCATTAATGTCTCAATTTAAAGCTCCAGATTTTAGAACTGCTTTATTCTCCGTTCTTTAATTTTTTTTTCAAAGATGTTTGCACAAATCAACTCAATAAGTCGAACAAATGCTCTGATACCATTTATTTATTTTAAATTTCGGATGTGATTGAAGATTATATCGAGGAACCATAGAGAACATAGAGAGATAATCGAATTATAAGAGCAAAAACCCTTAACTTTTTATTCACCAAACTCTCAGTAATTGCAATATATATATACTAGTTTTGTTTTATATCTCTTCAACTGAAATTGATAAGTTAATTTGTTACAAATGACTATTATAATAACAAACTAAATTAACTGCATTCAGATAAATTTAGTGGGAATTATGTAGAAACTTTCGTAAACCATAACTTTTCTAACTTAGATTTTTATATTAGAATCCACTCTATTTATCACTATGAAAAGATTTAAGGGAAATGTCTCACTAAGTACTCACTCAAAAACTATATTGATACTTACGACCCAGACTATTTTTCATGCCTACTAAACAAGACTATGGTTTAGACATCTCCTACAGTCTCTTGTGGAATGCTTTAGAGAAGGGAAGGAGGGAAGTATTCGGAGATAGTAATATTTCTTTTAGCTTGCTGAATGGTTACTTTAAACGATTAAACATTCGGATATTACTACTGATTGCCACTTGGAGGTTAGTTTTGGTAACGTTTTTAGACGTTGTTTTATAGCATTTGGATCGTGCCTTCAAGGCTTTCATTCATGCCGACCATTTTTGTATGTGGACGACACCCATTTAACCGACAAGCATGGGGTGTTTTGCTATCTGTAGTGGCAAATGATTGTAAGTTTGTTTCCTTGATTGCGCTTCTTGCATTACTGTGTTTACTAAAACATGATAATCACGAAATTTATGTTATTCAATAAAACTTCTGAGCCATGCGATTTTATGTTGTTGAATACACCTTCATAAACATACGATTCATATTGAAAACTTATCATAAGACACGATTTAGCCAACAAGTGTAACCAAGTTCTTCATTCTTGAGTCAAAGATGGGATTTTTGTAGACTTAGCATACAACCTATCATGCGATTTTTTAGTTTACAAGTGAATTGAACTCCATAAAAATATTTATATATTGCAGGTATTTTTCCTGTTGCTTTTGGTATTTTTGGTAGTGAAGATTCTGATAACTGTTGTGGTTTATGGAAAGTCTTAAACCTCATTTGTTAAACCGTCAGATAAAATTAATTTTCGACCCACACTCTGGTATTATTAATGTTGTTTATGTTGTTTATCCAAATTGCTTTCATACGTATTGTATATATCATCTCATTAATAATTTGAAGGTTGTTCTTGAACATACTAACCGAGAGTTTAAAAAAATGCTAAAGTTGTTTAACCGTTGTGCTTATGCTCCCACGGTAGACCTTTTTAATGAGAGACTTTCTCAGTTTTTAAGTCAATGCGGTGGTAAGATAAAAAAATTCCTTATGCATTTACCTCCCAATGAGTACGCTCAGGTATTCGTTGAAGGGAAACGGTATGGGGCAATGGCATCATCTACCGCTGAATCCTTTAATAATAAAATTAAAAAGTTATGCAACCTATCGATTGTTAAAATGATTGAAAATATTAGAGTTATGCTAATAACTCAGATTTTTAGATGTTATTCGGAGGGGCTCAACTGGAACAGTTTTTTATTCCCCGAGTATGAGAAACTGTTTAAGGAGAATGTTCTATTTGGTCAAACTTGGGTAGTACGTAAGTCTTCTGCAGCTTCTTTTGAACTTTTTTATGATTCAGTTATGGTCGTCAACATGCTTAATTTCAAATTTCCATATGGTTCATGGCAAAAAGAGTGTTTTCTATGCCTTCACGCATTAGTGATAATAACTTCGGTTAACGAAGATCATATGTCATTGATAGAGCCATTATTTACGGTGGCAAATTATAGATCTACTTATTCTTTCAGCATACCGACAATAACCAACTTTTGTGAAAGATCATCCTCTAATAATTTTGAAGAACCTTTGGTTCTTCCTCCTAACATTACAAAGACGAGTTGGAAGGCTAAAAAAATGTATTCCATCTAGAGGAGAAACAACAACGAGTCAGTTACGGTGCGACCGTTGTTTTAAATCAGGACATAATAGAAGGACATGTGATGTCCTAGTTTGACTTTGCGATTGATTTAGGAATGATGATTGCAACATGCGATTTCTATAAATTCGTACCTTGTTTAACAACACGATTCTCTTAGGACTGTATCTCTCTCCACAAACCTAATGTTTTCTTTAAATAATTTATCTAGCTACAATTGAGATTGATATAGTTTATAAAGTCGCGATTTATTAATCAATTTTTTTACATAACATGCGATTATTAGTTTCCTTTTAAGATGCGATTCATATTATACTGCCTAAAGCAGGAGTGTTTGAACACAACTCTATTGTTTGCATAACGCAATTTACGTTTTAATCATTCGTATATCGCATGCGCGATTCATTAATCATTATGTCCAACATGGGATTCTTAGCTTATTTTTAGAAGACATGATTTTTATTATGCTGGTTGATTGCATTATATTGCATACACGATTCATTTACCTCTAAATGTCATTCCATAACAATAGCCTCAATCACAAGAGTCGTGTTCTACATTTTGTCGAGATACTTCTTCAACATACATGTTTACGCGATTGTACCATATTTCAAATAATACAACAAATAACAAAGGCTGAGCAATTAGTTAAACAAGGATAATTTCATATTTTATAAAAATTACAGACGTTGAAATATGGACCTACAACTGTCCATATAGTTAACCCTAACCAAAAAAGACTACATATTACTTGGTTTCCTTTGTTTAATTTCAAAAAATAGAAACAAACACAACTCCATACTCACTAATTATCAGAAGAGGTCTTCTCGTATTCATCATTATCCTCCTCTTCATCCGAGTCTTTCTTTTCATCTTCCTCGTTATCCTCTTCATCGTCTTCTTCGTCGTCCGTTTCCATCTCATTTCCTGCATCCGGCGCGTCATCAATCTCCTGACGGCCTCAATTTCGTTTTCGTTTGGGAAGCCAGTCTTCGTCCGAGTTGTACTCATGAAACGACCACGAATCGCCTGAATCATAATCATCCTCAAAAGAAAATGAGAATGAGTAGTCGTCTTCGGAAGCATCTGATGAGTACACCAATGTACTAGAGTGTTTGTAGTTAGAATTTTTTTTACTCTCACCGAAGTACCCACCATTAGAGAATGCGTAACCATAGGAGTCTGGAGATGATTCATCTAATTTCTTCGAAGAGTTTTTTTAATACAAAGAGATTGTGTGTTTAACAGAAATACTGACTCAATAACTTTTCAAAACCTACTATTATTTATATTAAAAAATCTATCACTACTCAAATGTGTAATTAATATTTATGTAATGAGTACATATCTACCCATGTTTAATCAAGCCATAAATAAACCAATAGAAATTTAACCTTTAAACTCAATATTGTCGTTAAAAGATGGTCGGTTGGCTTATAACCAATTAATTATTGCACGTTTTTACTTTAAATTAAAGTAACCAATGCCTATATTTATGAGGCGATTTACATTACATATCCATTAAAGTTACCTATTTTTTATGAGGCGATTTACATTATAGATGCCTTACATATTATCATCACACGATTTCCATATAGTGGAATATACCACGATGCCACTGCAACACCTTACCCGGTGATTTATTTGTCCATGGTTACGCGATTCATTTGTCGCAATGTTTTAATTATCACACGATTTCTATATGGTTTTAATTATAAGGCGATTAATGGATTCAACTACCTTCATTTTTTTATGGAATCACATTTCCATAACGCAATTTAAATATTATCTACCCTTTTATAGTGACATACACTAAGTGGTAAGTGATTAAGTATTCTAGAGGATTTACTAAGGTATATTTACCAGTAGGTATATCACTACTTATACTAATATTATTTAAACGAAACGCGATTTTACATAATATTGGAATATTTCCAATACAGTTATAAAGTTCACAGATACAGATTGACAACTATATTTTTACTTTAAGTAAATTTATTATTCAAAATCAGTCATCACGGTTATCATGACCTGGTAAGTAATTGGAGAGCGCATCTTATTTCTCTGAAATATTGTCCTTTAAATATACAATAATATTTCTTGAAATCCAATTATTAAGTTCCCACTTCCAAATTAGTGCTGCCTCTTCGCGCAACACGTAAGACAGGTCAGACACACAAAGCAAGGATTCAGAGTTTAGTTCGTTGTACCTAAACACGACTTCTTCACAACTGCGAGTATAAGGTATTGTAAATCCAAGCCTCCCATAGTCAAAATCCTGCATAACACTTCATCAAAAAAACATTAGTTGTATTATTGATCATTATTGTCCTAACGTACTTCACCGCTTGAAGCAAGTGTTGGTCTTTATCTACGCTCTAATTCATACTGAAGATAGTGGAACTATTTTTAAAATAATATAAGCTTTTCTTATAGATTCTAACTAGAA
Organism: Limnanthes douglasii subsp. nivea; assembly: GCA_036936605.1. NCBI lineage: Eukaryota > Viridiplantae > Streptophyta > Magnoliopsida > Brassicales > Limnanthaceae > Limnanthes > Limnanthes douglasii. The sequence continues at coordinate 19,197,918 of JAUPFV010000001.1, read as the reverse complement.
TACTGGAGGTTTATATAAGGGAAATAAAGTAGGTGACAGTCTTTGGCAGGTCCTTCTTTAGTGGTGTAAATTTAAGCGGGCTAATTTACTTCAGTCCAAAAATGGCGGGAGTTATCAATTTCTATGTATCCATATAAACAATGAGATTTAGGTACAACTTCCACGCGAGATAACCTAAACTTCCCATCATGCAATTTATGATCAAAATTAGAAAAATACCACGCGATTTAAATACAAACACAATTTAGTCTTGAAAATAAAAAATAGCACCACAAAGTTCAACACTTGAGTAATGGCTTACAAATTGCACCAAAAAAATGCCACCCAATGCTACAACAAAAATGAATTATATAAGAATACATCCCTTAAAACAAAAGTATTGTTCTACATTCGACAAAAAATCAACCATCCAACACACGACGATTAGTATTGTTATCATTTAGGAAATGATAAAACATTTGTGCACATGTTTGAGCCGACATATCTTTTCTATATTCCTTGGGTACAAACGCGTTATGGATAATGTCTTTAGCATATTGAAAAACGAAAACTCTACAATCAAGTGAATCTTTATTTTGTTGCGGAATATCTCTAGCAACTTTAACTTTGTATCAATCCTCTCTCTGCCTGATTTCCATCTTCCTTCAATTTTTTATCCTTCCAAAGCCACTGGTTTATTCCCATCTTCTTTTTCTTGGTTCACTATCGGGTCGAGATGGTCTTGCTGTCTCACCTTTCCTATTGTCTCAGGCTGAACAACAATTGGTTATAGTGGAGTTGCTTCTACATTGTTTTCAACAAGAACTACTGTCGTACTATTTTGCTTCACCTCAAAGTGAAACAAACTAAACTAAATGTAAATTTAACTTTTATTGTAAAGTCGATTTAATATTCGTCTGCTATCTCCATCAAAGTACTAACAAAAATATTAGATTATGCTACCTCTGGAAATGACCATACTGTTGGATCAGAATTGTTCTCTCATTTTTTAATAAGTTCTAATTTGTAGTATTTCTCTATGCTAATTGTAGCTGTTACTTTGTTTGTAAATGGCTATTCTTTTCTGGTAATTCCCATGTTAGGTAGTTCTTTAGAGATTTGATGTTGAGTAGGATCTAAATTTAGTTCAAATGAAGGACCTTCATCCAAATCTTTCTACACAAATGGGAAACAATTGAAACTGTAAGAGGAGATAGATGCGAAACATTCAGAAATATAATAGATGAGAAACAAGGGAAATTATGCTAGATGTGAAACCTATGTAATATTGATTGATGAGAAACCTTTGTAATTCAAGTAGATGCAAAACTTATGTAACTTTCATAGATGAGAAACCAGTCAAAGTAAATTAGATGTGGAACCTATGGAAATATAATAGATGCGAAACCTTTTATAATTATGGTAGATGAGAAACCAGTGGAACTATACTTGATGCGAAACAAGTAAAAATATAATAGATGTGAAAGTTGTTCAATCACTTACTTTTTTTATTTTGTATATCCTTTTCAATTATTATAATTTCTTTCTCAATTGCTGGGTCTAAGTCATAGACTTGCGGTGTTTGGATTTCTTAGACTTCTGAGGCATTTTCCTTAACAAAACAGAAAATTGGATATTATATGTGAAACAGGTTTAAATATAATGCGTAATGAAGGATATATGCGAAACAGGTTACTTTGATAGATGCGAAACATGCTATTATACAAAATCCGTATTCAATTATGAGATATAGACATTAACATACAAATACATATAATATTACAGTATTTAGCCAAAAAATAAGATAATACATAACAGTATATATCTTTAAATATAAAAGTTTTTTGAAGTATGTTTTGTTAATTTTGGGTTATTTGTATCACCTCTTTGTCCATAACATCATCCTTGGTCACTATTGATTATTCGGGAACATCCTTTGTCAATCCAGATGCTTCAACAATACTCTTGTTCCCTTTAAATACTTCAGCTACACTGCTTGTCCCTTCACACACTTTAGCAACTGATTCTTTAGCAATAGGAACAACAACATTAGTATTTGTATCATGTTCTTCCATAATAATATTTACACCAGCAGTAATATTTAGATTTTGTTCTTCTGTAACATTAACATGAACCGAGAGATCGTCTTTCTTTTCAAACCCAACTTCAGTAGGAGTTACAACTGAGGGATCGTCTTTCTTTTCAAACCCAACTTCAGTAGGAGTTACAACTGAGGGACCGTCTTTCTTTTCAAACCCAACCTCACTATTAACAGGGGCATCACCTTGCTTTTCCACCGCAACTTTAATAAGAGTAAAATTCTCCTTCTCTACAACAACAATAAGTTCAGAAGTAACAATATCAACATTAATAGAGGGATCATTTTGTTTTTTAATCTCAACATCCGTAGGAGTAACATTCTCGTTTTTAACAGTAAAAACACCCTCAGATGTAGTAGCAACAACATGAAGCTCAATTTCAACAACATGGTCATCTTCAACAACAACAACAAAATTGAGATCTTGTTTTTCCACAAAATCTTCACTTTTTTCTTGTTGTGGAGGTGGAACCTTGTCTTCCACAACAATATTAGGTGTTTTGTTTTGTTTTTCAACATAAACAACGGGGGTTTTTACCACAGTATTAGGTATTTTTCTGATTTTATTCGGTGATTGGTGGCCTTGATCATTTAATATCTTTCTTCTTGAATAAGGTTTTGGTTGTTGTTCAGTTGTTTCTATGTTTGGCTTCAACATAGGCATTTTAAGTGTGTTTTGTAGGTCAACCTCAATGTCCATCTCTGCATGAGCTTTCATTTGTGTAATGATCTTCTCTTTTTCCTCGAGTTTCTTTTTTAGTTCATCAATTTGTTTTTCAAATATTCTACGTTCCATTTAAGCTTTTTCTACATTTTCAAATGTTGTTAAGTCAAAGCTCTAGCTAGAGACTGGGTTTGTTGGTGCTTTAGCTGCGTCTAGGTTTGGGGCTGTTGTTAGGGCTGATTCTGGGTGTGGGGCTATGGATGGGGCTGGGTATAGTGTTGATTCTCTGAAAAATAATAAAAAATATCAAAGATTGCGAAACCTTTTATATAAGACGATAGATGATAGATACGCAACCTTAACATCCATAGAAATAGATGTTAAACCTTCAAATTAAATGTAAATGATAGATGTGGAACCCCAACATATGATAGATGTGGAACTTAAATAGAAACGATAGATCCGGAACCTAAACAGAAATAATAGATACGAAACCTAAGCATAAAATGATAGATGTGAAACGTTAATTAAAATGATAGATGTGGAACCTTTAGTAATCATGATAGTTGTGAAACCTACGTTTCCTACAATATATGCGAAACATATTAGGATACTATTGATGATAGATGTGAAACATATTAGGATACTATTGATGCTAGATGCGAACCATATTCGGATACTATTGATGCTAGATGCGGAATGTATAGTAAATATGATCAAATATGAGATTTTTACCTTTTCTATTGCCAATAATTTTTTCAACCTTTTGTTTCCTATTGTGAGATGGTACAATCTATCAAAAATATTTATTTGAGACTTCTTTTTTATTGTCTTTTCAGGTCTCTTAAGATTCCTAAGAATTTGTGATGTTGAATTCTCCTTTCTTGCAATAGGTGCACGAGTTGTATGTACTATATTTTGTTTGTTTAAAGGAAGAGTTTCTACCGGTAAAGGTTCTTTACTGGTTTTCTTCATCGTGTTGCAGTCTTTCTAGTTCTTGAAACTTTTTGACATGGTGGAACAATGTATGGGTCTAATGTTTTTTCGCTATCAGTAGAATCTCTTGCACTTGGTTCTTGGTACGTATCCTAATGCAACCCATCTTCATCTTTGTTGAGGTTTACTTGTTCAGAATTGATTGGTGGAAAAATATCATCTTCTTAAGGAACATCATTATTTTCTTCTTGTATTTGAAATTCTTCTCCAAAATTTTCTTCTTCTTCATCTTCTTCTTTTTCTTCTTCTGTTAATTTCAATTCTTCTTCCAGAATATATAAAAAAATTTAAAATGTTATAGTAAAGAGATATATATGTAAAATGTGAAACTGAAATAAAAAAACATATCGTAAATATACCTGTTCATTTGTTATGTTTTTTATGGCTTCAACCAAATCTAAATCTGTTTTGCGCTCAATACCCAGCCATTTGAAGCATCTAGGTATCTTGTCTTCAACTTCAATATTTTGAAATAATGTTGCGTGTTCCATGATGAATGACTATATATTAACAATACTTTAGATACCATTTATTGACTCAATATTATATATAAAATAGAACAAAGAAAAATACTAACTAGTAAAAGGGCAACACAACCAACTACTCTTCCAGGTTTAGTTTCATGGCAAGCTATTATTGAATTCATCAACTTTTCCCGGATTGGTTCAGTCCAATTGTAGTTGTTTATTTTGTCAAGGTACTCTACGTAATACACCATATTAGAAGCTAGTACATCTCCAGATGTGGAGAAAAACAAGGTAGAACAGGCTAACATTATAATGAGTGTCACAACATCTTCTATTGCCTCTTGTCCATGTGTTTTTGTTGCTTTATTTATAACATCCTACCAACAAGCAAAATATTTTTTTTAAAATGGATAGATGAGAAACCTATGCTAACGTATTAGATGTTGCCTTTGATTGGATGAGATTCGATAACAGATTCAGGCGTAGTCGAGCAGACAATTAGTCTTTATATAAAGAATATTCTCACCCTAACCCTGGAAATTCTCGTTTGAGGGAAGGCACGCCTCAGCTTGTTTGAGGGTTTGCTTATGGCAAGGCAAGCCGTCTGTGAAGAATAACAATCAGGATTGGGTTCTATCCTTTTTCCACTTACGAGTCATTCAATTACTCGATCATCTTAGTTTGGATAACTTTAGTTATCGACCAGCTTACGCTTATGATTTAAACAATTGCAAATCCGAGTTTGCGTTTGAATTGGAGTCTCAAATTGATTGGTATTACGCGTTAGGGGATGAAGGTACGTAAAAGTAGAGGTCAAACTCCAACCCAATCATTGGGTGTGCAGCGGGGCGTGTCTGGGGTCGGGTTGTTCTTCTACCTACCGGCAAAGAAAAGTGCGTGCAGCTATCAATCCAGGGAAGGATGAACTCAAGAGGTTCTGCGTGGCTTGACATCTTATTCACATCCCAAACCTATAACTCGATTTGACATTCCTTCATCTCCTTACTCGACAGGCAAGCGATGTCTCGCTCGAAATCTTTCTAGTCAAAGCAAGCGGGCAGCCCTAAATCAGAACAGGTAGGCTACTCTGGAGAAGGAAAGTCAAACACATTTAAGTGATAGTTTCGAAACCTATTGAAATGTGAAAGAGGAGTTACAACGATAGATGCGAAACTTATGGAAATGGTAAAACGATAAATGCGAATCATGTATTAATATTAATAGATGCAAAATATAGTTTAATATGAAACAGGTCTAACATGGTAGATGCGGAATCTTGTTTAATATGAAGCATATTAAAGAGATAGATGTAGAACCTTATGCAAATTTTAAAGTAAAGCAGAAGTAGTAGATGAGAAACCTATGCACATATGAAAACAGTGCAAAAATGTAATAAAAGTTGGAATTGCAAACCTTTATCAGTTTGTTAGTGATTGGTCTTGCTCGACTTTCATCAACTTTTCTTGATGTCTTCAGAAAAGTACTTCTTTGTTATCCTTGATTTTTCTTTGTCTTCTAATTCTGAAAACTTAGATTCAAAACTCTTGGCTTGTAGTGGCATAATTTTATCTCAATATTTTAAACCAAAGATGATCTTTATGTCATGCTTTGTAAGCTGTAAAAACATTTCCCCCAATATAAATGCTCAATTACATCTCAATGCTTTTTGAATGCAGTCTTCTCCGTTCGAAGTGCATAGGCTGCCTTTAAAAGTGAGTAAAAGGGTGTCTTCTTTGTTGCTTCTATATGTTCTGGTATCACTTTTATCTCTTCCATCTGTTTTAAAAGGTGCAAAGAGGTCGGACCTGTAGATACATGTTTTTGGTGTCATTTTGCATGTAAAAGAAATATAAGAGAAAAATATATCAGCTGTGATACATTCGAAAATTGTGGAAGTTAGATAAGTGCCAGATGCGAAACGTATGCAAATTTGAAACCATTATAAACGTGATAGATGTGCAACCTTTGAAAATGTTAACACATGTGGAAAATAGATAGTTGCAAAACCTATATTAATGTATATTCACTGAAATACTAATAGATGCGAAACTTAAGGAAACTTATAAGCAAAATATACTGCTAGATGTGAAACCTATGTTAAATATTAAGCAGTACACACTGATACATGTGAAACCCTATAAAAACCTATAATTATGGGAAAATGATAGTTGCAAAACCTATGTTAATGCCAATGCACTGAAACACCGATAGATGCGAAACTTAAGGATATTTATAACCAAAATACACTGATAGACGCAAAACCTATGTTAAAGATCAAGCTGTATACACTGATAGATGTGAAAAACTGATAGCTCTCGTACCCTGTCAAAGTGTGCTCCGTGGGTTTGTATGAAGGGACCCCCAGCATTTGATTGTAGCTGGCTTTGAAAATGATGTTGGATGAACTACCTCCTTCGATCAATATTTTGGTTACCATGAGGTCGGGCGAGGGGTGTTGGTGGGGGGAGCGGCACCGCCCTCGCCGGCTAATTGCTATCCTGATGGGTTTGTTGGGGTCCACGATCACCGAGTAGCATGTTCGTGTTGCTCAATGGCTTCCACAGATGATCCATATTGAATTTTCGACCGGGTATTTGACACATTGACGAAATGTACACGGGGTAGCTTCCATTCTGTGTAACCATGGGCGACCTATGATTGCATGGTATGGGCTTGGGTTCTCTGATATAAAGAAGGTGGTGTTTATCTCCTTCTTTGTCGCCCCATAACCTGTCTTCAGTAGTAGCTCGACTTCCCTTATTCATTGAAAGGTTCTATCGTCGTATCCTATCAAAGTGCGCTGTATGGGTTTGTATGGAAGGACCCCCAACATTTGATCCTAGCTGGCTTTGAAGATGATGTTGGTCGAACTGCCTCCGTCGACCAATATTTTGGTTATCATTACTCCACCGATATCCAGGGTTATTGTCAAGACGTCCTCGTGGGGCGTGGCGACACCTCTCATATCGTCGTCGTTAAAAATTAGGTGGGAAATTGGATCGCGATAGTGACTATAAGACTGACCTCCTACAGACGGTACCTGCTCATCGTCTCTGGACTGCTTCCTTCTCGGATGATCCGCCTCGTCTAAGTAGCCACCTCCGGTGATGGTGAGCATCCATTGTTGCTTTCCTGAACCGATGGGACGGTCCTCTTGGCGGCCAGGCAGCTCGCTGTGGTGGAGTTCATCTTGTTTTATGTGAGTTCTCTCTGTGGTGCCGCTCTAGTATCCCGAGGTCTGCTGTCGTACGAATTGGATTAGCAGGGCCGTTGTCGACCAACCATTGGATTTCTTCCTGTAATTGCAGCAGTCGTTGGTTGCGTGACCGTGATCATTATGGTATGCGCAGAAGTGTCTTGTTGAACGTTTATATCCTGGGGTGGACATGGATCGGGGAGCCTAATATCGAATCCTATCTCTGGTGCGGTCGTAAATAGTTGAGATGGACTCCGTGAGTTGAGTGAAGTGTCGCGCCGGGTTTTCGTAGGTGGTCGGACATGGAGTGGTTGTCGGTCTTGTAGATTCTCTTCTGGATCGGTCGCTTCCCCTTGATGACGTTCCCCGATAACTATCCATTCGTCTTGGCGATTCTCGGCGACGCTCATCATGGATTCTGCCCCCGCCCTCTTCGGCGTTTTTGGTGGTTGGAGTAGCCTCGCCTGAGGGTGGTGGGAGTTTAGTGGCTTCATATACCTTAATGAACTGGTACGCGCGGGCCAGGAGGTCACCTATTTTATCACACGGGAAGCAAATTAAATCAGCGTAAAGCTTACCTTGTCTATCCAAACCCCGCTTGAGGGAAGCCACCGTCATATTTTCGGCTTAGTCGGGGAGTTTATTCATGGTGTGTACGAATCGTCGGATGTAGCCCTTGAGGGATTCCCCCCTTCTTTGGTAGAGGTCCATGATGGAATCAGGATCTTGGCGTAATTCCTTGTTACCCACAAAGCGGTTCCTGAATGCGCTCCAGAGGCCTGCGAAATCATTTATGGAACTCTTGGGAACACTGCTGAACCAGTCAATTGCATTTCCCTTAAGGGTCATGGAAAAATCCCTACATAACGTAGCATCGTCTGGATTAAAGGCGACCATCATATTTTGGAACTGCTCCAAGTTCCTTTCCGGGTCCCCAGATCCGTCATAAGCCTCTGATTGAAAAAGGGTCGAATTTTCTGGGGAGGTGGGCGAATATGATTTTTTCAGTGAAAGGCGATTATTTGAGGATGTAAGTGGCCATGGTAGGGCGTACATGGTCATACTACTCACTCGCTCCTTCTTTGTCATTCCTAGGTGCGGGCTGCTTGTGGCGCTTTTACCCACCGCTGTCTCCCGTTCTTTACCAAGTTGACCCCGCTTGGAGGATCCTTCTCATACTGCTGCTCGACTTACCTCAATGACTGACTTGGGTGGGCATTGGTAATCGTTTGAACTTATTTTTGACGTTAGCATATGAACAGCTTCGTAGAGTTTTGCCATGGTCACCTTGTTTGCTATGTCTATGGCTTCTTAGTCGCGGTCCGCCTTACCCCGGGCCGCTTGCATCGTAAAGATCTGGTGCTCCAGTCGTTGAACTTCAGTTGTGTCCTGGGGAAGGCTAGGTGGTAGGGTCTGATCGGTCAGGTTAGCAACCAATGCGGCGATGGCTGGTGCCACTAGTGGTTCAACCGGAGTCGGAGCGCTTCTGTGTAGAACTTCATCTGGGATGTCCTGGTTAGGTGGAGACGGTAGTGTTGGCCCTGTAGTAGGATAGGCGACATGGTTGGGGTTGGTCATGGTGATGCATCTCTCGTTCGGTTCGATATCAATCCCGGATCGAGTTACTACCATTGGGAAACAAAAATTACTTTTGACATTTCCCACAGACGGCACCAAAAATGTTAAGGGAAAAATCTAGAACAAATAATCTGTTAAAGTAGTAATTTTATTGATTCGAGAAGATGAAATTCGTCCCCTTTTACAAAATTCTTAGCCTTCTATTTATACTATTCTAGGATGTAACTCCCTTATTAAATACAAACATTTAATGGGTTGTGACCGTTATTACATTAATTGTCACAAATTCCCTTTAATTGTGGTCCTGGGATGTTTGATTGTTGACTCTTCATTGATTACCGACCTTTAATATAGTCTATGATACTAACTTAGTTTATCATTTGTCGACGTAACGGTTAGCTCCACAAGTAGTCGTGCTGGGCATTCTTTGCGGTTCTGCCCGGATGATACTGAATTCGCACTGTGCGCTTTGGCCGGGTCTGATGCTAGTTTACTCCTGGCCGAGCGATGTCGTACACTATGTTCCTCGAGCGCTCTTGGCTTTGATCGTGCTTTATTTGATCACAGCCGGGCGCGGGCAGGTCTTGAGTTTGCTTTGGCCGAGCGTACGTGCTTTTAATCAGGGTCTGCCCGGCGTAAGTTTGAGCGCGCTCTGCCTCGTACCTCTTCTGCTCGGATTAAGCGCATAGTCCTCTTTTAGGGTCTTTCTGCTCTTTTAACTTTAAGTGGTCCTGCTCGGCTTCGATCTGTCCTGCTCTGCTGGTCTTTGTCTTGCTCTGCTCTGCTTTCCTTGGTTCTACTTTGTTTAGTTCCGCTTGGTTTTGATGTGTATCCTACATATTAGTTATGGGTGCTTACTCCATTATCACTATGTTTATGTAAATGCACTCAAACACTGATAGATGCGAAACCTAAGGAGATCTATAACCAAAATATAGTGATAGATACAAAACCTATATAAAAACCTACAATTATAGCAAAATAATAATTGCGAAACCTATACAAATATCACAAAAACAGGTCTGAATTGCAGTAATAATAGTAAGACTATTTGTATACGGATTTGCAATTTGTTTAAGTAAGTTACTACAGCGTCTCGTGTCTCGCTTTAGTGAGACACGAGTAAATAGTGTTTGTTCACCGAAAAACAAACTGGAAATAGGTAGGATTAAAGTAAAAAAGAAGATTAACATCCACAACAGATGTAATTCACATAGAACAGAAACATTACCGCTAAATCATTGCAGTGAAACCCTAAGTTTCTAGAATGGTTAGAATCGAACTATGTTTTTTAAAGAAAAACAACTTTACCGTCGTTGAATCTTTGATCAGAATGTAAACGAAATTTTAATGCCGATGAATTCGTCATCGAAATTAAGGTATCGGCAAATCAGTTATCGGGTTGGGAAGTTAGAGAATCCGGATGGTGTTTCAAAACGGATATTAATATCGGAGGTAATTTTAAAACGAAATTCGTGAATTATTTTGGACTTTTATTAATAATAGTTCTTTGTAAGGGCCCTTAAGCCTATCTTTAATAAATACACCGAAGAAGAAGTCACTCCTCAAGTTCAACGTTAAAAATAGTAAACTTTACGAATAGATTAAGCTGACCACTTGCAAGATGCTTCCTTCTTCGTGCAGCGAACCACCATAGAACAAATCGCTGCTAAGTTGTCTTCTACTCCTACTATATATACACGCAAGGCAAACATATACACATAAAATCCCACTCCATCTTCTACTAATATCATCTCATCATCATAACAATCTCATTGAAAAATCTAAACAAGTTTGGGCTATGGCGACACCTAACGAAGTATCAGCTCTAAAGTACATCACTGAACACCTTCTCGGTGGGCTCTCTCCATTAGGTTTTCAACCAAATAATCACTCCAGCTTTTTTACGATAAGCGAAACGGAGCACCAACTTTCCATCGCACAAACTTCGACCTCTGGTTCGTCATTGACAATGTCGAATTCCGATTGCCTAAGCGAATCAACACCGGATGATTTTTTCGAGTTCACGCCAGATTTCACCTTTTTCGGTTGCACAGGAAGTGACTTGTTCGAGTTTGAATCAAAACCTAAAATCATCGATCTCGTCTCACCCAATAACGAATCTAAACAAGAAATCGTACATAAATCCAGAATCAATCAACGAAAACCGTCGCTCAAAATCTCGTTACCTAAAACGAAACAGACGATCCACTTCACAAAAAGGGATCCACAACCGGATCTTCCCCAAACTGACCTAAGAACTGCAAACGCCGAAGGGAAAAGGCATTACCGTGGTGTCCGACGACGTCCGTGGGGCAAGTTCGCGGCGGAGATCCGTGACCCGAACAAGAAAGGAACGAGAGTCTGGCTAGGGACCTTCGATACCGCCATCGACGCCGCTAGAGCATATGATCGGGCGGCGTTCGAGCTTCGAGGTTCGAAAGCGATACTTAATTTTCCTCTCGAGGCCGGGAAGTGCAATTCAGGAGCCTCTGTTGGAATGAAGAGACGGGTGAACCGCAGCGCTGCGGAAGCGGAGGTGGCGAAGAAAGTCGCGAGAACGGGAAATGACACCGTGAAATGTAGTGTGACTGTGAAGGATGGCCCTTTGACGCCGTCGAGTTGGTCAGCAGTTTGGGACTGTGACGTTGGGATATTTAACGTCCCTCTGTTATCGCCGTTAAGTCTTTCGCATATGGATATGATGGTTGTATAAAGAAACTACTAAATGAAAACATTTGTTTATTCTTGTCGCAAATCATAATGGGATACATGTATTTTTCATATTCCTTGATTTATCTTTGGTTAAACTCTAAATGATATAGCCAACTTACCGTCGGGAGTTGGCTATATCAAATGAAAACATTTGTTTACCAGTCCCGTATTCATACCTACTAAATAGCCATCCTAAGATGTTGCATTTGATTTCCAATAATTTACCAACCTTGGCGCTGCAGTACAAAAATTATGCCAAGAAGTTGAGTCTGTTGAAGCCACTTATAGAGTATGGCGAATGAAATGGTTCGTCAAAAGAAAATCGTTGCTGCTGAGAAGAGAATATCGTTGCTGCTGAGAAGAGAATGAGGGAAACCTTTGGTGATACTGTGGAAGATAAATTTCACGGATTTCAAGCTGCCAGATCGAAATTCCTCAGAGGAATCATTCATCTCAAAAACCATCTCAGACATGTGCACAAAAAATAGATAGAAAAGCTCAACACTTCACAAAAACGAGATAAAAGAGCTCAAATCTAAACACACTCAAGAGTTATGTGAGGAGAAACAAAAATACTTTACTTTTCAAATTTCAGTAAATAAGAGTGAGGATGAGAAGAAAAGGTTGACCGAGAACATGGATGTTCTTAAGATTCAGTTCGAATAAGAGAAAAAGCTTGTTGTGGCTGCTGCTGAAAACAAATGTGGGAAAAACATGCTAGCGGCCATAATAAAACCGAGGAGCAAAAAACTATTAACCTTCTTCGTGAAATTCATGTCTCTTTTCTAAAGGCTGACCTTTCAAACTTATGGGAGCTGATACCCATTAAAAATCACCCCAACAAAGCTTTTGATCATGTAACTATCTCTTTGTCTGAAGAGGCAGAATCAGAGGACAGTGATTCTGACTAAGAGGAATCTACTGAAGAAAACTTCGATGATAAAAACTTTGCTCTCCCTTTTTTTTGTACTTGTCATCCAAACGTTGTAGGATAACTTGATTTTACACTAAAAACGTTTTATGTGTCATCGGATTAATGCAATTGTATTTTGTTTCTCTTAATACTTTCTTACATTTATAATTTTATATACAAGGTATGTTTACCTGAAATATTGTGTTCATTATAATGAAACTTAGAACTTTATAGGTGTATTTAAAAAATGTAAACATCTTTAACACAAACAGTACGTTTAGAACGTAACATTTTGAATGTCATATTATAATGTGTTTAAAGAACGTAATACTTCGAATATTATAGTGCGTTTAAAGAACGTAATACTTCGAATATTATAGTGCGTTTAAAGAACGTAGGAGTTTGAATTTTAGTGCATTTAAAGAACGTAACACTTTGAATATGGTTGTTTCTTCGAAAAGTGTATAGAACACTTCAGAATAGTTACTCTTGGTCAACTTCAAAGATGATCATTCTTTGAATAGCTACCAAACTTAATTTAAATAAGTATACTTAAACAAGCACTAGCCAAAAAAGAGTTTTATTGATAACGTCGAATATTTACATAGCACCACATTAAAACCTCCAAATAAAACCTTATTAAGAAAGTGTGCCAATTATTCAAAAGTTTTCAAAATAAATAGTTAATCCCGATACTATTTTAGATGATGTATATTCCAAGGACGTTGAAGTATCCTTCCCTTCTCATTACAAAAGCGACAAGAACCCGATTTTATTTTTCGACAACCATATAAGGACCCTCCCAATTTGAGGCCATGTTGTCGAGGCTATTTTCCTTAGTATGGAGGAATACCTTTCTCAGAACTTTATCACAAACTTTGAAATCCCTTATTCTTACCTTCGAATTATATCTACTTCTCATAAGAGTTTGATAATAAATCATATTTAGATGAGCTCTAACTTTTTTTCCTCAATCAGGTCCAAATCTGCTCTTTTTACTTCGTTATTCATGTCCTCGGAATACTGAAGTATTCAATAATAAGGTAATATAGATTCTGCAGGACTAATAGCATCCATTCTATACACCAAGGCAAAAGAAGTTTCTTTAGTGGCCTCTGTAGTAGTTGTTCGATAAGCCATAACACCTCTTGCACATAGTTAGGCCATTTTCCAGCAGCCCATGTCAAGTTCTTCTTTAAACCTTTGAAAATAGATCTATTTTTCACCTCCACCTGACCATTTTCTTGGGGATGAAAAGGTGTAGAAAAATATTGTGTAATTCCCCTCGAAGCATAAAAAGAAGCTATATTTCTATTGTTAAACTGAGGACTATTATCCGTGGTAATTTTTCGAGGTACCCCAAAAGGGCAACACATACTGATGATTTTAATTAATCCTCAGGTTAGTTCGAAAGTGGAAATGTTCGTAGGAAGGTGTCTGGCTAAGAAATATTCGTATCAGATCGTGTCAATGAGAGAATCAGTAACTTATAGTTAGAGAAAGAGACAAAAAGAATAAATTCCTCAACAATTATTTAATCATTCCCCATTTCCCCATAAGAAATGTCCTTTATATAATACATGAGGTGAATAGTGAAATTACATGATTACCATTGTTAAAGTAGATTTCTCACCCCACTCTTTTACTCTTTACAAACAAGTTCTAAATGTATATCATTCAGCCCCTCTATCTCTTATGTGTGCTTTAATTTAGTCATCAATCACTAAATACATGAATTTATTCTTTATATTTAATATAATAAACTTTGCTATTGTCTATGTTTCCTTCCCTTATCAGTAGCCCCTTAGTCCTTATGAAGATATATGAATAAGGACGGACTAATAGATGCCATCATTCATTCCGTTTGAGTCTCCTTAAACTTATTTGTATGATCTTCAGTACCTCTCCTAGGATTGGATGACTTTACTACTTGCGTTCTATAAAGAAATTTCTTTATTGTCATCCCTCAGATTATGCGGAATAAGACTCGTTTGAATTTATGACCTCACCTTTAGTCATGATGACCTCACCTAAGCAATCATTCCCTTTAACTTCGTGTGTATTTGCCTAGCCGTTCTAGTGTCAGACATAATTTAGATGATGAAGTCGCTTCTGGCCACGTGTCAGACATGATTATTTCTAAACCCAATTTTTTCTTGCTTTTTATGCCTAAAGAGTTTATCAATCTTGAGAAATGTAAACTTTGGAGGTGGTTCAATATCTCAAACCAAGCTGCTGCTCGTAGAATTCTGGTGGTAGAGGATACCCAACGCCTGTAGATATTTTATAGTCAAACTTTGATGACAACTGGTTCCTTATCCGAGAACGGGTTTCTCCAGCTGCTTGGACCCCTGTTCAAGCTTGTTTAAGAAATAACAGGGTTGATCCTTTGGCATCTGAACAAACTAGAAAATATTCTCCTTTCTTAACCATGGTAGTGAAAAAGAAAAGCTTGCTGGAGTAAATAAAGGAGAGCATGTTAAGAGGAAGAGATCCCCCGATCCGCCTATCAAGTTTATCAAGGTAAAAATTTCATATTCTGCTGCAAACCCTCAGGTAACTCCGTAGGGGTCCCCTCAAACGACTCACGAGGTTAGCCCCCAGAAATCTTCTACAAGGAGTGTTCGCGTGGAACAAGTTTTGCAATCCTTTCCTGAAATCCAAGAGAAAACTTTGATTGGCGACTCTCACAGTGATAAGTACCAGAATGATGTAGTCGTGGTTGAAGCACAACCCTTACAAGATGTGCATGCAGTGATTCCTCCCCCCGAACCATTTTTCCCAAGTCAAGGTGTGTCTTCTCCTCCCCCGAAAATTACGACTGACCCCCTTCCTCGGCAAATGGAGACCTCTTCGGTGAAGAAGGACAAGAAAAAGAAGAAACGTGCCACAGACGAGCCCTCGAACATAGAAGATGTTTTAGGAGATAATCTTTGTGAGATTGAAACTAAGTATCTACTTGTCCTTTACAAAGTTAAGTACAAATATTTCCACCCGATCGAGGAAGTGAAACTTATAGACCGATGGGCGATCCCTAGAAATATTACCATTCGGTTTCCCACTGTCGGAGAGACTCCATTGTTCATTTGCAATCATGAACTAATTCTTTATACTAAACTCATGGCTGGGGCCTTCGTCTGCCTCTTGATCCTGCTCTAGTGGAGTACTTCAATCTTATCGGAGTCTGGCCCTCTCAAGTTGACACTAACATGTGGTACACACTCATTTGGCCTGCATCATGGCCTCTAAGATTTCTGAGATATCCCTATCCATGAAGCAACTCATCTCCATCTTAGGTGTAGCTAAGAACTCTCATTAACCCTTTTATTCTCTTGGTTTTTCAAGGCAATACAAGTTGATCAAAGATATTTTAGAGGCTGACAAAAAATGGAAGTAAGAATTTATTTTCATCTCTGAGCTATAGGAAAACGACTTTGAAAATTCCGCCGACCTTCCCCATTGGTTGACTTTAAAGTGGTATGGATAAGGTATGTATCCTCATATGTTATTCTGTTTTACTCATTAAAATTGGATAATATAAGGTATTTCTCTTGAACAGCTATGAAGGGAATTGCCAATCCCTTTTAAAGTTATGCAAAATTTCCAAAGAAAATCTTTGAGAAACTAAGCGTCTTGACAGGTGAACATTGAGACCATAAATTTCATTAGAGTTTCCTGCCAATGAACTTGGTAAGAAGCAATCTCTGGAGATACGACCCCGGTCAGAAAAAATCCATGTCCGAACTCATGGTGCCTCCCCTGAATGATGTTATTTTTAAACGCTTGGAAGGTTTGGACGATATGGTTTACCTTCCCACGCGGGCTCGGGCTCCCAGTCATCAAGATGTCGAAAAACACGTGGAGGGGGGTGAACGAACCAAGGAGGATGCAGAGTCGAAAGATGATGCTCCCGAGAAATAAAGGGTTGGAGTCCAATGAGACCAACATAATGAAACTCAAGAAGAAAGACCAATAAAAGTTTAAAAAGAAGACCAAGTTGATCTCTGGGTAAGCCCTCGGACTAATGTCCGGGAAGAAAACCAGAAGGATGCTAATAACAAAATTTCAGTTGAAGTCAGACCAGCTTGGAGAGTAGGGGCTGTAAGGCCGATGAGACTCACTGTTGAAGAGAAACAAAAGAAAGTAGTTGACACTGACGGGGAAAGTGACAACACAACTTGTCTGGGCTTAACCCCCTGTAAGAAAGTTGTTATAGTCGACTCGGATTTTGGGGGAGAATTTTCCCTTCAGAAAAAACACCCTGCTAGTCAAGAAGAAACTTTTGAGGAAGGTGAATTTTCTCTTTATGAAAACGAATTTTTTACCAACGAGTTAAACAAATTACTTCGTGTTTCTTCTCCTCGAAAGGAAAGCTAATTGCAAAGGTAGTTACAAGAATGAAGTCCTCCAAAAAAGGGCTGAAATAAAGAGACTGACCACTGAGGTGACCAACTTGAAGAAGGAAATGAAAGACATGAAAGATGAACTTTCCAAAAATGGACAGATATCTTCCCAGTTGAAGAAGGTTTAGGATGAACTTTCTTAAGAGAAAAAGACATATGTTGATCGCTTATCCAGTATTTCCTCCTTAGAAACTGAGCTTTCCGAGGAAAAAAGAAAGTTCGACGATGAACGGGAGCGTTTTATTACTAGGGATACCAAACGGGACACTCTCATTGATGGTCTTATTAAATCTTGTGCAAAGACTAAAACATACTTTGAGAGTGTTGTTACAAAGATTGAAAAGCTGTCAAAAGAGAACAAGTCTTTGAATAAGGACTTTGAGACTGAGTAGAAGGAAAGTCTGGATGCATATGCAGCAAGTATTGTATCTCTTCTTGAAGAAAGAGATGCTAACATGGAATCCACTCTAGTGTTAGAGATGCATGAGAAATTTCTGGACTTGAAGTTAGGTAGCCTTTGGCAGCGCGTTATTAAAAGACATCGCCGTGTAGGTGTTTCTATGGAAGATTTGAAGACTAGCTATGACTTAGAAAGTTCCTCCTCAGAATCTGACTCTCCAGAGGGCAGTAAAGAAAATCCTGCATCCAATTAGCATAGTCTAAACGTTATTTTCCTCGTTTTGTTGATTATCTGTAAACGTAAGCATGTAGAACTTTGTTTTATAAGACCACTCTCATGTTGTGAGGACTTTTGATGATGTAATTTTGTTTTTCAAATTTGTTTTTACACTACAAAATTCCTCATGTTAAAATGTTTGACTTGAAACAGTTTTTACTCATGTTTTTCCCCGGATAAATATATTTCCAATATGAAAACTTTTTAGAGTTCCAATTTAAGTAAAGTTTTCAAAATAAGATTAGATTTACATCAACTCGTTTTTAGGTAAAACATCTTTTATGCAAGTTCCTTTGATCCATGTTTTAAAGGATAAAGGCTTTCACCACCTTTTTTCGTTCAAAATAATGAACGTTCAATGTCTTATGAATCCAAAAAGATGAATATTCTCGTCCAAACTTTTTGGAGTGTCTTTTGAGTTCAAAAAGATGAATGCTTTGGTCCAAACTTCTTTGGAATGTCTGTTGAGTTAAAAATGATGAACATTCTGGTCCAAATCTTCCTCATCTTTGAGTTTATATGTCCCCGGCTTAATCTTCTTTGTCACCGTGTACGCACCCTCCCAAGTTAGAGCCAGCTTTCCCAGCCTCTTTTCTTTTGTGTGAAGGAAAAATTTCCTCAAAACTTTGTCCCCAGATTTGAACTCCCTTATCCTAACTTTAGACGTATATCGACTTCTCATCAGAGTCTGAGAATGTAAAGAGTTTATTTGTGCCCTTCTCTTTTCCTCTATCAAGTCCAACTCTGTGTGTTTTCCCTTGTCAAATGCCTCCTCGGAATATTCGCTTAGTCTGAACGATGGGAACATTGTTTCTGATGGTAATAGTGCGTCCATCCCATAAACGAGTGTGAATGGTGACTCTTGAGTTGCAATCCGAGGATTTGTTCTATAAGCCCAATGGAGTTCTTGCAAGTAATCGGGCCATTTTCCAGCCTTGCCCTCCAAGTTATTCTTTAGCCCATCTAAAATTGTTTGATTAGTCACCTCGATCTGGTCATTCGCTTGTGGATGGAAAGGTTCTTAGAAACATTATCGTATCCTCTTTGATGCATAAAAATCTTTCATTTCTTTTTTGTCGAATTGTAGTCTATTATCCATCGTAATTTTCTTGAAACTCCAAAACTAAAACAGATGTTATAAATAATAAATATGATCACATTTTTAGCTCTTGTCCCTGCTAACGGCTCAGCTTCCAACCATTTAGAGAAATAGTCAACTGCAACGATGATTGTCTGTCGACCTCTTGATGCAATCGGTAATGGTCCGACCAGATCAATACCCCACCGATCAAATGGTAAAGACTCGGATATTGATTCGAGGGGTACACCTGGTACATGGATTGCATTAACAAATCTTTGGAAGATATCATATTTTTTCACCAATTCTGTCGCATCCAAGGAGAGGGTTGGTCAATAATATCCAGCAAGAATTACTCTTCGTATCAACGCTGACTACTGGCTGCTTCTCACTGTTCCCACATTACTTCCCACTAAGTACTTCAAACATTGATGGAAAATAGATGGCAAGACTTGCATTTTAGATAACCAAGACCTTTTGAAGATAGTGTTGTAAGAAGTGGGTGCATCCACCACTACAAATAAGACTATAAATATCTTCTTGAATAGTCCTCGGCCCAATTCTACCATCCTTTCAAATTCTCCGACTACTTCAGCAGTAACATGGTGAATCCGACTATCGTTCATTCCGATCGCAAGATCGTTGATGGGTTTTTGATCTGGCTATGTGTAGCCATAAACATTATGTTAGCTGAACTACTAGTATAACTCAAATTTTTCTTATTTCATTCCCCACTATCTCCGCTCCGATGACAACTGCATCCTCATGCGGACCAGCTACGTCTCTTATGTCATCATCTTCGAAACAAAGTATTGGGGATGGATTCTAATACAAGTGAGTTGAAGCGCCTGCTTCCAGTTGCATTGCCAAACTAACAATTTATCTCTTCCGAGAGTAGTTTGATATTCCTGCAATTGTATCTCCTCCAAAAATTGTTAGTGACTTAAAGAAAGCACATAACTCACTAACCTTTCCCCTTGCTATCGGTTCTTCTACCATGTTTATGTTGTTTCTTCCCGGATTTGGGTCTAAGTATTCGACAGAGAGATCGAATGCATCTATGAATTCATCAGACACTGTTTCTGTTATCACCATCGCACTCACTTTTTCGGAGCGACTTCTTGCTTGAGAGAAATTGTAGTATTATTCTTTATAAAATCAATTAACTTCCCTTTTTTTTTATCAAATATTGCACTTCTCTTTTTAGCGCAACACAATCATTTGTTTTATGCCCAATATCCTCATGGTACTGGCAGTATTTGTTTTTTCTATGCTCCCTAGGATTCTGCATCGGGAAAAGTTTCCGGAAATGCACATCCGAGCGCGAATTCTCAAATATAGTTGACATATATGTAGTTAACTCATCATAATGAGCGGGTCAGACCCACTTGTTAGACATAGGTCAGACATATTGGTGGTTGTTAGTTACAGGTGCATACTGCTCAGTGTTGACTATCCTTTGAGGTACATGATTTACCACTTGAACTGGTGGTCGCAGTCGGGTAGTGGCAGTTGGATGTGACATCTGTGGTCGGATATTCACTGGTTGCACACTAGCTCTTATCATGGTCGGATCTTGGTTGAACTGAGCCATATGCTCTATCTCTGAAGCCCTAGTTTCTTCTTGTAAAATCTGTTTCTCTATTTGATCCAACAATGCCCCAAATACCATAGCATGCGTCTCTACAACATTATCTTTCATCACCCTCGGAAGCAAACCCATTCTGAAAGCAGCCAGAGCTACTTTGTCTTCACAAAGTCTCTGCCCACTTTCAAAAATAATCCACCGCCACAATAATCATCTAGCGTCTTCCAGAAGCCATAGGAAAGGGTCCTACTAAGTCTATTCCCCATATGTCAAAAGGAATAGCTTCGGTAATGGACATGAGTGAAACTTCAAGTTTGTGAATAGAATTGGCGAATCGTTGACAATTGCCAAAGCCTCGAACTAAACTCTTAACGCCGTTCATAATCGAAGGCCAATAATACCTCGCCAACAAAACCCGATGTGTCAATGAGTTGAAGCTAAAATGTGTTGTTTATATACGACATCGGGTTATACTGGTTTCATTACATTGTTAAATACATGTATCTATGATCGTTTTCCAGCGCTTCAGACTACACTCTTTAGTTCATATATTATCACTCATCCGAGTATGTGTGGATACGTACCTCATCAATTTTGTCCAAACCAAAAGACTCGAGAGAGTATTCGACATAATATATATACATGTTGCGGGAGAAGCATGTAAGTTTTGTTTATCGTGTATATTTATCTTTATTTCAATACTTTTTTGATTTTTATATAAATTGTTGTTTACATTGTAGGTTGGGTTCATGTCATACGATAATTTACGCGAAGTTATACCTTTTAGCGATTTAGCTTGGATAGACCCTACACTGAGGTCTTGGGATATCGTGGAGGCTTATTATCCTCTCCACGTCGCTAGAAAATTGAGGCATTTTCAGAAGATACATGGTCAACTACGACCTGTTTTGTAGGATGCTTGTATATGTGCAGCATGCCAGTCATATAAAATTGATCCCATGATTCGAGGTGATACGTACCGGATATGTGTACCTGGTACGGTCTCTTTATACCCTATTTGGGTTGAGTCATACTTATTATAAATCATGATCAGTCCAGATTCTTGCCCAACCGATGCATATGTTAAGGTCAACCCAGCTACGGTCACTTATTAAGCTAGGTTATTTGAATTTTCATATCGTCTTATCGAGTTACATTCGAGCTCGCGTGAGATGAATTTGGAGGAGCTTTGTAAGCCTTTAAAAAAGTATGTAGATTGGCACTATTACCGAGAGCGCGGCTTATTTTTCATTATGTCTTTTATGGTTATGTTACAGGATTTTTTGGGCATGTATAACGACTATTTTGTATCGATACTTTGTTACGCACGATTCTATGTTTTCCTCTCATACTCTATATATTGTGAATTATATAGAATTCAATTACTCTTTCTTTGGTTATGTTACTGAATTTCGTCTACTTTATGTATATTTTGCTTAGTTTATGCATAGGTCAAATACTCTCCTAACAGGGACTTTCCATGTCAGTTAATAAAAACTCAAATTCAAACCATCGAGTTTTTATTTAAGAGGTTTTTATTTATACATGTATTCGATTTATACATATATATATATATATAGCATTTATCTATTAATTTGTATCGTCACATGTTTTATTGATGTATTTAAAAGGTTTTCATTTATATGTTAATTGACTATATGTTATTATAAAAATATACATATTAATATATACGTATATTGTAGGAATGTATCCTATTAAGTTGTACGTTTGCGTGTTTGTGAATATTAGTCCAATAAAATTAATGATATAGAAAGGCTAAGAACCTTCGGTAGTTACCAGAGTTAGGTATTTGTTTCAACACTACCATTGAATGTTATGTTTGTTTCAAAATTTCCATTTTTTTTGTTTTCTTTACATTTATGGTCACTAGCGGTGACTAAAAATACAAAAAAAGACCAACACTAGTGACCATTGGTAAAACAAAGTGACTGTTTTGATACAAAAATTGAATAAGTGGTTGTTTTGAAACAAGTGACCAACTCCAGTGACTAACCAATATTTTTAGCCGATAAAAAGTAATGAACTAGTAGATAAAATATGTACAATGAAGATAATTTTATAGGTAAAGGGTTTAATTCCTAATACTATGAATGATTGAATTCGAAAGTAAACAACTTAAGCAAAACTTTAAGTTTTGGAATTGTTTTGTGAAAACAAAATAAATTTGCGTTATGGTTTCAAGAGTGGTAATTTGACAATCTGTGGTTTTCATTTACTTACGGGTCAAGCTACTATTTCCTCTATCTAATTTTTTTCTTAAAAGTTCAACACATGCTTTTATCTTTTTACCTTTCATTTAAAATTTGATTTATATTTTTCATTCTTTTCTTTTTACTCCTATTTTTTGTAAACATATATTTTTGATATTCAAGCAACATACACTCAAAAACTTTTAAATTAAACCCAAAATATTCAAAAAAATTACAAATTTTTAACAAAATATTTTGAACTTTTAAAACCTAATGAAAGAAGAAAATAAAGAATGATAACATTACTAAAACCAACAAGAAAGTATTTTGATTTTGTTTTTACAAGTTTTATGTTCATTAAACATCAAAACTCCGATTTGAAAAAATCAACTATAAAAATCCCGATTTTACAAATTTGATTATGTAGGAATGTCTCGGAATTAGTTTCTTTTTCATCATATAAAAGCTATTTTGTATAAATTTCAGCCACAAATCTTGAACTAAACTCTAACTCTCTCCAACTAGTAAGTTTTTATACTTTAGATTTTTTAAATCTACCCTACAAATCTGTAAAGGTATGTATTTTCTACTTATTGATGTATTTTGTTTTCAATTTAGATAGGTATTATTTGTGATATTTACAGTTGAATGTTCAGTTTGAAAAATCGAATTTTTATATATTTATAGTTATTATTTTGAATCCTATTTAGTTCCAAAAATCAAATGTTTAGATGTTGTTGCGCGATTTTCCAAGAACACCTAGTTCAATTAAGCACAATACTTGCGTAATTTCACTCAAAATGGTACGTGTAATGTACTTCTGTTTTGATTTCTTATATGTAATATCTAAAACCTAATATATCATTAGGTAATATCTAAACAATATCAACTCTTCTTTTTGTTTTAAGAACAAAAAATACTATTCACTCTTTCATTTCTACCTTTTTCTACCCACTTCTCTCTTTAAAGTTTGGCAAGAGATTTTGGTGAAGATCGGGTGAGTTTCCAAAGTGTTATTCCACCACTAACATCCTCATCCCATCCTCCAACATGGTGAAAAAAGTCGGCATTCCTCCTCCTCCACCACCAAAGTGATTTTTATTTTAATTGTAATTTAGTTTCTCAAATTTTGTAGTTGATTTTAGGTTTTGTTATCGTTAATTTGGGTTGATTTTTATGGGTGAAGCTATTTCATCCATCAAATTTTTTATTTCCTCCATAAATAAAAAGAAACTCCACTTTGTTATTTCCTCCATAAAGGAAATAACATATTTACCCTTTTCTTTATTTTTATTCCAAACCCATTGATTCTCCAGCAACTCCATCGATTTATGCCATCATCCCAACTATCTTCATCATATTAACTTATGCTTCTCACATCAATCCCCCATAAACCATAACCATAGCCTAGCCATTATAAAGACGGTCTCATCTTCAAGATTTCTCTTCTAATCTTGAAAAATAACAAACCATAGCCAACTACTTGATTTCTCTTTTAATATTGACAAAAAAAATGGCAGTCTCTTCCGAATTCGTCTAGGTAGAAATCATTTGTTACTTTAAAAAACAACAACACTTAAAAATGCACCATTGTTTATTAAAACATATGAAATGCACCTAATTCTGAGATGGTATCTCGGAATTAGGTGTGTTTTTTTATATAAAAAACACACGATTCCGAGGTGCTGTCTCAGAATCAGATGTTTTTTTATATAAAAAACGCACCTAATTCCGAGCTGTCGTCCCTGATTCCTAACTGATGTCTCGGAATTAGTTGTTTTCCGCTAAAACCTGCACAAATCGGGATTTTCGAAAATATGTTTTTTTAATAAAGATTTTAAAGTTACATGAATGTAAAACTAAAAAACAAGATTAAATTATCTTTTTGGTTGATTGGGTGATGTTCTCCGGTGTTAAATATTTAGTTTGGGTGTCTTCCTCTTCCATGAGTAATCTTTAAGAAATTTGAAGTTTTTTTTTGTTTTTAGGGTTTAATTTTAGAAGTTAAATCATATATGTTGGATTTAATTTGGCTAAATTATGTGTTTGTTGATATAAAGGTTTCATAATGGTTAATGGCATGAAGTTATAAATTCGAAAGTAAAATGAGGACAAAATAGTAAAAGCAAGTGATAAGTTTTTTTCATTTTGAAATATGGAACAAATAAAAAAATGTGATGGAGTAAATAGCTTCATCCTTGATTTATTTGTAAATTTGATGGGTTAGTTTTAGATGTTGAACTTTAAGGTTGAATTTAATGGTTTATGGTAGCTTTTACATGGTCAAACATGAAGTTTTTGGCATTACCAGAAGAAAAATGTCTAACATCGGTCTTGCGCACCATTGTTGCGTAACGTCTCCACCATCGGTGCACCTTGTGTGCACCAAGGTTCATATCAAATTCACGGTGGATTTTTTTCCGTAATAGTTTACGTAATTTATTTGATTTTATTTTTAAAATTTCCAGCATATGAATCTTGTTTTGTTTCTTAATAAATTTTTTTTACTTTTTTTTAAATTTTTTTATCTAACATTTATTGTTTATGGACTTAGGTCGTCCGATACACCCTATCTTCTCCACAAGAACATTCTCCACGTATACATCAATAAGTTTATCCTCATTTGGAACATTATCCACAACAACATTATTTGTTGTATTCATTGAAAAATCTTTCTCAATTATTTTTATATTCATGTTTTTATTTTTTTTTAACAATTTACATATTTGAAATTTATTTAATGTGATCTTTTTTGTGTAGTGAATTTTAATTGTTTTGTATTTTATTCCATATAAAGTTTATATTACCCATTAAACATAATAATAACAGATTATATTTAAATTTAAATTAATATTTATAAATTTTTAAAATCAAAATTTTATTTTGCTAAAATATTATAAAAATTAAATAAATACACACAATAAATGACAGGGTTAGTTTAAAAAATTTGATACTTAAACCTTAATTAATAAAATAAAAGGTTATTTCATCCATGATATTTTTTATATCCTCCATCCATGTTTTTCACTTTGTTATTTCCTCCTCAATGAAGTTTCATTTATATTCTAATTTAGATATATAGACGTTAATTTTATCTAACAAAATCAGGGTCCATTTTTGTAAGATCCAATTTTTTTACGAATCAAACACTTAAGATAAACCTTAATTTAGATATATAGACGTAGAACTTTTCTTTTTGTTGGTTGTTTGGTAATTGGCAGCTTCAAATTTTGACAAGATCAAAAAGTACCTAGTTTAACTTTATAATCGTTCCCACTTCCAAAAATAAATCTAAATGCAACTAAAACAATTCTGAAAAAATTGATTTCGTGTAAAGTTTTTTTTTTCTTTTTTTAGTGCAATGAGTGTGTCATACAAGGTGACTGACTCAGCCGAGAACTCGTATATAGAGGGACTCGAACACATGAACATGTCTTACTCAATCAACTCGGGGTCGTTGGTGAGATAAATTTGTGCACTTGACCGTAGGTTTTAAATTGAGTTAGGGAAGAAATAAAATATTTAAAGTTATAGTAAATATATTATTGTAATAGCATATTTTTATTTTTATTTTTAAAATTTTAATTAAATAAACATAAAAAATTATGGAGAAAATAATTGTTTCCATTAATAAACCTCACACAAATCAAATAAATATATATATATATATATATATATATTTATATATATATATATATATATATATATATATATATATATATATATATATATATATATATATACATACGGGGAACTAATTTTGTATCTATAGTATCTAAATAATAATTATTATGTTTACATTTTAATTAATAAAAGTTTTTTAACAATTTAAACTTTCATTCTTTTTAAATTTCATAAGATTTTAATGAATACATAATTGGGAGTTAAAATAAATTAATTATAAAATCTTATAAAATTTCAATAAATTTTGATTTAATTTGAATTAAATCCATCTTTATCTCGCGTTCAAATAATATTTGAGTATCAGTGTATCGTTACGTAGCATCTGCAATACCAAAAAAACTACTAAAACCGTCGCATTATTTTGCGGTTAATACGAAGTTCAGACAGCATTATTTTATATAATATTAATTATTATCGATTAGTAACTAACATCGCCTTAGTTTGCATAATATTGATTTGTTATTTTGGTGAATAATATTATATCATCTAAGTATAGATATATATTGCCATGAGAGTAAGAGAACAATTAATATAAAAAATAGAGCATTAAGTGTAGGTATATATTGCGATGAGAGTTAGAGAACCATCAATATAAAAAATAGAGGAAAATGAGGAGAAAAACGGTAAAAGGATATTTATTAGAATTCGGGGAAAGTGTTTAATATTAAATTAATAATTTCATATATAATATTATAATATAACTAATTTATTGACCAACTGGATAAAAATAGTTTGACATTATAACACTAAATTTAAAATTGAATATATAAATAACATAATATACCTACTATTACGAATGTTTAAACAATATAACGTTAATTTGAATGATTTTAATTTATTATCAACTATTAAATAATGGATCGTTAACTTTATTACATTAATTTATTGTTTTATTGAATAATAATTTTGCTGGCATCAGAAACTAATATTACAAAACAAATAATAATATTATTGACCAATTCTACAAACAATAAGTTATATTCGACCATACTTGATATTATTCAACAAAATAATAAATTATGAATAATACTTCAATAGTTAATATATTTTTTTAAAATAATAAATTAATATTATGAATAATTATTAGCTTTAATAATTTGAACAATACTTTATATTATTCAACGAAATGATAAATTAACATTATGAGCCATTAATAGTGTGGTGAGAGTTTGAATATTAATGTTTCATTTAGTATAGATTAGTATTGTGATAATATAAAAATTATGGGAAAACGCGTTTAGAATAGAATCCCATAAAAATATATATACAGAAAATCAATTGGATCACAAACCCTCAAAATTCAAATGGAGAGATTGATCATTTCTCACAAGAATTCATAACATTTTCACCAACGAGTTTCATTCTTAAAACTAAGACTAAGACTTCATACTTTGTAAGTTTTCTACTTTACATATAGATCTTAAACTATTTTAAAAAACGATTTTTTTCTAACAATCTGTACCAAAACTATACGGAAGAATTTCTAGTTTTTTTTTATCATTCTATTAATGATGCTGCACAAAGTTATGTATGAATCCATTATTTGACCAAAAATATTTATTTTCTTCGAAGAAAAAAAAATGAGATAAAATATATACATTTATTTGTGATTGTTTAATTTTTGGGTTCATTTTTGTTGTTAATATTATTTTTATTTAAGGTTTGTTTTTTTATAGATTTTGTTAGACTTTATAAGTTTTTGACTTTTTCGAAGTTTTTGGTTTTTGGTTTTTAAATATATATACTATAACCATAAAGTTTTAGATCGGGTAATGATATATATTTTTCGATTTGTTTTGTTAATTTTTATTTTTAAAGTTTGGATTTTGAAGTCTTTTAAAATCTATGAACTTGAATTTTTAAAGTTTTTTATTTCGGGTTCTCATACTGTTAAGATAAAAATAGTTGTTTTTAATAAAAAAAAATTAACATAAAAATATGATTTATTATTTATATACAATAAATAAATTATTCTATAAAAATAAAAAAAAAATATTCAAATTTATTTTTATATTTAATAAAAAATTATTTTTTTCTACCCCAGCATTTTCAAATTGAATGTCTTAGTTGCCATTTTTAAAAGAAAAATGGAAAATTTATCTTCGAGATCCCTTTTTAGTGGTATTTAGAGTTGAATATTCAGTTTGAAAAAAACTAATTTTTGAATTGTTTTGAGATAATTTTTTTAGTAACTAAGATATTTTTTGTACTTTTAGTATGGCTCCTCGACAAAGAAATCGTTCTCGCTTGACGGACGATGATCGTCTTAGACATCGTGGAAATAGTTCACGGTCTGTTAAGGTTGAGCGATGTAACTGTCTTCCTGTCATTCAACAACGTCGTGCTACTCCAGATCATACTTTCTGTAGGGTTAATCCGCATGTGCCGGATTTGTACTCGGCCATGAACGACTACAAGCATCATGAGGCGTATAACGTCTTCCACAACGATGTAAGTTAATTTTGGTGGTTTATCATTATTTATTATGTAGTAAATTATATCATATATTTTGCTTACTCTTCTTTAATATTATGTAGATGAGAGTATCGTTGCGCTGCTATGCGATGTACTCCACGCATCGCGCTTGGGATCTTACTCGTCAGAGTAGGATTAGAGAGGAGGTTATGAGAACGTGCTTCGGTCCGCTACTTGATTGCTTTAGTCGTTGGACTACCAATGTCCATATCATCGAGGCATTTTTGGAGAGGTGGCATATGGAGACGAACACGTTCCACTTCAGTTTTGGTGAGATGACGGTCACCCTAGATGACGTCCACACTATTACCGGTCTTCCGGTTACAGGTCGGGGTTTTAACCTAGTTACTTTCCGTAGTAGAGGGCGGCAAATATCTTGGTACGCTACATTACTTGGCCTGGATAATGATGATCTTAGAGAGGAGCTTGATCGTAACCGTGTTGGTAGTGAGACATATGTACATCTATCTTATTTGCGTGACCGTTTAGCGATTCCCGAGTTTTACGATGATGTAATTTCAGATGATATGGTTGTACGCGTGACGAGGGGTTATTTGTTGCACATGTTTGGCTGCTGTATTTTTGATAACACGACGGGGAACAATATATCACTCGATTACCTTCAATTCATTGAGAACTATATGACATCGGGTATGTATAACTGGGGTCAGCTTATATTGGCTCAATTATATTACCAGCTTGGTTGTGGCTCTTTACATTCGACATCAGGTTTTACTGGTTTCATTGCTTTGTTGGAGACATGGATATACGATCACTTCCCCACCATCCAGACTTCTCTGTATTCTTCATATGCTATTACTCAGCCGAGCATGTGTAGATACGCACCTCATACATTCCATTTAAACCAGGAGACTCGACACAATATCCGACACACTATATCTTTGTTGAGGGTGCAAGATGTAAGTTTTATCGTATATGATATTCTCTATTTCAATACTTGTTTAGTTTTTATGTAACTTATTGTTAATATTGTAGGTCTGGTTTATGCCATATGAGTATTTACGCGCCGTTAGACCTTTTTGTGAGGTATCCTGGATAGATCATACATTAAAGTATTGGGAGATCGTCGAGCCTTACTATCCTCTCCGCGTCGCTCGACAGTTGGGCCATATTCAGGAGATACCTCCCACACTACGACCGGTTTTAGAGGGTGGTAGAGCTCGATATGATAACACGCAGTATTTGTGGGATGCTTCTATATGGGAAGCATGGGAGTCATATACAGTTGATCCCATGCTTAGGGGTGATACTTACAAGATAGGCCTACCTGGTACAGTATCTTTATACCATATATGGGTTGAGACACACTTATGGTACGTTCTGACCGATTCATATTCTCGCCTATCAAATCCATATCTTGGTGTATCCCCGACAACCAACACTTATCAGGTAATGTTGTACGATTTGGCAGATCGTATTATCGATGTATGTTCGAGGTCTCATGAGATGAGTTTAGAAAAGATCTGTGAGTCGGTGGAGGAGTGTTCGATATTGGCTCGCCATTACCGAGAGCGTGATTGATTTTTCATTATGTCTTCATATGGTTATGTTACTATTTTTTGGCATATATCACGGCTTTTTTCTACCGACTATTTTGTTGCTTACAATTTTAGTTTATATTGAATTCTATAATTTATAAATTATGTAGGATAAATACTATGTTTTTTTTGGATATGTTGCTTAAGTTAGTTTATTTTATGTTCATTTTTAGTATATTGAATTCTATATTGTGTTTATTTTTACTATATTTTTCTTACTTTATGGTTATGATATATCTCGATCCCTATTTATTTGTTAGTACTCTACCTGCAAATCAATCTTGGCTTATAGGATTACATTATCCACAATGGACACATCTCTAGTATTCATAAGTTTGTTTGGATTACGTTATTCTAGGCTAAAAGTTCAATAAATAGAGGCTTTAATCTTCTAAGAACTCAATCTAAAAAACTCCAACACACCAAAAAAAATATAAAAATGTCTTTTTGTAGTGATTTAGAAGATGAATATTTGAAGAAAGCCTCCAAAGAAGTGGTGAAAATCTATAGTGAGGAATGGGGTAAACCTTATCGAGAGGAAATGCTATGCTGATTGTATTTCCTCTATGACAAGGATCGTGTCCAGCCAACTAAGATTTCAATACGTTTGGACGATGTTAAAAGTTGGTATACGTATCTAATGAAGCATCGTGTACACCTATTTTTCAACCTCAACGGAGAGACACGTTGTTCAACTGCTTGGTTACCAATACCCTAACTGAGGACCAACTGGATATTGTGCGTGCCTAAAATACTGACAAAAAGGTAGGAAGCGAAGTATTAAGCTGCGGTGGAATACAAAATTGTGAAATAAGAAAGGAAGTAGATGAAATAAACTTGGTCTAGCAAACAAACTTTGACGACAATGGAATTATTATTTCCTCCCAATAGGTTTTACCCTCTTTATAGACTAAGTCGTTCTTAGTTTATCGTTGTTGTTTGGGTTTTTCATGTACTAAGTTGTTGTTTCAGTTTTATAAATCCTTAGTTTTTGTTTTAATTTTAGAATTCCCAAGTTGATGTTTGAGTTTTAGAAGTCATAAATTTTTGCTCGACAAGTTTTTAGTCAAATTTGGGTTTTTTTTATTTTTCTCGTTCATTTTTGCATCATGTGTTTGAAAGGACTAAAGTAGACGTTTCATGAAAATATATTTAAGTTTTACATAGTAGAAGATTGTAGAAAATTGAATTTTTCAAAGTTGATAGTAGTATTCTCGTACTCAACCCCCGCGAAATTGTGCAGTTTCGCGCGTCGATGTATGTAATTTTTCCCGAAATTGTGTGTCATTGACGTAATTTGAACTAGATATCGCGCTCTGTATGCGGGAAACTATACATTAGTCGCGCATACATGGTAGAAAAATACTTTTAGACACTTTTGAAATGGATAATGTTTTAGTATATTTTGAAGACTATGTTTTGCAAAAACAACATAGCATAGATTGAATAAGATAACAATGTCAAAAAATGTCAGAAAATAAGTCTCAGAATAAAACTTAACGTCCTTACAATGAATAATTAATTCTAAAGTATTCGTTGAAGCGATACTAAAGATAATTAACACGTGTAAATAATTATGGCTCTCCTTTCAAATCGTAGAAGTGTGGTGGTCCATCATACGTTGTTGATGTTTTTACCGGTTCGGCTCCTTATCGATCTCGATTTTTAGAATGGAACCGCAAAACAGATTGTTAAAATTTGGTCTGGTTCTTATCGGTTCCCAATTCTTTGAAATCATCACCATCACGATCTTTCGTCTTTGTTAGAAATAAAATGATAAAGAGCCTAAGCGAAGAAATTTTACAATACATTTACCGCAAATAACAACAAAACTATGACCTCAACGTATGCAAAATATTTAGCTCTACACTTAATATACCAT
The DNA here is from genome assembly GCA_036936605.1 of Limnanthes douglasii subsp. nivea. Taxonomy (NCBI): domain Eukaryota; kingdom Viridiplantae; phylum Streptophyta; class Magnoliopsida; order Brassicales; family Limnanthaceae; genus Limnanthes; species Limnanthes douglasii. The sequence goes on along the minus strand of JAUPFV010000001.1, from coordinate 19,165,757 downwards.
AACTATTTTAATTACTCTACATCTTATATGTTAGTCCCTGAATTTAACATAATCTAGCAAACATTAGCACTAACAAACTATCATGACTGATAATTATTCATTAGACAGATAATTTTGTAAAAAATCCAGTTTTTACTTTGCTAAAAACTTCGAACCTATTCGATTTGTTGGTCGATTCTGTAACAACACACTTTCTCATGCTAACATTCTCATTTTTAAGCATTTGGACAACTAAACTCAACGGCCTAATAACTTCTCTATTTTTCGTTTTTCTGTATAAGTTGTTCCTTTTGTGGAGCGATATCTTCTTTTAGCCTTTCTATTTCTAATCTTAGCCTTTTCATTGCCAAAAGTTGACCATCGTTCGTCCTCGTCCTCTAACGTTTCTTATTCTATGTTTAAATATGTTGGTCGCAGATTCTTTCCCGCTTTTGTGAATGCTTTGTATTTTGGCCTGTGATGACTCTCCAACGTATGCTTAAGTCAGATCTTTCATTATTAGCTCTCTTGTCTTCGTTACGCTTAAATGAGATATTTCATTATTGGCTCTCTCGTCTTCGTTTTGTGGTTCGTTCTTTACTTTCTCTTCGTTTGTGGTAGTTGGTGGGGTTATTAGGATTTGAGGTTTTACGTTTTCAGCACACAAGTTTTTACTTGTTTTTTTTCATGTCTCCATTTTTTGTCGAAATTCATACATTTTTTTGATAATTTCGTTATTCTCTGGCCTACCTCTACGCGAGTCCAAAATATTTTGCAAATTACTTTATGTATAAATATCTTTTACAAAATATCAATAATAGCATTTGTATATCTATCGTGTATATCAATGATATTTTTGGTTAATATAACGTTTTATAAAAAAGGCTATACTATTTATATATAAATTAATCAAATTTTTAAATAAATTTTAGTCGAACTTATAATCTTTTCATATATTTCAAAATAACACTTTATTAATATAAACATAGAAAAATGAATATGAACATGTAGATAATAATTTTATTGAATTTATCTAGATTTTTATAAAAAATTATTATTATTATTATTATTATTATTATTATTATTATTATTATTATTATTATTATTATTATTATTATTATTATTATTATTATTATTATTATTATTATTCGCATTCATTTTAATACTATCAAAACCGTAATTGTTGAATTATAATTATTATTAATTTTTGTTTAACTAATAAATAATTACATGATAATATTATTTGGATTTATAAGTAGTTTATTTTCAATTTAGGACTGATAATAAACTTAAACTATACTATATAAGCACCAACAAACTATCCCATACTTCATTATTAGTGATATCCAAATTGAATTTTTATCAAAATCAAGTCGAAAATTTGGAGATAACTGCATCCATAAGCATAGCTCCAATTTTTTTAACCTTGCATTATTGTGACGGAATAAAAAGTGGAACCACTGTATACTCTTATCGTTGAAGCAACTCAATTCACCTTAATTCGCAAATCATCCGAGTACTAACATGATTAGCCACCAAAAAGCTGTCTGCACCAGGACTCTACCAAAAACCTAAAGCTTTCAAACCAAAACTAGCCTCCAACAAAACCAGTGCTACGCTTCCTACCTGCATCAAGCCAAAACGTTTTCATATCACGTGGAATGTTCTCGGTGGTTTTCCTCCCCTCGACTAAACGGAGTTAGATAAAAAGTGATATTCTTTTAACAACGATTAATCCTTATTGACATGGCTTATTTATTCCGATATATGAACATAACAAAGTAATGAAAGCTAAAGCTGAATAGACAGTCAAGACCTGTTAGGAATTTAATGTTTTATTTGAGGGATCCAATAGTACATCTACTAGCAAAGGACACAGCGGAGATGCATCTACCAACAGAGGTATCTAATAAGTGTTAGGACTTTAATGCTTTATTTGGTCAAGATAGGAGTTACACTCCACTTCAAGTTTGTGTCATTTAATCGTGTTTCCGTTTTTTTATTGTCCTCTCAGTTTCTCTTCTTAGGTGTCAGTTTCATTTTGTGTACTCAATCCTTGACTATTTAATAGTCATTTATATTTCCTAATAAAACTATCGAAGCTTTTCATAGCTTTTGTCTGAGATTTATTCATCTGAAATCAACAAATTTGGTATCAGAGCCATTAAATTAAAAGAGAAAGAGAGCAAACACATAGAAAAGATGGGAGAATCGAGTAATTTTGAGCAACCTTGTATACCAAAATTCAATGGAGATTATGACCATTGGAGTCTCCTTATGGAAAATCTTCTTCGGTCAAAGGAGTATTTTGATGTTGTGGAAGATGGAATTGATGAACCAATTAACAAAGAAGGATTGACCGAAGCAGAGAAGGAGACCCTTGCCGATGCAAGGTTAAAGGATTTGAAGGTAAAGAATTATTTGTTCAATGCGATTGACAAATCAATTCTTAAGACGATAACTTTGAAAGAGACGTCAAAGCAGTTGTGGGATTCTATGAAGACCAAATATCACGGAAATGCAAGAGTGTAGCGTGCGCAGTTACAAACTTTGAGGAGAACGTTTGAATTGCTGGAGATGAAAAATGGAGAATCCATCTCCAATTACTTCACAAGGGTGATGGTGGTAGCAAACGACATGAGAAACTGTGGGGATGATATGCAAGATGTAAAAATTGTGGAAAAGATCTTGCGAACTCTGACTGAAAACTTCAACTACATTGTGTGTTCAATTGAAGAATCGAAAGATATTGACAGTTTATCAGTCGATACCTTGAAAAGCTCATTACTTGTTCATACGCAGAAAATGAGAAAGCCAAGAATAGTAGCAGAAGAACAGGTACTCAAAGTTTCATACGAGTATCGAAATGGAAGAGGCAGAGGAAGACAATTTGGCCGAGGAAGAGGAAGAGGTAGATTTAACAAGGAAACGGTGGAATGTTATCGTTGTCACAAACTTGGACATTTTTCATACGAATGTCCTATGGAAGAGAAGGCGAACTATGCATAGATTGGAGAAGAAGAAGGTGATGTTTTGTTAATGGCGTACACACGAGTTCTAGAAGAAATAAAATTTGTGTGGTATCTTGATTCAGGCTGTTCCAACCATATGACAGGAGACAAATCATGGTTTTCAAAGCTTGATGAAGAGTTTCAATCCTCCGTAAAACTCGGTAACAATTCTATTCTTTCGGTAATAGGAAAATGTGATGTAACTTTACGTGTCAATGGAAGGACTCATGTCATTTCAGATGTATATCTAGTACCAGAATTAACGAGTAACTTGGCGAGCTTGGGACAACTTGTACAAAAATGCAACAAGATTTTGATACATCATGAAGTATGTAAGCTTTATCATTCGGAGTTAGGGCTGCTTATGCAAGCAAAAATGACGGAAAATAAATTGTTCAAGATTTTGGCCTCAAAAGGTAACTTGTTTACGGCTGAGAAATGTTTGAAAATAACAGCAATGGATGAGCTTAAACTTTGGTATCGAAGGTATGGGCACTTAAGTTACAAAGGTTTAAGAACTCTCAAATATCAGAATATGGTCAAAGGGATACCACATATGAGCACCAACGAAGCTGAGAAATGTGTTAGCTGTTTTGTTGGTAAACAACATCGTGAGAGTATCCCTAAACAAAGTTTGTGGCGTTCGTCAAGGAGGTTGCAGCTGGTACATTCTGATATATGTGGGCCAATTTCTCCAGCATCGAACTCCGACAAGAGATATATTCTTACTTTCATCGATGACTTTAGCAGAAAGGTATGGATATATTTTTTGTCATTAAAGTCGGAAGCTTTTATATTCTTTACTCGATTCAAGATCTAGGTAGAGAAAGAGAGTGGAGAAACGCTAGCATGTCTACAAACGGACAGAGGCGGTGAATTCACTTCAAATGAGTTCACTGATTTTTGTGAGGAAGCCGGAATTAGCAGACAACTCACTACAGCTTTCACTCTGCAACAAAACGGAATTGCTGAGCGCAAGAACCGGACAATAATGAATATGGTGCGGTGTATTTTGAATGATAAAGGAGTTCTTCAACATTTTTGGACGGAAGCATCAAAATGGGCTATACATGTCTTGAATCGAAGTCCAACTTCCGTGACACAAGGAAAAACACCTGAAGAAATGTGGAGTGGAATAAAGCCTAGAGTTGATTACTTTAGAATTTTTGGTTGTATCGCTCATGTCCATGTTCCAGATCAGAAAAGAAAAAAACTCGATGATAAAAGCAACATATGTGTGCTTATTGAAGTAAGCAGCGAATCCAAGGGTTATCGCCTATACAACCCAAAAACAAAAAAGGTCATTACAAGTAGGGATGTGATTTTCGAAGAAGAGAAAAGCTGGGATTGGGGACATAAAACAAAAGAATTAGAGGCTGAGCAATTAATCTGGGAGGATAGAGAAACCGAAGCTGAGGAGAATGTTGAAGAAGTGACTCATGAGCCTGAAACAGAGCAAATAAATGAAGAAGAAGAAGTTTTGAATCCAGCAGAATCTCTTAGGCCTCAGAGAATCAGAAGAAGACCAGCTTATTTGCAGGATTACGAGACCGGATGGGAGGAAGAAGAAGAAGTTTCGGGTCTTGTAATGTTTATGTCAAGCGATGATCTTGTAACATTCAATGAAGCTATTAAGGAAGAAAATGGGTTAATGCTATGAAGACAGAGTTGGAGTCAATAGAAAAGAACGGAACTTGGTTTCTCACAAATCTTCCAAGTGGAGCAAAGAGAATTGGTGTTAAATGGCTTTATAAAACCAAGCTCAACGAGAAGGGAGAGGTTGAAAAATACAAAGCTCGATTGGTGGTCAAAGGCTATGCGCAAGAAGAAGGAGTAGATTACAGTGAAGTCTTTGCTCCTGTGGCGCGTTGGGATACTATTAGTACGATGCTAGCTGTAACAGCTCAAAAGAATTGGTGTGTTTATCAGTTAGACGTAAAGAGTGCGTTTCTTTACGGCGAACTAACAAAAGATGTGTTTGTAGATCAACCACAAGGATACATAAAGGAAGGAGAAGAACACAAGGTTTACAAGTTTGTGAAGGCTTTATATGGTTTAAAACAAGCCCCAAGAGCTTGGTACAGTAAAATTAAGGCATACTTTGTTAGAGAAGGATTTCAAAGGTGTGAGCATGAGTACACACTATTCGTGAAAACTGATGGAGGTAACAAGATTATTATTTTTAGTGTTTATGTAGATGATTTAATCTTCACAGGAAATGATGAAAATATGCTTGAGGAGTTTAAATTATCGATGAAAAAGGATTTTGAGATGACTGATTTGGGGAAAATGAAGTATTTTTTGGGTGTTGAGGTGACACATCTTCATCCATCAAAAGAATATATGCTGGAGAGATTCTTGAAAGGTTTAATCTGCATAACGGAAATGATGTCAAGAATCCTATTGTGCCCGGAGTGAAGTTATCAAAAGATAGTGATGCTAAGAGAGTTGATTGCACAATATATAAACAACTCATTGGAAGTTTAATATATATCACGACGACAAGGCCTGATCTGATGTTTGTGGTTTGTCTATTGAGCAGATACATGTCCGATCCTAGAGAGGAACATATGCAAGCAACAAAGTGTGTGCTAAGGTACATAAGAGGAACGACTGGATTCGGTGTGTTTTACAAAAAGGGAATGTTGGAGGAGTTGAGCGTCTATACTGATAGTGATTATTTTGGAGACATTGATAATAGACGAAGCACAAGTGGATATGCTTTCTTATTGAGTGGAGGAGCAGTTTCTTGGGCTTCAAAGAAACAACCGGTAGTCACTCTATCCACCACTGAAGCTGAGTTCAGAGCTGCATCATTTTGTGCTTGTCAATGTATTTGGATGGGAAGGATTTTAGAAGAAATTGGTATGATGCAGTCAGGTTGCACTACGATTATGTGTGATAACAACTCAACAATTAAACTATCAAAGAACCCTGTTCTTCAAGGTCGTAGCAAGCATATTGATGTTAGGTTCCATTTTTTGAGGGATCTTGTCAAAGATGAAATTGTGAAATTGGTTCATTGTGGTACCAATGATCAGGTTGCAGACATAGTGACTAAACCATTGAAGTTGGAAGCTTTTGTTCGATTAAGAGAGAAACTTGGATTTTGCGAGAAGATAAACTGAAGCTATTGCTTTCAGTTTAGGGGAAGCAATGTTAGGAATTTAATGTTTTATTTGAGGGATCCAATAGTGCATCTACTAGCAAAGGACACAGCGGAGATGCATCTACCAGCAGAGGTATCTGATAAGTGTTAGGACTTTAATGCTTTATTTGGTCAAGATAGGACTTACACTCCACTTCAAGTTTGTGTCATTTAATTGTGTTTCTGTTTTTTTTTATTGTACTTTCAGTTTCTTTTCTTAGGTGTCAGTTTCATTTTGTGTACTCAATCATTGACTATTTAATAGTCATTTATATTACCTAATAAAACTATCGAAGCTTTTCATAGCTTTTGTCTGAGATTTATTCATCTGAAATCAACAAGACCTAGCCCCTGTAACTAATGCTAACTAATCTACGTATATGTTCATATCTTCTTGTTGTTCTAAGATGATGGTTGTGGCAAGCTTCAAAGCTACTTGGCTAAACATGTTTACCAAATTATTGTTTCCTTATGTTCTGCATTGGGTATAACCATCTGATAACTTTATATTATACAGAAGAATTCGGTAGCCGTGATGAATTTCTGCACGTATTTGGCTACACGCCGCCGTGACTACACCGTATGAATCGCACGCCGTGTGACGTGCACACCGTGACAATTTTGTCACGTTTAACATTTGTTCAATTTTTTTAGTTTGAATTAAAAATTAATTTGTAAGCGTGGAATAAATAAATTAAAAAAATATATATTATAGATGTAATTGTTGAATTATTATTTGTTTTTTTATATAAATATATAAATAATTTATTATAATTAGTTTATTCCGTAAGTTTGTTAAAATTTTCAAATGTTTTCGAACCACTATATATTATAAATAGTATATTAGATTTTTCAATTATATTAGATATTTAAAGTATATGAGTAATATTTGAAAATTATGTTTGCAATCTTTATATACTTATATTTTTTAAATATTAAATATTTAAATAGTTTATTATATATATATATTTAAATCAATAGTTTAAATCTTAGAAATAATAAGTTAAATAATTTATTAAATATTTAAATTAATAGATTAAATTTTGGAACCAAAACAATTTATTACTCGATATTTAAAATATATATTTTAAAATTGTGAGAATTTTTGGATATTAATATCTTTTAAATATTAGATATTTTAATTGATACATCATACATTACAAATCATCTCTCAAACAAAAATATTTTTCCTAAATGTCTCAAAACACAATTTTAAAAATGGTACTACAATATCGTAAAACATTCTACAATAGTAATTTCTTAAATAATTTAAGACTTACTAAGAAAAATAAAGGGAAATGACACACTAAGTACCTTTTGGCCAAACCCATTACAACCTAGTGCCCAAAAATGGGTTAATGCTCACTTAATACCCATCTCATTAAACATATCCACTTCTAATACCTTTTCTTTTTTTAATACCAAGATTACCCTCAACCTAGTATATAAGGTTGATTTGTAAAAAATTAGGGTTTTTTGTTACAGCCCCATTCTATTTTTGAATTTTGAAATTCAAAACAGCCTCCACTCTTACTCTTCTTCTCTTCTTTTTAATCAACATCCTTGATAAATCGATTTACAGGCCAAACCAAGAAACAAAAAAATGACTCTCTCTCCTCTCGCTCGTCTTTGACCTCTGAAATCACTAATCACAAACTCTAGATCTGTTCTTTATTAGAGCTGATCTCCCGATTCGAAGGTTAGTTCTTCATCTACTTTAATTTGATTTCACTTCTTGTCTCGTTTCTAGCTTTCCTCTATATCTAGGGTTTTTTTTTCTCGAATTAAAATCATTAAATCTTCTTTAGCTTCTTCGTGTTCTTGTACATGTACTGATTTGGGTTTGGTTTTTATTTATATGTTGTCTTTGTTTTGTTTCAGGTTTCAGATCTGTTTCTGAAGAGTTACCAAGGATAGAACTTTGTTGGTTCTTGGTTCTCTGTTCTTGGTTCCAGGTTCGTACATATTACTGAAGAGAAACAGTACTAGTTTGTATTAGTATTGTAAGTGTGTTTTGGGTTTTGTGTATGGGAACAGTCGACTGAAAAACCTGTTTTTTGATATCATGACCGATTCTATTTAGTATTGTGCAAATGCAGGTTCGTTATCTCAATAGACTTCACCACTTCGTGATCTTGTTGGATGTTGTGTTGAACAGTTATCAAGCAGTAGTATCTGCAGTAGCCCAGATGATACTAACTGTGATGGGGTTAAACTTGAAGAAAATGGGTTGTGGAAGTTGATTGGTTTATTCGGCATATAACAAACAATATGCGGAACTTGAAGAAAATGGGTTGTGGACTGAACCTACTCCTGGAAAGACAAATTTTTGGGAAACATCAAACTTCAAGATTGTAGTTTTATGTATTTTGTTGATTTTGGTGGTATTTTGTAAGAGGTAGTGTAGTTAGTTTTGTTTTGTAAACATACTCGTCATCTAGTTCTATTTGCTTGTTAATTGAAGTCAATGCCGATTTTATAGCCAAAATGTCTAGTCCAACCTCAATTAGTCTTAAAGTATCATGATGGAAATGATAGATACGAAGGAACACCTTGCTAGATACGAAGGAACACCTTGCTAGATACGACGGGACACATTGCTAGACAGATGCAGCATCATATACATTGAATTATAAACATATTGCGATTGATAGATAGCACATATATATATATATTGATAGATTTGAATTATAAATATTGATAGTTAACTAACTATAAGTATGATAGATTCTCTAGTATGAGTCCGATAGATATGCATAAAGACAATGCTAGTTAACTAATCACAAGTATGATAGCTTCTTTGTTAGTAGCCTGATAGATTTGAGTAACATACATTTGCGATTGTTTCGTATATTGCTCTGATAGATACGGCTTACAGCAAATAATGGACTATTTTAAACTGTAGGTCTATTTGTACTATTTTAAACTAAACACTCTCATGTTTGTACTATAAACTAAACGCTCTCATGATGAACACGTTGCTAGATAAGAAGGAACACCTTGCTAGATAAGAAGGGACACCTTGCTAGACAAGAAGGAACACATTGCTAGCCAAGAAGGAACACCCTGCTAGATAAGAAGGGACACCTTGCTAGATAAGAAGGAACACATTGCTAGACAAGAAGGAACACCCTGCTGAAAACGCATTATCTATTAGACTATTGTGTTTTAAAACACAAAGAACTGCTGAAAACTGCAAAAAAACCCAAAAGTCTCAAAACTCATAACAAGCTTTTTAAATCTCTGACAAGAACATTGTAATCCGTTAAAAATCAAAATCTGCAGGAGTATTTGAGTATAACTGAAAATCAGATGCAGATCACACTTAAGAACTGATACACATACACATTATAATCATATTTTAGTCGATGCATCGTTTGTTAGTACATCAAAATATTCGACAGACTGACGTTAAATTCAATAAAGCGTTCATTTCCCGCTGAACCAAATCTTTCAATTACAATACTCGGTAACTAAGAATAAGCAACACTAATCTAATGTTTAAAAAAACAACAAGCCGCTTGTAATAATCAAAACTGGAGCTCACACGCTACAAATATAGATATATTGGTAACTGAAACGAACTTTGTGTATCATACATGTATGTGATCGAGTACCGATCTCGCCGAGTTGAGAGAAATCCCGCGCTCAGTAGAAGGACCGCCGCAGATAAGACCGACTTTTAGAGCTCTTGTTCTCTCACGATGGAAATGATAGATATGAAGGAACACCTTGCTAGATACGAAGGAACACATTGCTAGATATGAAGGGACGCATTGCTAGACAAAAGAGGAACACCCTGCTAGATATGATCTACAAACAACCTAGACAAATTACGGCGGCGATGAAGCCATCTGATTATTGGGCTTTTCATAATTGCCCTGTAGTAACAAAAAACATAACTATTACACACACTTCATACAGAAGTTCACAAGACTAACTCAAATACACAAGGAGAGGCGTCTATCCTATGTTTCCTACTTTCACATAATCGAAAGAGAGATTAAAATTCACAGCGAAGATTTAACAGAGAATAAGCGATAGACCACTTATACTAACAACAATGATCAAGCAAAGAAAACAAGGTGTATAATTTACAAATATTTGTTTGATATCATGACTCATCATCAGTAGATGTGCAGAGAAGAAAATGAATCTTTACCTGAGCAAGAATCATATCGAGAAGTTCCCCTCCTCCTGTACCATAACCTCCCGCGTCTGATTGGTGACTGCAATCAAGTTTGACAAACAGATATATACAAATTGAGTTTTCATGGTTTCGATAGACCAGTATAATCCCAGGAATTGAAATTTCTAAGCAAAAAGTAAGAAAAAAAGAAGAACACGCACTAAGTTCTACATCTAAAAGGTCTGATTTGATCCCTAACGGTAGGGTTTGAAATTCCTAAACGACGAGGTTTAGGACAAACCACTAATTCAAATTCCTTCTCCTCGCAGCCTCCCATGGCGTTCCTCTGCGTGTACATATAGCTGTTCATCTTCGTCGTCAACAACACACAAACGCCTGTTCGCGCAAATAACAAACATAAACACAATCAAATCACAAATCACAAATCACAAATTACATATGGCAAATCAAATTTTCCACTTCGATGAACTCTTGATAACAGAAATCCAAATCAACCACCACAGCCAAAACAATCGTAACAAACGTCTCGAAAACCTCTAAATTAACATGATGAAAGCTTTGAAACTCTCGTTACTAGAATTTTCTAGGCAACCAAACAGAAAACGAGAAAAACACATCGAAACAATCGAGTAATTACGTTAACGGATCTGTATACGATTCATGAACCAGAAGAGAAAGAGGAGAGAGAAACTACCTTGAGATGCGTACGAGGCTCCTCTAGAGTGAGAAGAAGAAAAGGTTCGACGTCCGTCTCGGTGGCCGGCGATTGATACGGCAGTCGGTTCGGTGGCAGTCGGTTAGGTGGCCGGCGATTGATACGGTAGTGGGTTGGAAGGTTCGACGTCGTCTCGTGTTAAAGCGGCTTCGCTTTTTGGTTTTCTCTCTCCTCAAATTTAGAAAGTTGAAATTGGGGGAATTGGAACCTAAAAGTCTGATTAGAAGGTGAAAAAAGGGGTTTCCAACAAAAACAACCCCTTTTATACCCTAGAGGGTATAATTGTCCAAAATGTGGCTTTGGGTAGTTTATGAAACTAGTCCAAAAACGGGTACCATGTTGGTATTTGATAGTTGAGAAGGTATTTATGGGTACTTTTCTCAAAAATAAAATGAAAATATCAATATTTATACGTGTTATTTTTTTTTCAACAAATCGATATTCAATTTGGTAAAAACACTTTTTTAGATTGTTTTTAATATACAAATACACTACAAACTAGTCTAATTCTCATTAATCTCTCAAATCATCTCTCAAATAAAAATAGTTTTCCTAAATCTCTCAAAACACAATTATATAAATACTACTACAATATCTCAAAACATTCTACAATATTTTTATTCATGTGTTCTTGTTCTTGATGTCTTTTTTAGATGAATGACAAATAAAATGAAATTTAAGTAGTTTGAGAGTGATTGAAAAAATAAAATGAAAATACTATAAATTTATAGGGGTTATTTTGATTTATTTTTATTTTTTTAGCAAATTGGATATCATATTTGTAAATCTACAAATCAGATATCATATTTGGTAATAACATCTTTTTTAGATTTGTTTTATGTGTTAATAGACTACAAACTAATATAATTCTCATTCATCTCCCAAATCATCTCTCAAATAAAAATAGTTATCCTAAATCTTTCAAAGCAAAATTTTATAAATACTACTGCAATATATCAAAATATCCTGCAATAGTCTTCTTGATGTTTTCTTGTTCTTCATGTTTTTTTTCAGATGAATGACAAATAAAACGAAATTTAAGTAATTTGAGAATTACTAAAAAGATAAAAACAAAAATATCCATATTTATAGGGCTATTTTTAATTTTATTTTTATCTTTTGTGGAGCAAATTAGATATCATATTTGTAAATATTGTAAATATCATATTTGACCGTTCGGATATTATATTTGGTAAAAATAATTTTTTTAGATTTTTTTTATGTATGAATACACTACAAACGAATCTAATTCTCATTCATCTCTCAGATCATCTCTCAAATAAAAATAGTTTTCTTAAATCTCTCAAAGCACAATTTTATAAATGTTACTACAATATCTTAAAACATCTTGCTGATGTTTTCTTGTTCTTGATGTATTTTTTAGATGAATGAGGAATAAAAGGAAATTTAAGTAATTTGAGAGTTACTAAAAAGATAAAAACAAAAATATCCATATTTATAACGTTTTTTTTATTATCTTTTTCGGACATCCTATTTGACAAATTAGATAATTAGATATCATATTTCCTCAATCAGATATCCTATTTGGTAAAAACAATTATTTTTTATGATTTTTTTATCTACAAATACACTACAAACTAATCTAATTCTCATTCGTCTCTTAAATATCTCTAAACCAAAAATAGTTTTCCTAAATCTCTAAAAAAATCTACAAATACTACTACAATATCTCAAAACATTTTACAATAGTCTTCTTGATGTCTTATATTTTAGGTGAATGACAAATAAAAATAAATTCAATTAATTTGAGAGCTACTAAAGAAATAAAATGAAATACTCATATTTATAGATGTTTTTGTTTTTATCAAATCAACTATCCTATTGAGAAACCGGTAGCCTATTTGGTAAAAACAATTTATTTGAAATTTTTGTATCTACAAATACTTTACAAATAATAATAATATAACAATAATAATATAATAATATAATAAACATAAAACTATCTCACACCATAAATAATAAACAAAACTTAATGAATAAATAAAACTACTTCAAAATATAATAAATAATAATTAGTTTATCAAACAAATGTATTTATTCTATATTTGTTAAAAAAAAATATAATATATTATCGTGTTTGCCGATACAATAATTTTACCGTGTCTGTCCTCTACCGTGATCGTGACAGATTTTGCCGTGATAATCGTATCAGTGAATCAGACCGTCTTTGCCGACTGTCGTACGTGCCGTGACAGACTGTCGTGAACACGCCAAATCTTGTCCTGTCACGTCACGTTTGACACTTGTATTATAATATATTTAAAAGGTTTCATGACGAGAGGCTTTCATAGCTGAGTTGGTTAGAGCGTCATAAGTAGGAAGTTTTGAGTTCTGAATCAATTTTCAATTTTCATTATAATGAGACCCGTTATAATGTGAATTTTTTTTGTTTGAGACCTCAAATTTTATTGAAATACTTTTGATATAAAAACCATTTTTAAGTAGTCAATCTAAAAAGGCAAGATTTTTCAAATCCGAAGTTGCAAACACGTTAATGGTGTAATTATTTTAGAATTTAGTTTGATATTTTTAGTGATATTTAGAGTTTTACTTTCGGCTTAAAAACTCTAATTGTTAGGAAAGATAGTTATATGTATATGTTTAGTTAGGTGTCTAAGTTTTGGTATGTTTTTTTTAGATTTCGTTGAGTTTTGAAGGATTTAGAAACCTGGATATGGTTGTTGTTTCCATCAAGACTTCTTGTTCCTGCAATTTGGACAGTGTGCGTGATTTGGCACAAATCAAGCATGCACTGTGCGCGATTTCTACTGTTTTTTTTTTAAAAAAAAATCAAGCACATGTGATTTGGCACAAATCAAGCATACACTATGCGCGATTTCTACTGTGTAACTACTATGTTAGGAATTTATTCTTATTCAACCATTAATTTTTTTTAATTAGATGTGAATATGTAGTTATAAATTTATTATTTTTTTACTTATCCAATTAAATGTGATAGATTCTCACACGAATGATTTGATTAAAAATTAAACTCGTTTTTTTTTCTTTTTGTCTTTATTACTTCAATAAATCTGATATATTCTTTGATTATTTTAAACTGAAAGATTTAGAAATTACATATTACATAATAAATATGCACTCTCTTAAAGTAGAATAAAAAAGCATAGAAAATAAATATTATATAATAAATATGCAATAGAAAATAAAAAACTTAAAAAATAAATATCGCATAATAAATATGAATCAGTTTTATTTGACTATTTTAAATTATAATAAAAATATTTAGAAAATAAATATGCATAATAAATATGTAGTATATTTCTTTGACTATTTTAAACTAGAAATGACAATATGTAATATAAATATATTTTTTGATTATTTTAAACTAAAAATGACATATTTCTATATGTAGTATAAATATGTAATATTTAGAAAGTAAACATTACATAATAAATATGCAATATAAAAAGAAGAAGATAATGACAATTTAATGAAAATGATAAAGATATATTCATCACTAAAATAACAAAGATATTCAATTTTAATGAAAATGTTAGATATATATTTAGTCTTTAATTATTTTTTTAAACTTTTAAACTCATCTCCATTTATAAAAAAATTTACAATGAAAATGATAGAGACATATTTGGTGTTTAATAAAAATGACAAAAAAATATTAGAGATATATTAACTATTTAATGAAATTTAATGAAAATTCTATCATTGTCCTTTTTATTCATAACCAAAATGAAACCTAACTTGGTGCTTTCAAAATCATTCCATGAGACCAAGTAGTCAACATCGAACATGGCGGTTTTTATAGTTCCTACAAAATACGTGAAATTATATAAAAAATGCAATTAAGTCTAAGTAATTATATCGAAATCTATTTAAATCGCGCAAATTAATACATGTAACCAATTTAAGCAAAATCGTGTAACTACACAACCCTAATTAAGAACAAAATCGCACAGGCTGAAATCGCACATGTTTGTTGTACGATTTTGGTGAAATCGCACATGTTTGTTGTACGATTTTTGCAAAATCGCACATGTCGGGTGTGTGATTTTGGAAAAATCGCGCGAGCCGGGTTTGTGATTTCGGCAAAATGGCGCACTTCAAGTGTGTGATTCGGAAAAAATCTCGTGCTTCGAGTGTGTGATCTTGTCAAAATCACGAGGTCCCTCATCGCGATTTTTATATGAACACCAAGCACATATTCATGTATATTTTTGTGCATATTGAGCTCGCAGTTCATCCGATTTATGGCACAATGAGTGCGATAATCGCACTCAAAGTAGATTTTTTTAAAAAATACATAGACTTGGGTTCTGAGATGGTCCGTCAAACGTTCATCCTCCTCAAATGCAAAACTATCCACATTACAACTAAAATCGTCATTCAAATCACTCAAATCCATGGTTTTTAATGTTTTGGGGGGTTTTAGGTTAGTTTTAGAGAGATGTTTGGTTAGAGAAGAAGGAAAAAAAATGATTTTTGGTTGAAATTTGGTTTTTATATGAGAAGACTAAAATGGTCATTTCGCATAAAATGAAAAAAAGTTTGATTTTCGGGTCTCATTATAACCAAATGGGGTCTCAATATAGCATTTCCATTCTTTTAAACCTAAATGCTTTGACTGGGTTATAACATTGTCCAACCCTCTTCGTTTATGTTAAATTAATAAATTTGGTGAAAAGTAAAAATATATGGTAAATAAATAAAAGTTAAGGTAAGAAGTAAAAAAACTAACCATAAATTTAGGTAGCATGTGTCCTTACAAGGTTAATTGGCACGTGCCGGTGACTATATGTGCAACATTTTTAAACAAAGATGACGCGTTTTGAAGGCAAACAACCTAATAACAAGAATGCAACCGCGGTGATCAGTCATAATTTATACCCATAATAATTATGTTTTATTTAGAGTTAGTTGTCAACCCTAGATCTAATAGATATTATCATCCATTTATTCCACTTTAGAGGAAATAACACTAAAAATTAAATTTTAATCGATTTTTTCGGTTCCATTTTGTGTCAGTTTTACTGGTTTATTAATTTTATCGGTACGATTCTTTATCGATTTTACCGATTCGAATTGTATCTACTGGTTTATCGGTTTATCAGTTCAATTTCGAACCAGTTTTACGGTTCGGTTCCTTATCGGACTTGATTTTTAGAATAGAACGGTAAACCAGATAGTTAAAATTCGGTATGCTTCTTATCAATTCGTTTTCGGTCTGGTTCCGATTCTTAGGAACCATCAATATCCAACATTGTATAACATCAAAATATAAAAATATTATAGTTTTTTTATGTTAGTAAACTATGAGAACCTAAATAAAATGCATTTTTTAAAAATGCAAATTTTCAAAAATATATTTTCTTGATATGTTGATCATAAAGGACACATTAATCCTATATATTCTCAAATAGTCATTTTAATGATTTTTTATATATCTAAAACATAAGAACTTATATAGTATAACCTCTTATCTATTTGAAATATAACTTGCAAAATTTGTCAAGTTCCATAAAAAAATTCAAAAAAAAATTGAATTTTTGTTTTTAAAATCAAATTGGTTTTGATATAAAAAAATCTGTAGCATACGATTGATTCTTTATATGTGAAAAAAATAAAAATGTGTATTTTCTATGAGAAAACAAATGAAAATAAACTTAATAGACTTCAATCTCACTCTCTTTTGGATGGTTCACAAACTGCTTCTGTAAGCAGTTATATATACATGGACTATAACTACAGCTAATTATGACTATAATTAATACCATGAGACTAGTATATTTGTTGAAGAGTAAAATTCATATCATAATTGGTCTAGAATCCCATATTGCTAACATTGAAAGTAATATAGTGTATATAAGTGTGAACTTCACCTCAACTAGTAAGAGGCATTTTGGTAGTGTATCAAATGCAAAGTCATGCGAGCCTTTGGGCTCAAAGCGGACAATATCTTGCTAGTATGTGAGGCACACCTATATATTCTAACATGGTATCATGGCTGAGTTGACTGTTCGATGCTCGAGGAAGGCCCCCGAATAAGCCATTCTCAATCCGTCCTCAGGCCGACACACGGTGACCCGCTCTCGCCGCGATAGCAGTCCGCCGACAGCCGACTTCATCCCATACTTGGTCTAGAATCTCACATTGCTAACATTGAAAATAATATAGTGTATATAAGTCTGAACCCTACCTTAACTAGTAAGAGGCCTTTTGGTAGTATATCAAAAGAAAATCTGTGCGGCCCTTTTGGTCCAAAGCGGACAATATCTTGCTAGTATGTGAGACAAGGTTCACACCTATATATCTATTATAACATGGTATCATAGCCAAGTTTGAACCAATGTGGGACTAAGAAAATGTGTTGAATATCCAACGATGTATTTCCGCTGTGATTATGCAACGTTCTTTCCGCCCATCAACACATCCAACGATATATTTTGGCTTTGGCGACGTTTATTTCGCTCGTTTAATGAGATCAAGTTTAAGGAGGGGTGTTGAAGAGTAAACTTGATTCCATACGTGATCCAGAATTTCACATTGATAACATTGAAAAGAACACAGTGTATATAAGTGTGAACCCCATCTCAACTAGTAAGAATCATTTTGGTAGTGTATCAAAAGCAAAGTCGTGCAGGCCTTTGGGTTCAAAGCGGACAATATCTTGCTAGTATGTGAGACACACTTATCTATTATATTCCCAATTATATGGTTGTAACTAGTGTAACCGTCAATCTACCGTAATGTCTATAGTTACTTTACAATATATACAAATCTAATTTAATACTCTCCATCAAGTTTGAGAGTGTAAATCAAGGACTCCTAACTTGCTAAACCAAAAATAAAACTGATCTTTTTTAGTGTTTTAGTAAATATGTTTGTCAAATGCATCTTTGTAGAGATGTAGCATGGGCGAATTATCTTGGCATGAATTGTTTCTCGAATTATATGACAATCAATCTTAATATGTTTAGTATGCTCATAAAAAACTGGATTAGCTTTAATATGAAAGCCATTTGATTATCACAAAACAATGATGTCGGTTTGTCCAAGTCGACCTTCAAATCGTTAAATATGTATCTCAGCCAAGTTAATTCCAGACAAGTATTCATCATTGCTTTCTAACTGCTTCTGCAGATGATCGTGAAATATTAGTTTGTTTCTTTGATTAACATGATATGAGGGATAATCCAAGAAAACATAATACCAAGAAACAGAACGTCTTAACATACGACACCAACCCCAATCTGAATCACAAAAGGCACTGAGTGTCAGATTGTTTTCTGATGGAAAGAAAAGACCATGACTTGGTGATTTCTTAATGTAACGGAGGACTCTTAACATAGTTTCCTAGTGTGGCTTCCTAGGTGCTTCCATAAATTGGCTCAATGTATGCATCAAATATATAATATCAAGCCTGGTAAATATATTAAACTGCCAACTAGTGTGTGATATCTAGTCGAATCATAAAGTAGCTCACCATCTTCATCGGTTAATTTCAACTTCTGCTCAATGGTAATTTTTCGGGTTTTACTCCGTACAATCGTGTGTCTTGAAATTATCTAATCCATATTTTATTTGAGACATAAAGATTCTTTTCTTAGATCGAGAAAATTTAATACCTATAAAATATTTCAAATCACCAAAAACTTTAATGTAAAAATGTTATAGTAGATGATTCTTCAACAATTTGATATCATGCAAGTTATCCACAGTCAATAAGATATCATCAACATTAATGAGAATAACAGTGAACTTGTTACCTTTATGTTTAGTAAAAAGTAAGTAATCTTCTTTTGACTGTATGTAACCTGCAACTTTGACAGTAGCTGAAAAATGGAGAACCAATTTTGGGATGCTTGTTTCAAACTGTAAAAATAACCTCTGGAGCCGACATTACAAATTATCCCCTTTAAATGGAGACCGGAAGGTGGCGACATATATACCTCTCTATCTAGAGTTCCATGAATAAAAGAATTCTGAACATCAAGTTGATGAGTATACCAATTTCTAGAAACTGCAACGGTCAACAAACATAAAAAAAAATCGTAAGTTTAGCAGGTGGAGAAAAAGTATTCTGATAGCCAGTACCTTCAACTTTGGTGTATCCTTTAGCCATAAAACGGGCTTTGTATCACTCAATGGTTCTATCAGAGCTATATTTGATCTTATAGAACCAACGAAATCTAATAGGTTTGTACCTGGGGAGAAGAGGAACCATCTGTCAAGTGTTATTATGTCTAAGAGCCTGAAGTTCAGTGGACATGGCTTGGCGTCAGAGTGGATTAGGGTTAGCATGTTCAAAATATAAAGGCTTTGTTTTGTGTGTTAACAAAGCTAGGAAAGCACGAAGGTTAGGGGAAAATGTAAAATCAAAAGATGAGAGGAGAGAGGATACCTTTTAGATTGACGAGAACTCGATTGCGTTGAAAATTGATTGATCCTGGTAGACATATCGTAGCATTTGTGCCATGTAGGAGGTTGAATATGGCGAGTAGAACGAAAAACCAAGATATCATTAGGAACGACAGGAGAAATATATGTAGTTGAGGAAGGTGAGGTAGTGGAAGGTGTTGGTAGATGAGAATGTGTTAGTGAAGCGGAAGGTGATGATATAGTGATGAGTGGGGGTGCTGAATTCATAGCTGATTCTGGAGATGTAGAAGATTTGGAGGTTGAAAGTGTGATATTTTTGGGATTGGATGGATATGAAAGATAACGGTTGAGGTTCCGATTCATACGATATATGATGGGAACTAGAAATAATGAGTTAGATGCTTGATTGAAAGATGGCGATGATGATTAGTGTGGAAAAGATATGTTGGAGGTGCAATATAGGGAAATATATTTTCCTCAAAGTGGACATCACAGCTTATGTAAACTTTATATGTATGTATATCAAGATCTTTGTAGCCTTTTTCCATGTGGATCCCCAAAAACACACAAATTGAGCACGAGAGTCAAATTTATGTTAGGGATGAATATAAGTTACATAACATGCATAACAAAAAATGCGCAAGTGCGTGACTGAGGGAGACCGATTATATAAGACGTTGAATGTGGATTTACTTTATAGTAAAAGATTAAGAATGCAATTGATTAAATAAACAGCTCTTAAAATACAATCCTACCAAAATTCAAGTGGTACATTTGATTGGAACA
Source organism: Limnanthes douglasii subsp. nivea (assembly GCA_036936605.1). NCBI lineage: Eukaryota > Viridiplantae > Streptophyta > Magnoliopsida > Brassicales > Limnanthaceae > Limnanthes > Limnanthes douglasii. Next base: position 19,145,592 of record JAUPFV010000001.1, on the reverse strand, counting down.
TGAGAGAACGAGAAACATTTAAAATATGTCGATGTTTTCATTCGACAACTCTATTTTATTATGAGGTGTAAACACAATGTTTTTGAAGTTCAATCCTTTTGTTTTGAAAAAAATACGAAAAGGAATAAATTCAGTATCATTATTCACTCTTATTCTTTGAACGTCTGTTTAAAATTGGGTTTTGACAAATTGCACAAAATTAGTTAATAAAAATTATGTTTCCGATTTATGTTGCATAAGAAATGTCCATGTGCATCGACTAAAATCGTCAATAATTGTAAGGAAATAACGTGAACCACTATATCAAGGAACTTTATAAGGATCCTATACATCACAATGTAATAAGGAGAAAGGAAATTTGTAGTTATTGAGCTTTTGGGAAAATGAAAACGTGAAATTATGCAATTATTACCTAACTCCTTGTGAATACCTGGAAGTAAATGTGAAAGTAACTTAAAGTCAGACAAATATGGATGGCCTAGATGTAAGTGTCATAGGTCAGATGACTGAAAAACCATACCAGATAGTCGATTTATTTGTTGATGAATGCATATAGTATAGACCACCACGTTTTCTACCCGAGCCAATAATCTTCACCGAAATCAAGTCCTGCAAAATACAATAGTCACGAAAGAAAACGATACAACAATTCTGTTCTTTGGTCAGTTTGCTAGCCAAAATTAAATTTAAATTAAAGGAGGGGTACACACAAGACATTGTAAGGGTTAAATTTTCAATTAAAACCAACTATGCCAGTGTGAGTGATTTGTGGTGCTGCACCATTTGGTAAATTAAAATTAGTAATAGTAGAAGACTTGGGACCGGTTAAGAATGATATGTGAGAGACAATATGATATGTGGCACCAATATCCAAAATTCATTGGACTTGTACTACTAAAATTAACAAACACAATAGTAGATGAAGTCAGACCTGGAGCATTCGCATATGCATTAACATTACTAGAATTATTGTGATCCAGTGTACTAACTGATTATGCTAATTGTTGTATTTATTCAGCAACAAACCCTTGAACGTTGCTAGTAGTGTTAGAACCCTTGTGTGGAAAAATTACGATTTTTTTGTAAAAATTATAATTTTTTGTGTGTAAAAATTGTGATTTTTTCATTGTGAAAATTTTGTTTTTTTTTTGTAAAAATTGTGATTTTTATTTTGTGTAAGAATAAGAAATGTTATAATAAAGAGAATTAGGAATTATGCTCTCATACCATGATAAAAATAAAGATGTGTATTTTCTATGAGAAAACATATGAAAACAAACTTAATAGACTTCAATCCCACTCTATTGTGGATGGTTCACGAAGTTCTTATGTAAGCAACTACAAATACATAGACTATATCTACAAATAATTATGACTATAATCAATACAGCCAGACCGGGATCTATACGCCTAAATATATGGTTATAACTAGTATATTTACAAGTTTGTCATTTATATAAAATCCTTTTTTTCTTAAATCTACCATTACCTCTCTACCATAACTCTAATCCTCTCAAAACAACAATTCTAAAAATCAAAGTTTTTGAAAATCAGACTACACAACATTTTTAAAGTATGTATAAGTAAGTTATTTATGTATTTTTAAAATTTTGTTATGTTTGTTCAGTTATATTTAGTTTTAAATTTATGTTTACAAAAATCACAATTTTGTATATTTGTAGTTGTTATTTTGATTTCTAGTTAGTTTTATAGATTAGGTTAGATTTAGATCTTCAATTTGATAGTCTATATACCGAAGTTGGGGTAACATGCAGGGATATGGAAAATTAAAGCCTCCATGGTTGTTTGTGCATAATCGTGCACGTAATGCGAGACGAGAAGCCAGATTTACGAACAGTGGGCGCAATAATCTGCATATTCATCGCGTGCTACGTGCGTGATTTCACAAGAAAAGAGTACTATCAAATGTGTAAAATCATACATTATGCCTGCGTAATTTGTGTGATGGTATAATTCGAGGTGCTAACGTTCATTAAAAGCATTGTACGAAACGTTAATTTGTGTGATAATATAATTCGAGGTGCTAAAGTTCATTCAAAACATCATTCGAACCGTTAATTTGTGTGATGATATAAATCGAGGTGCTAACGTTCGCTAAAAGCATTGTTCAAAGCGGTAATTTGTGTAATGATGTAATTTGAAGTGCTAAATTCAATTTGAAGCATTTTCAAACCTTTATTAGGAGTGGTGATATAATTCATAGTCCTAACGATTATCGAAACATTTGTTAAAGTACTAATATAAAAGCAAATTTTCATATATTGAAGCATAATACGAGGAATATATATGGAAAATAGATTAAAATGATGGTTTGAAAAAAGAAAGTAATACTTAACATTTAATAAAACAGACAAAAAACATTACATGTTTAACGCTTGAAGAAGGTACATACACCTACACAACAAGGTGAATGTGGAAAAATATTCTGACGATGATGTATGACAACAAAACAACAATTTCGGACACAATAATTTTCTTAAAAACAATAACACCTTTTATTTACCCTCGTCGTTATTAGATGTACTATCTGAGCTACCTTTTGACGAGCTTTCATCTTGGTCTGAAGCGCCTGATTTTCTATCTTCATAATCCTCCGACTCTACTTCTTCTAATCCACTTGTGATAGTGACAAAGGCTTCTTTAGGGTGTTGAGCTATTGGGATTGAATTCCAAAAATTTACTAAATTCACCCTCGAAAAAGCTTGATGAAACTCACGAAGCAATGATATTTTTGTTTGTTCTTCATATATTTTCATGGCAACAAAATCCATTGTATTATTATCCACCGTGGCCTTGATAGCAACACGTTTTCCTCTTATTCTTTAACCTTGTATGACTCCAACTCTTCAAAAGGCTTTTTTCTCCCCGCTTCGCTTTCTTCATAGATTTTTGTTATTGAAGCTTGCTTTGAATGCTCTTCGTCAATTTCAGCTTGATATTATAGCTTCAGTTTTTCCAACTCTTTTTCATGATTTGAAGCTAGATGACACTTTATCTCAATGTTTATCCTGTGAAATTCTGATATATCTTTTGCAAAGGCTTCAAATTGTTTAAGGACCAAGTTGTTGCAAAGATTAGCCTATTTTTTTTATCGTAAGCAGATTCTTTTTTCCACCAAATAGCATCTTTTCCAAGATCTCCCAATTGGTTTGAGAAGCAACGAGAGCATTTCATAGGTCTAAGAAATGAGTTAGTAGATTTGAAACCTCTTCGGATGGTTCACCTAGAGAATGTAGAGGAAGCGAGTCATACAAAACAGAGGAATCCGAGGGTGCGTCCTGAGGAGGATATAGATTTTAATTTTCAGGTGTAGTAGATTGATTGTCAACCAGTTTTAATTCTCTATTCGATACTAATTTGGACAATCCTAATCTAGTAATTTGATTGTTAATTTCAAAAATTTAGTATTGAATGTCTTGGACTTGAGGGTCTGCATAGAGGTCTTGGTCTTTATTTTATTTTTTTGCTTCCTCAGCAATGGAGTTTGTGTCATCCTTTGGGTCAGATTAGGAGAAGACACCTCAGTCATATTTTCTTTTAAAGTTGTCATGGGATTTTTTGAAGAGATTTTCTTTTTCTTCGAGGCAACAATTTTCTTTCTCTTCTTCGAATGTTCAACCGGTGCTTCATCGGTATTTGGGGGGTTAGTATCATTAGCTTTTATTTTCTGTTTCCGTTTAGGGTTCTTTTTCAGATCTTTGGATTAGCTACTTTGGGATTTATTCTTTTTCTTTTTTGGAAGTAAATAGCTTTGTGCCCTATTCCGAATAAATAAAATGACGTATGCGTCAGGAGCAGCTAGACTCTTTATAACGTCTCCTGCACCATGAGGTTCCATTAGTTTATTAGCAGGGTCGACATAATCCGAGGATATTGTCCATAAATAGATCAAGACAAAGTTCAAAGGCACAAATGCCTTGTGAAATTCATTACATCACTATTTTTATGCCCATTCAGTTAATTTTGAAAATTTATCTTTTGTGGTAGCTTAATGGATCTTGTAACGTCTTATAATTTTTACAAGGACCAATAAGAGAGAAATATATTTAGAATAAAAAAAATTTAAAAAAAATTATGTTACTTACTGGTGCTCTTCCACTTGAGATTTCACCTCGAAGTATTCTCGGTGGAAATATTTTTTCCATTTTCCTAAGCACTATGGACAAAGAAAAATCTATTCTTCCATAGTATATCGGCCTCGAGGAGATCTTCAATCAATTTTGAGGAGTTTCCGAGGGTAAGGTCGTAGAAAGTCAGAACGAGCTTTGAGAGGCCAGTAAGTGCGATGAACTGTTCGATTGGAAGGGTTATTTGGGCAAGTCTTGATGACATTATACTTGATAGAAATGTAAACTACAGGTTCAGACTTGCTTGTGCTGGAAACATGTCGACTATCTTGAAGTAGTCTACTATGACTAGGTCCAACAAAAATCGAAGTCCCTAGTTTAGGATCTTAAGGTAGAGAACGAGTTTATTTTTCTCCATAAGAGAGTAGAGTCTCTCTTACGACTGGTAGCTGAAGAGTGACGTTATCAGGGATGCCTTGTTGCTTATTGAAAGTATCAGCCTCAGATTGGTTGAAATACTTATATTGCATATTTTTAGTATAACGAGGTACTCAAGGAGGACGTCCTTGAGATTCGCACGTAGGTGTGCAGCAAAATCGTCAGGAATAGTGATTTTTTTTCTTCTTTTTCTTTGGAGCTGGTTTCTTTGAAGTATTACCCTCGAAGTCTGAGGGAGGAGTATTGTCTACATTTTGAATATTTTAGTCAGTTTATGTCCTAGACTCTGACTCAGAAATCTCCTTAGAGACTCTGTCCCGAAGTTGGAGGGGAGCAACATTAGGTGGAATGGTTTGGAAGCTCTCGCAAATATTCAAAGCTCTTTGTTCTTGGATTTGTGAAGGCACCACTTGTGACTGTTGGTTTGTCACAGTTTTCCTCTTTGAGGGAGGAGACAGGCTTGTGGTATTTGGAGAAGTGTTAATGTTTTAAGATTCCCCATTGCAAAAAATTAAATTTTTCAAGGAGTTTGTTTCTTTTAAGAAAGTAATTCTGAATTTATTCGAAGTGTCTGTTTTTTATTGATTTGAGGATATTGGGTTTTATAGGAAGATTCTTTTAGGGTGTTTCAAGAAGTTTTTTCTGTGGCAATGCGAAGATATGGTTGTGAATAGACTGTGGGAGCTAAATCAAGAGGTTTTTGGTTTCGAAGAGAGCGACTTCGATCAGGTCGAAGGCCTCATACAAAATAGTGTGAGTAGATAGTTTGAGGGAATTGTTGATCACACCTGCTGCTTGATATTCTGTATCCTTATCAGAGATGCTAAAATAATCGTAGATGCCAAAGATGGGATTTTTTGTTAGGATTTGGTGTTTTCATAAACCAATGTGGTAGTATAACTTCAGGCCAAACATATAAAATAGTAAGCATACATTGGAAGAAACTTGAATGTGGTTGAGGAAAGATGAACACGGTGATTATAGCGGAGGAGTAAAGTTTCTCAATAGACTTTCTCTCTCTATCTCTAAAATTTATATGTGATAGGCAAAATAAGTATTGAGAAGGTACTTATAAAAGGAATGGAGAGAAGCGGAATGGTTTTTTTTAAAAGAGTGAGTTGAAAGGTCGACATGTGCCTATAGGTTGAAATACGAATCGGCAGATAACGGTTACCTAGTGGAAAGTAGGTTGACATATGTAGAGTGTCAAGATCGAGTAGCAGGTGTACTAAGAAGTTTCTCCAATGTTCAATTCTATTCTAGAAGGATCGATAATAAGCTAATTCAAAATTCTAAGGATTAACTAATTAAGTTGTTTTTACCAAAAACGATTGGTGAATGCTTTTAGAGGACATCCAAATTTATGAGGTAATCTTAAAGATGACAGTTAAATTTTTGAGGCAACCATAGAAAGGGAATATGGTTTTCCGAGGTAAATAAAGATAAAGATTCTAAAGATAGATCCGGGGAAGGTTTTTAGAGGGAGAGACTTGTGTGTATTTAGAATTAGTCCTTACTCAGAAATCTTAACAAGGATTAAGAGGGCTACTAATAAGGATATAAATAATTGAGGAGTAAAATCAATTATGAAAAATATTTTAATTTGAATATTTTATAGCTAAATAATATATTTAATATATAGTAGAAAAGCTATGGACTAAGAGTGCAATTTATTATAGCTTGTAACTGAATTTGTTATTTACACCTCTTACCTATAAATAATAGGAGGGAGATTGGAAATAAAAGATCTTGATAATTTTTCTTATGAATAACTAGTACTATTTACTTTCTCTCTCTAAAATCACCTCAATCATTCTATTTTTACACAGAAGATTTAATACTTAACAAACAGAACACTCACTCCATTTCAAATATTGAGGCCAATTTTTTTAAGAACGTAATACCATAAATAGTCCAAGCTCAAATTGATATATTCTTCATGAAAAAAACTTCCAACTGTGACTTAGATTCCACCATAGCTGCACGGTCAGCTTCGATCATCTCTTGTTGATAGGAAATAACATCTTTGGTCTTGTTCAACCATTATTTAAATAAATATTTATGGAGCAATTTTACTGTTTCCACCGATGCATCCACTTATTTCTGTAAATTTGATTTCTCAACTTCACCTTGAGATCTAAAATCAATAAGATCTTTATCGACCAAAGATCTTCAACAGAGCTTAAATGAAATTTAGTTGTATTTAATTTTTATTTATATGCAGAAAGCATAATCCTTTGAGTGAAAATAATATTCATAAGAAAATAATCAAATATAAAACTAGCAGATATTGTCTAATGTGCATGAACTAATGAACTATCCAATTGAGATAAACTGAAAGACTTTTTTAAGAGTTTACTAGTTAATCGAGATTCAACTTTAGGCTTTATCTAAAACTTAGATGTTAAAAGTTCTTCAACATCAAACGACCTTCGAACCTCACTATCGATCTTACTTTGAAGAGTAGCTCTCAATTATGAGCCTCCTTCAAATTGTTTGGCAGTTGCTTGAAGAACTACCAGAAATCATAATTATAATATTCAGGTTGAGTATTAGTATGATGTAGCATACTCATGCCATTCCAAACATCAGTAAAGAAAATCAAAATGATAATAAATTATTATACAAAAAACAAAGTTAGTTAATATTTTTTTTGGATATACCACCGCTCTCAAGTTCAATTGTCTTTTAACCATTGTCAGGGGAGAAAGATAGGTTGAGAGCTTCATTCGGCTAGCTGGAGAGGTAAACTAATATATTATGTCATCAATTTGATCTAAAGAGAAAGTAGATGATCTTGACACATAAGGAGTTTTAGTGGTAGAAGTATTCATGTCAGACAAGCCATCACGTATATCTGGAAGAACAACTTCATTATCAATTGCACTCGGAACATTAGATGCCCTTGCATCAACTAAAACGACCTATGATTCCAAATCATTATCATTATTGATAACAACCTAAACAAACTTAAGATCTAATAAGTGGTTAACAAAAACTTCAGTAGTAGTAACCACATTTTCTTCGAATCTGACTTCTTTAGTTATTGAATTGATAAATAAAAAAATTACTAAGTTGGCGGATTCATTTGTGAAAATATCAGTTCTCATATCAGCTTCATCAATAGGCTTATCATCAATAGGAGCCGCAATTTCTACACGTGAAGTATTTGGTAATTTAGAAATTACCTTCAGACCTATTTCTTTAACGCTTGCGACGTAAGGACCAGTCATGTTGATGTTCAATCGTATTTTTACCCCCAAGGATTTATTTCTCCCCCATAACAAAAAATTTAGGCTTTATGTTAACAATAAGAATAACATTTTTCCTTTTCCAAGATAATCGCGAACTACTTTCATAGAGTGAGTATCACTATGTGTTATTACAATTACTTTGGAGGGATTAGTAATAAAGGAATCCATAACTAATAGTTTATGTCCAATAATTTATTCTTTCAAAGAAGCTAACCTGGAATCAGAATAACTTACATTGGTAGTTGTAGGAGTTGAAAACTTTGAAACGGTTGGATCAACAACAACATAAGGGTTTAAAGTAGTTGAAGGTTGAGAAGCTCAAGAAGGCAAAACTATAGAAGCATTCTGAATAACTACATCAGAAGGATGAGCAATACTCTTCCTCTCAAGATAAAACTAACTTTTAGTGGTAACATATACATTTTGGGATCCACAAACTTCGGTTGTTGAAGTTTCTAAACACTTTTCTTCTGGCACATTTTACTTGTCATCTTCTGTCCCATTTTTTGAAACATTTAGACAAAGATTTTTCTTTCTACCTAAATTAAGAACCTCAATAACAAAGTATTTACAAGCATTACGAGTCTCAACAAATCTTTCTTAGTCCTAAAACTCACTTCCGTCAATTTTTTAACAAAAATATATTTCCTCAAAATACTTCATTTCATTTTGGACAATATTTCACCATATTCTTCTTTGGAGACTCACAAATTGAAAAATTACCCTGAACATCAATACTTGACCACAACCCACTACGAACAAATTCTTCACCAATCATAATGGAACAGTAATTATAAGAAAATAAGGAAACTTCTTCCACTAGCCTAACATATTCCATATTGGCATATTGCTCCATGTTAAAGTCATCATCCTAGAAAATAGATTTGGAAAATATGGATGCTCCACAGAGATAATCTAAGTTACAATCATACCGAGATGCAGTAAAATTAAAACAAAAAAATGATAAAGCAACTTACTTATGGAAACCCAATTATGGGAGCAACAATATCTTTTTTCAAACAAACTAGGCTCCCAATTAGTAGAGACATGTATAAATATATCATTTTATACCTTGTTATAGTCTGGAAGCTCACAAAGAAGCTTAACATATTTATCCATCAAGAAATATAGAAATATGTTAGTTTTTAGCTAGATATTATACACAGAAGTGTTGATAGATCCTTTATGACAAAATTATAGCCTAAAAGAGGAACCCTCCAAGATTTTTGTATAAATTAGATATGAAACGTCGTAGTCACATTAAAGATCCTTAAAAGGCCTGGATTAGAAAAAATCAAATACGCATATCAAGAAAGTAAATGAAAATGACAAGTTCATCATTAAGAGTATAAAATTAAGTCTCCTCAATAATATAAAATCAAACGATTACATCCTCGGGAATTTCCCAATTTTTAAGTTTCTTAACATGATGTTTTTTGTCAATATAAATATACTCATAATGTATTATACTTATTATCTCGGTCTCGTTCAAATAAGTCTTTACAAAGTGTATTGTACCTCTATGAATAATAGAATCATGGTTATTACCACCTCCAATTCAAGAAATATTCACCTCATTAAGTTGAAAATAAGTGAGTGAAACAACTTGTATTCGAGCGACAACCTTAACAGCCATTTTGTATTCACCATAACTTTATTGACCTGGCGAGTTTGACGGATTGGGTGAGTGACACAGTAAGTCTTTCCTCATAATGACTTAGAAAAAAAGTGCCAAAATAAGTATATCCACTTTTGTTTTCACTAGCTGAGAAATTATTCTCTTAATTGTTTTTACCCATTTTTTTTATAAAAAATATGGTAAAAATAAATTTCCAGAAGATAATTAACAATAATAAAAACTATGAAAGAACAAATTAGAAATCTCGATTCAACAATAGAGAAATAAGGAAAAAATGAATTGCAGAATAACAAATGACATTTTTACTCAGATGTAAAACAATCTTACCCTTAAACTCTCTGAAATTATATGGCTTGAATTTGTTTGCAGGACGGACGACTGTGAATTGATGAGCATTTAGGGTCAGGATGAAAGCAGATTAATATATGCAAGCGTGGAATTGAAAAAAAAAAATTGCCTAAGTGTCAGCATCATTCACTCTCGTAACCATGCGACAAACTAATCATAATAAGCCTTCCAACTTAAAAAAATATTTCTATAACAAAACATGGATTAATGATCCATTTTTATCAACTAAAAACCTAAGTTTCTAGCTTCATTTACATCTATACAAGCTTGACCAATAATAATAAAACGATACAAGTTTCGACCATTTGGAATTCCATCAGTCATTCATTTACCCTTCACCGGGGACTAGGGGGCTACTTGACCACCTTTAGCAAAAGCTCGACCGGAAGCAAAATGACAACAATTTCAGTTACCCAAAGTTCCCAAAACAATATAAAGATTGGGTTTATTTCACCAGTCCTTCTTTCATTCTTTGTCGATGACTTGGGGGGGGGGGGGGGGGTTACTCGACCATCTTTAGCAAATGATCCAAGAATCGTGATCAAGTAATATGTTGGATAAAGCTCTAGCAGCCTACTAACTATTAGCCGTACGATTTTCCATTCAATAAAAATAAAGTTTTCTTTTCTTCAAGAGAGATTTTGGTCGGCGAATTATGTTTAATGAGATAAAAACATATTGAGTACGAAACGAATCGAAGATGTTTCCGATAATAGTTCGGCTATAACAAACAAAAAACTTAAATAAACAAATCTTAAAATTTCTAAGAGTTTAGCCAAAGATGGCGAGTATAATTATTTTGGTAATCAAAGGGTACTTTGACCATAATAAAAATAGCAAAGTCAAAGCTTTGAGAGTTAATAAATCCAGAATAACGGTTTTGTCAAAGTTAACCAATATTTTGGACAACCAAATTCTAGTCATTTCTTGAAGCAATAAAGAATAATGACAATTTTTTATTTTGTTTGAAGAATATAAACAATTTTTTTTAGAAGAGAAGCTAACGATTTAATTTAGATTAGGAAAAATCAAATCGAATAGTGATTATGGATTCAGTTAGTGGATCAAATGAAATTATTTTATTAATTTGGATTGGACCTGATCTGGTTCAGTTAGTTATTGGCGTGGAAATAAGAAAAATAAATATGAAAAGTTAAATTAAATGATAGTAGATAAAATTTAAAATACAAATATATAATAAAGTAAAAGGTCAATTATAAATAAATATTAAAAAATAAAATCTCGGTGTGAAGAAACGATGATTTTTATCAAATATTTTAGCGCTAAAAAGCTCTCGAAATTATGATGGTTAAACCAAAAAAATTCTACTCTCTAATTATTTTTAGAATTGAAAAAAAATAGATTTATTACCTTTGGGTTCGATATTCGAGCCTTAATATGCTCATAAAACTATATCGGAAATCATAGACTAACAACTTTTTTTTATCAAATTTTTAGCATAGTTGCGGGGAACAATATATTTATGTTTAGATCTATTAGTTTGATATATATTTTTGTGTTAATTAATCTTTAGTTTTATTTGATTTGATTTGTATTCAAATATTTTAAGAGAAAAGTATCAGTAATTACCCATTCAACTATCTAATTACCCACTAGTACCCGTTTTTTGGATAGTGTCACTTGGTACATCAAATTGAAATTTGGAAAAAAATACCCCCGACTATATATACCCGCTGGTACCTTCACCAGTACTAACCTAAGAGTTGTTTGAAAAACTAACCTGAGAGTTGTTTGAAAAACTAACCCGAGAGTTGTTTACAACTCTCTCTATGTCCTGAGAGTTGTTTGAAAAACTAACGTGGGAGTTGTTTACAACTCTCTCTATTTCCTGAGAGTTATGTGCAACTCTCGCGATTTCCTTTGAAAAACTAACGTGGGAGTTGTTTACAACTCTCTCTATTTCCTGAGAGTTATGTGCAACTCTCGCGATTTCCTGAGAGTTGTTTGCAACTCTCTTGATTTCCTGAGAGTTGTTTGCAACTCTCTATATTTCCTTAGAGTTGTTTGCTCTTTTAATTTTCTTGAGAGCTGTTACTCGTGGAATTTTATTTTAAAAAAAAAATCAAAAAGTATCATCAATGGGTCTAGTTTTGTTCATCTTAAAAAAACAAAAGTGATGGTACTTTCGTATATTTTTTTCGAGCTCCGGTTTGAAAGATATGGAACTTCAAAAAAATAAAATAAAATAAAAAAGTAAGAAAGAGAAATTTTTGTTACGTGGTTGTTGATGAAAGTTGAGAGTATATAGGGTATTAAGATAATGTTAGATATTAAGTGGTAATTAGATAGTTGAGATGAGTATTAAAAAGTAATAGAACAAAGCCTGAGTACTAGATGACAATATAATAGTTGAGTGGGTACTTTAGAGGTAATTTTCTATATTTTAATAAATAATATATTTTTATTATTTCATCTATCTAAAGCAAGTTTTTTATATATTAGTTTCTAATAATTTCTTGTCTATATATTAATTATTAATAAATTTTATTTTTTTATATAAATAAGAATGATGGGTATTTGAAAATAAAGGCCATAAAACAAATGATGAATATAAAGGATTGTTTTAACACAAAATAAATATAAAAAGCAGTATCGAAAGAGATATAAACATAGAGGACTGGTCATAAATTTTTAGCCGGAAATCCACGACAGCTAACGAGGGGAGACAAAGGCCCATCAACGTCGTAATAATTTTATCCAAATCCAAACGTCTCCTTTGTCCGAATCGCTCAGTCACTCTTCATCAGTCCAATTCGATCAACAAGAACAAGAAAGGGAACAATTCTCAAGTCTCTCAGCCCCTCGCTCGCTCGCTCGCTTCTCCATTCCATTCCCAGATTCTGTAATCCCTCTCACTCAGTTTTACAATCTCTTTCTCGCTTTATATAATTTGAACTCCTTTAGCTTTTGTCATTAACTACGCCAATCATAGATGGATTTGTCACAATCATGTCGCAATTCGAGTATCCAATCAGCTCATTACTTTTCTTTTCGATTCACACTTATTATCGCGACTCATGTTTTTGTATAATTGGTGAATTCACATGAATTGGGCTTGATGGTACAATCGAAAATTCTCATACTTGCAGACGATCTGTTAGTTATATTACAAATGTTGTATGTACAAACGATCTGTTCTGATTTTTGTTTAGTATAGTGTTGCTTCAAACTAGCATATCTTATTGAAATTGTTAACTACTGATTAGGTTACAACTTACAACTTACAATCACAGTTGCTGTTGGGTTTGCTGTTATGTCAATGTTTAATCTTACTCTCTTTGTTTTTGGTTTTAAGTTTTATATTAGGATCGAGTAGAGAGGGGTTGTGATTGGGTGAAATGAAGTTGCTTCCTTGTAGCTCAGTCGCGCGATTGTGTGGTGCAAAGGTGGAGAGCGAAGGAGTCACTGATCTTACTCCGTTGTATCTTAATGTCTATGATTTGACACCTATGAACAACTATTTTTATGTCTTCGGACTTGGAGTTTTCCATTCGGGCATAGAAGGTACCCAAACCATACGAATAATCCTATGTTTATGTTGAAATTTTATACATATCAGTTTGATATTCTTGTCTGAATAGCAAATCTCGTAAATTCATTGGTTCTAGAGCAGCTCTCGTAACTCTTAAATCCATGAATGGTTTCTATAAGTCGTTGTTTGATCTCATATCATCGGTAAAGTTAGGATAGTTGTTGGATAGTTGTAATTAGGACTTCGTTCCTATAAGTCAATAGTATTTAAGTTTGTAACAGCTAAATTTGATGTTTTGATACTATTTATCAGCACATGGATTGGAATATGGATTTGGAGCTCATGATTTCTCTAGCAGCGGCGTGTTTGAGGTGAAACCGAAAAGTTATCCTGGGTTTATCTTTAGGCGATCGATTTTGTTGGGCAGCATTAATCTGAGTCGGTCTGAGTTTTGCTCGTTCGTGGAAAATCTGTCTAAAAAATACTACGGTAACACCTATAATTTGCTTTTGAAAAACTGCAATCATTTTAGCGATGAAGTATGCATGCAGTTGACGGGAAAACCTATTCCTGGATGGGTGAATCGAATGGCTCGAGTAGGTAAGATAAAAAAAAATGAAGTTCTGAATATCATATCGACATATAGCTCTCTGATTTGGAAATGTGTTTTGTTTATTAGGTTCGTTCTGTAATTGCCTTATACCTGACGATGTTCGTGTAACGGCACCAGACCGTCTGGAATGCTCTGGTAAGCGTCCATCTGGATATATATATTTACACCTCTTAAATCTTTTTGTTAGATATTAATACATGTATGCTTAAAATGCTTCACTATATATGATCTTTAGACATATTTTGTCTGAATGCAGATAACGACGATGACTCGGCGTCTTTTGCGTCCTCTTCAACAGGAGGGGGTGAAGAAATGGAAGCAGATCAACTGCTACCAGCTGAACCCAATAGTCATCTTCGACTTTTAGATGATAAACCGGTGAAACTGGTAAAGGTAAATATGTAAATGAATCGGTCTAGTATTAGTAAAAGTAGAAATTGAAACTTAGATTGGTGTCAAATGATTGAAGTGGGAGGAGAATTGATGTACCCCTAAAGTCATATGTGAGATCTATTAAATGACAGAAAGCAAAGTTGTGTGATTGGTGGTTGCTTTTATTATTAGCTCTGGTTCTCTGTCATTGACCGACGTTCATTTAATGCCTTCAAACTAGGGTAGGCAATAATTCAATTCGGGTCTGAATGGTTTTATAAATTTTTATGTATAAATGGGTGTTTTTTTTTTTCAAATCTTAGATATTTCTCCGTCTTGTTTTGTCCCTCCCGAGTAACCTCTGGAAGCGAGGAAAACAAAGTTATATGGCAGGAAGTCTTTTTATTACGAAGATTGATGAAAATTATCCAACTTGACAGTATACCATTCTAAAAATTGAAGATTTAAAAGTATGCCAGGAACTACGATGCATGTTTTCTTTATCAAGGGTGGCAAACTTGACAGTATATATAATCCGATCCATTCCACGATATATTTAACAATTCTTGGCGTTGACATTGCATATTTCAGCATTATACTATCACATTCTAACAGCTGTTAGAATGTATTATTATATATTTTTATATATTTATTAAGAATTAATTTGTATGGGCTTATTTATTCGAATTTAAAGAAATTAAGATATATATATTATAAACATTTTGTATAACATTAAATTGGTATTTTTTTATAATTATATTTAAGGATTATAAATAATTTTTTAAATCTTCTAACAAAGTATTTATAACATCTAGCTATATATACTATTATATATATATATATAATCATATTTAGATTTTTAAACTATATTTTTAAAGTTGTTGGAATTTTTAAATTTTTTAACTATTATATATATTTTTTATAGTAGTTTTTTAGACATTTCAAGTGTATATATTTAGATGTTTTAAATAATTTATTGGAAATTTTATTTATTATATATTTCAATTATATATATAAAGTTTTAAAAAATTTATACATATATATAACACAATAAAATTTAAAAGATATTTAGTGAAAAATAAATAAAAAGTATAGTATTAATAAAAAATAAAACAAAATAATTAATTAACCGGACCAAATAATAACATTGCAAGATAACAAAAATAAAAAAAACATAACAATTCTTTTTAATACAATCAAATATAAAATAAAGTAAGGAGTTTGATCTTCAAAGTTGAAAGATAATGGTGGAGGGTGTGAAGTAGGAGGAAGATCAACATCCATGTGTTTAATAACCACATTCGAATCTATCTTAGCCATCATTAGCCGCATGAATTCGTTTTGTTTTAGTTGGGTGGTGTGTACTTCACTATACATCTTCACGTGTTCATTATGCATCCATTCCATATAACGGGGATCGGAAAACTTTTGTTGTTAATGAGAATTACTACGTATGTTGGAAGCGATCGGCTGATGCTCCTGCTGAAGGAAACCTGTAGGTGGAGCAGGTGGTTTGACAACACTATTAAATTTTCATATCTCTGGCAAAACTTCGTAAAACTGCGACCATACCAGCCATTGCGAGCACAACTCTTCTTGCCAAGAATATATCTCTTGGCTTTTTAAGGAATGCCTTTTTTTACAACATTTTTTCCTAACTTTACGCGTAGTCCACCTACTAACATCTACCCATTCGTAATAAGCAAACGGTTATTCCATACGCTAACTTTGTGCCACCAATTTTCAGAAAATCATATGCCCAATGATCAAACTCACCAAATTTATTTTATCCGACATCATTACTATAGCAGCAATTACAAATGTTTGAATAAAAGACAAGTGTGAATCATTGCTATTAGTATGAATAAAACAACTATTAACTAATTTCAAAGCTAATATTCTTTATCCCTCCAGATTAGCTCTCCTAGCTTTACGTCTACCATTAACCATTGGTTGCTCATTACCACCACTCAATGCGTCCACTGCCTCATCCAATATTATAGGCCAATTATTAACCAATCTCATACGGGGATTCTAAGGGTCGATAAACGATCACCACCATATAGTGGGTGAGTTGGCTAGCGAAATTGGTCTACTAAGTCATTTTTTTTAAAAATAAACTCAGAATATTAATTGTGTATCTCATTCCTAAACCTCGGAGATCATTAAAAAATAGATTTCTAGTTGCATAAAACTGTTGTGCTACTTCAATATATCAATCACATTTAAATCTAGCAAGAACTAACCAACCCAGTCCTCTCTCACTATCAAGAAGATTTAAAAAAGATTTCATACGTGACACTTGGATAAGTTCCTCGTATTCTAAATATATACCATAGAATATGGACATCTCTTGTGGCGTCATATAGTCTCTATATTTTTTTTATGATTTTAGATTCTTAGAAATGGTTCCCAAAAATTATCTAGAGCATCTTGTAACTCTTGATGCATCATTTTGGAAGACTGTTGAACCACTGCATGACGCTTCTTCTAAACTTCATGGATAATACCATGCACTTCATTTTCTTATCAACTTTGTACTGCAACATCTCGTTGTTGAACTGCTAGATTTGATGATCTAAGTCTCATTTTACGTAGTACTTTTCCATCACATGGTTGTTGAAGTTCGGCGATAGAGGCCCATACAACTTTTAGAGTTAATGGGTTTCCTCTTCTAGTAGTTCAGCATCATTGTCGTTGAAAATATTTATATTGTTCATGAATTGATATGATTGTTGATATCTTGGTTTTTGATACCTTTTTACCAAGAGATTTGTGTTACCTTTGTTTGAATATTGTTTAGATACTTGAAGGAACTTATTTTGTTTTGCTTGGTACTACTTTTGGAAATTTGGTTGGCTAGTGTGGAATCATGTCGAGGTCTAAATCTTGCTCTGATTTTAATTTGGGTAAGTGGGTGCACCATTTTGTTGCGCCAATTTTTCCTAGATGTAGTTTTCTAGAAGCGCGTTTGTGCTCCTAGCTTGTTCTCCTACATCCACAACTGAGAGGCAGAAACTTGATATTGATTAGAAGAAATCTCTGGTTGGGTGGGTGGAATCTAATGTCCAAAGAATTGCTGACATCCTTGATGTTGAGCATGAGGTCGTTGAGATTCCAGCTGTTATAGTGTAAAGCCTGGTTGCGTTCCAGCATAAAGAGAAACATGTTTATAGAGCATTGAGGCACAAAGATATGACTGGGGTGATTGTATGACTATAAGAATGACACAGCCTCATTTTTGCTTGTGGTAAAGCGGTCGAGATTCTCTATATCACTCCTCCATTTCGTCATGACTTAATTTAAGTGTTCAGATCTTGCGGTGTTGTTGTCTCTTACTATTTCAGTTGAAATATCTCTTGTCAAAGGTTTCTCTACATTCCACACCAGAAGTATTCGAAGATAATTTTATAAGATGAGTGACGTTTCCTAAGCCATCCTTCAACATGTTAGAAGTTGCATTATCGCGTTTTTTTATCATCTACTCTGTAAACCACTTTGTTCTTATAGAATTCAAAAATTGTTAGCCTGCTCTTCCATAAGCAGTTGAAATAATCGCTCAAAATCAGTGCCAAGAGGTCCAAGAGCCGTTGGGGTGGAAGTTGTTTGTCATTAATTTTCATCTTAAACTCTTCATCAACAGATACATTGCATCTTTCTACAAAGTTTATCATTAGATGGTTAAAAATAAATATATATTTTTTTTCATTAAATTAGAAAAAGATATCATTTCCGGCGTAAGCTTTGGACGAATATATTGAACGAATATATTGATTTCGAATCTAGTGTAAGTGTGAAAAAATAAACCAATATTGCCAATAATAATAATAAACATTAATCTATTGATGATTGCTAGACTTTTAATTATAGTGTTTACATATACACAATTATATCTATGAATTCGGAAGATACATATTATGTTAATCAAATATTATTTTATTGATGGTGTAAAACGTCACACAAATTTTATTATCTAAACCATCATTTATTAAGGAATTCGAAAAATAATTTTTATTAAAAAAATTAAATAATATTTCATTATCTAAACCATCATTTATTAAGGAATTCGAAAAATAATTATTATTAAAAAAATTAAATAATATTTCATTATCGCTATGGAATGAAGTATTTACTTCTATTTCAAAATGTTGTTAAATCTATTTCTGAAAATAATGTTTTGTAACTTTTTAATGGACTTTTTGTTATTGACACATTTAAAATTATATTGATTTATTATAAATTTAACGTTTTTGTATTAATTGAATATATTTTATTTTAAAAAATTTGACATTTAAGATAAGATTATAATTTGGATATTTTAATTTGAATATTTGAATGATAAAATATTACTAATTTGTTATTAAATTTGAAGAGTAAATTTTTATTTTGTAATATATTGAATTTTAGATTTAAAATTTTGTGTAATTTTATTATTGGAATTTTATTTATGGATAAATTAAGAATGAACATTTTAAAATTAATAATTTTATATCGACAGATTTAAATTACAAATTAACAAATAAAATCGATACCGATCGGGTTTAACTATTGCAAATCCATAGACCTAGTTTTTAACTTGCTTTTATTGTGGAATTTTCATGTACTTCAAAAAAATTTTAGAGAATTGCTAAAAAATATCACTTTTACTTTGTGAAGTGGCTTGTTTTAGATTTTAAAAATTATTCCGTGAAGTTATTTTTTGACGGAATCGAACATTTTTTATTTTACTTTTAAATTACTTTTCCAAAAAAACAGAAAGATAGAAGGATTCATATTCATGTTGGTTTGTAGAAAAATAAGTTTTGATACCATTTCGGTAAATAAAGAGGATTGTTTAGGATAAATTTTGAGTTTTTGTGATTTAAAGAGTTTTAGGTAATAAAATGTTAGGTGACGTAGATTCTTTGTTTTGTAATTTGATGAAATAAATAATGGTATAAAATCTAATTAAATAAATTTTTAATTTTTTTTGAAGTGTTTTATCAAATGGTATTTTCTGTAAATATTGAAAATTAAAAAAAAAAAAAACACCGTCCATTTGTATAACCCAAAATATTTATTTTAAAAAAAGGTAATAAAAAAACCTTAATTAAAAAAAAAAAAGCCTAATTGGCGTGAATACGAAATGAAAATCAAGCGCAGAAAACTTAATGATTAAATATCATACTCAATCAAACTCCTATTTATATCTATAACGTCCCTCATTTCATATTTCTCTTTAAGAAACTCCTCACTCTCCATCATCAATGGCTTTTCCCTTTCTTCGATCAATTCCTGCAATTCTCAGTCTCTATTTCTTCGTATCACCACGACTCTCGCTCTCGATTCCTTTCATTGTCCTCCATGGTCTCTTTCTGGTTTCGACACAACTTCATGGATTTTAGTTTTTGAATGTGATTTTAGTTTTTAGATCTGCAATTACTTCTTTTGAAGATCTTGATCGTTTCTTATTTCGATTAGTTATCAGTCCAAACTGTTTTTGAAATCTGCAGTGTTCTTATCTACTACAATGCAAAATGAATAGTTTCTGTGCTAATAGTGTATTGAAATTGCAGGTATTGCTGACCAATGCTCGACTCAGAAAATGACCGAGTTCACTCAGAATCTTATACAGTTTTCGGGTTCGACAGGATATTGCATGTAATAACACTCTTCTCTTACACATTGCTATTTTCTTCATAGTAGCTGCTTGATCATTGTTATAAGTATATTATTGATGAACACTATTATTAAGCATAAAGTTCTATAGGATTATGACTAATTATTGGTCTAAGAACATGTAATAATGGTAATGGTAAGAATCAGAGAGATAGATGAACCGACGAATCGATAAAATCGAACCGGTGAACCTATAACTGATAAGAAAAACAACTTTTTAAATTTATTTTTAATACATTATATTGTCAAAATTATTAGGTAACGATCTTCTTAAAAAAAGATAAAAAGTTAATTGTCTTATATTTGTTAAGTAAAAAATTGAAAAAGAAAATCTATAATGAAAAGGTTTTATCGGACTGGTTCCGGACCTAACGAACGGTTAAGCTTTCGGTTCTATCTTTTGGAATCGGACAGTTAAATTTTTGGTTTGGTTCGAATTTAGTTCGATCCGGTTTCAGTTTGGTGAATTCGAACCGGTTTCAGTTTGGTGTGCATTATTATCTGATCCCGGTTCGGTCAGTCCGATCCACTTAAAAAACTAAATTAAATAATAATTTAAGTTACGATTTTTTCATTTAAACAAATAACATAAAAATAAAATTTAGAAATTAATTTTTGATTTTTAATAAAAATTATTAATTAACTATTATTTTTAAACATATAAAAATAAGTAATAATAAAATATAATCGGTTTTAACTATTTTATTAGTTTGATTCCTTATCGGATCTATCATATCATCGATTTTATTTTTATTGGTTCTCGGTTTAAACGGTTGACGCCTAATAATGATAATGAAATTTTCTATGTATTTTATATTTATAAAGTAATGACTATTTATTTATGATTATTATTTCTGTATTTTCAGAGAAGTTGGTGATGGAACAACGGATTCATGGGTTATGCCTTTAGGGAAACAGGTAAAACAATCTTGAATGTGAATTGTCATCGAATGTTATCTTTTTAGTTTCTATAGATTTATTGATATAAAATAAGTTTTTCTTTTTTCATATCTACAGACTCGAGTTGTTTGCGACAAGGTAGTCCGGTATTGATCTGTGTCCCGGCTTTCAAAGTTTATGCGGTTTTGATACGTTATCTGTTCTCAGGTGAAACAAATGAAAGAACTCAAGAGTGGTTTCAACATAGTTGGTCTGTCGCAGGTGCTAATGAATTATTTATGATCAATGAAAATTGTGTACCATTGTGTTAAAACTCTATGATCGGGATATATTTCTGATTTGTTAGTGGGATTTTGATTCTCAAGAGGTTTTGTGTCGACTGACAGGGAAATTTAATAGGCCGAGGAGTCGTAGAGTTTTGCGATGATCGACCTCCGGTAAGAACTAGAACTTGAACTAGAACTAGAGCTATATGTTGCAAGGAATAGGATATTTCAGTCTGTCTTTTCCTTTGTTTGAAACAGGTACTGAATTTTATATCGTTAGGAGGTCCTCATGCTGGAATCGCTTATATTCCTTTATGCGGTGTAAGTGCTTAACATCTAGAGCCACCGACAGTTGCTCAACTTTTAGAGCTACTGACTGTTGATGTTGCATATAAGCATTTTGAGCTTTAGCTGATAAATATTGAACTATGTACGCAGTCTGATGGGTTATGCCAGTTTACGAACAAGCTAATCAAGTCGGAGGTCTATACAGACTTTGTCCAAGTACGAATCATACAACCTAAATACCATTCCTTTTCCAGTTTATTTATTTATGCATCATAAATTTTCTTCAACTATCAACATGCAGGATCATCTAGCACCAAGCGGTTATTATAAATTACCAGATGTGAGTAACATTCGGTGACAGATTCTGGTAATAATATTCTGTGTATACAAGCAGAAACCTTGACAGTTAATTTTTGATTCAACAGAATGTTGATAAGTATTTGAGAAAATGTAAGTTTCTTCCAAAGCTTAACAACGAGATCCCTGGTGCGAGAAACGCCACTTATAAGGCGCGTTTCAGTAGCTTAAACAATTTGGTGCTTATCATGGTGAGTTGTGAATTTGTTTCTCCTATGTTCATATTATGTGTGTGTGTTCTTTCCAAATTTTATAACTAATTTGTCTCCCAATCTTTCTTTGCTATAAAAACAGTTTGAGCAAGATAATGTGTTGATACCAAAGGAGACATCTTGGTTTGGATATTACCCACAAGGAAAGTCTGAGGGCGTTATTCCAGTACAGCAGGTAAATTTCTTTTTGCAAAACAAAATTAATAATTCTTCAGTTCTGTTTTTCACTGGAAAAGCCATCACTACAGAGTCAGCTTTACAAAGAGGACTGGATTGGTCTAAGAGCTTTGGATAATGCTCGAAAAGTCAAATTTATTAGTGTCACGGGAGGTCATGTTCAAATATCCATCGATGACATGAAAAAACATGTTGTTCCTTATCTGAAGAGTTGATGCTGAAACAGAACATCATCATTTATCTACACACTGTTGTACGAGAGAAAGATAAATAGAGGCTAAACTCTTGATATACATTTTGTAACTCTTTATGTGCGGGGAAATAAAAATACAAACGCTAGAGTTTATGTACGAAAATTAACAATACAAACAGAGGGTTTATATGTACAGGGAAAAAAACCAAAGTCTGGGACAAACTATTTATATACAAATTTGTGAGTAGTTTCAGTAGACATGAATGTCCATACTAATAGCTCCCATTGGATCAGCCCTTATTGAGCAGCTGCCTTCTCTAACAAGATTGTCAACTGAAATCTTTTGGTGTGCACGATATCGTAGCAACAAGCACGATATTCTAGTCAGTGCAGATTGACCAGCAACTTTAGCTCTGTAGAGGACATTAAGATCTGCCCACATCTCACTTTCTACACCGCTTGGGTCGATTCGTAAGCTATACCCTTCAAGATCTGCCCGTGTTACCACAACAACGGAGCCATCATCAAATACCATAAGCTCTTGAGGTGTTGCCTTGGGATTCTTAACTAGTGCAGCATTCATGTTATCTTCCACGTTATATTTCTTCAAACTTAGATGGTAATAGTCCTGGACAGCCTGTCATTAACAGCATATCAAATAGCATCAATAAGTAGATTGAATTAGATAAACGAAAAAATGAGGTTCATTACAGGAATAAAATAATATCATACCTGCCACTGTGCAGGGGCTAAACGTACCCTAGGCCTGATTAACTTTACGTAATCATATGCATAATCCGGTGTCATATTCATATGTTTCACCTGCATGGAAGAGTGTTAAAAATGACTCCACAAACCAGCCACTAAAATTTCTAAAACTACTACTACAGATCTGGGACTAACCAAGTAACATATGACGATTGTTGTGCTACGGCCGCGACCAGCTTTGCAGTGAACATAAGTTGTTTGCCCAAGTGAAGCATTCCCTGGGAAGACATTAAACAAATCTTAATAGAATAGATGCTTAAAAGTCGCAGAAACAATCATATACTTGAAATACTAGACAAGTAAACTTTGATGCTAACAACTAGCATGGAAACAAGAATAGTGACTTATCAGTGCCGGAAACAAAAGAAAGCTGTCAAAAGCACTTGAAAAGTTCAAATATACAGCATAAGTAAATGCATTTGCATCAAGTGCTTAGAAAAAAATACAATTAATTTCATACATAGAATAGTGACTTATCAGTGCCAGAAACAAAAGAAAGCTGTCAAAAGCACTTACTATGGATAAAGCCTACAGCTTGGCTTATGTCGCGCATAGATGGTGCGAAGTAATAGTCTCTTGTCGGGATCACCAAATGGTCAATGTCATATGCCTAGAATCAAATCAAAAGCCAAAAGGAATAAAACAAAGATGATCCAAATACCCATCATATCGCTCATGAAGGGGAAACATCATTGTTAAAGAAGAGAAACCAAGGCTATAAAAGTCCAAAATAAACGATATGCAACATATATCACCACGACCAACAGAGGTAAAAGAACTCACTTGGTAAAGAGACGAAGGAACCAAAGTCTCATATGGCTCATTTAGAGTAATCACTCCTTGAACTCCAAGTCCCTTGAGTTCAGGAACTTGAGTAGGGAATGGAACAGCACCTAGTAATATATACTGCAAAACATATAGCAAATAACATACATAATCTGTTTATATATGTAGCATCCCCTAGTAAGTAAAACAAACAATTAGATTGCACATCGGATTCGGCTGTACCAACGAAATCCAGTACAAGCTCCAACTTGTAATTGAATTTGAATCGCTTATAGTGACATATATATATAAGGTGATGACAAACCTCCTCTGCCGGTAGGGGCATTATCTACTTTTAAATTTCAACATCATCACCAATTAAAAGTGCACTCAGAAAATGAATATCTCATCACCTAAGACTGACATAACCGATTAACAAGAAGCAGCTAGAGATCATAATATGCATGATTCCAGTACGAGAATCAACAAAGGAGTAATACACATGACTCCGAGCCAATTACAAAAAAGAAACGATCAACAATCATATGATATGGATCCTATATAACATAAAGCAAGAATAAAGAGAGTGACGATTTATACCTTTCCGATTCTGTCCCACCACCGAAACTCGGCCTGAGTCTTATTCCTCACAACATTGTATAGCAGAGTCGGGTAAAACAACGCACGAGCACCTATACCAATGATCACCTTCTTCGGATCAAGCATGACGAGGTTTCCTTCTCCGATCAGCAACACAGTGTTCTTGTTTTCCTCCTCTTTCTCAACCACAGTCTCTACTACCTCCTTTCCGTCACTCAACTCCTTAATATGCATATCGCTAATTCAGATCAGCGATCAAAAAATAAATCACGAAATCTTCAAAGAAACACCTAAAGACAATCAATATATGTATCTCGCCGATCGATTAATTTACTCAAAGCGAAAGCCAAAACGAAAACCCTAGCTAACTATCTCACAGAATCCATACACAAAACCATGAAAAATTTACAAAAAAGAAACTCCGAATCGAGATTGGTCTCGAAATCACCACCATGTCACCGGGGAAGTGGTGATGAAAAAAAAACGGAGAACGACGGCGATCGGCAGATCGTTTTGATCGGTTGCTTGAAAAGAGAGAGAATCAGGATTTGGAGAAAATCGTGAAGCAAGAGAATGATTCTGTTGGTGAATGCAGAATTTTCCTAAGGTCTACTCCACCTTCTGTTCCAACAACTTTAGAGAGCAGAGAAAGGCCGTTTCTGAAGGTGAAGATAGAGTCACTGTGTGAGGTTTGACGAATTGGTGAATGCTACTTTGAGAGGGCGACACGTGGTAGGAAGATAAGAGACTCAGTCTTTCTTTTGAAGCTAGCATGGGTTATCGTGATATACTAAAAGTATATCTGAATTGCGTGGCTGATGATGATTATAGTCTATAGATTTTTATTGGGATATCTCTTTTCAAATTGATCCATCAATTTTTCTTCTATGAAAGTTTTCGCCAGTTTTTGTTCGATTTGGAGCTACTCTTTAATCATTTGAGTGTTTCGAAACTAAAAATAGTTTTTCACTATTTTTCGAAGAATAGCAAATGATCAATTTTTTATGTGGATTTTTGAAGTCGATGTAAATCAATCCAATCACATTATCTCCGACAATAAAAAATATTCGAATTAAGTTATCACATAAAAGTTAAAACACACGTATAGTACAATAAAAAAACTTCAAATCCACATATCAAAATACAGTTTATTCATTAAAAAAATAGTCGAGTTGGTGGAGGAAGTGATGTTTGTAATAAAGATTATGAGTTTTGATCTTTCTATAAACGCATTTTTGGCCGAGTATGTCACCTTGTGTGACGATCGAGGGTTCACCATGTGCGCACTTTTTGAGTTACAGTTGCAGGTTCTCTAAAAAAAATCCAATTAATCTATTTATAATTGCTAATTTTTCTTTTATTTATTTAATTATATATATTTTTTGAATTTTTAGCAATATTTAGTTAATTCCTACCATGAATATTTTTTTAATTATGGATCACTAATTTGATTAATTATTGTGTTAGTTAGTTTTTAGTAAAAAAATAGTTAACGATCAATTTTGACGCGGACTTTTTAAATTTAATCAAAAGATCAACCAATATCGCATTGCATCCCACAAAAATGACTAACTGTGACAACCAAGAAATTAGAAAACACATATATGAAAATTTCGACTAAAAAAAAACACCAATCACGATCAAATTCACTTATCAAACACGATTGATCTAGTTTTAATTGACATTCTTTTTAAAGAAATTTTTAGTAATGTTTTCATATTTTTGTAAATTGTTATGATACAATGTCGATTCCTAATGAATTAGTTATGACTACTATTTAGATCATGGACTTTTGTTTTTTTTCCAAATTATGAATTAGTTAATCACGAATTTGATTAATTATTATGTTACTCGAAAACTAACGATGGTTTTTCAGTATCTTCCGAAAAATAGTGAATGATCATTTTGACGTGGACTTTTCATTTTGATGAAAAAATCAATCACTATCATAATACATCAAACAAAAATGACTAGATGATAGATGGTGACAACAAAGAAATTAGAGAACACGTATATGAAATTTTGACTGCAAAAAAGGCCAATCACGATCAAATTCACATATCAAACACGATTGATCTAGTTTTAATTGTCATTTTAAAAACATTAGTTATGTTTATCATACCTTTGTGAATTTTAACATACGATGTTGATTCCTAGTGAATTAGTTATGGTTCTTTCTTAGATAATGGATTGGTGTTTTTTTTTTCTAATTTATGACTTAGTTAATCACTAATTTGATTAATTATTATGTCATTCGAAAACTAACGATGGGTTTTCAGCATCTTCCGGAAAATAACAAATGAAATATTTTTGTATGAAATTTTCAATTGGATGAAAATATTAACCACTATCATATTACATCCAAAAAAATGACTACTTGACCGACGAGGCAACAAAAAAGATAGACAACACATATATGAATATTTCGATTGCGGTGAAATTCCAATCACGCTCAAAATCTTACCAAACACGATTGATCTAGTTTTAATTGCCATTTTTTAAAATGTTTTTAGTTATGTTTTTTATACTTTTGTGAATTTTTAGTATATGATGTTGATTCCTAGTAAATTAGTTATGGATAGTTCTTACATCATGGTTTAATTATTTTTAGCAATGTTTATTTTTATTTTTATTTTTCTGATAAAAAATACGAAAACGAATAAGAGTTTGAAAGTTTATGCATTAAATATTAATTGTTTGAATTCATCTTATTTTTTAAGTGGACAATTGCTTTCATTCAAACTTATAAACATGTGTTTTTTATGTATTTCATTTGTCGATTATAAATAACATCACTAATCACGCTATACAATTCTGTTATGCAGTCCTGAATAACTAAATGTTATACAACCATAAATAACATGAGTATTCAAGTTATACAATATGAATAGCATAAATACTCATGCTACACATACATTACGCCAACAAAATAACCATATTTGATATTAAAATATTTAGATTCATATTATATATACATTACAGAGATAAAAGATTGATATATGACCCTCTAACACACACTCATAACTTTATCATTCATATACATACGTCAAATTCAAAAAAGAAATTATATTTATCATTACAAACCATAGTTTTAATATATTTATTCATGTTATACAAATAATACACCAATAAAAAAAATATGTTTGATTTTACAAAGCACACTATAACCAATGTATTCATGTTATACAAACATTACATAAATAAAACAATCTGACTTAACACTCATAAGGAATAACCTCATCAAAATACTTCAAATGATTATGACTCAATAACTCGAGAAATAGAAGAAGTATTTCAGTTATATTATTCATTCCTCTAAACTATTATTCACCCTCCAAATGAAATGTATATTCCTATTTATAACATAATTTAACTTAAGATTTATGGATCAATGGCACGTGTCAATTTGGGTACGTAACATTCATCTATAACAAATATGGTTACAAGAATTACTAACTTACCATATAACCGCTCATTTAAGTAATATTAAATGATAGTCTAAAAGCTTCTCGAATACTATATCGTCATATAAGAACTTTTATTAATCATCTAGTTATTCTTCAGTTTACCCAATGTTGCTCATATATTTTACATTTTTGTTCATCAACTTCTTTCACCTTAGATCTGCATCAACTCCTATAGCTCTAGTATATATCATCCAAGATGTCATCCTTTATGGGTTGTCAAATCATAACCCTTGAACCGTTATCATTTAACTTGTCCAACATGTTTGTATCTTTTAGTGATTTATCATCTTTTTTCTCACCATCTTAGATTGTTGTACGTAGCTCATCTTATAACTTGTTCAATTTACTATTAACATTAGAATGCTATGTTAATGAATCTCTACCTCCAAAATAGGGGTATATCTTCTCTAAGGGGAATATGCCCTTATTAGGGCTCCCCTGATCTTTGGAGCAAATTATATATGTTTAAGGACTACTTAACGAGGTACAATTTATCTTGAAAAAACTCATATATTTTTAACTTTACTTAATTCATCGAAATTTTTTCTATAGATTATCCAACTCACTTATTTTTGGTTTATTTATTTAGGTATTCTTATATATTTTGTCATGTATAGACTTTCATAATTAACTTGATTCATGCCTATGAATTTTAGTTTAATTTTCCACCGTTTGAATAACTTATAGATCAAATGGTTTTAAAGACCATATCACAGTTCATTTGAACTCGTTTCCATTCACCTTCTTACCTAAGAAAGTTATAGTAGGTAGCTTACAAATCATAGTCACTTACAAATTTAACAGCTTAGATTGAAGTTGATATTCTATATAGCAGTAACTCATTTGAAATAACTTTCTGTAAATATTTACTTTTTTGATTCCTCAGTCTAAAACTCTCTATAATCATTTGAAGATGTCTTAAGCTTTTTAATACCATTGTATTGCTAACTCATCATCTTGCATCATATGTCAAATTGTTATTTCAAGAAAGGGAAATTCTTTGTCTTCTTATCACTTATTTTTTAAATTATAGTGTATGATCGAGGTAAGAGTCGCGAATTACTAAATTAGCTTCCGAATTCATATATTATGTGAGAGTATTTGATAGTCAAACTTACAAAAAGATTAAATGAGATATTAAATGGTTGTTAAATTTTTTTTGTCTTCTTGTATGTTAGTGGTTGTTAAAAATTGATTCAGGATTTGGATGTGGTCAAATTGAAAGATATTAAATGAGAACATGTAAGACGATGCAATAATGTTTTAAGTATTTATGTTATTAATTTGCTTTGTTTTTTGTCTTAGCAAAAGAATAACTATTTTTTATATTTTTACTGTACAACTGCTAACAACACTTAAAAGAACCTTTCTACATTTAATTCTGGCGACTATTTATACCCATTGGAAAGACGAGTACTACCATTTTTTCCCAAAAACTAATTTTATCATATCTACCGAATGGAATATTAATTTGATTAAAAAACATGTGTCATTGCTACAAAAGACAATATTGGTGACTCTACTTTTAATAGGATGACAAGTGGCAACCTGGATGGTTTGGGATTTCAAATCCCATCAAAGAATACATCATCAAAGAAACGTAATACTAAAGATAACAATCTTTGATCGTCAAAGAAACTTAAATAATATTATCAAAGAAACATAAAACTCATCCTGAAGCATATAACAAACCTACTTCATGTAGCCAAAACTACTGTTACCAGTCATCATAAAAAAATCATATATTAAAGTAACACGAAAGATTTGCCTATTTTGGCCACTCCATTCTTCAAAAGGTTATTTTTGGTTAGCATCCACCTTTGACCCTAATTACTTATTAGGTCATCAATTATCAGCATGCTTTACTATACCATTTCATTCTTCACAATGTATTGTTGATATTCTGCAAATGTAATCCGAGATTTTCTTAAGGTAATTCTTATTTCTTAGTCGTACTTTAGTTTGTATTATGTATTTAAATTATTATTCATATTTGTATATTTATCTCATAATTATTATAACTTTATGCTTTGTACTCAAAAATACATATATTATGCTAACATTAATTTGTTGAACTCATGAAATATCCTACCTGTTTAATTTAGCTACAGCTTATTCTTACTTCGAATTCTAAAAACAATTTAGATCATATACGACATATTTGCTTGCTTAACCCATTTTTATGAACCACTAAATATCTTTGTCATGTAATGTCTGGTTATCAATCCTCTTTTTCAAACTAATAGTAGTTATTATTGGGTAACTTTTGATTGCTAACTTTTTTTATTCAGTTAACTCGTTTTGTTAAGATATTATATGTTTTGTTGGGAATATAAATGGCTCTCTATACTTTATCGTAATTTTGTAAAACCTATATGATATTAGTGATTTTGAATAATAATTATAGTTACTAAAACATTTTGTTTGATTGTTTTTTACTTTATTGTCTTCCTTGTTTTGTTAAATCTTTTTATTTAATAGAGCCTTATAATAAAATAACCATAAATGATCTAACATACCAAGAATATGTATTCACCATTAGAACTAATTAACTCATTCAATTATATTTTATAGGTATGCCATTTTCCCTTTTAACTTGTTTATAATAAAAGCTTCATTGCCCGACCATTTTGGCATATTTAATATTAGTGTTATTAACCTTTTTTTAAGAAAAGATATTATATTTGATATAAAATTCAAATTTGAGTACAAATTTTAGTTTTGGCGCCAAATCTCCCGCCAAAACCAAACAAAAGAAAGCAGCCTATTACAACATTTTCAGATTAGACTAGAATAGCAGCAACAACATCTAGAAAAGCATCAACAATTCAAGCGAGCGTAGTGTTATTAACTTGAATTTGTGCTTTTATCCTCCGGCCTTTATTAATTTGGGTGTGTTTCCTCTTGGTCTTAATAGATTGTGGGTTTGGCTTATAACCATGTTTTTTCAGTCAAATTTTAGTGGCATTTACAACCTTAATTGGATGACCTCTTGATCTTAAAATATTGTGGGCTGGACTTATATCCATGTTCGTTAATTTAACTTATAGTTATATCTTTTATTGACCAACCTTTACAACGGTTTTTTTGCGTGACCTCTTGATCTTAATAGGTTATAGGTTTGGCTTATAAATATATTCGTTTTTGGAAATTATTTAGTTTATATCATTAATTATTACTTCTTTTATAAATATATTAACTCACAACCTTGTCATATTGTATATTATATAACCATCATAATCTTTTTAATCTTTTCAATCATCGGTCATCTTTATTTTTTTCTTAGATATTATTTTATAACTAGGAGCGTGCATCGTGTACTTTGTACCTCAGTTGATTTATTATAATTTTTAAACTAAAGTTCATTCTTTTTTGAGACATTTATAGATACCATTTATAACTTTTAATATTTGAAAAGAATTTGTAAATTGTATAATACTTAACTTTAACTTCCAACTAGGTCGTCTTTTAGCTTCGTTAAAGATTATATTTAAAATTCTACATCACTTGGAAAATATTTCTTTATAGTTGTATTGAAAGTTGGATTTCAAAATGTGTCTCATTAAACAATCCTCTGCGTCACCATAAGGTAAAAAGAATACACCAGTCTGTTAACAAAGAAGTATTGTATATTTTCAAATGTTGAACATTACATGGATACTTCAAAACATTCCCATCCAAATCAGTTAACCTATACACCTCTGTGATGTCCTTTAGATTCCACTTTAAATGGACCATCCCAATTAGGTTCCAAATTACAGCATTTTTGTTCTTTGTTTCTTGAAACACTTTTCTCAAAAACAAATTCCCAATTGAAAACTTTTTGCTTTAAGCTTTGAATTATTCATCAGCATGTGATAATGCTTAGCTCTTACTTGGGCTTTTTCCATGCCTTATTCCATAAATTAATAACCATTTGTTTCTTCTAGTCATTTCCTCTGAAGAATAATATTGAATTTTATGACTTGGAAGTAAAACTTTCAACTAAAAATTCAGCTTCCATTCCAAGGACTAGAATAAAAAAGTTTCATTAGTTGTTGTTTTTTGGTAACCTTTTATGCTCAAAATACCTCTTGTAGAAAATCATATTAGTTTATTTTTAACAAGCTCAATCTTCAACTTAATACCACTCAAGATGGTTATGTCGGTAACTTCTACATGCTTGTTGGCTTGTGAGTAATACGAGGTTGAATGTTTATATCATATCTCTAAAAAAACTTGTAAGCATGTCATTATGAAATTATAGTCCATTATTAGTCATTAATATTTTATAAACCCCAAAACGACTCAAAATGTTATTTTATAGAAATTCACAAACTTCATGAGACTAAGTTTTTACAAAAGATTTTGCATATACCCACTTAGTAAATTAATCAACAGCTACAATTAAAATTTGTCTCCTTCATGTTGTCAACGGCAATGGTCTTACCAAATCAATTCCCTACATATCAAACATACAAAGATAAAGATTTCACCTCATAATCTCACTTGGCAATTCACTCATAGTATAAAATCTTTGACAAATGACAATTATTTACAATATCTTTACATCAACTTCAAATGTTAGAAAATAAAATCATGTTAAAATGAATCATCAAATTGACCTCGTATAACCGAAATGTGCTCTGGTTATGCTCTCATGTGAATCTTTTAAGATAAACAAAGCCTTATCTTTATTCAAAAGTCTATTTTATAAAGTTCATTGTTAA
The DNA here is from genome assembly GCA_036936605.1 of Limnanthes douglasii subsp. nivea. Classification (NCBI taxonomy): domain Eukaryota; kingdom Viridiplantae; phylum Streptophyta; class Magnoliopsida; order Brassicales; family Limnanthaceae; genus Limnanthes; species Limnanthes douglasii. Next base: position 19,112,987 of record JAUPFV010000001.1, on the reverse strand, counting down.
GGACTACATGTTTTGTTTCCCGTATTCTTAACGCTCTTGCTTCAACATTGTCTTGATGCAACACTTGATCTTTAAGAAATAACATATATTGTTTGTGTTAATCTTCCGTTGCGCTAACTAAAAACACTTATGTATTCTATTTTGTTTGTTTTAATTTACGAGCTTCGTTGAATTATAACCATATTATTATCTTCAAAACATCCCAACTTTGTAAAGAAATATACACTATCATTTTCTGACTGAGGTACTTGTTCAAATTTGACTATTTCAAAATATTCTTCCATTTGTTTTACCACCCCCAAATACTCTTTTTTTTATTTTGATTCACCTCGTATATTTCTTAAAATTGACTCACTATTAAATTAGAGTCTAAAAATATAAAATTTACATTTATATCACATAAACGAGCTAATTTCATCTTTATTAAACTGTCTCATACTCGGCTTCATTATTAGTAGTAAATAAACCAAATTTAATATATTGTGTTATTTATTTCGCATATGGAGTCATTAATACAATCCAAAAGCCATAGTCATTTAATCATGAAACCTTATTCATTCACACAATCACTTATTTTCTTAGAAATAATTTCACATTATTTTTTACTTTCATTATCTAGAAACTCCCCTTGAAACTCATTAGTAAAATTGACTACAACTTGTGCCTTTATTAGTGTTTTGGGCTTGTACTGGATTTCATACTCTCTAAGTTTAATAGATCAATGCATTAACTGGCATGAGATAGTACGTCCGTATTTTAAAAGGATGATCATAAAAGTACATATGCATATTTCACACAGCTACCACCAAGCCAATGGCTAATTGTTCCAAATTAAGTCACCTCATCTATGCATCTACTGTATTTTTATTTACATAACAGATTGGTTTCTGAAATCCATTTTCTTCACGAACCAAATTAGCACTTACTGTAAAATTCGACACTGATAAATATAAAAACAAAGGTTCCCCTATCTTGTTGTTGATATAATTTTTATCGGTGTCAAATATTATTTCAGATTGTTAAAAGCCTTGGCACATCTCTTATCCCACTTAAATCGGTTTTCTTTTTAGAAATATCAAAGAAAATATGACTCTAATATGAAGATTTTGTTATAAACCTTGAAAAATTGTCAGAAAACCTGTTAACCTTTGTACCTCTTTAATAGATATCGATATAGTTATGGTTAACAACATTTTAAACTGTACATGGTCGGGTTCAACACCATTTTTACGAATAAATAAACCTAAAATATTTCTTCTCGTACACCAAAATAGAATTCTCTTAGGTTTAGTTTTAAATTGAACTTCCTAAGGTTATGTAAAGTTTCAGACAACGGAAACAAATTTACCACAACATCATTACTTTTTACTCCCATGTCGTTGATATCAGCTTCCAATATTTTCCAGTATTTTTCAAACCAAATGGCATTACCTTATAACAATACAACCCTCACTTCATCATGAGTGTTGTGATTTCTTCATCATTCATATGAATTTTAATTTAATTCTAGCATGAATATACATCCATAAACGATAGTAATTCATGCCCACCTATTGTTTCACTTTTAAAAATTTGTGAAATTACCATGGGAACATCTTGTATTCTATCATATACATGCACATGTGAAATGACGCTATGAATATTTAGACGATTTCTTAGTAATATGTTTTCCCTAGTTGGTGAAACAACATTAAAAATATTTGGAACAATTACTAGAGATCTTTGAACTAAAAAATATTATGGTGAATTCCTTTCAATTCCGAGCGAGTTATCACCATTGGTTCAAACTGATTCTTGACAACATATTTCCCATAAAAGACGCCAACTTTAATAAAAAATTAACTTCGTAGAAATACATTGTAATGATTAATAGGAATGAACAAGTGCCTAAATAAAAAAGCATGTCAATTATATTATTTATCTATGTAAACTACTGTTAATCCTCGAAATAAAGAGATATTCCTCTACTCATACCTTAATTTAGCCTAAGATTTATGGATCAATGACACATGTCAATTTGGGTACTTGGCATTGATCTATTACAAATATAGTTACAAGTATTACTAAATTACCATATAACCGCTTATGGTATTTAAGTAATATCAAATGACCGCCTACAAGCTTCTTGAATACTTTTCTAGCGATGTAAGCACCTTTTTTTGTCATTTGGTTATTCTTTAGTTTGTCTGACGTTGCTCATATATATGGGTCATCAAATTCCTTATAGTTCATCAGTTTTTCTCACCCTGCATCTTTATCAACTGATTTAAATATACTTTGCATCGTCCAATCTATCCTTATTTATTGGTCATCAACTCATTACCCTTGAACTGTTATCATTGAACTTCTCAAATCTTCTTGATAATTTAGTGGTTCCTCATCTTTTACCTCGTTATCTTAAGTTATCACATGTAGCTCATTTTATAAATTATTGAACTTACCACTAAACTTATTATATGTATTTGTTATGAATCTTTACCTCCTAAATAAATTATATATTCCATAGGGGCAATATGCACTTCTGAGGCTATAAAATGTATGTCTAACATATTAATTCAAGTTATACATATATTACACTATTAAGACAATCTTGAATTTATAAAACACATTAGTAACATATTTATTAAAGTTACTTTTTAAAATAATATTATTCATTTCATTTTTTACAAATCTATTATTGGAAGTTTTAAAAAAATATGACAATAAATATTATAACTTTCTTTAGAATTTATCTTTCAAAGTGATTATTCAAAACTAGATTCGTAAATTTTTAAAATCATATATAACATTAATATTTAACTGTTTTTAGTTGGTATAAAATTGAATTTTAAATTAAGTATAGATGTAAAATATGATTTTTGACAACTTGTGACGAGAAAGTTGATAATTTTGTCTATAATGTTTTTTTAATATGATACTTTATGTATTATAAATTATAATCATCTATCTTCGAAGATATATATGATATTAATATTTAACTATTTTCTATCAGTACACTATCAAAATTTGAAATGTTCCTAAAATTTGTTGATATAAAATTTAATTTTTAATGTTTTAACAATTGTTTTGAGAAAAAATTTAAATTTTTATAATATATGTTTTTAATATGATATTTTTGTATTATAAAATAAAATTATGAGTTTTTGTAATCATTTATGATATATTAGTCATTCACTACATAATTAAATTTAAAGTTGATCTACAAAATGTTTGATGTAATATTGACGTTTGATAGTTGATGGCCGTTACACAAAAGTCCATAACCTTGTTTATAAATTTTATTTTATTATGATACATTTTGTATTAGACACTTAGGACCATATATGATATGAGTTTATATAAATATCAATAATTAATGAGTTGAATTTCAAAATAATTTAAAATATCGAAAAATAACACAACATAAATATAATAATGCTAGGTTGTTTTAACCATATAAACACAAAACTTCTTCAAAACATATTTTTTTACTTGTTAATTTGTCTAAATAATATAAAATAAAATAAATATTAGACATTTAAAAAGTATCCTTTGAATTATGTTATTAATGTAAGGATGTTTAAAATTAGTTTTATAAACACATGTGATATTATTGTTATATATTGTGGTTTTTAAGAGAATTTTTTAATATAATTTGTAATTTGTTCTTTTTAAATTTACATGCTAATAAAAAATCTATTCAAAGTTTAAATTATTTCTTAAAATATGCAATTTTACTATCAAATATTATATATTGTTGAAACCATTTAGTTTTATATTTTATAATTTGGTATTTTAATAGTTACGAATATTTTTACGGTAAAAATAAATAAAGAACTATTGTTTGTCAATTTGAAAAATTATGATTTTTTCAAAAGATTGTGATCATATATTATATTCTTGATTTTAGGAGTGTTTATAACCATGGTCATCCTATTTTATAGGGTCGGATATTTTTGGAAGGACACTGATGTGTAAACCAGAGGGACAGTTCGGGTATATCTTGGACCACACAAATAAATGAACCGTCCGACCAGTCAATGCATGACTTAGATGTGTGCTAACATTATTTAAGGTTTAAGCTTTAAAGATTGACCTACATCCAGAGTTCGACCCGAAAGACCCATGTGTCACAAAACTAGTATAAATATCCCAACCAACTTCATTTAGTAGGTTGGAATTTTTCCAAAATATTAAATACAAGCATACACCTCCTTTATCTCACTACTCACAACCCATAAAATAATATTAAACTTACAAACTCCCTAAAATACTCTCCAACCACAAATTATCCACACCAAATTGTTGACCACAGTGGGAGATAACGGTGCCTGAATTACAGATTCAAAACCCGTAAAAAAACCAGTCCAGATAGATCCGATTGTGCAAAACACTCCACCTCCGGAGGTGGAATGAGTGAAAGAAAATAATAGGCACATTACTATGTCTCATGTCAATTACAATGGCAATGGAAAACAATCCATGCAAGAAGAACGTGATCAGTTAAGGGTTGCAATTGAGGATTTAATGGCCTAGAAACAAACATAAAAAGAAATTAAAGAAAAGTGTGGTGCGTCAGCGCTCCACCCTACTGATAATTCTGGTGAAAATAATCAATACATAAAGACTCATCTCAGCTCCAAGAAAACGCATCGATCCAAACGAATAGAGAGTTCCACGTCAGACTCTTCTAGCAGTTCATCTAATGATTTAAAGTTTAAGGATTCAGTCTCATCCAATAGTGATGAAGGTCGATTGAAGAAAAAACTAAGGATGACAAAGAAGCATTCAAGAAAAAGGGATATGTATGGTAGACTTAAAAAGTATCAGGGGAAAATGAAGGGTTTCGATGATCAGCATATTGACTGTTTGTTGATTGATCCATATGCTTTCCAGTGCAAACCTAGTATTTTTGCTACTCTCAACGAGGATATTGTGTTTAGTCGTAACTAAAATTGGAGGCAATCACCTTTGTCTTTAAAAATATTTTCCGGACATCTTCCCAAAAGATTTGATAGTTCCAAGATGGAAAAGTATGATGAAAGTAAAGATCCGGACAATCATCTTGAAAAATTTAAGAACCTCATGATAAAATTCGATGATGATGACAAGCTATGTATGGCGTTCTCTCAAACCTTTAAGGGTAGTTCCCTAAAATGTTATAATAGTCTCCCTTAATGATCTATAATGTTTTTTGATATATTATGGGTTGCGTTCCGAAAGCAATTTTTTTGAAGTGAAGAGCTCAGTGAATCTTTAATGAGACTCAGGAGCAAAGATGTTCGTGTGAGTTGGTGGGACTAAAGAATGTTCGTGTGATGTAACTGTGAACAGTGAATTACTAGAAATGGAAAAGACAAAAGGAATATATGTTGTAATTATTGATCAATCATTGGCCCTTTTCCCAAAAGGGAATGTCCTTTATATAGTAAATGAGGTGGTTAGTAAAATTACATATCTACCCCCGTAAGAGTGGATTTCTTACCCTACTTATTGACTATTTACAAACAAGTTCTTGGGTTCCATCATTTAAGTCCCTCATTTCTTATGTGTGCTTTACTTTAGTCCTTATTCACTAAATACTTGGACCTTGATCTCATTCATGGTCTAAATTACATGTTAACAACCTATATTTTCCTTCCCTTATCAGTAGCCCCCCAGTTCATGTGCAGTTCTCTGGACGTGGACTTCAGCTGCAGTTTTATATTGTTCAGATCGGAGCTTGCGCTACCCTGTTCGGGTATCTTGCTTCTTGAACGAAATCTGATGAGGTCGGATTTCATAGTCGGATCTCACATTCCTTGGTAAGCCTTTACTTGGGTCGGATTAGATTTTAGTTTGCTGACCTCACCTCTTGGTCACGCTGATGTCACCTAAGTAATCATTTATTGTCAGGCGCGCATGCTTTATTTTGCTGTTATCGAGTCAAATATTTTTAGGCGGCGCAGCTACTATGGACACGTGTCACTGTACCGTTACCTTTTGCTTGTTCGCCTTCTTCCTCCCTTGCCTATAAATACTTAACTCTTTTCCTGAATAAAGGTTTTTGATTTTCTTTCGAAAAAAATTTCTCTAGAGAAAGAGAGAGACTGTGCCTAAACAAACTTCTTACTTTGCATTTTCATGCCTGACGAATTCATCAATCTTGAAAGGTACAAACTTTAGAGGTGGTTCAATATTTCTAATCGGATTGGCACTCGTAGATCTGCCGGTGCAAGAGAACATCCTTCCCCTGTAGATATTTGGGAATCTATCTTTCGAGACAACTGGGCTCCGATCCGCGAACGCTCCATCAGCCTTAGTGCATCCTCCCCAAGTCAAGCACACCTTTCAAGTGTGGGTCAATCTTTCTGCTTCTCCAGCTCCCTCGACTTTTATTTCTCGACCTTCTCCCTTCATCGTAATAGGTGATGAGAGAGAAAAACCATCGGTTAAAGAAAATAGAGACAAAGCTAAATGAAAGAGATCGCCCGATCCAGCCACCAAATCGGTATGGATGAGGATTCCCTCCTCGGTCTCGACTCCTCCAACAACCCCCCAAGGATCTCCTCAAACAACGCCAGATGTTAGCCCCATGAAAACGTTCCCTAGGGGGACTCGGCCCGAACTGTCCCTTACTCCCATCCCAGATGTGCAAGAGAAGAATCTATCTGATGGCCCTGATGATGATAAAGAGAATCCTAACACTGTGGTGGTTGAGGCAGAGCGTCTTTGAGTTGTTTATGCTGATGCTCCCTCCCCGGATAATGATGCTCTGGCTCCTCCCTTAGAACCTGCAACTAATCTTCCCATTCACCAAGGTGAGACTTCTGTGGTAAAGAGTAAGAAGAAAAAGAAGCGCTCCACAGGTTTTCCCTCGAATGTGGAAGATATCATGGGCGATAATCTCCGCGGTATCGAAGCTAAACATCTTTTGGCTCGGTACAAGGTGAAGTATAAACATTTTCATCCGACTGATGAGGTTAAGCTAAGGGATCGTTGGGGTATTCCTATTAACATCACTATCCTATTTCCTACTGCTGGTGAGGCGCCTCTATCAGTTCGGAATAATGAGTTAGTGCTTTATACGGAGCTGATGAATTGGGGTCTTCGACTGCCCCTCAATCCTCTCCTGACCGACTACTTCCACCTGGTTGGACTTTGTTCATCTCAGGCCGGTGCAAACATGTGGTATACACTCATGGCCTGCATTATGGCTTCGAGGCGTTCCGAGAACGCTTACACCATGGAACAACTCATTGTCGTCTCGGGTGTAGCCAAGAATTCTCATTATCCCTTCTATTCACTTGGTTTTGCCATGAATCTTAAATTGATAAAGGATTTTCTAGAGGCCGACAAGAAGTGGAAACAACAATTTCTGTTCATTTCCGGGTTATGGGAGACCGGAGTTGAAAACTCTAAAGACCTTCATCATCGGTTGACGCTAAAGTGGACCGGACAAGGTAAGTACTCTCACCTAAATTTTTTCCGAGTCGCCAGGTTCGGTAAATTCTGACTTTGTGTCTTTTTCAGCTATGAAAGGAATTGCTAAGTCCTTTAAGCGCCATGCTAAATCCGGCAAGGCTATCTTTGAGAAGCTAAGTGCATGGGCATGTGAACACTGGGATTACAAGTTCCACCAAAGCTTTCTTCCTATAAACTTTGCCAAGTGTAATCTGTGGCGCTGCGATATTAGTGAGAAGAAGACCGCCTCAGAACTTATGATGCCTCCTCCGAGCGACGATGTTCTTAAGCGTTTAGAGCGCTTGGATAATGCAGTTTACCTCCCTACTCAGGCTCGAGCTCCGAGTCACCAAGATACCGAAATTCCCGAGGAAGGTGAGGAAGAAGAGACTGGGGAAGATGTTGAGTCTGAAGAGGACGCTCCCAAGGAGAGGAGGGTCAATGCACATGAGGGTTCTCAGCCCGAGGCTCAGGAAGGTCCCCAATAAATGATGCAAGGCAGTCATTCAACAGGAGCTCCAGGTGATCATGATGACATCCAAGTAGGCTTTCCCCCGAATGCGAGGTCATCAGAACCTCAACAGGAAGCTCACCTCGGTTCTCAGGAATTCTCCGCAACCTCTCATCCTGACAACAAGTCAAGTGAAGCTGACCAAATGGTATAGATTAGGCCCCAAGGTCAGGCTGGTGCCACAATACCTCAGATATTTACGGTTGAGGAGAAGAAGAAAAAGATTGTTGAGAGTGGAGGGGAAAGTGACAACATTAATCGTCCGAGCCTACATTTGTCCAAAACGTTTGTGATTGTCGACTCAGACTCTGGTGGAGAATTCGTCTCCACACAAAGGGAAGCTCAAGAAGGTGACTCCGATGAGGAAAGGTACCCATCCCCGGCCTCTACTTACTTTGATTTGTACGCTAATGACTATGTGGCAAATGAGTTGAACAAATTATGGCACGTTGCTGTCCTGCTCGAACGCAAAGCAAATAAGAATGATCGTTATAGAGAAAATATCATTAAGAGGAGGGCGGAGGTGAAAGCCCTAACTTCTTAGGTCTCTGAGTTGAAGGACAAAGTGAGGGACTTGACCGATCAGGTCGCCGAACAGACCGAGATATCCTCCAAATTCAAAGGCCTCGTCTCTGATTCGGATAACTTGAAGAAAGAAATGAAGGACCTAAAGAATAAGTTAGCCAAGACATCAGAAATGACCGCCAAGGTACAAACTCTGTCTTTCGATTCCAAAGAGCTAAACAAGAGAGTTAAAGAATTGACCGAAGAATTGGCTAAGGAGAAAAAGACCTCCGAGGACCGCTTGACTACTATCACTTCCTTGGGGACTGAACTATCCGAGGAAAATACTAAATTTGATGATGAAAGGGATAAGTTCATTGCCAAGGATGTCGAGCGTGACACAACGGTAGACGGTCTTCCTAAAGGCTATTGCAAAATAAAGGTATATTTTTAGAATGTTTTTCAAGACATTAAGAAGCTATCAGCGGAGAATGAAAACTTGAAGAAAAACTTCGAGGCTAAGAAGAAATAATATCTTGATGACTATGTTGCTAAGATCGTTGCTCGTCTTGAAGAAAGGGATGCTAAATTGAGGTCTACAATGGTAACGGAGATGTATGAAAGGTTCCCAGACTTGCACCTTGGTAGTCTTTGGACTCAGGTTATTGAGCAACATCGCCCACCCAGAGTATCCGTGGAGGACCTCGAATCTAGTAAGGATTCAAAGAGCTCATCATTGGACTCAGATTCTCCTGCTGGTAGTAAATAAAATTATGCATCCGACTAGCATGTACAATGTAGTCCCTTCCTCATTTTTTGTTAACTTGTTTGTTCCTTGAATCCTGCAACAAGAAACTTTTTGTGTAATATTCTCCTTGTTACTGGAGCTTTTAGTGATATATTCTTAGTGTGATGTTTTACTTAATTGTTTCTTCCTCATGTTTTTTTTCTTGTGATTCAGTACTGAATTATTTATCCAAACTTCTTTGGAGTATGTTTCGAGTCCAAAAAGATGAACTTTCTTGTCCAAACTTCTTTGGGGTATGTTTTGAGTCAAAAAAGATGAACTTTCTTGTCCTAACTTCTTTGGAGTATATTTTGAGTCCAAAAAGATGAACTTTCTTGTCCAAACTTCTTTGGGGTATGTTTTGAGTCCAAAAAGATGAACTTAGTCTAGTCTTTAAAGAAGGAAATATAATTCGATATATAAGCCGACTATTTAGGCACCTCATTAAAACCTTCCTGCGCCACCAAGGTAGGAAATAGTGTGCCACATGAACTTACATAAGTTGACAAAGAAAATATTTACATATCACACAATCAAACTAAATAAGCCTTCAGGTGCTCAATATTCCAGGGATAGGGAAGATTTCTTCCTTCTTTGTCTTTCAATCGGTATGTCCCTGGTTTCAACTTCTTAGTGACTGTGTACGGACCTTCCCAGTTTGGGGCGTATTTTCCGAGTCTCTTTTATTTTGTGTGCAAGAATACTTTTCTTAGGACCCTATCTCCTACCTCAAATTATCTTCTTCTGACCTTCGACGAGTAACGACTTTTCATTAAAGTTTGATAGTGTAAGGAATTCAGCTGTGCCATTCTTCTCTTTTCTTCTATCAAATCAAGCTCTGTGCATTTTCCTTTTTCATTCCCCTCCTTTGAATACTCACTCAGTCGAAAAGATGTGAACACTGTTTCCGATGGTACCACTGCATCTATTCTGTACACCCGTGCGAAAGGCGATTCGTGTGTTGCAGTCCGAGGAGTAGTCCTGTAAGCCCATAACACTTATTTTAGGTAATCTGGCCACTTCCCTGCTTTGCCCTATAGATTCTTTCTTAGCCCATCCAAGATTGTTTGATTAGTTACTTCGACCTGACCGTTCGTTTGGGGGTGGAACGATGTCGAAAAACATTGTTGTATCCCTTTAGAAGCGCATAAAGTTCTCATTTCACCGTTGTCAAACTGGGGGCCGTTATTCATCGTAATCTTTCTGGGTACACCAAAGCGGAAATAGATGCTGGAGAGGATGTACTTGATCACATCTTTTTCCCTTGTTCCCGCTAGCGGTTCGGCCTCTACCCACTTAGAAAAATAGTCCACAACAACGATGATTGTTTGGCGTCATCTTGAAGCCATAAGAAGTGGTCTGACTAAATCTATTCCCCATCGATCGAAGGGCAATGATTCTGATATTGACTCTAGAGGTACTCCGGGCAAGTGAATCGAATTAGCAAACCGGTGACAGATGTCATATTTCTGTACCAACTCATTGGCATCCGCTGAGATTGTCGGCCAATAATATCCTGCCAGAAAAACTCTTCGTATCAATATTTTACATCCACAGTGCGTAGACCCTTCCCCATCGTATAGTTCTGAGAGTATTAGCTGCGAATCATCATTTCCTAAACATCGACGTTAGGGACAACTAAAAGATCTTTTATACAGCACATCTCCGAGGACCACGTATCCGTAGGCTTTGAACCGTATTCTCTTAGCTTTAACTTTATCAACGGGCAGTGTGTCATGGATTAAGAAGTCTTGTATCTCGCTCCTCCAATCTTTGGTAAGGACTGTGGATATCTAGAAAGCTTCAATACTACCTTCAACCCGCTCGGATCCCTTAATTATAGACGGATTTTCTTAAGTGATTATCCACGAGTATTCTTCTGAATAAGATGCTTTGGCCAAGGAATCCGCCACTGAATTTCCTACTCTGTGAACATATTCGAACCGGACGTCTTCAAATTCCAAGGTCAAAGATTTCAACACTCTCAGATACTTCACCAAATGGTATTTTCTTGCTTCTGAACGCCCTAGAGCATGGTTCACCAAAAGTTGAGAGTCACTAATTAACTTGACCCATTTAGCGCCGCAAATCTTTGCAAGTCGTAATCTGGCCAGGGCCCTCTCGTACTCCGCCTCGTTGTTCGATGCCTAAAATCCGAGTCGGATCACCTGGTACATTGCAATGTCATCCGGGGAGGTTAGTTGCACTCCCGCTCCGCACCCAGAAGAGCTGGATCCCGCATCGGTTCGGACTTGCTACTCAGGATTAGATTTTTCTTCCTCTATGTCCACAACATCCCTGTCAGAATGAAACTCCACCAAAACTTCAGTTAGCGCCTGTGCTTTGATCGAGTTCACGGTTCGAACTCGATATCGAAATCCCCGAGTTGTACGGACCACTTAGTCATCCTTCCGGACACATGGGGCCTCTGTAACATATTTTTCAAAGGAAAAGATGTTCGTACCACCACCGTATGAGCTTGGAATTAGGGCCTCATCTTTCGAGCTGATGTTACTAGAGCAAGCGCTAGCTATTCTAACTTAAGGTATCTTTTTTGGCATCTAAAAGACTTTTACTTACGTAATAGACTGATCTTGGAAAGTTTCATTCTTCTCGGACTAAAACCGAGCTGACTGCGAAGTTGGATATCGCTAAATATATGCATAACTTCTCTTCCGGATACGACTTTGTCAGTACTTCTGGGGATGAAAGATGTTTCTTGATGTGATTAAAGGCATCGGATAATTCTTGAGTCCAATCGAAGCGATTCGCTTTCCTCAGTACATGGAAGAAAGGGGCACACTTATCTGATGACCTGGAAATAAATCTGTTTAATACAACCAACCTTTCGGTTAAAATTTGCACCTCTTTGATCGTTCTAGGTGGATCCATAGTACACAAAGCATTCAATTGCACCGGATCAGCTTCGATGCCCTGCCCACTAACTATGTAGCCTAAGAACTTTCCAGATCTTACTTCAAACATGCATTTTTTCGAGTTCAACTTTAGATTTATTTTGGCCAGATTGGCGAAAGTTTCTTCTAAGTCAGCTAAATGATCCTCATCTCTAAGGCTTTTAACTAACATGTCATCAATATAGACTTCCACATTTTTTCCACTCTGACTCTCGAACGCTTTGTTCACTAAACATTGGTATGTTGCCCCCGTATTCTTTAGTCTCAATGGCATAATTCTGTGGCAGTGTAGACCCTTTCTGGTGATGAAAGTCGTGCTCTCCTGATCCCTCGGGTCCATCCGGATTTGATTGTAACCAGCATACGCATCCATAAAGGACAATAAACGATTTCTGGATGTCGAGTCCACTAGTTTATCTATTCTTGGGACTAAAAAATTATCTTTAGGGCAAGCCTTATTCAGATCAGTGAAGTTTACACACATCCTCCACTTTCCGTTTTTCTTCTTTCCTGAGACCGGATTGGCTGTCCACAACGGATATTGTGATTCAAGGATGTGGCCCACTTTTGTTAAACGGTATACCTCTGCCATTATTGCTTCTATTTTCTCTTGGGAAAAATATCTTCGCTTTTGAATGATCGGTCGAACACTGTTCCGTATAGCCAGCCTGTGACCGATGATCTCTTCTGGTACCCCTGTAACGTCTTCTGTACACCAAGCAACCAGATGTAATTTCATTGAAATAAATCTAAGTAAGCTTTCATTTACATCTTGTGATAGTCTTGTTCCTATCTTGAGACTTTTTCCAGGGCTGAACGCATGGTCCTCGATGCCTTCATCAGGGACCATGAACCCAGGGGACTACCTCAGATCATCAACAAGATCGGAATCCGAAGGATGCCACTCTGACTGCTATTATGTTTTGGATCCGACCCCCTTCAACTGCTTGGGGGGCCAGCGCCGCTTTCTGACTTGATCTTACGGTTCTAATATTGCTTCCCACTACGTACTTCAAACATTGGTGAACTGTGGACGACACAACATACATTTTAGACAACCATGATCTTCCGAAGATGGCGTTGTACGACGTGGGTGCATCCACCATGATGAACAGTACCATCACTATTTTCTTGAACCTCCCCCCCCCCCCTGCCCAGCTCTACCATTCCCTTGAATTCTCCGACGACATCTGCGGTCGCACCGGTAAATCCCACTATCGTCATGTCGGACCTGAGGATGGTTGGAGGATTGGTTATCTTGTTGTAGGTTGTTATAAACATAATGGTTGCGGAACTCCCTGTGTCTATCAAAAAAATTCTTATCTCGTTTCTAGAAATCTCTGCTCTGATTACCACTGCGTCCTCATGTGGACCAGCTACTTCCCTCATGTCGTCATCTTCGAAGCAAAAGATTGGTGACGGATTTTGATAAAGGTGCGATAGAGCTCCTGCCTCCAACTGCGTTGCCAAACTTACGATGTGCCTCTTTCTCGAGTAATTTGATATACCTGCTACTGTATCCTCCCGAAAATAGTTAGTGACTCAAAAAATGAACATAACTCACTGACCTTTCCTCTGGGGATCGAATCCTTTACCATGTTTACACTGTTTCTGCCTGGCTTCGGATCAAGATACACTATGGCTACATCAAATGCATCCACCAATTCTTCTTCGATCACATCAAAAATCATCATGGTATCGTCTTGCCATGAAGCGACTTCTTGTTTTGGTAACACTGCAGTATTTTTCTTGACAAATTCAACCAGTTTTCCATTCTCTATTAAGTATTGGACTTCTTTCTTTAAAGCCACATAGTCCTTAGTATGATGCCCGAAGTCATCATGGAACTGATAGTATTTGTTCTTCATGTGCTCCCTCAGATATTTTTAGAGGAAAAGGCTTGTGGAAATGCACATTTGCACGTGCCTTTTCGAAAATAGTAGAGACACACTCAGTCAACTCGGCGTAATGAGCTGGTCGGACCCACCTGTTTGAAGCCGGTCTGACGTACTGGTTGAACAACTTGACCTGCCTATTGATACTGTTAGTTCTGAGTCGCCCGTTGAGGGGTCTGATTTGTTATTTGAACTGTCTGATCCTGTGGTCAGACAATTGTGATCGGTTGGGTAGCCTGTGGTCGGACATTCACTATCGTCATGCTAGTTCTTGCTAAATTCGGATCCTGATAGAATTGAGACATAGATTTTATCTCTTAGGCCCTGGTTTCATCGACCAAGATTCTTTTTTCTATCTGATCCAACAAAGCTCCAAACGTTATAGCTTGTGTTTCTGCAGCATTAGCTTTCATTACCCCCGAAAAAAGACCCATTAGGAAGGTAGCCAATGCTAGCGTGTCCTCGCAATATTCCATGTTCGTCTTCACTTGGATAAATCGCTTGATATATTCTTTCAAACTCTCTCAAATCTTATTTCGACAATAAATGATGGTATATCCGTTGGCACGAAACTTTTTGCTTCCGTCGAAGTGTTGTCAGAACATACTCCAGAACATATTGAAATTATTTATGCACCCTTGAGGCAGTCGGTTGTACCACTTAGAAGCAACATTCTTGAACGTTTGAGAAAAAGCTCTGCACAATAACTTGTCGTCATCATCGTAGTTAATCATGAAGTTCTTAAACTGCTCAATATGGTTATCAGGATCCTGGGTCCCATCAAATTTCTCCAACTTGGAAATATCGAACCATTTAGGAAGATGCCCGGAAAGGAATTCCGGAAAGAGGGGGGATGACCTCCAATTATGTCCGACCTTGTACGTACTTCCCTCCGGACCATCGTTAGTGGCTGGTATAACCTTACCTCAGTTGAAGAAGTAAAGTGATTGCTGAATCTGTAATCTTGATGATAGCTATCGGACTGAGCTTGTTTCCGAGTAGTAACATGATCCTCATAGTGCATTTTCTTCTTACCGACATCAACTTTCCTTCTCCAATCGTTCATTCTCCTACTAGTCCGATGAGTGTGCTTATGTGTCCTCGGATTTTTGTGCCTTTGATCCACATTGTACCTCAAGTCAGTCTCCGAAGAGGAAGACTTATCAGAACTCAAAGAGGTATACTCGCTAGACTCGAACAACTCATATTTTTGCTCGGATCTAGCACGTATTTTAGAATACCAATGGATTTTCTTGCATTGTCTCTATTTGGGTATAACAACATCTTGGGCGTGGTCAGCCTCAATCCTTTCTTGTCGGACCTCAGATCCGACCCTTTTGGTACTCGCCATCATGGCATCCCTTTCAGCATTTAACTTTTCAATATCTTCTAGCAACTCTTTTCGGGTGGTGACCAAAACTAACTCCTTTAAAAGTTCTTTCGCGTACCGATTCAGAGCATTGTCTTTGTTCGTGACCTGCTCTTCCATCAGATGGTCTCCAGATTCGACACCGACTAAATCTCTAGTCGGATTAGTCTCGATCTCTTCACGAGTTTCTGTATCTATATTTTTATTTATTTATTTTTAGTTTTCAAGGTTTTAGAAAATTAATTATGGGTACCATACGGTTCCCACAGACGACGCCACTGAAGAGCTCAATGAATCTTTAATGAGACTTAGGAGCGAAAATATTTGTGTGAGTTGGTCAGACTAGAGAATATTCGTGTGATGTGACATCGAACAATTACTAGAAAAAGAAGAGACAAAAGGTATAAATGTTGCAATTATTGATCAATCATTGGCTCTTTTTCCCAAAAGGGAATGTCCTTTATATAGTAAATGAGGTGGAGAGTAAAATTACATATCTACCACTGTAAGAGTGGATTTTTTACCCTACTATTTGACTATTTACAAACAAGTTCTTAGGGTCTATCATTGAAGTCCCTCATTTCTTATGTGTGCTTTACTTTAGTCCTTAATCACTAAATACATGGACCTTGATCTCATTCATGGGCTAAATTACATGTTAACCACCTATATTTTCCTTCCTTTATCAGGAAGCAATGATTTTAAAGGTAATGGTGACACAATTATCCACTGTGCTAAGAAGCGAATGATTCATTGAAAGAATACATTAGTAGGTTTGTAAATACAAAAAGGTATGACTGACTGCTTTGAACAAGTTACAATTGCCTCTCCGAGACAAGGTTTGCGTCCTGGTAATTTGGATGATTTCGTGACCCGCAAGAAAGCTATGACTTTTGGGGTACTGTTTAATCAAGTCGGGAAACAGATTAATTTTGAGGAGACTAAGAAATATAGAGTACCTCGCCAGAATAGATGCACTACAACAACATCAAAACCTCAAATGACTACAAAGTCCGGTTACAGATCAAAGGAGACTGGACAAGGGTCTCATCGACCCAGGCAGAATCAATCCAACCAGAACCAGCAGGTTAGAAATCAAAAGGGACCTTGGGTTCAACCTGAATGGTTTGTTGAATTGGGGGAAAATTTGGCTACGATATATGATAAAACTAAAAATGATGTACACTTTAGAAGGCCGGCTGCATCACAATCTCCTAGGGAAACCCGGAGTACCCGTTTCTGTGAATATTATAACGGCGTAGGGCATGATACTGATGATTGTATAGCGTTAAAACAAGAAGTGCATAATCTCATTGAAAGGGGTAAATTGGGGCTTATGTTAAGAAACAAGGGGGAAACATGCCTGATAATGCACCATCCACCACCAATACTCCGTAGCCCTTTGAACATCCAGACATGAGGATACCATGGTGATTATTGAAAGGTTTGATCTGGACTCTGAGCATCTTGATCCGGATCAGAATCAAATAGGGGTGATAGTGACAATTCTGCCATTGTTTCCAATCTGGTTAAATATTTTGAGTCTTTAACCATATTTGGGGGAGATACTATGACCGCACCTATAAGTTGTTAAAGAAAAAGGCATGTTAACAGCTGGAATACTCAATTAGATGGGAGAATGTCCACACATATGTACCAAACTCCAGCTCCTTTCATAGTTTTTTATGAAGATGACCTGAGAGATATTGCAGGGCCACATGAAGACGTCGTAGTGATAGAGGCATCAATAGGAGGAAATGATGTACGTCGAATCCTGTTTGACACAGGTAGTTCGGAAAACATATTGTTTTCAAATACCTACAAACAAATAAAAAATCCCTCGGTTATTCAACGGTCGAACAAAACTATTGTGGGTATCATAGGGAGTTCGGCAGATGTAATTGGAGAATTCAATGAGGAATTATTATTGGCAAAGGACCTTTAAAGAAAACGGTAAAGGTATTGTTTGTTGTGGTTGACGGCCCAACATCTTACAATGCTATCTTTGGGAGATCTTGGCTCTCCGGGATGTATGTTGTAGCCTCTACCATCCAACAGTGCTTGAAGTATGCTATGGGTACACAAGTGGCCATTGTCCGAAGCAGTCAGATGGTAGCCAGAGAATTCTATATGACAGCTCTTGGCTCGAAGTCTTTGGAGACAATCAAAGTTAACAAAGAATAGCATCTATTGGAGCCTTCCATCGATGAGAATGAAATTGATGATCCAAGGGAGGGTCTTAGTGTTATAATACCTATAGATGAAGTTGAAGTCTATTGCCTAAGAAAGGGAAATTTTTTTAAGATTGGTACTAAACTGCCAACAAGTTTGAAACAAAGGTTATTATATTTCTTATCAGACAATTTACATGTGTTTGCATGGTGCAATGATGATATAACCGGGGTACCCACTGAGGTAATTTGTCATAAATTGTCAGTCTAAGTTGATGTTGGATCAGTTGTACAAAAAAGAAGGTCATTTTCCGAAGAAAACACAAATGTGATTGTGCAGGAAGTTGATCGGTTGACCAAAATGTGCCACATAAAAAATCTCAGTATCCATTGTGGAATGTCAACCATTTTTGGTCAAGAAAAAGAATAACAAGTGACGCATGTGTATTGACTTCACTGATCTTAATAAGGCATGTCCTAAAGATCCTTATCCCGTTCTTCAGATAGATTAGTTTGTGAACTCCACTTCTGGGAACACGCTATTGTCCTTCATGGAGGCATTTTCAGGGTACAATCAGATACAAGTAGATCCGAATGATCAAGACCATACAACCTTTATTGCAGGCCAAAGACTTCATTGCTACAAAGTGATGTCCTTTGGATTGAAAAATGATGGGGCCACTTAACAATGGTTAGTAAATAAAGCATTTGCCAGTCAAATTGGAAGGAATATGGAAGTATATATTGATGACATGATGGTGAAGATACTCGAGGAAGATGCACACATATCTAACCTTAAAGAAACGTTTTCTAACCTGGAAGCCATCAATTTGAAATTGAACCAGGAGAAATGTGTTTTTGGGGTCCGGTCCGGAAAGTTCTTGGGTTATGTTATAAGTGAAAAATGGATTCAACCTGATCCGGATCAACTTAATGCCCTGTTGGCTATGGATCCTCCTTGAAGTACTAAAGAAGTTCAAAGATTAACCGGACGGTCGGCTGCGTTAAATAGGTTCATTTCAAGATCATCATACAAGTGTGTTTAATTTTTTCAAGTGTTAAGAAATGCCGAAGACTTTAATTAGTCTCCGCAATGTGAGCACGCCTTCCTTGAAATCAAGAAACATTTATCTTCACCTAAGACGTTGTTCAAACCTATTCAGGATGAGAAACTTTTGATATACTTAGTTGTGTTAGAGTATGCAGTAAGTGTTGTGTTAGTAAGAGAAGTGGATAGTTTACCCTGTCCGGTGTATTACATAAGAAAAAGTTTATTGGAAGCAGAAAAGATATATTTGAAATTAGAAAAGGTAGCCTTGACATTGGTAATAATAGCCATAAAAATGAGGCCTTACTTCCAAGCACATTCGATTATTGTCAGAACATATTTTTGTTTAAAGAATTTTCGACAAAAGGCAGATATATCAAGCAGAATGACCAAGTGGTCAGTTGAGCTAGGTGATTACGATATTGATTTTACGCCTCAAACTGCAGTCAAGACTCAAAATATGATTGATTTCCTAGTAGAGTTTCATACTGAAAGGCCTTGTAAGCGAATGCAAACAAACCAGTCTAAGAAAGAATGGGTAATGTAAACAAATGACAGATCTAGTACTATGTGATGTGGGACCGGAATTTGTTTAACTTCTCCTTATGGTGATATTATGTATCAAGCTATATATTTTGGTTTCAGAGCCTCCAATAATGAGTCTAAATATGAAGCAGTTATAGCCGGTCTAAGGTTAGACCTTATATGTGGGGAAAAAGAGTTCGATTGATGAGTGAATCCCAACTACTTATCCATCATGGTCAAAGGGTATTCTGAAGTAAATAAGGAACAATTGATAAAATATTTGTTGATACTAAGGAAAGTTGCTGCAATCTTTAAATGTATCCAATACGAACATGTCCCTGGATCAGAGAACACTATGGCTGATTCTTTAGCGACCATAGTCTATTATGAAGCCTACTTATGGAGTTTTATGAAATAATTCCCCTCAATAGATTCAAGCCAAGAAAAGGGTAAAGGGGATGAAAAAAATATGAGCATATTTGTCATTTAACCCAAATAGTGGAGGTATGATATTTTTTAGTTTATTTCCGATGGAGGTTTACCTCTGGATAAAACCCTCGCTAAAAAGATTAAGTATAAGGCTCGTGGGTTCCTGGTATTAAGAGAAATTCTTTATAAGAAATCTTTCAACAGACCCCTCCTACGTTGCTTAGGGTTTGAAGAATCCTAAAATGTTCTATCCGAACTGCATGATGGAGAAAGCTCTGCACATTATGGCTATAAATCCTTAACCAAAAGAGTTTTATTAGGAGGGTACTATTGGCCAACAATAATGGTAGATGCCAAAGATATAGTCAAGAGGTGTGATCCTTGCCAGAGATATGGGAATGAAATCTATATGTCAGCAGTTCCTATGAAATCCATATTAAAACCTATACTTTTTTATGGATGGGGTTTGGATTTGGTTGGCCTCTTCCCATGGCATCCAGAGGGTATCGAACATTAATAGTGGAAATCGATTATTTTTCTAAGTGGATAGAAGCAGCACCCTTAGCCGGAACCACTTCTAAGGTGGCCATAAAATTTATTATATCCAACATATGTTGCCGATTTGGAGTTGTCCGGAGAATCACTACAGACAATGGGCCATAATTTTATAATAAAGACATGGATGATGTTTTGCACTTCTAGAGAAATTCAACAATTTTTTTCTTCTCCTTTCCACCCTCAGGCTAATGGGCAAGTTGAAGTTGATAATTGAACGCTCTTGTGAGGGTTAAAAAATAATCTGGAAGGTGCTGGAGGAAAATGGCCAAGTTAGATGTTGTGGGCTTACCGAACTACTCAACGGACTGCTACACAATAATCCCATTTTGCCCTCGTTTATAGGATGGATGCAATCACACCCATAGAAGCTACTTTACTAATCCTTCATGATACAAAAATATTACAAACAAGCAAATGATATGGCAGTTAGGAATCGTTGGATTTGGTTGAATAAAAAAAGGGTCGAGGCATATTTAAAAACAACACACTATTCAGGTTTACTGAGAAGCAGATTTGCATCCAAGGTTAAAAGAAGAACAGTTTGGGAAGTTGGATCCAAACTGGGAAGGCCCTTATATGGTATATGAAAGACTCAAGCCAAGAACGTATAGACTTCAAGACAAATATGGCAGAGTTTTGAAGCATCCATGAAACATTGAACATATGAGGTTATATTTAGAATAAAACTCGTTTGTAAATATTTACCTTCTCATACCTAAGTGTAAATATTATGGGGCACACTCTTTCCTACCCTGGTGCCACGGGGAGGCTTTAATGAGGTGTCCAGTTTTTTAAATCAATGATATCTTATGCCTTCTTCAAAATTGCTGTGAGTAATATGAATAGATCGGATAAATTGAATACTCATTAAACACCCTGGCTCTCAAATGAAGTATCTTTGAGGTGATCAGATTTATTTAACACTTAATCAAATCTATTAAACAAAATGAAATATTGTTGAAGTGATTAAACATTTATTAAACAAATCAGAAAAATTAAAAATCACTTAAACATTAGCCATTATAATAAAAATGAGTTCGTACAAAAGAAAGACTTGACATTATAACCTGATCGGAACAAGTTTGATCCATAATCACAAAAATGCCTTGGCCATCCAAGTACTTTGGTTTATGAAACAAGGATTGAAAAGATAACAAAATTCATCGGCCATCCAAGGACTTTAGTTTTGAACATAAAATAAACATTATAACCTTAGGGCTTGTTCCCTTTAGTATTTTCCTCACCCTCATCTTTTTTAGGACTCTTAATTTCAGCACTTGAGCTTTCACCAGTTCCTCTATCAGAATCGTCTTCACTTGAATAACCATGCTTGTCACCATCCACCATGGTGTGAAAAGGTATCTCCTCGTATGGTACATATTTCCACAAAGGCCCAAGGGCCCTCTTAATAGGTGTCATGGAATAACGGAACCATGTCCGATTTGACTCCCTCATCTCTTTTTTCCAAAGAATCCACTACCCCATCAACATACTTCTCTATGGCTGCATCTATCTCTTGATTTTTGCTGTCCTTTAGAGATTTATTCTCTTCTTCTTTGTTTGAGAGAGCTTTTTCTAGCCTTCATTTCTCTTCGGTTAAAGTAGTTATCGTATTTTTTTGGTGGTTTGTTGTTCTTTCAAGGTTTTGATCTCACTAGAGGAATTGGTTTCCAAGGTAGAATATTTGGTCCAGATCTCCTCTTGAGCACTCTTGGACTGACGCAGTTCGGTAGTCAAGTCCTCATTCTCTTTGTTTAAAGATTCTATTCTTTGCAGAGAAGTGGAGAGATCAGTCTTCAAATTCTGGTTTGCTATGGCAAGGGTATTAATGTTCTCAGTTTGCTCAATGACCTGCTTCTCCAAGTATACTATTGGCCTTATAAAGCCCAAAACTGCATGGCCTAAGGTGTGTTGTTTGCTTGATACCTCGACAGATTCGCCATTATAAGTGACAACATTGGTAATAGTGGGTTGAGGGAAGGATCCATCAAAACCATCCTTGTCCAGGTCGTCGAAGTACATGTTGTGAAATTCATCAAGATTGACCTCTCCATCAATAGGTGGTTGGTTAGTCGTGGGAAACATTGGAGGATAAGGGTCAGCTAGTGCCTCTACCTATGGAGGAACATCGGGTGGGAGTATAGGATTGTCAGCCGGAGGCCGGAGAATTACTTCTGACCCTAGGTTAATATTATTCTTATTCCTGGTTTTTCGGTCATTCCCCAGCTTCCCTAACTGTTGCAGCCACAACTTCCAACAAGACAACATTTATCCATTCAAGATTCTCCGAACTGGCTGTTTTTGGGTTCTGCGGAAGTGGATCGATTCCTCATCTTTCCGGTTTATGCAGGAACCACCAGATTCTTCTTCTTCTTCTTCTTCTTCTTCTTCTTCTTTTTCATCATCTTGTCTAGATGAGCTTTACTCCAGGCTGGTAAGTACAACTTGCCATCATTTACCTCTATCATTTTCTAGTATAACATCTGTTGGAGGGAGGGGTGGTCAGCTGTTCCTAGGTAAGGTATCTGCTTCTAGTGGTGTTCCACAGATGAGATCTCAACATGTTTTCCAAAGTGAAACAGTAATGAAAGCCAAGCCCCCATGTTTCTGATACCCATTGGTTCAATTCAGCAAATGTATCTTTTCAACCCTCAAAGTGCACATGTTACATCTTTGAAAGCACTACAGAATAAAAACAACAATCAGTTCGGTCTAAACAGTAGAGAGTCAAATATAACTAAAATAACAAAAGGAGTATTACATGAGCTCCTCCAATACCTAGTCAGTTGACTCTTCTCCTAGGCTCCGATAATGAACAAAAATTGGGTCCTTCATGGTTTCTCAGCCTCTAGCAGGTCGTTCACTCATTCCTCATGTTGTAGTGATATAAGAGAATCTGGTGGTTCCTGCATAAACCGGGAACAACAACAAATTGTTCCATGGGTAATGGAATCTTTGATAGCCTGAAAGCGACGATGCTGGCTAGAACGGTGTATCAGGTGTTCAGACTCAACTGGCTGGGGAAAAACTTAATCACATAGAAGTACCAAACTACTTTCGGGTCCAAGGGAAAACGAAGTCCCAATTCACCACTACGGTATACACCACGAGTTCGTTTATCTTACAATCTAAAGGAGTCTCTTGTGTAGCTGGGATCCTAACCTTAATAGATTCTGGGAAGCCCCACTTTATCTGTATTCGATCTAGTTCGGCAGTGTGTTTATACACATAATTAATTTTTTTAAGGGCCAACATATAATTCACATTTACCTTACGAAGATTTGGCCCCACTTTCCCTTCTAAAGACTCCGGGAGTGATTCAGTGTTAGGCGCTCCTGCCTTTTTCCTGGTGGACCGAACTAGTATAGTATTCTCAGTCTGTCCGGATGTCTCTAGTGGGGTGTCCTCACCACTATCCTCCACAACTTCCTCCATTATAGTTAACAGTTGTTTGGTCAACTTAGCATCAGTGACCTTTTTTCCAACTTGAGTGGCCTCATCAAGAAGGGACCTGTTGTCCAGATTTACTGGGGATTGGGCAGTAGGTTTTAATTCATCCGAACTGATGTTTTTGGATAAGGAGGGGGTGCTTTAAGATTTGGAGAGTTGAATAACTCTTCGAAGCGTGACCTCTTCTATATCTGATCTCATGGCTATGAAAGATGAGGTTTTCTTAACACTAGAAACGAGTTTTATCTTAGGAGAAGAATCTAAAGATTATTGAAATGAAGATTCAGATTCTAGAGTAGATAATATATGAATAAAAGAGGTTTTTCGCGTTACCGATATTCGGGATGATGATATACTCTTATCAGATTCTGGCACCACTAGGCTAACAACTCAACCAGGAGAAATAGGGAGTCCGACTGCGATATTTGCCTCATGTCTTGCCTCTTTTCTTGCTCTCTCTAAGTATGATAGGTTTAACCACCCCCTTTAATCAAAGTTGTTCTAGCAGTGAACATATAACTTCTTAAAGACAATGTAAAATCGAAAACTTAAGCTTTCTCTCTCTCGAAAATAGTTCTGGTTAGGAGAAACTAAACAGTAAAACAAGTTTAAATAGAGATAAAGCCATTTGAGTATTTATTTTGTGGAAGATGAAACGGTTTGAATAATGATTCGGGCTATTAATTCTACCATAATTACTTTTTAAAAATAGGTACAACTCCCAAGAAAGATAAAAGCCTGAAAGGTTTCTAACCGTTGGTTTTTCATTTATTAAAATGAACCCCTTCAGATCCGGTCAGGGTCCTTTTTTCTTTATATCTTATTTTTATAAACCCCTTTGGATCTGATCCAGGTCTTTTCATAAATCAGTTAGCTCTTTCAAAATACTTTTGAAAAAACTAAAATGACTACTGATAGGGTCGGATATTTTTGGAAGGACATTGATGTGTAAACCGGAGATGCAGTTAAGTTATATCTTGGACTAGGGCTGTTAACGGTTCTCCAGAACTGAGAACCAGACTAGGACCGAACCGATAAGGACCGGACCGAGAACCGGACCGAACCTTAATGGTTCGGTTCACGGTTTCATTCTAAAAACCGAAAACCGATAAGGAACCGAAACAAAAAAATCGGTTAGGAACCGAACCGATAAAATCGATAAACCAATAGGACCGATATGGAATCAAACTGATAAAACCGATAAAACCGATAGGACCGATTATTTATTATTATTATTATTTATTCTTTTATAAATTATAGTACCAAAATTAATAGTTTATTACCAAAAGTTTTGACAAAATCAAAAGATTAACTTATAAACTTTAGTTTTTACATAATAGAGAAAAGAAAGAAGACGCATAGAATAAAAAAGAGAATTCAATTTAAAATGATGTCAAACTCTAAGAATACTAAATTTAATAATCTTAAATCTTCCAACCAACATATGTAAAAAAAAATCAACAAACTCAAGCTTGAGAGTGAAATCACTAAAAAATAAAAGAGCTTAATGTTGAAAAAAATCAAGGAAGAATTGCTTAATAAGGTTATGGATGAATCTCAAACGTTGATAGAAGAACATCTTACGAACTTGCTTATCTGACTAGTTTAACATAACAAATAAACTATTTTCATTGAGTCGTACATGAAAAATATTTGTCAAGAGTATAATAAATTATGTCGTTACACCATTATATTTCCAACAATATAATGCTAACAACAAAGGAAATAAAACTTTTGTTATCCAAATTGAAGACGATGTTGATGATGAAAATAACCATCCCCAATCTCCATCATATCAACTCATCATTCAAGATATTTGTTCTTATGTTTTTTGTATGAAATTGATTATGTCTGCTTAGAAAAAAATCGGATAGCATTAAGTTATTACTTTGTTTGTTTAATTTACTATTTTTATTATAACTGAAATTATATTTCCGTGTAACCATTTCTTATATAAATTCATTTAAAATTATCATCAAATATAGTTTTAAAAAAAATTAAAAAATCACATTTGACTGTCACCTTATCTATATTATATGGACGTTGCTTTACTTTTGTTGTTAATGTTTTGTAGACATTACTCTTACAATTGATAAGGTCATTACTACCAACATAAAATTCATTGGGCAAGATGTGGCTTAATGTTGCAGACAGTTTAGCACTGGAATTTATATTGGTATCAGACACAGGCAGTCCTGCAAGATGGTGCGAGAAAGAACCAGCGGTGGCACTGCAGTGACTAGAGATACAAGTGATTTCGGTGATCGTGAAGTTGCTGACCTACGCCGTCAGGTGGCTGATCTTACCCGTCAAATGGCTGATCTTAACGCCAGGAAACAAGGCACGGAGGTTGAAGGTATCGATAACCCTTTTGGGGAGGGGTTCGAACAGAATACTTATCACGGCCGCCGCTGGGAGCTTGGATTTAAGGTAGACATCCCGGACTTTGATGGTAACCTTAAGGCAGAGGCGCTTGTTGATTGGTTATCCCGGATTGAGGAAGTGATGGACTTCAAGGAAGTTCCTGAGGAGAGAAGGGTCGTGTTGGTCACCATCCACTTGCGCGGCAGGGCACATGCTTGGTGGCAGCAAGTGAAGAAGAACCGTGAGCGTGAAGGCAAGGATAAAGTCCGCAGTTGGGAGAAGTTCAAAAAAAAAATCCGCAAGGCTTTCCTACCTTACAACTTCGAGCGGGAACTATACCAGCGACCCCAGAATCTTCGTCAGGGACCACGATCTGTGGACGAGTATACAGAAGAATTCTATCAGCTGCTGGCTCGTACGGATGTGACCGAGTCGCCGCATCAGCGGGTATCCCGCTATATTGGTGGGTTGCGCCTTCAGCTTCAAGATGTGTTGAATATGTTCGACCCGTGCTCTATTTCCGAAGCCCATCGGCGTGCCCTCCAGGCAGAAAAGCAGTTGGCTCACCGGACCCAGACTTGCGTACGAACCGGTGCTCCTTCAGGGATTTCGGCGTCCAAACCAGTTCCCCGTCCAACCCCTGATCAGATCCCTCTTGGGCGCGGTGCGACAAACCGCTCTTCAAGCAATTTACGTTGGTATGGATGTGGCGAGTTAGAGCACCGTCAGGTAGAGTGTCCAAATGCTGCGGGTGCTAGGGGTCTGTTCTCTCACGAGGCGTTTGAACCGAATTCCATTGTGCTTGATGGTACTCCAAAATTTGATACTTATGATGATGATGATATGCCTGAGGTTGCGGCGGAAATTGTGACTGGTGATGTTGGAGCAGTGTTGATGTTGCGTCGCACTTTCCTGTCTCCTCGCGTTCCTGATCAGAGTGACTGGCTGCGGAATAACGTGTTCCAGTCGACTTGCACGATTGGCGGGAAGGTGTGCACCTTCATTATTGATGCTGGTAGCTGCGAGAATGTCATCTCCGAGACTACGGTTTCGAAGCTCGGGTTGAAATCAGAATCGCACCCCAAGCCATACAAGCTCGCCTGGCTAAGTAAAGGTACTGAGATCATTGTGTTTAAACGCGTACTTGTATCTTTTTCTGTGGGGCAGACATACCAGGATGAGGTGTTTTGGGATATCGTACCTATGGACGCTTGTCACCTATTACTTGGCTGTCCGTGGCAGTATGATTTATCTGTTGTGCATGATGGTCGTGCAAACACTTATTCATTCCTCTTTCGGGGTAAAAAGATTGTTCTTGTGCCCGCAAAGCCTCGACCCCTGAGCATTGGCTCTAATCCTTCCACAACGACCTTGCTGTCCCGTGCTCTTTTTCAAACCGCCATGGAAGAGGCTTGTGTGGTTTTCTTATTGTTTTGTGATCCTGTTGTGACTGACTCCCATGCGGACCCTAGCCCTGTAGTTTAGTCTCTTTTGCAGAAGTTTACAGATGTGTTTCCTGAGAATTTGCCACCCGAGTTACCTCCTCTAAGGGATATTCAACATCAGATCGACCTGGTCCCTGATGCTGCTCTCCCAAATCGGCCCCACTATAGAATGAGCCCGAAGAACAATGAAGAGTTACGACGACAAGTGGAGGATTTGTTGGATAAGGGACATATTCGAGAAAGTCTCAGCCCATGTGCAGTTCCGGCATTGCTGACACCGAAGAAAGATGGCTCTTGGCGTATGTGTGTGGACAGCCGAGCTATTAACAAGATCACTGTTCGCTACAGGTTTCCTATACCTCGCCTGGATGATCTGTTAGACCAGTTGGGTGGTGCTTCTGTGTTCAGCAAGCTTGATTTGAAGAGTGGATACCATCAGATTCGGATTCGTCATGGTGATGAGTGGAAGACGGCGTTTAAGATGCGTGAGGGATTTTTCGAGTGGATGGTGATGCCGTTTAGTCTGTCCAACGCGCCGAGCACTTTCATGCGTATCATGAATCAGGCATTGAGGCCTTTCATCGGTAAATTTGTTGTTGTTTACTTCGATGATATTCTGATCTATAGTGCTAACCATTCTGTGCATCTATCCCATTTACGTGAGGTGTTATTGGTGTTGCGTCGGGACAAGTTTTATGCTGCTACGGCCAAATACTCGTTTATGTCCGTAGCTGTCCAATTTTTGGGGCATATTGTCTCTGTTGACGGGTTACGAGCTGATCCAAGCAAAGTTGCTGCTGTGGACCAGTGGCCTCGACCTAATTCCATCACTGAGGTTCGTAGTTTTCATGGTTTAGCTTCGTTTTATCGGCGTTTCATTCCCCATTTCAGCAGTGTTATGGCCCCGATTACGGATTGCATGAAGGGCACGAAATTTGGTTGGTCTCAAGATACTGATGCGAAATTTGTATAAGTTAAACGGCGTCTCACCACTGCGCCTATTCTGGTGTTGTCATCATCCTATTTTTGGCCTTCGATGCGGAAGAAAGTTGGTCGTTTTGTCTCCCTTTGTCGAGTTTGTCAGTTGGCCAAAGGAACATCCACAAATGCAGGTCTTTATTTGCCACTGCCAATTCCTGCTCAGCCCTGGACCGGCATCAGTATGGATTTTGTTCTTGGTTTACCCCGGACTCAGCGTGGATTCGACTCTATTTTTGTGGTGGTTGATCGTTTTTCCAAGATGGTACACTTCATCCCATGTAGAAAAACATCTGATGCAGTGTGTGTCGCGCAGCTTTTCTTTTGAGAGATTTATCGTATTCATGGCCTTCCTAGTACTATTGTTTCTGACCGTGACACCAGGTTTGTGAGTCATTTTTTGGCGCAGCTTATGGCGTATGGTGAATACACAGCTCAACTTCAGTAGTGCTTACCACCCCCAAACGGATGGTCAGACAGAGGTGGTTAACCGATCCCTCGGTAACTTGTTGCGCAGCCTGGTGGGAGATCATCCGAAGGCATGGGATCAGCGCCTACCGCAGGCAGAGTTCGCCCACAACCATGCCCTTAACCGGTCAACGGGTTTTTGTCCTTTCCAGGTGATGTATGGTATTGTGCCTCGGGGACCAGTAGACTTGTTAGCACTGCCTAGCAAGATTCGCCTTCACACAACTGGTGAGGAACTTGTCTCACAGATTCGCCAAACCCACTAGACGACTCACGATCAGCTAGTCTTGAGCACCGCCAAGTATAAGTCTCAGGAAGATTCTCATCGTCGTCCTGTTCAGTTCGAAGTTGGTGACTATGTGTGGGCAGTTTTGACCAAAAATCGTTACCCTGCTAGTGAATACAATAAATTGGTTGCCCGGAAGATTGGCCCGATGGAGATTGTGGAGCGGATCAATATTAATGCTTATCGACTGCGTTTGCCTAGCCATGTCCGTACGACTGACGTCTTTAATGTTAAGCATCTGATTCCTTATGCAGGTGACTCTTCTGACGAGGAGACTGGTTCTGATTCGAGGGCTAATCTTCTCTACCCCAGCGGGAATGATGCAGACAGTTTAGCACTGGAATTTATGAAGACTGGCGATCACCCGAAGAATGTGGTGAATTAACAGTTTGGAGCTTCGGTGTCTGATTTTGACCCACAACACCTTGTTTCGAAGGAAACGACGTCACGAACGCAAGTCACCAGCTTCGCTCGTGAACTATGGGTTTTTTTGGGCATTTGGGCTCATCTATCAGCTTATTTCGAGTTTTTTAATACTTTAGGATATTTAGTAATTTTCATATTTTTGGTTTTAAGGTTTCACTTGAACCCTTATATAAACATATCTTCTTTACATTGTTTGGGGAGTTGTTTTTTATTAATAAAATTAGGGTTTATCCCTCTATCTAGCTTCTTTTGTGTTCTACTCTGAATCACTTAATAAAGAGTAAACTGAATGGAGGGGGCACACGTCGACAAAGGACTGAGGCCAAACCAAGGGCTATTCATTTCATAATAAGACAATCCGCACACCATCAGACAAGATCATCACTGGAGATCGTGTCGAGGCTCAAACGAGAGATGTCGAGGCTATATAACGACAAGCAACCGAGCAAAACTCATACAGAAAAATCAACCGAAACCGATCGAGGTTTGCCTAACTAATAAAGAGACCGAGCAGAGGTCATAAACTAGCGTGAGCTCAATCAGGATCTTACCGAGCAGATGTCACAACGAGCGCAGGCCACACACTACAAGTAACAGGAAAAATGAGACTCATCGAGGACTAATGTACATTTATTGATGTATGTAAAGCTTAGTCATCAGTAACAACTAATAACGATATCATAAAGGAAGTCAACACTTATTAAAAGAGTTGTTAACTAAATGACCCACGTAACACACCATGACAATATTAATGACCATGATTATAGGCCAATTACCATAAATATAGGTCCATGATCGAGATTAATAGAATTATATAATTAGTGCGAAAGTGAAACTGCTTTCTAAAGAGTATAAATAAGAATACGATTATGTAAAAACTATATTTTCTTCTCGAATCAATCAAGTTACTTCTTGGAAAATATCTGTTAGATTTTCCCTTGAACAAGGCGTCGTCAGCGGGAAATTCTAATAAAAACACACAAACATATTTTTCAACCAATGGTAGTAACAAGATCCAAGATTGAAAGGGAAACCTCCAAGAGAAACATCACAATGGAAAACCAAGCACCGATACAGAACCCATATGTCGGGTTGAATCAGATCCAATCCTCTGGTGTAACCCCCCAAAAAACCAAAATTGGGGAACACATGAGATTCCAGTGGGTACACGCCCCGCTCCAGCCGATCCTGAAACCACCCCGCTCACAGCGAACATTGTGGCGGATCAAGTCGACCCCAAAATTAGAAACGATAACCCCACTAATGTCTCAAGGATTCAGCAATTGGAACAAAAAGTTTGAATTATGAAGTGGAATCAACAGAGAATTGCACACGACTAGAAGGCTAAATGTCAGGTGGCTAAAGCAACCTTGACCCATTCACACGTTGGTGGCTAGGATATGAGGAGGCAGCAGATGGCGATCATGATCAGGATTTGAGGTTATTCAGGTAGCTCGAAGAGAAGGATCTTCAAAACATGAAGAGTATGGTGAGGGGAAAGGAGAAAGCAGCAGTAAAAAATACTCCAAATAGATAGAGCACCACCGCAAGGGCAGGGAAACCGCTCAAAAAAAGGCTAAGGAGACCGAGGCTCAGCAGCACGATCAAGTCCGTTCTAAAATAGAAGCCTAAGTGCTTAAAGAATCTCCGTTCATGTAAAAGATCCTCGCGTCCGAGCTCCTTTACAAGTTTTATCCATTCCGCATGGAAGGTTACAATGACACAAGAGATCGAAAAAGGTACTTGGAGGACTTGAGGAATATGATGATGGTGTTTAACCCAGATGATCCCATGCTTTGTAGGGCCCTCTCTATGAAGCTGAAAGGTAATGTCATTGACTGGTTTAACAGTTTACCTAAAGGGTTTATCCATGATTTTGCAGGTTTGTGGGGAGCATTTAGAAACAAATTTGTTGGTAACAAGGAATCTCAACGTGAGAGTGACTCCAGCGTAGACCTCTATCAGAAACGGGGTGAGACTTTGAACAGTTACATAGAGCGCTCCGTCCATACCATGAACACTTTGCCACATCTGGAAGAAAATATGGTTGTCGCTTGACTAAATAGAGGCCTCGACAGGAAGGGAGAACTATACACCGACTTAGTTAATTATCCAGTTACGAAGATAAGAGATCTCATTGCCCGAACATATCAATTTATCAAGGTAGATGATGCAATAAAAAGGGAATCTCTAGACAAAGCTACTCTTAATTCAAAGAATAAAACCTTTGATAGATGAAGGCCCTTGATGCGAAGGGCCAAAATTCACTAGTAATCATTGGCATGCGGCCTACGAGAATCCAACACAACGTTTTATTCTACTGCCTCAAAATACCTTCTCATATTTACTTGTTTCACTTCCATATTATCATGAGAATGACCAACCACCAACTGATAATCCTATAACAAACGAAGGACCTTTGCTTTATATATATATGAGTTAATATCATTTCAACCAACATTGCTTCATAATCTGTTTCATTATTGGTAGCAATGAATTTGAATTTAATAACACGTGTAATTTCATCCCCCATGGAACTTTTAACATAATACCAATGACGCTACCATTTACACTTAAATCATCGTCGGCTCGAACAACCCATTCTTGATCATTTAGGTCGATTTTTTTGCTCATCCTATTTCATATCAACTCTGTTCTTTTGAAACTCATTGACAAACTCTACAAATTTTTGTGCTTTTATTGTAGTACGAGGCTCAAATTGTATCCCATATTCACCAAACTTAGTTGATCATCTTGTTAACCTTTCATAAACATTTACGTTTTTAAAGTGTATTCTTTAAAAGAAAGACGTTCGTACAATTATTATGTGAACTTGAAAATAAGTTCGTATTTTTTGCATCGACTATCGTCTTACTCACATAGAATATCGGTTTCTGAATTTTCCAAAACTAGAAACTGATAGGTACACATACAAAGGTTCTCCTTCCTTTGGTATCGTAATATTTTAGGTGAAGTTAAATACTCTTTCAACTTATTCAATATTGTAGTACACTTATTATCTCACGCACACATTTTTACCCCTTTTAAAATATAAAAAACATATAAGCCTTATATATGCTCTGAAGATAAATCTTAACAATGTTTTTAGTCGACCTATTAATTTTAAAAAATTTATAATTGAATTTGGTAGAGATATTGCTAGTAATATTTTTAACTAACTTGGATTGCCTTTATTACCCTTTTGACTTATCACTAAACCAAGAAAATTTCCCAACTTAACCTCGAACGAACACTATAAGGGATTAAACTTTATATTATATTTCCTCAAACTTCTAGAAGTTTAAAAGTCATATGATCAATTGATTCATTGTTTTTTATTATCATCTCATCTATATAAGCCCTCATATTTCTACCCAGTTGCTTAGAAAATATGATTCACAAGCATCTCATACGTCGCCCCATCATTCTTCAAACCAAATACATGGCTTTGTACCAATATAACATTTTTTTCATCTTAAAATCTGTACTTTCTCAGTCATTCATATGCATCTTAACTCATGTATACCTTGAATAAACATCCATAAGATGATCAATTCTTGATAATAGGAAAATAAGATGATCGATTCTTGTAGTACACATTCTCTACTGACCATTCTTATTTTTTTTACCAACACCGGGTTTTCCAACCAAGTTAGATTCTCAGACACTCAAATATACCATAACTTTAGCAACCTATCAACACCATTTACTATAGCCTCAGATTTCTCTACTGAAAATGACAATATCTTATGAAGAATTGGAATCAATTTTGTATCAACAACCAATTCATGGCAGATAGCTGATCTACTGATGTTGGTTAAATAGTAAATATTCCAAGCAAAAACATCTACATTTTTTTTAAAATAATCCACCAACTTTCTTTTAAAATTTTCCTCAAGTTGTTCTCAAATTTTAACTATATACCTGTCGATCAAGACACAATCTTAAACTTCATTCACAACTCAAGTTTCACTCAGCTTCTCTCATAAATCATCAACCTCACCTTTTGTTAAACTAATTAGAGGTTCAACACCTTCATCAATCCGTACATCCCTAATAAATTTTGTGGTTGCTATGAGACAATATTTTTAGGAGCCAACGACAAAGAATAGAAATATCTAGATGTATTTTAACTCAATCGAATTTTCTCAATTTACCCCTCTTAGTATATTTGACACATTTATGGTAAGATAACGTTACCGCTTCCATTCGGTGTAACCAAGGTCATCATAAGATCGCATTGTACGAACTAGGAGCATCCAAGATCATAAAAAATTAGTAACTACCTTATATGTATGATCTATTCCAACAAAAACCTTAAATCGTCCTCACAACCACATTTAGTTGATCATTCACCAAAATTTACCCATTTTTATCGGTATTTTTGAATGGCATAATACCGATAATTGATTGTAACCTCTCTTATAGAAAACATTTTCTAGACTATCAATATCGACCACTATTATGCTCATCATTACTCAACAATCCTCAGATTTACCAACAATGCAAACTCATGAGGAATCATTAATCCCCTTAGATAATTCTTAGTGAAAGACAACGCTATAGCATGATCTCTATGAAAATGTATAGATGAATCATCACTAAGATAAACTTCCAATTCTTTCTTATATATCTTTCTTGACGAATGCATTGTTCCCAATAATATATCTCCTCTAAAAATCATGTATAATTCTTGATGTTTTTCATTACTATTGTTGTTTTGGACTATCTCCCTTAACTCCTCATATTTGTTTATCATTTTTTCGTATTCTTAGAAACTTTACTAACTCACCATTATAATTCAAAACCTAAATTTCATCTTTCAAATCCTTTTGACCAATAAAGTGTTGAAATGACTTATGTAAATCATCAGAGCTGTCAACAAAACCCGACGGTAGGTTTTTGAACCAAGCTAATATTATTCCTTCAAACATCATAGAAAAAGCCCGATAGAGCAGAGTGTTGTCCGGTTTGAAACCTAATATGATGTTACGAAACTAATCCAGGTGATGCTCATATGGGTCGAACATTGTTTTGTAACTAACATTCTAAAACCTTGGAGTTAACAAAGATGTTTTTAGCGTATAAAATGCCATCTTTGGTCGTTAGACCTCTTTCAAACCATCATCAATCATTTGTTTTCCTTGTCATCCTTCCTTTTGGACGATGCCTCATTATCAGACTGAGCTACTTTACTATCATCCTCTTGCTCTTTTGAAAGAACATTCTTATAATGAAATAAATCATCTTCTCACACGCTCTCGTTACATTTCTATTTACTTCAGATTTTATTTTCTCAGTTATCAATTGCAGCGTTCTAGTCAACATTTCAAACTGATTTTGGCTTTTCTCATCTCGCTGATCCTGTAACCGAATTGAGTTTATATTTTCTAATCGAAGCTCATTTATCTATAACTTCAAAGCATAAAAAAGAGAGCTTGACAAATTACTTTCAATTACCGCGAGTAAATATTGAGTAGGCTTCACATTCGTTGAATCTTCTTGTTTTAGTATATATGTTATCAGCGGATTGATCATAATATTTGCTAAACCTCTTTGTACAACATTGTTTTATTGAGCTGAAGACCTTATCCTAGATGTTCATGGTAAAGTAACTCGAACTCCTTCTACATCATTGTTCTTGCAAGTCGGCGATGTAATATTTCATGAAACTATTGATGAAGATCCACGAACGAGACATCTAGTTGATACTCTACTGATTCTTGACTTAGGTGATACCATTTGGTTATCAAATGCTATTTTCAAAGGTTTTTCTTATGGACGACACCAAATATGACAAAGGAAAAGAATTTTTTGATTATACCAAGTTGAATTTAACTAGTGAAATCAATCATATTTAAGGAGAAGTTTAATATTTTAATATTCAATTGATCAATCAACCTTTTTTGTCATGATTACATAATATATTTATAGTAAATTTATATCTTAATTATTCTAGATGGATGACACGTGTATCTTATGACATGTGTCGGCCATCTATTACAATAGTTATAGTTTTATTCACTAACTGTTATGGATAATTTAGTAAAGTTACATACATTTCTCGACTCTTCTACTATTTTTTCATTCTCTGTATCAACACTAAATATCTTTCATCATTTGTTTATCATTTAAAATATTTATTTTCCGTCGTATTTGATGAGTCCGAATTCAGCATGCTCCCCGAACAAGGGCAAATCGGTCTAGTCTCTCCGAATACCGGACAGGTTACATGGACAGGGATCGAATAGGTCACTTGGACCGGACAGATTTCTGTGAACACTATGAACTTAAGGCTGTTCGAACTATGATAAAAGTACTAAAAAACCTTGACACTTCTTGACTAAGCTACTTGCTCTCCTACTTAGAGCTCATGGGTCTTTGACACATGACTCGGGTCCATTAAACATGACCCGAAAGCCAATAAGGGCCCAAACATTACACTATAAATACCCAACCACCCGCATTAACTATGGGTAATGAGAATTAACTGCTACCAAGCTGCTTAATCATCTCTCTACTCTCTACTCTAACTGTTAAACACCCACACACCATCATTAAACACCCACACACCACCGTTAAACACCCACACACCACTGTTAAACACCCACACACCACTGTTAAACACCCACACACCACCTTAAAACTCCACTTGAAATTACCAGCCTACCCTCAGGCAATTATTATCCACACCAGTATTAATACAGAGTTTTAGTTATCAAATATTCTCTTTTAAACAATGTTTTTAATTAGTTGTTTTGTTGATACTCCATTTGCATCTGCTACTTTGAATCTTCCTATAGCCAACACTCTCCATGACCAACTTAGTCAATGAATTTACCTTAATAATATAAATGCTTACTTGTCCCAAATAAAGGCAATGACGTCCCGACGACATATAAAATTACCAACTAGAAATCAAATATTTCAGGTAATTTCGTAAATAAAATGATTAGAAGTGTGTGCAACATTAAAGATGATTAAAATTTTATGATTTTATTCTCTTATTAATATTATATATTTATAGGTTCGAAGAACTTTTAAAAATTATCCCAACCTTTTAGGATCAACAAAAACATACTTGAATGTTCTATGAACAATTATGTTTGTTTACCATCAGTACACGGAGAACTACAATGCACTGCGATATACGGCATGTACAATAGTAATACTAGATTATTTAATAAACTAAGATCATACTTCTTTGCGTCTTCCGACTTAAGGATAGAGAGCTAAAATAATAATTCACCAAAATTATATTCTTGAATGCCTAATTTTTTTATTTAATTTATCTTTGAATGTCAATCTACTTTTTTATTATTGTAAGAAAATCTAATGTTGTTTTGTGACAGTATAACAAATAATTATTCAATGTGACAACCCAACAAATAATTCACGAACGAAGCTTTATGGTAGAACTTCCATCATCATATATAACAGTTCCAATAATGCTCTCAGTAATATATTTTCATCAACCAACAATTGTGCAATTATATTTTATAATGGTACTTCAGGATATCTTCAACGTCTATTGCATTACGATAACCTAACTCTTCGCCGGTGATTTTAACTTGGGGAACGATGTCTAGTCTCTTCTTTCAATGCTCGTCTATAGTCCGAGTAGGTACATTATAGTCCGATCTTCAGACTGCTTCTAATTCGTGGGTACACGGTAAACCTTGGATCATACGATCGGTGCAAACACGTGAAGATTTATCACCACCGCTTTTATCAACAAAGTTATCGTATACTATCGCCAATGCAATAGGTCATATGGACCCGCTTAAAAATTTGAATTGTTTGAAATCTTGAAATTTGTGAATTAGACGATACTTGCTAAACTCCATCGATTATTTTATTGTCGAATATTGCATCGCCAACAAACCATGTACTTTTTCTGAAAACCCATCGAAATTCAATCGGCTTGACCCGATATTTTTTTTTTCAACGTAGCCTGTGAGCTTTTTGCCCTATTAGAGGTGTGATTATTAAAATGCATGATTTTGTTAGTATATGCGTGAACGAACCTCTCATTATATAGCGTAATCCACGAGTCTACAACATAATGGACCACTTTACCTTGCTCTTTGAACACCGACCGCATCTTAGCCAAGCTCTCGTTATCAAGTCGATGGTAGTGGAAGAAACGACATCGTTCTAAGCCTCCAAAAAATTGTTAAACACTTTGCTGTCTTTAAACATTTTTTTTGTTTTCCATTAACATTCTTGTTGATATGCCACTCACATAACATGTTACTAGCACTAGGAAATATTTTGTTTATGCTATTCATTAATGCAAGTTCGTGGTGCGTAATTATAACACAAGGTAATTCGCAACCATTCTCCTTCATTACCATTTTTAAGCATCCCAATGACCATTTGTAATTGTCTTGTTTTTCATTCACCATAAATGTGAAAACAATGCAAAACGTTTTGTTGGTCGATGTTACCCCGACTACTTCGAACAAAAACATCCTGAAACGAATAACTTTGTATGTGTTATCCATGATTAGCAAGCGTGAGAAAGTCAGTAGTAAATCAATACTAAGCGGGTGTGTGAAAAACAAAGCGGTTATAACGTTAGAGCCATCGTTGGCTGCTCGTATCCAATAGTTGTACTTGTGCAATTGTAATATAGCTAACAAGCTTTACATTTGGGATCGACCACTATTTTCAACCATCTTCGTTCTTTGACGGTGATTGTAAACGTGATGGATATTTGAAGCATTCTCTGGATCGGCTTTCTTCAAAGCATCAAATATTTGTTGTAGAGTTGTTCTATTCACCGTTAAAACATTGACGAGCTCTTTTTCCTTCCTTTTTAACTTGGACTATTGCAAATGTCCTTGGGCATACTTAATTTGTATATGGTTGTGCTTGCCGGAAAGGACACTTAGAGCCCACTTATCCTCACATTTTACTCGATTACCTACCAAATGAAAAGGGCAATCAATTGTTTTGCTACCGGTAACCTTACGTTTACGGTTGCACTCTTGAACGACCGACTTAAAAATACCGGATCGCTCGCACCAATAGTCTACTCTAGGTATTCTCAATTTTTCCCCCGGTCCTTAGATGGTATGTTAATCGTGTAACTAACGATTTGCCTGTCCTTTTAACCCACTCGGTCATCGAGTCTAAGCTATACTCGTCGTGAGTGGTGAAATAGTGAGCGTAGTCCGAAACAAACAAAATTTTGCATTCGATAACCTCCTGAAATATGTAAGAAGTAGATAAATCAATTAGACCGGGATTTCGGATAGAGCTAGACCATTACGTCGGGACTATGGCGTGCATGCTTTCGTTTACGCCATTTTGTGGCATATCGGACCATCTACACGCCACATGTATGTTGGCACGTCAATAGATGACGTGGGTAGTGTCCTTTTCACCGCTCCTATTGGCGAAGAAGACTACTCTTCGCCACTACCGTAGTATGACAAAAAAACGATTTTTTTTTTGATTGCAGGAGTTTTTTTTTAATTTTTTACGTAGTAACAGTTTTGAAAATATAAAAAAAATAAAAATGGATTTGGTCAAGTCGAAAATGTTTTTTTTAGCAAGTCTCTATAACGTTTTATGTTTAGTCTTTAATGAATAACTTCCTAGAAAGAATCTAACTGATTATACGAAAATTTAAGCAACCAACCTATTTAAGTATTAAAAAAGAGCTTCAAACTTTAAATCGTAAAACTATTTCGAAAACCTTTTAATGTTTAATCGAATTATCTGCTATCAAATGGATGATTAGTTTACTACTTAAATATTTGCGAAACACCATATTACTTTTTTATAAATCAGATATTTTCATACAATAATATAAATGCATAGAAACTAAAATAAACATCTTGACAGTTGTTTCATTCTCTACAAACTGACGAAGAAGTATACAAACAAATACGATCGAACAAAAATAAATGATCAAATAGATGCTGTCGAACACAAAACCCAGAAAACATATCTTACATGTTAAATTTTAAGTACCTGTTGTCCAATTTTCTATTAAAAAACTAGACAGAAACAACCAACTCTATAACCCGAACAACAACCTTGGATTCAAAATAATGCAGCCAATAGTTCTGTTCCAGCTCGATACTGTCGATAATCCTGAGATGATAAGAGGTTCATCTTCGAATGTTGTCGCTGGACCGTCGTCGCAAAAAAACTATATCCAAATTTTTTTTATCTGATATTAACTTGGAATCACCGTACATCTAAAAACGTCCTCTATTAAGATTAAAGTAGTTAAAGTAGTTGCATGTAAACCTAAAACAAAATCAGGATGAACCAAGAAATTTCCAGAACCTAACTATTAATAATAAACTAGACAATCATATACTTCACATGGATCATTCGTTGAAAATAAAAGTATATCAAAACTAGGGTGGTTCTCCGGAACCGAAAACCGGACCGGAACCGAACCGATAAAAATTGGACCGAGAACCGGACCGAAATTTAATGGTTCGGTTCGCGGTTTCATTTTAAAAACTGAAATAGAAAAATCGGTAAAAAACCGAACCGACAAAATTAATAAACCGGTAGAGCTGATTAGGAACCGAATTGATAAAATCGGTAGACTAACAGAACCGATATGGAACCGATAAAACCAGTAAACCGATATAATCGTTTCGGAACCGGATCAATAAAACCGTTAAAACCGAATATTTTACTATTATTTTTTATTTTTTATACATTATATCACCAAAATTAGTAGTTAATAAAAATCAAACATTAACTTCTAAAATTTTAATTTTTATCTTATTTATTTAAATAAAAAAAATAAAAATTAAATTATAATTTAAGTTAACCGAAATCGAACCGGACCAAGACGGGACCGAACCGGAACCGAATCGGACCGAACCGGAAACTTAGCGGTCCGGTCCGGTTCCAAAAAAATAGAACCGAAAGCTTAATGGTCCGGTCCGATCCGAACCGATAAGCTTAGCGATGCGGTCCGGTTCCATCAAAACAAGGACCGGACCTATAACACCTCAAAACCATATGAAGTTTTACCGCAAGCAGATTGTATCAGACTTAATCTAATTTAATTCAAATGTTATTGGTCAGCCTTGATCAATCCCTGTATTAAAATATGCATTCGTTTTTTAATTTGAGCTAACTATATTTCTATCACTCTACATATAACCATGCAAAATCTTAATAAATCAATAGCTCTTTTTGTATTCAGTGACTTTTCATTTTTTAAAAAATGTCTTTCATGTTTTATTTTTTTCACGTCTTAGTTTTCAAATTGTTTTTACAACGTTTTAGTTCTCATGTTTTAAATATGGTAGAAAATGT
Source organism: Limnanthes douglasii subsp. nivea (assembly GCA_036936605.1). Taxonomy (NCBI): domain Eukaryota; kingdom Viridiplantae; phylum Streptophyta; class Magnoliopsida; order Brassicales; family Limnanthaceae; genus Limnanthes; species Limnanthes douglasii. The sequence continues at coordinate 19,072,135 of JAUPFV010000001.1, read as the reverse complement.
TATAAAAGTAAACATAAACTACCAAAACGTATCATTTTAGAAATATATGGACCGAACAAAAAGTGAAAACACCAAATCATGACAAACATGAATGACCAGTGAGATTTAAGCTAATGTTATGATTATGATTATTGAAGATAAATAAACCTGGTGAGATAACAAGTCACAAAGCAGTGCCAGTAGATGATGAAGTGCAAAACTCACCGAAAAGCTTTGGACAATTGGCATCCGAAAAGCTTTGTTCTGGCCAGGACAATGGTGTCTTGTCCAGCAGCCATGTATCTCTGCGCAACAAAACCAAAGACAGGTATATTGCTTTCGTTTTTGTGACCAAGTGTGGTCTAAACAGTCTTTGGAACACCAAACATGAGTTTGAATCTACCGAACACATCCTTGAACACATATTGTCGTCTCAGCTTCTTCTTTGAATTGCACACGAGAAATTAGACAAGCAACACGACAAATATCGAGAACAAACGAACAAGTATAGCTTTGAATCAATAGACACTTCTATCCATCATACTCGGGAATAGGCAAGAAACAACTTGCATAAGACCCTTTAGACTCTTCAGGCTACTACGTCTACCTCAAAATAATTGTTGAACAAATTTTAATATATATCAATGAATTCAAAGATAAAAATCCATTTCTATTAAATTCTTGACTTTGGTTCAACATGTTTCAGCCAGGAAGATCCAATACCACATATTGGTATACAAAGGCATACAACAAAGTTAACCTTAAAGTATCATCCTTTTCAAAATCTTTAACCATTGAATCTTCATAAATATGGAAAAATAACACAACTCATAATCTACATAATCTAACAAACTCAAACTTGGAATTTGGTGCAATAACAACACCAAATATAGAAGCTTAACTAGCTTTAACAAAAATGTGTTGAGAAGTATTGATTGAGACAAGTCTCAAGTCAATACAGCCTAACCAATACGAACGAAGCTATATACATTTACGCAAAGGATGATCGATGACACATTTGAAAACTTATTCACACCAAAAAGGATTGGTAATCAAATGGTTTTAAAGCTTAGGTACCATAATGATCTCACGCAACACGACTATGGCTTATCTACCTTTAGATTAACATTTCATTTTAACCATGACCACTTCACTTCAATGGACCATGATTGCATGTAAAGGACGATCAATGACACATTTGAAAACTTATTTGCACCACGAAAGATGGATAATCAAATGGTTTCAAAGCTTAGGTACAATCATGATCTCACGCAACATACATGACTCGACTATGGCTTATCTACCTTTCGATTGACACTTCATTTAAACCATGACCACTTCACTTCAATGACCATGATTGCATGTAAAGAATCATCCAAGTATTTACATAATAAAAGAAGAAACAAAAGCCTTAAACAGATTAGTGTTTTACCTCTCAATCTCTTGTCTAAGAAGATGCTGAGATCATCATGCAAGTTTTGAAAGATTCAGTAACATTGATCACAATAAACATCTAATAGTTTTGTTATCATTATAGTACTCACGTTTTAAAAGAAGAAACAAAAGCCTTAAATAGATTAGTTTCTTACCTCTCAATCTCCTCTCCTTGAAGAAGATGTTGAGACCATAATGCACCTAGTATTCACATTACACAAGAAGCAACAAAAACCTTAAGCTTATTAGTTTCCTACCTCTCAAGCTCCTGTCTTGAAGAAGATGTTGGGGCCATCTGATGCACCTAGTATTCACATTTTCAAAAATTAAAAACAACAGCCATAACCATATTAGTTTCTTACCTCCCAATCTCCTGCCTTGAAGAGGATGTTGAGGACCATCATGCACCTAGTATTCACTTTACAAAAGAAGAAACAAAAACCTTAAACATATTAGTTTCTTACCTCGTAACCTCATGTCTTAAAGAAGATGTTGAGACCATCATGCACCTAGTTTTCACATATTAAAAGAAGAAACAAAAACTTTATCCATATTAGTTTCTTACCTCCCAATCTCATGTCTTGAAGAAGATGTTAAGGACCAACATGCACCTAGTTTTCGCATTTCGAAAGAAGAAACAAAAAAATTAACCATATTAGTTTCTTACCTCTCAATCTCCTACCTTGAAGAGGATGCTTAAGCACCATCATACACCTAGTATTCACATTATCAAATAAGAAACAAGAACCTTAACCATATTAGTCTCTTACCTCTCAATCTCATGTCTTGAAGAAAATGTTGAGACCATCATGCATGTTTTGAAAGATTAAGTAACAACATTGATCACAATATAAATCTTATAGTTTTATTTCGAATTTCGAAATAAATCAAAAGCTTCAAAACATAACATTCATGTTTTAAGTTGTCTCCACATAAACCTTGTAACAATACACCAGAAGGAAAATGTAAAAGGAACATTTCTACAAGTAGTAACTAGTAGTAGTTAAGTTGACATTTCTATAAGTAGGAACTAGTAGTAGTTAAGTTGACACTTCCATAAGTAGTAACTAGTAGTAGTTAAGTTGATGTAGTTTATTTTAAATGGAGGAGAGAGAAAGAAATTCCTCTGTCTGCTGTTAGTGTTGTAAGTCATATATTGGCAAATGCAGCATCATCAAGATTCGCATTCCATGCAAATATTATCAAGATTCTCATAAAAGAAAATCTAGACCATCCATTGTAGGTGAATCTTGAAGGTGCTGCATCTGCAAACATTGACTGATTCTTGGTTTCTCCCTTATCCATGCACATCAGCCATTGAAGAGAGACCTCTAAACACCTGAGAAATATTTAAATAAGGGTTAGTATTGGAAATAAGACTTTATGTAGTTTATATTCTTGGCCAACAGATACATAAAATCTATTGGTATAAGAATATCTATTACTATATTCTTATACCCTTTTAGTATTTAATCAATAAATTTCAATATCAAAAACAAAATATAGAATCTATCATCAATTTATTAATTTAATATTATTTGTATATATAGTCCTTATATGTCGGTTCTTAATGAGTTTATATATCCCATTCAACACTTGATATGTTTAAAGAAGATCGAACCCGTTAGCAGATGACATTTGTAAATTTGAAAAAGTGAAATACATTTAATAATCTAAATAAACTTTGCTTTTGATTTACTTTAAAAAGTTGAATTAGAAATTTTAAAACGATGTTTTACAATTAAATCATGAAAATCAAACCAAAAGAGGAGTAAATATCTGGATTGGATTTCAGATATTTTTGCTTGCAAGCCAGTAGAAGGCACTTACGTGTCAAATTTTTATTGGTTGGATTAGAAAGTGTCATTACGTGCGAAGAAGAAGCATCTACTCTGGTTCTATAGAACCAGGCAAAACAAAAAACCCTAATTGAGATCGAAAATTAGGAAGATGTTTCGGGTTGTTTATAGATCAAGTCCTGGAAAACCCTTTTAAAAAAATCTCAGATTCAAAAACATATTACAAAAAAAATCGTACTTTGAAGAACACCCTTCACAGAATCTGGCTAAAGTCTTGTCTTAGAGAGAGAAAAACATGTTTCTATCACTAGATTGAAGTTAAGAACCATTAAATCTTGAACATAAGAGACAGAGGAACAAAGTAAAGAAGAATAGAGAAGTACTTACCAGAAGAAGAACACCAAACATGAAGAACAGCAGAAAAACAGAGAGATCTAAGAGAAGAAGAAAAGGTAGAGAGAGAAAACTCACATCGATTGAAGTAGGAAGAGAGGGAGAGAGAGAGAGAAAGAGAGAATGTGATAGAGTTCACATTTAGAGAGGTAGGGTTGTTTTATACTAGTTTTGGTTGGTATAATGAGATGGGAACAGATGGATTTGTAGCTACAAACATGCCATCTTTTTACAAACCCTAGCCCTAGCTAACTTTCTATCCAATTTTGATCACTGGAGATTTCTGTTTTATGCAACTTTTTATTTTATTCGTTATCGGGTTCGTTTTCTATGAGCCCTCCACTAGGATTCGGCCCAGCTTTTTTGTTGGGAAATTATCTATAAAACCCTGAATATCAGCTCCAATTTCAAAAGAGGTACTTTACATTCAAATATATACTTACATCAGAGTATATCCTTCATATCAATTTTGAGATTCTCCATATTTTGGAGATTGTTTCGGACACATACGCGTTACAGAATTTATCATGATCCAAAGGCTTTTAAAACTATTGATTACTAGAAAACTAGAGGAAACTGTTTTTCAATTTTTATTAAATATAAGTAAAGTAAAAAGTAAAAAATAAAAAAGGAAAAGCCGAAAGGAGGGAGAAAATATGTTCGAAAGGTAAGTTTTGGTTTTAAGGATTTTTGTTATGGTGCAACTAAAGTTCTACATCCCATAAATAAAAAAGGAAAAGTCGAAAGGAGGGAGAAAATATGATTGAAAGGTAAGTTTTGGTTTTAAGGATTTTTGTTACGGTGCAACCAAAGTTCTACATCCCACATGGTTAAAGACGAAAATGATCAATAATGTATACGTAAGAATATAGCTTAATTCGTATGAGATTTTTAGAAGTGAACCAAAAGCAAAGTCATGTAGCTTTTGGAGTGGATGTGAGTAAATTGATAGGAGGCTAAAGTGGTACTTTATTCGAGAGGTGAATTGATTATGGTGCGACCAAAATCACACATTCCACATCGGTTAAATATGGACATGATTAATAATGTATAAGTAAGAACATATCTCAACTTATATGAGACCTCTTGAAAATGGTCCAAACAAAAATATATGGGTGTTTAAAGGAAAGTTGTATGTTTTGGTTGTTATCGAGAAAATCTGGCTTTTGTTGTAACAATCTTGATTTCTTATTGTAAGTTTGATGTATGTTTGTTCTAACTTACACGATTTATATAAGAAGCATTCTTGCTAATATAGAGTTTCTAAGGAGAGTATCATATTTTTTAGTGAGAAAAAGGCAAAGAATCACTCGAACTTAATAATTTGTTTTGAGAAGTTTGAATATGGCATATATGTCTCTATTTTGTGTTCTTTGTAATTTCTTGTAATTTTTTTATCTATAATATTATATTTATATGTCTGTGGAATCTAGACCATGTAAATATTATGTTGCTTTATTTTGTTGTTATTGTTATATTTCTTAAAGTTGCACGAACTGTTGTGCTAAGCCATAACTGCTTAAGCCAAAGCAAAAGAAAAGAATGAGCCAAAACTTTGGTTTTCAATTCATTGATCTCCATACTCTTTGTAGGCTGAATATTGTTGGATATAGTTTCGTTAACATATAATGTTAGTTTCGTCTAATTTTTAATATGTTAAACCTTTAATTACCAACCATTTTATCAAAAATACTAAACCTCTCATATATTTTTGTCTTTTAATTACGTTTTATCTAACGAAACAAATATAACAGTATTTTTAGGGAGATCACGAATATGACACTCTTATCTGAAGGCAACACAAATATAATATTTAATTTAAAGATGGCATGGATAAAACACATCAAAGAACAATGATCAAATTAGATAAACGCTAAAGAACAATGACAAAAACATGGTCTAAGACAATTAATAATCACTATATTTTAAATATGATACATGCAAATAATTCATAGTGGGTTTTTAGGTGTACACAAATATAATATTCATAATCACTATAATTCACCATATTTCATAATCACTATATTTTTTAGGTGTACACAAATATAATATTCATAATCACTATAATTCACTATATTTCATAAGTTCAATGTATTTAGGTGTACGCCATCTTGAATAAGAGGTAACATTCCAATGAGTACATTGTTGGTTTTTAGACAATATGCATGATGATAAAATGACAACCGTAAGAATTATAAAACCACTAATAAAAAAACTTCAATAAGCTTTAAAATAAAATGTTTTATTTATTAATTTTCTCTAAGAACTAAAACTTTAGTTTGCCATTATAAATATCATATTATATGTTTATAATATCCAACGATCACATAATTCAAGCTAAATGACTTGAAACTGGAAGTCTGAGGATATTAATTAATTATGCTCATAAAATTCAATATATTATAAAATAAAGTTATATGTTTAAGATTCAATTATTAACATAACTAAAAATACATTTTATATATCTAAGGATATCCTCAATTGTCATCCATTTAAATTTAAAATATATTAGTTATTGTAAACAATGGTAATATAATTTAATATACTCATTACTTAATTAATTTAGGATCACCTGATAATATGAGAATATTATGGACCTTTTATTATGAAGATTCCAGTTGGGTTAAATGAAAATTTGAGAGATTTTTTCTAATACAACACTTAAATTATTGGACTCTACGAGTCTAATATATCTTACGATCACATAAAGATACGGGGATATTGAGCTTTAATATAATAAATATCATAAATTTAATATAAATCTAAAATATATTTATAATATTCTCCAATAGAAGAATTATAACATGCTTAAGTCGATAAACACTCTAAAATTTATTTAGAGAGGGTAGTTACGTTTAGCTTATGGAAATAAAATATACATATATTTACTTCTCTATATATGGTGATATCAAATTTTAAGACTCAAATATGTGGGTTGTAAGTAGTCACGTTCGTAAAATGCCCATATCTGTTATTCTTTTAAACAAATATTCAAGTGAGGTTTCTCATAAAATCTAGAAAGATCTATTGTTCTCAACTCAAATCTTCATACAAATTAAATAAGTATGTCTTTATAATATCAATAACCTCAATTATATTTGTTGTACAATTCTAACTATATTAGGATTTTGGTCTCTAACATCTAATAATTGGTATATGAACCATGTTTATATTTGTTAGAACTAAATTATATACTATTAGGATTATTTATATCCAATTTTAGAATTAGGTTTTATGATTGAGATTTTTTTTATTGTGAATTGATATGTATGTTTGTTTGAATATTTGAATTAAGAATAGGAAAATTGGATATGATTAAATCAATTTAATTATATACTTTGAAATTAAAAAAACCTTTGGTATTGAAAATAAATATATTTTTTGGGTTTATGAGTTTTTGGATCACAAAGACAAAGAACCTTATTAGCAAAATAAATTCAATATTATAATAGTGCATCAATTGCACTATCGTAGGCACCATAGCGAACATTATTGTATTTATAGAGTCGGATTTTTTGCTTTATATGTTGTGACGAGTACATACTCCACCGAGATGCCGATCAGTCCTTCGCGACTACCCCAACTGCACACCATGACACTATTATTGATCTTTATATTTTGTTTTAGGTATTGTTTTTCACAACAAGCCTCTTTAAATTCTTGTCAATGTATTAAGTTTTCAATGATATAAGTTTTGTATGTTAAGTTACCTCTTTTTATGTAAGTTTATTGAATGCTTAGTTATGATGTAACCTTTATCTTTTCGATATTTTTGGTGATGTTTTGTTATGTCATCCCTCATATATATGTTTTAAATTAAATATTTAGTGATAATGCAAATGTAATCACTATTGAGATGCATGAGGTACAATTGCTTAATCGATAGAAACTGGATGTTGAGATGTATGAGGTGATATCTTTTATTGGTTGTTATAGATTTAGAAATTGAATTAATTTCATCTCATTTAAAGATACAAGAATTCACAAGGATGTATCACATTAATATAAATTGATCATTATTGGAGTAAATCTATCACAAAGACTTCTCAAGATGTTATTGGTGTGACAAGATTCATATATAATTAATATTTTCATGAAGATTGATGTTATGCATACATAATTCATACACGAACACTTCAAGTGTAATTTTTTTAGGATTATATTGACAAACCATATATATTTCCAAAATGACCCATAATATGCATCATACAGGAAGACGTTTGGACGTTCAGGGTCGAAGATCATTGGTATGTGTATAAACCAACCTTAAGGAAATTAAGATACATTTGTTTGATGGTGAAAAACTTATTGCATGATGTAGTTACCGTATTCACATATTGCATACTCATATAAAATTAGAATTTTGAATGGTTGCATCAAATATTTTATAGAATAGTCAAATGAGCCTAAATGTTTGATTATTTTTTCAAATAATGATCATAAAAAAATAATGATTTATTTAAGGAATTAATCTTTAGATGCAATGGATAGCGTGCTGGGCCAAAAATCTATACCAAAGATATGACAAACTAGTTCATATGAATTATTTTGTAGTCTTAAAATTTGACAAATTCAAATTTTATGTCGAATATTTTCCTTAACATTTAGTTAAAAAAATTACGATATTATTTTATTTTTTCTTATCAATTTTGTTCAATACTGGGAATCAATTTGATGTTTTATTTTTATATAGGGAAAATTTCAAAAATTGGAAAACTAGATCATGCTCTTAACGAGCCTTAATGATATATAACATTAGACTAGAGATGGCGAACACATCCCTCTTAAAGATAAGAGCATATCCGAGCATAGGCTGCATTGAGAGGTAGGAAAGGTCCAGTTGTATCAATCTATTTATGTTACAAAAAGATGTTATACGAGTGTTTCTGAGTTCTCTACCGGCCAAAATAAAGTATAAGAGGCATGGAAAGGTTTTTAATCACGTAATGTAGATTTTTATTTGAGTTATAAGTTGAATAGACTTAAAGTTGATCTCTTTTAAATGGTAGTAATGTTATATGTCTTTATGTCGTCCTATGTACATTTTATTATTTTTAGACCACTTTTGACTAACAATGGTGTGAAATAAGGCATGAGCAATTTTATTTATAATATTATGCATGAAACATAAAAATATAATTAATACGCGTAATAATACATCGTGATGAATATCAGTTCGGGTTGTTCAAATAATACGCGTAAGAGAAGATGTAGTTCAATGATAAATGATAAATAATACATATCTAAATTCCAATTCTAATTCTATAACTCACGATCTAAAAAACTTCAAATGCGAGAAAAGATAAGACATGTTACCCAACAATATCTGATATTTAATACTATATTATATTAAGAGGAATTTTAAAGTACGAAAAGTTTTGATGGAAAAATATATTGACCTCATATTTTTAGTATGTTTAAAGTGTCAAATGAGACTTAAAGGGTTGGTACTGATGAGTGAATAATTGTTTGGGGAATATATTTAGGATCTTTTTGCTATATGTGACTAGAGAGAGAAAGTGTAGAGAGATAAAGGAAGATTCAGAAAAAATATTATTCAATATCCTTTTTTAGGCAAGTGGGTCACCCTTTTATACTAAAATAAGGAGGACCCATTTAAGCTCTTAGTGGGCCGCTCATCACATATTAATGAGGCCCCTCTACTATTTTATCTTTACACATTGGTCCCTGATTGACTCTGACTACTCTTTAATTACATCAAATGTTTATTCATTGTGTTTTTACCCCTCTAATTGAGATCGGCGAATTCCGCCCTTATCAGTAGCCCCCCAGTCTTCGGGAGCTTCGTGAGCAGAGACTTGTGAAAAATCCATCGCCACTCGTCCGATCTCTCATCAGGCTTCGGTCTCTGCAAGTTCTGACTGCCCGACGCTCGAGGCTTCCTCACTGGCGATACTCCCGCGCCTCCTACTCCTGTTCTGCTGAGATCTTCATCCCGGGCCTCTTGTGATGGGCCTATCCTTCTTTCCGATTTCGGTGGTGTCGGCCCATATTGTCGATGGGTTTGTGATGAGTTGCTTATGTCAGCCCGTGTCAGTCAGTGGTCGACACGCGTCCTTGGCTAACGGGTCACCCCTCTGTCAGACTAGGCTCCTAGTGAGACTCTTCATCTTCTCGCTGTCTTTCCGTCGATTGGTATCCCCCGATCCTTCAACCCAGCCTATAAATACCTCAAGATTCTTAGTGTCTCTCAGAGGCATTTTAGAGAGAAAACGCTGTCCGACCATTTCTAGAGAGAGAAAGAGCTCGTTCGACCCTACTTCGTTCTAGTATGCTCGTTGCATGAAACCCGGACGTTCACAGAAAAAACCGACCAAGAAAAAGAAATCCGAGTGGAGCTTTGAAGAGTGGTCAAGTATTGGCGATCGAGCAGAGGAGTACCGACGCGCTGGTCTGATCTGGGGGTCTAACTCCAAGCCTTTTGTTCCCGCTCCACTTCCTCACGATCCCGTTCTTGCCACCACGGTTCCCGCGGAATCTTTCCTGGTATCCGACCTTCCGGTTTCTCCTATTCCCGAGGCTAGCCTGTCCCCAGAACCCATTATCCTTTCCTCCAGTGACAGTTCCCATTTTTCCGCAGTCGGGCCAAACAATCCGAGCTTACCGCCCGTCGACTCGCCCGCTTCCCGACGTGCCCGTAAATCCACCTTCTTGATAATGGGAGAAGACGATCTATCCAAGTACTCGGCAGGAGGTAATAGTCCCGAAATGGTTCAGCTTACGCCCTCGATTAGAGGGATTCGGACCGGTATTAACATGGCGGTCACTTTTTTAGGTTTGCCCAAAATGCGACTAACACCCGAGCAAGCGGAGGAGGCTCATAGGAACATGGCACGCGATGTTGCCGACGCTTCTTCCTCCCGGGTCCGACCATCTGAAACAGATGCCGCTACTACCCGCAGCTCTAGTCAAGTTCCGACCCAAGAAGCTGGAGAGTCGGAAGTCGATGTTGCTCCCGCGGGGGTCTGTATTGCCGCTGCTGGTCACGCGGCTAACCCCCAGGATGATCCCTTGCCCGAAGCGGTTGCGGCTGCCATTTCCACCAAGTACTTCAGCTGGCTTCTAACCAAAGACGTGGTCTCTCTCTTCGAAGGGAAGTATCTCTACTTCCCCGAGGCCGATCATAGTGACTTACTGACCCGCTGGGGGATCCCTGAGTGTGTCAGCGTCCGATTCCCGACCCCAGGGGAGACCCCTGTCCACGTCAGACCCAGAGAGATTGTGGTGTTCACCGAATTGTTCAACTGGGGTTTGCGTTTCCCCTTGGACCCTGAGATCGCGCTCTATTTTCGCACTCTCCATATCTGCCCGTCGCAGCTGACGCCAAATGCTTGGTATACCTTGATGTCCTGCATTATGGCTTCCCGCCTTTCTGGCCAGGTTATGCCGATGGAGGAGTACATTGCCATGTCGGGTCTGTCCAAGTCCCCGAAATCCCCATTCTTCTACTCTTCTCTTGGCAATAAGTAGAAATTTGTCAACGACTTCTTGGAAGGGGACAAGGGGTGGAAGCATCGGTTTGTATTTCTGAGCGGGTGTTGGGAGAATGGTCTTCCATACTCTCCGGAGAACCCGAGGCAACTGCTGCGGACCTGGGTCAATGATGGTACTACTTTCCCCTATATATATATATATATATATATATTACTATACCTGTATCCACCGTTCCTTTGCGTAGTGTCGAAAGACTGGCTGCAGGGGGTGAAGAAGGACCATTCGGAAGCCGCAGAGGTCACTTTCGAGGTGCTGAAAAACTACGCCCGAAGGAATTGGGGTCGGGGCATGCACCTCACTTTTATGGATAAGAACTTGTTCATGAGCAACCTCTGGCGGTGCTCATCTGAGGCTCTTACCATTGAACAGCTGCGGGAGCCTCCAAGTCTGGACGACGTGCTTGCCCGAACCGGGCGTCCCGGGTACATACTATTTCTGCCCAAGCGCAACAAGGCGCCCAGTAAGCGTCCAAAGTCAGAGGACGACGAGGCAGTAGGTGAACCGACCAGGGTCGCGGTGCCCGAGGCAGGACGACTGGACGCGAGCCATAACCCGGCCGCGGTGCAAAAGAGGAAAAAACGTGCAGAGGCGGGGGGGTCTAAGTCGAAGAAATCAAAAGCTGCGGTAGAAGATCGGGCGGCCGTTAGCGCGGAGGTGGAGGCTTTCAAGCCTAAAATCGTGGATCAAGTGGACGACGGCGTTGATCCTGCAAGGGACGATGTTGTGTTGATTCCAGACAACACTGAGCCCCCCGAAGCCGAAGCTGCGAATCCGGACGCCCCTTCGTCAAGTGGCCCCAAATTCCCGGTGCTGACGATGCTCGGTAGCCCGCACCCCTTTCCTCTTCGGGGCACTGATGGACTTGCTCTGTCGCTATACAACCTGCTGGTTCCGGCCGCCTTGAAAGAGCGTCTGGCAAAGGAGCTTGGCAAAAATTTAGCCTCGGCGGAGACAAAAATTACCAGTATTGCTGCGAAGGTCAAAACTGCCGAGGAGGCCCAGGCGTTGGCGGAAAGTCGGGTGGTTGAAGCTGAGAATCTTGCTACCGAAGCGAAAACGGCCGCGGACACGGCGAAGCAGGCGATGGAGACAGCGAAGAAGGCTGCGGAGGATGCGGTGAACGTTGCGGAGACGGCGAGGAAAGCCGCGGAAGACCGCGCCTCATCTCTGGCGCAGGAGGTTCAAAAGTTAAAATCCTCAAACGTCGCTTACATCAACCGATGCAGGCAGTGGTCGGACAAGGAGACTGCGGATGCTAAAGCCGCGTATGTGCTGTCACTCCATAACCGCTTCCCGGACCTTCGCCTTGGGTCGCTGTGGCTCGACGTACCAGAGAAGGACCGGCCCGAGGGAGTCGATTGCGGGGAATCCGACGATGCTGATGACGAAGATGACGAGGATGTGGACGAGGATGGGGATGAAGATGGGGACCATTAATTTTGTTTCCCCTTTTTTTTTTAAGATTTTGTAACTCTTGGGGGGCTGTAGGCCCCTCTGTTGTTTTTACCAAACCACTTTAACTCTTATGTTTTTTGGGGGTCACGGGGCCCCCTGCGATGATCATATTTAATTTGCTTGGGTATACTGTTCTGCACATCGTTAATCTTAATGTTTGCTTGGGTATACTGTAGATCGATTTGTTATCGAAAGTTTTCCCAAAAGTTCGGGAAAACCAAAATGTAGATCGGTTAGAACCGACAAACCTATTTTTAGGCTCTGTAGATCGATTTGTTATCGAAAGTTTTCCCAAAAGTTCGGGAAAACCAAAATGTAGATCAGTTAGAACCAAAAAACCTATTTTTAGGCTCTGTAGATCGATTTGTTATCGAAAGTTTTCCCAAAAGTTCGGGAAAACCAAAATGTAGATCAGTTAGAACCGAAAAACCTATTTTTAGGCTATGTAGATCGATTTGTTATCGAAAGTTTTCCCAAAAGTTCGGGAAAACCAAAATGTAGATCAGTTAGAACCGAAAAACCTATTTTTAGGTCCTGTAACATTAAAAGAACCGGACAACGTCCAGCTCGTCAGCTGTCCGAAGTCACAACAATTGAATGTTTAGAAGGCAAAAGATTTTTTATTATAAAAAACGTGGGTCGGGTTTAGACTGATGCCTCGTTAAAACCTCATGGCGCCACCGAGGTAGGAAAGAGTGCATCCCCGACCATTTACAACCTTGAATAAAGTGGAAAATACAGCGAAGTACATCGTAAATTACAAACTATTCTAGATACAGTTTTAAATGTTCAATATTCCATGGTAGCCTTAGGAGATGTCCGGACCGATTCTGCAGGAGGTACGTCCCGCTCTTAATTTTCTCGACGATTTCGTATGGTCCCTCCCAATTGGGGGCCAGCTTTCCGAGGCTCTTGTCCTTTGTGTGGAGGAACACGCGTCGTAAAACCTTATCTCCGACCTTGAATTCCCGACGACGGACTTTGGCTGCGTATCGACTTCGCATCAAAGTTTGGTAATGTAAAGAATTTAAATGGGCGCGGTGGCGCTTCTCCTCTATGAGGTCGAGCTCGAGTCGTCGGCTGTCGTCATTCGCCTCCTCCTGGTAAGTCCCGACCCTGAAAGAAGGAAAAATAGATTCCGCGGGAGTGACCGCGTCCATGCCATACACTAAAGCGTAAGGCGACTCTTGAGTGGCCGTGCGGGGTGTGGTTCGGTAAGCCCACAATACTTCTTGCAAGTAGTCTGGCCACTTCCCGGCCTTTCCCTCGAGGTTCTTTCTGAGGCCATCCAGAATGGTTCGGTTCGTTACTTCGACCTGACCGTTGGCTTGTGGATGGAAAGGGGCAGCGAAACATTGTCGAATATTATGAGTGGTGCAGAACGCCTTCATCTCCGCACTGTCAAACTGTGGCCTGTTGTCCATAGGCACCCCGAACCGGCAACAAATGTTCGCCCAAATGAATTTGACAATATCTTTGGTTTTCGTGGCGGACAGAGGCTCGGCTTCGACCCACTTGGAGAAGTAATCTACCGCTACGACGATCGTCTGCCTTCCTCCCGATGCCTTTGGTAATGGTCCGACAAGGTCGATTCCCCAGCGGTCAAAAGGCAGCCCTTCGGATATGGATTCCAGTGGAGCTGCGGGTACGTTGATGGCGTTGCCAAACCTTTGACATGTATCGCAGGTTTTTACTATGAGTCTTGCGTCTGCTATTATCGTCGGCCAATAGAATCCCACCAGAAAAATTCTCATAATCAGAGCCTTGTATCCGCAATGCGCCGCGCCTTCCCCGTCATGCAGTTCGGACAAGATTACCTGGGATTCGTCGAAACCTAAACATCGAAGCAGAGGCCGGCTATAAGATTTTTTGTACAGCACATCCCCTAAAAGGATGTAGCCCCGCGCTTTGTTGCGCAATTTTCGTGCCGAAGAGGTGTCGTCGGGAAGCCGACCTTCAGCTAAGAAAGAGATAATGCCCCGGCGCCAGTCAGAAGTTACGACCGAAGAGATCTGGCATGCGATCTCAGGTCGGTTAGCTAACTCATGTCGTTTAATGATGGACGGGCTTTCTTGTTCTATCACCCATGGATAACTGGTGGAGCAGGAAATCGTTGCCAAAGAATCCGTTGTGGTGTTTTCGCTTCGCACTACATGCTCGTAAGTAATTTTGTCAAAGGAAGCGGCCAGAATTCTTAATGCCGCAAGGTACTGTACCAGGTGTTCCTTCCGAGCCTCCGCGCTTCCCGAGGCTTGGTTTATTAGAAGCTGGGAGTCACTTATGAGTCGTACTTGTCTTGCCCCGCATACCTGTGCCAACCGTAACCCTGCCAAAGCGGCCTCGTATTCAGCTTCATTGTTCGACGTGTGGAAACCAAATCGGATAGCCTGTAGCATGCTAACACCCGAGGGAGTTATGATCTGGACTCCCGCCCCACAACCACTAACATTTGCTCCCCCATCGGTGCGGACGGTCCACTCGCCCTCTGCTTTCTCTTGTGATTGGGCTTCCTGTTCGGGTCGCTCTGAGTGAAACTCAACTAGAAAATCAGCCAAGACCTGGCCTTTGATAGCTGTTCGGGGTTCAAAGTCAATGTCGAAATCCCCCAGTTCTACCGACCACTTGGATAATCTCCCCGACATGTCTGGTCGTTGAAAAATGTATTTTAGCGGAAGTGATGTGCGGACAACAATAGGGTGGGCTTGGAAGTATGGTCGCATTTTCCGCGCTGCTGTCACTAGAGCCAGCGCCATTTTCTCTAGTTTGAGGTACCGAGTTTCGGCGTCCAGCAAACTTTTGCTCACATAGTATACTGCTGTCGGAGCCGGCCCTGATTCGCTGATTAGAGCAGCGCTGACCGCATAATCCGTGACCGCAATGTAAAGGAAAAGGGTTTCACCCGCCGTCGACTTGGTGAGGCGGTTCGGGGTCGATAGGTACTCTTTGATCCCTAAAAAAGCCTTGGTACACTCAGGAGTCCAAACAAAAAATTTCGCCTGTCGTAGGACCTGAAAAAACGGAGCGCATTTATCAGACGATCGAGAAATGAAACGATTTAAGGCGGCCAGACACCCGGTCAGAATATGAACTTCCTTCACACTCCGGGGAGGCGTCATGTCGGCCAGGGCTCGGAGCTGAACGGGGTCCGCTTCAATTCCTTTCTCGCTGACGAAGAACCCCAAAAAATTTCCTGATCGGACCCCAAAAGAACATTTCTCCGGGTTTAGCTTAAGGTTGATCCCTCGTAGATTACCAAAAGTTTCCCGGAGATCGGCGAGATGGGCTTCATCGGAACCGCTTTTAACCAACATGTCATCGATATAAACCTCCATGTTTCTCCCGATCTGGCCTGCGAAGGTTCTGTTCACTAGCCTTTGGTATGTCGCGCCAGCGTTTTTTAGCCCGAAGGGCATCACTTTGTAACAATATAATCCCCGACCCGTAATGAACGTAGTATTCTCCTGATCCGCGGCATGTAACTTAATTTGATTATAACCGGCATAGGCATCCATAAACGAGAGTAGCTTGTTGCCCGACGTCGAATCTACCAGCTGGTCGACCCTCGGCATCGGGAAAGGGTCCTTCGGGCATGCCCGATTGAGATCAGTAAAGTCCACGCACATCCTCCATTTCCCGCTTTTCTTTTTAACCAGCACAGGGTTAGAGATCCATAAAGGGTATTTTTCTTCCTTGATATGTCCGACGCTGGTCATTCTCTCAACTTCCCGCAGAATTACTTCCGCCTTTTCGGGGGAAAAAGCCCGACGCTTCTGGACGATTGGTCTGATATTTCTGTCGATAGTCAACTTGTGAATCGCGAAGGATTCTGGTACC
The DNA here is from genome assembly GCA_036936605.1 of Limnanthes douglasii subsp. nivea. Lineage (NCBI taxonomy): Eukaryota > Viridiplantae > Streptophyta > Magnoliopsida > Brassicales > Limnanthaceae > Limnanthes > Limnanthes douglasii. Next base: position 19,055,726 of record JAUPFV010000001.1, on the reverse strand, counting down.
CCCGTGACATCCCCGGAGCACCACGCAAACAAGTCTAGGTTCTCTCGTAGGAGGGTCAGTAGCTGTTCCCTTAGGGTTGGCAAAAGGTTCACCCCGACCCGCAGAGATTGCCCGTCTGCAAAAGAATGTAGTTCGCACTCCTCGTCTGTCGTCAAAAGGCTTGGGGCCTCCCGGGGGTCATCCACCGGTTGCGATCCCGGAGGCACCCCCCTTAATTGCTATTCTTGAGCCGGCAACATCTCTTGGTCTTTTTTCGGAGCTAACGCAGCTCGGTAGCATTCCCGCGCCGCTTTTTGGCTGCTTCGGACCACTCCTACATTGTTTCCGACCACGTACTTCACACACTGATGAATAGTAGAAGTCACAGCATGCATGCGCGATATCCAAGATCGGCCAAGGATGGCGTTGTGTGAGGTCGGCGCGTCCACTACTACAAACAAAACCGTGACCTCCTTTTTAAATGGGCCGCGGCCTAACTGGACCACGCCCTCGAACTCCCCGACTACGTCGGTTGCTGACCCGGTAAACCCGACAATGGTGCGGTCGGATCGCGCAATCACCGGTCGTGTCCTGAACTTTGCAATAGTAGATGCAAAGAGAATATTGGCCGAACTCCCGGTGTCTACCAAGATGCGCCGAACCTCCTCTCCCGCTATTGCTGCCCCGATCACAACGACGTCCTCATGCGGTCCGGCTATGTCTCTCATGTCGTCGTCGTCGAAATGTAAAATCGGTGAGGGGGCGCTTCTGGTTTGGAAGCAAGTTCTGGCTTCCAACTGGGTTGTCAGGTTGACGATGTGCCTTTTCCTGGAGGAATGCGTGACTCCCGCCATCGAATCCCCCCCCCCCCCCGAAAATTGTCAGAGATTCAAAAATATTACACATGCCTCGCACTTTACCGATGCTCTCCTCAATCTCTTCCTTGATGATCCCGATAACATCGTGATTAGCTTTTGGGTCACCGAAGCGTGAGGTCGGGGAAAGGGCGCCTCCGGTTTGGAAGCAAGTTTGCGTTTTCAGCGGAACGGTTTGGTCGGGGAAAGGGCACTTCCGGTTTGGAAGCAAGTTTGCGTTTCCCATCATCGGTCTTCCTCCGGAGACGGTTAACGACTCGAAAAATTCACAAAAACCACGGACGATACCGACGCCTTCCTCTGCCCCCTCCTCAATGACCCCGATGATATTGCGGTTGGCCTCGGGATCCAGGTACTCAATTGTCGCGTCGAAACGGTCAGTCACCTCTGAAATGGCCATGGTCGTTTCTGGTTTTGGTACGACCACCACCTCCTTCGAGGCCGTGCCTTGCTGTGCCTTTTTTACATACTCCAACAAGTTCCCGTGCTCTATGAGCATCTGTACCTCCTTCTTCAAGGCTATGCAATCCTTCGTGTCGTGCCCGATGTCTTCGTGATAGTGGCAATAGCGGTTATTCCTTTGTTCCCGGGGCGTCGGGATGGGGAAAGGCCTTCGGTACATTCCGCTCCTCTTGGTTTTTTCGTAGATCGATGACACGCATTCCGTGAGGTCCGCGAAATAGGCGGGTCGCGTCCACTTGTTGGACATGGGTCAAGAGATCGCCGGCCCTGTTTGCCTTGGTTTCTGACCGGTCGGGGTCGAAGTTTTGGTTAAAACTAGTGTGGTCGGGTGTATCGCACTAACTGGTTGGGCCGACCTGGCGTAATCTGACCGGGAAACCTGTTTTATTACAACCGATGCTTGGGCGCTCTGCTGAATCTGGGCTGCCAGTTCTGACGCTTCTGTTTCTTCAATCAATATTTGCTTCTCAATCTGTGCTAGTAATGCGGAAAAAGTGAACGCTTGCTTCTTGGTCACTGCTTGTTTCATCGGTCCTGGGAGCAAACCCAAACGAAACGCCGTTAGAGCCACATTCTCTTCACAATGGTCCAGGTCGGTCTTTGCGTCGATGAACCGCCTAGTATAGTCTCTGAGGCTCTCCCCCAGCTTCTGCCGACAATTCATGATAGTATCCCCGTTGGCGCGGAAACTCTTACTTCCGACGAAGTGTTGCCTGAACATCGTCCAGAAGGTCCCGAAGTTACGAATGCACCCCTGCGGCAAGCGGTTGTACCACTTTGAGGCTCTGTCTTTTAAAGTCATAGAAAATGCTCTGCACAGGAGCTTGTCATCATTGTCGAAGCTTAACATGAAATTTTTGAAAGCCTCCAAGTGGTTATCCGGGTCCTTTTTTCCGTCGTATTTTTCTAACTTAGAAATGTCAAATCTCCTCGGGAGCTGTCCCGCTAATATTTCGTCGGATAATGGAGAGGCCCTCCAGTTGACTCCGAGCTCACATGCTCCTCCCCCAAGACCCTCGGTCCTAACTCCATAAAGCCCCTCGATCCCTGGGCTGATGAATTGGCTACTGGTCCTGTAACCATGGTTCTCGCTGTTCGATGGTTGCCACGGAATCGGTGGCAATACTTCCCGTCCTCCGCGGCTAGCAGTATGCATTTCCTCTTTCTCAAAAGATATCGGGGTCGGCTTATCGGCGCCGCTCCTCTTATACTGCAGAGGGTCGGCCCTGGGCCCTCGAAGGCGTCTGGATCGATTCTTCTGCGCTCGCTGAACCCTTTCCCTCCGCAGATATTCTTTGCCCGACGAATCGTCTAAGGGGTAGTCCGACGTCATGGCCCGACGGTTCTCGAGGTTCCGACGAGTCCTAGCATTTTCTTCGTCATCGGGGAGAGGGTCCCTGTAGTACCTAACAGGTCGGGCCTCTATTCGCGGATCGCTGCCATGGCCAGCTGCCCCCCGATCTTCCAGGAGGGGCTCTTTGCCCTTCCCTTCCCGGGCACTTTTCTCACCCAACGCCCCCTCCCTTTCTTCTTCCAACCGAGCAATGTCCTCAAGGAGCTGCTTTCGGGTCATTATCAGAGTTGACCGCTTGTCCCGACCGCCGTGCCATTCTCGGGCGGGGACTACCGTGCCGTTCGAACCTGAGACGGCTCGGACGACTTCTCTCCCGTCCCTCTCTATCACCGCATCGCTGTTCATCCCGAAAAATGTGATTTTCAAAGGGCAAAAGATTCCTTTTTGGTATCACTGTTCCCACAGACGGCGCCAATGATGAGTGAATAATTGTTTGGGGAATATATTTAGGATCTTTTTGCTAGATGTGACTAGAGAGAGAAAGTGTAGAGAGATGAAGGAAGATTCAGAAAAAATATTATTCAATATCCTTTTTTAGGCAAGTGGGTCACCCTTTTATACTAAAATAAGGAGGACCCATTTAAGCTCTTAGTGGGCCGCTCATCACATATTAATGAGGCCCCTCTACTATTTTATCTTTACACATTGGTCCCTCATTGACTCTGACTACTCTTTAATTACATCAAATGTTTATTCATTGTGTTTTTACCCCTCTAATTGAGATCGGCGAATTCCGCCCTTATCAGGTACAACAATCTTAAATCACTTATTTATTTATAAGGTCCATTCCAAATCCAAAACTTAATGTTGAAAATATCTTGACATTTATAGTTGAGGGCAACATGTGCTTGCAGTTTTAATTTAGTTTTAAAATGAATTTACTTGTTCTCATTGTTGGACAAATTAGGTTATGTGAGTTCTTTTGAAAATACAAACTTTCAGCCCTTTTATGAAAATCAATGTGTTGGTATAAACATTTTGGATTGTACTAATAACTTAAATATGCTAAATGATATTTTTAATTACCATATTAATATGTACAAACTAACCAAAGTAATTTCTGATTAGGGAAGAATAAATCAACTAGAAGACTTTAGAAAGTTAAGGGTATATTTTGATATAAAGAAAGTCTTTTAGGAGTAATTTGTAATTATGTAATACACTAGGACCAATTTGTAACAAACAACAAACTTGAATAAGGGACCACAATTAATAATTTGTTTAGAGATGTGGGACCCGATAAATGTACTAATAAAAGCTCCTTACCCGTTTTGGGAAGGGTGATTGATTAATGATTAGACAATTATTGTTTATGACTTTCTCTCTTTAAAATGTAGATATTGTCTCTCTAAAACATTTACTAAGTAAGTTGTATAACTAATTTCCCTTCCAAACATAGTTTTACTCCAATATCCCCTCCAAAGATTTCTTGAACTATGAACTTTTAAAACGTTAGCCTATATTTATAAAAAAAATGATTAGGTCATATATAAAAAAAATCTACATGCTTGTTGTTGAAGGTCTTTTAGCCCTTCTTTACTATATTGACTTTATGATATGTGTTTTATGTATAAAAGAAAGATAGACTAAAAAAATAAAGTTTTATAGATATCGTGTAAAAGAATTATTCAATTTAATTTATATAAACATTTGTTGTCCATCTAATACAACAACATAGAATTGACAAATGTGCCTTATTTTATTTATAGACGATTATTTGTGATATGCAAACTTTTATATACTTCATAAGAAATCTGAACCCATTAACAAATTCAAGTATTTTTATACATATGTTGATTTACAACTTGGTAAAATGATTAAAACTGCAACATCTAACTATCGTACCGAGTACTATGGTATATACGATGATTCTAGAGAACATCTCCATGACCTATCTTCACTATACCTGGAGGTGTGCGTTATCATTTCTTAATGCACTATGTCATGTTCATCCAAGATGAGTGATGTTTCTTAGAGAAGAAATTGTACATTACATGAAATTGGTTGAAGTATTTGTTTATACTTTCTAATCTACTTTAATAAAGGGAAAATTATTAAATTTAAAATATATATATATTCTTATGGTAACTATTAAACACCAAGGAATATTTTTTATGATTTTGTTATTAGATAGAAGCCTAGTTCGAAACACTTACCCATTTGGGGATGACTAACTTAAATTAAGATTTACAGGCCAAGCGAGAATACACTAGAATATGAAACAATTGATTGTTACTTCATAAAATATTTATACTACTTTAATGGGTTACAAGGTTTTACTCTTTCATGTAAGTATAGAAAATCAAGATGAGAAATTTATGTGAAATGATACATATAACAATATGTTTTTAAAAAGAGTTAGAACCAATTCGTTTAGTCTTGGATATTGACGTCGTAATTACAACTAGTTTTTTGTTGTCTCCTAAGAGAGTTAACCACCTCAAAAAGTTTTTATGTCTTTTGTCCGGAAAGCAAAAATGATATTATTCTGGTGATCAAACTCACCAACCTCATGAAACTTTCCAATATAATGAGCCTTTATTATTTATATTCATTATAGATATAAAAAATATTATAACTTCAAATTATGTGGTATTTCCAAATGAATATAAGCGGTCTTCTAAGATCCCATAAGATTATATAATTACCTTTTGGGATGTCATGAAGGTTCAAAGCTCTAGATTATGGACATCAACGATGAATAAAAAGAATAAATCAATATAAGGTAATTGAATATGCAATTTTATCCCATTACTTTAGAAAATTGAATGATTTCAAATAAAAATTTAAAATAAAACATGATATAACATGTAATATGGAAAGTGCGTCTTGTAACAAATGTCATACTCAACTGGAAGACAATCATGTATACACTTTTTCTCTAGTATCGACAAATGAGTTATTTCACACAATAATATTCTAGTTGAGAGCTATATAGAACTTGATTAAATGGATGTTAAGATAATGTTACTTAATGAAGATTTTGAAGAAATAATCTATATAAGGCAGCTGGAAAACTTTGGATCTAAATATTCAAATTAAAAGGTTCATAAAGTTTGGATATCTATTTATGAGCTTAAACCAACATCTCGTTAATGGTGCCACAAGTTCATTTATATCATCACCTCACGCAACTTTGAGATAAGTTATATGGAAGATTACGTGTATCATAAATTTAAAATAAATAAATGAATATATTTAGTATTTTATATCGATTCCATACTATTTTCCGCAAATATAATGGGCTTGTACATGCCACTAAGACTAATCTATCATATTAATTCACCATGAAATATTTTGTAAAAATGTCTTTAATTTTAAAAATCAAAATTATTAAAAATAACCTTAGGGTATCATAGGAATTCACAAAAGGAATACACATAAAACATGTTACATTATTACGACGTGGTAAATAGTAAACTTATACATACCCATATAGCTAAAGATGATCAGTACTTGTTAAGGTATAAAATTAGATATTCAGTTTATATATACAACATACATTTCAACAGTTATATATGTAACACATGCTCAAGTTTAATTAGATTATCTATATTGTTTATAATATGAATGTTTGGTAGGTATTTGGGTAATGCACATTTTGTCCGTTGGATATCGGTACAGAAAATGGTATTTCAAAAAAAAACCAAACAATATAGATTGATATATAATATATTAGATAACTTGGAAATTTTAGATTATTATAATACAGTCATTTCTGGTTGCATAGAGACTCAAAGGTCTACCATTGGATACAATATTATTATAGTTACGATTGTTTGGAAGAATATAAAACAAGCTATTTTCATTATATTTACTATAGTGGCATAATATATGACATTTTATGAAATGAAAAACCATGTATTATGGGTTATGAACTTTGTAAATAGGTTTCATAAAGTTGAAAAAATTGAAAGACTACTAATTCTCTAATGCGACAATAGTTTAAACATCAAGTTCTCGAATATCAATAATAGTTTGGAAAAATCCAAACATATATAACTCAAATTTAAATACGTTAATGAGAGAGTTTAGAATAATCAAATCATGTTTGAGCATATTGACACTGATTTCATACTTGTAGATAATTCAATTAAGACATTACCACTATCAGCCTTACACGTGCATACAATATGAATGAGTGCCTTCATTTCAGAGTAAATTTATAGTTAGTAGGAGTTCTGTTTTTATTTCATTTTTATTTTATTCTTTTAGCTTATTACACTTTAAAATTCTATTAATATTTTGATTTTTATCCATATTTTTTGGTAAATGATATAGCAATAATTTTGCTCTTATTCGATGAATTTAAAATCCAGTTTAGTTATCTCAAATTGAGTTAAGTGAAGCTAGTTGGAATCTAAATATTATTATAACAAAGTCATGTTATCCTCATGTTACATACTATGAGAAGTCAAAGTTCATTTAAATGATAGTTAACAATGTGATTACCATGAACTCTTATGCAAGATATAACATGACCTTTTTTATTCTTTGTTGATTATTATCGAAAGTAATAAGTCATATTAGATATTTTTTTAATATAATATTGTTATTAAGTTCATAGCTGAATAGATCATTTAGTACATGTCACGATTTAAATATATTTTCAACATATCCTAAATCAGAATGACGTATCCATATAAATGTAGAGTAACATGACTATCATAACTATTATAAATAATGATCTAATAATTAAATATAATTAATTTTTAATTAATTTAGATTATATTGGTGGGTAATAATATGAGTGAATCGTGAACATTTTATTATGTAAATACCATTTGGGATAAATGGTATTCTGAAGGAGAGTCTTCTAATTAAATACTTAACATATTGATCATTACCGAGTCCAATAAAGTTTATGGTGCAAATATTGAAATTTAATATAATAAATTTCATGGATTTAATCTACAAAGAAAAATATATTTATAGTATTTTCTTTGAGAACAAATAAATCACATGGATCTAATATAAAGATAAAAAAATAAAAATATTATATAAGAGAATAATCATAACATTTTTAAGTTGTTCAACATTTTAAAACCTATTAAAAATACTTTGTTATGCTAACTTTATGCATACAAATAGTTCACTCATCTAGTTCTATATCTACAATTACGTATTCTCTTATGATTCAGATACATGGGTATGTTCTCTATTTAATAGAATACTTACATATATCTTACCTTAACTAAATCCATGTGCTCAAATGTTATGATTCAACGAGTTCATGACTACAAGGGACCAAAATATTGGTCCAAACTTATCCTAACTAGTCTCCAGACTATAAATATTCATGACACTCATATCATTATCCGGTTGTCCAATTTAACTTAATATTGAACAAATTTAAGTAACTTATAAATCTGCACGAATGAGACAATCTAATTTAGGATATTTTATGCACTCAAACAACAAACACATAAAATATCTTAATAAATTAGGTTTTCAAAATATTATTAAGTAAATTTTTGTATATGTAATTCTACAAATTTAGTTAAAAACTTAATTAAAATTCAATTTGACATTTTTTATTCAAAACCTTTGGTAGAAAAATCAAATAAAGCACCAAATTTATAAATCATAAAGGTTAATCTGGAACCAAAAGACTAGAGAAATGTTTCGGAATCCAAAATAAATTGATTAAAATAATTATAAATGATTCAAAATGAGACAAATACCATAAATACTTACACTACCACTCGAAACATAAATTGATAAAATTGAAACCTTTTTTATTGGATGATCATAATACTTCTAAAAAATCGAAATTATTGATCAATGGTGGAACAATATCACCGTTCTTGTTCAATAAGATACCAAAGTGGATGATTGACTCATTCCATACTAGAAAGAATCGCAGGAAATCTTTTGATAACATGGATTCCTATTTCTCAATGATATCCCACGATAAAGACAATTGGCTGAATCCCGCGAAACCATTTCATTGAAGTTCATTGATATCTTCTTTTTATAAAGCAAATCGACTTCGATTCTTGAATAATCCACATTAATTCTGCTTCTATTGTAACAAAAGATTCCCTTTTTATGTGGAAAAGGCCCGTATCAATAAAATTGATTTTACGTATGGATAATTCCTCAATATCTTGTTCATTCACAACAAAATATTTTCTTTGTGCGGTGGTAAAAAAACATGCTTTTTTGGAGAGAGATAATATTTCACATTCACCATGCTTCCATTTTATATTTTTATTATAACTCTGTTTAAAATATCACCTAATATAATTACATGTCTTTAGTGAATCATAAAGGTCATAATTGTTTTTATAATTAATGAAAGATAAAGTATCAAACACATTCATTTTCTAGAACATGTATGTTATTTTGGTTTGAGTTTATAGCTTTTTTTCTCTATAAACATTTTCGATCATATCATTTCGCTTTTAAAATATATTTATCATCATCTTTTGCATTGTACTTTTTGTTTTACCATTTTTTCTTTTTTAATAAAAATATATTAAGTTGTACAACTTACAAAAAATATGAATATTATCATGTCATATTTTCAAAAATAATGTAGTAGTTGGTCTTTTAATTACTTCTAAAAATCATTTAAAAAAAAATAAACGTTAAATCCAAATGTTTTATTACGGATCCAAAATCAGTACATATAAAAATTTATATTTCAAACGAACAATTGTGTTAAACTTTTCAATTTCTCATATGGACATTTGAAACAAAATAATTGAAAAATAAATAATTAGTTGAAAACTTAAAAACATATTTAGAAATTTGAAGTTTCTCCAATGACGTTATAGTTTTTAGTTGAGAACTTTAGAGACGAACCCGTTTAGATATTTAAAGTTCTCAACTAAATACTACGTATGCCTAGTTAAGAACCTGAACATACATCAGTTTAGCATTCTAAAAACATAGATGAGAACTTGAAAACATTTTCAAGTGAACATTAAAAATGATCCAATTGAGAACTAAAATAACAAATTAAGAAATTTAAACTTCTCAACTAGATACTACACTAATATGGTGAATATTTTTAAAATGAATCATTTGATAACTTGAACACCAACTGAAAACTTAAAAAAAAACCGAATTTGTTATAAATCAATATGTAATATTTTCACAATGGCTCAAACACAAAACAAAATGAAAAACATGAAAAGAAAGAAACATAGATTTTAACATGGTTCAAAATTAATATTTATGTCCATGGGAGCGGCCAAATAAAAATATTTCACTATGATATAAATGGATTTCAGATTTCAGTGTCTCTCTTATATAACATTAGAAGTCGATTATATGGAATATAAAATGTTTTCTAGACAATAGGCCTAGTAGGCTCATTAGTTCACACCTTATTAATAAGTTTATACAATAACCAATGACAAAAGAAAGTACAATGTGAACACGAAATATATTGTGAACACAAGAATCACAAGTTACATTGTGAACACAAAAATCACAAAGCACATTGTGAACACAAAAATCACAAAGCACATTGTGAACACTTATATCACCAATGATTCAAGATATAGATCCTCATAACTATTCGACTCATTCTCCACAAATCTTCCTCTTGAGGATAATATATTTTCTTTGCTATCAACAAAGAAACTTCTCATCATCTGGCCCACCAAATTCTCTTAAGGCACTCACTTGATGCGTCAAACACCAATTCAATTTAGGCACTCCTTAAACTTTTGAGTTGATACTACATTGGTCATTATATCTGATGGATTATCATATGTAGACACTTTATTCACATCAACAATTTTCTTTGCACAAATAAAATAATATATGAAACCTATGTGCTTTGTACGCCCGTGGTAAATTATGGTTCGATGTAAGGTGTATAACGCTTTGAATATCGTAAAACACTTTTGTAATAGTCCTATCCAAGCCCAAATCTACCATAAGACCCTGCAACCATATTTCCTCATTAACTTCTTCCGACAGTCATGTACTATGCCTCTGTTGTAGGAAAAAGTGTAATAACTTATAATTGTGCTTTATAACTGATTGCACTATGAGCTAGAGCAAACATATATAATGTCAAAGTTCTTTTTTGTCCATATCCCTTGCAATATAAGAATCAACAAAGCCAACCATTGATCCTGCCATATCGTTCAACGATCCATCAATATTGGTCTTGTTGAAAATCAAGCCAGCATTCATAGTATTTTTAAAATTTTGAAGTATCCATTTCAATGCATGTCAGTGTTCTTTCCTAGGAGATCCCATATACCTACTGACCATACTAACTGCATGTGAACTATTAAAAAGTTCACACTATATCATACATGATAGTAGTGACTGCATTTGAGTATTAAAGTTTTGACATTTTTTCCTCACTAATATCGTTCTTTGTCAATCATGTTGCAAACAACTTAAAATGAATGATAAACGCGATATTAATTGCATTAGTATCAAGCATGTTGAATATTTATAGCACTTTCTCAATGTAGCTTTACTCAGACAAGTGTAATGGTCCTATGCTTATGTTCCTAGTACTCTACATCTCACGATTCTTCTTTCTTCTACATAGATACTTCATCTCAAACTCAACACTAAGTTGTTTCTTTATCTTCATAATGTGTGATATACTACAAGCAACAATGATCAAATCATTGACGTACAACAATAAGTAAACATAAAAATTATCTTACGTATTTCTAGATGATGTACACAAATTTCATATGGACTACTTGTGAACCATGTTAACACCATGAATGTATCAAATTGTTTGTATAATTCTAGGCGACTATTTTAAACCATACAATAAATTCTTTAACGGGAAAACGTATCCTTCATTTTAGGTTCGATGACCCATTTGGTAATCTCATATAGATTAGTTCACCCAATCTACCATGGATAAGCGTAGTCTTCACATCCAAATGTTTAAGCTCTGAGTGTTTCAAAACTATTATGGCTAAAAAAACTTGAATCGGATTGTATTTCACTACTAGAGAAAACACTTCATTAAAGTCGATTCCTTCCCCTTGAGTAAAACTTTTAGCGACTAGTCTTAACTTGAATCGAGGTGCCTCAATCCCTCGATTACCTTCATTTTCTTGAATAACTATTTGCAACCTACTACTTTATGTTCTTAGTAAAATCAACAAGATTCTATGAATGATTTTTATGAAGAGATTCAATCTCTTCCTCCACACCATCGATCCACTGATCTTCTTTAAACTTGTTATAGTTTCCTATAATTAGTAGGTCCATGCATCTCAACTTATTTTGCAACTAACATAACATATACACCTAGGTTCAAATACCTTTTTAATGGTCAAACCTATCTTTTTTCTTTAATCAATTCCAATTTATAAGGTTATTGTTTTGGTTCAGACATATTATCGTAACTATCATCCCCACCATCATCGAACGTTGATGCTTGACCTCATGATCCTGGATCCACCTCGAAACCATTGGAATTATTGAACCTATTATGAACCGATTTTACTTCAAGTTTCACTCATAATCGATCTTGATTCGACCATTTCCCTTAAATTATTCTGATTTTGTAGTAAAACAAACTCATTAGTAATCACATCCTTATTAATGAGAAAATCTAGAGAATTTGAGGCGGTACACCATAACTTACATCCCTTTACTCTAGTAGCAAATCCTAAACATATACATGTTTTATATTAACTCAAGTTTACCATATCTCACATGAGCATACATATGATAACCAAACACTCACAATTATTCTTAATCAGCTGACGATTTAAGCCAAATCTCAAAAGTAGTCTTACAATCAATAACCGTTGATGGAGACTGAATCATCAAATAACACGTTGTATTGATAGCTTCGGTCCAAAAATCATTTCCCACACTGGAATACAAAAACATGTTTTGTTCTTTCTCACAAAACGTTATGTTCATTCGTTTTGCGACCTCATTATATTGTGGTGGTCTAGAAAACATGTGCAATGATGTATTATTCCGTCAGCATCACCGAACTCCCTGAACTCACAGGTGCATAATTTTAACACATCATATGTCCTAAGACGCTTGATCTTTCTTACTACCTGCTTCTCAACTACCATATTCCATTTGAAAAAGGTTGAATATGTCTCATGTTTGATTTTATAGAAAATAAACCCACATCATCCATGAATAATCATCGATCAAACTCATATAGTATATGGATCCACTCTTTGATGGAATTCTGTTTAGGACTCAAAGGTATAAGTGCATGTGATCCGTTGTATTTTTACTCTTTCTTACAGTCGACTTGCTGAACGTTAGTCTAGTTTATATACCAAACACCCATTGTTTACAAAATCATAATGAGTATGTTTTATACCCTTTCAACAAATCTTTTTTTTCCAAAAACAATTAATCCTCTTTCAGTTATGTGACCAAAACACCAATGCCACAACTGATTCTGGTCATACCCATTTTGGTTGTTACTCCATGATGATACTACTGCAGCATAACTCACAACTATAATTCCCGGGCGAATGTAAATCTCATTCTGCAAATTGTTTTTCATACATACCAGCGAGCCATTTTTCACCTTATTTACACCATCGTCCTTATGATATTTGTAACCCCGATAGTCTAGTGTCATAAGAGATATCAAGTTCCTTTTCAACCCCGGAAATAAATAAATCTAATGTTGTCGATCCCACCAACATGCAACAAATAATTGTTCCTCAAATAAACAATTTTTTGTATTGGCTTGTAAGCATCGAACCACTACTTGAATTGATACATGTGGTATGTAACATTAGTATCGAGTATCTAGGAGTTTTGCGAACAATCTGAACTCACAAACAACATATCTTATGTACCAGTATTGTCACTATCATCGGAATCGTTCACACTTTGTGTTATTGCAATATGTTCTTTTTGATTTTGTTTTTTACCTTTCAACTTCAAACAATTTTTTTTGTGATGATTGTTATTGCCGCATTTATAAAATTTTGAATTCTTGGCTTTTGTTTTTTTATTTTGTTGATGTAAACGACATTGTAAAACATATTTGTAAAAACCTATCCTCTCATACCAATTTGATATAAATCAATTTTGTATAAATCAAAATACAATATTTTCACAATGATTCAAACATAAAATAAAATAAAATAAACAACATGAAAAAAAAAATATATGCTCGTCCACGACAGTAGAAAAGTATTTTACTACAATTAAAAAAGGATTACAAACTTCAGTGTATCTTGTTAGGCTGTCTACTTCTAGAAAATAAGTTGAACTTTGTGGATAATAAAATTGATGGACTCATTAAGTCAAACATTATTAACAATTATATACTACTGCCAATCACATAAAAAGAAATACTATAACGACAAAATACGATATCAACATAAAAATTACAAAATACACTATAAACATTTAAGGGTAACATTTGTTAATTTGAAAAAGTGAAATACATTAAATAATTTATTTAAATTTACTCACTTATTTATAAATATACAAATTACAAAATTTAAACAACTAAAATCATTATCTCGATTGGAGTTCAGATATTTTGGCTGTTACCGACATGAAGCCACTAGCAGGGATTACGTGGCAAGATCTTATTGGTTGAATAAAAAAGTATCATTAGAGAGGTGAAAGAAGAAGCCATCTCCTCTGGTTACGAATCTCTCTAGAACCAGGCCAAATAAAACAAAAAACCCTAAATGAAACCGAGAATTAGAACGATGTTAAGGGTTTCTTTACAAATCCCATAAAAACTTTATATTTTCTGATATAAATAAAAAAAAAATCTCAGATTCAAAAATTTATTGGAATAAACGACGATGTTCTTTCACAAACACGGAAAAAAACATACTTTGAAGAATACCCATTTCAGTATCCGGGTAAAATCGATGTTTCTATCAGTAGATTGAAGTTATGAACCAATACATTTTAAGAACCCAGATTTAGACTAAGTATGCGATAAAGTTTACTCTCGAACAGTTTGATGTTTCTATCAGTAGATTGAAGTTATGAACCGATACATCTTAAGCGTACGATACGAGACACAAAAACATAAATAGTTCAGAAGCAGATATAGAAAAGTAGATACCAAAAGAAGAACACCAAACATGAACAGCTCCAGGAAAACAGAGATCTAAAAAGAGGAGAGAGAAAACTCAGAATGCCTGGAAATGGGATGAGTAAGAGAGGGAGAGAGGTAGGGTTATTTTTTACTACTTTTGGTTGGTGCAAGGAGATGGGAACTGATGGATCTGTAGCTACATAGTATATGCCATCTGTCTATAAGCCCTAGCCCTAGCTACTTCTAAGTTCTATCCAATTTTGGTCACGGGAGATTTATGATTTTATGAAACTTTATGTTTTATTCTTTAGTTATTCGTTTTCTATGAGCCACTCCACTTGCATCCACTAGGACTAGAATTTCTTTTTAACTTTTTGGGTGGGTAATTATTTATAATTAAGACGGGTTCATTTCGGTCCCAGTTTTGGGGAGTTCGATCAAGTTGTTAAGTTTTTGGTTTATATCAGAATTGCTAGATTTTTTATTTGGTTTGATTAGTTTAGTCTGGTTTTGTTTACGGTTTAGTTCGGTTCGTTTATGTCTATTTCGATTATTTTGGTTACCTTTCGTTTTGATTTTTTATTCTTTTTAGAAATTCCGTGGCCGCTATTCAACGAGAGTATACAGGTTAAATCTTCAGTCTCATCTGATAGTTGGCAAACTAACGCCAGAAGGTGAACCATACAAGTTGACTGACTCATCCAAGAAAGCGTACTCGAACTCATGACATTTGGTTACAACCATATCTTACTCAATCATCTCGGCTACTCTTTGGAGGCTACAAGGTAACATGCTCGGTTTCGATTTGGTTCGATGTAGACTGGTTTAAAAAAATAACGGATTATAATTTTTTTATTTTTTATTTAAATAAATAATATAAAAATTAATTTTTTATCTTTGTAAATAGGTTATTATCTGACAGTATATCGTATTAAAAAAATTATAGATTCCAATGATTTTATCGGTTCGATTCCGTATGGATCCATCCAATTTTATCGATTTGGTTTGATATCCATTTAATTCTATTGGTTTATCGATTTTGCTAGTTCGTTTCTGAAGGGTGGTTTATTAATTTTGCTAGTTCGTTTCTGAATCGATTCTATTGGTTTATCGATTTTGTCGGTTGGTTTTAAATTGATTCTATTAACTTATCGAATTTCTCATATCATTTCTGAATAATTTTATAGATTTATCGAGTTTGTCGAATTAATTCTGCATCGATTCTATTGGTTTATCGAATTCCTCGACATCTTGATTTTTAGAATAAAATCGAATCATTAAATTCGATTGGTAAAGCTGGAATCTTTGCTTTCAACAACCATTAGTATATTATAACACCTTTGACATAAGCTCTAAATTCAGAATAAGTACTCACATTCAAAATTTACTTGTAATACCAAAGTATAGGGTTTGGCTAAATTAGGGCCCTTTTCGATAAGCAGCCCCAATTTTAACCATTCCCACACAAATTTTAAGTAATCCCATTATTTTACCCAAAATACCCTCTCAATTTTTACTAAGCCATAACTCTAAAAACTAACCATCCCCAAAACCAAACCCCATCTTTCTTCTGTTCTTCTTCTTCTTCAAACCTTCAAAACACTAAACTCAAATTAGTTCAAACTTCAACTCATTTTTTCGTTCCACAACAACTCTACTAGATTCACACTTAGTCAAGAACAAGAATAAGAAAAAGAAGAGTTAACATCTCTAAATCTTGTTTTTGTTGATTTTTTTTTGTAGATTTGAGCTAGTTTATAGTGAAATACATGTTTATATTGGTGTTTATAGTAGTATAGTGATGTTAGGAATGTTTTGTTGTGGCTGATTCGGTGTTTTAGAGGTAGATTTAGGAATCGGTTCGAGGTCCTTCAATGGTGGAAAATTTCTGGTTTGTGGTTACCCCGCCGGGTGAAAAGTAGTCCCACCGGCGGGGAATATATTTTTTTTTCCAGGTTTCGTTTTTACCCCGCCGGGTGAAAAGCAGTCCCACCGGCGGGGAATATATTTTTTTCCAGATTTCGTTTTTACCCCGCCGGGTGAAAAATAGTCCCGCCGGCGGGGAATATTTTTTTTTCTAGGTTTCGTTTTTACCCCGCCGGGTGAAAAGTAGTCCCACCGGCGGGGTATATTTTTTTTCCAGGTTTCGTTTTTACCCCGCCGGGTGAAAAGTAGTCCCACCGGCGGGGAATGTATTTTTTTGTAGGTTTCGTGAAAAGTAGTCTCACCTTTTGAATTCATCCTTCAATGATTTGGTTTTTACAAAAAAAAATATTGGGTTTCGGAGGTTTGGAGTTTTCTTGTGATTTTTGGAATTTTTGCGTTTTTTGGAGTTTTTGATTTTGTTGAGTATAAGAGGGTTGTATGAGAAGTAATTTTGTGTTTTTTTGGAGTTTTTGATTTTGTTGACTATAAGAGGGTTGTAGGAGAAGTAATTTTGTGTTTTTTTTATTTTGTGTTAGCTATACCCACAATTCACTAAAAACAAAATTAAAGATTCTTGGTCAAAGGGCAAACCCGTCTTTGACTATTTATTAAAAAAATTCTCTACCATTTGGGAATGGTTAACACAATTTGGACCCTAATTTAGCCTAACCCCAAAGTATATTCTGCGGATCAGTTTCGATATTACATCCATAATATATTAGACACGTGCGTACGGAGAATTTATTATACTTACCAGAGGTACAGTAGCGGCTGGCTTTTTAAGACTATCGCAGCTCAATAAGGTGTTCTTAATTTCTTGATTAGATATAATAAAGGAGTACAATCAAAGCAAATGAAAAGGACAGAAAATTAATTTCTTGATTAGATATAATAAAGGAGTACAATCAAAGCAAATGAAAAGGACAGAAAATTGAAGAAGTGATATCTTGGGCAGAGAGTGCTTTCATGACAAAATTAGAACAGTGAGAAAGAATTCGCTAAGAGGCAACTTGATAGTATTTTATTAATCTTCCAAACGTGTAGAGTACGACGCTTTTATTTTGAAAGTAATAAATTTTTGTTACTGTATTTTTTTCATTTTGACTGTAGTCTTAACAAAAAATTATAACAATACATGTATATGTATGACTGTTTTATCTAAAAATAACGCAAATATAATAATTTTAAGTTAGAAGCGTCGTGAATAAAAACACGCCAAAAAATATCGCAAATGATAAGATAAGTATGAATATTTTACTGTCATGATTTTCACTTTTTTATTTATTTATAATATATTTGGTCGTATGGGGTTTTAAATGGAAGAGTCTTTCGATTGAATGGGTCATTTTAGTGTTTTGTTGGATGGCAAAATCACGACTTTATAAATTATAAAGTTATTTATGAAATAAATTTATTAAAAAATTGAAATAATATATATATATATAAAAGTAAAACTTAGTTTTCAATAATGAATGATGAAATTATTTTGTAGTTTATACAGTTTACATAATTCTATTATTTAATAATTATTCGGCTCATGTTAATGATTTAAAATTAGATGTTTTAGAAAATTAGTAGATTATCTTCGTAAAATCAAATACTTATAAAATAAAGTTTATAGCTTAATTTTTAAAATATTTAATCCAAATAATGATCAAATAATTATTATATAATCATTTATAATGGTATTTATAATGGGCGACCGAATATAGAATGTGAGTATCACGTACTTTTATCGTCTAAATATAAATAGGGCTAAAGAAAATTGTGAGAGACTTTTGTTTAATCCAATATTTAATCTATTGGGTTTTATGTGTCCAATACTAGTTATGTGTAGAAAAAAAATGAATTTTAATTTAATAAGGTTGGTGTCTATCTAATTTTTCTTTATTTAGACTCATGTATATTTTAAGATTCAAATATGTGGCTTTTAAGTATTAACTTTGCAAAACATTCATATATGATGTTCCTTCAAGTAACTATCCAAGTGAGATATCGCGTGATCTATTTGAAGATCCATTGTTATTATCTTAAATCTTTACATAAATTACACAATAAAGTCTTCCGGTAATCCATAACCCATATATTTTTGTTTTAGATTTACAAAACTCAAAATCGTTGCTCTCACAATTTTTCTAACCTTATGGCAACACTTAGAAGCGCTTCAATCTAAGAGTGGCTCTGCATTCTTAAACTTTATGGCATTTTAGTCTTTGTGGTAACTTTAATTTTCTACGGTTTACTAGGCTTTCACATCTCTCTTTTCATGAAAATTAAACCTGTATTTTCTCTCGTTTTTACTGATCGTCGACTATCTCGATGCCAGTTGGCTTTTCTCATCCAGGAGGTAAGCTTTTTTTAAGATTATCGATGCTCAATAAGGTGTTCTTAATTTCTTGATTGAATATTAAAGAGTACAATTAAAGCAAATGAAAAGGACAGAGAAAATTGAAGAAGTGATAGGTTGGGCAGAGAGTGCTTTCAATAGAAAATTAGAACAGTGGTAAGAGGCAACTTGATAGTATTTTATTAATCTTCGAAACGTGTAGAGTACGACACATATTTTAAAAGTACTAAATTTTTGTTACTAGTTTTTTTTTCTCATTTTGACTGCACTGTAAACAAAAAATTATAACAATACATGTATATGTACGACTGTTTTATCTAAAAGTAACGCAAATATAATAATTTTAAGTTAGAACCGTCGTGAATAAAAACACACCAAAAAATATCGCAAATGATAAGATAGATATGAATATTTTATTGTCATGATTTGTAATTTTTTATTATTTTAATATATTTGGTCGTATGGGGTTTTAAATGAAAGGTCTTTCGATTGAATGGGTCATTTTAGTGTTTTGTTGGATGGCAAAATGACGAATTTATAAATTATAAAGTTATTTATGAAATAAATTTATTAAAAAGTTGAAATAATAATAATCATAATTTTATATATATAAAAAGTAAAACTTAGTTTTCAATAATGAATGATGAAATTATTTTTTAGTTTATACAGTTTACATAATTTTACTATTTAATAATCATTCGGCTCAATGTTAATGATTTAAAATTAAATGTTTTAGAACATTAGTTGTTTATCTTCTTAAAATCAAATACTTATAAAATAAAGTTTATAGCTTAATCTTTAAAATATTTAATCCAAATAATGATCAAATAATTATTATTTAATCATTTATAATGGACGACCGAATATAGAATGTGAGTATCACGTACTTTTATCGTGTAAATATAAGTAGGGCTAAAGAAAATTGTATGAGACTTTTGTTTAATCCAATATTTAATCTATTGGGTTCTATGTGTCCAATACTAGTTATATGTAGAAAAAAAAATTAATTTAATAAGGTTGGTGTCTATCTAATTTTTCTTTATTTAGACTCATGTATATTTTAAGATTCAAATATGTGGCTTTTAAGTATTAACTTTGCAAAACATTCATATATGATGTTCCTTCAAGTAGCTTGGAATCCAAGTGAGATATCCCGTGATCTATTTGAAGATCCATTGTTATTATCTTAAATCTTTACATAAATTACACAATAAAGTCTTCAAGTAATCCATAACCCATATATTTTTGTTTTAGATTTTCAACACTCAAAATCGTTGCTCTCACAATTTTTCTAACCTTATGGCAACACTTAGAAGCGCTTCAATCTAAGAGTGGCTCCGCATTCTTAAACTTTATGGCATTTTAGTCTTTGTGGTAACTTCAATTTTCTACGGTTTACTAGGCTTTCACATCTCTCTTTTCATGAAAATTAAACCTGTATTTTCTCTCGTTTTTACTGATCGTCGACTATCTCGATGCCAGTTGGCTTTTCTCATCCAGGAGGTAAGCTTTTTTTGTTGGTTGGTCCCTGGAGTTTGATGGTGTACTCGCTTAAGCTCAATTCCACCATGGTTCTTTCCTTAAAGTCGTATGGCTTACCAGAATGGCCATTTTAGCCAAAGTCGGGTTTGTTTTGTTTTTCTGTTAGTCGCGGTGTGCCTGGGTCTTTTTTGTGGGAGGATATATGGTAATTATGTTCACCCTGAGGTATCATCGGGGGTGGTTATTGTTCTCGGAAACTAATGCCTCGTTGGCGTGGGATGGACGAAGATGAGAAACTTTTCTCTCAAAATGAAGACGTATCATTGATGCAATTATTTTTGGATAGTGCAATGCGGCTCAGCCCATGCAGGGGTTGTACCTATAACTCGTGCCCTGAGCAGATTCAGATAGTGGAGCGTGACACAAAACCGAGTGTAGATTTGGTTTATCGCGAGTGCGTCCTTCATAATCGACGGATGCGCTTGTAACTCGTGCCTCGTGAACTCATTAAGTACCACTTTTATACTATTTTATTCTATTGCCAATTGGGTCATTTGTTATGTTATACTATTGTTCTCTGCCTATTAAATTATTTTTTTGCCATCTTTGATTCAACAGTTTCAAATGTATTCAGTTCCTTTATTAGGGATGCTCTTTATGCCACAACTTGCAATACTTATTGGTCATCCTCCAAATTTTATTAATGAATATGGTGGTCCTTTATTAGGTATTTTATGGAGTAGGTCATTTTTGTCTTCAAATAATGGGTTCAATCTTCTATTGGTATTATTGTACAAGTCTTTCGACACGTCCATCATCTGAAGCACTTTCTCTAAATTATTCTGCTACCACTCATGCTATTCTTCCCCCGGTCGTTCTACATTTTCCTTCTAGACTTACACCCTCTTCGATGACCTCATTTGAGTCTAAAATCTATGAGAAGAAGATTCTCTACTCTATCCCATCCACTGATATCGTCGTGGGGGAAAATGGTGAGGAAATTGACTCCTCTTTATGTAGATCCATCCATCTTGGTGAGGCACCCACTCGTCTGCTGATTCTGTCTTCCGACAGGGCCACTACCTAACCCTTTTTAAATTCTCTTTTATGTTTATCTCTTGTTGTAATGTCCTTGGGTTAAATGATCTTATTAGGCAAAAATATGTTTATGATTTTATTATGAGTAAAGTCTGCTCTCACAAATTTATTTCTGTTATTAGAAATATTGCCTCTTATTGGCACTTTATCACCAATCACGATCACCACCCCTCGGCTGGATATGGATTTCATGGAATCCAAGTGTTATCACTGTTTCCACCTTTTTCTCATCTAAACACATCCACTACAATACAAAGCACCTCACTTCCTTAAATTTTTTGTTTCACCATTAGTTATGCTTTCAATTATAGCCCAGACTGTATTCTCATACGGAATAACCTCTGAGTTCTCTACCGGTCAAAATAAAATATAAGAGGTATGGAAAGGTATTTAATCACATAAAGTAGATTTTTATTTGAGTTATAAGTTGAATAGACTTAAAGTTGATCTCTCTTAAATGGTAGTAATGTTATATGTCTTTATGCCGTCCTATGTACATTTTAGTATTTTTAGACCACTTCCAACTAACAATAGTGTGAGATAAGGCATGAGCAGTTTTATTTATAATATTATGCACGAAACATAAAAATATAATCAATAGGCGTAATAATACATCGTGGTGAATATAAGTTTGGGTTGTTCAAAGAATATGCGTAAGAGAAGATGTAATTCAATGATAAATGATAAATAATACATATCAAAATTCCAATTCTAATTCTATAACTCACGATCCAAAAAAAACGTCAAATGCGAGAAAAGATAAGACATGTTACCCAACAATATCGGATATTTAATATTATATTATATTAAAAGAATTTTAAAGTATGAAAAGTTTTGATGGATAAATATAGTGACCTCATATTTTTAGTATGTTTAAAGTGTCAAATGACACTTAAAGGGTTGATACAACAACCCCAAATCACTTTTTTATTTATAAGGTCCATTCTAAATCCAAAACTTAATGTTGAAAATATCTTGACATTTATAGTTGAGGGAAACATGTGCTTGCAGTTTTAATTTGGTTTTAAAATGAATTTACTTGTTTTCGTTGTTGGACAAATTATGTTATGTGAGTTCTTTTGAAAATACGAACTTTTAGCCCTTTTATGAGAATCAATATATTGGTATAAACATTTTTTATTGTACTAATAACTTAAATATGCTAAATGATATTTTTAATTACCATATTAATATGCACAAATTAGCCAAAGTAACTTCTGATTAGGGAAGAATAAATAAACTAGAAGACTTTATAAAGTTTTAGGAGTAATTTGTAATTATGTAATACACTACGACCAATTTGTAACAAACAACAAGCTTGAAGAAGGGACCACAATTAATAATTTGTTGAGACATGTGGAACCCGATAAATGTACTAATAAAATCTCCTTACCCGTTTTGGGGAAGGGTGATGGATTAATGATTAGACAATTATTGTTTATGACTGTCTCTCTGTAAAATGTGGATTTTCTCTCTCTAAAAAATTTACTAAGTAAGTTGTATAACAAATTTTCCCTTCCAAACATAGTTTTACTCCAATATCCCCTCTAAAGATTTTTTGAACTATCAACTCTAAAATGTTAGCCTATATTTATAAAAAAATGATTAGGTCATATATAAAAAAATCTACATGCTTGTTGTTGAAGGTCTTTTAACCCATCTTGACTATATTGACTTTATGACATGTGTTTTATGTACAAAAGAAAGATAGACTAAACAAATAAAGCTTTATAGATATCGTGCAAAAGAATTTTTCAATTTAATTTATATAAACATTTATTGTCCATCTAGTACAACAACATAGAATTGACAAATGTACATTATTTTATTTGTAGACGATTATTTATGATATGCAAAATTTTATATACTTTTATACAAAATTTGAATCCATTAACAAATTCAAGTATTTTTTATACCTATGTTGATTTACAACTTGGTAAAATGATTAAAACTGCAACATCTAACTATGGCACTGAGTACTATGGTATATATGATGATTTTAGAGAACATCTCCATGACCTATTTTCACTATACCTCGAGGTGTGTGTTATTATTTCTTAATGCACTATATCGGGTTCATCCAAGATGAGTGATGTTTTTTAGAGAAGAAATTGTACATTACATGAAATTGGTTGAAGTAGTTGCTTATACTTCCTTATCTACTTTAATATATTAAATTTAAAATATATCTTCTTAATGGTAACTGTTAAACACCAAGTAATATTTTATATGATTTTGTTATTAGACAAAAGCCTGGTTAGAAACACTTACCCATTTGGGGATGACTAACTTAAATTAAGATTTACAGGCCAAGAGAGAATACACTATAATATAAAACAATTTATTGTTACTTCATAGAATATTTATACTACTTTAATGGGTTACATGGTTTACTCTTTCATGTAAGCATGAAAAAATCAAGATGAGAAATTTATGTGAAATGATACATATAAAAATATGTTTTTAAAAAGAGTTAGAACCAATTCGTTTAGTCTTGGATATTGACGTCCTAATTACAACTAGTTTTTTTTTGTCTCCTAAAAGAGTTAATCACCTCAAAAAGTTTTTATGTTTCATGTCCAGAAAGCAAAAATTATATTATTCGGGTGATCAAACTCACCAACCTCATGAAATTTTCCAATATAATAAGCCTTTATTATTTATATTCATTATGGATATAAGAAAGGTTATACCTTCAAATTATGTGGTATTTCCATATGAATATAAGGGGTCTTCTAGGATCCCATAAAATTATATAATTACCTTTTGGGATGCCATGAAGGTTCAAACTCTAGATTATGGACATTGATGATGAATAAAAAGAATAAATCAATATAAGGTAATTGAATATGCAATTTTATCCCATTACTTTAGAAAATTAAATGATTTCAAATAGAAATTTTAAAAAAAACATGATATAACATGTAATATGGAAAGTGCGTCTTGTAGCGAATGTCATACTCAACTGGAAGACAATCATGTATAAACTTTTTCTCTAGTATCGACAAATGAGTTGTTTCACACAATAATATTATAGTTGAGAGCTATATGGAAATTCATTAAATGGATGTTAAGACAATGTTTCTTAATGAAGATTTTGAAGAAATAATATATATAAGGCGGCTGGAAAACTTTGTTTTTAAATATTCAAAGTAAAAGGTTCATAAAGTTTGGATATGTATTTATGAGCTTAAACCAACATCTCGTTAATGGTGCCACAAGTTCATTTATATCATCACCTCACACAACTTTGAGATAATTTATGTGGAAGATTACATGTATCATAAATTTAATATAAATAAATCAGTATATTTATATTTGATATCGATGTCATACTATTTCTACATATATAATGGGCTTTACACATGCCACTAAGGATAATCTATCATATTAATTCACCATGAAATATTTTATAAAAATGTCTTTAATTTTAAGAATCCAAATTATTAAAAATAACCTTAGGGTATCATAGGCATTCACAAAATGCATACACATAAAACATGTTACATTATTACGACGTGAGAAATAGTAAACTTATATATTCCCCTATAGCTAAAGGTGATCAGTAGTTGTTTAAGGTATAAAATTAGATATTCAGTTTATATATACAACATACATTTCAACAGGTATAAGTCTAACATATGCTCAAGTTTTATCAGATTATCTATATTTTTTATAATATGAATGTTGGGTAAGTATTTGGGTAATGCACATTTTTTCCGTTGGACATCGGTACAGAAAATGGTATTTGAAAAAAAAAACAAACACTATGGATTGATATATAATATATTAGATAACTTGGAAATTGTAGATTATTATAATACAGTCATTTATGGTTGCATAGAGACTCATAAGTCTACCATTGGATACAATATTATTATAGTTATGATTGTTTGGAAGAATATAAAACAAGCTCTTGTCATTATATTTACTATAGTGGCATAATATATGACATTTTATGAAATGACAAACCATGTATTATGGGTTATGAACTTTGTTAATGGGTTTCATAAAGTTGAAAAAATTGAAAGACTGCTAATTTTCTAATGCAACAATAGTTTAACCATTAAGTTCTCGAATATCAATAATAGTTTAGAAAAATCCAAACATATATAACTCAAATTTAAATACGTTAATGAGACAGGTTTAGAATAATCAAATCATGGTTGAGCATATTGACACAGATTTCATACCTGTAGATAATTTAATTAAGACATTACCATCCTCGGCCTTACACGTGCATACAATATGAACAAGTGCCCTCATTTCAGAGTAAATTTATATTTAGTAGGAGTTTTATTTTTATTTCATTTTTTCTTAGCTTATTACACTTTAAAATTCAATTAATATTTTTATTTTTATCCATATTTGTTTGTAAATAATAGAACAGTGATATTTCTCTTATTCGATGAATTTAAAATCGAGTTTAGTTATCTCAAATTTAGTTAAGTGAAGCTAGTTGGAATATAAATATTATTATAACAAAGTCATTTTATCCTCATGCTACATACCATGAGAAGTCAAAGTTCATTTAAATGATAGTTAACAACGTGATTATTCCATGAACTCTTATGCAAAATATAACATGACCTTTTTTATTCTTTGTTGATTATTATCAAAAGTAATAAGTCATATTAGATAATTTGTTAATATAATATTGTTATCAAGTTCATAGTTGAATAGATCATTTAGTACATGTCACAATTTATGTATGACATTTTCAACATATCCTAAATTAGAATGACGTATCCATATAAATGTAGAGTATCATAATTGTCCTAACAATTATAAATAATTATCTAATAATTAAATATAATTATTTTTTAATTAATTTAGATTATATTGGTGGGTAATAATATGAGTGAATTATGAATATTTTATTGTGTAAATACCATTTGGGATAAATGGTATTGTGAAGCAGAGTCTTCTAGTTAAATAATTAACCTATTGATCATTACCGAGTCCAATAAAATTTATGGTCTTCTATAGACACGCAAATATTGAAATTTAATATAATAAATCTCATGGAGTTAATCTACAAAGAAAAATATATTTATAATATTTTCTTTGAGAAGAAATAAATCACATGGATCTAATATAAAGATAAAAGAATTATATTATATAAGATAATAATCATAACGTTTTTAAGTTGTTCAACATTTTAAAACCTATTAAAAATACTTTGTTATGCTAACTTTATGCATACAAATGGTTCACTCATCAAGTTTTATATCTACAATTACGTATTGTCTTATGATTCAGATATATGGGTATGTTCTCTATTAAGAGAATACTTATATATATCTTACCTTAACTAAATCCATGTGCTTAAATGTTATGATTCAATGAGTTCATGACTATAAGAGACCAAAATATTGGTCCAATATTATCCTAACTAGTCTCCAGACTATAAATATTCATGACACTTATATCATTATCCGACTGTCCAATTTAACTTAATATTGAACAAATTTAAGTAAATTATAAATCTACACGAATGAGACATTCTAATTTAGGATATTTTATGCACTCAAACAACAAAAACATAAAATATCTTAATAAATTAGGTTTTCAAAATATTATTAAGTAAATTTTTGTATATAATTCTGCAAACTTAATTAAAATTCAATTTAACATTTTTTATTCTAATTTTTTGGTATACAAATCAAATAAAACACCAAATTTATAAATCATAAATGTTATTCTAGAACCAACATAAGAGAATAGAGAAATGTTTCAGAATCCAAAATAAATTGATTAAAATAATTATAAATGATTCAAAATGAGACAAATACCATAAATACTTACACTACAACTCCAAACATAAATTGATATATTAACTTTAATTTTTCTATTAACTTCGTACTTTTAAAACATGAAGAAGAATCAATGTAACTTTCATGCTTCCATTTTATATTTATATAATAACTATATTTAAAATATCACCTAATATAATTTATATGTCATTAGTGAATGATAAAGGTCATAATTATTTTTGTAATTAATGAAAGATAAAGTATCAAACACATTCATTTTCTAGAACAGGTATGTTATTTTCGTTTGAGTTTATAGCTTTTTTTTCTTTATAAATATTTTCGATCATATCATTTCGCTTTTTATAATATCATTTCTCATTTTATAATTATAAAATATATTTATCATCATCTTTTGCATTTTACTTTTTGTTTTTTATTTATGTTTTACCATTTTCCTCTTTTTTAATAAAAATATATTAAGTTGTACAACTTACAAAAAGTATT
The DNA here is from genome assembly GCA_036936605.1 of Limnanthes douglasii subsp. nivea. Classification (NCBI taxonomy): domain Eukaryota; kingdom Viridiplantae; phylum Streptophyta; class Magnoliopsida; order Brassicales; family Limnanthaceae; genus Limnanthes; species Limnanthes douglasii. The sequence goes on along the minus strand of JAUPFV010000001.1, from coordinate 19,027,945 downwards.
ATCATGTTATATTTTCAAAAAGAATGTAGCATTTGGTCTTTTATTTATTGTTCAAAATCAATTTTTAAAAAAACTAGACATTAAATCCAAGTGTTTTATTAAGGATCCAAAAATCAGTAGATATAAACATTTATATTTCAAATGAACAATTGTGTTCAACTTTTCAATTTCTCATAGGGACATTTAAAACAAAATAATTGAAAAATAAATAATTAGTTGAAAACTTAAAAACATATTGAGAAATTTGAAGCTTCTCCAAGGATGTTATAGTTTTTAGTTGAGAACTTTAGAGACGAACCTGTTTAGATACTTCAAGTTCTCAACTAAATATTACCTATGCCTAGTTAGGAACCTGAACATACATCAGTTTAGCATTTTAAAAACATAGATGAGAACTTGAAAACATTTTTAAGTGAACATTAAAAATGATCCATCATGCACCTAGTAGTGACTGCATTTGACTATTAAAGTTTTGTAATTTTTTCCTGATCAATATCGTCTTTTGTCAATCCTGTTGCAAACAACTTGAAATGAATGATAAACGCGATGTTAATTGCATTAGCATCAAGCATGTTGAATATTTATAGCACTTTCTCAATGTAGCTTTGCTGAGACAAGTGTAATGGTCATATGCTTATGTTCCTAGTAATATTCATCCCACGAATATTTTTTCTTCTACCTAGATATTTCATCTCAAACTCGACACTAAGTTGCTTCTTTATCTTCAAAATGTGTGATATACTACAAGCAACAATGATCATATCATTGGCGTACAACAGTAAGTAAACATAAAATTTATCTTACATATTCTAATGATATACACAAATTTCATATGGACTACTTGTGAACCATGTTGACACCATGAATGTATCAAATTGTTTACATAATTCTAGGCGACTATTTTACACCATACAAACGTATCCTTCATTTTAAGTTCGATGATCCATTTGGTAATCTCATATAGATTAGTTCACCCAATCTACCATAGATAAGCGTAGTCTTCACATCCAAATGTTTAAGCTCTAAGTGTTTCAAAACTATTATGGCTAAAACAACTTGAATCGAACTGTATTTCACCACTAGAGAAAACACTTCATTAAAGTCAATTCATTCTCCTTAAGTAAAATTTTTAGCGACTAGTATTAACTTGAATCGAGGTGCCTCAACCCCTCGATTACCTTCATTTTTCTTGAATACCTACTTGCAACCTACTACTTTATGTTCTTAGGAAAATCAACAAGATTCTATGTATGATTCTTATGAAGAGATTCAATCTCTTCCTCCACACAATCGATCCACCAATCTTCTTTAAACTTGTTGTTTCCTATAATTAGTAGGTCCATGCATCTCAACTTATTTTGCAACTAACATAACATATACAACTAGGTTCACATACCTTTATAATGGTCCAACCTATCTTCTTTATTTACTCAATTCCATGTTATAAGGTTATTGTTTTGGTTCAGGCACATCATCGTAACTATCATCATCACCATCATCAAATGTTGATGTTTGACCTCATGATCCTGGATCCACCTCGAAACCATTGGAATTATTGGACCTATTATGACCCGATTATACTTCAAGTTGCACCTATTTACTCATAATCAATCTTGATTCGACCGTTTTCCCTCATTATTCTGATTTTGTTGTAAAACAAACTCATTAGAAGTCATATCCTTACTAACGATAAAACCTGGACAATTTGAGGCGGTACACCATAACTTACATCCGTTCACTCTAGTAGTATATCCTAAAAATATACACATTTTTTCCCTTAACTCAAGTTTACTATATCTCACATGAGTATACATAAGATAACCAAACACTCATAATTATTCTTAATCAGCCGACGATTCAGGCTAAATCTCAAAAGTAGTTTTACAATCAATAACCATTGATGGAAACTGAATCACTAAATAACACATTGTATTGATAGCTTCGGTCCAAAAATCATTTCGCACACTGGAATTCAAAAACATGTTTTGTTCTTTCTCACAAAAGGTTATGTTCATTCGTTTTGCGACCTCATTATATTATGGTGTTCTAGAAAACATGTGCAATGATGCACTATTCCGCCAGCATCACAGAACTCCTTAAACTCATAAGTGCATAGTTTTAACACATTATATGTCCTAGACGCTTGATCTTTCTTACTACCTGCTTCTCAATCACAATATTCTATTTGAAAAAGGTTGAATATGCCTCATCTTTAGTTTTATTGGAAAATAAACCCACATCATCCATGAATAATCATCGATCAAACTCATATAGTATATGTCTTCACTCTTTGATGGAATTATGTTTAGGACTCAAAGGTATAAGTACATGTGATCCGTTGTATTTATACTCTTTCTTACAGTCGACTTGCTGAACTTCACTCTAGTTGATGTACCAAACACCCATTGTTTACAAAATCATAATGAGTATGTTTTTTACCCTTTCAACAATACCACAACTGATTCTTGTCCTGCCCATTTTGGTTGTTACTCCATGATGATACTACTGCAGCATAACCCACAACTATAATTCATTGGTGAATGTAAATCCCATTTTGCAAATTATCTTTGATACATACCAGCGAGCCCATTTCACCTTATTTACATCATCATCCTTATGATATTTGTAACCCCGAGAGTCTAGTTTCCTAAGAGATATCAAGTTCATTTTCAACCCAGGAAATAAATGATTCTAACGTTATCGATCCCACCAAATGCAAAGAATAATTGTTCCTCAAATAAATAATTTCTTGTATTGTCTTGTAAGCATCAAACCACTACTTGAATTGACACATGTGGTATGTAACGTTAGTATCGAGTATCTAGGAGTTTTGCCAACAATCTCAACTCACAAACAACATATCTCATGTAACATTACTGTCACTATCATCATAATCGTTCACAATTAATGTTAAGTTTGAAATATTTTATTTTTTATTTTTCTTTTTACCTTACAGCTTCAAACAATCTTTTTTGTGATGATCGTGATCGCCGCATTTATAAAAGTTTGAATTTTTGGCTATTGATTTGGATCGCCTCTAATTTTTCTTCTTTGAATAACTCACCTTGTTGTTGATCTTCTCCTGGTCATAAGACCTCCCCCTTCTGCCTCATTGCCTAGTTGCATATGTATCAACTCTTTTGATTTCAGCGCCCTTTGGACATCCATCGTAAATAGTTTGTCTTTACCATACATGATGATATCCACAAAATTCTCATAGAATTATGGTAACTATCTCAAAACAAATAAGGTTTTATCATCACCATCGATTATGATGTCAATATTTTCTACATCTATAATGATTCATTTAAAATTATCGTGATGTCCAATTATGAACATACTTTCTTTCAATCTTAATCATTCAACCGCTTCTTCAAGTATAAGCGGTCCACAACTGATTTCTCTGAGTAAAGTTTTCTCAACTTATTCTGTGCGTAGGTAAAAGTCTTCTCATCACTAATCGCGTGAACAACGTTGCCATCTATCCTCATTGTAACCCAACATATATCCTTTTTTTAAAGATCTTGATTCTCATCTTATTTCATATTTCATTTATGTCGGTAACTATTCTCCACAACCTTCCATAGCCCTTGTAAAACCTAAGAAAATTTCAACTTAATGTTCCACAATACAAAACTGGACCCCCATAAAATCTTTTTTTTTTTATTTTGTTGATATAGACGATACTGTAAAGCGTACTTGTAAAAACCTACGCTCTAATACCAATTTATTATAAATCAAAATACAATATTTTCACAATGGTTCAAACACAAAACAAAACAAAATAAAAAATAAAAAATAAAATTATTTAACATGGTTCGACGATACTCGTCCACCGTCGTAGAAAAGTACTCTGATGAAAAAAAAAAGATTACAAACTTGAATCTCTTGCGTATGTAGTCTATTTCTAGAAAATAAAATGAACTTTGTGGATAATAAGTCAAACATTATTAACAATTATATACTACTGCTGATCACATAAAAAAAAATACTATAACGACAAATTACAATATGAACATAAAAATTACAAAATCCACTATAAACATTTAAGGGTAACATTTGTTAATTTGAAAAAGTGAAATACATTTAATAATTTATTTAAATTTACTCACTTATTTATAAATATATAAATTACAGAATTTAAACAACTAAAATCATCTTAAATAAAGATAGCCGATAGGAGACAATATCTCGATTGGAGTTCAGATATTTTGGCTGTTACCGACATGAAGCCACTAGCAGGGATTACGTGGCACGATTTTATTGGTTGAATAAAAAAGTATCATTAGAGAGGTGAAAGAAGAAGCCATCTCCTCTGGTTACGAATCTCTCTAGAACCAGGCCAAATAAAACAAAAAACCCTAAATGAAACCCAAAATTAGAACGATGTTAAGGGTTTCTTTACAAATCCCATAAAAACTTTATATTTTCTGATATAAATAAAAAAAAATTCTCAGATTCAAAAATTTATTGGAATAAACGACGATGTTCTTTCACAAACACGGAAAAAAACATACTTTTAAGAAAACCCATCTCAGAATCCGGGTAAAATCGATTTTAGAGAGAGAAAAATGTTACATTTTATGTATTTAATCTAAACATGTTTTATTTATTTATTTAAGTTATAGTAACCGATTAGTATTAAAGTGAGTCTTAGAGTTTTACGTGGGTGTAGGAGTTACGTAACGGGCATTAAGTGAAGAGAGAAGTGGGATTAGTGGATCTTATTTTGTAACTCCCACCTCGTTTATTGCCTATTTATTTCCTTTGTACGCTGCATTTGTTTGAATGAAGAAGTACCACAGTTTCACTTTCTCAAAAGGGATAATAGATTTGTAGGGCAACATACACTTTCTCTTTGTACCCACGGTCTATCACATTGAACATAAAAAGGGTTTACACTTGGTATCAGAGCTTCAGGAGGTGTTCATAACTTCAGATGGAAACGACAAGCAAAAGCTCTTTTGGTCTCAGCTACCCGATGTTGAGCAAAACCAACTACACTGCATGGGCTCTCAAAATGACGGTATTCATGCAAGCCCACGGAGTGTGGGAGGCAATCGAACCCAAGGACCCTAATGCTCCTGTGGAAGACAAGGTCGACAAAAAGGCACTCGCTGTTATTTACCAGGGAGTTCCAGAAGATGTCCTGATGTCACTTGCAGAAAAGAAGACGGCCAAGGATGCGTGGAAGGCTGTCAAAACCATGTACCTGGGAGCAGACAAGGTAAAAGCAGCTAGAGCCCAGACCCTCAAGAGCGAATTCGAAGCTCTAAGCATGAAAGACGATGAGCCATTAGACGAATTCTATCTGAAGCTGAACAGCCTGGTTACCAATATTCGAGTGTTGGGAGAGAAAGTGGAAGAGACATATGTGGTTAAGAAACTTCTCAGAGCGGTGCCCACAAAATTCTTACAGATTGCATCTGCTATTGAGCAATTCGGAGATCTGGAAGAGATGTCGGTAGAAGAAGTCGTTGGTTCTTTGAAAGCCCACGAGGAAAGATTGCGAGGGACAACGGAGAAACACCAGGAACAATTGCTGCTGACAGAAGATGAGTGGAGGAAGAAAGAAAGCGGCGAGGGGCAGCTTTTGTTGACTCGAGAAGAATGGTTAAGGAAAACCAATAGAGAAGGGACTCGAGGTGGAGGAAGTACTCGTGGAGTACGAGACAGAAGTAGAGTGAGGTGCTTCAACTGTCAAGCACTGGGACACTTTGCTGCGGACTGTCGTAAACCAAGGAAGGAGAAAGACATGACGAGAGAAGCAAATCTCTCGAAAATCCAAGAAGATGAGCCAGCCTTGTTGGTTGTTGAGGTCGGACAAATGGATATCAAATCTATGCTTCTGAAGGAGGATGGAGTGGTTCCAAAGCTACGAACAAACGCAGGTGAACAAAAGGAGTCACAGGTGTGGTACTTGGATAACGGCGCCAGCAATCACATGACTAGGCAACGTGGAAAATTCAAAAGCTTGGATGAGCGTGCCTCTGGGAAAGTGAAGTTTGGCGATGGATCGACCGTGTGTATCAAGGGAAAGGGAACAGTGGCGTTCCAGTGCAAGAATGGTGAAGAAAGGATGCTTGAAGAGGTATACTATATCCCAAATCTCTGTAATAATATTATAAGCTTGGGACAACTTTCTGAGGCAGGGAATAAAGTTGTACTTGATGGGGATTATTTGTGGATTCGCGAGGCGAGTGGAAGACTATTGATGAAGGTGAAAAGGACAGAGAATCGACTATATAAGATCAGTCTTGAAGAAAGTAGAGCAACATGTTTGTTTAACAAGGTCGAAGAAGATCTGGATGATGTCGAGGTGAAAAGGGATTGGATCCTCTAAAAACGAGGATGGCTTAAATGATACCTCCATGGAGGAATATGGAAAAGATGAGAGACTCGATTTAGATGATAAAGATCCTGAATATGAACCCGAAGAAAACTCTAGGAGAGCTTTGAGTGTAGAGAAACAATGCGTGGATGAGCTTCAAAAGGCTTTGCGGGCCATCCAAGAGGAACATACTCAAGTCAAGTTAACATCTGAGACCAAATTGGTGGAGGAAAATGATTTGGTTGTTGGAATTGAAGAGAAACCTTATGAGGTGGACAAAAAGACCAACATGCTCATAGCCAAGCTCGCAGAGATTGATGGAAAGAGCTCAGGATTGGAATTGAAATTACAGGAGCTGGAGGCTCGTGAAACTGTGCTTCAACGTGAACGCCTTTCACTACAATCTGAGCGAGAAGCACACGAGGCAACTTTCTACAAGCAGAGAGAAGACTTGATTATATGGGAGAAGAAATTGCAACAAGGAGAAGAGAGGCTTTCCAATCTTAGAAGAGAGCTGAACCAAAGAGAAGAAAAGGCCAATGAAAGTGAGAGGATTTTTATGCAGAAAGAGAGAAGCCTTAAGGAGTCTCAGAAGAAGATTGATGCATCGGCCCCGAAGTTGAAAGAGACGGAGACCAATATTAAAAATCGACTATCAGAACTAACTGTGAGAGAGAAAGAGGCTGATCCCGTTAAAGACATGCTTGAGAGAAAAGAAAAAGAACTCTCTGCGTTAGAAGAAAAGCTAGTTGCTAGAGAAGCGGTGGAGATTCAGCAGCTAATAAATGACCAGAGGACTATTCTTGATACCAAAATGCAGGAGTTTGACAATGTTCTAGAGGAAAAGAGGAAAGCACTGGATGAGGAACTGAGAAGAAAGGTAGTGGAAGTTGAGCAGCAGGAAACTGAGATCAACCATAAAGAAGAGAAGGTAAGAAAGAGAGAGCAGGTATTGGATAACAAGTTAGAGAGAGCAAAAGAAAGAGAGAAGGACCTTGAAGCAAGGTTAAAATCTGTTAAGGAGACAGAAAAATTATTGAAAGCTGGGGAGAAAAAGTTGGAGACCGAGAAGCAGCAATTACTGGCTGCTAGGGAGAGCTTAGAGAACCTCAAATAGGAGATAAAGGAAATTGAGGCTAAAACTACTCAAGAGGAAGCTCAGCTTCGTGCAGAATATGAGAAACTTAAACTAACTGAAGAAGAGAGGACAAAACACCTCCGCTTGCAGTGTGAACTGAAACAGCAGATAGAGAAATACAGACATCAGGAGGAGTTGCTTTTAAAGTTAAGAGAAGATTTGAAAGAGGAGAAAGAGAAATTAGAGAAAGAGTGGGAAGTATTAGATGAGAAAGAGTTGAATTTGCTAAAGAGCAAAGAGAAATTGCTGAAGAAAAAGAGAAACTTGTGAAGTTACAACTTTCGGAGGAAGAAAGGCTGAAGAAAGAAGAGTCAGCTTTAAAGAATTATGCTAAGAAGGAGTTGGATGCTATCAAGTTACAAAAAGAATCGCTTGAAGCTACAATGAATGATGAACGAGCAGCTTTATATCAAAATGCTGAAAATGAGCGTAATAAGTTTATGCAGGATCTTGAAACACGGAAACGGAATCTTGAGATTGAAATGCTGAGGAAGCAAGAGGAAAACGAGAAAGATCTACAGGAAAGGTTGACAGCATTTGAGGAGAAAAGTAGGAGAGACCTTAGTGATATTGATAACCTCAAGAGGGTTTGTCAAAGTGAACTGGAAGAAGTAAAGGCTGAAAGGCATGCACTTGAGAAGGAAATAGAGGAAGTTGCAATGAATACACAGAAGTTCAAGGAGCAACAAGGTAAGATGCATATGGTGATAGATTCGAAAGATCTAGTCTAGGATATGGAAGCAGCAGAACTTCTGCATCAAGTCAGGATTCACATGGACTTTATGGCAGTCGTCAAGGAATGGGTTACGAAGTCGAGGTTTGAAAAACATGTTGAGATTAGGGGGGGGGGGGACATGTTGCATTTTATGTATTTAATCTAAACATGTTTTATTTATTTATTTAAGTTATAGTAACCGATTAGTATTAAAGTGAGTCTTAGAGTTTTACGTGGGTGTAGGAGTTACGTAACGGGCATTAAGTGAAGAGAGAAGTGGGATTAGTGGATCTTATTTTGTAACTCCCACCTCGTTTATTGCCTATTTATTTCCTTTGTACGCTGCATTTGTTTGAATGAAGAAGTACCACAGTTTCACTTTCTCAAAAGGGATAATAGATTTGTAGGGCAACATACACTTTCTTTTTGTACCCACGGTCTATCACATTGAACATAAAAAGGGTTTACAAAAAAACATGTTTGATGCTTGTATCAGTAGATTGAAGTTATGAACCAATACATCTTAAGCATACGAGACAGAAAAACATAGATAGTTCATAGTTAAGAAGCAGATATAGAAAAGTAGAAACCAAAAGAAAACATGAACAGCTCCAGGAAAACAGAGATCTAAAAAGAGGAGAGAGAAAACTCAGAATGCCTGGAAATGGAATGAGTAAGAGAGGGAGAGAGGTAGGGTTATTTTTTACTACTTTTGGTTGGTGCAAGAAGATGGGAACTGATGGATCTGTAGCTACATAGTATATGCCATCTGTCTATAAGCCCTAGCCCTAGCCCTAGCTACTTCTAAGTTCTATCCAATTTTGGTCACTGGAGATTTATGATTTTATGCAACTTTATGTTTTGTTCTTTACAGGGTTATTCGTTTTCTATGCGTACAGCCACTCCACTTGCATCCCACTAGGACTAGAATTTAGCCCAACTTTTTGGGTGGGTAATTATTTATAATTAAGACGGGTTCATTTCGGTTCCAGTTTTGGCGGAGTTCGATCAAGTTGTTAAGTTTTTGGTTTATATTAGAGGTTGCTAGATTTTTTATTTGGTTTGATCAGTTTAGTCTGGTTTCGTTTATTGATGGATCTGATTTTAGTTCGGTTCGTTTCTGTCTATTTCGATTCATTTTGGTAACATTTAGTTTTGGTTCACTTTCGACTTTTTTAAAAAATTCGCTGCTGCTATTCAATGAGTGTACACAGGATAAATCCTGTGTCTCATGCGATAGACTGCGAACCAAAACCAAACCAAGAAGGTAAACTATACAAAATAACATGCTCAGTCAATAAAGTGTACATAAAGGGATTCGAATTATTGACATTTGGTCACAAACATGCCTTACTTAACCATCTCGGTCAATAAAGTGTATATAAAGGGATTCGAATTATTGACATTTGGTCACAAACATGCCTTACTTAACCATCTCGGCTATCCTCTGGAAGACTACAAGGTGACAGACTCGGTTTCGATTTGGTTCGATGTAGACTGGTTTTAAAAAATAACGGATTATAACTTGTTTTTTAAATTTTTTTATTTAAATAAATAATATAAAAATTAATTTTTATCTTTGTAAATAGGTTATTATCTAATTTTTTTGACAATAAAATATATTAAAAAAATCAATTTTTTTTATAGGTTTTAATGATTTTATCGGCTCGATTCCCGTATAGGTCCATCCAGTTTTATTGATTTGGTTTGATATCCATTTACTGATTTTGCTAGTTTGTTTCTGAATCGTGGTCTATTAACTTATCGTATTTGTCATATCGTTTCTGAATAATTTTATTGGTTTATCAAGTTTGTCGGATTGATTCTAAATCGATTTTACTGGTTTATCGAGTTCTTCGAAATCTTGATTTTTAGAATAAAAATCAAGAATTAAATCATTAAGTTCGATTGGTAAAGCCGGATTCTCTCCTTTCAACTACCATTAATATTTTATAACACCTTTGACATAAGCTCTGATTTGAGAATAAGTACTCACATTCAAAATTTACTTGTAATACCAAAGTATATTCTCCGGATCAGTTTCGATATTACATGATACATAATATATTAGACACGAGGTAGAGGTTGGCTTTTAAGACTATCGATGCTCAATAAGGTGTTTTTAATTTCTTGATTGAATAATAAAGGAGTACAATCAAAGAAATGAAAAGGACAGAGAAAATTGAAGAAGTGATAGCTTGGGCAGAGAGTGCTTTTTATAGAAAATTAGAACAGTGGTAAGAGGCAACTTGATAGTATTTTATTAATCTTCGAAACGTGTAAAGTACGACACTTCTATTTTAAAAGTACTAAATATTTCTTAGTATACTTTTTTTCATTTTGACTGCAGTCTATACAAAAAATTATAACACTACATGTATATGTATGACTGTTTTATCTAAAGGAATCGCAAATGTAATAATTTTAAGTTAAAAGCGTCGTGAATAAAAACACACAAAAAAGTATCGCAAATGATAAGATAAGTATGAATATTTTATAATTTTCACTTTTTTTTATTTTAATGTATTTGGTCGTACGGGGTTTTAAATGAAAGAGTCTTTCGACTGAATGGGTCATTTTAGTGTTTTGTTCGATGGCAAAATGACGACTTTATAAATTATAAAGTTATTTATGAAATAAAAAAAGTTGAAATAATAATAATTATATATATAAAAGTAAAACTTAGTTTTCAACGATGAATGATGAAATTATTTTTTTAGTTTATACAGTTTACATAACTCTACTACTTAATAATCAGTCGGCTCAATCGTAATGATTTAAAATTAGATGTTTTAGAACATCAGTAGATTATCCTCATAAATAAAATATTTATAAAATAAAATCTATAGTTTAATCTCTATAATATTTATCTAAATAATGATCAAATAAATAAATAAATATAATTATTATTTAATTATTTATATCGGACGCACCGAATACAAAATGAGAGTATCACATACTTTTATCGCGTAAATATTTATAGGACTAACAAAAATTGTGAGAGACGTTCATTTAATCCAATATTTAAGTTACTGGGTTTTATATGTCCAATACCGATTATGGTCTTATCTGGATAAAAAAAAGTTGAATTTTAATTTAAAACGGTTTGTGTGTATCTAACTTTTCTTTTATCTAGAATGATATATATTTTAAGATTCAAATACGTGGTTTCTAAGTATTCAACTTCGCAAAACGCTTGTATATGGTGTTCATTCAAGTAATTATCCAAGTGATACATCTCGTGATCTATGTGAAGATCCATTGCTATTATCTTAAATCTTTACATAAATTACACAATGAAGTCTTCCGGTAATCCATAATCCACATATTTTTGTTTTAGATTTACAACACTCAAAATCGTTGCTCTCACGATTTTCCTAATCTTGTATCCTTTTCCTCTCTATCGTATTCATCAGATGGAGCGCTTCAATCCAAGAGTGGCTCCGCATCTTTCAACTTTATGACATTTTAGTCTTTGTTGCAACTTCAATTTTCTCTGGTTTACTGGTTTTCACATCTCGGTTTTCATGAAAATTAAACCCGTATTTTTTCCTCTTTTCTCTCGTTTGTACAGGTCGTCGACTATCTCGATGCCAGTTGGTTTTTCTCATCCAGAAGGTAAGATTGTTTTGTTGGTTGGTCCCTTGAGTTTGATGGTGTACTCGCTTAAGCTTCATTCCACCGTGGTTCTTTCTTTAAAGCCGTTCCGTTTACTAGAATGGCCATTTTAGCCAAAGTCGAGTTTGTTTTGTTTTTCCTGTTAGTCGCGGTGTGCCTGGGTCTTTTTGTGGGAGGATCTATGATAATTATGTTCACCCTGAGGTATCACCGGTGGTGGTTATTGTTCTCGGAAACGAATGGCTCGTCGACGTGGGATGGACGAAGATGAGAATATTTTCTCTCAAAATGAAGACGTATCATTGATGCAGTTATTTTTGGATGGTGCAATGTGGCTCAGCCCACGCAGGGGTTGTACCTATAACTCGTGTCCTGAGCAGAGTCAGATAACAGGAGCGTGACACAAAACCGAGTGTGGATTTGGTTTATCGCGAGTGCGTTATTCATAATCGACGGATGCGCTTATAACTCGTGCCTCGTGAACTCGTTAAGTACCAATTTTATACTTTTTTATTCTATTGCCAATTGGGTCCTTTGCTATGTTATACTATTGTTCTCTGTCTATTAAATTATTATTTGGCTATCTTTGATTCAACAGTTTCAAATCCATTCAATTTATTTATTAAGGATGCTCTTTATGCCACAACTTGCAATACCTATTGGCCATCTTCCAAACTTTATTAATGATTATGGTGGTCCCTCTATATATATATTAGTTACTAAGGTATTTTATGGCGTAGGTCATTTTGTCTTCAAATAATGGGCTCAATATTCTATTGGTATTATGGTACAAGTCTTTCAATACGTCCATCATCTGACACACTTTCTGAAAATTATTCTGCTACCACTCATGTTATTCTCCCTCTGGTCGTTCTACATTTTCCTTCCAAACTTCCACCCTCTTCGATGACCTCATTTGAGTCTGAAATCTATGATGAGAAGATTCTCTACTCTATCCCATCGAGTGATATCGTCGTGGAGGAAAATGGTGAGGAAGTTGAATCTCTTTATGCAGATCCATCCATCTTGGTGAGGCCCCCACTCGTCTGCTGATTATGTCCTCCGACAGGGCCACTACCTAACCCTTTTTAATTTCTCTTTTATGTTTATCGCTTCTTGTAATGTCCTTGGGTTTAATGTTCTTGTTAGGAAAAAATATGTTTATGATTTTATTATGATAAAGTCTGCTCCCACAAATTTATTTCTGTTATTAGAAATATTGCCTTTTATTGGCACTTTATCACCAATCATTATCATCTCCCTTGGGTTGGATTTGTTTTTTATGGAATCGAGGTGTTATCACTGTTTTTACCATTTTCTCATCTTAATACATCCACTACAATACGAAGAACCTCACTTCCCTAACTTTTCTGTTTCACCATTAGTTATGCTTTCAATGATAGCCCAGATTGTATTCCCCTACGGAATGACCTCTAGTTCATTTCCTCCCACGACCATGGTATTCCATGAGTTGCCTTTGGAGATTTCAATGACATTCGAAAACCGAATGCGTTTTGGCTCATCCGACAATTGGTCTCCAACTATTGATGATTTTAACAAATGTTGTTTCAATTGTGAAATTAGTGATTTTCAATCCGTTGATTCCTTCTACACCTGGTATAGCAAATCCCCAATTAACCCCATTTTCCAAGATTTAATGTGTCATCGTCAACAACGAACGTGATGATGTTTTCTCGATCTTCTCAGCTTACTTTGGCTATTCCTGTTTCTCTGACCATGCCACGGTTACTCTTAACCTTGGTATGCCCCGTAAGCGTCATAAAAATCCTTTTAATGTTTTCAATATGTGGCAATCTCGTCTGTCTTCCAAATATACTGTCTCTTTTAGCTGGAACACTTATTGCCCCGCTCATGGGATCAAGGTCGTTTATTTGAAACTCACCCGACTTTAATTAACTCTTAGAGACCTCAATCGTAAAGCTTATAGTGATATTAGCTCGAAAGTCCCTAACGATTAGAAGGAACAATCCAATGCCCAATTCATTCTTGCTCAACACCCTTCACACCTTTCTCTTATAATTCAAGAGAGTGAGGTTTTCTCGTCTTCTGTTTTCCTCAGCAGAGTCAAATAATCCTTTCTAAAGCAAAAATCTAGAGACAAATGGCTCAAGCTTAGGGATAAAAACACTAATTTCTTCCATAACAACATAAAAAACCAACGGGTACGAAACAAAATTGTTTCATTCATGAACAACCATGATGATTTGATAAATAACTCTTCATGTATTTTCATTGTTCTGAGTAACTATTTCAAACTCTAATTGGCACTAGACATCCCCGGGTTATCGTGTGCATTCTAAAGTCTCTTCCCTCATTTTTACCAGGCTCAACTTCTAAGTCCTCTATGACTCATCATATTACCTGTGATGAAATCAAAGATGTGCTCTTTACTATCGACATCAATAAATCCTCTAGTCCTGATTGTTTCAATTATGGTTTCCTTAAAAATTCTTGGACTATTGTGGGTAACAATATCTGCAATATCATTCTCGACTTCTTCAACTTAAACCATATGGACCCTTTTTGGAACTTTACCTACATAACCCTTATTCTAATCTGACTATCCCTCATATTCCTCCAATTTCTGACCCATTTCTATTTGTAACATGGTTTAAAAAATCATTTCTATGATTCTTGCCAATAAAATCAAAGACTTTTACCCTACCTAATCGACATATCCTAATCGGCTTTTGTGACCGGTAGAATATCTCCGATAACATTATGATCTCCCAAGATTTGATTAAGGGGTACCATATTAACTCTAAGGAAAGAGGGTTGCTTTAAAAATTGACCTTATGAGATATTTTAACAATTTTCTATGACACCTCATATTTGATTCTTGTTTTAATGAATTTCCCTGAACAAATGATCACTTAGATCATCCAATACATTGCCACTCCCTCCCATAGCATCAATATAAACGATGACCCATCCGATTTCCTTCTAGGGAGAAAATAGCTCAGACAAAGAGACTTATTCTGTCATTTCATATTCTTTACAATCATACAAGTCGTATCTAGACATCCTCATGGAGAAAAGCAAGGATTGTACGTTTAACTTCCACTGGAAGTGGCATAAACTCAGGATTTTTAATCTTTGCTTTGCATTGATGATCTTCTACCAAGACAATATTAACTCCCTAATTCTCATCAAAAATTGAATCAACGACTTATTTTTTTCTCTCGGACTCCAAGTTAGTCCCGCTAAGAGTCAGATTTTCTTGCATGTGATTAAATTTTCTCTCAAACTTGATCTAATCAACCTTTTAGGCTTTAAGGTCATTTGTCTCCTAGTAAAATATATGGGAGTTCCTCCGCTCACTAGTCGACTATCACATACTGATTGTCGTCCCCTTCTTCATGAAATTATTGCTCATATTAACTCTTGGACCTCCAAATACCTTTCATATGCTGGTCGGATTCAACTTATTTAGTTTGTCATATTCGCTGAACAAGTTTACTGGTCTTCCATTTATATCGTCCGATCAAGAATTCTCAAATAATTCTCCCAAAACCTTTTTTGCTTCCTCAGTTTTGGCCACGAGATAAAAATCTCGGAGGCTAAAGTGGCGTGATCAACTGTTATCTTGCCCCTGTCAGATGGCAGCCTTGGGATTCTATATCTAAAACCCTAGTGTCAGACGGACGTCCTTAAACACCTCTTGTCTATTATTAATAATAATTCAACTCTATATAGTGTTCTTGGATTAAAGCTAGAAAAAATAATTAAAAATAACAACTTTTGGGGCCATGTGGTAACACCATGTCAATATCCACATGCCATGGACTATATGTCCATAAAATTACAAGTCCAAAGACTTAGATCAGAGGTTTTAAGTCTAGAGATTATATGTCCATAAATGTGATAGTTGATAGACTAATGACGATTCAGAGCCTTTGATTTTGGTTAAAGAGAAAGAAAATGAGATGTTTCGTTTCCTCAATCAATAAATGAGAGATAAAGTAATCATATTACTAGTTAGATATAATTATGATTTTAAAAATATTTTGAAGTAGCTTATATGTTAGGTATACAATGATGATTGAGGGAAAATGAAATATCAATTGTAAATTAAATTAGGCTCCAAATACTAATATTTTCGAAATGAAATTGGTTTAGTGATAGTTTTTTTAAATCAATTGTGATTATAATAAAATTGAACTAAGTAACTACTTTATGATCGGTTTCAAAGACCAAATGATAATATACCTGTAAATATAAACTAAAATAAACTTGATGACTATAGATCGTAACGCATATGAAGATATTTGCAGAATACATGAAGTCATCCTAGTGTATGCAGATTCATTGGATTCAATTTGGAAGCCACGAAAATAAATGAGATACACGATGAACCATTATTATTATATGCTTAAATGAGTAACAAATTAGGGTGTTGAATTAATTCCACCATTTTGTATTAAAAGAATAAGAGAAAGCTCAGAAAAAAATAATGTTTGTCTTTCTACTAGACTAAATTTTAACCCATTTTATTGGATTTCAACACCCTTTAAAAAAAAAGGTTGAATTACCCAAAATATACCCACTCCGAAATATAAAATTCAACTAAATGAAGGTTAAAATATTTAAAAACTAATAAATTGAGGTTAAGATCCAACGATATAGAAATCTAACAAAAACGAGTTGAGATTTAGCCTGTTTTTTTCTCTTTAATCTAAATTCATCATAGAAGAAAATACTAAGTACGAATTAAAGAAAATTAGGATGGAAATAAAAAATTACGCGTTCTCTATTTAAAATAATATTTATATATTTTATCTCTCAACAATACCCATAAACCTTAAATGTTAGAATAAATGATCTTACCCCTATGAGACCATAACCTTATTGGACTCATAGAGCTTAATAACTTCAATATTTAATTAATGAGATCTCCCTATGAGTCCAACCTTAGCCTAAATGGTATATGATAAGGGTATGTCCTCTAAATCTCTAAATTTATATACGAGGTAAGGATTTATTGATAATTTTAGTGAGAGAGATGAATAAATTACTAAACGAGTTATGAGTAACAAACTGGAGAGAGTAAAAATAAAAACCTTAAGGATAGTGAGAATAACATATTAATTTCATATACCTTAGTTTATATGTGTTATTCATTCTTATATTTTAGGCTTGATAACACTATAATTAGGGGAATCAATCTCTATTTTAAGGATGGAACATTATTTAAGAGAGTAGTTATAGAATTGGTTTTATTTTTTCTAAATATTGAGTTACTTAATTCAATTAATTATTTGTATTAGCTTTGACGAGGTACTCCCACATAAAATTTGACATCGTCTGTAGAAAATGTTTGCAAAGTATCAATTCGTACCAGAATTAATGACCCGCTCATGAGTTTAGATAGATATTTCACAAGTCAATTAATTCGTAAAAATCTTCACTAATTTGTCCAGGTATTTTTAATTTTGATTAAGCAGCTTATGAGAATGATAAAGTATGATGTATTCTTAAAGTTGTAATACTATGTTCACAAGTAATAACGTCACCAACTCGAGATAATATATTTGTTCAAGGTCATCTCAACAATAACCAAATTTCCAAAACAAATATCCTATAAAATAGATGAATGTAAAAGAGAGAGAATAAAAAAATATTCAAAACATTACCATTTATTGACTGAAAAAATAATGTTAAAAGATAACGTAGATCATAATAAATTGTGTGATAATGATAATGTAATTTAAAATAAAGAAAATAAGGTAAAAATATGTTGAAATAAAGATAATGATGAAAATTTTAGTAACTAAGTAACAATAAAAAGACTGGCTTTTAAGACTATCGATGCTCAATAAGGTGTTCTTAATTTCTTGATTGAATAATAAAGGAGTACAATCAAAGAAATGAAAAGGACAGAGAAAATTGAAGAAGTGATAGCTTGGGCAGAGAGTGCTTTCAATAGAAAATTAGAACAGTGTTAAGAGGCAACTTGATAGTATTTTATTAATCTTCGAAACGTGTAAAGTACGACACTTCTATTTTAAAAGTACTAAATATTTGTTAGTATACTTTTTTCATTTTGACTGCAGTCTAAACAAAAAATTATAACACTACATGTATATGTATGACTGTTTTATCTAAAGAAATCGCAAATGTAATAATTTTAAGTTAAAAGCGTCGTGAATAAAAACACACAAAAAAGTATCGCAAATGATAAGATAAGTATGAATATTTTATAATTTTCCCTTTTTTTATTTTAATGTATTTGGTCGTACGGGGTTTTAAATGAAAGAGTCTTTTGACTGAATGGGTCATTTTAGTGTTTTGTTCGATGGCAAAATGACGAATTTATAAATTATAAAGTTATTTATGAAATAAAAAAAGTTGAAATAATAATAATTATATATATAAAAGTAAAACTTAGTTTTCAACGATGAATGATGAAATTATTTTTTTAGTTTATACAGTTTACATAACTCTACTACTTAATAATCAGTCGGCTCAATCGTAATGATTTAAAATTAGATGTTTTAGAACATCAGTAGATTATCCTCATAAATAAAATATTTATAAAATAAAATCTATAGTTTAATCTCTATAATATTTATCCAAATAATGATCAAATAAATAAATAAATATAATTATTATTTAATTATTTATATCGGACGCACCGAATACAAAATGAGAGTATCACATACTTTTATCGCGTAAATATTTATAGGACTAACAAAAATTGTGAGAGACTTTCATTTAATCCAATATTTAAGTTATTGGGTTTTATATGTCCAATACCGATTATGGTCTTATCTGGATAAAAAAAAGTTGAATTTTAATTTAAAACGGTTTGTGTGTATCTAACTTTTCTTTTATCTAGAATGATATATATTTTAAGATTCAAATACGTGGTTTCTAAGTATTCAACTTCGCAAAACGCTTGTATATGGTGTTCATTCAAGTAATTATCCAAGTGATACATCTCGTGATCTATGTGAAGATCCATTGCTATTATCTTAAATCTTTACATAAATTACACAATGAAGTCTTCCGGTAATCCATAATCCACATATTTTTGTTTTAGATTTACAACACTCAAAATCGTTGCTCTCACGATTTTCCTAATCTTGTATCATTTTCCTCTCTATCGTATTCATCAGATGGAGCGCTTCAATCCAAGAGTGGCTCAGCATCTTTCAACTTTATGACATTTTAGTCTTTGTGGCAACTTCAATTTTCTCCGATTTACTGGTTTTCACATCTCGGTTTTCATGAAAATTAAACCCGTATTTTTTCCTCTTTTCTCTCGTTTGTACATGTCGTCGACTATCTCGATGCCAGTTGGCTTTTCTCATCCAGGAGGTAAGATTGTTTTGTTGGTTGGTCCCTTGAGTTTGATGGTGTACTCGCTTAAGCTTCATTCCACCATGGTTCTTTCTTTAAAGCCGTTCCGTTTACTAGAATGGCCATTTTAGCCAAAGTCGAGTTTTTTTGTTTTTCCTGTTAGTCGCGGTGTGCCTGGGTCTTTTTTGTGGGAGGATCTATGATAATTATGTTCACCCTGAGGTATCATCGGTGGTGGTTATTTTTCTCGGAAACGAATGGCTCGTCGAAGTGGGATGGACGAAGATGAGAATATTTTCTTTCAAAATGAAGACGTATCATTGATGCAGTTATTTTTGGATGGTGCAATGTGGCTCAGCCCACGCAGGGGTTGTACCTATAACTCGTGTCCTGAGCAGAGTCAGATAACAGGAGCGTGACACAAAACCGAGTGTGGATTTGGTTTATCGCGAGTGCGTCATTCATAATCGACGGATGCGCTTATAACTCGTGCCTCGTGAACTCGTTAAGTACCAATTTTATACTTTTTTATTTTATTGCCAATTGGGTCCTTTGCTATGTTATACTATTGTTCTCTGTCTATTAAATTATTATTTGGCTATCTTTAATTCAACAGTTTCAAATTCATTCAATTTCTTTATTAAGGATGCTCTTTATGCCACAACTTGCAATACATATTGGCAATCTTCCAAACTTTATTAATGATTATGGTGGTCCCTCTATATATATTAGTTACTAAGGTATTTTATGGCGTAGGTCCTTTTTGTCTTCAAATAATAGGCTCAATCTTCTATTGGTATTATGGTACAAGTCTTTCGATACGTCTATCATCTGACACACTTTCTGAAAATTATTCTGCTACCACTCATGTTATTCTCCCTCTGGTCGTTCTACATTTTCCTTCCAAACTTCCACCCTCTTCGATGACCTCATTTGAGTCTGAAATCTATGATGAGAAGATTCGCTACTCTATCCCATCGAGTGATATCGTCGTGGAGGAAAATGGTGAGGAAGTTGAATCTCTTTATGCATATTCATCCATCTTGGTGAGGCCCCACTCGTCTGCTGATTATGTCCTCCGACAGGGCCACTACCTAACCCTTTTTAAATTCTCTTTTATGTTTATCGCTTCTTGTAATGTCCTTGGGTTTAATGTTCTTGTTAGGAAAAAATATGTTTATGATTTTATTATGAGTAAAGTCTGCTCCCACAAATTTATTTCTATTATTAGAAATATTGCCTTTTATTGGCACTTTATCACCAATCATTATCATCTCCCTTGGGCTGGATTTGTTTTTTATGGAATCGAGGTGTTATCACTGTTTTTACCATTTTCTCATCTTAATACATCCACTGCAATACGAAGAACCTCACTTCCCTAACTTTTCTGTTTCACCATTAGTTATGCTTTCAATGATAGCCCAAATTGTATTCCCCTACGGAATGACCTCTAGTTCATTTCCTCCCACAACCATGGTATTCCATGGGTTGCCTTTGGAGATTTCAATGCCATTCGAAAACCGAATGCGTTTTGGCTCATCCGACAATTGGTCTCCAACTATTGATGATTTTAACAAATGTTGTTTCAATTGTGAAATTAGTGATTTTCAATCCGTTGATTCCTTCTACACCTGGTATAGCAAATCCCCAATTAACCCCATTTTCCAAGATTTAATGTGTCATCGTCAACAACGAACGTGATGATGTTTTCTCGATCTTCTCAGCTTACTTTGGCTATTCCTGTTTCTCTGACCATGCCACTGTTACTCTTAACCTTTGTATGCCCCGTAAGCGTCATAAAAATCCTTTTAATGTTTTCAATATGTGGCAATCTCGCCTGTCTTCCAAATATACTGTCTCTTTTAGCTGGAACACTTATTGCCCCGCTCATGGGATCAAGGTCGTTTATTTGAAACTCATCCGACTTTAATTAACTCTTAGAGACCTCAATCGTAAAGCTTATAGTGATATTAGCTCGAAAGTCCCTAACGATTAGAAGGAACAATCCAATGCCCAATTCATTCTTGCTCAACACCCTTCACACCTTTCTCTTATAATTCAAGAGAGTGAGGTTTTCTCGTCTTCTGTTTTCCTCAGCAGAGTCAAAGAATCCTTTCTAAAGCAAAAATCTAGAGACTAATGGCTCAAGCTTAGGGATAAGAACACTAATTTCTTCCATAACAACATAAAAAACCAACGGGTACGAAACAAAAACAATTTAATAAATCTAATTGTATAACACAAGAATAATATATATATATATATATATATATATATATATATATATATATATATATTTAAATATAATACTAAATCTAATTGTATTATTGTCGATCCAAGAATTTGTAGCTATAAATTATTTCCAATTGACAAACCAGTTAAAGACGTTTCAAATTGAACAATAAAAACAAAAACAATTAGGTGAAACTTGAAAACTAGTTGAAAACTAGATTTCCTCTCAATAATTGATTTTTAATTATTTTGAACAAAACAAGAATAATATTTTTCTAAAAAATAAACATTAAATCTAACTGTATCCATAGGTAGCTATAAATTATATCTTAATTAACAAATCATTTAAGATTTTTCAAATTCTCAATTTGTTAATATTTGTACATAAACTCTAAAACAACATGTATATTGAGATGAAGGGAGTACGATTGTTCCATCGATTGAAGATAAAGTATATGTATGTTAGATTCTATTACTACAAATATAATTATGTATTTCCGTCCCAAAATATTTGTCGTTGTAGGAAATATTTTTTGTTCCACAATATATGTAGTTCTCATTTTCCAAAGCAAATTTTAATATTATTTATAATTATCTAGCAATTAGACTCTTTCCTTTTTCTACTTTTTATGAAAAAAATGTGTAATTATAACCTTCTTTAAAACCCGTGCATAACCTTAAAACGACATGTATTTTGGGACAGAAGGAGTAAAAACTGTTCATCTTCAATAATCTTAATATCCTAATAATTATAATATTATCTGCAATCTTGTTTGTGTTTGTTTGTGTTGACTAGTTATATCTAACCAAAAAAACCTACTTCGAAACAAAGTAAGATAAACATTAGAAAAAACTATAGTTTAAACCACAGCGTAAACTTAGAATCACTCACACTAAATTAACAGAAATGCAGCCTAGTTTCAGCTTCTTTGAATGGCCACAAAACAAACAAACTCGTATACATTTGAGTCCAAATACATTTCTACCTATAAAATTGGAGAATAGGAAAGAAAAACTTCAACAAAGCATAAGACACTTTAGCCTATGAAGTCCACTACTTCTATCTCCATGAAACTGTTGAACAATTCCAATACTAAGTTCAAATATATTCCAAAACAAGAAAAATACAAAACCAATCAAGCTAACATAAGAAATACTAAACTTGTAATGAATTCTTGAGTTTGGTTCTTCATGTTTTAGCCAGGAAGATACAAGTACACCACATAATGGTCTTCCAAAGTTCTAACCAAAACACATGCAACAAACTTAACCTCAAAGTATCAACCCTTTCAAAACTTGTTGCATTCTAAAATAAATATCTTCAAAGATCAAAACAACAATAGGTGATCAAAATAATACCTTCTAAAAACCGTAAAATACTTTCAAAAAAACGTAATTTTACGTGTCTCAAGATTTAACATTATTTCCGACGATTTTCCAATGATTTTTCTGTCATCTACTGCGTTGTTTCCTGCTTGACGAAGGTAATCCCAAAATATAAGCAATAAAGTGCTCGAAATCATTCGAGCCTACAGTTTATCGTTCTTTCCGGCAACTTTCCGACGAATTTTATTTCATTTACCGTGTTGTTTCCTATTCTAGTTTTCTAACAACTTAATCTCAAAATATCAACCCTTTTAAAGCTTTTTATATTCTAAAAAAAATCAAAAAATCAAACAATAGAGTGTTCAAAATAATTTTTTTTAGTATATGTCTCAAAGTTTTCTAACAACGTTCACCTCAAAGTATCAACCCTTTTTAAACTTCTAACCATCAAATCTTTAAAGATAGGAAAACCAACACAAGTCATCATATACATAATCTAAGTTAGAATCTATCCCAATAACACCATGTATACCAACTTTATTAGCTCTGACACTATGGTGTTGAGAAGTATTGATTCAGACAATACTCAAGCCAAAGCTAGCCCAATATAAAACCAAGATATATATTTGTTAGAGACGAACCAAACTCCTATGTCAGTTAGACACAACATACTTTCGTTTTTTAGATCTTTCGGGAGTCGATCAGAAGCAAAGCCGTGGTACCGCTCGAAAGCTGGCTCGTATGATAAGTAATCCATCATTCTTTTTTTTAACAAGGAACGTCTCACTTGAGACCATGATCACATGTAAAGAATCATCTTAGTATTACCATCAATAGAAAAAAAAAATGCCAAAACCTAAACAAGTTAGTTCTTACCTCTGAATCTCTCTGTTTTAAGAAGATCTTGAGACCATCAGGCAGGTTATATGTGAGATTAGGTAATACTGATCAATTCACATGCAAACAATATTAATGTACAAAATCACAATATTTTTGATTTTATAATATTGTTGGAGTTTTAAAATAAATTATTTTAAATGATAACATTAAAAAAAATTAACATTTTAAACTGTTTTGATATACTACAGCTTTGTAATCCAAAAAAAAAACACACACTGACCTTTTCCATATATGCAAGAGAGAGAGACTCCTGTCCTCTGCTGATAATCATATATTGGCAAATGCAGCATCATCATGATTCATTCCATGCAAATATTATCAAGATTCTCATAAGAGAAGATCTGGACCATCCATTTTACGTGAATCCTGGAGATGCTGCGTCTGCAAACATTGACTGTTGGTTTCTTCTTCCTTATTTATCCACATCATCCATTGAAGAGAGACCTCTCAAAACCTTTACACACACCTGACCAGTAGTAGAATAGAGTTGGAACGTCCGAAACTTGAAAAACAATTATAATTACCAATTCTTGGGAAGGTGAAGGAAGTTAACAGTTTTGGATTTTATTTCTATAGTTCAATAAAGACAAAAAGAAACAGAAATCACAAAATCATAGTATGAGAAAACGTACACCGCGTCAAAAACAACTAACTTAACTCACGCATGCACCATTATGCTATTTGTCTCCTATCAAAAGTAGGATAAAGTTCCATCATCAATTTCAAAATCTTTTACACATGCTATTAAACTCATTCCGTAAACTTAGAAGAATACTCAAAAGGTTTCGGCACGTAAGGTCTAACAGGAAATCAACATGCATATTTAGTAGTAGAATTAACATCACATTTGTTCTCAGCTAGCTCATCCTTAGATTCTAGCTTTCTGCAACTAAATTTTCGGTTTGAGTTTCTACCGATCAATTTAAAGCTTTTTTAGTTATTTCGTTTTAGTCTCGACCATCCATTTTCAGTCCTAAAATTTAGCAATACTCTACTTCGTATGTTGAGATTCTCGAGATGTTTATTTGATCTCAATACCAATAGTCTCTCTTATATCCATCATTTTGAATTCTTCATTAAATTTATTATTAACCTTTTCAATTCTACTCACGTCATTTCCAGCTATTAGGATATCATCAACATATAGACACGACTATTGAAATCTTATATTTTACACCATTAGTGGTTGTTTCAATCCATATAAGGGTCTTTTCCAAGATCAAATCTAGTAACAATTGAAACAAAACCCTTATAAAGGTTTGTTCCACAACGGTAAGGCAAATTCATTAAAATCAACACCCATTCTTTTATGTGAATCCATCAGCCATACCTAGCTTTGTATCTGGATAACCAAACTCTAAGTATGCATTGCTTCATCTTATATATCCATTTACTCTCAACAAGCTTCCGACAATTTGGCCTGTTTGACAAGAATCCACGTGCTCATCTTCTAGAGATATCTCTGTTCTTCCCTTGCGACCTTCAAATGTTACTCCTTATCAATTTCTCTTCATCGCACCGTGATAGCTCTCAGGTTCAAGAACATATCCCCGTATTTTAATCGATAAAAATAAACTATAATATTAACAAAATTAAATATTGTGGAGGTTTTGTAGGTCTTTGTGCTCTATTTCTCACCAATTGGTAACTATCAAGATCATGTTGCTCTTTAGTCTAATAATCTGAAGGCTCCAGAACATCAAACTCTTGGCCATCTTCAGTCTCATACAACGAGTAAACCTCTTCTATATGAACTGAAGCTCGACGAAGTCTGAAATCTTCTTCAACGAAAGTATCTTCGGCTTTGCTCTCTTTTTTAGACTCATTATCAACTTCACATCTCCTCTTGGTAGTGCTAGGTTTGGTCTCCACCACTTTCATCAATAGGTTGACATCCTTATCAAAAGCCTATTTGGGCTAATCAAAGCCTTTGGATGTCCAAATTTCATACACCACAACCTATACTAGGAATACACACTTTAATACTCTCAATTGAAGCATTTCTTACTTCACATGTACGTAGCCAACACATCCAAACATTCTCAAATGTTCCAACACATGTGGATATTTAAAAATTTGTACCGTAGATGGAGTTTTGTTGATGATATACGCAACTGTTGATATAACTTGTCCTCATAATCTTCGGCCAATTCCAATCGATAAAATTATACATCTAACCTTTATAGAAATATTCGGCCCACAACTTGATTAAATCACTCTTTATAGTAGACACAACCCAGACACTACAGACCCTTAGAGAACTTACACATCGTAGTCCGATAGGCTTTCATAAGAACTAGTGGGTCTTGCAAAACCCTAAATTTAATGTTTTCACCCTTATAGGTAAACACTTCCTCATCTAACATTCCAATAGAAAGAATGTTAGTTTAACTTCATTTACACACCTTACATTTGTTATCACTATATAAAAACCTGTACAAAACTTGAGCCAAACGTTCCTTATCCCATTTACAACGAAAGATTCATCATTCTCGAGGATAACCTTTCCACTATTAACAATCTCAGATTTCAAACCAATTTTTTGGAAGTTATATTGAATAGAGCTCCTGAATCCAATACCAACTTCAGTGTAGTTACAAGTAGTAGTTATTAAAGCATCAGTGAATTTATAGTCACCCGAGACCATGATAGTATCTCAGACATCGTACTTCAGATATCTATCACCCTTCTTTTGGTCTGAGAATTAGCTATTCATATGATTTTCTTTCTTGCACATATAACATCTCTCTTCAGAACTACTTGAATATCTCTTTAATTTGGAGCTACAGTTTTCTCTCTACTTAATTGAATATCTCATTTCAAATATACCCTTCACAATCAGTCTGAAACATTTAGAGTCCCTTTTTAGAACTATCTTCCTTAGAATATTTTTTTGAGTTCAAAAGACTCTTCATTTCATTCATTGTAAGGGACTTTTTTCTATAAAGCATTGTGTTAACAAAATGCTCACATGCTTTCGGTAGAGAGCTTAAAAATATTTTACTTGATCCTTATCTTTTACACTGGATCCAACCTTATTCAAGTCAAGAATGATTCAATTAAAATCATTACTGTGTATTCAGATTTCCTTGTTAGTGTCAATTTTTAGTCTTCTAGCCACTTTCATATCCATAACTTTGTGAGCTTTTCTTATACTTATCGAAGCACCTTGTCGCCTGAGCTGAAGATCAAAGCATTGTGGGTCATAGCCAACACTTCAGCACCAACCTGATCTTTAACCTTCTCATAAATGACAGCCAACACTCTTTTATGTATTATGAAAAGCCAAATCTTATTTCTTCAATCGTTAATATCATTTTCTCATTTGAATTTTTTAAGATAAAACTTTATCAAACTCATTTTGATAACCTTTTATGATTTACCAAATAATATTGCAATCTCTAATGTTAAGATCTGAAATGTTCTTTGTCTTTATTTCTTGTATGTATTACCACAAAACAATATTGATACCGATATTCCACTCCCAACACTAATTGTTTTGAAACTCACAATATTAGTAAGTTCAACAATGGTTGAAGCTAAGATAGCATTAGCCGAAGCTTGACCACCTACATCCGAGACTTGAAAGATTGGTAGTCATAATGAGAAAGGATGTTATTTTGTAAGAACATAAATGATGAGATTGGTGACTAAGAACATAAAAAGAGCAATTGATCTGTAAGGATTAAACCAAAGAGAATATTGAAGAAGCAACTTAATAACCTGAAGCAGAACTAAACAATAAGAAATTATGCGAGATGTATAACCAGTTACAATTGTAGTACCAGTTCCAGTTCCAGTTCAAGATCTAGCTCAAGGTCCATCTCCAACGGCTCAGAGAATAAGAAGAAAACTTTCTTATTTGCTAGATTATAAGAGCGAGTGAGAGAATGAAGAAAAAGAAGAAGAGATTACTTCTCTCATAATGTTTGTATCAGCTCAAGATCCAGCAAGTTTTGAAAAAACCAAAGAAGAAAGATAGATAAGGGTCATGAAAACAAAACTAGAATCATGTAAAAAAAAAGGTAATTGGTTTCTCACAGATCTTCCATATAGAGCAAAGAAGATTAAAGTTAAATGGTTTAAAAAAAACGTTGAATGAGAAATGAGAAGTAGACAAATACAAAGCTAAGTTGGTGGTCAAAGGCTATGCTCAAGAAGAAAATGATGAAAGAATGCTTGAAAGGGTTAAATCTTCTATGAAAAAAGATTCAATTTACAAAATATAAATGATGTGAAGAATCCTATTATAGGAGGATTTAAGTTGTCAAATGAGGAAGATGGAAATAAAGTTGATTGTACACTCTACAAAAAGTTCATTAGAAGCTTGATGTACACCACAACAACAAAACCATATTTAATGTTTGATGTGTGTTTACTGAGTACGTAGATGTCAGACTCCTGAGATAAGAATATGCATGATACTAAACGTATGATGAGAGGTACTCTTGAATTTGGTGGGTTGTATAAAAAAAATGAAATAAGAATTGACGGTGTACACCGATATTGATTATGTTGATGATTTGATCTAAGACTAAATTGTTATAATTTTTTTGTTGTGTGGAGAAGTTGTGTGCGCGAAAAAAAACGTTCGGTGGCTACTTTATCGTCTACGGAGGCAAAATTCATTGTTGAAACGTATTGTTCCAGTCTACGTGTGGATGAGAAGGACTTTAGAGGAGTTTGGTTGAGTGTGTGTGTCCGTGTATCATTAAATAACCCTCCGCAAATAAATTTATTGCTGAGATAAATTTTGTTGGTGATAAAATAGAACCTAAAATCGGTTTCGGTATCATGACCATCCTCATGTATGTGAGGATGGTAACGAAGTTAAATGTTTCATGAAATTGTTACATGAGACTCAGGTATTAAAAGGCAAATAAATCTAACACTAACTTTATGGAATTATTATCGAATACTTTTTTATATATAATCTAAAAATAATTATATTTTCTACACTGAAACATCCAAGTGCAATATATTTCTATTGGATAATATGTCTTAAAGAAGTCGAATATAGTCATTGGTTAATTTGAAAAAGTAAATACATTTATTTATCTAAATTTACTTTTCCACTTTTTTTAAACAATTAAATAACAATTTTTAACCAATTAAATGACAGATTTCAAATGAAAATAGAGAGGAGAAAATATCTCGACTATGTTCAGATATTTTGGTTGCTACCGACATGCCACTAGCATATGACGTGGCAACACCTTATTGGCTGAATTAAAAAGTATCATTACGTGAGAGTAGAGAGTTAAAAGAAGAAGCTATCTTATATACTCTGGTAACGAAGCTATCTAGAACCAGACAAAACATAAAAACCCTATTTTTGTCTTAGAAATAACATCGAAAACATGTTTCACGTTATGTATAGATCAACTCTTAGAAATCCATTTGGAAGTTTCTATTTTCTGATATAAAAAAAAAATTAAAAAATCTCAGATTTAAAAACTTACTAAAAATAACGACGATGGTTCTTTCACAAACACTGAAAAAAAAACATACTTTGAAGACTACCCGTTTCAGTATCTGGCTAAAATCGATTTTACAGAGAGAAAAAAAACATGTTTGATGTTTCTATCACTAGATTGAAGTTATGAACCATTAAATATTAAGCATCAGAGACAGAGAAACAAAGTTGAGAGCCATAGAGAAGTTCATACTAAAAGAAGAACATAAAACATGAACAACAACAGGAAAAACAGAGATCTAAAAAGAGGAGAGAGAAAGTAGAGAGAGAAAACTCACATCGATGGAAGTAGTAAGAGAGGCAGAGACGAAAATAGAATGAGAAAGAGGTCTGATTTAAAGGTAGGGTTGTTGTTTTTGACTAGTTTTGGGTGGTACAAACAGTGAGATGGGTCTGTAGCTACATATATGACATCTTTTTGGAAACCCTAGCCCTAGCCAAGTTCTATCCGATTTTGATCACTGGCTAGAGGAGACTTCTGTTTTTATGCAACTTTATGTTTTTATTCTTTAACGGGTTGGTTCTCTAGGAGCCACTCCACTTGCATCCACTAGAATTTGGCCCAACTTTTTTGGGTGGGAAACTATTTGTAACACCTTTGAATTTATGTGTAATTTCAAAATACCCATTCAGATTTTGAAATTATCCATAATGTTGGAGGTTGTGCCACATACATGATATTATGTTTGGTTTTAAGACGCTTTATATTAAATAAACTACTATTATTATTATTATTATTATTATTATTATTATTATTATTATTATTATTATTATAAAAGTTGTATTAAATAAAATAAATGAGTAGTATAAATGTTTGGAACAATTATTATAGATAAATAAGTTTGATTTTTTTTTAACGGATTTTAAAATGGATGATTGATTCAAAATTTTGATAAAAATCAAAATATGAAAATAAAAATAAAAAAGATTGGCCGATAATGTTTAATGTAAACGAAATAATTAGGATACAGTCGGATTGACATGACCATCAAACATCTACGACGACCATAACTTAAGAGGGGGGTGACTACAAACAACATAATTAACTATTATAAGTTAGAATTCTGTTAACTATTACAGTGGAAAGTCAAGTGAATGTCAAAAGTATATATTATGATACAATGAAGGCAAAGACATGAAGGGAACAAAAAGTTCTTACATTCTACTCTCGTCAAACGTATTAAATTATCGTGCTCAAAACATGTTCACCAAAGATGATGGTTTTCAAAGAGAGCCCATTTTAGTGTCTTTCTAATCCATCAAATGACATTTAAAGTGAACCCGAATTGGAACTGATAAAGCACCATATACTCTAAAAAAAGTTACATTAATAGAGAGTATGATTGATAGTTTATAGGTTGAGGTTGCATAAGATACGATATATACGAAAATTCAATCCTCAAGTAATAAACTTCTCTAAAGTATAAACGTTTATCTTTAATATCAAGCCATAAAATAAAAGACTAACGAGGAATATTATACTTACATCATACTAACGTGGTCAACCCGATACACCGGGTGGACGTTCAAATGGAATTGCAAGTGTTCTTGATTGTGAACTTTGTGTTTTCGCTCTTGATGATTCAAAAGTAGACATTATTGTAGTTGACGTTGGCTGGAGGGAGAGAGAGAATGGGGTTGTTGATCTCCTGAGAATTGTTGTGATTTCTAGCACTCACGTGTCTAATTTAAGATGACCAATTCCATAGAATATTCAAAATGATGTCTGATACGTTCAGATTCTTGCCAACCTTTAAGTCATGAATAATACATTGCTCGTAATGGGTTACCATAGAGATAGAGAAAAATCAAGGATCATACTTGAATGAGGTATCTTCCTCATTTCTAATCGCAACACCGTATATTTTGTAAGTCAATAGCCTAAGACGTAATAGTATCCTTCAAGACCAGAAGGAGCATAGCCAAGATCTAAAGCCCAACTTTTTTATTTTTTTTCCAGTTTTAATCTAGTTGGTCCATATTGAGTTATTATTTTTACGTATTAAGGAACACAAATGTTTATAGACAACCATCTAATTCCAGATGTTTATATCTAGAATCTCAACGTTGCCCTCCATTGTAAGTAATGTTTCATTGGACGCAACCACCTTAGCTCCCAAAACCTTCATCTCATGGTCAGACCAGTGGAAGCGACAAAGCTATTTGAGAATCCTTGATGGAAGAATAAAGATAGATGACTAATATACTTAACCTTCAACTAGAACAAACTTGATTAGCTGGAGCCAGCCCACATAGGATATGTGTTTGGAGATCCAAGAACGCAAAATGATATTTTAAAAGAGATGACATCAATTGGTGTAGGAAATCCGGACATTGAGGAGAGAAACTCCCATATTATTTACTCGCAAGGACCGCCCTTATATCTTAAAATGTTTATGAGATCATTTCGAACGGTGAGGTTTACCTCTAAGAGGAATATGTTACTTCTGGTATGACTGAATTGGATGAACGAGAGTGAGAAGAATTAATCAATATTATCTTTTATTAGTTTGCCAAAATTTAGGTCACCGTGAACTGTTAGTAATTTCTTCATTGAATAAATTTTAAGAAATAATATATGA
This sequence comes from Limnanthes douglasii subsp. nivea, assembly GCA_036936605.1. Classification (NCBI taxonomy): domain Eukaryota; kingdom Viridiplantae; phylum Streptophyta; class Magnoliopsida; order Brassicales; family Limnanthaceae; genus Limnanthes; species Limnanthes douglasii. The sequence continues at coordinate 18,996,304 of JAUPFV010000001.1, read as the reverse complement.
AGAGTGTTTTGTTTTTTAATTATAAAACCTTATATACTAGTTGAGATATTTTTATATTTTTTATATTTTATATATAAATAATATGAGGTAATTGATCAAGTTTAATCTTCAACATGTAGAATAATATAAAAGTTTTGGAAAGTGATGTAACTTAAACTAAAATCAATAAACGTATTGATATAAAAAATAAAATATATATTTATTGAATATTGATGTCTCCGAAAATATTCGAAGGGAAAAAGTGTCAAATGTCTTCCAAGTTTAGTTACGCAAATATTGGAGAGAGGAACTAAAACCTTAAATCTAGAGAAAGAAGTTGTCAAAAGTGGTTTATAGTAATTATTGTTCTCCCTTTTCTTGAAAAAGTGGGAGGCTTTATATAGTAATAATATTGGGTCATCGGGCTTACATGGTTAACCCATAATGGGTTATTCCATTCCATTAATTCACTAATACTAAACATATTATTTTTTATTACACCAAATACCCTCAATATTAGACACTTATTGAGTTTATACTAAAAAGTAAATTATGATCCAATGTTTTACCGGACTCTAGCACAACTTCAGGTTTCATTCATAATATCGCTCCAGATTGTAATTAACACTAGTTGATCCAATTTGATTCTGGTTGAGTAGCTTTGACTCTGATTATCATCGCTTCGGAGATCGCTAGTCTCGTGTACATCACGTGTGGTTTTACTCTTGTACATGCGTCATGGAATTATTTGACCTACGCATTGGAACTTTGGTGGTGAAGCGTGATGAAGTGGTGAAGAAACTGTTCCACTTCCCCGCACAAGTATCTGATGGGGTATGAAAAGACATTTGTAAGACATTTTCAATCCCCAACGTAAGTACCCGTTGGGCATTCAAAAAGTGTGTGATTGGCTTCTATACTCTCCTATATATATTCGCTTATCCACCTCTCTTATTATTTTCACAGTTACTGATTTTAGAGATAAAGAGAGAAACTCTCATATTCCAGCCACCGCAAATCGTAGTTTCTATCACAATCACCGGTATAAAAACGTTTTTGAAAATAACTCTAACCCTTTTCCATTCTCTAATACTACATACCATATTCAGATTTATACGTTCTATCTTGAAAATGTTGTAGAACACTGGTTGTCAATCTTTAAAAAAGCCAAAGTGAGAAAATGTTCAAGAAGAACAACTAGATTTCCAGACGAAGAGCATGTTCGCATCTTTCAAGTATTCGATTATTGAGGCAACGTAAATACGAAAAGACACACCAAATCAGCTGATTCTCCGCATTCTTCAATCTATTCAACATGAACTTCAACAACAAACGCATACACCTCTACCCGGACTCGTTCTCAAGGAAACGAAAGAAACGAACATCGTTCGTATTTTATTTTGATGGACGATTCAGATACTGATGAGATGTCTCTTTTAAGAAATTCTTCAGCACCCTCGGAGAAAATCAAATGTTATCCCAATCATCTAGAAAATAAAATAAAAAACCCTAAAACAATCTCAACCACTCGAGCTATATCTTTAGAGGAATCAGCTAGGTTTGGTGTGTAAACTTCTAGCTGAACCTAGAGGATCCATTCATTCAAACTACACTTCCGGAGGTGACGAAAACTAGAAAACCAGTTACCATAGTTAATCATATGTAGTTGATTGATGAACTAGAAGAAATGGTAGGAGATCATGTTAATTAGTGTTGGAGGCTGTCGGCTTAGACAATTGAAGAACTAGTGCTGATAACGAAGGGAATGCGATTTAAATTCCGAAAGAAGCTCTGAATCCTAAAAAATCAAAGAAAAAAATAAGCGGATGTTGAGTTGCATTCTAAACATTTTAAAGTTGACCAATTAATATTGGAAAGTGTTAAACTTGACCAGCTAATGTTGGAACATTTTAAACCTGACTAACTAATGTTGGAACCATTTAAAGTAAAATTATGTTAGAAAGTTTTGGACTGATTGACACGTGACTATAAAAAACGAAAACGATTTATATTTACTTATTGGCTATGTGGACACCTCATTAAAACTTTTATGTACCACTAGAGTAGGAAATAACATGTCAACGAATATTACACAATCAATTGAAAATATTTACATATTTTAACTGTCACTCTAAATACAACCTCAAGTGTTCGATTTTCCAAAGGTGCTAGAGTGGTTTTCCTTCTTGATCTTTCAATCGATAAATTCTAGGTTTGAAACCTTCTCAGTAACCGAATAAGGTCCTCCTTAGTTTAACCCTGACTTGCTCAGCCGTTTATCTTTAGTGTGTAAGAAAACCTTTCATAGAACTTTGTCCCTCACCTTGAATTCTCTTCGTAGAACTCGAGATGCATATATGTTTCTCATTCAACTCTCATAATGAATAGATTTAAACGCATATTCGTTCTCTTTCTCTTAATTAACTCAAGCTTAGATCTCCGAACTTCATCATTACGAGCCTCAAAGTAGTTTGATATTCTAAAAGATGATAGGGTGACTTTGGTTGGGGTTACTGCATCCATCTCATAAACCAACGCAAGATATGACTCTTGGGTCGCCGATCGGGTGGTAGTTTGATCAGCTTACGATACTTATTGTAGATAATATAACAATTTCTAGCGACTCCCTGCATATTATTTCATTTTTATGGATTTAATTTCAAGTTTATAGCCTTTCGATCTGGATAGCAAAATTTTTACTTACTAATCGTTAATAAGTTACCCTGACATTGTTTAGCCCAAACGACATCACTTTATAGCAATATAGCCTTCTATCAGTTATGAATGTGGTGTTGTCTTGGTCCCTCATATCCATCTGTATCTGATTATACCCGACAAATACATCCATAAAAGATAAGAGTCTATTACCCAAAGTCGAGTATATCAGTTGATCAAATCTAGGAACATGAAAGAGATCCTTTCGACAGACCTGTTCAAATCTGTAAAACCAATCATATTTTCCATTTTCTATTCTTATTTTTCACGAGTATCGAGTTTGCCATCCATAACAAAAATTGATATTATTTGATATGTCCTACTTTTGTTACTTTCTTTTCAAAGAAGAAAGCTCTTCGTTTTTAAATGATGGGACGTACGTTAGGCCGCATGACAAGTCTGTGATAAATAATACTCGTTGGTACTCTCATTACATTCGTGTTACACAAACAAAACATATGCAAATTCCATGACAAAAATGATATAAATTATTCTCTTACAACATGCAATAACTGCATACTGATATTCAAAAAAATTCCAGTGGGAATGGTATAAATTTTAATATCCTCATCGGGTGTTATCGAATTGGAAGTTTCCCTCAGATCATCTACAACATTTGATTTCAAAATAAACTCTAATAATTTTTCTTCTATCTTTGTTTAAGCACTTTTGATTATCTTAGGAGTTAGTGTAATAATGTAGCACTCTCTCGACACTTTCTAGCTACTATAGACAAATCTGACCTGATTTCCGACCATATTTTTCATATATTTATGGAAAGTTGAGGTGTATTCATGATAACCAAGACCTGCTAAAAATTACATTGTAGAATGTCGGTCCATCTATCACTTTAAAAAGTACTTTTACCATTTTCTTGAAAGACCATTGGCCTAGTAATACATCTCATTCGAATTATCTAATGACGTCGGCAGTGAACCCAATGAACCCTATTATTGTATTATCTTATCGGAGTATGACAAGAGGGTGCTCTAATTGCTTATAAGTGATTATAAATAAGACATTTTCCGAATTTCCCGTATCAATTAGGATCCTTCGGATCTAAGTTCCCTCAATAACCGCTATGATTACTAAAACATTCACGTGGGGTCCAACCACCTCATCTAAGTTATCATCATAAAAAAGGATAAAAGGCAATTGATCTTGGTAACGGGGAGTTGGCATTATTCCCTCTAATTGTGTTACTAAACTTACATCATGCACATCTTATGAATAACTGGAGATTTCGGATACGATATCTTCACCAAATATAGTCAATGATTCATTTAATTCGCACAAACGTGTGACTCTCCCTTAGTTTTGGGTTCGATAATTACCATAACACTCCTTCGGTTGGGATCCGGGTCTAAATATTTTGCATCCACATCAAAATCGTAAAAGGGTCCAGTTATGACCATTGCATTTTCATGCTTTAGTGCAACTCTGATTAACTCCCTTTGGACCATTGCTTGATTACATATTGGAGCATGCGGACAAACCTCTGACTATGCACTAACAAATATGGTCAACTTACCATTCTCAATCAGGATTTAAATTTCTTACTTTAGAGCTATGCAATCCCTCGTATCATGACCTATATCGTTATGATGCCTGTAAAACCGGTTATGTCATCCTTCGCTTGGACTTTTAATCAAGAGTGGTTTTTTAAACTGAAAAAAAAAATTATGCTTCTCTTAAAAAATAGTTGTGAAGCTCTCTGATAGTTTTGTATAATTATCGGGTCGGAGCCATTAATTTTATCTAGGCATTTGCTGCTCATCATGAGGTTGTTCATTTAAACTAGGTCGAGGCGACAAGTAGTAAGCACTTAGGGCTGGAAACTTTTGATCTATTGTTGTTGATAAACTGGGGCAGATAATTGTTGAATCTAACTTCGCAAATGAGTCAGCTTTAGTCTCTTAGATTCTTCCATCTTGATCTGCTCTTCGACCTAAGCTAGTAGAGCCCTGAAAATCAGGGATTTTTTCATGGTTACTTTAGGAGAAACCCTTGTCTAAAAGAAGCAATAACAACTTGCTCAAAACAGACATCCATGCTACTTTTATAAGAATAAAGTATTTGGTGTAATCTTTTGGAACTCTCTCCAACCAAGTGTCTGCACTAGATTATCGTGTCTTTATTCCCTCCCGCAACTCTTTACTCCCCACAAACTGTCATCTAAAAATTGTCCAACACATACCATTTTTTATAGAACCTTGAGGAAGTCGGTTGTACCACTTTAATTTATTTTATTTGAAGGTTTGAGAGAACGTATGACACAATAATTTATCTCATCGTCATAATTCATCATAAAGTTTATAAATTGATCTGGTTGATTAACTAAATCCCTATTCTCATCAAACTTTTTCATTTTGGATATATCAAAATGCTTCGACAGGTTTGCGGAAACAGATATTGCCTCCAATTGTGTCCTTGAATATACTAGTGACCATACCTAGTTGTTGTATACAGACCCTGTTTAGACAGATTCATAAATTGGTTGTTTACTTGGGAAGCAAAATTCTGGTTTCCTAAACCTCACAATAGAGAAATATTTTCTCAAACTTGTACTATAGTTTGCTGCGGTCCAGCCTTTGACATCAGCAGGTTCCTACTTATCCGAGAAGTCACATTATTTTCTCGAATATCTCTCTCTCTTTGAACCCTGATATCGACTATAATGCGTCTTTGAATAATGAATACCACAAGAACTTCTCTCCTTCATATGGAAGTGATCTATCCTAAAAAAAGAATAGAATTCTTTTGAATCAAAAATAAAATAGTTACTTGATTTTGATGGACTATAATGATATATTGTCTTTTGCTCATTTCTCTAGGAATGGTAGCTTCTATCCGACCGACACTTCTTTTTTCAATACCTTTCTTGGTTTTCCAAAGAGTCAAACTTAGCGTCATCACCCTCAGAGACCTTATTCATCTCCAACTTTCTGAATTCCCAAATGGATCTTCCTCGGTCGAACTACCTTTATTTCTTTTTGTGCATATAACACAATTTTTTCACTATATAACTCATTATGATGCTCTTCTAGAGCAAACCATTCTTGTCATTCCTCATACCGATGTTGGGGCTGGTCGTCCCAAGTTAACTAATTAGAAACTTCTCTAACCATGGTTCTTTTGGTAACTATCGTAAGATCCACCTGCATCTCATAATTCATCTCTTGCTAGTACGTTAATGGTTTTAGATGTTTGTATCTGGATACCTGTCTAGGATCCCACTGTGGTCGTCACTGATGTCTCTAAAAATATCCAAGGGATAAAAGTTTCAAATGTATTCCAAGTTGAGTTCCGCAGATATTAGAGAGATAAACTAAAACATTAAATCTATAGAGAGAAGTTATCAAAAGTGGTGCATAGTAATTATTGTTTTCCTTCTTCCTAAAAAAGTGAGAAACTTTATATAGTAATGATATTAGGTTTTGGGCTTACATGATTAATACATAATGGGTTATTCCACCTCGTCAATTTAGTATATTAAACATACTTATTTCTTATTACACCATATATCCTCAATATTACACACTTATTGAGTTTATGCTACCAAGTTAGTTATGATCCAATATTTTACCGGTTTGATTGCAAAAGTTGGATAGTTCGGTTCTTATCAAACATAATTATCAGGATACATACATATATATATATATAACAAGTTAAAATTACAACTAAGATTAATTATTTCAATATTTTTTTATAATTAGTCTCAAAATTCGGGATGATACGATATTTTTATTATTTTTTATGGAAATAAAGCATTCAATTAAATAAATGTATTTTCCATGCATATGATACCTTAGAGAAATGATATTGAACCCAAAATAACAATACGAAAGTTACCACTTGACCCAAATAACTTTAACAAGGATAATACAATACCATTGGACCCACATAGAAGTAGGGTAGAGAACAAACATGATGTTGAAAAAAGCATAGATGCCATCTAAAGCCGGAATCATGTGTAACAAAAGTAAGAACAACACAAAACCTTGTGCAATATTAGCCCAAAAATCCAATCCCGCAGACAACAACATTAAACACAAATGAAAGAGGGAGGAAGGTGTAGAATTGTAAAGTTGAGGTCAAGAGGAGACCCAAAAATCACAAGTTCCAACTGAAATATATATGTGAAAATCCAACACTTGTAAGAGTCAATTTTATATTGTACAAAAAATAGGGGAACTTGCAACAAACAAAAGAAAGCGATGAACAAAACACACGATTATATTGACCAGATAACCTTTGATCCAATGAATGTGGACCCAAGGTCAGATAGCACAAGGTTCGACATTGTTGAAGCGATGATAGGTGAAGATCACAAAACTCTTGAGTTTCTCTCCCGCCAGACATGATAAATGATTGTCCCAATGTAAGCACGCTAAAAATGATAATAGCTAGAGGTAGGCCAATTCGAAGTTAGCCATATACCAAGATGGCCAATCCACAATGCTAACAATGAACCTGAGCTTTGAGGATATGGTTGATGGATTCATCACACGAATTTCAAAACACATAGTGAGGAGAAAAATTTAATAATCAACTAATGTGTGAGAGCGTACGTATTTTATTGTAAGTTTCGTTAATTATGAACTTTACATTCTTTATATTGGTGGTACAACAATGCACGTCATCAGTTGATGCTAGAAAGTGGGGGAGAGAGGATGAGTTGGTTGATTTCATGGAAGTTTTGATAGTTTGCACTAATATACCTTAATTATGTCACCCATTCCCAGAGACTATCTTGAATAATATCAATTACCTTGAGATTGATGCCTAGTCTTAAGTCACGAGTATTATTTTACCCATATTTGTTTACCAAAGAGGTAAAGAACAAGCACATACATACCAAAAAAGAATATCATTACCTATCTATACCCTACATAATTTGTTAGTTAGTGGCCTAAAAAGTATTTTTTTCCTTCAAGTCTATGAGGGTGAATAATCAAGCTTTAAAGACCCTAAGTTTTTATCTTTAATCTCTCCGGTATTAATCTAGTTACACCAGATTCAGTTTTCATTTTTACTAATTATGGACCATAAATGTTTGAAGACAATCGGTTGATTTTAGATTTTTTGGTGTATACACTCAAGACCAACCTTAGGCAAAAGCAAGATAACTGTTGACTAAAACACTTTCGCACCCGAAACCTTCATCTATGTCCTGACCAGAGGAAACGACAAACAAACTTGAAAATTTATTTAAGAACTTTAGCGAGGAAAATGAAGATTGATGACTAATAAACATGCCCCGTGAATATCAAAAATTTAATATGTTGAAGCCTACCTGTTTGGAAAGGTGTTTAGAAGTCCATAAGGCAATACGAGTAGTAATATTTTCCAAAAGTGGGCGATAACCGTTATAGAAAGGATGACCCATGATGAGGGACTTCAAGGTATTTAACCGCGAGTGAACTTACATTGAACCCAATGATATTGATCAACTCATTTTTTTAGAGAGGGGTTAACTACAAAGAAGAAGATGTGGCTATTCCCAGACTAACTTTAAGGCCTGATAGATCAAATAATTCCTTAAGAAAATCCTTTATGAGGTCGACAGAATTAATATCATCACGATAGAAAATCATCAGATCATCTGCAAAATAGAGGTAAAAATCTTAAGCTTCTGACAACTTTAGTGGAATTTGAAGTTCACATCATTAATTTTCCCCTTAAAAATATTGGAAAGAACTTGTATGACCAAAACGAATAAGAAATGTGACAAGTGATCACACTGTCTAAGATCATTTCTGTCTTTGAATTTTATATACACGTATCAATTAATATTAGTAGTATAAGATGAGGTGAAGATACATTTAATAATTTAAGTGATCATCTAGTCCGAGAAATTCATGGCCACCAAGATGTCAAGAATAATGTACCACTACACGTTATCAAAAGCTTTAATAAGGTCGCTTTTAAGAGAGGAAACTCTTAAGAAGGGAGAAATGTTATTTGTAACTGTAAAAAATCAGCTTGAAGTCATCGACGTAAGAAGGGGAATTTTTTTTTTTCGGATTAGGGAGACGGTGGTGATATTTCAATAGAATTCAAGACGTCCATTATTAAATAATATTAAGATCTCATCATAGATTATTTTATTGATGATTTTTCAGGGGTGTTCGAAAAAACTCGCATTGAATTTATAGGATTTTGAATATTTATAGGTATCGATAAAAAAAAGTTGCTAATTTCTAAGGAAATAACTAGACGAAACATTGAAGACCTATCTTAATGATTAACTTTTGTAGAAATAAAGGAATAAACTCTAGTGAGCTTGCGTATCCCATGAAATAACTATAGCCCTGTAAAATTGGAAAAAGTAATTAACAAAGACCCTGTTTGGAAGATAGACAAGATCTATGTTATGGTTAGAGATTGAAACAAATTTTGATATTTTTATGAAGTTAGAAATTCTTAAATCTGAATCAAATTTACACAAAAAATTGTTTGTAAAATAAGTTTTTTCGATAACCGATGAAACTGCAATTTATAAAATGGTATATAATGTGTGTTGAATCGAATGCATGTTGAAATGTAAATATTAAATTTAAAACGAAATAGTTTTGTTAGATTAAAGTGGTATTCAGATTATTGAAAAATATTACGATCAAACATTATTATAGTTTTATATAGAAATTAAATTTTGAAAAATAGCACCAAATCTAATTTTAAATTTTAAAATTTATAAAAAAGGATATTTTTAGATTTTATAAAAATTAAATTTTATAATATAAAATTTGAAATACTTTAATTTTTAAAATCAAATATGTTAACATATATATTTTTTAAATTTAAAATTTTATATTTCAACCTCTAAATTTTCAAAATATATAATATGATTTCACGAATAACAGGTTTAAAGCTTTAAAAATTTTACTTAATTTTTAAAAATTTCTAAAATTGAATTTCTACCTATAGTTGTTTAAATTTGCCCGTAGAGTACGTAAAGCTTTTCAATTGTATTTTAATTCTTAAACTTTTTGAAAATTATAGTTTAGGGCCTAATAGTTTCAAAGAAATTAGTACCCAAATATTTTGAAATATTTAGTTTAATCCCTACAATTTGGAATATTAATTATAGTCCTTAAAGTGTTAAATATTAGTCTTATTTTTCAAAAATTGTATATTAATCCTTCAAAATTCTAAAACTACATTTTAATTCCTAAACTTTAAAACATATATCTTACTTTTTGAACTTTTGAAAAATTATATTATAATCTTTCGATATTTAAAAAGTAGCATTTTTGTTCCTAACGTCTATAAAAGTTGATTTTAGTCTTTAAGATTTTGAAAGTTGTATTTTAGTTTTCAAATCTCAATAAATTGTATTGTAATTTCCAAATTTTGTAAAATTAATTTTATTTATTTATATTGAGAATGATGAAAAATAATTTTATTAGTATTTAAAATATAATATGTAAAAATTACTTTATTATTATTATTTATGGTGAGATAAAAAAATTATTTAGTTAGTTAGAAATTTAAAATTGTATATGAAAAACTAAATATATAAAATTAATAATTAATTCAAACATCATTTATTCATGTGTATATTAATAATTATTTATATAACAACGAAATTTTTTAAATCACAAACCAATTTTTTATGAAAGTTAATATATATTTGAATGATTCTATTTTAAAAATATTTTTTTTTATTTTTTTTTTGATTTATTTTTATATATGGATCAAGGTACTGCGATTAGACTAATTTGTCTTTTATCATTAACCCACTAGTTCTTGTGAGCTTCGATGACTAACTAATATATTGAGTTGTTAGTCTTTATCCAAGACATTTGTTGTCTTAGTTTTTTTATATTACCAAACCGTTGTAGTTGAATGCTCTAGTAAAATTTTATTTGTCAAACTGAACTATTGAGACATTTACAGTTGGACTGGAAGAGCTTCGAGATATGATGACTCTGTACTTGTCTCCTTAAAATCTTTTCACCCACCAAACCTCAATTAAGGAAAAAACTATATTTTTCCAAAAAAAGTACACACATATATATAGCGTTTTCTCTATTTTGTTTCACTAGTAGCACGAAATCTATTAAGGAACATATGTTGATAGTTTGACAGTGACATAATGTTGGAAAAATATTATTTTGAAAAATTTCTTCATATTGTTTTTGGATATAAAGGAGTCGCACTGAGAGTCCTTTACCCTATAAATGAGAGACTTTCAATATTGTTGAATGAATCAAGTTTGCAATATCGATTTTGAATTTTCGATTGATCGAGACTTTATTGCTTATATATATATATGTATATATATATATATATACTATAGGCAAGGTTATTTTTTGAATGTTGCTCATTGTTCGAAGATGTATTTATACTTTTTTAGTATATATTGGATTTTAGAAACATGGAAGGCATTGTTATGTCTTTTTTTAAAAGAGAATAATGTGTTGAGACGTGGTTCAAACGCGTGTTTTGGTTCTTTATTCAACACATGCAAACATTTGCTATCATGACATCTTAGCCTTCTAATTTTTTAGTAGAAAACGTTAAAAAAGCGTGACGAAATGGTAAAGCGTGACGAAGTGATGAAGAAATTGTTCCAGTTTTCCCATGCAAGCTTCCATTGGAGGTGTGAAAAAATAGGTGTGAGACCTTTCCACTCACCAACGTATGTATACATTGGGCCTACGAGAGCTCTTTGTTAGGCTTCCGCTTCTTCTTCCATAAATATGCTACCTTTCTCTCACCATTTTTCATTCTTTACTATTCTAGATATAAAGAGAGAAGTTCCAATTTTTCAGTCACTGTAAATCTTAGTTTTCGTCCCAATCATTGTCACAAAAACTTTCTCGGAAGCAACCCTTGAATTTTTATTTTATGATCCCACACATGTCCTTTTTAGTTTTTATATTTCGTATTTACAACTCTTTAGACGATTGGTTGTCTATCTCTGAGCAAGCCGAATCCAAAAGTTTATGGGATCACAGAAGAAGGGCTGATTCACATTACTCAAGTATTCGACTATAGAGCAGCATATCCAGGAAGAGAAAATCTTAATCGGTTGATCCTTCATCCTTTAATGCTCATTAAATTTAGCTTTCAACATCAAAATCCTACCCCTCCAGACAAGCACACCCTCAAGGAAATGAGCGAATCAATTATTTGTCTTGTTTCATTCTGACGGGTTACTCGGACAATGAAAAGAGTTTTATTTTGAAGAAATACTCGATGGCTCTGGAGAAAGGAAAGATTTTTTTGTTCATCTGGAAAGCAGCCATAAATAGTTTAAAATAATCACTGCACCCCAAGTTACACCCCTAGAACAATCGGTTGGGTGCAGTATTGATATTTCCCCTTAAGCTACACTCATAGAGGGGTCCCAAAAAAGACGACTAACTTCCGGATACAAACCAATGTGGTTGATCGATGATCCGGAGAGAGAGGTAAATGATCGTATCGATATGGGATCAAAGACTTGTGTCTCACGCAAGACAGAAGGTGATGCTAAGAGGGAGATATAGATTAAAAAAGGAAACCGCAGAAGAATCTGAATCCAAAAAACTGCAAAAATAAATGAGCAAAAGTCAAACTTCATTATGCAATAGCCCAACTACTAGGGACCAACCTTCGTGAAATTGAAAATAAATACTTGATTTCTCTTTACGAGATCAAGTATCTCTGGGCATGCTGGGGAATTCCAAGCTCAATTGATATATGCTTACCAAAGATAGGAGAGACGCCATTTTCTATAAAAACAAATAAAGAATTGGTGGTCCACCTAGATGTGCTGAACCAGGGGATCCGGTTCTCACGTATCCCTACAATAATTTAGTATTTTGAGCTGGTGAACTTGTGCTCAAGTCAAGAAAGTTTGAATACTTAGTTCATGTTGATGTCGTGTATCACCGCATCAAGGCTGTCTAAGATTGATATGATGATGGAGAAGTTTGGAGTGATTACCTTATTGTTAAAAACATTTGTTTTTACTTCATCACTCTAAAAAACGAGTATAAAGTGGTAGTGGACCTGCTTGAAGCCGAGAATACATGAAATCATCAATTTTATTCATCTTTGGATGTTGGGAGAATGACAAGAAGATCTCAAAGAAGAAGAATCTCATTCAAATCCCAAAAGAGTGGCAAACAATTGGTAAGTTCATCTTTATGTCAATCTTCAGGTCTTAACAACAGCATTTAAAACCTGTTGAATAGAAATTTAAGAGGCTGAATAATTTAGCCGAGAAAACCGGGCGAATGGGTTTCACATGTTCTTCACGCTGGCTAACTTGATTCAGAGTCACCTCTTGCGCATAAAATCAGAGCTGGCCATATCGTCGGAGCAACTAACGACTCTGGCTCGTGCGATGGAGGTTGTCAAGCGACTAGAAGATTTTGAAACTCAAGTTTTTCTTCTGACCAGGAAAAGGGCCGTAATCCATAGGGTGAAGAAAGTTATTGTTGGTGGTTTGGTAAAACAACGGCTGCAAACACCACGGAAGAGAAAGAGTCAACAGATAAAGTTGTCAAACCAAACACGACTCAAACACTCGAAAACAGCTCCAACCCTCTAAAATAATAAATCATTAGATGCTTTAAAGGATAAAAAAGGGAGAGGAAGATCGAAAAGAAAAGGAAGATCGAAAAGAAAAAGAAGAAGTCAAAGACCGACTAGGAAATTTTCCCCGTCACTGATCAATCCACCATCCCTTTCTATGCTCGACCATTTAGATGTTTGAAAACTGGACAATAACTCCCCACCTCTTCCAGCGGAGGATCAACAGGTGCTTGAGGCTAGGAATTTAAGGGATTCACCAGTCCACATGAGCTTGGTATGGAAACCCCAAAAAAAATTCTCCAGCTTCGGAGGGCTCTACCAATTCTAAATCGTTTCAGTTTATGAAATCAGAATCTTATGTTGTTACTTTATGCCATCTTATCAAGCCCATTTCTAGATTGGAAAAAATCAATAGAGAATATTGCGACCATGTCGTCCATTCGAGAAAAATATGAGTGTTATCAGAAAGCCGCATCGAAGCAAAGATTGCATACTTATCACCAAGAATATCGGGTCAAATTTGTTGAAAAGAGATCACGGAACAAAATTTGATTTTGAGACTAAGATCGTTGCACTAGACTCCTCATTAGAAGATCAGGCTCAGAGATATTAAGAGGTAAAAAATGAGCATAAACTTACGTAGATGACTATCGAAAGATAATAGACAAGCAAAATATGGTTATTAAGAAAGCCGAGGAAGATAATAGAAAAAATCTTGAGGAGCTGACTTCAGTAAATAATCAAGAGACATGGGATAAGGATGGTGTAGTTGTACACCGATGAATGTATAAGCTCTCTAAGGCAGAGGGATGTTAAGTTCAAATCCTCCATAGTTCTTAACGTCTACAAAACTTTTATAGAGGTAAGCCTTGGCTCTTTCGGGGACATGGTTCCTGAAGGGGAACGACAGTCTCATCTCTCATTCGAAGATGAAATGGAAGCAATATTACATTCAAATAATGAATATGTTGATTCTGAAGACGAGAAGTCTGAAAACAAAAGTTCCAAGGATGATGAACCACCATATAATCTAGAGGATATGGGAAAAAAACCTCGGTCAAGACAATGAAGACAAATCCTATGGCGCAAAATAATTTAGACTTGTTTCAAAGGCTTTAATTTTTAAATGTGACTAATTAGTTTTGAGAATTTTAAGTCCCTAGTTGGCCATAACGTTTGACGTTTGTACTTGCGTTCGAAATTTCTAAATATCAGTTCTTTTTATTCAATTTGTTTCATGCCTTCATATATATTCATTATTGGAAATTATGTCTTTGGAATCTTTCTAGATGAAGATGATCAATCCCCAACCGATCACCAAAGCACTTTTTCAAATACGACCAATTTGGAACCTTTTAAACGTGACCAACTAGTTTTGAAACCTTATACACTTGGTTAACTAGTGTTGGAACCTTTTAATGGTGACCAACTATTAGAAAAAAAAAATCCAACTTATTAAATATGGTTGGTTAGGTATATATACTCTTGTTTTGTGACCCATGGGCTGTTCCAGTCGAATCTTAGACTCGGATTCATCTCAAGTTTTTCAAAACCCAAAACCAGAAAATTCATAATCCACTTGGGTCTATTGTTCATCGAAAAGTTAGTGCAAAGTATGTCCAAATTACCCCTTCGATTTTGTCCTAATGGTCTTCTAAAAATATCTGACCCTATTAGTAGCCCCTTTTGTTCTTCCAAAATTGTTTTGGAAGAGATAACTATCAAAGAGAAGACCCGTATTAGAATGTTTTGGAATAGCTACCTGGATCGAATTCAAAGGGGTTTTTTTGGTAAGAAGGAATCCAAAAGTCAGTTTTAATGAAGGGTTTTGAATTACACGTGTTAGTTTATGGTTCAACCTCTCAGCCGTGTTTCTCTAGGTACTTGCACCTATCTTTTGAAAAAGTGATTTGTCTAAGTCACTAGCCCCTAATGATTGTTTAGATGATTCATCTCCCCTAGGGGAAGTACTCAAGTGGTTTTTCACCTATATATATACAACTGTTTTACTATTTCTATTTCTATAGTGAGAAAAAAAATTCAAATTTTAGCTTCTAGAGAGATAAAGGTTGAATATTTGATTCGTTCATCGTTAGAGAGATTTTTATGATCACAGCTAGAACTGCTCTGATCAGAGAAGGTTGGTTGAATCTATCTGAGTTGGAAAAAGAAAGAAAGGAAGCAATAATCGCTGCTGGGCTCCCTGCTTCTCCTGGTGGAGTAATTAACCAAACAGTCCTAGAGCCGGACACGAATTCATCTTCCTCCAAAACCTCTATACTTAGAAAAACTCATTTTGTTCCAACTTTATCTACCATAGATTCCGAGTCTTCAGTTCAAATACCTGTAAAATCTTTCTCTAAAGATAAAACAACTTCAAGTGTCAAGAAACCCTCACCATTCATCGCTATGAGGTCAGATGATGAGAACGTTACACCCCGAAGAGTTACTCGATTCTCGAGGCCAAAAGTACCCCTCAATCCTCAAAGAATGGTAGCTCATGGGAAATAAAAACTTCTTTTTGACTCTCTTCGGATCCGAATCTATCACTTTCCTACAATGAATCTACTCAAACAGAGAAAGAATCTATAGGTGCTAAATCGGCCGATCAACGGCCAAGTATTATGGAGGAAATGATGGAAGAATTTGAGGAAGATACCCTACTGGAGACGTCCGGAAACACTGGAGATATCACAACAGTTCAGACTACTAGAAGAAAGGTAGGGATGCCAAATACAAAAGCATTTTCGGAGTTCCTATAGGGGAAAGTAGGGCCCAACTTGTGTAACGTTAGTGTGAAGTACTTACTGGCCCTTTATAAAATCTCGTATGTGTAGACACATACTGCTAAATTGGATAGGATTAGGAGAAAATGGGGTTTTCCAGAGTCTGTCAAGGTGAGGATTTCCATCCCTCCAGAAACTCTGATGGAATATAAAGTCGGGGATATAATAGTATACACTGAGGTGTTGAATTGAGGTCCTTGTTTCCCCTTAAATCCCAAAGTAGTAAGGCATTTTCATATGATAAAGTTTCTCTCAGGGAAACTGAGTCCCAATTCCTGGTACACTTTGTTGGCAAGCGTTATTGCTTCGAGATTGTCAAAAATTCCAATGCCCATGGAGCAGTTTGCTGTTGTGGCTAGCTTATTTAGAAACCACCACATCCCCTTCTATCATTACAAATTGGGGAACGATTATAAATGGTTAAAGATCTGTTGGAGGAAAAAAAACCATGGAGGACTGAGTTTCTCTACATAAGCGGGGCTTGGGAGAATGGAAAAAAATAACCACCAAAGAGAATCTGAGCCAGTTGACCAGATACTGGAAGAGCTCAGGTTACTTATGTTCATATTTTTTTACTAGTATTTAGATTCTATTGTGCTATACCGAACTGACTATTGTGTCTATTTTGTAATATTTTCAAAAATATTTTCAGAGCACCTGGAGGCTGGGAAGACTACCTTCACCAAATTAAAACACTGGGCCTCAGAGAAGGGGGGGTCTTGGCTTCCACAACTGTTTCGCTGCTGGAAACATGGTGAGAGCCCACTTGTGGAACACAAGTGGAAACAGGGAGCTCACTTGGGAGCAACTTACTACTCCCCCTTCATAGGAGGTCATCATCAAAAGAACTGAGGCAAAAGACGGTAAACTCTACTTGTCAGCCCAGAATAAGGCCCCTAGTCATCTGGACAAGATAAAAAAGAATCAAAAGAAAAAGAAAGAAGTTAACCCATCACATAAGATTTTAGAAGCGGGTGGTTTGGATAATCCTGAAGGGATTAAAGTTGTTCTGTTAGAGGAAGTTGTTGTAACAGTGGGTAAAGCCGAAGGATCAGAGCCTCCACCTCCAATTAAGAAAAAAGGCTATAAGAGACGCAAAAAGGGTAGTGACTGAAGGGCTGAGAAAAAGAAGAAGGTCACCCTAGGATTAGAGATAATACTCCGACCTACAGCTCCTCCTCCTACTTTTCCAACTGAAGTTCCTCGAGAAAAAAATATTCAAGTTGATCCTCTTTCCCCGACGTTTTGTACAACCGATCAGCCTACCATTGAAGGTGAAGTTAATCTCGAGGACCTAGGTAACATATATTTCAGCGAGTTCGATAAGGAAGAGTTTGACCGAACCTTCCCCCAAACAACCACCATAACTAATGCAGTGATTTACGAAGAAAAATCTTTTGAAGTATCAAATGAGCATGATACATTAGGTCATGAAATCTTAGGCTATATTAGGCCAATAGTTGATCTGGAAAGAAAAGCTAGGGCTCAAACTAAATACATTATTTCTCTTGGCACATCCAACCAAGACTTAAAGAATTCCTTTTTAGTCGAACAACAGAAAGTGGATGATTTAGGCAAAAAGAACAAGCAGTTAAGCACTGATTTGGAACAGTTCAAGACTTCCCAAGGAGACATTCATACCAAATATTCCAAACTGGAAACAACTACTTCTAAAGAGATTAAGTCTTTGAAGGATCAACAAGTCACTGATGCATAAACCATTAATACTTTATCCAAAGAGAAAGGGAAGTTAGAGAAACTTCGTAAAGAGAAAGAAGAAGAAATTACTTCTTTAAAGCGGAACCAAACTCAAGAGATAGTTGCAGCTGTGGAGAAGTATGTTGTTGGTGTGGTGGACTCTATAGAAAAGAGGGATACGGGTATTAAAGCGGACATGTTCTTGTTAATCCATGAAACCTCTCAAAAGAAGAACCTTGGAGCTTTATGGAAGTTCGTACCATACGATGAGATACCTTTCTATACCTTGTCCTATGGTGATAAACATGGTTTTCTTCACCAAGTGGGTTTGACTCCGATGAGGGGTCTGATGAGAGTTCAAGTATTGATGGCAAGAGTCTCGAGCACGATGAAGAGGAAGGAAAAATGAAAGAGAAAGATGAAGGTAAGGAAAAAACCGAAAGGAAAGAGCCCTAAGGTTGTTGTATTTTTAGTTTTGTGTGTATGAAACTAAATTTCTTTGATGACCAAGACATTTTATATAATGATAGATCAGATATCTTGTGATGATTTGATCAGTTTCTAAAGTTGTGTTTTTCTTCATATGCCTTTCGCTCTCTTGTGTTTTTATATACTTTAAAACTGGATTAACCCAATTCGGTAGTGTAAAAAATTGAAGCTTAACCATTCTTTAACATGTCCCATCCATTCACCAGAGTATTTCATTTCAAGGCTAAAGATATTTAATGGGTATTTAATTTTTATGATGTATTTAATGAGTGTCTATCCATACGATCATTTCAAAGATGTTTCATTTCAAAACCAAAGGTGTTTAATAAGCGTTAAATTCATCCGATCATTTCAAAGATATTTCATTTAAAGGTCGAAATTGTTTAATAGGTGTTTGATTCATCCAACATCTTCGTATCCACTACAATTCCTTAAAAATGCATAAGATAATATTCATTTAAAACCGGATACCTCATTAAAACCTCCCTACGCCACCAGGGTAGGAAAAAGTATGCCCCCAAATATTTACATAGCTCGGCCATTTCCCTGCAGGTCCTTCCACATTCTTTTTTAACCATGTTAAAATTATCCGATCAGCAACTTCAAAGTGCCCATTTTCTTGAGGATGGAAATGAGAAGAAAAGAAATGTTGAATTCCTCTGGAAGTGCAAAATGTTTCCATGTCTTTATTGTCAAACTGTGGCCTATTTTCTGTAGTAATACGCTGGGGAATACCGAATCAACAACATATATTAGATAGGATAAACTTAATAACTGTCTTAGAAGTGGTTCCAACTATTACCACAATTATTGTTCGATGTCTTCTGGAGGCTATAGGAAGAAGTCCAATTAAATCCAAACCCCATCTATCAAAAGGTATGGGTTCCGATATTGACTCCATGGTAACTGCTGGCACGTGTATTTCATTCCCACATTTCTGGCAATGATCATATCTTCTGACCATATCCTTGGCATCTGCCATTATAATAGTCCAGTAGTATCCAGCTAATATAACTCTCATGGTTAAAGATTTATAACCGCAATGTGTTGACCCCTATCCATTGTTTGATTTGGATAGAGCATTTTGAGACTCTTCAAACCCTAGGCAACGTAGGAGAGGTCTGGTAAAATATTTTCATAAAGATTTTTTCTCAATACTAGGAAACCGTGAGCTTTGTACTTCACTTTTTTAGCCAAATATTTATCCGTAGGTAGAAATCCATCCATAATGGATGGACATTTTTGCATAAGAATCCATGGATACGCTTTAGAGTAGGCTATGGTAGCTAAAGAATCTGTCATAGTATTGTCCGATCTAGGGACATGTTCATACCAAACGCTTTTAACACTTATGGCTACTTCTTTCAGAATTGCAGATACTTCACCAACTGATCTTTTTTGGTTTCAACTTGCCCTTGAGCCTGATGAATAAGTAACTAGGAATCACTTACTGATCGGACCTTCCTTGCTTCACATAATTGAGATAATCTTAAACCAACTATAACCGCTTCATATTCTGATTCATTATTGGATACCCTGAAACCAAAACATATAGCATGGTACATAGTAGCACCATAAGGGGAGGTTAAGCAAACTCCAGCTCCACATCATATCGTGCTAGACCCATCTTCTGTTCGGATTATCCATTATTTCTTAAACTTGTTTTCTTGAGCTTCCTCGTAGGGCCTTTCAATATGAATTTCAACCAGGAAATCAGCTATAGCTTGAGCCTTGATTGTCATTCGAGGTGAAAAATCAATATCATAGTCTCCAAGCTCGACTGACCACTTAGTCACTCTTCCCGATATGTCAGTTTTTTGCAGAACATTCTTTAATGGGAATGATGTTCGAATTGTGACTGAATGCGTGCTTGAAAGTAGGGTCTCATTTTCATGGCTGTTATAACCAATGTCAGGGCTAGTTTTTCTAATTTTAAATATTTTTCTCTGCTTCCAACAAACTCTTGCTTATGTAATACACCGGACGGGGGTAATTATCCACTTCCCTTACTAACACAACACTTACGGCATACTCCGACACACCTAAATACATATAAAGTTTCTCTCCTTGAATGGGTTTGAATAATGTACTAGGTGAAGATAAGTGATTTTTGATTTCAAGAAAGGCTTGATCACACTGTGGAGACCAATTAAAATCTTTAGCATTCCTCAAAACTTGGAAGAACTGACCACACTTATCCGATGATCTAGAAATAAATACAATGCAGCCAATCGTCCGGTCAGTCTCTGGACTTCTTTAGTATTCCGAGGGGGATCCATGATTAATAAAGAATTTAACTTATCCTGATCGGCCTGAATCTCTTTTTCACTTATGACATATCCTAAAAACTTGCTAGATCCAACTCCAAAAGTACATTTCTTAAGTTTTAACTTCAAGTTGATACCATCTAAGTTAGAAAAAGTTTCTTGAAGATAAGATATGTGATCTTCTTCCTTGAGGCTCTTCACCATCATGTCATCTATATATAATTCCATACTTCTGCCAATTTGGCTAGCAAACTTTTTATTAACCAATCGTTGATAAGTAGCTCCAACATTCTTCAACTCAAATGACATCACCTTATAGCAATGAAGCCCTCTATCGGTAATAAAAGTAGTATGATCTTGATCATTCAGATCCATATGTATATGATTATACCCTGAAAAGGCATCCATGAAGGATAACAACTTGTTGTCTGACGTAGTTACCACTAACTGAAATATACGAGGCACTAGAAAAGGATCTGTAGGACATGCTTTATTAAGATCAGTGAAAGCAATACACATGCACCATTTTCCATTCTTTTTCTTGACCAAAACGAGATTAGCTGTCCACAAAGGGTATTGAGATTCTTTGATATGGACCATCTTGGTCAGCCGATCAACTTCTTGCACTATCACATCAGAATTTTCTTTGGAAAAAGTTATCCTTCTCTGTATTATTAGTCCATCATCAAATCAGACTGATAATTTGTGGATGATCACCTCGACCGGCACTCCAGTTACATCATCATTGTGCAAACACGTGTAAATTGTTAGATAAGAAGGACAATAACTTTTGTTTCAGACTTAATGGTAATTTAGTTTCAATCCTAACATTTTTACCTACTTCCAGGCAATGGATTTCAACTTCTTCAACGGGTATCACAGCACCGGGAGCCTCCATCGGATCATTTCTTTCATTATGATTGGTGGACGGCTCCATTGGCTGTTATTTCTTGTTAACCTTAACTGCCTCTAGTGATTTTGAGGAAATGGTCGTTACATAGCACTCCCTGGAAACTTTATGGCTGCTTCATACAACACCCACTTGTCCTCCCACATATTTTAAGCATCGGTGGACAGTAGAGGCCAGAACATGCATCCTAGAGAGCCAAGATTTTCCAAATATGGTTTTGTAGGATGTTGGGCAAACAACCACAACGAATAAAAATCTTACCATTTTTTAGATAGTCTTTTTCCCAATAGTACTTCCTCTTCGGATTCACCGATGATATCGACGAACTCCCAGTAGAACCTACAATAGTTTGTTTGATCGCTAGATAACTGAAGGATTCTTCAACGAATAAATTCAAAATCTCTCTTGGGGATTTGTAGTGGATATGGCCTTCTAAAATGCACATCATTATTAGTTTAATCATAAAATGCCCACATGTTATAACCCTACAAATTTCATGTGTATCATGATCCATATTATTGTGATATTTACAGAAATGGATACTCCGAGTCTCTCTAAGGGATTGTAGTGGATATGGCCTTCTAAAATGCACATCATTCTTAGTTTTATCATATATTGTTCCCATATTTTCTCCCAGCTCAGCAAACCATTCGGGCTGAACCTAAAGGCCTCTCTTGCTTCTAACCTGCTAGTTTTGATGAAACTGATTTTGTCTGGACTAATGTGATCCCTGTCCGGATTCTTTTGACTTATAATTGACTATAAGCTGGGATTGACTTGTCGCTTGCGAAGTTGATGTTTAGTAACAGATCTGTTTTGACGAGGCACTCTAAAATTCTTAGTTTCTTCAATCGTGATATGTTTCCCAACTTGATTTAACAGACCTTCAAAAGTAATTGCTTTATTCCGGGTTATTGAATCGGCTAAATTGCCCAAATGCAAACATTGTCTTAAAGAGACAACTGTCACATGTTCAAAAATATCAGCAGATGTTCACAAACCTACTAATATACTCCTTCAAATATTCGTTTGGCTCATAGGAACAATGAATAATAGTATCACCATTCCCTTTATGCTCCTTGCTTCCAACAAATTGTCTCTGGAAAACCACCCAGAACATATCAAAAATTTTAATAGACCCCTGGGGGAGACTATTGTACCATTTAAGGGCACTTTCTTTAAAAGTTTGCGAGAAAGCTCTACATAAGAGTTTATCATCATTGTTAAAGTTCATCGTATTTTTTTAATTGCTCAAGATGGTTGTCCGGATCTTTACTTCCGTCGTACTTTTCCATCTTGGAACTATCAAATTGTTTGAGAAGACCGATGTGTTTTTTTAGAACTAACATGAGTCTTTGTGGACAAATCATGGTCAGTAGGCTCATCTGTAGGGTGGAGTCTGGACGCATCAGACTTTTCTTTCACTTATTTTTCAGCTTGCTTATGAGCCCTTAATGCTTCAATTTCAGCCCTCAGTTGATCACATTTATCTTGTATGAACTGTTTTTCATCTGGATTGTGATAATGAATATTGTCATGGGTCACTTATTTCCCTCCTGGAAGTAGATCATCAACCCCTTGAGGTGGAATATCCTGCATGTTAAGATCCATGCCTTAATGAGATCTGAACTATCCTTCATACTAACTCGTTTTGAATTTGCTATTCAGGAACCGTCGCCTCCCATTGTGGTCGCCAATTTAGTACGGATTATTTCTGATCAAATGGTATTTTTGGTATTGTGTTTAATAAGGTATTAACTTTTAAAGTATAAGATGAAGAGATAAAAAAGGTGTGTGCCTGTAGTTAAGATTACTAGAAAAAGTCCAACATATTAAATGTGGTTGGTTAGGGTATTAATACTCTTGTTTTGTGACCTATGGGATGTTCGGGCCGGATCTTGGACTCAAATCCATCTCAAGGGATTATAAAGCCCAAAACCAGAGTATGTCTCAATTACCCCTTCGGATTTTGTCCAAATAGTCTTCCAAAAATATTCGACCATATCAACATCCATCCCATGAACTAACAAAAATGTGATTTTTATCGGTAAGTCTACAATACTTCTTGCAAATAATTTGGCCATTTTATGATGCCCCCTCCGAATTCTTCTTTAATCCATTGGGGAAAGTTATGTTCGTAACCACTACTTTCCCATTAGCTTGTAGATAGAAATATGCTGAAAAGTAGTGATTAATACTTTAGAAAGAACAGAAATCTTCCATGTATTTATTCTTAAGCTACAATTCATTATCTATTGTAGTTATTCTTGGGACTTCAAACATGCATCATAGATTATAGAGAATAAATTTGATGATATCGTTTCTTTTTGTTCTAGACAAAAGCTACATTTCCACCCACTTAAATAAATAATCAGCAACCATTATGATGGTTTGGCCCCCAAAAGCCATATGTAACGACCCGACTAAATCTAAGTCTCATTTGTTAAAAGGTAACTCTTCAGAATTAAATTTAAGTGGTAATGCTACCACGTATATTGCATTCGCAAATCGTTGGAAGGTATCAAACCGTCTGATTAATTATTTAACATCAGCCATGATGAAAGACCAAAAATAACCGGCCAACAAAACCCTTCATGTTAATGTTTTACAGCCAAAATGAGGCAATCTATCTCTATCATTCAATTCATATAACACCATATATGATTCATTAACTCTAAGGAATCACAACAATGGTCGACGTATATATGTTTTATAAAGTATGTCTCTGGAGACCATGAAACTGTGTAACTTGAAATTTAGGTTTTTAGCCAACGTTTTACCGACCAATAAAGCCTATATGATTAGAAATTATATAAGCTCATGCGTCCAATATTTATCCAAGTTGGTCAAAATTTGGAATGCTTCTTCTGTGTTTGATTTATGTTCGGATGCATGTGTTTGATTGACAGGTGCTCTTGCTCAAATATCCATGGATACCATTTTGTGTATGCAATAGTTTCTATGGAATCAACAGCATAATTTTCTGTCTGATAAACATGTTCATACTTAATGCAGTGGAAGAAATTCGTCAATTCCTTCAATGTTTTTCAGTATTTCACCAAATGATTTTTCCTGGCTTCTGTCTGGCCTAATGCAGGGTTGATAAGAAGCTGCAAATCATTTATTATGATTTTTATTGGTACCACAGATTTGTGCGAGCAATAACCCTACCAAAACGGCTTCATATTATGTCTCGTTATTAGATGTTCTGAAGCCAATAAGAAATTGGTTGCTGCATTGCTTCTCCGGTTGGAGCTACCAACTGAACCCTTGCTTCACGATCCAAAATTCTAGAACCATCGTTAGTTTGAATTACCTACTCGTTCTAAGACATGTTAATATTTGGCTATGGTTCAAGTTGTTTAAAATAAAATTTGATTAGAAAATCTTCCAAGGCATGCGCTTTAATTACCATCCTAGGTTCAAAATCGATGTTGTGGTTTTCTAGTTCCACTGAACATTTAATCATCTGACCTAATATGTCTGGCTTTTGAAACAAATTTCAAGCAAAAATGAGGTGTGAACCATAATATAAGGGGTTGGAAGTATGAACTCATTTTTTGTACTACCACCATTATAGCCAAGGCTAGTTTTTCCAATTTTAAGTTCCTATTTTCAGCATATAACAAACTTTTAATCAAATAATAAACTGGGCAGGAATAATTTTCAACCTCTTTGACTAACACTGCACTTACAACATAATCTGAGACTACGATGTAAACAAACACCTTATCTCCCACACTGGCTTGGTCATAATTTATAGAGAACATAAATGTTCTTTATTTTTACAAAAGCTTCATCACAGTCCGAAGTCCAATTGAATGATCTATCTTTCTCAAAATTTGGAAAACTGGTACACGTTTGTCTGAAGATCTCGATATAAACTTGTTTAAAGCAGCCAACATCCCAGTTAAGATATGTACCTCTTTGATGGATCTTGGGGGATCCATGACAATTAGAGAATTCAATTATACTATGTTAGCCTCACTACCTTTTTTGCTCACTAAATAGCTCAAAAGTGTACTTTTCCAGATTCTGTATTAAGTTTTTGGCCTTTAGGTTACGAAATGTTTCCTCCATATTTGAGAAATGATCTTCATCTTGTGCTTCTTACAAGCATATCTTCAATATAGAGTTTCATGTTATTTCACATCTGCTAGCAAAAGTCATGTTGACTAGTTGCTGATAAGTAGCCCTGACATTCTTCAACCCAAACAGCATCACTTTGTATCAATATAGCCCGTATCAGGTACAAATATGGTGTTGTCTTGGTCCCTTGAATCCATTTGTACCTGATTCTATCCAAAAAATGCATTCATAAAGAATAATATTTTATCACCCGAAGTCACGTATATCAGCTGATCAATCGAGGGACAAGGAAAGGGTCATACAGACACGCATTGTTCAAAATTTTAAAGTTAGCATACATTTGCCACTTCTCATTAGTATTTTACACGAGTACCCAATTTTCTGTCCACAATGGGTATTGAAATTCTCTTAAATGTCTTACTTTTGTTTACCAATCTACCTCTACAACAATTTATTTGGAATTTTTGACGGAGAACACTCTTCGTGTTTTAATAGGGCGTACATACTACATGTTTATGGAAAATGACACTCACAAGTACTCCTAGTACGTCCTCAATATATCAGGTAAACATATGCAATTTCCTTAACAAGAAGGATATTAATTTTTTTTACACCATGTGATAACTGGACATTGATCTTCAAACTTTTTTCGTTAGGAAATGTATAAATTTCATTTTTCTTGTCGAATTTTATCGAACTAAGAGACTCCCTCGGATCACCTATGGTATCTGGCTCCAAAGTATACTCTTATAACTTTTATGATCTCTTTGTTTCAGCATTTTAGATTGACTTTGGAGCCAATGAAGTAGTATAGCAATCTCTTGCTAATTTATGGATGTTGTGAACAACTCCCACCCAATTTCTGATCACATACTTTAGACACCGATGGACAATTGAGGAAATAACATGCATTCTTGACAACCACGACCTGTCAAAAATTGCATTATAAGAATTTGGTCCACCAACCACTATAAAAATCATTTTTACTATTTTCTTAAAGGGCCATAGCCTTAGTATTACATCATCCTCAAATTCTCCAATGATATCGATAATGACACTAGTGAACCCCACTATTGTTCTATCTGATCAAAGTATAACATAACCGTTCTCCATTTGCTTATAAGTGAGCATGCACATGATGTTTTCTAGAATTCTTGTATCACTTTGGATCCTTCCGATTTCAGTTCCCTCAATAGTCGCTCTTATTACTACATCATCTAACTATAAGTGGGTTGACATTCTTCCATCTAACTATGTTATCAAACTTAAAACATGCCTCTTTCACGAGTAGTTGGAGATTCTTGATACAATATCCCTACTTAAAATAATCAATGATTAAAAAACATTGCACAACTGGTTTACCCTCTCCACCATTATGGGTGCATTAATTACCTAACACTTCTTCGGTTGGGATATGGGTCTATGACTATTATATTTTCCTTCTTATGTGCAACGTCGATTATTTCCCTTTGGACTGTTTCCTAATTACCCATCAGTGCATGCTCCCAACCCACTAATTGTACCTTAACAAATGTGATGTACTGTTCTTAATTAGGCTTTAGATTTCTTGATTCAAACTTATTCACTCCATCGTATTATGACCTATATTATTATGATATTTTCAAAAATGTTTATTTCGTCATTCCCTTGGACTCTAAATCAGAACTGCTTTCCTGAACTGAATAAAATTTCGTGTCTTATCAAAAATGGTAGCAACACTCTCCGTCAACTCAACATAGTTCTCGGTTTAGACCCATTGATTTGCTCTAGGCCTATGTTGCTGACTTCATGGTTGTTCATGTATTCTACGTTGAGGTAGGATTTGATTTGTGATTTTTTGCGAAAATAATCGCTACTTGGGGATAAAAGTTTTGGATTTGTTGTTGCTGATAAACCAGGGATTATGACTATTAGATCTGTCTTTACAGATAGATTAGCTTTAACATTTTAGACTCTTCTACCTTAATCTGTTCTTCAACTGGAGCTAGTAGAGCCCCAAATGTCAAGGATTTTTCCTTGGTTACTTCATCAGTCATATCTCTAGAGAGAAGCCATTCTCTGAAAGAAACAATAACAACTTTCTCATAAAAATTATCCAAGCTATCATTTGCAAGAATAAATAACTTAGTTTAAGATTTCAAACTCTCCCAAAACAACTTTCGGCACTCGATCATTGTGTTTTTTATTCAATCACATCTCCTCACTTTACACAATCTATCATCTAAACATTGTCCTAGAAAAAACCAAATTTTTATAGGCACTCGTGGAAGCCGATTGCAGTACTTTAGAGCACTATATTTGAAGGTTTGAGAGAATGATATACATAACAACTTATCTTCATCATAATTAATCATGAAGTTTTTGAATTTCTCTAAATGATTTTCTGAATCCCTATTACCATTTAACTTTTTCATTTTGGATATATCAAAGCACCTTGGTAGGTGTCTGGAGAATTTTTTGGAAGATAATGAAGACCACCTATAATTTTGTTCCTGACTATATTGGTGGCCATCGTTAGTTTTTTGCATAAAGATCTTGTTCAAACGGATTCACAAATTGGTTGTTTATTTGGTAATCAAAACTCTGGTTCCCTGAACTATCTTGCAATATAGTATGACTTTCTCGGATTTGTACCATAGTTTGATGCGGTCCAGCCTTTCGTCCTGCTACCATTCTATCCTTACCCACCAAAAGTTCTTGCTTATTAGAGAAGTCACATTTTTTGCTACTGTCGCTCTCATTTTGAACTCTAATATCGACTGGAATGCCTCCTCAAACAACACCTACCACTATAACTTCTCTTCTTCATGTGGTGTCCGAATAAGAAGAGAACTCTTTTGAATCAAAAATAAAATAATCACTAGATTCTGAAAGATTATATCAGTATCTTGCCTTTTGCTCTTTTTTTCAAGGAAAAATGGCTTATGTTCGACTAAAATTTATCTCTTTAGTACTTTTCCTAGTTGCGCAAAAAGTCAGACTCGACGTCCTCTCCCTTAAAATTCTCTTCTTCCATAACCTTTTGGATTTCCGAACGGAACTTTCTTGGTTGAATTAACATTTTTTATGACTTTAACACAAAAATTTCCTCGTGCAAACGATCATGATGTTATTCTAGGACCAACTACTCTTGCTCTTCGTATCGATGTTGGGGTTAAGCATCCCAAGACAACTGATCAAAATTTTCTGCAATTGTGATTACTTCGATAACTATCATAAGATTCATTTACATCACATAACTCATGTCTAGCTAGATTATGAAGAGAAGCCTAGCACGCCAATGGTTTTAGATGTTCGTGCCCGGGTACCTATCTAGCCTCTCATTGTGGCCGTCACTAGTGATTCTAAAAAAATCCGAAGGGAAATTACATAATGTATATTTTGAGTAAAGTAACATATATATATATATATATATATATATATATATATATATAAGAGAGACATGTTAATGTGTGAATTACAAGAGAGAGAGTTCCTGTAAAAAGTGGTTGGTAGTCATTATTCTTTATCATTCATAAAACAACCTTGTTATAGTAGTGATATGGGCCCTCTAGCCTATATAGGCTTACATAGATAACCTATAATGGGCTATTCTACCCTATTAATTTACTAACACTAAACTTACTTGTTTATTATTAAATAAGATACCCTCAATCTTACATACTTATTATATTGCTAGTGGAAAGTATATTCTGGTCCAGTTTTTTATCGGTTCGATAATCAGGTATGATAATTTGGTGTTTATCAAATAATATTCATGTTATAAAATGATTGATTGAGCAACAACTTCTGGGCCTATGCCTCAACTTGGTCTAAGGGAACCGATCGTCCAAATATCTTATTAGTACGTTGTGGACGAACGATTTCGACATCAATTGAACAATCCAATTGTTACGCCCAAGTGCTCCGTTGTGAGATTATGTGTTCAAGCATATTTTGCATCTTAATGTGATTGTGTGCCCAATCATCAAACAAGTATCATCCAAATATAAGTATTGTTTTGTGTGAGGAATGAGTCCGAATATCAATCGTGTATTATATGATTGTGTGTCAAACATCAAATATGCATCGTCCGAGTACGAGCACAATGTTGCGTAACAAATGGGTCCAAATACCATTTTGCACGACTTAAGCATTTGGTTTTCAGAAGCAAGCAACGATATCTATGTCTGGGCATGACCATCATATATGAAGTGTGATATTATATGTTGTTTTGTGAGAACTCTTAAAAATCACCCAAAGCGACAATATGCTTCGTTTTTTGCATATCTATGAAATTATAAATATGTACACATAAGCGGCTATGTGTGTGTGGGGGGGGGGGGGGGGATGAAGGATTTTGCTTCCTTAGGATATTGATAAATAGATAAATCTAAAAAGGATCAAGAATAATATTATTAATCAAATGAACAAGCCTTTTCTATAATGATTAGATCTTCTATTTATATCTACTTTATTTCTAAATTATAAGGATGGATGACACGTATCTTATAACAAGTGTCAACTATATCTTATAAAAGTTATTATTTTATCCCTTAACTTCCATGTGTATTTTAGAATATATTGCATTTTTCTTAGATCTTTTATAATTTATAAGATATTTTCATATCGTCGGTTGGATCATTTGTAGCGTGGGTCATATAGTAACATGTATCTTGTTGATATTTTCACGTTGCTATGATGCTGTGACTTTTTGTCGATGCTTTTTTTACTAACTCTTTTACCGTTACCTTCCTCTACTAATCTATTGCTTACTTTTCTGATGCCTTATGTCTTCTACCAATATCACATGTACCTATAATGATCAATGTTTATGATGCCAGTCTTGAATCTTTAACTTGTAATATGAATTTTTACCTTTTTCAGAATAAAAGAATGAAGTATGAGTGACATATAACATTATCAATATTTACCATTGAAAAATATTAATATGTTTTAAAGAATAAGTAACATCAATACAACAAAACTAAAATTCATATGATATTAATCTTTTCATATTTTCAATAACATATAGTTATTTAATCGAAATTGTCAAGATGACTTCTCCAAATATCTTTATTTTTATAAAAAGAAAATTATATTAACTCATATACATAACTTATTAATGATATTTATATAAATATAATTATCAATTTTGTATTATCTAATAATGATAAGTCACCGTCGGTTATACTTCCTCATAAATTTTAATAAGTCACATATAAATTTCGCAGATTTACTATATAAATATAGTTATTATCATTCACTATTTTTATTTTAACAATTCCACTTTAGCGTAGTCTATAACGCCCTTAAACCTAATCAAATTTTAATTAATATTTGAAATAAACGAATAAACGACATCACTTACACGTATTTTTTACTAATGAACTTTTGATGTTTTCTTCTAACACTTTTATCATGACATCCGAATCATTCATATTATCTTACATCAACGGTTATCATAAACTCCTTTCTATATAAAAAATTATTAATATATTCAATCTTTTTTTTTCAATACTCATAACTTGCAATGCAAATAATTCTATTTTCACATGTACTTTAAATTTAATATCATATGTAAAATTCTAGTAAATTATTTCTAAATTTAACTCTTCCCATCATCGTTTATTTATAACATTTCCATGAAAAACTTCAGATTGACCATTAGATCAATTAGTTAATCAATGCTATTGTTTTTCCGGCACCAAATTATATACTAATATTACATTCTATGAAACTACTATATTGGTTACATTGTCCTTTCAAAATGTTTATTCAAAATATACTAAACTTTGTTTGAATGTCGATTTTGACAAAATAAATTGTTAACATCATTTTTTTATGTAAAAAAAGTCTAATATATACTTATTATAAACTTTGTTTACTGTTTTGGGAATTAAAGGCTACTGCAATACTTAATACTATTAATATGAAATTTTTATATCCATGTAGCTTAATGGATCCAACTATTGAAGTTCCTAACATAGAAGATGATTATACTGTTATCCTAATGAATCTTATTAGGGAAGAATCTGAATGGCATAAAAAATTGACATTCCAAATAAAAATAGAATAGATTAATGCAAAGAAAAAATAAATGATCTTCCCAAATAAAAATATCTAAACAATCTCCTGATCAATTTAAAAAAAAACGACGCACTGTTATCCCAACTTAAGCCTTCAAACACAACAATACTACTAAAAAGATAAAAAAGAAGGTTACATACACATTTTCTTCAACTAGCACTACTCCTCTCAATCAAAAAATGCCTCAAAGTTATCTAATTCTCAACTTCCCATTGGTTTTAATAATCACCGTAAGTATTCAATCTATGAATTTATCTACTATCTTTCCACTTCATAGTAAATATTAAAAAATTATTATCAATTATTTTATCACATAATTCATCAATATTAAATCTTCGGTTTATGTTGGTCACTTTGCTCTTAGCATCTCTAAACAATATTCTTCTAATCTTTCCAGTGTGCAACTTCTCCAACATCAAGTAGAACTTCAAATTGAGGTATATAATTTAATAACTTATTTCCCGTATATTCCTCTTAATAAACCTGAATTACAAAAATTTTACCAAATACTTTACATAGCTCAATATGTTTTGTTTGCGAGCATACAATTTTCACCCGACATTTTCAAATTTTTGGACAAACAAATAAGATCACCTCTTTGTTTTGGAGAATAATTATCAAAACTTCAACTACAAATTACCAATTGAGATAATCTTTTGGGCATATAGAAGCAAAAAAGAAAACAAATAGACAAAAGATAAATATCTTTAAAAAATGATTTCTCGTCAAAAGATGAACAAAGTAACAAAATCCAAATTACCAACAAGTAACTGAAAGAAGAAAATACCAAATTTAGAGACGAGATGAAAATTTCAAAATTGAAAAAGAAACCAACACTAAAAACAGAAAATACCAAATTTAAAGACAAGGTGAAAATATCAAAAAGGAAAAAAAACAACACTAAAAACATGAAGGAAATTTGACTAAATTTTTAAAGCAAATTTTAGAAAACTTATAAGAAAATTTCCAATTTCGATGTTAACGATAATACTTGATCGCAAGAAACCTCAAACAGTCTTTATATGACTTTTTGGAATCACCTCCCCGAAAAATATCAAGCTTGTTTTTTATTTTTTTTATTTTTATATATGTCGTCTGAATAACATTTATAAATAATATCTCGAAATATTTACATAAAACAAATTTAGCGTCACTTTATTTTAAAAACATCAGGTGCCATCTCTCTTAATATAATTAAAGACATTAAACAAGTAGTATGACCTCTTACTCTTCTTAGATGTGCTTGGCTTATAACCATGTTTGCTTTCATTCAGGTCCATGATCATTTATTATTTAAAAGCTAAAATTGATTTATAACCATGATCACAACTTAAGGCCTTTACAACCTTAACAAAGCCTTTATGGTTTTCAGCTAGACTTGACTTATGACTATATTCGCTTTAATCGGATGTGCAACCTCTTACGTTGCTCATATAAGCTTGGCTTACGATGATATTTGCTTATTACTTACAAGTATGTTACAATTTTATATCTCATACCACTTTTATTTATATATTTAAATTTCCAAAAAACAAATATTAAATAACTTTTGAGCATATTATTCACCATTATTTAGAATATATTCGACAAAAATTCCTTTTGGGAACTATAACCTTATAATGGAGATTAATAATATCAAACGAAGATTTATTAACTAATATTCATGTAATATTTCATTCAATTTTTTTTCTCTTACAATCCACACATACTACAATATTAACCGCTTACAATCTAAAAACTATTAATATTTATTACCAATCATCTTTCGTCAAATTTCATTAAAAAATTTCAATCTTGGAAAATTTTTAGTAATAGTTGTGGTATTATCTTTTGTGATATTGAATTCCATCAAAGAACAATAAATTTTAACAATTTATAACTTCTCAAGCTTGTAAACTGTCTAACGTTAAAACTTCATCACATTTTTATAAACTCAAATCACTTCATTGTACTCTCCTCACATTTAGAATTAAACTTCATATTTACCCAACCAACTATGTTTGCAACTTATTTTTCTTCATTTTACTCTTTTCATCTTTGCATTACTTTATCAATATTAAGGGCTTACAAAAAAATATAATGAACACATCCCTTAATAATCATGGTTATTGCCATGATACCATATTTTATAAAGCCAAAGAAAAATAGTAATTATCTATAGTTATCCATTGATTCCCTCTGATTACTCATTTTTTCCGTTAATCACATACTTGATACACTAATGATATGATGATGTCATCGCCTCTATTATTTGTAACCAAGGCCACCCTAAAATAGAATTATAGGTCCTTAGAGCATTGGTGATTATAAATAATATATTCATATTTTTCTTTGTTTTCCTTCTTCCGACAGATACAACTAAATTCACTTCATCGACACAATCAGTTGATCGACCAGTGAAACTAACTAGATTATTGTCAGTCTTTTTGAAGGGTGCGACTCCTATCATCCGGTCATAACCTGCCTTGTAAAACACATTAGTTAAGCTCCCAATATCAATCATTATCCTTATTACTACTAATCCAACACATACAAAGATTATTCATCAACTAAATGACCTCCATATCGTTTCTATACATTTTTCTTGATGAATTAGTATCTCCCAACAACGTGTCTCTTCCAAATATAGTATATAGTTCTTGTTGCTTATCTTTTATTTGTCTCTTCAGATTTCCTTCTTATGGCTTTCCCTCTATTTTCTTTCATTCGATTACTTCAATGAACTCCATTAATTCTTTGTTATCAATCAACTTATGAATTTCATCTTTCAATTAAAAATAATCCCCCGTTGAATGTCCATAATCATTGTGATATGCACAATAATACCGACGATTTATTTGTTCACTCGTGTTAACATAACTCTCAAAGTTAGGTAGTTTAACTGATCTCTTATATTATCATAAATAATCTGTTATGGACGCATTTAACTGAGTAAACCATTGGTTTAGGTTATCATAGTAAGAAAAGTGTGATCTATTTATAGTATCCATTGTAGCTTCCAAAATCCTATTTACATAATTCCTCTTTTTATATAAAGAATACCCTCTTTTTTGTCATCTTAATTTGCACCGTTCCTCATTTCTTTGTAACATCTATCTTGATATACATCTTCATTATTTAAAAAAAAAATCCCACGTACACCCTACATGAAACTGAATCAGATCCACTAACAAACTACTATCACAAGGTATACCCATTTTAAACGCTATTAAAGCTACATCCTCATTATAACCTTCCAATGAACTCATTTCCTTTATAATCATTTGAGCATAATCCCTTAACAAACCTACTCATATTTTTAAATTCTTTTAACTGGTTTTATATTATCTTCCATAGTAACATATTGATAATCAACTGTAGAGTTTAAGCCATTAATTCAAATCGACTTTGACTTTCTTCATCTCGTTGATTTTGAAATAAATTTGACTTACATATTTTGACCTCAACTTGTTCAATTACAACTTTAGATCATGAAATAAAGGATTCAACCTATTATCTTTGGGATCTGCCGGTGAATATTGAACATTTCTAATATTTGTTGTTATTCCTTGCTACGAGACTTTCGTTGTTGTTGGACTTGCCATTATGTTCCTTGATCTTTCTTGAGAAATATTTTATTATTAAATATGAAACTTTGCTAGTGGCATTCCTGGTATAACCGCCAACATTCCTTGTATATCATTATTCTCATAAGTTGACGAAGCAATATTCTTAGAATTTACTACTGGAGATCCATGTATGTTTCTCCCAAATGATTCTTTATCCACCCCTGATCTAGTCGTAACTATTTTGAAAAGAACAGTTTCTTGAAGATAACATTCCCTACATACATAATGAAGGAGTTTTCTTCCTTGAAATATTGTTAAAGAGAGAATACTAAAAATGATCAAAAGTAATTTTATTAATCAAAATAATAAACCTTTTTTTTCAATGATTAAATCTCATATTTATAATTACTTTATTTCTAAATTATAGTGATGAATGACACGTGTATCTTATGACACGCGTGAGCCCATTGTTACAAAAGATTATTATTTTACCTCTTAACTACTATGGGTATTCTAGTAATATATTACGTATTTTTTAGATCTTTTATTATTTATACGCTCTTTATGTCTTCTGTTAGATCACTTGTAGCATCAACCATCATTTAACATGTATATTATTGATGTTTTTGAGCTTGCTATGTTGCTCTGGCCCTTTATAGACACCTTTGACTAACTCTTTTGATGATGTCTCATTTTGCTAATCAATTTCTTACTTTCTTGATGCCTTCTATCTTATACCAATATCATATATTCCTAGAATGATCAACTTTATGATGCCAGTCTTGAATATTAACTTGTAATATGAATCTTTACCTTCCTTGGAAGAAAAGAATGACGTGTGAGCGATTTATAACCTTATCGAAAGGGGGGAGAGGGGATAACCCGGGCCTGCTGGAAGGAATCCAAGTTAAAAGTATTCTTGTACCCACTGAGCATAAAATGTGTATTAAAAAAATACATCCAACACAATACCATTGAAAATTATAACAAATATCACTTATGTAATAAGATGTGATCCAACCCTCAACTAACCTAAAACTACAAGACTTGTGTCCTGACATGGAGCAAGAATACACATACATATTTACATTACCAACATGTAACATCTGTAAGGAAAATAGTACACCATCACTTGTGCGAAAAACATATATCGACCCCATAACATCCATAAATTGAAGACATTTCAACTATTAGTAAGTTATTTTATGAATAATGGAAATGATTCCATCCTAGTTGACGATAAAAGGATGCCAAATGTGGAAATATACATACACCATGAAAAAGGGAAATAAAATATTAATTTATAAAAAAGGTAAAACAAATTCACATGTATAATCAGCCTTACAACATATCCAGACAATGGGGTAGCCTGGCGTCCTAAATATCCCCATTATTTTTGGTTAAATATGAGGCTCATCACCTGGTTTTGGGCTCCCTCATCCAAACTAGATTTTCATAGTAACACCTATTTCAGCCCCAATCATTGATGACCAATAAACACCCACGAGCCACTGATTGTAAGGAACACACCTTTAAAATGACCTATGTTCAGTATCAGCTAGGTTCGATGGATCGCCAATATGAGCATTTTTTTATAAGCCTCATATATGCCGAATAATATTGCTCATAAACTTTTACAAACTCCTCATTGTGTAAAACTCACACACGAGTGTACTCCCGTGTCGATTCTTCCAACGATTCCTCAAATATTTTTGTCGCACCAACCACCAACGCAATTTTCCTATTGAGTTAGGCTATCATATCCTACAACATTTTACTTGGGCTGAGTGCAACTGAAATTCAGTAACATGATCCTTATACAAATCTTGCGAGACTGCGACCTCATCCAACACGACTATTTTGGCTTCAATTTACCTAACTATTTCTTAGATTAGGCACACTCTATCGTGGTAGAAAACAACTACTGTTATAGGAGGTTTCATATCCTCTAACATTTTGATCTTGCAAACAACATGGACATGCGCTAGGGGTCGAGTCCCATCAATCCCATCGACTTCGACAGGTGCTCTCAGAGGTCTAGAAATAATATAACACCTTCTATGTGAGCACTCACTAACATGTCAAATGCGTTTCAGATGACCTATATATAAAAATAGTATACTTATTACAAGTTTACTTAGGGTAACATGATTTCTAGATACAAAATATGCTTATCTCAATCCCAAGTTTAACATGTCGAGCGAATAGGTCCAATATAGGTCTATTAAACCTCATCTCTCGTGGATGTAACACTAATAAAATGGATATTATCTAACCTACTCGGTAGGGCCCGTCTTTTGCGGATGAAAAAGCCTCCTCTTAATATTTTCTTCACCAATGGTTATTTCCCTTTACCCTTGAGGGATATTTGTTTGGATGCAATATTGTCATCATGGAGCATGATTCCCTCTATGGGCATAATAGTCGCTGATGTATTACATTTCTTGATGCATATTAATTCTAAGCCGCCCATGACATTGACATCTGGTGGATCAACCAAAAAATGCCCTTCATCTATGGGTCAATATGCAAGGGTTAAAAACTTATAGGGTAAGCACTGTGCGATAAGAAGTCCCTAAATTTTCTAGGGAAACTTCAATCAGTCTTTGTAGGCTCTACTTAGTGATGGCATTATTTTTTAAGAATAATAACTTCTACAGTACAAAAAAGAAACACTTAAACTACGTGTTAACCAAAAGAAAAATACTTACCTATGAGGAAAAATATATGTACTATAGCATGACCAATCGTTGAGAAATATGACCTAACCATGATTTTTCTTCCCCAACCACCGATCATAGAAACAAAGCAACATCTATTTTGTTTCTCCAAATCGAGGAGATATGTGATCAACCACTATAAACCAGGTACCAAAAGATAGTAATATGAGTTGTGTTTCTACACATAAATATTGGCTATTGATAGTACATGATCCATAAATAAGTAATCTACAACTATTTGACGGTAGTTGAACCATATATATCCTCGCTAATTGGAAGAAGCACACATCAATCAGTGCAAGGATATCGTATTACAACATCCAACACACTGATAGAAAAAAAAAATACTTCATCGTTATAATAATCAGTGGGCATCTCTAATTCGCTAAGAAAATTAATTTTGACTGAAGTTGGCATGTGATACTTGTTGCATGGTTCATGTGCCACCTCCATAATAATTAAACCACCCATATCCATATGGATTCTTTCTTTCTGTGGCACAACACCTATATGATCATAGTTCATATGCATAATCAACAATACCTCCAAGTAATAGGATAACCATTATCTAGTTCCGCTTCTCATATTAAGATAGCCATGCTCTCTCCACCATGTGTGGTTCCCCTCCCAGAGATACTAATTCTTGAATCGCCTCGTATCTACGTGTCATTTTTTAGAAAACATAAGAGTAAACCGATATGGTTTCTTTTTCTAAGGAGGTTGGGTTAAATCTCTGTATACGATAATAAGGAAAGTAAAGTCGCACCAAAAAAAATTCTTACCTTTTCTAGTAGAAGACATACTTTGCATCGTGAATATCTATGGTTGGATCTAATCAACGAGTGGATATATCCATCCAACACTATTGGTTATGTAACCCAATAATCGTTTATACACTAGACGTTGCGCGTCACACACTGCCTAGATGACTATCGATCGCTATAAAAATGTGTATTTTTCTAAATGATTCATTATATAAGAAAATCATTTAGGATTCTCCAAAAAATACACCTATAACCATATTAAGGACATTGATTCCCTCCCAAAAATGCATACGGGATCAAGAAAATTAAGGGTCGTGATTAACTCCCCATAATTTCTACAGGTTCATGTACAATAATGGTTATGATTCTACTACCCCAGAAAGTATTGTTGACTGTATGATGCTTTAGAAAGTGGTACAATTATATAAATTATCTATCTATCGATGGTAATTAATTTAAAAATATATTATAAGAGTACTAATAGGACTTGAATTGTGTTCGCAAATGGTTGGAAAATGTTAGCTTGTTATACAAATACTTTGCACATATACATGTATTGTTGGCCATAAGTACCCTACTTGCAAGCATACCACACGAGGGTTTTGATCAATTGTAATAGTCCGTCCTTGTTAGGTAGAAGAATTTATAAATCAAGTAATCTCAAAATTTCCATAGTCTGGCCGCCCTACTCGTTTGGTTGTTTCGTTCAAATATTTATCTTCGGTAGCATTCCATACAAAGTCGATTGTTTAGTATTTAGGGTTGTTTCTTGCATACAATAAATTTCTAATTTATAAAACAGTTAAGGATAACGTAATCTGATAATAACATGTTTCAGATATGGATATCTTTATCTTAAAAGGCTAATCAAACACCAACACATGTTAGATTAGTTAAAAACATATATTTCCGAGGGAGACACCCTTAGAATTGTGAGTCAATCTTTTGTAAAAAAAATTATTTTTGCATTAGCACTTAATTATGAGGTAATCTCTCAAGATTAAGTATTACTTTTGTAAAACAAATCCGAGGGAGACACCCTCAAAATTACGAGTCAACCTTCTGTAAAAAAAAGTTGTTTTTTAACTAGGGCTTAATTTCAACGAGGTACCTTGTTTTATTAAAAGAAATAACTAATTATGAGAGAGTCTATTAAAGTTAAATATTTTATGTTTTTTAAAATATATTTTAAACATGAAACAACAATTAGTAACATGAAACATACATCAAACATAAACAAGAGTAAAATATCTTCAAACGTAAAAAACAATACATAATTAGTTACATCGTGATCCATAAAAATAAATCATTCACAAACTGGAGTAACATAAAATACCATATATTAACCCAAACCATTATCTTTCTAAATACACCTTGCTAATATCAAGACAATATTGTAAAACAGCACAATACTATTCATTCATGATATTGTATACTTTTCTACCGTACGTAACTATGCTTCTGGTATAACCCCCGATAATATTATCCCGGAAGGTTGAATGTTGCGGTCCGTCCCATATAGGGAAATCATCATATCTAGGAATATTTTGTACAACATATCAAAGATTTTCCCAAACCCATTTATTGTACAATGTTGT
This sequence comes from Limnanthes douglasii subsp. nivea, assembly GCA_036936605.1. Classification (NCBI taxonomy): domain Eukaryota; kingdom Viridiplantae; phylum Streptophyta; class Magnoliopsida; order Brassicales; family Limnanthaceae; genus Limnanthes; species Limnanthes douglasii. The sequence continues at coordinate 18,956,139 of JAUPFV010000001.1, read as the reverse complement.
GTTTGTACTCATCACGTTACCTTTTTGGATAAGAGTTCCTTGATGATTCAGCGATAATATGTGATGGTACCAAACTCTTTAAAGTTAATTATTTTATTTGTCAAACAACCTCTTCTAGCCACATGTTTTGTCCAAAAAAAAGATAACTCTAGATATATCAAAACTGACACAAGACTCTTTCGGGCTAATTTACCTCGGTTTTGTCCATGAATTTTAGTCCACTAGTAAACCATGCTAGCTCATCCAATGGTTTGAATATTCTCATATAGCTGAAATATAATATGTCATTAAATATAGTCCAGAATAATATATGATAAAAGTATTCCAAAATATAATACACATTATAAGTTAGATTATAAATAACATATACTATAAATAAACATATAGTACAAAAGATTAAAAGTGAAACATAATGCGTAGATATCTAAGCGTTCAAGAGTGAGTCTTAACGATTTAAGTTTCCCTACGAATTGTTCAACCAAATTTTTTATATTTGGGCATTTCCCACGTACGCATGTGCGACATATAAGGAAACAATATCTCCAAATGAGGTTATTGCCAACACATGAAGTGGTCAAAATCCCAGTACTAAAAAAGTTGAGCGAATACGTTCATCTTCTTCATGGCATACTTTGAAGCCATATATTATCCATTATAAATCTCAACCGAAATGTGCATCCTCTTAGAGTATTCCTCAAGTGATCCCATATCGTCAATCAAATATAACCAATCCTCTTTGACAAAAATACCACTCTTGTTTCTAAAAATGCATAAGCCAAAATAGTAGAGTATATATGCCTTGGTATATTATGTAATATCAACATCCTTCAGAGGATCACTTCCATCATGAAAATGCTCGTCAAATAAACAATCTTTCAGCCAAGTCAACCATAAACGGATAACTTTATAAATTTACACACTTCAAGTTCCGCAAAGCATTTGTGTATAACACTATGATAGCGTAATGTACCAATTTAGTACCATCATCGTGATAATTTATTTTGGGTACCTCCATTAGTCTCCCACTTATTGGTCACTCGATAATAATGACTACATCATTAAGTGTAATTTTCATGTCACCAAATGAAAAATGGAATGAGGTAGTCTAATGATGTTATTAATCTAAAAATGCAGTTACGAAAAAATATCGGTACTCCAATTATGGAGGGCGTCCAATAGTGTCCCGAAATAAGTGGCATTGTCAGCTTCCAACACTTCACCGCAGTTTTAGCGATAAAAAATAGAAAATACGTCCATATCTCTCCTAAACAAATAAACCGATACAATAGCATTGCATAATTGTCAGCTTCCAACACTTCACCGCAGTTTTAGCGATAAAAAATAGAAAATACGTCCATATCTCTCCTAAACAAATAAACCGATACAATAGCATTGCATAAACAAACAATAAAAATAAAGTATAACAAACAAATAATAATTCTTACCCGACCGTGGTAGATGTGATATGCGGTATAGTTAGCAAAACCTTTGTACCGACGTATATGAGCAAATTTAATATGAACGCCTCTTTCTGAGTACTAAAATTGATGGATCATCTTCAATTTCCTCGTCGTTTTCAAAATTAGATTGTTGGATATGAATTAGAGATGATTTCATCTTAACTTCTCGCATATAAGCCTTCCCGATCTAGACGTACAATCATGATCATCAAATTCTAGTGGTTGTGGCTCATCTATTACGACATTGTTTACTACCGATACTGCCGCAAATGATGATGAAACACCTCGAAAAATACTACTTAACATTTTTCTAGATCACATACTACAAAACGAAATAAAAATAACAAACTCAATATAAATACACTAAAATATTATAATTTTGTAAACATAAACACATGATTCCGAAGGCACATCTCGGAATCATATACAGTTAGTTTTTTCAAAAAGTAATGATTCTGAGACAAACTCTCGAAATCACGTGGTTATTTTTATAAGCACTTGATTATGAGGGCTAGTCTCCGAATTACATGCCAACATTTAAAAAAAAAACTGGTGGTTCCGATACAAACCCTCATAACTAGAATTCCTAATTGTTTAAAAACTCTTATGTAAAAAAAACCGATTTAAAGCATCATTATACAAGCTTTCTAGGGCTTACTTTGTGTTTGTATCATTGACACACCGTTAAACAAGCCTTCGGATATACGAGTTACTCATCAAATTCTAAGCTTGACCAATTTGAAAAAGATCAGCGGAGTTGCGAGACAAGCAACATGTGAAACTTGAGACAAGCAACATGAAAACAATAAATTGAACAAAAACATGAACGAAAAAATAAAATAAGCAATGTGAAACTTGAACTATAATAAACTTAACACGCAGTAACTCATAAGTAACTTGAACAAAAATATAAAACAAACAACTTGAAACTTGAACTAAACACTAACTTAAACAAAAGCATGAAACAAGCAGTAACTTGAAGTAAAACAAAGTTAACAATAACTTGAAAATAAAAAAACTAACATGAAATATAAAAAAAACCGTAACAAACTTGAACTAAACAGTAACTTGAACTAAAATAAACTTAACAAGTAGTAATTTAGAAGTAAGTTGAACGAAAACATAAATAAACAACCTGAAACTTGAACTAAAGCATGAAACAAGAAGTAACTTGAACTAAAACAAAGTTAACAAGAAGTAACTAAGAAGTAACTTGAACTAGAACATGACACAACTAACATGAAACAAACAGTAAAAAAACTTGTGTTTATGTTGCATTCACAAGCATGATGAAGATCTAAGATTCCAAATATCCTAAATTATTCCCCGTATATTTTTGGTAGAATTCTTTTGTTTATATAACAAGTTATTTATGGTGATTAAAAATTATATAGCATGTATATTTAGGATATCATTATAGAATTATAGTCATTATTATGATCAAATATGAAGGCTTAATAAATATTTATATCAGACACAATGAAATAAGAAAATTAAACACATAATACTTTGATTACAAATAATAAAGACTTATATCGTCTTTATCTCTGAACTGGCTGACGCTTTTATTATAACTTTCCAAAAAATTTGAAAACCCAAAATCCTAAAAATGATAAATTAATCATACAACAATAGGATAATAGAGTTTAAGGCTTTATGTAGGTGCGAAGATGATAAAGTGTGAAACATGTCAAAACTAGCGATAATAACTAGAGCAGCCCAAAAACTTGTAATCACTCGTGAAAATATCTAAATATATTTTAAGATTAGTGAACCAAATGGAACATTTCAGTACAATAAATAAGCATTATTGAGAACTGCAGTCGCTTCAAACATGTAGTATATTAGTCACAGGACGCAAGCAATAATATGAACAAAAAAATGAAAAAGTACAAAAAAAACTGCAACACTATAAAAAGCCTACAAACACAAACACACACACACAACAGATCGTAACACTAAAAACCTGATACTCAAAATGGAAATGGAAGAACAAAGAACTCACACAAAACTAACCTGCAAAAGACTTACTCCAAAAAATAACATTCCCTCACGAACCAAAAATCAAAATAACAAATGCAAAACCTAAAATCAAAGAAACTAGGAATGCAAAATCTAAAATTGATTAAACATAACATTTTCACGAATAAGAAAACAAATTATCTTACCTAAATATATGTGCTAACCGGAGCTGATAAATGGATGTAAAAAATCAATTTAAAGATAAAAAAACCGACAAAAACTGAAGAACTCAGAAGTTAAAAATGATTTTAAATATAATTTTTTATGATGATACGAGAGTTGGTGTGAAGAAGTACATAAGTCGTGATGCATTTAAAAAGAAAATAATATGAAGTTCGACCGACGAATGGTGGTGAAGAAATTAGAAGCTAGCAAATGAGGTTTGTTAAGAAGATGGAAGCTAATGTTATAATTTTATGAAAAGTAAAAACTGTTAGAGATATAAGGCCTAAGCCCATTAGCCCATATAGTTTATCTATAAATAATAGATTTAGACTCTATGTAATATACAATTTCTAAATAATACATCTTCTAAATTAAACGAGTTCAATTTAAAAGATGTAATTTCTTTTTCAAATTTATTATATTTTAAATTTATTTTTCAAAAGGAAAAAATTGAAAAATTTGCGTTAATATTTATAGTATTTTTTTTTTACTTTAGGGATAAAATAACAACATGGATAATCGTACCAATTAAAAATAATAATAAAATGAACGGAAAAATTAGTTTTTTTTTTTAATTTTTTTAATTCCAGGTACAAATTAGATATTATTTTATTATGTTTCCGTTTAATGTCTACGATTCAATCGGTACATCATTAATGAATGTAGAATGAAACCAAAAGTTTTCTCTAGTAAACAAATATTTTCATTTTATTTATTCTCACGACCACCGCCTTACCACATATCATGAATTATAATAAGAAGCTAATGACTTCATTTCATGATTAAATATTAATCTAACATATCTTAACATACGTACCAACGAATCATGCTTATCTTCAACCTATAAAACTATTTTCTTTCTGTTCGTTACAATTAATTATCATTAAGGTTATTGTTTTATGTTCATAATGGTTGTGATTAATCAAATAATTGGCGGTTTGGCCGGCACCAATCACACTCTTCCATACCTATTCGGGGTCCTACTATAATATCACTATATATATATGTGCAATTTCGGGTTTCTATATATCTCAAATAACAAATATCGGGTTTGTGTTTTTGTTTAGTGTCTTTTGGTAATAAATAATTTTAGTTAAGAGAGAAAATGGTGAAGATAGGTTTTGGGAGTGTTGGTGATTCGTTTAGCGTTGGAAGTCTTAAAGCTTACCTAGCTGAGTTCATTGCTACTCTTCTCTTTGTGTTTGCTGGTGTTGGATCAGCCATTGCTTTTGGTAAATTTTAGTTTTACTTCTCATGTTAATCTGATTATCAATTAGTCGTCGACTTTATATAAGTTTATTTTTGTGGTTTTGAATGGTAATTAGTTTAATTGACTATCCATTTTTGTGTTAGAGATTTTTTCGATTAAAAATGTCAGTTTATAGTCAATAATCAATTGGCTGGTCATTTTTGAAACATATAATTCACCGATTAAAAAATGTCCGGTTTTAGTTTTTGAACTATCCATTCTGGGAATATAGTTTTGCGATTAAAAACCGTCCAATTTTAGTCAATTGACTATTTGCTTTAGATAAAGATAGTCATCCGTTCATGGTTATATAAATAACTAATTTTGTAAAAAATAAATAATCAAATAACTAAATTTTATCGAAAATTGACGGTCGATGAATTATTTGTCACGAAATTGTATAATCAACATATGCGGATACTGACTTTATCCAAAATAAACGGTAGATTTTTTAGTAGATAGATTATCTAGAAAGTGGAGACTATCTGCTAAATAACTACTCTCTCTATTTCATAATATAAGTCTTTCTAGGTAAAAGTTTTTGTTTCATAATATAAGTCGTTCTCATTTTCCAATGCAGCATTCATTACACATATTCCACTTCCCACCAATAAAATAGTTAACCTTCTCCACAACTTATCCACTCCATCAATCAAATTTATTTTTTTCTATTCTTTCAAAGTCATTATTACTTTACCTTAAACGACTTATATTATGAAACCGATGGAGTAATAGATAGTCAAATAGCTAAATTTTATCGAAAATATAGACTTTTTGTCAAAAAAATGGATAGTCAACATATATTATTTAGACCGTCTTTATCCATGAATAGACTAAAATCAGAAACTTTTTAATTGAGAGATTATCTACGACGAGAGTGAACAAACAATAGGCTAAATAATGTTCAAATCCGACATTTACAATTATGTGATGTTTAATCATGTGAAATATATAATTGTAGAAAAATTGACATCAAACGGAGCTCTGGATCCGGCAGGCCTGGTGGCGATCGCGATAGCTCATGCTTTTGCATTGTTTGTGGGAGTCTCGATTGCAGCCAACATTTCTGGTGGCCATTTGAACCCTGCTGTTACATTTGGATTGGTGATCGGCGGAAACATTACCGTTCTATCTGGCCTTTTCTATTGGATTGCTCAATCAGCTGGCTCAATCGTTGCCTGTCTTCTACTCAAATTCGTTACTAGCGGACTGGTACATATTTTTTTTCTTCAAAAATATTCGATAAGCGAACTTTATTTCACGCGGACCACTATATGTATGTTCACTTGGATTTTTGTGCTTAAATGTTTCATATTATATTTTTGGGCAGAGCATCCCTACCCACGGATACGCTTCAGGCATGAACGCGATCCAAGCTGTTGTATTTGAAATCATCATAACGTTCGCACTAGTCTACACAGTCTACGCGACGGCAGCCGATCCCAAAAAGGGTTCATTAGGAACAATTGCGCCCATCGCAATAGGATTCATCGTTGGCGCAAACATTTTGGCTGCTGGACCATTCAGTGGCGGGTCAATGAACCCTGCTCGTTCATTCGGCCCTGCTGTTGTGAGCGGAGATTATTCTGAGAACTGGATTTACTGGGTTGGTCCATTAATTGGGGGAGGATTGGCTGGGCTTGTTTATGGTGATGTGTTTATTGGGTCTTATGCACCTGTTGCCTCTGACTCTTATCCTTAAGAGCCCAATTGGTTGTTTTATGATGTGATTTGGTGTGTGGTTATGGTTCTCTTTTGATTTTGTGTGCTTTGAGTTGAGTAATTAATTTCAATAATGTCTGTACAATGAATTGTAATTTTCTTTATGTTGAAGTTGTTGATGATGTAAATAAAAATGTTACTATGGAATTGTAAGATGATCTTTGAATATAATTTTAATATCAAAATATTTTGATGTTATCGAGAATTTCAACCGGACAAAGTTATAATTTCTTTTCTATGAAATTATAGCATTTTTATTTATGAACCATACAATTTATATACCTATATAGATAGGTTTCGGACAACCAAGATCCACGGTAAAACAATCACAATTTGGATTCAGAATAATTAAAATTTGAAAACATGTCGCACACCTGCTCGTTGTTTGTCAATTATAATATATATTAATAACCGAATATTTGGTATTTTTCGATAAAATATTATAACTATATTGGTCGACTAGTTAATTCAACTGCACTAAAATATCTAAACATAATATGGATTTATATTCTTGAACCCTTTCGACTTTGGAACAATGAAAAAGAAAATTGATTGCGTAATTTATTTTTCAGCTGTAAAGTTTGTTTGTCGGATGTTGATTTATTGTAGTTAAATGAATTTTTTTCCGAATCTGCGGGTAGCTGATCCAGCGGATCTGATGGGATGGATTATGGGTTTAAATTTTGGGTATAATACCATTTAAGATCCAATATCCAAAGTAGTATCCATTTAAGACCCATATTTTGATATATCTCCAAGAAAGATCCGTTTTTGTGAAATATTTACTATCTAAGACCCATTAATACTTTTTATATCCCTACTTACTTATATAAAAGCTTTGACACTCATATTTGAGTCTTTTTCTCCTTAATTTTTTTCTACGTGACTTTAACAGTTCACTACTATCATAGGTAATTCTCCATTCTTAATCGATTTCTTGTTTTTTTAATTGTTTTTTGTTGATTTTGATTGTGTTTAGGTTAATTTTGCAGTTAGTTTTATTGTTATAGGTTAGGATTTCGAGTTTTACTGAAATTTGGATCGCGGGTTTATATTTCTCTGTATTAGGTTTAGTCGGTCTGGTTTTTTTTGTGTTTCTAGTATTCATCTGTTATTTTACGTTGTTAATGCAGTATATTTGTGATATTAGCATTAGTTTTAGTTGATTTTTGAGTCCGTGTTCTAGTTTTTATAAGTTTTTAGTCTGCACGTAACTGTTTTTTGTTTCTACGAGGGAGATGCAAAATGTTTGTTATGAACTTAGTGATAGTTGCGAAACGTGTAGGTTTTTTCTGGAACTTGTGATGAAACATATCTTTTTAGTAGATGCGAAACGTTACTGTTTTTTATTTCATGAAGATGCGAAACATCAATGTTCTTGATTGAGAAAATGTGAAACATGTTTTACAGATTGATGTGGAACTCATGTATTGTTTGCTAATAATAGATGCGAAACCTTTGTCTAATGCAGCTACGCGATGTATAGTAGTAGGATGTGCATTTTTAAACTAAATGGGGAGCTTGCAATTTGTGACCTTGGTTTGTCTTCTGATTTTGAAGATATTGTTAAATTTGTTTTAAGTAGATATAATACGTTGGTTCAGGGTAAATTCAGATTAAGATACTCTTGTGGTGATCCAGAAAACGTTATCTTAGATTGTGATGGTGATTTAATTGTTTTGGTCCATTTGTTGATAGTTTGGGTGTTTCAAGTATTACTATTAAAGTTAAAGGTGATGTTGTTGTTGGAGATAATATTAGAGAAACTGCTAAAAGTATAGTTGAAGTTTTAAATGAAGATTTTGTTTGTGGAGAAACTGGTGAAACTTCTGATGTTAATGTTATTAGTCGCAAGCATAAAACACTTGCTACTGTTGGTTGGGTTAATGAAATTAGTGGTGTTGGGTAAGTGTTTCAAGATGGGGCAGTAGGTTTAAGATTAGATGTTAGTCGGTTGGCTTTACAAAAAGGTTTTTCTTTTAAATATTTTCATAACAAGAAACAAAGATTAACTGTTTATTGCATGAAAAAGGATTCAAAGGGCTGTCCTTGGAGACTTTATGCTAAACAAGAGAGGTCTACAGGTTTTTTTATTATTAAGAAGTATATTGAAACTCATACACGTGGGATTGCTTTTAGCAAAGAAAATATAAGGCATTTGTCATCTGTTTTGATTGGAAATGAAATACATGATTGTGTGAGGATGAGAGTTGATGTTACAGCTACAAGCGTGAAATCATTTTTAAAAAATGATTACGGTTTAGATATTTCTTATCGTGTTTCATGGCTTACTCTAGATAAGCTAGGAGGGCTGTATAGGGAGATAGTTCAACTTCTTATAAACTTCTTAAGAATTATTTTAAAACATTGAAGGTTCTTGATAGCAGCAGTGATTAAAAACAGAGTCTCCATGTTCAAACTCTGTTTAAGTAGACCCTTAGTCTTCTTGTTTGATTTGGGTTATCAAAAAACAAAAAAGATTAACTTCTTCCTAACATTAGTTCAAACAACAACAAAAAAACAGACCCTTCACCTAACCATCAGTCAGAGTCATATTTGTCGTCTTCAGAGTCATCTTCCTCCGAATATTTTTCTTTTTCATCTTCTTCGTCTTCATTGTTGTAATCCTCTTCCATCTGGTCCTTTTTCCTCTCTTTTTTAAGAGGACAAAAATATGATCCTCATCTGTCTACTCTTCATCTTCTAAATAAGCATCTTCGATATAAGCATCTTCCAAAAAAGAACCGAAACTTTCATTAGAATTGTCGTCTGAATGCTTTTCTGTTGTTGTATGTTTCCACTCTTCCCTGGGCTCGGGGGAACGAGTGGGAGAACTGATATCACTATAACATGGACCATCATATGAAGAATAGTTAAAATATGGCATTTTTTCAAAGCAAGTTTTTAAGAAGTGAAAAGGTTAGAAGATTTTCACTGAGAATGAAGTGAGCTTTTGTGTTGAGAACTAAAAGAATGAAGTGATAATAGGACTTCTGATGCCTTTTCCTTAACAAAACACAAAGCTGGACATTAGATGCGAAATAAGAGTAAAAGTAATACATAAGGAAGATAGATGTGAAACATATATCTTTAAATACAAAACCAACATTCAGTTAAACACCAGAGGCAGATAAACATATAAATACAGATAATATTACAATATTTAAGCCAAAAAAGAAGATAATACACAACAGTATATATATTTAAATACAAAAAAATTTCAAAACATGTTTTGTTAATTCTGGGTTATCTGTATCACCTCTTTATCCAGAACATCTTCCTTGGTCACTTTAGATTCTTTAAGAACATATTTTGTCATACCAGATGCTTCAGCAACACTCTTATCCCCTTTAAATACTTCAGCTACACTGCTTGACGCTTCAGATACTTCAGCAACCGATTCTTTAGCAATAGGAACAGCAGCATTAGTATTTTTATCTTATTCTTGCATAACAATATTGAGATTTTGATCTTCTATAACATTAACAAGAACTGAGGGATCATTTTTGTTTTCAAAACCAACTTTAGATACTTCAGCAACTGTAGATACTTCAGCAAGTTCAGTAGTAATTTCTGATGAGTCCAGAATTTGTTGTCACTCTTTATGAGAACCGGACAGGGGAAATTCAGACAATATCCACCCACTGAACCGTACGGGCAGAACTAATGTACTAAAAACTTAATCACTTCATGACTAAGCTAATTATCTACATGCTTAAAACTAAATGGGTCTTTGAACTCGACCCGAATCCATAAGTCAACCCGAAAGCCCATGTGGCCCATAATTAAGGGTATAAATACCCAACCATTTTCATTTAATGAGGCTAATAAAAATTAAATACAACCAATCAGCTCAATTCTCCCTCTACACTATATCCAAACATTAAATACCTTCAAAATACCACAAAACTCTGGACAAAATTACCCTCAAACGAAAATAAACCTCACCAATTTCAATTGTGGGATTGTCTTTCTTTTCAAACCCAACATCACTACTAATAGTGGCATCAACTTTCTTTCCCACCCAAACTTCAATAGGAGTAGAATTATCATTTTCTACAGCAACAATATCTTCAGAAGTAACAATATTAATATTAATAGAGGAATCACTATTAACAGTGGTATCAACTTGGTTTTCCACCCCAAAATTCTTGTTTTCAACAACAAAAACATCCTCATATGTGGTAGCAGCAACATGAAACTCAAAATCACCAACATGGTCATCTTCATCAGTAACAACAACATTATGATCTTGTTTTTCCAAATCATCTTCACTTTTTTCTTGTTGTGGAGGTGAAACCTTGTCTTCCACAACAATATTTGGTATTTTTCTTATTTTATTTGGTGATTGGTGGCCTTGATCATTCAACCTCTTTCTTTTTTAATAAGCTTTTTGTTGTTGTTCAGTTGTTTCCATGTTTAGCTTCAACATAGACAGTTTAAGTGTGTTTTTTACGTTAACCTCAATGTCCATCTCTGCATCAGCTTTCATTTGTGTAATGATCTTCTCAATTTCTTCGAGTTTCTTTTTCAGTTCATCAATTTTTTGTTGAAATTATCGGCGTTCTATTTTAGTTTTTTTTTCAAATGTTGTTAAGTCAAAGCTCTGGCTAGAGACTGCATCAGTTTTTGGTTTGGCTGCGTCTAGTGCTGGTGTTGTTGTTAGGGCTAGGTGTGGGTGTGGGGCTGGGGTTGGGGCTATTGTGTTAATTTTTTGCAAAATAATAAGCAATAAAAAAGATAGATGCGAAAACTTTGACATCAGAAGATGAATAATAGATGCGAAACCTTAACATTCATAAACCTAGATGCGAAACCTTCAAGCCAAACCAAAATGATATATGCAGAACTTAAATAGAAAGGATAGACGTGGAACATAAAAGAAATGATAGATGCGGAACATGTACATAAAATTATAGATGCGAAATGTGAAACAGAATGATAGATATGGAACCTTGACAGAATGCTAGATGAGAAACGTTAATTACAAGTAAATTCGAAACCTTGAGTAATCATGATGCTAGATGCAATACATCTTAAGATAATATTGATGCTAGATGCGGAATGTATAGTAAATATGATAAAATAATAGATTTTTACCTTTTCTCTTGCTAGTAATTTCTTCAACCTTCTGTTTTCTATTTTGAGATGGTATAATCTGTCCGAAATGTTTATTTTAGATCTCTTTTCTATTGTCTTTTCAAGTTTCTTCAGATTCGTAAGAATTTGTGATGTTGTATTCACCTTTCTTGTAATAGGGGCATCAGTTGTATGTATTGTCTTTTTTTTTTGTTGAGAGGATGAGTTTCTACCGGTAAAGTTTTCTCTTTCACGTTATGTACTGGTTTTCTTCGTCGTGTTGGAGTCTTTTTAGTTCTTGAAACGTTTTTGCATGATTGAACTATGTAGTGGTCAAGTGTTTTTTCGCTATCAGTAGAATCTGTTGCAGCTTGTTTTTAGCGTATCCCAATGCAAACCATCTTCATCTTCGTTGAGGTTTCATTGTTCAAAATCTATTGGTGGAACAATATCATTTTCTTGATGAACATCATTATTTTCTTCTTGTATTTAGAATTCTCCTCCAAATTCGTCTTCTTCTTTTTCTGTTAGCTTCAATTCTTCTTTAAGAATCTGTAAAATTGTTAAAATGTTAGAGTAAAGAGATATATATGTAAAATGTGAAACAGAATAAAAAACATATTGTAAATATACATGTTCATTTGTTATGTTTTTTATGGATTTAACCAAATCAAAATCTGTTTTGCGTTCAATACCCAGCCATTTGAAGCATCTAGGTATCCTATCTTCAATTTTAATATCTTGACATAAACTTGTGTGTTCCATGATGAATGGCTATATATTAACAATACTTTAGATATCATTTGTTTATTAAATGCTTAATATGAAATTGAACATAAAAAACACTAACCAGTAATAGGGCAACACAACCAACTACTTTTCCAAGTTTAGTTTCATGACAAGCTATTATTGAATTCATCAAATTTTCCCGGATTGCTTCAGCCCAATTGTAGTTGTTTATTTTATCAAGGTGTTCTACATAATACACCACAGTCGAAGCTAGTACATCTCCAGATGTAGAGAAAAATAATGTAGAACAGGCTAGCAATATAAAGAGTATGACAACATCTTTTATTGTCTCTTGTCCGGATGTTTTTACTGCTATATTTATTGCATTTTACAAACAAGCAAAACTATTTTCTAAATTTGATAGATGCGAAACCCTAGTAATTATATTCAGATAGATGCGGAACCTATGTAAATGATATAACGATAGATGCGAAATGAGTACTAAGTTTAGTAGACGCGGAACGTGGTTTAATTTGAAACGGGCCTAACGTGATAGATTCAAAAGTTGTTTTAATTTTAGTAGATGCAGAACGTGTTTACATATGAAAGAGGCCTAACGTGATAGATGCGATACCTAGTTTAATTTGAAGCATATTAAAGAGATAGATGTGTAACCTTATGTAAGCAGAAGTAGTAGATGAGAAACAAACTATGCAATTATTAAAACAGTCCAAGATGTGAGAAAGATGGAATTTGCAAACCTTTATAAGTTTGTTAGTGATTGATTTTGCTCAGCTTTCATTAACTTTTCTTGATGTCTTCTCAGAAAAATACTTTTTTATTATCCTTGATTTTTCGTCGTCTTCTAATTCTGAAAACTTAGGTTCAATTTTTTTGCTTGAAGTGGCATATTTTCATTCCCATGTTTTAAAATAAATATGATCTTTATGTCATGGTTTGTAAGCTTTAAAAACTTTTCCCCCAATTTAAACGCTTCTTGTTCGTCATCGCTATCTGCTCAATTACATCCCAGTGCTTTTTGTATGCAGTCTTCTTTGTCCGAAGATCATAGGCTGTTTTTAAAAGTGAGTAAAAGGGTATCTTCTTTGCTGCTTCTATATGTTCTCGGCTCACTTTTTTCTCTTCCATTTGTTTTAACAGTGCAAAGAGGCCGGATCTGTAGAAACATGTTTTTGGTGCCATTTTTACGTGTAAAAAGCAATAAAAGAGAAAAATATATCAGATGTGATCTATGCGAAACGTAAAGAGATCTATAATCAAGAAATCTGGTTGCTGCGAAACCTATAGAGATCTATAATATCAAAAAATTGCTAGATGTGAAACTCTATATAAAACCTGCAAATATGGGGAAGATGATAGTTGCGAAACATGTGTAAATATCAATGCACAAAAAAGATTGATAGATGCGAAACCTAAGGAAATCTATAACCAGAAAACACTTAGTAGATGCGAAACCTATATAAAAAACTTGCAATTATCTAAATTCTATCTGCGAAACCTATACAAATGTCACAAAAGCATATATGAATTTCAGTAACATTTAGTAAGGCTTTATGTAATTGAAATTAAATTTTTATTAAGCAGTGTCTACAGCGTCAGCGAGACACGAGTAAGCCGTGTTTATCATTGAAAAACAAACTGGAAACAGTGTTTTTGAACCCTAGGTTTCAATAATCGTAATCGTAATCCAACTGAATAATCGTAATCGTAAAACAATGTTAAACTTACTGCTTCACCGTTGTGTGTCGTCGTTGATACTCTGATACTCTGACCGGAGTCTTAATCGGGGTTGATACTCTTATCGGAGTCGAACAGTTGAGTTGAATTCGTTGGAGTCGTATGTCGGACAGTGGTTTTTGAATTCGCCGGAGTCGATCGTAGTAGCTATCGTTGTTGTTTCGCCGGAGTAGTTATCCTGTTGATTCGCCGGATTCTATCAGAGTAGTTAGCGCAGTGGTAAACGGTGTCGATATCAGAGTATTTTTGGAAGAGAGGGAGTGAGAAGAAGTTAGAAAGAGAGTGAAAGGGAGAGGAGAAGTTACAGTGTTAAAAACGGGTCTTTATATCGAGGGTATTTTTGGTAAGAATTTTGTAAATTATTTTGGATCTCTATTGGTAATAAGTTTGTAAAATGGGTCTTATTGGTATGTCTCTCTTAAATTTTTTCTCATAGATGAGTTGTGGGTTTGAAATTTTACAAGCCGTCAGATTTTTAATCGGTTATAGATTAAGAAAACTTTCATTAAAAACATGGATCTATACATCCATTAGTTATTCTAATATTAAAATTAATACATTATATATTATTATTTTATAAATCCTAAAATTTTATTATAATGTAATTCAATTTGTTTTTGATTTTTTATAGTTTATGTATATAATATATTATTTTTATAGTTTTATCGTTATTTATATTTTATTATATTTAGAATTTTTTTAAATTAGCTTATATTTAGCAAATATAAAAATTTAAATCAAATTTATGTATTTAAAAATAAATATAATTTATTAAAAATATAAATAAATATATATTGTAAATTATAATAATGTTTTATAAATTTATTACTACATTTTTAGAATTATGATTGAATTAAAAAAATTATATATGATATGTTATTATTGTATATTATTTTTGTTTATCAAATTTTTTATTAAATATCATTACGGATTTAATAATACCATACATATCTCAACTCGTTGTCATGGTGTAATCCAACCTTCTTAACTCAAGATGAACTTCGAAAGCAGAGATAAAATCATATCGGATTAAAAATATATATGATTCAAATCTTAAAAAATAGACATAAAATTTATAAATAAATAGTGGGTGTACATAAATATTTTATGTGATCTTAAATAGCGAGATGGTCCTAAATCGATATTTATTTAATTTGTTTTTTTTTAATAAAAACATATCTTTTATCAATTTCTGTGACTGAATTAGATGGCGTGAGATTTCCAGCATGTCGTGTGGTGGTGTGGGGGTCGCAAAACCAGAGCCGTGACTTTTAAGAAGCTGAGGCGTGTCGTACTGTTGACCGTTGAAAGCACACCCAAAAAGAAAAGGGAACTTGCGACTTTTTGATAGACTTGTTTCGGACTGGACTGGGTCGAGAGCAAGCCAACAAACAGGCCTGTTAAACCAATCAGTCAAGTCCAATTTGTTTTTTAAGTTACAAGCTTTTAAGAATAAAGTAGAAATTGAACCCACAGCCTCATGTATGAAATCATGGAAATTGCTGGAAATTGTTAAAAAAAAAAAAAAAAAAAAACTATTCCGCGAAGTCGCATGTTTCTGATTTTTAATATTCACAAAAATGTCACTAATCAAAAGATTCAAAAAATCTTTGGAAGTCAAGTTAATTATAAGTCATGCCATTTTAGAGTCCAAACTACTCCATGAAGTTGCAAACATAATTTTAACCCTCAACCTTAATTCATCTTCTTCAAACCTACTAAAAATAGAAACTTAACAACCAACAAAACCCATTTTCTCAAAAACTTCAAAACCTTTACAACATGGACGAAAAAGAGTCCGAAGTACTTCCCACGCAGATCAGCATGGTCGCCGAGGAGGTGCATTGCATTTTCCTCTTTCATTTTCGCGAAAAAATAGATTTTTTTGAAAAAAACCCGTATTTGCTGTTCTTCGCCAGCCTCTGGCGTGGACGACACAGCGTACGCCAATGAGAAGGCATGGGATAGGATTGTCACGCCGTCTATTGGCGTGTGGGACTTTGCATACGCCACACGTGTGACGTATGGAGGGTTCCCTACGTCAGACGCTGGAGTAGAGATGGTGTCCTACACCTTCTTATTGGCGAAATATGCTTAACTTATCCGGAATGCCGGTTTAATTTGTTTTTCTACTTCTTACATATTGTAGGAGGTGACCAAATGCGATATTTCGCTTGTTTCGGACTACACTCACCATTGCACCACTCATGACGAGTATAGCTTAGACTCGATGACCGAGTGGGTAAAACGTAGGGGGAAGACGTTGGGTTTTTCGATAAACGTAGCATCGAAGGAGGTAGGGAAAAATGGGGAGAACACCGAGAGTGGATTATCGGTGCGAGCGATCCGGAATTTTCAAGTCGGCCGTTAAAGAGTACGACCGTAAACGTAAGGCTACCGGTAGCAAAAAAATAAATTGCTCTTTTCATTTGGTAGGTAATCCGGTAAAAGGAGACGATAAGTGGGCTCTTAGTGTCCTTTCCGGGACGCACAACCACAAACCGATTAAGTATGCCGAATGACATTTGCAATGGTCCAAGTTAAAACGGAAGGAAAAAGAGCTCGTTGATCTTTTGACGGTGAACGGGACAAGTCTGCGACAAATATTTGGTGCTTTGAAAACGGTCGATCCGGAGAATGCTTCAAATATCCGTCACGTTTACAATCACCGTCAAAGAACGAGGATAATTGAAAACGGCGGTCGATCCCAAATGCAATGCTTGCTAATTAAATTATAATTGCACAAGTACAAGTATTGGGTATGGACGGGGAATGGCGACTCTAACGTCATAACTGATTTGTTTTTCGCACATCCGCTTAGTATTGATTTACTACGGACCTTCCCACGCTTGCTAATCATGGATAGCATGTATAAATTTATTCATTACGGGATGCCTTTGTTCGAAGTAGTCAGGGTAACATCGACCAACAAAACGTTTTGCATTGGTTTCACGTTTATGGTGAGTGAAAAACAAGACAACTACGAATGGTCATTGGGATGCTTGAAAACGGTAATTGAGGAGAATGATTATGAATTACCTTTTGTTATCGTTACAGACCGTGAACTAGCCTAGATGAACAGCATCAACAAAATATTCCCTAGCGCTAGTCACATGTTATGCGAGTGGCATATCAATAAAAATGTTAGTGGGAGAACGAAAAAAATGTTTCAAGACGGAAATGTGGCTAAAAATTTTTGGCAGCTTGGAACGACGTTGTTTCATCCAATACCATTGAGGTGATAAACGAGAGGTTGGCTAAGATGCGGTCGGTGTTCAAAGACCAAGATAAGGCGGTGGATTATGCGGTTGACTCGTGGATTGCGCTTTATAAAGAGAGGTTTGTTCACGCTTATACTAAAAAAATCATGCATTTAAATAATCACACCTCTAATTCGACGTAAAGCTCGCATGCTACATTGAAAAAATATGTTGGGTCTAGCCGATTGGATTTCGATGGGTTTTTGGATAAAGTACATGGCTTGTTAGCGATGCAACATTCGACCATTAAAGAATCGATGGAGCTTAGCAAGTGCTGTCTAATTCACAAATTCCAAGATATTAAACCATTCAAATTTTTATGGGGGTACGTATCACCTATTGCATTGGCGATAGTATACGATAACTATGTTGATAAAAGCGGAGGTGAAAATCTTTGTGCGTTTGCACCGATCGTACGATCCATGGTTTGCCGTGTTCCCACGAACTTGAGGCAATCCGCAGAGTGGACGGCCATGTACCTACTCAGATTATAGATGAGCATTGGAAGAGACTAGATATCGTTTCGCGAGTTAAACTCACCGGTGAAGAAGAAGTAAAATTTAATTTTGCAAATCTAAATACGAAACTTGAAAGTTTGATGTTTACGAACAAAGTCATTGGCTAAAAAAATTTCAAATTTTTTTGGATGCGTCGACTATACTCCTTTCTGAACCCCTCGAGAAGGTTAAAACCCGCGGTAGAACTCCCGAACGTGTTGGAAGCCGTGGTCGTGGACGGGGTCGGGGTCGCGTTAAAGGTAGCAAAATCCAACGTGATTATTCTACAAAAAGGGATCCTTCGTATCACGAATACGTCAAACAAGAAATGTTCGAGTCTCACGATAGTGCCGAAACTCCACGAGTGGTAACACCCGCCGATAGTATAGCAACCTCGGTCGGCACTCTCGGTAGCACCGCAAGAACGGTCGCCGCACATACTCTTACTAGTTTCGGAGCAAAACCGCCAAAAAATAAAGCGAAACGGGTTCAATGCGTTGGTTTAGGCACTCCAGATGCGTTGAACCACATCAAGGCTATACCGTCATTCTCGGCTAAACCATTCCCGGCTAGATTACCAAATGTCTTGGATTCAAGATTTTCAAAAGACATACCTCAATATATGCGTCCTTTCATAAGCCGAATTACAAATGTAATACCCGACGGTAATTGTGGTTTTAGAGCCATCGCGCATGGTATGGCCGGTAACGAAAGTGGATGGCTAATGGTTAGAGAAGCCTTAGTTCACGAGCTAAAGAGCGATCGGGAGTTTTATAAACGGGTTGCATATTACGACGATGAAAGCGAAGTCGATAAGGAGATAAACCGGTTGACTTTTAATAAAGAGAATGCATCTTTCGCAAATTGGATGTCCTTGCCTAGGTGCGGAAAACTAATCGCGACAACATTCAATTGTGTTTTCTATTGTCTCGCTCTCGGGTGGAAGTACGAATTACCTACCGGTGAAAAATGCACCGCCGGACGATGGTTCTTTAAAGGAGATCGGCATGGTATTCGTCAATAAAATGCACCGCCGAACTTTTACTTTCGCACGCATTTAATCATTTATTTTCTTAACGCGCATTGATATTCAATGTGGATTTGTAGGTTTACTTGATTAAAGGGTCACCTTTACCGACTATAGATTTAACGTGGATGCAAACGGCGAGAGAAGACGATATTTCTTGGTCGATCCCTTTGCTAGATAGAATCTGTATATTTTCAAGACTGCAAAATCCCACCCCGACACATTCCGTTGAATATGATGATCTCATAGTGGACTTAACCAAAGATTGATATTTGAGTTGGTGATGTAATATTTAGTTTAAAATCAAATTTATTTTGTGTTTGATTATGTTGTTTTTTTTTGTTGTTAACTCACTTTTTATTGCATTCACGTTCCATTTTATGTTCAATTTTATTTTTAAAAAAAAAATTGAATTCACAAATTAAAATATATATATATAGGTTTTTACCGTCACGATGGCGTAACTAACAAGGCTCACGCCAACCGTTGGCGTGAGCCGACCTCTACACGCCAACCAATGGCGTAGGCATACTATCGTACGCCATTTGGCTGGCGTAGACGACTATTTTGGAGCCTCTGATCCAAAAGAATAGAGGTTCCATAATATTTAACCCTATTGCCGCCACACGTTGGCGAACAGGGCTTCCCCTACGCCATTGTCTGGCGGCAATAGGGTAAACCCTAAATCACCTTGTTTTTTTTTTTGTTTTTTTTAATCAACTGTAATTTAAATTTAATTTGAGGTTAATTAAATTAAATAGACGGCTAATATTAGCAACTGTTAAAGTTTGAATTTAAATTAAATTGTGATTAAATTAAATTAAACTGGGACCCACCAATAACTCCAACTAGCATAATAACTCCCGCCAACACAAAATCTCCCGCCAATAAATACCGGCCAACATTTTAATCCCCTCCAAAAAAACACCCGCCAAATACGATTCTCATTAAGCCAAAAAATCCCGCCAACGCAATAGCTCCCGCCAAGAGTAACTATACTATATAAAAATGTCACAAAATACAATATTTCATAATAGAAACAAAGAGTCTACTTACAAAAAAAAACACAAACACTTGAATACATGGAGTTTACAGTTGATGAAGACTATCATATGCTTAACGCGGTGAGGGTTGTCCGCCGACAAATATGGGAAGATCGTAGTGATGCGTTCTTCAACCGTCTCCTATGTCAGATGTATTTCAACTATGGGTATTTAGGAGCAGGAGACGTTCAAGTGCGAAGTCGTGACGAAATCAAAAGCAGGTACCGCTTTGTCCAACCGCTCACTGCTCTGCTTTTCTAACCAGCTAGAATTAAGAAAGAAGCACCTTTCGTCTAGAACAGGACGGTAGCAGACTACATCAGTATGGATATGGTGGCTTATCTGGAGGATATGATTGCGGCAAGGAATGAGGGTGACGATTCGGATGACAATTTGGGATACGATTTCGACGACTGATCATTTCATTATTTCTGTGTTTGTGCCTTTGAGTTGTTATGTTTAAAGTAGTCTGTGTTTAAATTAAGCTACTCCTGAACGTGTGTTGTTTTAGGTAGTACTACTATTTCAATTATGTTTGAATTGTGTTTGAATTATGTTTCAACTCTGTTTCAATTACGTTTCAATTATGTTTCATTTACGTTTCAATTACGTTTCAACTTTCCTTCAATGTACTATAGTTTTAAAACAACCAAAACATCTAAGCAATTGCGAAAATACAGAAACATTAACTTCAAACTAAGTAACCGCATAGTACGTGTATCAAAAAACAAACAATGTTAAAGTATCATACAAACAAAAAATACATCATATTGTATAAGCAAGTCTTCTGGATGTGGACAAAACATCGTCATAAGCCTCAGCCAGACGATCAAAATCATGATCAAACTCACCAACTCCAGGAAACAACGAGATCCTGTGCATACAGCACACAAATGTCGGATGATAGCTCCCTCTCGATCCTCATGGACATAGTCATCGAGCGAGTAGATTGCAGTGTTGATGAGGTCGAACCAGCTAATACTCTGATGAAGGAGAAGGTACTCAGGCTCACAAAAAGACTCCATCTCGTCTCTCACCATCGCTCCCCAATAAGCCTGATGTAACTTGTTGCTCTTCCAGTCCTCCCAATCATCCGGATCGAATGCATACGCCATCATCTTCGGTTTTCTCCATGACTTCAACTGTATATCTACCAAAGAATGCGCGATACCCCCCTGGACACGGCCAAACTGCCGCTGAACTCGCTTTGGATAGTATCCCTGAGAGTGCTCCATACTGCATATGGCATTTCGAAACCACGCTATATCTTCGAACGAGAAATGATCGCGTATAGCACAATAAAGATCAAACAATACATGCAATACAAACGAATATGAACATAAACACATAAAAAGAATCAGTTTTAGGATCACTAAAGAATAAGACTTATATCGCTCTCTTCCAGGTTGTTGACGGAGATACGGAGGTTCAGCTTCGTACGAGAGTCAGATACTGCTGCAGCTATATCTCATCTACCAATAATGGGCTGGCGCTCAGTGTAAGTGGAACGAGTAACTGGACGGAGCATGACAAAATGATCCCGTATCCATGTGTCCAGCAAGCCGATATATCCGGCCATAGTCCTCGTGTTGTGAAGGGAGGCCTCACCCAGATGGTGGTATAAGTAAGCGAGAACAGCACTACTCCATGAGTACCCACCGACACCCTCCTGAGTCAAATCGCGCAACAAAAAAGATACTTGTAATTGGAGTACATGTTGCTCTTGTCTGGGAATATGACCGTGCCGAACATATGCAATATGTAGGCGCGGGCAGCCGCATCCACCATCAGATCACTCAGACCAGGGTTGTCATCGCAGAAGTTTGGCCCACTAAACCTACTCCGGAGCCATTTAAACCCAAAACCAACGCCCTTGCATTTCTCAACCTCCGTCACGAAGGATAACTCATCAACCATAAGCAGTTCAGCGCACTCATGCATGGCCATAGTCTTGTTAGATATAGCGGGAAACATAGCAAGCTCACCCTGAACTGGGAGTCCCAAAATGGTGTGGACGTCGTCGAAAGTAATCGTCATCTCTCCGTACGAGAAATGGAAAGTATTAGTCTTCATATGCCATCGCTCTAAAAAAACCTCTGTCATGTTGGAGTGTGTGTGCATGTGATAGAACAAGTCTATGAGACGACCGAAAGGAGTGGTGTTAACTACGGCTCGTACCCTAGTCTGTGCAGCCAAACTCCATGATCTATGACTAGGATAATGGGCATACAGCCGCATCTCTTGCTCCTGAAAAGATTTGTTCGAATTAGCATACGACAAAACTAAACAGTCATAAAATATCAAATGGGAATTTCGATATTACCTCTCCTATTCAAAGGTGGTATGCAGTGTGGGAGATGAAAGCCTCACCGAATAGCGGTGGCAATCTGGACGGAGGAGGAGCTCTACGATGCCCTGTAGGTGGGGGAGGATGGCGTCGTCCGCTGGAAGCGAAAGCAGAAGCAGAACTCGAGCCGGACGCATGCGGTCCGGAAACTATAGGCAGCTCATCCATCGGAAGTGTTGAATCGACAACTAAAACGGGCTGACCAGCTTTCCGTACCCTACTCTGCTTTTTTATTCTCCTCAGCCGCGAGCCATCCGCAGACTGTGCGACATCGCCATGATCCATCACCTGAAATAAAAAACGTACTAAATGTCAAGTTTCGTTGAAAACACAAATTGTCATGCTGGAAGCGTATTTAGACAAATATTAGCATAAACCAGGTTAACACACACCAAAGAACAAAAATAAACCGGTACCGGGCCATTCCGGTGACCGGAGCAGCCATCGTCATTACTGTGGCGTGGGTATAAAGGTGTACGCCATAACTGAGGCGTACACCTTTATACCTACGCCACAGTGATGGCGTGGGGCAGGGTCCATATACCACACAATGGCGTAGGGAGCCTGTTCTTCGCCCCCATGTGGCGAAAAACACTTGCAAACATAAGGTATCAAATCGAAACCGTAACCTATCAATAACCCTAAAATTCGACTCTTACCACCTAGTACGAAATCATAACGTGTATACAAGAGACCAAATCAACGCCGTAATAAGAACCGAATTTGAATCAACTTACCGTGGAGGGACTGTTTCGGCTGGTTTGTGTGAGGAAGTAGAGAGAGACTGTTGTAGCTGGCTTCGAGGGACTACTGTCGATTCGGCTGCGTAAGTTGGTCGACCTGCTGCCGTTCTCGATTCGGTGGAATTGAAGTCGACTGGTTTTTGTTATTTGGGTGCTGGTGCTGTTTGGATGAAGTCGGCTGCTGTTTGGTGTTTGGCTAGGTAAGTTCTATTTTATGTTTTCTTAGGTTTAGTTTTCTTAGCTGATTAGGTTTAGTTAATTTATTTTAATAATAATTTGGTAGTTTAGTTTAGGTTAAATTTTTTCAGAGAGGAGGTAGAGCAAAATGTTTTCAAAACCGAAATTATGCTAACTTCAGAGAGTAATTTTATTTATTTATAGTTTTCGTGAAGGGCAAGATTGTCAAAAATAATAATTTTACGGAATAATTTCAACTTTTTAATTTTGTGCGACTTCGCGAAGTAATTTTGATTTTTTTTAGCAATTCTCTTAAATCATACCGTCATCGTTCTATTATTATTATTATTTTTCTGAAGGGAACCCGCAGCCGCTACTCAAAGTGCAATGAGTGCGCACAGGGTAAACCCTCAGTCTGACGCGATAGTCTGCAAACCAACGCCAGAAGGTAAACCACACAAGGTGACAGACTCAGCCGAGAAAGCGTATGTAGAGGGACTCGAACTCATGACCTTTTGGTTATAAAAATGCCATACTCAACCAACTCGGCTACCCCTTGGGAACTTCATCGTTCTATTATAGTCATTGTTCTATGTGATTTTTTGGTATAATAATATTTCAGTCACGGTTATATAGTCAAAACACAAACATTTGGGGTAGAAATCGGAGACCTGGTGTTTATAGTCAGACTCGAATAACTACTATGCTATAATTTTCTTTGTTATATAATTCCCATGTAATTAATACATTCGTCAAATAATTTTTTTAAAAACAAATACAAATGGATCTTTTTAATTTTTCTTGATTTTTAAATTTAGGTCATTTCATACTATCCGGGAATAGATAGTACCAAACCGGTTAAAAAGGCTATAGGAATTAATAGTTCATTAACGACCTTAATTTTTCTTATACTTATTTTTTTATTACTTTTTTATTATAAAATAGTTATTGTATTATGACGTGGGTATTTTTAGACCGTTAAATTTAGCTAAAACCGTTAATGATCTAAAAGTAGGTTGAGTGAATTTTTAAAAACAAAAAGCAAAGAGAGGTGCAAATACAGTGATAGTAAATATATGTTAGTTTTATTGATTGAAATTGAATATTTATATATAGGCCGTGTTACAATAAATATGTCTTTTGATATAAGGGATAATAGATGATATTTATCTAACTACTAAGATAAATATGAGTAGCATTCCTAGTCTTGATTATAGTATCGAAAGAAGACTAGCTCAGTGTTGTCTGAAGCATTCTTGTTACAGGCCGAAGTATTCTTTAGTCTTTTCCGAGGCACATATTGTTTATCCGCAACATCTGCGATCTTTTTCGAAACACCTTTTATCTTTTAACTACTTTCCTTAGACAACACTTGGTTTTTAAATTTGTAATCGTTTTATTTTTTCATTTTTACAGATCATGTTCGGATAGTTATTCTCGTAGCCCTTTTGCCTTTAATGAAGGATGAGGAAATGAATATGATTTTTGAATGAATTTATTTTTTTATTTTTTATTTGTATGTAGTCTCTTTAGTCTTTCTTGAAGACATAAATTCAAAGGCTATTGTATTTCGGTGTATCCAACCAAAGCAAAATTTTGCTATTTTTACTGAATTGTAAATTTGAATTAAATATTTAGGTATTAATAACATCGTATATTGCTAGAATTATTTTTATACCCAGGGGATTATACGTTTGAAATTTTGCTTGAAGGAATTAATTCCTCCGTGAGTTTGAATTCTCAAGTAAATATACGTTTAAAATTTTTATTTTTGAGTAATCCTCCTAGTATTGTTGAGGCTAAAAGCTAATAATTGTATTCTTTATCCACTTTGCCAAAGCAATTTTTTCTTATTTTGGTCAAGAATTATTACAAATAACATATTATTGTATCTAGTACATTGTGCAAGTTATACAATTTTTATTTTGTTTTCAAGTAATTATACGCTTGAAAGTATTGTATCACTTGTCTGTGCAAGTGTATCATATAAGTTTACACATGACGATGATGTGTTCACTATTGAGCGCGAGTTATATTTTGGGGTTATTCAATCATTTCTTTTTTCATACCATCTGGATTTGGTCTAACCCGATTGATTCCATTGATTTGAGATAACATCAACTGTTAAATTTAATTTTTCTCTTATCCGGGCTAGATATCTTTCTTTTTCACTACTGATTTTTCTTCTTCTCTGCTTTCTTCATTACACTCTTTTATGATAGTTTGTTATATAAGATCAACAATTTCATTTTTTTCTTAATTTTTGTTTATAAAAAAGTAATTTTTATCTGTTTGTATTTGCAATTATCAGATATGGCTTCTTTTAGTGCTCGAAACACTGTTGGAACTAACTATGTTCGCCATGATTATGGATCTGAACCAATGGTTCATGATCTGACCTAGAAAAAAAGGTTGACTTTATAATGCGCTCGTATTTGTCTTTTTCGAATAATGAAGTTGTTTAGAAACATAAAGCCTATGTTATTCCTGAAGATGTCCTCATTTGGTAATGCGAGAAGTGGGCGACTCCTTGTCATACTCGTGATGATGAGGTTATTTTATTTACCTTTTTCTATGGCTGAGGACTTCAGTTTCCATTGGATAAAGATATCATTATGATTTTTCAAAATTCCCAACTTTTTCATAGTCAATTAACTCCCCAATGTTGGCTCTTACTATTTCCACCAATATCTTGTCGATACCTCGTTTGAAATCATTTTCCGTGAATGATGTCATATATTTTATTTACTTTTTGGAAGAAAAAAATCTTTTTTTACAGTTAAAATGAAACCATTTGTTGAGGTTGTTTGAGATATTCCTAACGATATTGAAGAATAGAAAAATAGAGTATTAGAACTAATAAATATTTTATCGAGAAAGGTACAAATAGCATGCCTTTGTTAGAGATTTCTTCTTCTCATAGGCATATTCGTTATCACTCTAAGGGTCATACATTGACGAATGCATCATTTGGTGTATCCTATCTTATTTCTAGAGGACTAACTATGTTAAATGTTATCTCTAAGATAGATGAAGCCGGTGATGACGATGATTTGGATTCTCTTAAGAGATGTAAATGCTTAGGTAATTTGTAAATATGTAACATATTTCTCATATATATAAAATAAATAAATATATGTTTTTGAAATTGTATACCTTTTAATTATGTAGCAGATACACAAGAAGTTTTTATTAATTTTCTACCTTCTTCAACATGTGTTGCTGATGGTTTTTGTTTGCCTTCCGCCACGAGATATACATTTATAAAGTTTGTGCTCCTTGTTGATAATTTTATTTCCTCAAATGCATTAAACATTAGGATTCTTGCTCCAGTTCTTATTGATGCTTCATTTATTCATGATGAAATGATTACTGATGTTGTCATGGAGCTTAAGAGTTCAAGGTCAATAAGTGATATTATTTTATAAGATAACATAGAATTATTTAGGTAAATATATTGTTGCTAATGCTGATTTATATACTAACCAACATCGTGACTTGATCACGTGTCCTGGACATAAAAGATAACAAGTATCTGATTCTACTTCTAACCTTGCTCCCCTTGTTGATGATTTAGTTGTCACATTAGATTCATCCAAAACTGATACCAAGAATATTATTGAAATTTACTTTCAATGTGCTATTACATCTTAAACATTGGCACCTATTTTTGTAGGCCCTTGTTATGGCGTAACTTATGTTGGTGACTTATTTGTAAATATTCTTCGTTCTTTCGATCCTTGTTGGCTTATTTTTAATTATCCCGATTACTCGAATTCCTGAGGTAGTTGCTCAATTTGGTGTTTCGACCCGAAGGCCTTTACCTACTTATATTTATCTATTGGCATTAGCCAATCGTCATTTGAATCTTGACTTTGAGGTAAACAAATTTATATTATATTTCACTTGTCTTTGTTGTCTTTTAGACTAATTTTTTGTTTTCTTGTTTAGAGCTTATTTGTAATGGGTTGATGATGTGTTTTAATGCCCAAATAAACCCTTCAGTTTATTTATCAACTCATCCCTTTTTAAATGGTGCTTCCTCCTCTATAGATGAATAGCATGGTTTAAAAGCTATTCTCATATTTGGTGTTGAGAGAGAAATGTGAATGCAAGCAATGCTTAATGAATCTTAGAGAAATAAAATTATTTACCCTTTTATTTAAAGTATCAATCTTATATTTTGGTGGATAACTCTCTTACTTTATCGAAGTATAATGTAAATTTACTTGCTCTTCAATCCAAAGTTTATACCTTGGAATTTATGCGGGAAAGTTTCCATAAGAAATCTTGTGGATGCCAAATCCAAAGAATATGTTACTTCTTTGATGCTTTAAAAAAGTGCAAGAACATTTGATTTTTTTGTTAGCCAAATATGTTTTGGTGCTGAAGCAACTTGTTGTTGAGTATAAAGCTTGTTATATTGATTTTGATAATTATTGAAGCTCGTCCCAAATTGGTATTAGATATCTATTAAGAATATCCCAAGATGAATCTGGATTATTTATACATATTATTCTTTAGGTGTAGTGATTGAATGGTATTATTTGATCAATACATATCTTAACATATTCTTATTTGTCAGGGTTGAGTAAAGTGACATTTTTGGAATTTGTATTAAATTTTTGAATCTTTGTCATGTTTCATATATCTTTACTTTTTGCTTTGGATCCTTCATGATTGTTGGCCAATAATATCATTGTAGTAATATCCTTTTATGTAAGACTCTATATCCGTAGTGATCGTCTTCGTCTCCCTCATGTAATTATTCTTTTATGAAATTTGTTTTGTTAGTACCTAGGCATCTTATTAAAGGTTGTGGTAATCTTGTTTCGTACAATATGTCTATTGTCCCCACATACCTTACGAATTCGTTTTTTTTATATATTTTTTGCCTCTTTTCTATTTTTGGGTAAGATGCCTTCAATGAGATATTTTTGTGTTGGTGTTTTCCAATCTTCTTCCTCTTAATTCTATTTGATTACCATTACCCCTTCGGGTGTGAAATTTGATAAGAAATAGTTTGGAAACATCATTGATGGTTTTTCTTGTAATATAAAGATGTACATGGTGAAGAAACCAATGTGTCAGTGATTGATGTTTGTACCTTTGACAATTATTTAAATTCGATATGCTCGAATTGATAGTAAAATCTTTCTAGATCCTTTAAATATTAGATAATTTTATCATTTTTTCTTTGGCATGCATGTTATTTGGTTAACTACTGATTGAGAGTCAGCGGAAGTAGTACATTTCCTGTTTCATAAATTTTTCCTAGCTGAAATGCTACGATGGCAACCTCATGTTTTGCTTCACTATTTGGTGCTGGAAATTCAGACAAAATGGATTGGTTCAAAATATCACCATATGGGAAGATGAATCGTATCTATTTCCCCTAGTTTTGATTGTTACTTCATCCACTGGTTTTGAGTCTACATGTGTTTCTTGAATCATCGTTTATGATGAATGGCCTTTTAGATTGGATTTCTGTTAAAATTTTAGTTAATTTTTTGGGCGATTATTGTCGTTCTACGTTTCAAATTAATATCATAATCCCATAGTTCTACCAGTTACTTGGTTCATCATCCTGAGATATCGATATTTTGTAATATATTTAAAGTTCGTACAATTATGGTGCGTGCTTGGAAATACGGTCTCATTTTACTAACAATAACTACTAATGTTATAACTATTTTTCGTAATTACAAATATCTAGTTTTTGTTGGTAGTAAATATTTACTTATATAGTAGACGACTTTAGACTTCCATTCCTCTTTCCTGATTAAAACTACACTGATTGCATTATCTGAAACTACCAAATACAAGTACATTCTTTATTATTGCTCTAACTTATTTCATATTTATGGTGAGACCAAGAACTTTTTGATGTTAATGAATGCAACTTCATCTTTTGGAGTCTACTTGAATTTTCCTGGTCATTTCAATACTTGAAAGAACGGTCGATATTTTTCTAAAGACCATGACAAAAACTTGTTGAGTGCGGCTAACCTTTATGTTAGAATTTGAAATTCTTTTATGTTTCCTGGAACCTTCATTGGTGGTAGGTCTGTGAGCTCTGTTGGATTTATTTCAATTCTATTCTTTCTCACCATGTATCGTAAGATCGGAC
Source organism: Limnanthes douglasii subsp. nivea (assembly GCA_036936605.1). NCBI lineage: Eukaryota > Viridiplantae > Streptophyta > Magnoliopsida > Brassicales > Limnanthaceae > Limnanthes > Limnanthes douglasii. Next base: position 18,926,731 of record JAUPFV010000001.1, on the reverse strand, counting down.
ACCTAAGGTGCATTTTTCAGGATTTAATTTAAGATTCACACATTTAAGGTTGTTGAGCATCTCGACAAGGTATGCCATTTGGTCTTCTTCATGTAGGCTTGTTACCAACATGTCATCAGTATAGGCTTGTATGTTTTGACCTACATGAGTTACAGATATATTATTTACCAACCTTTGATAAGTTTCTCTATCTTTTTTATAAATACAAATATAATTACTTCGTCGTGTGTTCTTGATCTTATTATTTCATTTGGATTTGGTTATATCATACAAAAAGTGTCCATAAAGGATAGAATTTGGTTGCCTGATATTGCCTCTACGAGTTAATCAATTCTTGAAAGTGGAAATGGGTCTTTCAGATATGCTTTATTTTGGTCCGTGAAGTCTATGGATATTCTCCACTTCCCATTTTTGTTTTTGGACCAATAGAAGATTTGCTGTCTACATTGGGTTATGAGACTCTCATATGTTTCATACAGTCGTTGGTATCTATATATCAGTAGTGATCGTTTATTATTGATATTTAACTGGTATATGGCCCCGGTTGGGACTCTTAATACATATTGTGTACTCCAAACAAACATATCTTAATTATTAAAATTTTGTACCTAAGATCACTGGGTATATTTCTGTTGATCTTCAGGTTTTCCCTTGTTCCATTCTAACTTCTTATGCTTCTTCTCGTGGCTATACTAGCCGATGACATTCTCTTTGGCCATCTGTTTCCTCCAAGATGACCCTTTTATTATCTGGTTTCTATACTTTGAGCGCCATGAATGATGCATAACATTCTCTACTTGTTTTTTGGTTTGATTTAGTTACAACCACTCTAACATTGATATAATATCTTATATAATGGTGTACTATAGATACTACATCATCTATTTGTTCTAACCATGATCAGCTTAATATTATATTGTATGAAGATAGTGCATCTACCACCATCAAAAGATATGTTATCTTTTTTGTGGGATTCTTGTTTTCCAAGGATTACGCCCATGGTTAATTCTCGTATGACTGATGTACTTGCACCTATGAACCCTGTCAAGACTCTCTGACTTTAAATAAACACATATGCTCCTCTCATTCTTTCATATTTTCCACGATATAGGTTATTTTACGAGCTGTCAATATCGATCATCACTCTATTTATCTCTATGACAGAAAATTCTACTATGATTAGTAGTGCATCATTACGTGAAGAGGCTACTTCTCTTAAATTATCATCTATCCGAGTACGGATTTTTGCACAAGTGTGGGGAATTTTCCCTTGGCACATTATCTTAATTTCATCGTCGTATCATTTCCTTTATAATACTGTTATTTCAGAGTATGGGTCTCCTCCAACAATCACTCATATTGTTTGTCTATTCAGATGAGGTATGTGTAGTCCTCTTACTCTTCTTGCTCGACCTTGGTTATAGAATTTGTATTGAGCGCTCGTTGAGCTTTTTCTCTAGCTTGCGATGCGATATTACATGAACCATCCCCTTGTTCCTCCATTATTTTATTTTTAACGAACTTGTTCAACTTCCCGTTATCCATCAAGACTTATATTTGATCATGCACAACCTAAACATATTTGGTATAGTGAACTATGTCACCGTAAAACTTACAATTGTTTTATATATTTTCTAATTTTGGGTCTAAAAATCTCTCCAGGTTAATTCCACTTGATAAAATATTTTATTTTCTCATAGATAATCATTGGTGATTCTGTCAGTTCTGTGAATAGTCTCCCTGATGGTTGACTTGTTTTTATAGTACTTCCGGAGCTATAGTTGCCTTTTAGCTTTACTTTTTTATATTTATTAGGCCTTGGTTTAGCCAAAGCCAAAGCACCATTAATAATTTATTTTTAATCTTTTGTGTTTATATGTGTCACGATGTTAGTTTTACATGTCAAAGCACCTTCAATTGGATTATCAATGTTTCTTATTTTATTTGCTCTGGCCACCTCATCCCTCTTGATGAATTGTTCCACATGGCCAGTAAATCTCGAAATTCAGTGCTTTATTTTTCATTATTACTTCAGATAAAGTTCATTCTTTAACTTCTTTCATGAAAACTGCTATCGTCACCAAATTATGACAATCTTGTATTTTGAATTTGTTTCAACAAATTGTTTTTGTGTAGTCCATAATACTCTCGTTATCCTTTGTTTGTAATGAAGTATATAATATTAATATTCTGTAATTTATTTTTAATCCATTGAATTATATTTAAACGCGGTTCACAACATCTTGTAATTTTTTATGGAACTTGGTGGGAGACTATTAAACCATTGTATTGTTGTTCTTTTTAGGGTCATGGAAAAACTTGACACTTGATTTCATCATCCTCTACATACGGCAGTATCTTGCTATTAAAACGTTTAGATATAGTTCTTTAGATATCATTTACCATCAGATTTATCTATTTTATGATTATCGTAATGTTTTGAGATAAGCCAAAAAAGTATTTCTCGCACTAGTGGGGACTCGTCTTCTGCTTGAGTTGTTTCATCCCTGTAAAACCTAGACCCTCCATGAATGGGTAAGCATGTTGGAACCTTGACCCTTTCAATTTCACTCCAATTGATTTAGTTTTGTCCTTTGGTATGCTCATATGGTTATACGAATTAAGGTGCATGTATCTTGATTGATGTTGTAGAATGTCATCTGTCCCCCAGGTATATAATATCATTAGTTTATCTGGGAAATATTTGATAGATATCCTGTTATGACTTCTTCTCTATTTTCAGGCATGCCTGGTTGAGAAACTTGGCTCAAATAATTGACTGGTACATAACCTGGGTATGGAGATTGGTGGTCATGGGACGTATCCTAAAACCATTCCATGATTGGTATTATTCCATTTTTACTAATTTGCTGGAAAATCGGGTCTTACTCTTCTTCTTTCTCCACCATTGGTTCTAATATGATCCTTTCTATTCTGCCATAATTAGAAGTTGAAGTCTTGCTCCCCTTTCTATTCCTACAATTTTTTTGTCACCTTTGATCTTCATCATTGGATATTCAGTTATAATTTTCCTTTTATCCTCTGATCCCTCTCGTTTTCATGAGCTTATCTTTCATACATGTCCTACACCATGTGTCAATCGTGTATATCAAATATTTGAGTTTATGAGCTTGCGATGATCTTGAAAGTGCAAAAAAAAAATATCTTAGTTGTTCGTTTCTCAACTGTTGAGTTAGATACTCAATCTCAATTGGTGGCATCGCCAAGTCTTTTCGCTTGGTATGACTTCGACCACAAGGAAATTTGGTTGTTCATACGCCAGAAGTTACATCTTATTCTTCTCTTCGACTGATAAATCAACGTTCTCAACAACGTTTGACATCTTTTATTTTGGATTTTTAGATTATTTTGCTCTTGAAGGGAATATAATTTCTCGTTTCCCAAAGATTGCACAAATTAATGTGGATATTTTTGGATCTCTAGGATTAGCCGAAACGGTGAATGATTAAAGAGTAGTTTGAGTAGATGTTTACAAACATATAATAAGAGAATGGGAGAGCAAGTGATACTAAAGATACCTTAGTTATATTGATTGAAATCTGACCTTTATATATAGAACATGTTACAATAAATATCTCCTCTGATATACACGTATAATGGATGATATTTATCTACCCACTAATATATGCAATTAAATTTATATTTGATTTAGTTTATGTATATACCTGCACATTTGGATAAGTTCACATGACGATTGGTTCGGGATGAATTAATTACACCCTTATCAAATTTTATTATAAATTAAAAAAAAAATGTGTATTAATAAAATATTTGTTAAGATGAGCTAAAAATAATATTTTTTATTTATATTTTATATATGACAAATATGGTTTATAAATAAATATGTATATTAATTTTTATAGAACAAATACCTCATTGTTATAAATAGTTTGTTATAAATAGTTTAGAAAGACGTTTTTTGTTTCTTTTGTTTTCTGGATGAGTCACGACTCTTCTTTTTCTACAACCCACCAATTCTACTTCTAGAATGATCATGAAATAAGGGTAGTGACAAAACGGTGATATTAACCTCCAATATATATAATACTTAAAATATATTCTTTATTTATCGAAGTCCGGCCTCAAATCTATTATAATCTCTTCATCATCGTTTTCGCATCTCATAGTTTATTAGGATGTGTTTTCTTACATTTAGTTTCCAATGATGATATTGTATTATTTTTAAGTTTTAAAGTCTGTTTTGTTAGTTTTTAGGAGTTTAAAAAATAGTCTATAATAGGTTTTGAAGGTATGGAAAAAATATTTTCAATTTTCTAAAACTATGTTTTAGTATCTGTGTTTAAAAATGGAGAAATATACATATTGCATACGACTTTACGGGTCATATTTTGGTTATAAGGTCTGTTGGGAGGGTGAAAATAAAGAAATAATTTTGTTTCGCATTTCAAAGTAGATGGTAAACTTTGTTTCATGATTGATTTATACCTTGTTTCATATTTACCAATTATTTTTATAGTATTAATTTCATATCTCGCATTTTTGTTGTAATCTTATGAATGTATTTTGCATTTCAGGTATATTTTGTATTTTGTTATAATATTATGAATATATTTCATATTTCGAAGTTATGTGGTGTTACCATTTCATAGTTTTAAATTATATGATTAATGTATTAGTCTTGTTTCACATATAATAATTATGTGTATGTATACCGTAATTGAAATTATTATATGTTTTGTATTTTATATTTCACAAATGATCCAAGAACCATGGCTATCGTTGAAGTTTTCAGATAAGGTCTATATACCCTAATTAAAACAATGACGATAATTGCAATGACATAAAGATGAGGGACCATTGGTGATACAAGTTTATTTAAGTATGATGTCACATGGCAGTTTTATGTTAATCAACGGCTTTGATCAGTAAGTCGTCCCTGGACTATCGATTTTAGTGACAAATAGTCCCTAGACTTTCAAAAGTCCGTTTGTAGTCCCTGGACTATCGAATTTAGATAAAGTTAGTCATCTGGATCTGTTGATCAATATGAAAATACCATGTGACACCATACTCAACGGACTTGTATCACCAATGGTCCCTCGAATTTCACCTTGACTACATTTGAAGTTCGACCTAAAGACGAGGGACCATTGGTGATACAAGTTTTTGTTAAGTATGATGCCATGTGGCAGTTTTATATTAATCAACAAATGATGTGAACTAACTTTATCCAAACTGGATAGTCAAGGGACTGTCAGCGGACTTTTGAAAGTCTATGGACTATTTGTTACTAAAATCGATAGTCCGGAGATGAATTATTGTTCAAAGCCTCAATTTTTTTAATAATGCCATTATTATTATTATTAATTTTTATAATCATATCATCAATATAAGCTTATATTATTTCGTAATTATTTTACAAAAATATGGTTAAAGAGCCTTTGATATGGTAATCTAACTTTTGTTTTAACCAAGCGACAACATTTGATAACAATATAGCCTTACTTCAATCATAAATATTGTGTGCTATTCATCATCGATGAATTCAGAGATTTCGGTCACCATACCAAAGCAAATTAACTTATCCGAACATGGGAAATTTAGACCATATCACACCACTAAAAATCTAAACAGGACAAATATATTAACTTTTGACTAAGTTGTTTGCTAATCAAGTTAAAACTAATGGGTCTTTGAATTCGACCCACTTTCATGACCCGACCCAATAAGCCCATGGGTCAGTAATTAAGGTATAAATACCTCAACCACTCTCATTAATGAGGGTGATCAGAATTTAATACTAGTAGACAACTTAATTATCTCTATACTCTCCACACTAAACACAAACACCTCAAAATTATTAAAGCACTTTCGAAATATTTTACCACTCTACCCTCAACCTAAAATAAGCCAAACCAAATTGGCGACCACAGTGGGAGGTAAGGGTGCCTGAATTTTACATTCAAAACCAGTAAGAAAAACAGTTCGGATGGATCCAAATGGGCAAAATACTCCACCTCTTGAGGTGGAAGCTGTGAAGGAAAATAAAAAATATACCATCGAGGAGCGAGACCAACTAAGGGCTGAAATAGAGGCACTAAGAGCCATAAAACAAGCAGATAAAGGTATCAAGGAGAAATCTGGAGCGTCAGTGTTTTATCATACTGACAACCTTGGGGAGAATGAGCCATCCCTAAAGACTCACCTCAGTTCAAAGAAAACACACCGGTCTAAGCTTGTATAAAGTTCTGGATCTGAATCCTCCAGTAGCTCTTCGAATCAGGCAGAGCTTGAAGAATCCTTATGCTCAAGCAGTGATGAGGGGAGATCCAGAAAAAGATGAAATTAACCAAAAAACACTTAATAAAGAGAGACCGACATGGTAGACTCAAAAGACACTAGGGAAAAAGATCATCCCACAAGCATGTTGATCAATTGCTGATTGATCCATTTGCCTTTCAGTCCGAACAAGGTACTTTTGCAACTTCTAATGAAGATACTGTTTTTAGTCGCAATAAAAACTAGAGACAGCCACATTTGTCTGCGAAAATACTGTCCGGACACCTTCCTAAAAGGTTTGATAGCTCTAAAATAGAGAAATATGATAGAAGTCGGGATCCCAACAACCATCTGGAGCAATTCAAGAACTTCATTATGAATTTTGATGATGATGATAAGCTCTTATGCAAAGCTTTCTCCGAACCGTTTACAGGGAGTTCTCTTAAATTGTACAATATCTTTCCTCAGGGATGTATTAGAAATTTTGATACTTTTTGGATTTCCTTCCAGAGGAAATTTGTTGGGAGTAAAGAACTGAAAGGTAATGAGGATACCTTTATCTATTGTGCACAAGATTAGAAAATTGCTTTGAGCAAGTGGCAATTGCTTCTCTTAGACAGGGATTAAATCCTGGGAACTTAGCTGATTCTGTGACTCGGAAGAAGGCCATGACCTGGGGTGGCTTATTAAACCAAGTGGGAAAACAGATTAATGTGGAAGAAACAAAGAAAACGAGGGTGCAACATCAGGTGAGGTCCACCAATACAACTGCTTCTCCAGCCACTAATCAATCCGGTTACAGGGAAAAGGAGATCGGACAAGGATCTAACCGGTCCAAGCAAACTAAATCCAACAAGAACCAGACCCAGAGTCAACAATATAGAAGTAAGAGGGGTCCTTGGGTCCAGCATGAATGGTTTGCTGAGTTGAGAGAACATGTACCTACAATCTATGATAAAGCCAATGATGAAGTACACTTTCGAAAGCCGGAACACTTGTTTTTGCCAATATCACAACAATATAGGCCATAATACTCAGGACTGTATAATGTTGAAACAAGACGTCCAAAACCTTATTGAGATGGGCAAACTGGGGGCGTATGTGCAACTCCTCGGGCGGGTCCTTTGAACAATCCTGGAACATTTGCTCAATATGGTGCAATAGTGATCCTTGAAAGATTCGATGTAGACTCTGAGTATCTGGATCCATATCCAACTCGGAATAAGGTGGGAGTGATAACAGAAAAAACTAAGACACTATCCGGACTCATCAGCTTCTTCGAATCATTAACTATCTTCGGAGGAGATATTGTAACTACACCTACCCCTTCATCAAGAAAGAGGAATGTCCATAATTTGGCTACCCAGTTGGAAGGTGGAATGTTTTCCCATCAATGGCAGTCCCCATTCCCGTTCATAGTCTTTGATGAAGATGACTTGAGGGGAATTGCTGGGCCTTACGAGAATGCGGTGGTTATATGAGCTTCTATAGGGAGGGAAATGATATACGCTGAATTATGACTGACACGGGAAGTTCGAAAAACATCCTATTTTAAAGCTCTTACAAACAGATGAGGATTCTAGCTGTTATTTAATGTTCGAACAGAACCATTTTGGGCTTCACAGGGAGTTCCCCGGATGTAATTGAAGAGTTTGAAGAAGAAGTGTTGTTGGGCTAGGGGTCCTTTAAAAAGATGGTAAGAGTTACTGGAGCCTTCTACTGAGGAAGGTGAGATTTATGACCCCAGAGAGGCTCCCAGTATCATAATACCCATCGAAGAAACTGAAATTCATCCCCTTACGGATGGTAAGAACGTCAAGATTGGTTCCAAGTTGGCACCAAAACTAAAGAAGAAATTGTTGTCTTTTTTACTGAACAATCATCATGTGTTTGCATGGTGCAATAGTAATGTATCCAGAATACCAGCAGATGTTATTTCATATAAGTTATCTATTAGAAGTGATGTTGCACATATTGTACAAAAAAGAAGAGATTTCTCCAAAGAAAAATCATACGTGATAGTTCAAGAGGTTGATCGGCTGACTAAGATGGGACATATTAAAGAATCCCAATATCCTCTATGGACTACCAATCCGCTGTTAGTAAAAAAAGGAACGATAAATGGCGTATGTGTATTTATTTCACTGACCTCAATAGGGCTTGCCCTAAGGATCTCTATCCTGTTCCACGAATAGATCAGTTGGTGGATTCTACATCTGGAAATAAATTATTGTCCTTTATGGATGTTTTTTGGGGTATTATCAGATACAAGTAGATCTGAAGGATCAGGATCACACCACTTTTATCACATATAGAGGTCTCCACTGTTACAAGGTGATTCCCTTCGGATTGAAAAATGCTGGGCTTACTTACCAGAGGCTAGTGAACAAAACATTTGCTAATCAGATCGGCTGAAACATGGAAGTGTATATAGATGACATGATTGTTAAAATCTTGATAGAATATTTGCACATAACCGATCTCCAAGAAACGTTTTTAACTTTGAGACTTTGAATTTGAAGTTAAATCCAGAGAAATGTGTGTTTGGGGTCCAATCTGGGAAATTTCTAGGCTACATAATAAGCGAGAAAGGTATCCAGCCTGATCTGGATCAGCTTATTGCCTTATTGGGAATGTATCCTCCTCGAAATGTTAAAGAAGTTCAAAGGCTCACCGGAATGTTGGCTGCTTTAAACAGATTTATTTCAAGGTCATCGGACAAGTGCACTTTTTTTTCCAAATATTGAAAAATGCTAAAGACTTCAATTGGTCACCACAGTGTGACCAAGCCTTTATAAAATAAAGAAATACTTACCTTCACCCAAGATTCTTTTTAATCTGTTCAAGGAGAAAAGCTTTATGTATACTTGGTTGTATCAGAATATGCTATAAGTGTTGTCCTATTGAGGGAAGTGGACAATTACCCTCGTCTGGTGTACTACATTAGTAAAAGTTTTCTAGATGCTGAAAGAAGATATTTGAGGTTGGAAAAATTGGCATTATCTTTAGTAATTACAGCAAGAAAGATAAGGCTGTATTTTTAAGCTCACTCTATTATTGTTCGAACGTCTTTCCCGCTAAAAAATGTTCTTCAAAAGGCAGATGTATCAAGCAGAATGACCAAGTGGTCAGTGGAATTAGGTGACTACGATATTGACTTTGCCCCTCGAACGGCAATTAAAGCTCAATCAGTCGTTGACTTCTTGGAAGAATTTCATGCTAATAGATCTTCTAGACAAGATTTAGAAAATAATTTTAAAAAAGTATGGGTAGTCCGAACTAACGATGGATCAAGTACTATAGGTTGTGGAGCTGGAATTTGCTTAACCTCTTCCTATGGTGATAAAATGTATGAAGCTATATACTTTGGATTCAGGGATTCTAACAATGAGTATGAGTACGAGGCAACTATAGTCGGTTTTAAGTTAGCACTCCTCTGTGGAGGTAAAAGAGTCCGGTTAATGAGTGACTCTCAATTGCTCATCCACCATGCCCAAGGACAGTCTCAGGCCAAAAAGGAACAACTAATTTAGTACTTGCTCATTTTGAAAGAAGTGGCAGCAAATTTCAAAAGTATTTGCTCTGAGCATATTCCTAGATCGAAAAATACATTGGGAGACTCTCTAATACTATAGCTTATTCTGAATCCTACCCTTGGATTCTTGTACAAGAATGTCCATCCATACAGTTAGATCAAAAGAAAGAAGATGAAGAAAATATGAGTATACTTGTGATCCAACCCAAGGACTGGAGATACACACTTCTTCAATACATTTCCGATGGGACATTTCCTTCGGATAAAGCTATGGAAAAAAGGATTAGATACAAGGCTCGTGATTTGTTTATAATAAGAGAAGTTCTCTATAAAAAATATTTCAGCAGACCTCTCCTAAGATGTTTGGGATTTGAGGAATCCTAAGTTGTCTTATCCGAACTACACATGAAGAAGGATCAACACATTGTGGATACAGGGCATTGAGCCGAAGAGTCTTGTTGGCCGCGTACTTTTGGCCAACTATAATGGCAGATGCTAAAGAGATGGTTAAGAAATGTGATCCATGTCAAAGGTATGGGAATGAAAATCATGTGCTAGCAGTATATATGAAGTCTATTTCTGAGCCAATACCATTTGCTAGTTGGGGGATAGATTTAGTTGGACCCCTTCCTATGGCATCCGGGGGGATGCAGAGCTATCATAGTCGACATTGACTATTTCTCTAAATGGATAGAGGCAGCTCATTTGGTTGGAACCACATCAAAAGTTGTTATCAAGTTTATCTTATCCAATATATGCTGTAGGTTTGCAGTTCCCCAGAAAATTACTACAATAATGGGCCACAGTTTGATAACAAAGACAAGGAAGCTTTCTGTACTTATAGAGGCATTCAACTTTTTTTTCCTCTCCTTTCCACCCTCAAGAAAATGGCAAAGTTGAGGTTGAAAATAGAACCATCTTGTCCGGATTAAAGAAGAATATGGAGGGAGCTGCGGGAAAATGGCCAAGCTATTTACAGGAAGTATTGTGGGCCTACCGAACAACTCATGAGGCTGTCACACAAGAATCTCTTTTTGCCTTGGTATATGGGATGGATGCAATTACTCCCATGGAGGCTACTTTCCATCACATAAGGTCCATAACTATTCTGAACAGGCTAATGATGCAACAGTTAGGAATCAACTGGACTTATGGAGGCTAATTCTGCCCAATCCTTTTCTCTACACCACACTACAAGGTTCTGATGAGGAGCAGATTTGTTTCCAAAGTCGAAAGAAGAGATTTTCAAACAGGAGATAAGGTTTTAAGAAAAGTGTTCTTACATACTAAGGAGAAGTAGTTTGGTAAATTGACTCTGAACTGGGAAGGCCCTTATGTGGTGTGTGAAAAGGTCAAACCGGGGACATATAGACTTCAAGACAAAGAAGGGAGAGCTTTAAAGCATCCGTGGAATGTTGAGCATCTTAGGTTATATTTATAATAAAGTTATTCTGTAAATATTTACTTGTTAAATACTAGTGTAAATATTAGGGGGGCATACTATTTCCTACCCTGGTGACGCAGGGAGGTTTTAATGAGGTGTCCGATTTTTTTCAATAATACATTATGCCTTCTTCAACAGTCTGGTGTGATTTTACTTCAATTCAATTCAAGTATAAATTACTTATTCAACGCCCTGTCTCTCAAGTTTCCTTGAGTAGATCAGATATGCTTAATGATTGGTCATAACTATTAAACATATGTGGTCAGAGATATGAAATACTCTCAATTCAATACTTTTAAAATTCTAGGGGCTACTTCAACATTAACCATGAAAGACTTAAAACACAGTATTAAACAAAAGGGGAATTGGATAAATTAAACCTGATCGGACTCGAACAGAACAGTAGTACAAAAAATGCCTTGGCCATCCAAGGACTTTAGTGTTTCAAAAGCAAAAATTACATAATAAAACCTTAGGTCTTATTTCCTTCAGACTATTTCCCACGAAAGATTGTGACTCTTGAGTTCGGCACTCAAACTCTCACCTGTCCCTACTTCGTCATCAGTTGTGGAATTTATTCCACTAGAGTAGTTGCGTTTGTCACCATCTGCTAGAGTATGGAATGGGATGTCCTCATACTCTACATACTTCCATAAGGGACCAAGGGTTCTCTTAGGGAAGGTTTCATGGAACAGCATCACCATGTCGGATTTGATCTCATCATCTCTTTTCTCTAAAGAATCCACTATCTCGTTGGCATATTTCTCTGTGCCTGCCGTGATAGTTTGTTCTTGCTGACGTTCCAGAGCCTCATTCTCCTTAACCTTCTCTAAAACGGTGTTGTCCAACTTGGTCTTTTCATCATATAAAGTTTAGATAACACCATCTTTAGTTTTCAGTTGCTCCTTCAAAGCTGTGAGGTCTTTTGAGGAAGAAGTCTCCAGGCTGGAATACTTGGTTTGGAGCTCGGTATTGGCTGTCTCTAGTCCTGTTATCGGGTCGGGTCGGTCCGGGTTTGGGCAAGACCGGGGCCGACTCGTTAAGCTACCGGGCGGGTCGAGCCGGACCGCTAAGCGAAGGGAGCCAAATATGATGGACCGGGACCGGCTCGTTAAGAGTCGATTCGGTCCGGTCTGACTTTTAACGGGCGGGTTTGCTAGTTTATCATAATTTTTTTAAGGTTTTAGTTAAAAATATACATAGATTAGGAAAAAAACATTATATATCTCCCTTACCGGGCTGGTTACCGGGCGAACCGGTCCAGACCGGTAAGAGAGTCGGTCCAAAATTTTGGCTCCCAACCCGTTCCCTAAGCTATCCTGACCGGTCTTAGGCGGGCCTTACCGGTCCGGTCCCAGGCGAGTTAACGGGTTGGGAAGCCCCCTAACAGCTCTAGCTGTCTCCGATACGGTTAGCTTGGTTGCCAAGTTTTCCTTCTCCTTCTTTAGTACCTTAATGCTCTGCTGAGCATTCAGAAGACTGTCTGACAAGGTTTGCTTGTCAGTGGTAAGATAATTGATCATACTGGTTTGATTTTTTACCTGCCTTTCCAGATCAAGTACCGGTCGGATGTAACCAAGGAGAGCATGGCTCAAATTATCTTGTTCTCCGGATATAGAGAAGGACTTCCCATTGTATGTTACCATGTTGGAGGAGTTGGAGGGACGGTAAGGACCTACAAAATCATCTTTATCAAGATCATTAAAATACAGACCGATGTCTTGAAAGGCTGAAAGGTCCACTTTGTCATTTCCTCCACCAACAATCTATCCGGACTGAAGGTCTGTTAGGATTTCCTCTTGCAGGGTAAGGTCAGCAGGAAGTGGGGGTGGAATTTTTGTTGAACGAAGGATTATCTCTGCCACCAGAGTAACCTTCTTTTTCTCGGAAGCTTTCTCATCACTGCTGGCTTTGCGTTTCTTATATTTTTAGGAGGCATTGGTGGGTTCTTTCAACCTCCGAATTACTTTACAGTCTCAACCTCCACTTCCTTTAGCAAGGCCACATCAATGCCACCTTGGTTCTCCGAACCAGTCCCCTCTGCAGCTATTTGAGCTAAGTATGTTGTAGCCATCCTTTTCTTGTTCTTTATTTTCCTTGGGGCTTTGGCCCTAGAAGTCAGGTACAACTTGACATCCTTAGCTTCTGTCCTCTTCAGGATCACATCAGCATGTGGAGGGGTAGTTAACTCTTCTCATGAAAGACCTCTTCTGCCTGTGGTGTTCCACAGGTGAGACCTCACGAAATTTCCGGACTTGAAGCAATTATGGAAGGCGTTCCCCAAGTTCTCTGAAGCCCACGCATTAAGCTTCACACAAGTTTTCTGCCTTTCTTCCAAGTGGCCACAAACTCCTTCGGTAGAATTGGGGAGAGATATCAGTTAGTCAAAATAAGAAAATTTTCAACTTAAGAAATGAACAGGAAAAGAGAGAAGAATTTACCAGTGCTTTTCCATCTACTAGTCAGGAGGCTGAGGTTCGTGTTAGCCTTTATTTTTCTACCGTTCTCCCAAGTCCCACTGAAAAATAGGAACTATGTCCTCTAAGAATTTTCGGACTCCAGCAGGTCATCCACGACTTTGAAATCATTCCCTATATTGTAATGATAGAAAGGGATTTGGTGATTCTTACACAAGCTTGCTACAACAGAAAATTGATCCATATGGAGTGAGATTGTTGATAGCCTGGACGCCATGATGCACGCTAGGAGAGTATACCAAGCGTTGGGCTCAGCTAGCTGGGACATAGTTTGATCAGATGAAAGTATCTGACAATCTCTGGGTCTAAGGGGAACCGGAGTCCCCACTTCAGCATTTCGATGTCGACCACCATCTCGTTCAACTTGCAGTCCATGGCGGTCTCCGTAGTGATTGAAATCCTCACTTTTATTGACTCCGGGATACCTCATTTAATTCGGATCTGACCTAACTCAGTCGTGTGGGTATAGATGTAATTAATGTTCTGCAAAACCAGCAAATAGTTGGCACTAACATGCTTGAAACAAGGGTTTATCTTGCCCTCTAAACTCTCCGGAAGAGCATCCGGATGAGTCATGCTTACCTTGATCTTACCTTTCTGATCTGAGACAGTATTCATTGTTTGACTGGATGCCTCAGTATCAAAAGGGGCTTTCTCTATGCTATCTTCCATGTTCTCTTCCATCACTGTGGAAGGTTGTTCCGTTGTTTTTAAGGCAAGTTGCTCTAGCCCCTTCATTGGCGATTGTATAGCTGGTTGTTCAGAAGGTTGAGCAGTTGTTGCTTCTGAGGCCCTGATATCTGGTAAAGGCTGATGTCTGGAGGATTTGTCTTGTGGAACAACCTTTGTTACCTCTGGTCTGGAGGGTTTTGAAGATGCTGGTGTGGATTTAGTTTTTGCTTGACGAGTGATCCAGCGAGGAGTTATCTTCTTTGGTGATTTTTCTGTGTCTGAGCCCATCGCGATAAACGGTAAGGGTTTTCTAACACTTGAGACAGTGTTTTCTTTGATAATAGGGTGTTGAGACTCTTGCACTGAAGAACCAGACGGGAGAAGTGAAAGGTTTGTTGTGAACGGAAGTTTTCTGGTTCCATGGTTTCTTGAAGAAGATGACCCTTGATCGGCGTTCGGGTTTGACTGGTTACCTTTCTGGCTTGGAGAAGCGGGGAGACCGACAACAATACGATTATCTCTTGCTACTTTATTTGCTCTCTCTAATTCAAACAAGTTCAACCAACCTCATTTAACTAAGGCGTTTATAGCTGTGAACATATATCTCTCAAGAAAAAATTAAAAGTGAACTAAGTTTTCTCTCTAGGAAGATTTGAGTATGGAAGACAATGAAACATTGGAAAGATATATGTATAACATTGAAAACAGCAGTTACCAAGGAGAAGGTGAACATAATTTTCGCAATGATTAAAGGCAGCACAACGTGTGAAAAAATGAAACCTAGGTAACTTTCGAGACCTAGTGGGTGCATCAATCTAGGAGAAAAAACGGCTGGGAGGTCAAACCAGATATTGACACGTGTCCCACAATTCAAGAAAAACTCTTAGAATTTTGGGAAGGGAAATCAGTTTTGGTAAAATTCGAACACGGTCGTTTGTGAAAATAAATCTTTCAATTCGAACAACATAAGCAGATGAGACAAAATTGATACGAGGTTGGTGGATTTTTAGCCCTTCCAAAGATATATGACAATGACTAAAAAGGGGCTACTGATGAGTTCGGAGATTTCGGTTACCATACCTAAGAAAATTCACTTATCCGAACAGGGAAAATTCAGACCATATCACACCATTAAAAATCCGAACAAGATAAATGTATTAACTTTTGACTAAGATGTTTGTTAATCAACTTAAAACTAATGGGTCTTTGAATTCGAATCGGTTTCATGACCCGGTCCGATAAGCCCATAGGTCATTAACTAAGGTATAAATACTCCAACAACTCTCATTAATGAGGGTGATCAGAATTTAATACTAGTAGACAACTTAATTATCTCTCTACTCTCCACACTAAACACAAAACACCCTAAAATTATTAAAACACTTTCCAAACATTTTACCAGTCTACCCTCAGCCCAAAATAAACCAAACCAATCATTAGTATATATTTATATTTGATTATACCCTGAATATGCATCCAACAACGATAACAACTCAAGACCTGCTATATAGTCCATTAATTGATCAATACGAGCTAAAGAAAATACATATTTTAGACAAGTCTTATTAAGATTTGTAAACTTTACACGCATTATTCATTAATGTTTTTTACCAAGACTGGATTTACTACTCATCTTGGATATTTGGGTTCGATTATATGTCCCACTTTTAACAATCAATCAATTTATTTTACAATAGCTTCAAATTTCCCTAGAGAAAAAAACCTTTTTTTTTACGAATTGGTCTTAATATTTTATTAATAACTAATCCATAGAAAATCATTGATTTACTAATTCCGGTTATATCTTCAACACTCCAAGAAAATACATATGAATTCAACTTCAAAAAATAAACAAGTCCATATTTAATTTTTGAACTTAAATGGTTTCTAATTTTTGTTATTTTTCCTTCACCAATTTCTATATCAACTATTATATCCTATACTGGTTATGTAAGCTATTGTACATCACCTGAACTATCAATTTGTAATGTCATTGTTTCAACTAAAGGTTCATTTTCCTCTATTAATTGTTGTCCTTTAGTGTATTGTGTGATTTCTATAAAGCAATATTGTCCAGATTAAGAGATACTCAATAATAACCTCTAGCTGTCCTTTGACATAGTTTTACAAAACCCATACTTTATACCAACAAAACATTTAAACATTGATAATAAGACAAAGTAAGTAATTATATTTTATGTATCCTTGGATGACCAGAAATTACATTATACGAACTTGGTGTATCCATTTTTATAAACAATATATTAACTATTTTTTACGTCTGACAAGAAAAAGTTGTTAAAGGTAATTTTACCTCCCCAATACACACATTCGATCTTTGTGGGATACTTATTATATATATTTCAATTTTTACGGAACCATCTCAATCATTTGCTTATATAGCCAAACATCACGTATCTATTATAACTATTTTAATTATTACCCATCAATATCTAAAGTAACTATCAAAATATTTTCTCGATGATTAATCAACCCTCTTAAATTGCCATCATAAAAACTATCAATGGTGTTAACCTTATGTATGTGCAATGCGGATACAAGAACAACATTTACCTTTAAATATCTTATATTGCGAAGAAGTTTCAACCAAAGTGTATCATCTAGGTATAGTACAACATATTTGTTTATTTTATTTTTAGATTTTTTAGACTATAACCTTTATCTCTTTATTCTATCTTCTCAATTTTTTTTATTTCTAACGAACTCAATCAGCTCATCATTGTCAATTAACCTTTGGATTTTATCTTTTAGTTAAAAACAATCTCTCGTTGTATGACCATTATCATTATGATATGCTCAAAAATATCTTTTAGTTATTTAATTATATGGAATAAACATTATCATATGATGTTTGTAATTAATTTTATCTATTATTGTATAATAAATTATTACAATTTCCTCTATAGAGCCGGTGTAAATATCCAATTTGTATTATCATAATATGAAGTCTAGCTCGGTTAGGTTGTATCTTTACACCCACGTCATTTATCAAATCATAATTTTCGCTTCTATCAAACACTCTTACTATTTATTTTTTTGCCTTAACTAACATAATTTCACCCCGTCTTGCTTCCTCAATTTTAATGAACATCTCAGATCTCTTTAACAAATCTCTATTATTTTATATTAGGAACTTAATAAAATCTTCTAACAATTAATTATTGAAAAGAAGACTTCTTTTTAAAATAGCCAAAGCAACCATTTTTTGACATCCTTCGAGGCTCTTCATCTCTTGAATAAATCTTCAAATATAATATTTTAACCTTTAAATCCTTTTTTCAAACAAAGTCATTCGGAAATCCCGATTACTTTTATTATATTTGTTACAAATGAAATGTAATCTAAATGCACTTCAAAACTATTCAAAGTTAGAAACTGATCCAACATGTAAAATATTAAGCCATGTCAAAGTATTAGCTTTAAATATCACAGAGAATGTTCGGCAATGAAAATTATCATAAGGATTAAACCCTAACATTTTATTATAAAACAATTTAGATGATGCTCTGGATCAGTAGCCCTGTCATACATATCTATTTGTACGGATCCAATTTTCTATATAACTCTCATTCCCAAATTATTTAAGACAATGGTGATTGTGCTAAAGTAGACAAAACTAACTTTGGTCTTTTAAATGTTTCTTAACCCATATCAACCATTTTCCTTTTTATTGATTTTTTTTCTTTGACATTACTTCATTTATGGAGTCCTCGTCATTATTACCATATATTTTAATTAATTTTCTTCTTTTAGAACTGTATTATCGTGAACAAACAAATTCATCTGACCATTAGTATCCTTGGACATACATTTTTCTGTTAAAAATTATAACAACCTTAGACATTTATTTCATCATAACTATTTATTTTTTATCTCCCTCAACTTACAACATATTAGACATATTCTACTATTGTCGTGATACATTCAATTGCATTTCTAAAATATGTAGATCATAAAGAATTGGAAGATTAACTTCATTTATCACTACTAATTGTTCATACAACCTAGATCCAAAACCATTATCTTGGATTGGAGTATGCATATCATTAAGAATTGCAAGATTACCTTCATTTATTAGTGATATTAGAGAAGTGTCTCATACTTCATTGTTCTCAGAAGTTAGGAAAGCAACGTTAGTTGGTTAAAAAGACAAATGGGTGACCTCATACTCCATTGTTCCCGCCAACTAGCGAATGAATGATAGAATTTTTTCTAATCAACCGTTCAAGATCTACGAACAAACTTCCCACGTGAAGTCTATTTTTATCGATGACAACCTAATAGCTAGTACAAGTAAAATATACGAAAAAGAACGAAAATAATATATTCTAAAATTATAATAAATATACAAAAATACTACTCAAATGATAAAATACAATTATTACGAATATCATTTTTTAATTATCAGTTTATTAATATTATTAGGTGCAAAACTAAAACATAATTAATAAACATTTTATTCAGTTTTATAATATATATATATATATATATATATATATATATTATATATATATATATATATATATATTATATATATATATATAATATAAAATTGTGTCCTAATAAAACAAAACAAACTTATATTTTAACACAAATAAAAACTATATTAAAATGAAACATACAATAATAATTATAATTATGTGCAAACATTTTCAAATCCGAATCGTAAATTTATCAAACAAACATGCACCGACACAAACAAAATTTGAATAGTTAGACTAATTCATGAAATAATTTTATTATTATCATGGTCCTATTACTATCTGTTGACGAATACAAACATGGTTGAACGAGCCGACACAGAGGGGTAAAAGAGAAAAGAATACGACATACATTGACGACGACGACGGTACTAGAAAATTTTCCTATAAATTCCTATAAAGACAAATATCGATATGTTTTTTTTATGTAAAATATAGTTTCCAAATGTATAAAAAATTATCAAAAAAATTAATTGAGCCATAATGTTGCTAAACGGTGTTATGGGCAGAAATGACAACTAATATGGGGTGGTATTGAAAGAGCATTAAGTGAGTGTGTGCAGATAGCAAACAAGTAGGGGCAATAACAGCTACACAATATGTAGTTATATGTGATATGGTGCACCAAATCCAGCCTAATTTGACAACAGCTTATGTCTTCGATGCTTCTACGAAGTTCATTGCGAAGTGACACTACACCAAAGACACAATTAGGACGGTTATCAGTTCGGTTCGAGTTTTTGTCAGAATTTAATCGGATTTTTGAACTTAATAGTTCGGATAGGACCGGACCGTTAAGCTTTCGGTTTTAGTTTTTGGAATTGGACCAAATCGTTAAATATTTAGTTCGGCTTGGTTTAGTTCGGTTTGGTTCGGTTCAGTTCCAGTTCGATCTGATTTTGATTTTGTCCGGTCCGTTTCGATGCTTTTCGATTCTCGAAACGAAATTGGTCCGGTATTAATCCGGTTTGGTCCAATTTTTAAAAAAAATCCAATTAATTTTTTTTTCAATAAATAATATAAAAATTAAAATTTAGAGTTAATCTTTGATCTTTTTTAAAATGATATTTAGATAGTAATTTTGAAATATAATGTATAAAAAAATCATTTAAAAAAAATCAGCTCTGTCGATTCGGTAAGATTTTGAATTGTTACCATCGATTTATTAATTTCATCGGATCGGTCCGTACCGATTCTATCGGATTGAGACGATTCCCGATTTATCGAGTTGGTACCGAATCAATTTTATTGTTTATATTTTTTATCAGTTTTGCTTTTAATATAAAATTATACAATGAGAATCCGGTCCAATTTTCGATTATCAGTTCTCCGGATAATCCAATCCGATTCCTCATTCTCAAAACCCGACGCAACCTTTAACACGACGCAATCTTATAACCTTAACACCCCCAAGGGTGTAGCTGAGTTGGTTGAGTATGACATTCTTATAACCAAAAGGTCATGAGTTCGAGTCCCTCTACATACGCTTTCTCGGCTGGGCCTGTCACCTTGTGTGGTTTACCTTCTGATGTTGGTTTGCAGGCTATCGCGTCAGACTGATAGTTTATCCTGTGCGCACTCATTGCACTCTGAGTAGCGGCTGCGGGTTCCCTCCGAAGAAGCAACCATTTTTATTGGTTTAAAGTAGTGGGTAGTTTTCTCTTTCTTCTTAAAGGCAGGACATAAATAAAATTGATTGGCTGATAGAATAAAGTAATTAGGTGACTGTAGTTAATGCTCTCTTGATAAGTGAGAACGACTATTAAATTGGAATTTTAAAATTTGTCTAAAACGACCTATAAAATGGAACGGAGGGAGTACAATATTTCACAATAATAGTTAGAGCATCCCAACTCTCTAATTTTATATTATGTAATAGTTAGAGGATCACAGCCGTTTGTAAAATTTTGTTTTTTCTTCTCCCACGAGTATGATGGGTTTTTTAAAAAAAATTATTATATCGTCATGAAGAGCTATGTTTTTTTGTCACGAAGATGGATTTAGAGTTGTAGGTCCAATTAAATTGTTTAGATCTTTGGAAAATATTTATTAGTTATGTTTGAATCGCTCAAATACTTAGAATTCGATTATCAAGATGAATCCCTAAAAACGCTGAATAAACACTTAGTAAAGACATTTTAGCAACCGTTTGAGGTAACAATGTTTTTTATTGCTTTTTTGGTCTTGTTTTTTCAGTTCCTGATTTCTCAATCTTTGTATGTGTTAGAGAATCTGGAACATGTATATTGGAGCAAGAAAAAAAAGAACAAAAGAAAGAGACAATAGATTTTTCTAAATATTAGTACGATTGGATTTGATTTGAGTTTTGAGTGATCGAATGAATAATCGATTTTATATCCTTTTATATATGAAGTGAAATTATGTATTTGGACTTGAGCTCAATTTCACAAATACTATTATACTTACCATTATGGTCAGATGTCATTAATTGACTAATTTTTGTAACCAAGTTAGTCCATATACTTATCGCTAGTCTAATTTATCAACATTCAAGCTTAATATTTCACAAAGCCTGATTTTGATAAGTATCTACAAATTAGTTCCAAAGTGATTTCATCTATTAGTGTGATTCTCAGTTATTTAATTATTTTATTATGTTAGGAAAAAATCAAATAGAAAAAAAACAATAAACCAAGCTCACAGGACGAGATTTTAACGTGATTCGGATCGTGAAGGAATCCTATATCTATGAACAACAGACATTTTTTTATAAATAAGTAGGCCATATAAATACTCTCAAGCACAAAAGACTCAATCACTCGTGATTCACATGACCATCTCTTTAGTGTTTATCTCTCACTTCACTTATCTATCAAACATCGAGAACTTCCTTATGAATTTATGTATATATTCTTGTTGAGATAAAAATAAATACCCCTTTGGTATGTTCATTTGATCTCACTCTCTTACCCTCTCTCACATCCTTCATCTCAAACTCTCATTTTAGTTGAGTCTTTACCGCTTCAATCTTCCTTTTATCTTTTCCAGCTATTAGTATGGTATCAACATACAACAATAATAGGACTTGTCTCTCCATGTGTGTTTACCTATTATAATAAACACAATTATCATAGAGGTATGATTATATTTAATGGAGCTCATAAAAGAATCGAATCTTCAATTCAACTGTATCGACGACTGTTTCAGCCCATAAATTGTGTTTTTAACAAACTTATATAATCCTCATTTTCGTCTTCAAATTATTTGGTTGAAACATGTAAATTATATCTTTTAATATACCATACAGGAAGGCAGTAATAGCATTCATCCGATCTAACTCAAGATCAAATCTAGCAACAATTGACATCATAACCATGATGAAGGTTTGTTTCACAATCGATGAAAATATATAATTGAAATCGGCACCCTCCTTTTGCATAAAGACCTTAGCCACGAGCCTAGCCTTGTATCTGGGTAAATATACACCAGGAATACTTGGATTTTTTTTGAATATCCATTTACTGCAAACCAACTTCTGACCCTTTGGCTGCTTCACAAGAATCCGGTGTTCATCTTCTTGAGAGATCTCAGTTATTCTTTCATGGTTGTAAGCCATTTTTATTTATCATTACTCTTGGTAACATCATGATACATTTTGGGTTCAAGAACATCTCTATGTATTTCAATAGATAAAGTAGAACAAATTACATCGGCAAAACTATATCTATATGCTTGGTCTCCGTGTCTAATCTCTCACTAACTGATAACTTTTAAGATCTATTGCTCTCATATCTAATCATTCAAACATCCTGGAACACCAGACCCTCGGCTAACTTTGTACTCATGTAGTAGTTGAACTTCCTCTGTATGATCCGAAGTATAACTAGACCTAAAATCTTCTTCGGCAGAAGTGTCTTCATCTTCATTTTGTAGATGAGATCTATCATCAACTTTACATCTCTTCCCGACAGTACTAGGTTGATTCTCCACCTCCTTCTTCAATAACATGTCCTCTTCATTGAAAATCACATCCCTACTTATCAAAGCCTTCTGATATTCAGGTTCGAGCCATCATAATGGATACCATTTTTACCCATTTTGGATAACCGAGTAACAAACATTTTAGGGTTATTGGAATAAGCTTATCTTCTTTCACATGTGCGTAGGAAACAGTTCTGAAACACTCTCAAATGTTAAAGCTTAGGTTTATTTCCCGTCCATGCCTCTTGAGGACAAAGAAACTTAAGCACCATAGTTGGAATCATGTTGATGATATATACAACCATTGTCAAAACCTCTCCCCAGAATCTTTGACTCATACCAGCTGTATGAAGCATACATATAACCCATTCTAGTAAGGTTCAATTCATTCTCTTAGCAAGCCCATTTTGTTGGGGTGTCCCAATTACGATTTGGTGTCTATCAATGCCAAACTTTGCACAATATCTAGTGAACTAATTGTTCACATACTCTAAGCCATTATCAGTCTGAAGCTTCTTCAACACTTTCTCGGTTTGGTTTTCCAGTTCACAAAGGCATCAAATCCTTCATTATTGGTCCTCAAAAGTAAAATCCATAATTTCCTAGAATAGTCATCAATCAACGACATAAAGTACCTTACACCAACTATGGTAGGTTCTCGTGCTGGACCACAAAGGTCTGACTGAATATAATCAAGTACCCATTCACCACACTAGATTTTGCCACAAATTTTTAGAAACTTTCACCACACTAGACACACCCCCACTACTACAGAGCCCTCGAGAACTAAAACACCATTAGTTCTATTAGATTTCATAAAAACAAGGGAGCCTTGTAAGACCCTAAGCCTACTATCTTCACCCCGATAGGTAAAACCTTCTTCATCTAACATCCGAATAGAAAGAATGTTACATCTAACTTTGGGTACATACCTTACGTTGTTAATTACTCTCTCAAGTCATGTAGACAACTTGAGCCGAAATGTTCCAATCTTTTTAACATCGCATAATTCATCATTCCCGATGATGTCTCTTCCACCATCAAGCATTCTCAAGCCTTCAGACCAATGCTTATTGGTCATGTGAAATGACGCACCTGAATCCAACACCCGTTTATCGTTATATATACGAAAATAATAATCCATTAAACCATCAACGTACTCACAATCATCAGACACCATTGCAGCATCTCCAACTTTGGTCTTCTAATAGTTGTTGCCCTTTCCCTTCTCTGGAAATTCTGGCTGATATGTCCTTTGCTCTTCCATGTCCAACATATTACATTTGAACTCGTACCAGTCCCTTTGGACTTTGAGCGAGATTTTCATCTCCTATCATTTGAATCTTTCTTCCCTGATTGACCCATTACACTAATTCTGTGCCCTTCAAATTCACCCTTCAGAACTCTCTTCTTTTTAAGATTTTTGGAGTTCAAGACGCTCTTAAGTTCGGCCATCATAAGCGAGTCTTTCCCGTAAGTGATATTTGAAGATGATTATTTGGTCCTCCTCATCCACTTTCACACCAACTGCATTCAAGTTAAGTATGATTCGGTTGTAATCATCTATGTGCCTTCAAATCTCTTTTTTACTATCAATAGACAACGTGTAAAGCTGTTTTTGAGATATAATATGTTTTCCAAGGAATTCTTCATATAATTCGCCTCCAGCCGATTCCATATCTCCAGCGTTGTAGGTTCTTCGGACACCTCTCGTAGCACTTCATCCTCCAATCGCAATATTAGGGCACTATGATCTTTATACAGTACCACAACATTAAGTTGTGTATATTTATCATCGATAGCAGTAGACAATCCCTTATATACTAGGTAAGACTTAACATTAATTCTACAAAGGTTGAAATCATTAGATCCGTCGAATGTTTCTACGCTAAGCTTCATGTAACTCATTTTTTATGGATTTTTAGTTTCCATTCGAGATCTTCTCCAACCTTCATATCAGCAATGAATCTACTTCTTCTATTATTTCTTCATGCTCACCGCGCCACTTGTTAGGAAAACAGAAAATATAAGAAAAATAATAAACCAAGCTCACAATACGACATTTAACGTGGTTCTGATCATGAAGAAATCGTATATTCATAGGCAACAAACACTCTTTTTATAAATCAGTAGGTTACAGAAAGACCCTCAAATACAAATGACACAATCACTTGTAAGTCACAGAATACTATCTTCAGTTTTTATCTCTCACCTCACTTATCTCTCAGAAGAACTTAGAACTATTTTTCTCTCTCATAAAATAAGCAGCTCACAATTTATTTTCTTCATACTTTGCAAAAAAATATCTTCTTCAATTATAGGATGACTGAAATATATTAATATATTTATTAATAGGAAATGTAATAAAAATAGAAGACCAACTTAATATAAAATCTAATTATTATAAAAGACCAAATTAGTAGAAAATCTAATTCGTATAGAATACCACATTCATAGGAAATCTAATCAATATATAAGACTAAATTAATATGAAATATAATTAATATAGTAATATAATTAATATATGAGACCAACTTAAATAAAAGATTATGCTACAAGTTATTTCTACCCTACACTTGCAGATTACTTATTTATTGGACCATTTATTAACAATAACCAAATATATCATTACGATAATGATCCATATATCTCCAACAATATCCCATCTGGATCGCCATATTCTACCAAATGATGTATTTACTAAATGGATAATATGTAATCTATTGCCCATATATTAACTAAAAAATAAGTGCATTATTTAATCACATTATCACCTGCATAGATTTATTATGGTGTTTAAGAATAATATGACGAGTAATTGTATATATATTCTTATTTGACCATTCTTGCAGATTAAATAAAAGATTATGCTACAAGTTATTTCTACCCTACACTTGCAGATTACTTATTTATTAGACCATTTATTAACAATAAGCAAATATATCATTACGATAATGATCCATATATCTCCAACAATATCCCATCTGGATTGCCATATTCTACCAAATGATGTATTTACTAAATGGATAATATGTAATCTATTGCCCATATATTAACTAAAAATAAGCGCATTATTTAATCACATTATCACCTGCATAGATTTATTATGGTGTTTAAGAATAATATGACAAGTAATTGTATATATATATATATATATTCTTATTTGACCATACTTAAATGGAGATATGCTTAACAATCTAAGGAACCTAATAACACCGTAAATAAGTATTATATATATAATTTTTAAGTATATACACCCAGCTAGCAAATATATATCAGGATTTATTTCAAAAACTCCTATTGAAATCAATAATCCTTTAAATAAACAACATTTGTCTAATTGTGTGTCCTTGAAAACACGAAGGTAGTATTGCTTTTGTAATATGATCTTCTTTTATGGAGTTTGTACCGATATATTCTATACTATTTTAACGATTTTTCACTCTTTTTTTAATAGATGGATACTCAGTATCTATATGTTTGGACTTAACCAAACTCATATTAATATATTTTAGAATTAGTAATATAGCAGTAATTGACTTTTAATCCATTTTATAATGACTAAATTTCTTAACCATGATGATTGGTTAGATTTCTTAAAGTATACGATAAATTAAACTATCATAGTGTTGACTGCAACTAATATTTCTTTATATTTTTCCATAAGATTATACATATAACTAATAGAAATATGCTTCCCGAAGTGCTACTTGATTGGCTCATATATTCTAGCAAAATTTGAGTCAAAATACTCACTTATCTCAGATATCTAACTTATGATACAACAATATATTTCTTTTTGTTTCTTGCTAATATTAGAAAATCCTTTTGACCGCTTCTTAATGGTCAATCTTCGAATTACTTACATATCTTTCCAAAATCCTAACAACAAAGGAAATATCTAACCTTGTATGAAATTGAGCATATATTAGACTCCCGACGGCTATAACATATGGAGTCTTTGTTATATATTGACTTGCATATAATTTATCTCGTTTTATTATATATGTATTTGTGAGCTTTATATTTATCATCGTGTAACATTTTCACATAATTTATATATATTATGAAAATATAAGGATTTCACATGAATGATTCCAATAATTTAGATTCCCAATAGAAAAATTACATAAGAAAGGTATTTCATTCCGCTGAACTTAAGAAAATTATGAAACTTAATCCCGCTGAACCTTTGATACTGATATTCATCAGTCTAGTTCATCTCAAAATTAAATCAGAAAATCACCTCAAGTAACTTATGATGCCACTATCTAGATATATATATATTTGAGCTCATAAATGGATTTCTTAAGCTTGTATACCATTAAATTTGAATCACCAATTACAAAGTTCTCATGTTACACCATGTAGAATGTTTCCCTAATGTCACTATTAAGAAAAACGATATTAAAATCTATTTAATGAAGTTTTAGGTTAAAGTTTGCAACTAATATCATGATCGTTTTAAATGATTCTTTTATAAAATAATATCTAAGGTGTTTAAAATCATTCCTTTTATGTTGAATATGATTTATTGCAATTAGTCGTGCTTCACATCTCTCATTATTACCCTTAGAATCCCGTTTGGTTTTTTAAATTCACTTACGACACTTCAACTTATTTTCTCAAGGTAATGGGACAAGCTCCCAAATCTCATTATTTTGCATTGACTTATACTCTTCCTTTATACCATTTATTTAAACTGAGAATTAAAAAAATTCATAACTTTAGGAAAATATGATGAATCATTTACCGTTACACCTCGTGACTCTTTATGTTCTTGAATATATACTATATGATCAAAATATATAATGTTCTTCTATCTCAAGTGGGCATTCTTAAGAGTATTATTTCTTAAGTTTTCACTTTTTAAGAAGATCGAGTTTGATCTTGTTGAAGAATATAATTTTATTCCATATGTGGAAGAAAATTATCATCTTGAGTAACTTCATGTTGAAACGACTAACATACAAACTAAGTCATTTGATAGTTGAGTATCATTTTTTTAAAATTTTCATTTACCCATATCAAGAGAGGGGTTAAAGCGTGCCAAAATTAAAGGGAAGAAACAAGGTAATAAAGTTAAAAGGGAATGAAAGTTGACAACCTAAGTAGAAAATGACTGAAAGTTGGTGACCTGAGTAGAAGGACAAACTAAGCTATAATGAATCAGAGAAGAAATATATATATATATATATATATATATATATATATATATAAATTATAAATCTTCTAAATGTAAGAGATAATCTAAATATAGAGAAGAAACCAAATAGAGTAAAGCAAAACAAGTGATTTGATAACCCAAACACGGAGAAAAAAGGCAGAGTAAGGAAACAATTGATCTGACGATCCAAGTATATAGAATAAAGTAAACAGAATAAGGTAATACAAATGACTTGAAAAGAAACGTTCTCGTGGTAAATATAGTATTCAAGAACCTTCTAAGTAACTATAAAAAGTTATTAAAACCCACTAGATGGTTAGAAGATACTTTGGTAATGTATGTAACAACTTTTGTAACAGATGAATGTCACGTAGTCATAAAGACATGTGTCATTTATCTATAGAGCTAAGTCTAAATAGTAATATAAATAAGGATTTGTATTTCATTTGTAAATGATATGATTTTTGTCTTTAGTGAAGTAATATGTATATTTTATTCTATGTTTTAAGTTGTTCAGCTTTAATAACCATTGAAAATATTTTGTAAATTATTTTACTTAAAACGGTGAATAAATTGTTTTGACTCTGATGAAGCTATAACAGGGCTATGATTGTCCTAAATGTGTTGGGATAGGCTATGTATGACTTTTCATTGATACTCAATTTATAGTCAATCATGCTTTGGAACAATTCGGGAAACAATATACACTTACTCTCTATCGAGCAAAGCTACAAGCCGAGACTTCAAAACTTGAAAAACTCCATAAAGGATAATGAGGTTCTCACTATGAGTATAAATTTCTCATAAAACAAATCTTGCTATCATGCTACTACTAGCATACGAACCATGAAGGTGTTAAGGAACTCGTGCATTACTATAATGTATTCAAACTATTTGAGAACTTAATTGATACCGTAGTGGTACTAATGGAGTTGTTCTCTGAATTTGTTCCTTGTGATGGATATGGGTTAGGCATGATGGAGGATTTATCGAAAGCTCCCACACGAATGATAGTTCTTCCTAGTAGTAGTATACTACATTTCAAAATGGGTGGATGCAGAGCCTCTTGTAAGAGTCTAAGCCAACACATTTATACACTTCATCTACACTAACATCTTTTGTAGGTAAGGGGTCTTCGGGAACTTAAACCTCAGTTATGCATAGTAGTTCCAAATAAATAAACTAGCCAAAATTTTAGAGCCTGAGGAGTAAAATGAGATTTCAAACCATCCAAGCATATTTGGCCTACACCTCACCCTCGAGGGTTCTGCAATGAATTATACTGATTTTATTTCAAAAAATATTGTGGTCATACTGCTCTAACCCAAGAAGCATCATGAAGGAGAATCCATTAAATATATTCTACGGGATGGAGCATATGGTCCTAACAAAGACACATTTACCTCCCTTCCATATACCAAACTACGATGAAGGATTAAACGGGTACAACCGAAACATTAAACTAGAATTTATCAAAGAAAAGAGAATATAAATGCACCTCTGACGCATTAACAGACACTCTTACGTAACATGCACAACCTTTAAATTATATTTTCATTAATTCCAAACAAAAGATCACGTCATATGCATGTTTTCCCTCATACAAAAGATAAATTCCAGAAGTTAGGGCCAAACTTGGACCTGCACTGTGACATCTAAGGTCAAACTTGGTACTTATAAGATGGTTGATATAGATGAAAGTCATATTTTACAATATGTACACGCAGTCGGCTGGGTTCCCACCAGTCTATGTTTAAAGGTTAAGAAACTCTTATTTCAATAATATAACCTCATTTTTTACTTTTTTATTTCATTTTCTTGTCAAATAGTATACTTTATATTTACCTTGGAGTACCAGAGGGGTTACCCACTCATACATTTCGGCTAGAGAAAACTAGACCTGACAAAGGGAAAGCAAAGTACATCGCAAATATTTGCTCATATTAAAAGCTCTCCAAGTTGATCAGTCAGCTCTATAAAAAATCAAACTCAGTAGATCATCTTCTTATATGATCCATGGGGGTTCGGTCAACTGCAAAATCTAATGCATGATAACTAAGACGAACTCTTACCTCGTATATAGTTGGCTTGGTAAATTTAAATCACAAGAGATTGTGATAATGATATACTATATTTATTTCTAGTCATTCCTCATTCTATTTGTAAGGACAAAGAAGGCTGCGGATAAGGGTTACATTTGTATTATACTCGACCTCCAACACTATCAGAGGATCAAGTACATTTTTATATTTACCTTTACTAACCATAAGTTACAAAAGTTTCAAGATCGCACTCAACTAATATGTTCTTACCTCATTAATGTTAGTCCGCATGTGAAATCATGACCATTTATTATGTAATAAATGAAACTATTACAAATGTAACATAATTATATAAAATAAATTTGGCTTATGGTCTCAGTATCTTACTTTGATTATTCAACATCTTCTTATTGTTGTTATTCTCTTTATTTCATAATCTATATATTGTCATGTACTAGCTTGAAAATCCTACTTATCTTGTTTAGTACCGATCTCATTGGGCCAAACAAAATCATAATATCAAACGCATTCTTTCAAGCAAAAAATAATTTTACCATTTTTCGAGTTGTAATTACTCGGAGAATAATAATATGATTGGAAGCATAATCGGTCTTGATATGATAAAAGAAAGCATAAAAAGGCACACCCACGTATAAAAAGTTATCAAACTCTAATACGAAGCTGATACATTATGTTTAGGAAAGTCTTCACCATACAAAGAAACCAAAAGATGGTAAACTCAACCTAACTCGGAAAGAACCGCATACCCTTATTGAGAATATGAAAGCTTAAACTGATAAATTGGTAGGACGGTCTCTTCATCATCTCTTGAATACTATAAATTTAAAAATTTACTTAACCCTAGCTCTTTAACCTTTCATTTTTAATAATCATTTCTTGATACTTTTGTTTTAAAGCTTCACTCATTGTCATTTTTTTTCTCTATGCTTTCGAAGGTCCTTTAATACTATGTCACCACTAAATATATTTTCCACGTCAATATTCTAAGACTCAAGAGAATACATTTTTACCTTTTAAGTTTTTCCTCGATCTCTTTGGAATTTTTAATTTACTTGGTGAGATTTGGTATAAAATCTGGTAAAGTTAACTTATAATCCTCGATTATTCCTTGAAAGTTATTGAACATAACTTACATAATATGAAAAATATAAATATTTTAAGAATTTTATTAGATAAAATAAGTTTTATGATGATAAATGAGCATAACCTCGACACGAAATTTAGATCTACCAAGCGTAAACGTTGGTTAGTTTTCGCTCAGGAACAATAGAAGGTATTTTTCTTAACTGATAAACCTGAACCATCGCATGCCCTAAGTTTTGAGCCTTGGGATATACCTAATGGCTTTCCTTGATGTATTGGCTTCCACATGTGCATTTACCGGTGGCCGACTTGGTATATGGATAATTTTAGCATGCCTTAATGTATTGGCTTCCACCAGTCATCTTGCATATACATTATATATAATTTAGTTAACACTATAATAGTGCATTCTTCATTCAAAATTTTATGTTTAAAGATATGAGATTGTTTTCCCATACCACTATTCTTATTCACCCTTTTTTGTTGGGGGTCAACCCTTTTATATTTTTATGTTTTCTCGGGGCTTGGCATTGGGTCAGTAGAAAAAGTGTCACCAGTGGTCTCGTCATTGTAGTTTCATTGTAAACATTAACTTCCTCTTTCTTTTGGTCGATGTTTTGTAGGGATGTCCCTGTTGATGGGTATGCAGTCCATAAGTAAATATCAAGAGTGAAAGAAGATGTTGGTAGTAAAAAAGTATGTGATATTTCTTGGACCAGTGCTAAGAAACATGTAATCCTAAATCTGTGAAATCTTCTTCGCTTTGATACCTTAGGCTCGACCACAAACATCCAAAATTTTGAAAGCAATAGTAAACTATGTAAGCTTCATATAATAAGTATAGTATAAAATAAATAAAGTAAAAAGTTTGAAAAAAAATATCAGCATATGATCCATGGTTACGATCCCTTACTGGCTGTATTTTTAAGTTACGACGCATCCAACGCGGGGATTAAATATCACAACTTTATTATACAGTACTCACAAAGACAAAGTTCATCTTCTAAAAAAATTCTGACTTGGAAAGATCATCAACTACTTTACATTGGTTTTAGATTGCAATATAGTAGAATAAAAACCGAACATGTATTGAAAAATGAGAGATTAACACAATTTCTATTATAGAAAATTTGGTTTTTTCCAAGGTCATGCGCCACTATGGTTCCTACTAGAGTCCTCAAAGTTTTAGGTTCGTTTGGATCAAACAAATATCCAAAATCTAAAATAATTATCAAGAGTTTGGGATGGAGGGCTAACTAGAACACCCAGTTAAAGATGCTAATATAGAACAGAGTCTCATAAAAAATAAGTCAAGATTGGTGTCACATTAGAAGTTCGGCCTTGATATTAGAAAGGATATTTTTCTACATTTGTGTGCATGGTAATGCATGACTTGGTTCACACTCTACCTAATCCGACTAACGACCCATTGGGAATATATATAAGACTAATGTAAGGGTTTAGTTTATATAACAGAAGGACATGCCAAATGAAAGTGAAAATATTATTACAAAAATTTAAGAGGAGTCTAATTTCTACTGGCCAACTTGATGACAAAAAACACAGTGTTTATTTTATTGGTGATAGATAAAAGGTGAGTATGGAAGCTATGTTAGTATTGCGAGGTTACAAGACATGTAATATATATATATATATATATATATATATATATATATATATATATATATATATATATTGAACTCTAAGAGACTTGTACATTATTATGTTTATGTTGTGCATGGTACTACACACTCTAGTTCGCATACAACCGGATAAATACGAGTTTGCGGTGGTTGACAAACAATCACATAAATAACTCTCTCTACTCAAGTTTTAGTGTTTCAAAAGGAGTCTCATCATTCACCATTATTTATAATGTAAGTAGTTTAATTTTATCCCTTTGTTTACTTCACTAACTGTTAGTCTAGGGTGCAGTAAGTCCGAGAGTCATAATCAAGCGGTCTATAAACGTATCAATGCCAAAATTCCCTAGTTAATGAAACTAATGATGAACTTTGAATACATAGAAAACTAAACTAATTCATATTGGGGAAACAACCCTTTAAACACGCATACTCGATTTGCATTTATTAAAAATAGAAAAAGACAAAATGTGGCACAGCGGAGGAACATCAAGAAATATGTAATTATGATCTGTCATATGTTTTAGTCTCCAAGAAAGTAGAACTTGGTTAGCCGAACTCTCACCGGGATAAAAGGAGGATGATCGACCCCAATTAATTTCAAAGAGTAAACATTAGCCTAAGTGAACTTAAAAAAAAAAAAGAGTGATGGAAGAACTCGATGGTCAAGCCTACGAGTTTGGTGGAAAGGCATGATATCTGAACATAAGGTCTCAGTATCGATTGTAGTTATAGTATACCAAAAGGTCTAACGATTTGGGTTTGATGGCTAAAAAGAATAAGAGAAACTCGCTTCTAATATTGTTTTACCAAATCTTTTATGCTCGGTCAAATCCGAGTTCTGAACAAAATTGCTTTTAAAATCCCAACGAATCCCTAATTTCTTGAGGTAAAACAGTACACAATTCTATTTTTTTTGTTCTTGACAAAATAATTTTTTTTCATCAAATAATATTTATCGACCGATAAAAGTTTTAATGATACAATAACAATGTTAAATCACAAAACGATATTTGAAAAGTCATAGGTGAACTACTAAACTAGAATTTAAGATAGTTAAAATTTAATATATGTTTAAGAGAATTAAGATAATTCGAAACTTATTTATATGCATCTTTTCTATATAGTTTATATTTCTTTTTATAAAACATCGTAAGTAAATAAATAAATAAATAAATAAATAAATAAATAAATAAATAAATAAATAAATATTCATATAGCTATATTATTTAAATTCTCTTCTAAATAAGGAAACTGGTTTGGTGGTTTTTTTTGCAAAAAGCAAACTAAATCTACCACAACAATATAATATATTTCGCTAACGATATTCTCTGTAACTTATACAATCATTCATTTCTACTATATCGATTTTTTTCCTTACTCCACCACCGCTACTCAATAAATACCCACATATTATATCGATTTGTTTTATAATTTAGTTGAGAGATTATTAGGCGCCATTTCCTTACGCTTTAGAGTACTAGAGTCAATTTGATTTGGCCTACTTATCGAGACAAGGTTTGTGCGAAAAAAGGACAATAATTGAAGCTTGTTTGTCTCAAGATAATCCACATTAATGTCAACCTAATTTTTGTCATTTAATTACATTCTTCCGTTCAATGAAAATTAATACCCCCATCCATTAATGCCCGGCAAGTACACAAGGACCACGTACCAACCGGTGAACCCAAAGTTCGTTCTCATACAAAACTTGGACCGATTTAAATCGTATTCGTAATCAAGCTAGCTAATATGAACATTTTAGCAGCATCATTGAGTAATAACATTCCAACTACCTAGATATGACCGCACAACGACTATGATTTTTCATATAATTTACTGTCTCGTTTTAATTAGTTAAAAAGAATTTTGAATGGTAATTAATTTTTGTGACTATTTACATGTGTGATATATTTTTTCGATTAAAAGATGTTTGATTTCAGTATTTTTATCATTGATTTTCGATTGAATAAATCATCGAGTTGACTATCTATTCTTTAACTCTCTCAATTATATATTTTTTGATAAAATTAGTTTTTTTTTGTTTTTTTTATAAAAATCAGTTTTTTAAATAAACATGCGCGAGATTAATTTTATCTAAAATAGATAACAAAATGAATAAAACTCGACGATTTTTTATAGATAAAATTAGTTATTTGACTATTCATTTAAAACCGTAGTTTGTTAATTACTATTCATTCATGTGACAGATAATTTCTCGACTAAAAGATATCTAATTTTGGTATTTTGATTATCAATCAGATTAAATTATTCATTAGCATGCGTTGACTATCCATCTTCGTGACAAATAATCTCCAACTTATCTATTTTTGATCAAACTAGTTCTTTGACTATCCATATTTAATAAAATCAGTCCTTTAAATAAACTTGCACGAGACTAACTTTATCTAAAATAGCTAGTCAAATAAAACTGGATGTTTGATTTTAGTTTTTTTTATTATCCATCGTGGGTTAAAGTATTCATTAGCATGGGTTGACTATCTATTTTCGTGACAAATAGTATCCTATTATCTATTTTTGATAAAATTAATTTGTTGACTATCCGTTTCGATAAAATCAGTCCTTCAAATAAACATGCGTGGGACTAACATTATCTAAATTAGGTAGTCAAATAACTAAAACTGGAAAATTATTAATCGAGAGACTAACGAAAAATAGATGGTTAATAGACTATTATCATCGATGTTTTCCGGTCGAAAAACTATAAAAAATGAATAACCAAAATACTAATTATTATTCAAAACCTAATTAAAAATATTTGGAATGTGTATTGTTCGCTTATACAATTTTATAATTTTATATCACTTTTATAAATAAAATTATCGAGTAGATTGTTTATGCAAAATTCAATTTGCTTTACTTATTTGCTTAAGGATAAATATTCAAAATCAAATGTTTTCATTTAAATTTTTTTCCCCAAATTTTTGTTACATGTTTGCGGTAGTTAACCATCATGACCAAACATTCATTTAATAATGTAAATGATGTTTGCCAATTTTTTTATTGTCAAAAATAGTTTATATTCAAATAGCCAACATCATCAAATATATACAAGATATGTTTAAATTCGGTCCCAATAATATTAACAAGTTTAAAAAATTTCAAAATAGAGTATTTTTGAACTTTTTTATTCATTTGTCCTTACATACCGTTTGTTCATCCGTGGAATGAAACATTCTCCATCGCTGAAAGAAGCTTCGATTGGATAAGAGCTCCTCAACCGTCGGAAGAGATCCCCGTCCGGGTGAGAGCTTCTCACCCGGAGGATTGCTTCTTAACCCGGAGGAATGCTTCTTAACCGTCGGGAGATGTGTCGGGAGATGTTCCACCGGTTGAAAAAATCAGCACCGATAGAAATAAAATAACATTTTTGGTAAGCTTTTAAATAAAAATAAAAATACAATGATTTTTTTTACCAAATTTAACCATAAGTCATGATATTATTTCAGACCATCCGATTCCAGTTCACAAACCAAGAGATTAACTTTGTGAACTGGAATACTCCGATCTACACAATAGTGTGATATTATCCGCTTTGGGCCCACTAGCCCGCACGGCTTTGCTTTTGGTCCACTTCCAAAAGGCCTCACACTAATGGAGATGTATTTTTAACTTATATACTGATCTTTCTTCCCATGTTTAACCGATGTGGGATGTGGGACTTTTGGTCGCACCTAACAATCCTCCTCTCGAACCAAGTACCACTCTAGCCTCCTCTCAATTGACTTTCATCTGCCTACTCGATGACACTTTGCCGCTCCTTGATCAAGCCACCTGCTTGATGAGCTATCAGGCACTCCATCTTTAGATGAATCTGCACTGCTCCTTGATCAAGCCACCTGCTTGATGAGCCATCTGGCGCTCCATCTATCCAGCAGATCAATCACCTTGAGTATGGCTCCTGGCAAGATGTTCGGCACCCACATCATCACAACCCACCACATCGCGTTATGTCTGGGCCTGGTGCTCTGATACCATTTGTAGGGAATATCTTTTGTATATAAGTAAGAATACTTTAATCTCCACATTAGTGTGATATTGTCCGCTTTGGGCCCACTAGCCCGCACGGCTTTGCTTTTGGTCCACTTCCAAAAGGCCTCACACTAATGGAGATGTATTCTTAACTTATATACTGATCTTTCTTCCCATGTTTAACCGATGTGGGATGTGGGACTTTTGGTCCCACCTAACAATTGCCATTATTCTAAATCAAGTCTTTTGGATCAAAGAATTAATTAGTTGTTTCAAGACATTTTAGTGGGAAATAGAACGAGGGCATGTTGCTACAATCTTCAGTTAAGAGAACTACGAATAATTTATTAATTTTACTTAGGCTCATTCACAATATATTTTTTATATCTTACTTTTAGTTGGGCTTATTCTCAATATAATTTTGATATCTTTATAGGTATTATTAAAAATGGTTAATTAACTTACATGTTAAAGATTTTAACTTTTAGTTGGACTTACTTTCAATATATTTTGATATTTTTGTGTTTGTTGATTTTTATCTTTAGTTGGGCTTATTTTCAATATATTTTTTATATTTTATAGGTAAAGCTTATACTACATTTTTTTATCAGTAGTTTTTATAATATTTATGAATCTTATAAAGAAATAGTTTGTTTTTTTCAATAGACTAATATTTTTGTGATTATTAAAGAATATATTTTAGTTGGAAACCAACGTTTAAAACTTTAGAGAAAAAAAAAATTGTTATACATATAACTGTATATTGGTAGTTGGTTTTTTGTCAATGTTGATTTAATTGACGGACGAGGTTAACAACCATATTAAGATGGACTTCATGGTTTAAAGTTGGCGTCATCTGCACTGTTAAAACTTTATTTAGCCAAAACATTTTTAGAGGAGAATAATAGATTTTCTTAAGAGACAAAAAAGTACAAACTACTAGTATTTTATGGTCGAGGTGTTGCGTAGAAACGAATTGAATGTAGCTACGACCGATTTTAAAATCGAGA
The DNA here is from genome assembly GCA_036936605.1 of Limnanthes douglasii subsp. nivea. Taxonomy (NCBI): domain Eukaryota; kingdom Viridiplantae; phylum Streptophyta; class Magnoliopsida; order Brassicales; family Limnanthaceae; genus Limnanthes; species Limnanthes douglasii. The sequence goes on along the minus strand of JAUPFV010000001.1, from coordinate 18,888,939 downwards.
CGTGGTTCAAACAATGGCCATTTTAAGTCTCTAACCAAACATATGAATAGTCTGATATTGCTTAAGCTGTGTAGGTGGAACGGATCACATTTGCTACTTTTAAAATTTTGCTAAAATAGTTGTGGATCATATTATTGTTAGATGAGTTTGCTTTGAACATCTTATATAGAGTTATTACGGAAAATCTTATAGTTCGGATCAATTTTAAAAAAAATTTAAGATGTACCTCTTGTTATGAAAACTTATAAAATGACAGAGGTTTGTGAAAACAATCAAGCATATCGAGAGGTAGACTTGAGTGCGATTAATCAAGTTCAGACATGCACTTAATTTCCCGCAAATATGGAAGAACAAAACAACAAATAATACAAAATTATTTAGTTGAGATTATGGAGCAATCCAACATCTACGAAGAATATATGTTATTATATATATGGAATAAATATAAAGACTTACAAAAAAATACAAGCTCACACACTATGTAAATTTTATTTTCAAAATATAGTTCAAATTTTTAAAGGTTTCTCCAAGCTCTCGGTATTTCTCTCAACATCTATTTCATGATTCTCTCTCAATAATTCACCATTTCTAAAATCACTCAATTGCTTCAACTTTTTGGTTAGGTTAATAAAGTATAAGAGGTCGCACTAAAAAAGTTGTAAAAACCTAAATTACAATCATGACTATAAGCCAAGTTCATCTTGTTAAAAGAGTAAGAGGCTAATATCTTCCAAAATGATAGAAAATTCATGTATATTCTATCAAAAGTTGATCTTCATATGTTCTTCATACGATGGTTGTAAAACGACGACTAAATATGTTCTACAAAAAATGTTCTCCATATATTCTTCAAACAATAATTATAAAGCGATGTCCAGATATGTCATCCAAAAGATGATCTCTATGTGTTCTTCAGATGATAGTTGTAACGAGAAATTAAAATATGTTCTCCAAAATATGATCGTCATAAGTTATTCAGACGATGATTGTAAACTGGCGGCTTATGATCTCCAAAAGATGGTCCTCATATGTTCTCCAGTCGATGGATTTTAATCGATGTCCATATAGAGTGACTTTAGTGAATAACTATGTTGTGAATAATAAGTAAATATTTACATTGAAGAATAGAAGATGATTTTAGTAAAGGAAAATATTATCTTGAGCATTGATGTTTTATTCAAGATAAAGTAACAAGATAAAGCTAAAATGATGTATTCAATAAGAACAAGGTGAAACATCATATTGGTTAAGGGATATGACAAACTTGAAGCCAAACAAGATAATAAAAAAAGATAGAATTCAATGAGATAATCAAGTTTAGATGATGATAAAATATTATACAACTAGAAGATGTGAAGATTTTAGAAATGATCTAATAAATCTAATTTGAAGACAAAGGCACCGAATTGGTGATTATAAGGATATTCAATTTGATAAGTGAGATATAACGTGATAATAAAGTAGTTATAATTTAATCTAAGCTAAATCGTTAAAATAAATTAAAGTAGTTATAATTTATTAGATTAAGGTTTTGCATAGTTTTTTATATAGGACAAATAACGTGAAGAATAATTGAACTAAAGATGATAGCAATCTACATTGGCATGAATTATGAGGAAAAAATAATTGAAGGCTGCACTATCTGACTATACTTAAAGACTTATAGTCCTTAAATTTTATTTGATATTCTAACTCAAAGACTAGAGGGAAACCATAACGAGGATAGAATAGTCGGATAATAATAGTAATGTCAAACCATTTATGTAATTATTATATAGAGGCATTTACATTATATTAGGGGTCAATACCTACAAATAAAGGTATATTGGTCTTTTTATTTGTATACTTGATATTATATATATATATACATGATAGGTATCCTAAGAATGTGATATATCTTATATATCATAATATAACTTTCTTTATTACTTTATCTCAAACACTTTTTGTAGTTTTGTTTGAGGTATTTTACTTCATCACTCTCAACAATTCATCAATTTTCTCGATACCTTATTTTACATCAATTTATACTCTCTGATATATATATATATATATATATATATATATATATATATATATATATATAATCCTTAATGGAGGTGTATATTAGCCAAAACATATATCATGCTAACAATAACAAACCAAAATAATTACAAAAAATGTGTATCAGTGGTATGACCAACTGCTCCGATCAAATAATACAACAATCACTTACAAAAAACTTGTACTACCTTGCTACATAAGTCATTATCTATTAAATCCAAACCAATATATCAAACTAAGTTTCAAAATTATCCTCTTGAATAATCAAAATTTGGAACTACTTGAGGTCGAGCCTTTTCTTATGTCGAACCCTTTTGGGACGTATCCCAAACCAATACAAAAACTCATACATTGAGCATCAACCCGAACTCAGGTTTTTCCCCCTCGAGTGGTTGAACCCTTTTGCTAAGGCTAAACTCACGTCGAGCATGCATTCCATCTTTAGTCACTTTAAGCGTATATCTACCAAATTATTCATATAGCCTTACAATGATTATATTATCCATTTCCCCAATGTCCCAACTAATATTCACCGGATAAAATCAGTCCACATGCATCCTTCATCTAAAAAAAAGATTAGCTGAATATTCATAATTGTAATTCATATTATGAACATAATTTGCTTATTCATTTGGATTTCCCCATTACAATAAATATAGTTTTCATAACATCTTCTCTTATAATTGATTGACTTCAAGAATAAGTAAAATATTATATTCTACTTTCTTGATAACTATTTTAGTCCATCTAAAGGTACCTTCAACAAATTTGCATCAGTCTCATGATCTTCATCAAACCTTTGACAGTGTCTCATATAAATGGTCTCAGATAGTTCTCCATATAAGAAGGAAATAGTAACATACATATGATCTAACTCAATATCAAATCATACCATAATTGACAACTAAACCTATATAGAGGTCTGTTTTACAACCAGTGAGAATTTGTTTTTGAAATTTAAATTCTTATTTTTCGTAAAGCTTGTACCCGCCATTTCTAGTTTGTACCTATATATTTAAACTTAAGGAATATATTAATTTCTTTTGAATGCAAATTTACATCCAAAAAGCTTTTGTTTCTTTGGTTATTTCATAAGAATTGAATTGTCATTATTATTTAGAGAATTTAGTTTTTATGACATTTTGCCATTTCGGTTTATCATTTCTCTTCTTAGAATTATGATAACTCTCAGTTTCATGAATATTTCCCTGTATTTCAAAAGATAAAGAATAATTTATAATTTTAGTATAGTCGTACCTCTATGTAGACCCGCTAGTTCTGAGAGTACTATCCCTTACTAGATGATAATTGTTGCAATCTCCTTATTGTTATTTAGTTTGAACATGTGAAATATCTAATCCATTAAACTTGCGGTCAATGTGGAACTAATTCTGAGGTTGAACTTCCTCTGCAAATGCCAAACCTATACCAAACCTGAAACCAACTTTGGCAGAAGTATCCTATGTCTCACTTATTTGTTCAAACATCTTTACTTCAGCTCATCTGTTTGCGATAGTAGGTGTAGTCTTAACCTTGTTGAATAGTGGAATATTAACTTAAGTGACCATCACATCCCTATTAACTAAATTATTCTCACTCTCATGTTCCAAACATTATAGGTTATACATTTTTAATTCTTCTAGATAACAAAAAAACCAAATACATTAGTGGTTACGGGTGAATCTTGTCCTACTTTACATGTACATAAGTAGCACATTGGAACACTCGTGAGTGGATCACAACTGAAGTTTTTCCACTCAACGTCCCTTGAGAATATTTTAATTTCAATGAAATGATGTATGTAGATATCTTGAAAGTTTCTTCCCAAAAATTTGTATCAATTCTAGTTGTCAAAAGCATATACTTTACTCGCTCGGGTAAGATTTTGTTCATCATATCAACAAAATTATTTTGTTGAGGAGTTCATTTCACGATTATGTGTCTATCAATACCAAGTTTAAAAAAAATTAGTGAATGGTTTATTCACAAATTCTAATCGATTATCAATGCTTAACTTTTTAAGCATTTTTTTGCGGACTGATACTTCACCAACTTCTTCCAATCCTTAAATGCATGGAACACTTCATCTTTATACTCCAAAAGTATAACTCATACTTTCCTTGAATAATAATAAATTATGGACATAAAGTACCTAGCATCTCCAATCATAGAATGTCTTGCGAATCCTCAACGATATGAATGAACATACTCAAGCACATCTTGAGTTGTATAGTTATTAGTCGCAAAATTAACTCTCTTACTTTTTCCGAGCATATAATTCCTATTAAATCTTAGCTTCTAACTTACCAACATTCAACAACGTTCTTTTGTTATATTTATTTTGTCATTTCTTGCTTAATTTTCCTAACTTTAGATATCACAGCTTAATAGAGTCACTCCCAACACTAGACGCACCTTCGACCACTAAAGATCATTGAAGAACTAATATATCATTAAATTATATGCTTTTAAAACAACTAGTGAGACGTTCAGGACTCTTAGGTATGCCATTTTCACCCAAATACTTATATCATTCCTCATCTAACATTCCAATAGATAAAAGGTTTTGTTTAGTATCAGGGACATACATGAGATTTATTATGACTTTCTCTAGTCTTGTAGACCACTTGAGCTTCATGCTCCCCATTATTTTGCAGTACGAGTTTCATCATTGTCTAATACAACCTTACCACCATCAAACTTCTTTAGGTCTTCAAACCAATTTTTATTTGAAGCTATATAAAACGGTGCTCCCGAGTCTGTAGCCCACTTGTTAACATACATGCAAGTACAACCCATTAGCATATTAGTAAATTCATAATCATCATAAACCATTGAGGCATTTATATCTTCAAACTTCTATTCATTATTTCTCTCGTTTTCTTCTCCGGACAATTATTCCTAATATAAGATTCTCTTTTGCAGAACCAGTATTGCACTAAAAGACTAATAGTTAATTTTATCTCTCACTCAAACCATCTCTAGTAAAGTGAGTCATATAATTCGAAACAAAATTTCTTTGAATACTTTTGGAATTTAGAGCACTCTTCACTTCTGAGATGGTAAAAAACTGTTTTTATATAACATAGTGTCAACAAAGTGTTCATACAATTTTGACAAACAAATAAAAAGGATAATTTATTGATCAACATCTTTCTTGACACCTATTGCATTCCAATCAAGAATGATCATATTCATAATATTATCGAGGTAAATAACTTCAAACTTATTATAAATCAGCATGGTAATAGTGTTCTTCAGACACTTTCCAAAGTACTTGATCACTCAAACTCAATATTAGAGCACTATGCATTTTGGCCAATATTTTGGAATATATTATATATACATTATTCTCATCAATGGCAATAGACAACCTTTTTGTACAAATAGAAATTTGATTTTAATTATTTAGAGATTCAAATTATTATCTTCAGTAAATTTATCAAAATAATTTTTTGTGAACTCATATATAATAAAATTGGCACATTTTTTATATTAATGGATAGTCAATCTCGTTTTATAGATGGAACAATTACAATAAATTATAAGAAAACAAAATAAGAGGCCACACACTTTGTATATAACTTCTCAAACACAGTATAAGTTTTGAGAGGTTTCTCTCAAGTCTTATTATATCTTGAGCAATAATTAAATGGGCTCAATATTTCTAAGCAACCCTTCATTTGAAAACAAAAACCTGGATACACAAAATATCAACCACATCAACAACATTAGGTTTTATATGAGTAATTATCTGTTATGGAAAACTATGGTTCTTCAAATAGCTAAATGAAACAAAATGGGAGGATTCTTATCATGAGAAAAACCATGTCCTCCTAGACTCGTAGTTCATGCTCAAGATAATATCTCAGACAATATAGTAGTTGCTCAGTTAATGGATGAATAGACCTCCAAGAATTTGTGAGATGCTGCAAACAAACTATCTGGTTAAAAGACCAAAGAAAAAGTAACATAATATAAGTCAGATTTCAAAGAACACATAAAGAAACATCTACAATGATTTTATACGTAAAAATAAGTATTTATGAGAACCTAGTGCTAGAACTATGTTCATTGTCTACTGATGAACTTGTCACTCAAATCCTAACTGGTTTGGACTTTGAACACACCCCTATAATAGTTAGTTTGGTTGACAAGGAAGCCCTTACTGTCTAGACTTGCAGACTTTTTTGTTCATCTTTGAAAGCCTACGGGAACAACTTCTAAGTCTGCAAAACTGTATGGCCAATCTAAGTCTGGCTTTGGTTAATTAGACCACACACAAATCTGACAACAGATAACAAGGCAATAATAACACTCAACGGGGTTCAAAAATCCAAATGAGAGATAAATGAAGAAGACTTACAAGTAGAAACAACTACTCTAGCAACTATCCTAATAGCTCTATAGGAAGGGGAAATGTTTTTGGAATAAAAAGAGAAACGTGTTCCCATAATAAAGGCTAAAAATCACCATTATTCCTTCATGTTTTATGATTGTCTCAAACTAGTCCACTTCAGTCACTTTTATCTCCCACTAGTCCCCCATGTTTTAAGACTTTGCCTTGTTATCACCAGTATTCCTTCATGCGTGATTGCTTAGGAGTTACCACATGATAGCTCAAATAATATATTTATTCATCTCATATTTGGTATCTCAATCTTTTGTCAATAATACCCAACCTTTAAATTTGAATATTAGATTGAGTGTGTATTATTGGTGAAATATTGAAGGACCAAATATGAGATGAAAATCTACAGTTTGATTTTTGAGGTGGTAGATTCTAAGAAATTTCACGTGTGGATGGACTAATATGAAAAGTTTTAAAGCGTGAGGGACTATTGGGAGACAAAAGTGAGCGAATGGGACTAGTTTGATACAAACACAAAACATGGGGACTGGAGGTAATTTTTACCCTATAATAAACCTACTAGTTAACTTTACAATAAGTATTTTCATGTTGCTCTAGTTTATTTGTACATATATGACCCCTCTGTTAGGGCGCAAATTCTAATGAGCATGCCATAAGTAATGAAGACCACTGAGCCTATCTAGTTACTCAAGATAAAGCAAGTGATGAAACATGGTTTACTGAAAATGGTGTTAGTCATCATGTCACAGGTAACCCTAGTCATATAATTAAGAAAGGTGACTATTCAATTAATAAAAATATTATACTTGGTAGTGGTAAGATACTACATATCCTACACATAGGCCGGTTTAAATTATTTATCCTTATTCAAAAGCCTATTCTGGAGAATATTTTACATGTCCTTAAGATTAATAAAAACCTATTATCTTTTTTCAACTTACTAACCAGAATCCTGTGTTTGTTGAATTTTATAATGGTTGTTATTTCATGAAGGATAATGTAATGTGGAGTATTCTTTTAAGAGAGAAATCTGAGAATGGATTATATAGGATGAAGGGCGGTCATAAGTCACTAGTTTTCATGTCAAAATCTTCAAAAGTTCAAGCTAGTTTGTTTCGTATTAAGTTAGTTTTTCCTAAGGTCTTATCTAGTAATATTTCTAATTTCCTAAAGGACAGATAAAATAGAAAACTTGGTTATCCATATCATAGCACTCTTTCAACTGTTTTAAAGGGTTGTAATTTGACTATTATTTTAATGAATAAAATAATTTTGTGTGATGTTTGTCAAATGGGCAAGTCTCACAGTTTTCTCTATTCTGCTTCCATCTCTCATGCCATCAATGTTTTGGAACTACTTCATATTGATGTATGGGGATCCTCCCCTTTTCTACACATAGAAGGTTTTAGATACTACGTGTTATTCCTAGATAGTCACTTTAGGTTCACCTGGATCTACCCACTTAAGAAGAAATATCATGTTTATTAACTTTTAAAAGATTAAAAGCTTAGCCGAAAATAGTTTGAAATATATGTTAAGGTTGTTTAGTTTGATTGATAGGGAGTATAAACACCTTACTAATCTAGCTAAGGAGAGTATTTTTTTTTACAAAAGTCTTTCCCTTATACTTCATCCCAAAATGGTAGGCTAAGAGAAAGCATATGCATCTAGTTGAAACAAGATTGACCTTACTAGCACAGTAAAGTATAACTTATAGCTAATGGGTAGAGTCATTTAAATCTGTCATTTACCTAATAAATAGACTCTTTATACCTGTTTTAAACAATGTGTCTCCCTATCAGGTTCTGTATCATAAGAAATCCAATTACTCAGTCTTAAAAAAATGGTTGCATTTTTTGTCCTCGTTGAGACCCTATCAATCTCACAAGTTTATGTTCTACTCATCTAGGTGTGTCTTTAACACCACTGGTGACTATTTATAATAGAACCTACTAAGTAATTTGAGGCATTGGAAAAATATAACTTAGTTCAAGCTATGCATAAAGAGTATAATGCTCTTATACACAACTAGACATGGTCTTTTGGCCTTTGGTCTTCTAACCTAAATTTTATAGGCTGTAAGTGGGTAAACAAGAATACACATAATTTTTATGGCTCTATTCATTGATATAAGGAAAATTTAGTTGCCAAGAGGTTCTAACCAACCCTTGTCATTGACTTATCTAAGACCTTTAGTATGGTAATCAAGGCTTCTATACAAGGCTGGTTTTGACAATTGTTGTCTCAAAAAATTGGAATGTGAGACAGCTTGATATTAATAATGTATATTTGAATAGATTACTGAATGATGATGTCTACATGATTCAGCAAGAGGGGTTCAAAATTTCAGTAAATCTTACACCCATGTGCAAGATTTATAAAGCTCTATATGGGCTTAAGAAAGATCTAAGAGCTTAGTATTCTAGACTCAGTGACACTCTACTAGATTGGAGATTTACTAACTCAAGAGCATATTTCTCTTTGTTCTATGTTATTTCAAAAACAGTTATTCTACTAATCTTAGTCTATCTTAATGACATACTAGTGACATGAAACCAAGAAAGTTATTTGCATCATTTTTTCACAGGTTGCATTCAAATGCATGAGGTCACTCCACATATTCTTTTGAATCTAGGTTCATTGTATCTTACATAAAACAAATATATTACCAACTTACTTACTACGTAAGGTCTTGTGTTTTCTAGTCATTGTCCCACACTAATGACCGTTGATGCTCCTTTGTCCAATGTTGATGAAGATCCGCTTGTAACACAAGGCCATATATACCTTTTGCAACACACAAGGTCATATACACCCTTTGTAACCAACATGTTAAGTCCATTTTAACAACAATCCACAAATGTTCAAGGGCAAAGTGTAAAAAAAGTAATTCAATACTTATCTGGCTCAAACTCATTGGGTCTTCATAATAAACTCAACTTTCATCTCCATATGCAAGGTTTTTCTGATGCTGATTGGTCCTCATCTCCCGATGATAGACGCTTTGTAAGGGCTGACTGCATATATTTGGCTGACTTCTTGATTTCATGGTCTTAGAAAAAAACAGAACTCTGTGCTTCGCTCCTCTACTGAGCCAGAATAAAGAGCATTAGCCAACTTTTCATTTGAGTTGATCGAGCTATGCTATCTGATATCTGAACTTCATCTTCTCATCAAAGCACTATCGGCTATCTGGTGCGATAACCTTAGCCCATGTTCCTTGAAGACGAACCCCGTGTTTCATGCTAGGACGAAACATACTAGAATTTGACGCCTATATTATCAGAGACCAAAAGCTTCAAAAGACCTTGTAAATATAATCCATTCCATTTTATGACCAAATAACAGGTTGCTTGACAAAACCCCTTTCGAAGTCTCGATTCAACTTCCTACGTGACAAACTTGGACTCGTATCATCCCCGCTTTTTTTGAGGGAAGGATGTGAGATTAAGAAATAAAACAACCATGAAGAAGGTTGTAGCTGGAGAAGAAGAGAATAGAAAAGATGAAGACATCGCTGGTTCTAGAATTTCTAATAAGCTACGAGTTGGAGTCGTCTTATTGGAAATACAACCCCTTTAAACTCAACTCTATACTTCAATAGTCAAACATGTCTAACTTTTATTTTGGGTCAAACACTTATTTGGACAAAGTAATCTCATTCTAACAAAATTTATTAAACAAACAACGCATAATATAAACGTTTTAATTAGATAAAATTTCATTACTAAACAATAATATATTACACAAATTCTTCAAACAATAATTGCACAATTATAACACTAAGATTGTATATAAATACATATACTGTCACACTACTATATAAGGAAACTGTTTGATTCTTGATAATTCTGAAGTATTGTTATAGACAATTTCATACTTATATATTTTTGGCGGGTCTCCAAAAATCTCAATCGGATAAAAATATATTTTTCTTTTGAACTTTGAGAATAAATTTTTGTGTGTCTTCTTTTTAAACCAAAACCAAAACCAAAACCAAAACATATATATCGACCAAAACTACCGAAGTGACATGTAATCTGTTAACAAAACCATCAACCATTCGCATGCATGGATATTCAAAATCTGATTATTTTCAAGTGATAAAAAAATCGACTAAAAGAAAATTAAAACCAAATAAATGTTCAAAATAGCATTTTAGATCTTGTAAAGATCTACACTCATTAACTCAGCTAGCTAATTACAATATAATCGAACAAACGTACACATCACACTTTCGAACTTGTTCGATAATATCAAACATTGGTCGATTAGTCCATCTAATTATACTACAGTATCTTTGATAATATCAAACATATCATCCTATCCTATCTAACCCGATAATAAAAATAACAAAAACTATCTTTCCCTCTTTTATAAACTCCGGACACCATGTTTGAACTTCAGAATTTTATACACCATTACTCCTAATAAACTTAAAACAATTCAGCATCATACTATAATGATAATTAACGACAACGTTGTCTTCAATTACGGTAACCTAAGCTTAAGCTTAGATACTAATTATCATTTTCGAGAATGTTGCATTATGTCTTGTCGTTTCATTATCTTTTCGCTAAAAAAATCTGATTTCATGGAAGGAGGTTCCTCCAAGCACTAGGTTTTAGTTTTTGTGTTTCTTGTCTGTGCCTACGAGTCTCTATCTTGACTATTAATAATATTATATATGTAATATGTATGTAAGACAAATTTTATAGTTTTTGTAATCTTGTTTAGGACTAATCCCTTTTGATTATTAAAAAATATTGTTTAATTCTAAATTAAAATGTAATTTGGTTTTCGAATAAGATGCTTTATGATTTGAAGTCTTTTCTTTCTAAAGATACTTTTGCAAGATTTCTTCTTTTGGGTACATTTTCATCTGGAATGTGCTCCAGTCATTTTCATCTTTTTCTTTTCTAAAGTTAGATTTATTTTCCACTTGATTTAGACAAAAAAGGAAATTTAGTTGAGACAATGGTATTTTCTTTTCAAGTTATTATTCTAAAAAAAATTAAAAAAATTGTTTGGACCAATAAAGAACGAAGAAAATATGAACAATTTTTCATTACATATAGAAAAGTTGAGGTTGATAGAAAAAAAACAAAATATTAAATATAATTTTTATTTGACATAAAATTAAATTTAAAAAAGACTAAAAAATAAAAATAAAATGATAAATTTGATATAATCAATTGAAAAATATTAATAAAAAATAGTTCAACTAATAGAGACTCTTCTTTTCAAGACACGAATACGGATTCCATTAAAACAAAACAAATGTACAGACAAATTTAAAAGAATAATTTACTAATAATCATTCAAAAGTTTGATAAAATATAGATAATCACTTGAAGAAAAAAAATACAAACTTGTTTTTTGAAAATAAGTGTTGATGGGTGTGAAACAACTAATTTTTTGTACTTGCGAAAAATATGTGTATTTTTGTGTCGAATTTTTTTATAAAAAAAAAACATGAATTGTCTCCTAGTTGCATAAATACGTACAATTTGGTTGTGATAAAACAATTGTATTCTAATTGCGGAATTATCATACAAGTCTGTTGCATAAAAAAAAGAAACTAGTTGCGTAAATAGAATTTTAGTTACATAATAAATCTAGAAAAGTCAATAGTAGCAGAATTACGTGTAATCTGATCGTTAAAAAATTATGTTTCCAGTAGGGTAATTGTGTGTATTTAGTTGAAAAATTAAAAAAATAAAACAAATAATTTGTAAAACATTACTTATAAAATCTATTTTGTTCATCTTTAAAATTAAAAATATATATTTTTAGTTTTTTTATGAATTAAGACTTAGATATATAAAATTTCAATAACTAATTGTCGAAAATTAATATTATTGGTGGTATTTATTTCGCAAATGATTTTTTCTTCTTCAAAAAGAATTGATTCCTCTCTATGGAAACCAATAAATTTCAAGAAAATTTGAATAAAACTCAATAGTTGAAGGGGGTGGTGGTGGTCAATTTCAAACAAAGTCTCAAAAAGTATGGGACATAACCTATAACCAATATGATTTAACCACTAGCTCCATTATCAAACCCATTCAACTATACTATCATAGTACAAAACTAGCACCAAACCAAAATCAAACCCAGTCTTGATTTCACAATCCAGGCAACACTAAAGGCAAAAACTTGTCCAAAATTCAAGATGGAAAGCGCGTGCTATCTGAAGAACAGTTGTTTCTCAACCGGACTAGAAAATGTTGAAGAAGAAAGAGAGCTCATGACAACAACACAGTTATCATATCCAACAAAAATAGTTGAACCTGTAACACCAAAAGAACCAATGGAGTTCTTGTCAAGGTCATGGAGTGTTTCTGCTTCTGAAATCTCTAAAGCTTTAGCTAATCGGAAACACAAAAAGTTTTCGGTTAATGATCAGGATACCGACATTGGTAGTCCTACTCTACTCTTGTTCCCTGAAACAACTGCTTCTGCTCCAAAACTTGTAAGTGATCACTTTTTTGGTTGAGCCTAGCTTGTATGATATTGATATTGAGCTTGATCTAGATTTCAAGTCGCGTATAGGAGATACTTAATCTTAGGTCGGAGGTATATAGTTTTTCGACTATTCTTGTTTTTCGTCCGATTTCATTTCAAAATCACCGGTAAAAAGATTTGGAGGATTAAATCAGTAGTATTATGAATTTTCTCGTTTAGTACATCGATTTTAAAATAATAGATAAAAGTTTTTCGACTATTCCGTTTTATTTTATTTAGTTTATCGATTTTAAAATCGTCGGTGATGGTTTTTGGATGTTGTAAATCTATAAATTTAGTTCTTAATCTAAGAAAATACTTTTGATCATAGACGAAATTTATAGATTTTGTAAAGTCGAATATTAAAATCGAAAGACTAACCGAAAAAAAAAAATAGTAGAAGGAGCTTGTACTATGATTTTAGAATCAAAAGACTAAACGAAAGAAAAAGCTCTTCCTAGATTTTAAAGTCCAAAAACTAAATAAAAAAAATGATAGTTGAATGACTATTTCCTCATTTATGCCGGATTTAAATTTGACAAAATTTATAAATTTAAGTATGTGATAAAAAACCCAACTCACTATGGACTAAAGTTTATAAAAAAATTTGTCAATTCGAAAGACTAAATTTATAAATTTTGCAAATGCGGAGACTAAATCTATATTAAAAAATAGATGAAATAGATAGTTTATAGACTATACAGTTATTTATTTGCGCCGAGTTGGAATTCGTTCATTAGCCGGTTTAATTTTCGACTAGAAGTACATGATAAATAAAAATACCGCTCACTCCAGACTAAAGTTTATGAAAAAATTTATCGATTCGAAAGACTAAATTTATAAATTTTACAAATACGAAAACTAAATTTATAAAAAAAAATTAAATGAAAAAAAAAAAAGTTAATCAATGGACTATGCGGCTACTGATTTAAGCCCGAGTCACAATCGAACTGTTTGTTTATTAGCCGGTTTGATTTCCGACCAGAAACACCCATTTCTTCAAATTTTATTTTAACTTTTGCGGGGTTATCCAATTTTCAGGCAGAGAAAGTTACACAAAATCTTCTGGCGAGAAAAACCGGAACAATCGGAAGATGGTTCAACCACCACCAGAACCACAATAATCAGAAAGATTTAATCAGTAGCAGCACAGCCGCAACCAAAAAGAAAGACAGAGCACGTATAGAAAACGCACGCATCCATTCAGCCGTATCACTAGCCGCACTCGCAGCCTCGTTAGCTTCTGTAGCAGCTGCTGGAAACAGTCACGATTGTGATTCTAAAATGAAGGCAGCGTTGGCTTCAGCTACTGAGCTGTTGGCGTCGCATTGCGTAGAACTGGCTGAGTCGGCTGGTGCGGATCATGACCGTTTAGCTTCTGTTGTTAGATCAGCTGTCGATGTCAATGGACCTAGTGATATTATGACACTTACGGCGGCAGCTGCAACTGGTACGTAAAACTCGATACATGGAGATTTTGTCTGAATATTAGGTGTAACTAGTTTTATTTGTTTGTCAGCTTTACGAGGAGAAGCGGCTTTGGAAGCAAGAGTGCCGAAAGAAGCGAGGAAAAATGCAACTATTAGTCCCTGTGAGACTACTTTTGATGCTCCAACGAAATGCGAGGAACCAAGTACTCCTTGTGTTGGTGAACTTATGCAATGCACACAATCTGGTAATTTCGACTTCATGTCTAAAATCTTTAGATGATGCCTGAAAATTGTTGCCATCTATTGATTAAAGTCGATCAGCTACAGATGTTTAACACAACTGCAATCTCAAACCAGACCTGAAGTTCTAGGTGAAAACAATAGTGCACATTTTAATTTTGGCTCTCAAGGTGATATGTTAGGGATCACGGCAACTTATCAGCTATAGTGATGTATTCCTTTTGTTCTATTTCCAACTCGGGTCGTTATCGGTCCGGTTCGGTCCGAAATTATTTTCAACTCGAGTTGTTATCGGTCCAGTTCGGTCCGGATTTTGACAAAACCGGACTAGACCGCTGACCTTATCCGTTTGGACTAAACCGAACCGAAACCGGTAAAAATGATTTGGTCTATTATGGTTTTGGTTCAATCCCTTTTGATTCGGTCTTGTCTGATTAGTCCGGTTTCGGTCCATAATTTTTATATTTTTAAATCCGATTAAAAGATTCACAACCTAACTTGTTAAATCAAGTTACCTAATAAGTTTAGTACATATGAAAAAATTTAAATAAAAAAAGAATTCTCGCTAAATCAGGACTAAAAAAAATAAATAACTCTAAAATTTTGACCAATTTTATAATTTATCAAAAAATGCTATTTTATCCTGTCAGGACGGACCTTCTCAACCGGCGAGAGTTCCCCGTCTGATGAGTGGTTAAGCAAACGGTTTTAGGGTAAAACTAGTAAAATTAAAAACTCAAATTTTAGAAATGGTTAATATTTTTTTACCCTAGTTTAATCAAAACTTAAAAAAAAGGTTCTGACAGACTCAGTTACGTATAAATTCTACCTCGAAGCAATTCTAATCGGTTCTACCGATTTTTGGTTTTTAGAACAGCCGGAAACCGGACTGTCGGTCCCATTTCAGTTCTAGAAAACCATTAGCATCCCTATTTCCAGCTATAGTATCTTTTTAGCTAATAAGTATACTAAGAATATAGAAGCCGCAATTGACTTTTTGTTGATTATTACAGGAGCGCTACGATGCAAACATGTCTCCGTGTATATCAATAAGAAATCTCAGGTACCTATAAAAAGTTATTACTAATCAACTATATAAACAGTAAATATTGGAAAAAATTTCCAAAAGATTTGCATTTATAAATTACATTGTGATTCCACTTCAGATCATAATCAAACTCACAAGCAAACATGTGGGAGGAGCTTTTTCCAAAAACAATAAATGTAAGAAATGTTACAACTCGAGCCAATGGATTTTTTAAAGCGCTTTGGCTTTCATCATACTATACAAATTTATATTTTTGAGGATAATTTTATTATAAAGCTATATCTTATCACTCGCTACCAGGTATCGTTCATGAAGTCTGTGAGGATATTACTACCAGACCATGTAGAAAAGAGAGAGAAGGTCCATCAGAAGATTATTTCGGTCTGAGGACTGCACAGGGTTTTCTCGAGTTCAAGTGTAAAAGTAAGATTCAGAAACAAACGTGGGTTGATGAAATTCAAGATCTTCTTCGACAAACCACCTATACTGAAGCAACAGAATCGTCGTTAGATACTTTAAGTATTGACGAAAACATATAACTTGTACATCATAGATAAAGTAGAAAATAAAGGAAATTTCACATGTAAGTATTTTTCGATGCATATGACATCAGACTTGCATTCTATTACGAAGCAATATATAATTTTTCTACTTTTTAGTTTGCCAATATATGGTTACTGTCATATAAACTAGTTATGCTAATATAGGAATGTGCCTAATATGATCCGTGTTCCTTTTACAATTTCGGATAAAAAATAGTAACACTTTAACCGTATAGTTATAATGAGACTTTTTACCTTTTCTGAATGTCTAAATGCCTGTTCCCTCTTTCTTCAAAACACAACAGTCTTGTTTGTACCGTACGGTAAAACTCGCAGATCACAGTATGATTTTATAGCCTTCGTAAGGCATTTTCTCTCGAGCTCCTCTGATTTATTTACAAAGCTTCTCAAGTTATCCTTGTGAGAAACTCTCTCAACCTACAAAATAGATGAAGACACATCAATTAACTTTAAAAAGAAAAATAAAGAATCATTGTTTAGTGTTAGTGTCACAAGTGACTTTATTCAGTCACAAATGGTTTACTTGATAAGGGACCAATGTTAAGTTGATAGTTACTAAACCATGTGTATGCATAATTCCATATGTTAAGTTGAACTTTCAAGTCCTAATAGAAAGAACTGTCATGACGCAAGAACCTTTTAACTTCAAGAAAGAATTAATAGTCAAGAGTGTGGTAGCCAGGACTGGAGGTAAGAAACCAAAACATATTCTAAGATATTTAAATTATAAATTAGTATGCTGAAAACCACTGAAAAAGTAAAACTAAAGACAAACACAGAGAAACCATAACACTCAAGTATGTGGTAACCAGGACTTGAGGTAAGAAAACAAAACATCTACTAAGATATTTTAATTGTAATCAGTATGCCGAAAACAACTGAAAAAGTAAAAGGTAAGGACAAACACAGAGAGATGGTTAAATAGGAAATTATATACAATAATTTAAAACAAAACAAAGCATATAGAAGTAATAGTACACAAATTACACCCAAAAATTCGATTATGAATTCCAAAGATGATATTATATCTTTTAAGCTCATTTGGTACTCCCAGTTCTAAAATATGAAACTATAGGCATGTGAGTTACAGCAGCATGTTTGTTATTTCTTCATTCTCTTAAACCACCTCACTTGTGTTGAGATTGAATTGGGAAGATAGTAAGGCCGCATTTGGTTCGTGAAAACTTTTTTGTTTTCATTTATTGATAAATTATTTCCATTTCCGGCAAGCAAACAAACACATTTTCACATAATTTTCTGGTTTCAGTTAATATTAAAAAAGAAAACAGTGAGTAAATTCACGAACCAAACACGGGTTATTTGGTTCTTTCTCCTTCTTCCACAAAAAAATTGGAGAATGTACAAGAGAATAAGCATAGCAGTAGAGATCAACCAAATTTGTCAGCACTTGGATCTAAATTTGGCAAAGCAATTAATGATTTGAGTTCAAAAGTAGCTAGTATCAGAAAAGATAGTCACCATTTGTTCGATGATTGGGCCTGAATCAAGTTCCTCAGTAACAAAGTGACTTGTCGCACCGATAAGTTTAACTCCTGCATCAAAAGCCTACCACATATATATAAACATTTAACACAACGTAAAGAGGGAGACGATAATGGTAACTAACCAACGTAATGAGACTTTCGATGAAAAATATATTGAGAACAGACAGAGCAACCTGTCTTGAAGGGTTTCCACCTTTGAAGGATGGCAAGAGACCATGATGAATATTAATTACATCCTTTCCATAATGTTTCAAGAAGTTACCCGACAGTACCTGCCAAAATAAACTGTGATTTCAAAAACGGAAATCGAACATATATACAACATAATTTTAATATTATGCGCTCGAAGATCTCCGTCAACTTGCAGGGTAAAAAAAACTAACCAAAGAAGTTTTTTTTCTCTTCATTTGGTACTACAAATATCATGAATTAGCATTTAGCAATATTTCTTTCATATTTAACTCGCCAACAGAGATCAGATTTACCTGCATGTATCTAGCTAGAACCAGGAAGTCAGTACCCTGAACCAATTTCAGAATGTCCTCCTCTCTTTTATTATCTTTGGTTGTTTGCAGGTAATGGTACGGTATATCATGTCTTTCAAGAAAGCGCATCACATGGGTATTTGGAATTCTTTCATGATTACTATTGTAAGACGCAAATAAGTGGCATCATCAGCACTAAGCATATTATATGTGTAGCAAAGAGTAAGAATAGCTAGAGACTTTTTAACCTTATCACACAAGTTATTTCCACAGGAAGCTTTCCATCCTGCCAATCGTGTAACATCTCGATCAAGCAGTGCTCCTGCAGATACACTGAGATAGCTGTTAATGCATACACGAGTGTGATACATAAAGCAGTTGATGAAGCAGGTACCTGCTTCGAAGCTAGAACAGCAATCTTATATCTAGGATCTATGGTTGGCACCCGAACAACAGATCTAAAGGCACCAAAGGATTTTGCCAGCTTAATAAAGTCGTCATCCATTTGGCTCCTTGTCCATTTAAGATGGTCAAACGTGAACTCACTGCCAAATGCCAATTTCAGTAAAGAAATTGATAGGTTTCGAAGTAACTTAGCAGAACAATTTCAGTAAAGCAGGCAACGTGATACCATACCTCCTAGAATAAAAGATATTCTTGTTCTCCGGTACAAAAACATCATAACCGAGTATGTTTCCACCTCTGGACGCAATACAATCAGATAACTTCGCAACAATCCCAACCACATCCTACATTCATAAACATCAATTCAATTCCCAAATCTCAATAATCAATAGAACTAATCATCCCAACATCATTCAAATAAAACATTCATGTATTAAACTATTTCAATTCCTAATCCCAATACATTCGTGAATCCCTAGCACAAAACAGCAAGTAAAAGTCACCGTCTGATTTTCTCGGGAAACAAACACAAACTGGAAATTAGAAAAGCTAGAGAGAGAGAGAGGAAAGAAACTGACGGGGCAATGGAAGACGTGGATTCCAGGGATGAGAATAGGTGAAGCGGAAGCGTCGAGAGACTCGCCTTGTAATTTCAAAGAACTGATGGACCTTTTGGCAAAAACGAGAGCTCGAGGGAACGTTGAAGAAGAAGCTCTTCCTCTTCCTACCATAGCCATTTCTGTCTACACAATCTGACGAGAAGTAACGGCCACCCACCATCTCTGTGTGCAATCTATAGAAATTAGTTTTTGCTTTTACCATTTAATTTGGGGCAATTTCACAGAGCAAAATGTATTGGCGGAAAGCAAAGGAATGGTTTTTTAATTTGAGTTTTAACCATGGAAATTAGAGCTTGCCTTCAGTGGGATCCCGAATAGGTAAATCCTATACCATTTAAAAGGGGGTCGGTCCGGTCAAGTCGGAAATTAATTTTTATGAGCTGTCCAAAGTATGTTCGAAATGGTTAGGCCTAAGTTTGGTCTTTATGAGATAAAAATCATTACAAGTCTTTTATTCTTACCGCCGACTGTATATATATTTGAAGTATATCAAAAAGTCGTCAAACAGGTCTTTTTTTTTTTCTTTTTCTTTTTCACTCAATCGGATTGCTTTTATCGAAAGAAATGGAAAATACAAGTATTTAATTGAACCTAATTATAATAGGACAAGAAGTTTTTATAGAAATAAATTCAAAACTTTGAATATAACGGTCATAGTTGAATGAAACAAGTAGAGCAAGCTAGGACAAATTTCGGAAGATGTAATTTTGAGCAGGAGAGTTTAAATTGGAAAAGAAAACATAGACGGAAGCATGGAATGATGAAGAAGAACACTATGGAGCCACAAATCAGAGGAATTAATTCCCAAATAACTCACCTCCATGTTTACGAGCAAAATAATCGCATGCAGGGGATTGAAAGCATCATTCTGGTTGAAGTTAATCTCAATCCTTTCCTCCAAAGATTGCTTGGATATCCAATCGACGGCATGATTCTGTTCACGGTAAATATGGTTGATGTTCATAGCAGAGTGAATGAGCTTTCTGCAACATGTTATTAATGGCTCCAAGTACCACGTAGACTTCCCATATTGCAGAAGATTTACAAGGATCTCAGAGTCCACTTCAACATTCAGGTTAACAATGTTCACCATTCGACAAATTCGAAGACCGTCAAAGAGAGCTCTGCATTCAGTTATTATAGGAAGATTCTTCCCGTAGAGTCTTCCCAAGCCCAAAATGACTGTACCATCATGATTTCGAACAAGGCCACCTCCATTTGTTTTACCGGAACAGTTACAGGCACCATCAGTATTCAGTTTGAAACGGTTTGCTTTGGGGTTCTTCCACTTGAGGAAGAGAGGCACTCTGAAGTCTTTTCGATGGCTAACACAACCGAAGCTAAGAGATACATTGGAGTCTTTCCCCCAGTGAGATATTTTTAGCAGATTGGCAGTGTCGAGACCAGAAAGAATGTAAAGAACACGAGCAATAATAGTTGAAGAACTGACGTTTTGGTTGAGGTGCTTCTTCTTGTTGCGAGCAGCCCATATTCCCAAGTAATGATTGAGGAAATTATCGTACGAATGTCACACTACTTTGAGGTAGACTAATACCACATTTTTATAAGATGGGGAAAATTCATGTGGGGGAATATATGGATTCTGGATAAAGCATTGAAGTATACCCAAACAGACCAAGATTGATGACACTGGACCAATATATGATGGGTTGACTCTTCACTGCTGCAAATTTGGCACTTAGAAATAAGTTGAAAGTGCTTCATTTTGAGAGCAGTATCAGTGAGGATCCAATTTAAAAGGGCTATCCAGAGGAGGAACGAGCATTTTCCGGGCGTGATTGCATTCCAGGTTTTAGCATAAAGGTTTGATTTATTCTTCTTGCGATTGATGACTTTCCAAGTATCTTTACAACTAAAGGAACCATCAGAGGAAAGTGACCAATGGATCGTATCGGGAGCATTATTTAGAGATACGGCTCTAATTTTGTTGGTTTCAGTAATGGTGACAGTTGATTTTAGCTTCTCCAAATTCCAGTCACCATCCACCCAGAAGCTTTTAACCTTATCCATGTTTACATCCCAAAGCCAGCTTCTTTCATCTGTGTCTCTGAACTGAATAAATGGTTTGTCTGAGCACCAACGATCGAGCCAGAAATCCATGTTTCCACAACCAAGGTTGAAGAAAATATGTTTCTCAACCATGTCCATGACACTGATAATTCTAGTCCAGATTTTAGATTTCTTAACAGGAGAGGAGACTAGGATATGATGGGTTTTGATACAATAAATCAAGGCAGTGAGTTTAGCCCAGAGAGAATTCTGAGCTATGAATGTAAAACAGAGCTTCAAGGAGTAGATAAGCTGCACATCATCCATCTTCTTCAAGTTTAGACCACCTTCCTCATGACTCTTATAAAGCTTTCCCCAACTAGACCATATAATAGTCTGTTTGCTTTCTTTATTCCCTCAAAGAAACTTATTATAAAGCCTTTCGATCTTGACAATTACACACTTGGGAAGAGTGGTATGCTGAAGCAAGAAATTGGGATAGGCAGACAACACTGATTGGATCAACATGAGTCTCCCAGCAAAAAAAAAGAGGTTTTTTTTAATCGTGGAACCATATCTTCATAATTGGAGATTCCGGTTGAAGAAGCAATGATAGAGCCAAGATATTTGAAAGGTTAGTTAGTATGCTTGAATTTCAGAATATTTTCTACTACATTTATTCTCTGAGCATACATATTGTGAGGGACAACGATCTTAGATTTATTGTTGTTAATAAGCTGCCCAGAGACTTCCTGATAGTGATTTAAAAAACTCTGAATTTGTTGAATAGAAGAGGCTGCACCATTTCTGAAAACCATGAAATCGTTAGCGAAATCTAGGAAAGCTATGTTGAGATTACCTCTAGTCTTGTATCTTAAGCTAGGATTATCCACATATAGCTTATCAATCCCTCTTATAATATACTCCTCAGCCAGAATGAAGAGACTAGGAGACAGTGGGCCTCCTTGTCTGAGACCCTGAGAGTTGCTGAAGAATCTTTTCATTTCGTCGTCGATTATGATTAAGGAATGAAAATTTCTAATGCATTTGTTGATCAGGGAAACAACATCAGTAATGAAAACAAAAGAGTGAAGGATTTTTAAAAGAAACTTGTGATTAAGCTTATCAAAAGCTTTGGTCATGTCTGTCTTAATAATCACATTCCATCCTCTGTTTTTTGAGTTGAGATTAGTAGCCATTTCTCAAGCCGAAGCAGACGGCAAAAGAGTCTTGGGACACACTCGGGGAGATGCGGGCTGGTGAAGATAGCGTCAAGAAGGCACGCGTAGAGGTGCTAAACGGCAACTGCATAAGATTACACAAGTGGCAATTTCAGAGAAATAGATGGTAAAAGAAATTTTCACGAACTCTTCGGATAAAGAGGAAGATCAGGCAGACACGAAGAAGACAGCAATCAAGTTCAATGTTAAGGGGGAGAATGAGCTCCTGGGCAATTAAGATTGTGTCATGAATGTTTCTCCCTCTGAAGAAGACACATTTCTATTCAGAAATGAGGTGGGGCAGAGTAGCTGTGAGCTTGTTGTTGATAATCTTACCTATTATTCTGCTTAACATAGTAGTTAAGTTAATAGGTTTGAACTTCTGCCAGGTATTAGGGTGAGCAGTCTTGGGAATTAAGCAGATTGCAGTAGCTTGAATGCCAGTAGGAGTCTGATAACCTTTGAAGAATCCCTGAATAACATCACATAGATCACATTTGATGATAGACCAACATTTTTTTGTAAAATTCACCATTGAATCAATCCAGACCCGGTGAACAAACAGATCTTATGTTAAAATTATGTTAGACTTAGAATCTTTATGTTTTAACAATAATTTAATATAGTATTATAGTTTTGTATATTTATCAAATATTATCTATTAGTCTTTTAAAAATCACCAAATAATTTTTGATGTTCAACAAAAATTGTATTTTTAACCATGGTTAATAACATAGAGGAATTAAAATGTAAATTCTTAAAATATGAGGATAATTTTAATATAAAAATAACATGAGGGTTTTAATACATAAGAGATTTATATTGATTTTAGCTTTTTTTCCAATAAACTCAAAAATTTAGGCTATTTTTATACAAAATTGCTATATCTTTTTCCAAAATATATTAATTGACTGATGGTTGTTGATTGTTTACTATTTAAAATACTTCATATACCAATTTATTTATAATTGTATCATTATTGTAAAAAAGTTACTAACAATATCCTTTAACACATAATACAAACATATCAACAACATAAGAAGATCAAATATGATTTTCTTTATAATCACAATCTTCTTCTTGAAAAAAAATAAGTTTTTCAAAAACGAAAATCAACATAAACTAACCAAATAGAAGCGGATATGCATTTTCGAGAAGATGTGATGTCAGAAGACGTAAAGTTAGAGAATGAGGCGGAAGTGTCGGTAGAGGATGTAGAATCGACGGAGAAGGAAGAACACACCAAAAACCCCTAAAATTTTCGAAATTGATAAACCCTTACACTTATCTAACCAAAAATCAATATCCACTAACAGTCTTAAAATATATAGTAACAAGAATGTATATAAATCTAACAACGAAACCATATACAAAATCAAGAAAAAAATAACTTATGAGATAGATCTCACTTGTCATTACCCTTCTTTACCGGTGTAGGTCACCAGAGTGTGGTTGTCGGACTTTGAAATTGGTTAGAGTTGAATAACTAAAGAGAGAAGTGAGAGAGAATGAAATAAAATCTAAAATCAGAACAATGATATGTTTATAGAAAAAATGAGAATATTTTTATATGGTCTAATAATGATATTTTCATGTAGTGGTCGCGTGGGAAAATAAAAATTTTGGATCAACTTAACATTGGATGAAAAGAAAAATTGGGTGAAAATTGCTTAAGCCAATTGAGATTTTTTAATTATCGTAACTCATACTAATTCGGTAAGTATCATAATGGTACGAGATATTTAATACAGGACTACTGAACACTAAAAAAAGTTTTGAAACCTGATTTATGATTAAAATTTATAAAAGTTGTAAAAGATAATTTTCAAGTCAAAAAATGGTCATTATTCAAACATAACCTCGTTATTTCCGTGAAAAAATACAGTTGACTTTTTTAACGGAGACAAACACACCAAATATTAGCCAATTGAAAATGGAATTCGTTTTAGATTAACAATAGCATACGAATTTGCGGATGCGATTTCATACAAAACAACTTTTAGACATTGGGTTAGTCAGATTTATACTATCATGTCAACGGTCCACCAATGCTTTAAATACATGATGAATGGTCGGATTGATGTAATCCATAACAGCTAGTGAATTGTTATAGAATGTTACTCTACTTATCTTGTAATTAAGAATATAATAATCAACTGCGACCCCGATCATTATAGATGTCATGGATGATGCGCGAGAGGCTTCTCAGTTAGTTAAACCTCGGGAGGAGATACAAAATGTAACACTAAGAATTGACCTATTTTTTCGCGCCAGTAAAAACCTATAATATAATACCTAAACCAACCTTTTATCATTTCTATTGGAGAGTTTGGATGTCTTCTCATGGTCTGTAGGATGTCACCGAGATAATATACCACAAACTGTCAATAGGCTACGAATTCCGATCTATTAAACATCATATTTTTTCTTAAGAAATTGACAAATTGGTTGTAGTCGAGTTACATCAGCTCAGCAACCAATTCAATATTAGTAAAATATAAAAGTGATAAATAACACATTTTTGTGGACTTAAGCTATCTCAACAAAGCGTGATTGAAAAAATCATTCTCGGTATGTCGCATAACCAACTAGTGGATGTTATATCGGGAAATTGCATGTTATCATTTGTGGATGCATATTCTAACTAAAATCAAATCTCGATGCATGATAATGATCACATCTTATTCATACCACGAAGAGGGTTTTATTATTATGATAATATATCATTCGCCCTAAAAAATATTGAAGCCATTTTTTAATACTACCGTAGATTTTATTAATACAACTCAGACGCAACTTATAAGCACACACTCACGATATAATTATCACAGGCAGTCATGACGTCAATCACCTAGTCGACCTGGCATAAACATTTGAAAGTCTTTGATCGATGAATTTGAAGCCAAATCTAGAAAAATGCACATTCGACGTTCGGTCATATACATTCTTTGGTTGGTTGATCAGTGAGAAGAAAATTAAAGTAAATCTCACCCAAATTTCCAACCCAATGACCATGTATCCTTCATATAATATAAAAAATATTCATATTTTTTCAAGAAGGCTCGCTACACTTAAAATAATCATTTTTTAATGATCGAACAAATTGTTTACCATTTTTTTAATACTCAAAAGCGTTAGTCATTAGACTGGACTACGAATACGATAGAATATTGTTCAAACATAAGGAGTTTCTAGCCTGAACGAAGATTTTATCAAAACGAAAGCAGTTTTGAACCACGCATTACCAATAAAACTTTGGCTTCTATATCTTTTAACGAAGTTTTAGGCAAAGAAACCACTACCTTGAGCTGATAATATTTAACAAACATGAATAGTAGGAACATATGGTGTATCCAATATTTTAGGCTTTAGAAAATAAATACAACTAATCTTTTCATTGGGAGGAACACTTTATTAAGATATTAAGTTCGATTTCTCTTGCCTATAAAAATGAGACTGATTATGGGGCGACCATAACAGATTTGCGACTCGTTCATATCTAAAGGGCTCGATGGGTGAAGATCATAACTGACTCACAATCCGTTCTCAATCATGCACTAAGCTAAATCAGAAAAAAACGACAACCTTATCCAACATTTGCAGGAGCGTTATAATTTGGAAACTATGTTTAAACAATTCATATATGAAGAAGTAACACAAATTGAAAAAAATGAACGTGCTCATTTTCTTTGGGTTGTGTTGATTCAACATCATGATTGATCTTACAAGATAGGCCAACAACAACAAAATATGGTTGAATATCTTGTACAAACCAAATATCCGAAATGAATGGTATTGAAGAAAATACAAAGTTTTAATTTTTTCCGAGATTACGTATCATAAGGGGTATGGTTCGAGGATAAAGCCAGAGCCCAAATCATCAAGATTCATTTGGAAAAGTGTGTATAACTGGCATATACATTATATAAATATAGTATGACGACAATCTTCTTGTATTGTTTGGTTACTAATGAATCGATCTTCACTGCGGAAAAATTTCATAAAGCAATTGTGGTGCACAATAGGGCTTCAAAATGTTATTTTAACTGGTCATTCAAGCAACGTACTTCTGGAAAATTATTTCTAGAAGATGTAAAAAATCTGGCTTAGTATTACGATACTTGTCAACGTTTTGATAAATAATTATAATTTGGTTGTTCCCCCTAAGTTGATATTAAATGCCATTTAGTTTTGATATGTAGGCATTATATTTAGTTAGATCATTACCAAAAACTTCAGATGGTCGTTAGTACCTCCTGGTATCGATCGATCTCTAAATGAATATAAGCATAATATTTGGCTAAAGTATGGACAAAAGAAGTCATAAATTTTCTCCAAATTTATGTGGTAGGTATGGGGTACCTCATATTATCATAAATTAATAATGGTTTACAATTTTAAAATACTAGCCTATCACTCTTTTTCCGAGCCCAAGGTTTAAGATAAACTTTCTCGATACTGTTTCACCTTGAAAAAAATAAACATGCGGAAGTAATAGAAAAACTATTTTATATGGCATATGACATGTCATAATAGTTGAAATGCCACTCACTTGGTTTATGAAATGGAAGTTGTAATTTCACTATAAATAACATTACATGCATTTTGAATTGCTAATTACCGTGATAGAACAATTATCGATGGTACATGGTCAAACTTGACTTAATATAAAAACAAAACTGGATCAAAGTTCAACTACGCATATAGAACTAAAAAAATACTAATAATAAGTATGTATTACTAAAAAATCCACTTTTGTAGCTTCCATTAGAGGATCAAGAACTTAGATGCGTGTTTCACCATATTAAAGATAAAACAATATAAAAAAATTAGGTCCCAACTATGAAGGACAATGCATAATGTCGAACAAAGTCAATCCATGAACTTATGCTTGACGAAAAAGGTTGATTATTGTAAAATCCAATGAACATAGAATAATTGAATTTATATACTTCTTAAATATTTAACATAATGTCAACTATGGTTTTTATTTCATCCTTTTAGTTTTTATTTTGTGTAATTGAGGTGTATATTTTCCTACTCCGATGGTACGAGAAGTTTTTAATATGACATATCTAAAAATCTTATGTCATTTATAATTCCGTTTGGATAATGACTTCTCATAAGAAATCCTAAACATGTATTGATTCGATATGCTCTTACATATATTTCATACCTTCAAATTAATCACTTTCTTTGGAAGTACCCTCTGGTCGATACAAGGTTAAATCTGCTTGTTGTTGTGGGCAAGCACATAAAAATATACCAAATAAAATTTTAGCCTACTATGTGTCAAGGTACGACTGAACCATGCAATATTTTGCTTCTTCCTCCAAAATCTACCTAAGGCTATGAAAGATAACTCTATCCAATTTAAGGTTAATTTAGCTAAAAGTCTTCATTTATCAAGAACTACCAACAAATAAAATGCAGTAAAAAAAAGTTCACACCACGTATTATTAGTTCGATCTTTAAAAAAACCGTGTGTCGTGAAACTTGAAATCATGAACTAATAATTACCTAACCCGAAATGTCATCACTTTATTCGTGGTAAAAGGCATGTTCAGATCTATAATTGGATAATCTAAGTGCAGTCCTACTAACTTAACTAGCCTATACATTATGCAAACACAATTTTAAAAATAAAAATAAAAGACTGTGTTATAAAAATCCCTAGACATATGGTAGACATATGGGGTTGGCATATATAAACAAAAACATAAAACAAAAACTACACATTTGACTTTATTTACCTTGAGGGAATCATTTTCTCCCCATTCTAATTCCCATATGTCATTAACTTCTGCTTCAGTCATGAATAAATCAAATGTGAGACAGAATCTATTGGGTCACTGATCTTGAGAGTGATAAGATTAAAACCAATACAGGTCCCGATCAAAAAAGGCTACGTGAATGTTAAAGACCAGATTGACCTTTAGATTTTGGAATTTCTCACAAGCTATGTTTTGTCCCACATCTTGTAACTCTACAAGTTCAACTTTATATGTTTGACGTTCAGATTCGAGAATATTTTATGCAGTTTGCATAAGTTTACGATTACATGCTTTCTTAATGTAAAGAGCAATCACACAAACCGCGTACAACTTTTTTCACCATCTTTGGTTATTCAATTAATTGCAAGATTCTCTATACTCACATATAGGCTTTCTCCATAGAACCTACTTTCACAAATCTAAATCACCTACATGCTTCGACATCGTTAGCTGATGATCATCATTGACTTTTTTTTGTTTGGGCACGACGATCATGTTTTAAGAGATCAACTAATATCTTTAACAAAGGTTTGAATTTATGCAGGACATAAGTATTCATTGCAACTGTGTTACATTGTATATGCATTAAATATGGTGTACATAAACACAACATAATTAAGTCATGAAAAAGTTATGATTGAATAAATATGAAAGATACTTACATTTATACCAATATTTATATGTGGACCAGTAAGTTATATCAATGATTGGTCAACAACATGACTCAAGTACGTGCTAAAATGAAAATCTTAGCAATCATCTCTCATATTTTCTAAGTTGGTAGAAGGAATTTGTATGTGATAACTCGTATCATATGGACTTTTTCTTTGATCATTCTCACTAGTTCAAGCACGACAATCAAGGTTACAAGTTTAATTTCTCTATCTTTGGAATCAAAACCTAGGGGAAATGGAATAGTTTTAAAAATAATTTAAACTACCAAGTCCATCACATTAGACACCTCGCTTACTTTGATATTATTCAACCACTTTAGCTTTATTCTCGCACTTGGGTCATATAAATTCTTCTTTCAACCTCGCGTCTCTTGCACTCTCTAGGAGATACCTTTTCTCCATAGCTTGGTTCATCTATGTGGTGTATACCTGCTTTCGGAACTATTTTTTATTTTATATATCATGTACAAGAACATATCATCTACATTATATACGCCCTTACATGCTATTGGGGTAGTTTTATTTGTATTTATCGAACTATTTTCTTCCTGAATAACATTCTCTTATTACGAAACATGTAGAGAAACATTTATAACATAAACTTGGGATAAGTGCGTCAGTTTATCCTCTTCGGTACCGGTGGTGGATATCATAATCGGAGCATGTAACGTTTTTCCTACCGGTTTGGAAAGATCAGTTGAAGTTACAGTCGTATTTTCCCCATTGTGCATAACTAGTCGTCGCCAATAGCTATAGCATAAAAGTTTTATAAAGTTTGTAGACGATTATGTTTCTTCCCCAGCTTGATTTGGAGAAGTCATCGAGCGTATTAAATATCTCATTGCTCATTTTTAATAGATCTAGAAATTTATGAAGAAATTATGTATTTACATCGCAACATAAATAATTATCAACTACAAATAGTCTAACAATTTTCTCAACTAAAATTAAGGAAAATAATTCATTACTTATGAAGGACTAATACCAAGGTATCGTCGGTTGATATAGAGGATGACGAGTTCCCAATAATGGCTTGGGAATATAAAAGAAAGTTTCTATGATTTTTATTAGTTAGCACGGTTGGTAATAGCTTGATATCGGTTCGTAAGGTAGGTATGCAATATTTAACATAACTCGAAAACACGATATGGACCTGACGCGTGAAAATTAGGATTATGATAAAGA
Source organism: Limnanthes douglasii subsp. nivea (assembly GCA_036936605.1). Lineage (NCBI taxonomy): Eukaryota > Viridiplantae > Streptophyta > Magnoliopsida > Brassicales > Limnanthaceae > Limnanthes > Limnanthes douglasii. The sequence goes on along the minus strand of JAUPFV010000001.1, from coordinate 18,858,858 downwards.
TATTTACGATCATATAATATGTAAGGTTGAAATAAACACGATACAAAAAATAGAGCGGGTTGGTGTCGTTATGTAAAATCTAAAATTGACAAGCAAAACAAGAAATATTTACAAAATTACATGTTTTTCTAGTTTAGTGGATGTTTCAGGGTTTCGGGTTTAACATCATTTTTGTCTTTAAATATTTTTTCATGTTCAAACATGTTTTCCTGTTTAAACATGTTTTCATGTTTAAACATGTTTACAGTCTAATTTATAAAAAAGTTTACAGTTTAGTCATGTTTATGGTCCAAACATGTCGTGTTCGTGTTTCTTGTGTTTGTAATAGGTCAGATTCGGGTTTAACAAATTCTAAAATTTTCGGGTTTGTGTCAGTAGTGTTTTTTACCAAACCCAAAACTAAATAACGTGAATCTGATCCAATACAAAAACTTGATAGCTCTAGATAGAAATATGGGCTATTTATGGTTAAAATAATGCTAATAAATGATAATAATGTCTCCATTTATATGAGATAACATGGCAGGCCATAGACCATTATCAAATCAACTAAAAATCTTTACCCATTAGGAATTACCTAACTATGACACATGTTGGTAAGTTGAAACAGTTCAAGCAGTTGAGTATGTAAGGCTAGTCGGACCATAATCAAACACATATGTAAAAATACTACATTATTTGCTAGCAAATTGGTTAATGTTTCTTCAGAACTTTGGTAACCAAACCAATACATCGACATGTTACACAACATGTTTAAATGGATAAAAACTATTTGGAGAAAAAAAAGAAGTGAAAAAAAGATAAAGCGGAGAGAGACATAAAGTTAGAAAGTTTAGTTAGCGTAATGAACAGCTTGGTTTCCTAGATATTTATAGACTAGGTTCTTATTTCTCACAATGTTCTAAATCATGTTTGTAAAGTAATAATGGTATTGATCAAAATTCCATTACTATACGGCTGGTAAGGGCTCGCCCCAAGTGACACATGTCAAATATGGCCATTTTCCGGTGCATGTCCATGAAGATGCAACCAAAAAATGGATATATTTCTTCAATACATTTCATAAGGCATACCAAACCACCCTACACATCCCAATAGTTGAAACGACATTCACTTTGGTTTATGTAAGTTGCAAGTCCACTATAAACAACATTATATACATTTTGAATCCAACAAATAGCGATGGTCGCATCGTTGAAGTTCAATTATTCGAATAAAATTAGATCAAATCTCAATTACGCATATAGAAATACTTAAGAACTCAAGAACTATATCTTTTATTAATCAAGAAAATTGGATCAAAACTCAAATATGATGAGACCGGTTGGATCCCTTATTAATCTAAAATATACTTTTGTATATTCCATTTGAGGATAAAGTACTTAGATTCAATTTTTTCCATACCACAAATAAAGCACTTAAAATTTATATATGAATTCAAAAAGACCTTGCAAAAAATCAGCCAAGGTCAAGCTAGAAACACATGTTTCGCGAAGAAGGTTGGCCATTGTATAATCCATGGAACATTATACACTATCATCTATATACTTATTAAATATCTACTAGAATGTAGATTTTGATTTGTATTTCATCATTTTCTTTTTATTTTTTGTAATTGAGGTGTATTTTTCCTACTCTAGTGGAGCGAGAAGGTTTTCAGTGGGCACATATCTTCAATAAAAATTATTTTGTCATTTTGTGTTATAATGACTTATGATAAGAAACTCTAAATTTATATTAAGCCAACATGACTTTTTGTGTGTGTAAGCATGTTAAGACATACCAAATAAATTTTAACATACTATGTATCAAGGTACAACTGGACCATGCAATATTTTGTTTCTTCATCTAGAATCTACCTAAGGGTGGGGAGGATAACTCAATCAATTTTAAGGGTAATAAAGCTAAAAGTCTTTATTTATCAAAAGCTACCAACAAAAAAACACATATGTGGTGCGACACATATAAACACAAATACAAAAATTCAAATCGATGATCATCTGGTATGGTCGAGAAACATAGAAGCCGATATCGTGGCAAGAGGAGGAGAAATACCTTTAACTAAAAAACAAATAGTAAAATGAGGAAATATAAGCATAAACGTGGTGATATTATTTTCATAGGAAATCATTCAATATACCTACAAAACTTCATTCACAAGCTGCACTTTATATTTTCTAAATGATATGGTTTTTTACTTATTTCTGGGATTGAGTTCTATCGAGACTCGATTGAATTTTATCTAACACAAACAAAATAAATTAATGACAGACTTGAGAAAAAACCTATTCAACATAAATCAGTGTGCGATTTTACTGCACATTGGTTAAGATCTTTCTATTTTCTGATGGAGACCATCTTCTGCACCCTACAAGATATTGCAGCTTGTTAGAAGATCTACAATACTTACTTCATACATGATCGGACATTGCCTTAATTGTTAACAAACTCAGTTAGTTTCAACAACGTCTAACTAGATTACATTTACAAAGTGTTAAAAGTATCGTGGTATAATTATATGGGAGTTCTTCCTTGGGTCTTCATATCAAACTATGTCCCAAATTTCATTTAACAAGTTTCACGTATGTTGATTGGGATGCTTTGCCTGATTATTGTTGCTCTGTGTGTGGTTATTGTGTGTTTGTTTGGTGAAATATTGGTATCATGATCCTCTAACAAATAGAACGTGGTTGGTCTGTCAGCTAAACTCATTTGGCTTCACTCTATTCTAATTGAATACGATTTCCAACTACTCCGACCTCTAGTTATTTAGTGAGACAACTTGAGAGAAAGTTTTATTTCCTCTAACCCCATATTTCATGCTCGAACAAAACATATTGAACTAAATATATACTTCAATTTATGATCATGTTCATCAAGGGACTCTTGGTATTAAGTACGACTCTTCAGATGACCAAATCGTCGACGTATTAACAAAATTATTGGCTTAATTGCATTTTTTATTCATCATTGATAAACTCGGGTCTCGATTTTGCCCCCTTCGTTTGAGGGGGAAGTCAGAAATACTCATCTCAAGCAAGAAATTATTACTATAAAAGATAGAGTTGAAAATATTATGACTATAAGAGAAGACAAAAACGTGAGTCGTGAAGGATAAAAATAAGAAGGGCCGGAGCCGATAGATAGACTGAAACTAAAAGACCAACTATGATTCACTAACTAAGTCCACCTTAACTCAAAACAGTGTATTTTGAAAAAAATAAACATAAATCTAAACACACCATTTTCAGCAATAAAAAGATAAGTGACCATAAATCTCACACGATGAACCAAACAATTTTTCAAAGCCGAATTCAAACTGAGTTCAATTAAATACACAACCTTAGTTGATTAAATTTAGATTTTTTTGCAAATAAAAAATTAGTTATAACAACCTTATCTTTTATGTTGATAGTACATAGTATATCGTGCTTGCTTATACAAAAAAATTCCTATATATATCTAATTTACCATCATTGGTTTTTACGTAAAATATATAATAAAAAAAACTTCACAACGCAAAAAGTCAAATCTTCCTCTCTGGAGACAATATCTCTTTCCGTAAATATCTCATCTCTATTGTAGGGCACGATGAAGGTACCCTTCCTGTAAAATATCTGGGTGTTCCCCTCTTATTGGACGCCTCACCCACATGGATTTTCGTCTTATTTTACACAAAATCACCTCATAGATTGACTCATGGGCTTCTAAGCACATCTCTTATGCATGTAGGCTATAGCTTATCAAGTCAGTTTTATTCGCGGGACAAGTATATTGGTCGTCTATCTTTATCCTCCCCTCTAGCGTTCTCAAAGAATTGTCCCAATATATGCATCGTTTCCTATGATTGGGCCCCGAAATGAAGATTCATGAGGCTAAGGTGGCCTTGTCCAATGTTACCACTCCCACGATGGAGGCCGGCCTTGGGATTGTAGATCTAAAAATTTGGAATCAGGAGGTCGTCCAAAAATATATTTGGTCTATCATTAGTAATAACATATAGTCTTTCTGGTGCGACTGGATCAAAATCAGAGAAAATTGAAAATGATAATTTGTGGGACTTAGATCTCGGTTCCTGTCCCTCTTGGAGTTGGAGGAAAATATTACGCATTCGTCCTATGGCTAGTAATTTGTGTATGGTGGCTATCAGAAATGGTTTGGATACCTTATTCTGATATGTCCCTTGGCTCATCTCTAGTAAAACATTATGACAAAAAAATCATCAAAGATTCTAGCCTAAGGGAAAATCTCGAGGTCTCTGATATCATCAATAAGGGTTAGTGAAACTGGTCATCTAATATCAGATCGGCAAGAGAAATGAGTCATATCAATCTTCAAAAGATTAAAAATCTCATTCTCTCTTCACATCCACCATATATCTACTACAATGATGTTTATTATTGGACTGCAAAGATTGGAAATATTTTCTTCAGGATCAAGGACACCTACAACGTCATTCGTACATCTACCCTAATTGTGGGGTGGGTCGGGTTAGTATAGAATAAGTTTAATATTCCTCGGCATTCCTTTATTCTTTTCTTGCAATATTTGTCAAGCTTTCTACTCGAGATAAACTTCTGAGTGGGGGACTAAATACTCCACCAGATTGTGTCTTGTGCAACTCGAACTCTGAAACTATTTCTCATATCCTCTATGACTATAGTTTCACTCAGAGTCTTTGGAACTATGCTAGTTCCAAGTTGGGGTTCCCTACTAAGGCTCGATGCTAGTAATCTTGGGTTTGCGAGATATCAAACTTGCATTCTTCTCGAAATCGTCATCTTTGGCGTTATTGCTTTGGTGCGGTCATTTATCACATCTGGAGGGAAATAAATACAATAATGTTTGTTCCCTTCCTGTAATTGCCTCTACATTTTTTTATCGTATTTTCTCGGACCTATGGTTCGGATTCCATAACACTAAAATTAGATGGCATGTGTAATTTCCCTATAATTTATTAACTAGTGTTTTTTGCTTATCTTTTGCATATCTCTCTTCTCTAGCCTCGTTTGCGACCCGCTACTGCTGTTGGCTTCTTTGAATTTGTTTCCTACCCTTTTATGGATGTATTTATTCTACCTTTTTATGTTTTTTTATTCTATATCCTACTTTCCAACGATATAGAATCATGTAACTTTAATTGACGTCGATTCTCTTTTAAATTCTCATGTATTTCTTCATAATATTTTCTAGGTTTTCGCCTAAATTTTAATTACTTTAATTTCGTACCTATTTACACCTACAAAGATTAAATCATTCTATTTTATTGTCTTCCATTCATACAAATATTTAAACCAATAAATTAGAGTTAATGGCACATAAAGATGTGTACGTAACAAGGTCAAGATGTATGAGCTGGTATGACCTGATAAAGAAGACTTTAACTCAACTTATCTATTTTAATTACAACATAAATAGAAAATGACACCACCGTGTTCTTTATATAAGACATACAATAGGAAGGACCATATAGGATATCATTTAGAATGGGAAATAAGGACACGAAGCAACTAAGAAAATATCCCCTCTTTGTGCTTACATATATACTACTCTACATAGAGATGAGACACAGAGGTAGCCAGAAACCTGACAGGAAATAGACACACAAACAAAATCTTCCTTCTTGTATCAAATATGATTAGAGATAGTGATCCCAAATAAAATACAAAGTATGTATCAAATCAACGCAAATAACACATAACACTTTTTACATGGAAAATCTTCCTAGTGTAGGAAGTAAAAAACCACGAGACTGATTTTGGAGTCCAACCAAATATTTACTATCAGAAGACGGGTTACAAAACTATTCTCTAGATAAAACTAGAGGATACACCACACAAAGTATGATAACTGCATACACAACCCCAATACACAAGATAGTAAACCGAAATCAGAAAACTCACTGAAATATCCCTAACAACGCAGTTAGAAGAAGCTGGCCTAAAATATACTTAGAAGACTCCAAATAAAAATTCCTCCAGTCAGATTGTAGAGCATACGTAGGCGAGCCTGTTCACCAAAATTGAAGCCGATCGGACCACGGAAGACAGTCTGATTGAAAGCACAAATTTCTTCCTCAAATTTCTTTTTCTCTCAAAACTATACTGCACCTAGAATTGTGACAACAGAAAGCAGGAGACAAGAGAATAATATTTATACATAAACCAAAATCCTATGTGTTACCCTTATTTGGCCTTAGCCTATTTTATGATTAGACTCCCCCAACGACTATGTGGGAGGATTCGCCATCCCGACGATCAATCTGTATTTTTCAAGCTTTTCCCTAGGCAATGCCTTTATCATCTGTATGAACTTTATCAACATCCATTAGTTTAGCATAAATATTAGCTTGAATTTAATGTTATCTCACATAATTGTTTTTTGAATTTGAGTCAAACGAAGATTTTTTCACGAGATGAATAACACTCTGATCATCACATAACAGTACATACATGTGTTACTCAAATCTAAGTTCTCTCAAGAACTTCTTCATTCATAATAGCTATTTACTCGCTTCTGTCACTGCAATAAATTCAGCTTATGTCGTTGAAAGGGAAACATACTTTTGTAGTCTTGATTTCCATGAAGCAGCGCCACAACAAAATTTAATCAAATATCCAGAAGTAGACTTGCGAGTGTCAACATCTTTAGCCAAGTATGAATCACAATAAACCAACAAATCAAGTTTCTCCATCCCAAAACCGAGCTTTAAATTAGAGGTTCCTTGCAGATACCTCATAATCCATTTCATGGCTTCCCAATGCACTCTCCCGGGTTAGACAAAAATCTTCTCAAAACACAAACACTATGAGCTAAGTTAGGACGAGTACATACCATGGCATATATGAGACTTCCAACTGCAGATGCATATGGAATATAGGCCACATCTCTCTTTTCTTCATTAGTTGAAGGACATTTTTTCTTGCTTAACTTGAAATGATTGGAAAGTGGTGAGCTAACCACTTTAGCTTTTTCCATCTTAAACTTCTGAAGAACTTTCTCAATGTATTTTTCTTGTGATAAGAACAACTTCTTCGAATCTCTATCTCTAGTAATTTGAATGCCAAGAATATGCTTTGATGGGCCTAAATCTTTCGTCGCGAAAGATTACTTCACTGTTTCTTCAAAGAATCAATCTGTGAAGTATTTCTTCCCAATAATAAGCATATCATCCACGTAAAGTAAGAGAACAATAAAATCAACATCGACAAATTTCTTTGCGAATACATAATTATAAGAAGAAGTCTTCTTGTAGTCCTGCTCCCCCATAATTGACATGAACTTCTTATACCACTGTCTTAGAGCTTGATTTAAACCATATAGACTCTTTTTGAGTCTGCACACATAATATTCTTTTCCTTCAACCAAAAAACCTTCAGGTTGTTTCAGAAAAATCTCTTCTTCTAAGTCACCATACAAGAATGTTGTTTTTACATCCATTTGCTCAATTTCCAATTCTAGACTAGCTGCAATGCCTAAAACCACACGAATAGATGACATTTTTACAACTAGAGAAAATATTTTATCAAAATCAATACCTTTTTTTCTTCTGAACAAAGCCTTTGACTACCAATATTTCCTTGTATCGAGGTTGCAGAGAGCTATCATCTTACTTCAACCTATACACCCACTTGTTACTAAAGGCTTTTATTCCTTCAGGTAGTTTCACTAACTCAAATGTGTGATTCTCATGAAGTGATTGCATCTCTTCATTCATTACTTCAATCCACTGATTTTTAAACACACCACTAACAACCTCATCATAACACTTAAGCCCACCTGCATCGGTCAACAAAATATATTAATCATAAAGATATTTAGTAGAGGGTTGTCTATCTCTAGTAGATCTCCGAATTGGAACTTCAGGTTGTTCAACCTCTTATTTATTCTCTTGTTCATCAATGAAGTCATTATCATGATCACCAGTATAAAAAATATGCGAACCTCTTGAAGCAGATTAGTCACCATCTAAATTTTCTTCAAATTGTAAGAGTATGTGCAAGTAGAATATGCCCCAAATCTACCAAGTCATTGTCAGAAATAGGCACTGAATTCTGACTCTTATCAATATCATAAACTATATGATCTTCCATAAACACTATATGCTCCTAATATTATTAACTGGATCATGAAATTTGTATTCTAACTCATCAAGGCCATAACCAATGAATACACATTATCTTATCTTTGAATTAAGTTTAGACCTCTCATCTTTAGGAATATGCATATAAGCTTTGCACCCAAAACACGCAAATGATCATTAGAAACATCTTTACATGTCGAAACTCTATTGGGGATATCTCCATCTAAAGGTACAGAAGGACTAAGATTCAAGACATATACCACCGTATTCAAATTTTCACCCCAAAATTATTTAAGGAGTTGTGATTGTGAATGAAGACATCTCACCCTTTCAATTAATGTTCGGTTTAGTCTCTTAGCTATGCCATTCAACCAAGGGGTCTTGGAAGGTGTTCTTTGATGTCGAATACCTTGCTGTCTATAATAATCATCAAAAGGACCAATGTATTCTCCCCCATTATCACTTCAATTATTTCCCAGTCTATCCAATTGAAACTGGAAACTGCTTGAAGATATATAACACTTGATCTTTTGTTTTCAAAGTGTAAGACCAAACTTTCTTGGAATGATCATCAACAAAAGTAACAAAGTACAGAAAATCACCAAGTGTTCTGGTTTTGAAAGGACCACAAACATCAGTCTGTACCAAGTCAAGCAAACTTGGTTTTCTTGAAGGAGTTGAGCTCTTGAAAGTCACTCTATTCTGCTTTCCAACCAAACAATTTACACATTTATTCAAATGAGCTTTATGTATCCCACGAATATAAAGTTTCTTCCTTAGACTATCTAATCCCTTTTTCCTATGTGACCGCGTCTTTTATGCCACATATCAACTATTGCTTCATCATTAACAACATTGATTTTCTTACCAGACACCCTAGCATTCATGATGCATAAATACTCTTCAAAATCAATCTTGCACCCATGCTTTCATCAACATTAGTAAGTTTCCACTTCCCATTCACAAAAATACTACAATAGCTTTCATCAACTAGCTTCCCAGTAGATATTAAATTCAATTGAAGATCTGGTATATGTTTAACACTCTTCAAAATCAATCTTGCACCCATGCTTGTTTCTAGATAAACATCACCAATACCAACCACTTTAGACGAATCATTATTTCCCATCTTTGCAGAACCAAAGTCACCAGAGGTGTAAGATGAGAAAAATTCTCTACGAGGAGTGGCATAAATTGTAGCACCGTTGTAAACTACCCAACCACTTTCATCAGACACATAATTCACAACAGTATCATCAATAACAATGAAGTAACTCTCTCAAATCGTAGCAACATTTTTCTAGTCACTACTTTCATGGTAATTTTTCTTTTCTTCCTTACCATTGTTGGATTTCCTAAAATTATTTTTCTTTCTCAACTTAAGATAAAATTTCTTAGTGTGAGCGATCTCATGACAGTAGTAGCACTCCCAATATGCAAATTTATTAGACTTGTTCTGACTCTTGCTTCTACTTTTACCTCTAGTTTTCCAACCGTGATTTTCATTTCTACCACATTTCTCAATGACTAGAGTTTATGAATGTGAAGAGAGGCCAACTGTTTTTCTTCTCATATCTTCATTTAACACACTACATTTAACAAATTCCATTGAAATATTACCTTTAGAAGCCGAGTTAGAAAGAGACATTCTAAAAGTATCCCACGAGTCTGGCAGCGAACCAAGCAACCATAACGCCAAAAGTTCATCATCAAATTTGATACCCATATCAGCCAACTGATTTATCAAGCCGTGAAAGGTATTCAAGTGATCAGTAAGAGGTGATCCATCTTGATACCTCAAATACATCAACTATTTGAACAAAAATAACTTACTATTTCTTGTCTCTGAGCATATAACTCCTCAAGTTTACTCCACAAAGTCCTTACATCTGTTTTGTCTACAACATGATTCAACATATTATCATCAACCCATTGCCGAATAAAGCCACAAACCTATCGATACATAATTATTCATTATGCATCAGACTAATCTGTAGGTTTTTCATCACCAAACACTGGTAAATAAAAACCTTTAACATAAAGAAGATCTTCCATCTTCGATTTCCATATATGATAATTCGAACAATTCATAGTTACCATTCTGCTTGTATTCATCTCCAGATATGATACAAGAAAAATACACAACCAGCAGCTCTGATACCACTTTGACAGGAAATAGACACACAAACGAAATCTTCCTTCTTGTATCAAATATGATTCGATATATTGATCCCAAACAAAATACAAAGTATGTATGAAATCAACGCAAATAACATATAACCCTTTTTACATGGAAAACCTTCCTAGTGTTTGAAGTAAAAACCACGAGACTGATTTTGGAGTCCAACCAAATATTTACTATCAAAAGACGGGTTACAAAACTATTCTCTAGATAAAACTAGAGGATACACCACACAAAGTATGAAAACTGCATACACAACCCCAGTACACAAGATAGTAAACTGAAATCCGAAAACTCACTGAAATATCCCAAAAATGGTGTTAGAAGAAGCTAATAAAAAAATATACTTAGAAGACTCCAAATCAAAATCCTCATATTATAGTTGACACATAGACGAGCCTGCTCACCGAAATTGAAATCGATCGGACCATGGAAGATAGTCTGATTAAAAACACAAAGTTCTGCCTCAAATTACTGCTGTTCTCAAAACTACACTGCACCTAAAATTGTGACAACAGAAAGCACGAGAGAAGAGAATAATATTTATACAGAAACCAAAATCATATGTGCTAGGTTTTTGTCCGAATTTTAATTACTTTAATTTCGTATCTATTTACACCTAAAAAGATTAAATCATTCTCATTTCTTGTCTTCCATTCATACAAATCTTTAAATCAATGAATTAGAGTTTGATTATGAAACATAAACAAATTAATAGCATCTAAAAGAGATGTATTCCTAACAAGGTCAACCAGATAAAAGAAGACTTCAATTGAACTTGTCTATTTTAATTACAACATAGATACAAAATGACACCGCCATGTTCGTTGGTACAAGATATACAATATGAAGGAACATAGGATAGCATTTAGAAACGGAAATAAGCACATGAAGCAACTAAGAAAATATCCATGTTGGGGCAGCGAAGTTGGTAGAGTAAGATATGGTAGTGACCAAAGGTCATGAATTCAAGATCATCTTGTGTGGTTTACCTTCTGGTGTTGGTTTGTAAGTTATTGCCTCAGACTGAGGGTTTGCATATCTCTACTCTATATAGAGATGAGACACAAAGCTAGCTAGAAACTTATGAAGTTGTGGCTGTATATCTTCACAGTCATGCTTCTCTTGCGGAGTTCGTATGCAAATAGCTCATAAGCGATGCAGCGACTTATATATGTTTTAATAATAAAAAATTGTGTATATTCGATACTGATTTTTTTCGATATGATTTTATAAGTGACCGGTTCTAATGTTTACAGGCAAGTGAGTAACGTTAGAGTTAGAGTTATTTCAACGTGCCAAATTCAAGAGTATTTCCCTATTGATCTTGGTTTAGGTTTCACACCGTAGCCTACAAATAGGTAAATGTAATGGCAAAATTCATTCAAGTTTTTATTCATATCGAATTTAAGTTTTAAATCATGACTACTGGTTCTCAAACTATTTATTTTTTGGTATTTAGTTTTTCAATTCAAATGTATTATATTGTTTTTGAATTTGTTAATTTTTTTACATTCTAAACATACCAAATTAGCAAATGGTCATTTTTTCCATAACCGATCATTTTTTACCCCACATAAAACTACATGATTATTATTAACAAATTTATAAATAATTTTTATAATATGTTTTAAGTCAGAAAAAAATAAGTATGCCCAATTCCAAAAACTCATGTAATATATTACGTTTAAAACACCCACCAAAATTATAAAGATATGAGTATATTTCAATCGATTTTAGACTATAAGTCCCTATTGGTCTCCGATATTTTGGAATTTGTTTCAAATTAATCAATTTTGTTCACTTTTATCTTCTATTAGTTTTTTATGTTTTAAAACTTTGTACATTTATTTTTCACATGTTCAGTTGTTTAGAATCTACCACGTGACATTAAATAATAGATTTTTCACTTCACATTTGGTACTCTAATCTTTTTCCAATAATAAATCACCCATTAAGTTTAAATATTATTGGTAAACAAAAGATATATTATTTTTAAAATATTAAAAAACTAAAAATAATATAAAAACCTATATTTTCAAGTGGCCACCCTTCCGCTCATAAACATTTGAATATTGAGATATCTTCGTGGCACTGAGTTCCAGAGCATTTTATTTCCCTCAACCTCTTCACTTGAACTGCGTGCCTATAACGATGCTGATTGGGATAGTGATCCTCATGACCTAAAATCTACTATTGGTTTCTATATTTTCCTTGGAGATTCATCAATATCATGGAAAAGCAAGAGATAAGATCTGGTCTCTAGATCGTCTACTGAAGCTGAGTACCGTGCTATGGCCGTCACCACATGTGAGATTGTTTGGTTACGATAGCTTCTTGCAGATATGGAGTTTAATGTTACTAAACTCATTTCCCTACATTGTGATAAAAAAAAGGGTCATACAAATAGCAAAAACTTCTGATTTTATGAGAGGACGAAACACATTGAAATAGATTGTCACTTCACTCGGCATCATCTTCAGATCAGCACCATCTCGCTTCCATATGTTCCATCAGCTTTACAGGTTGTTGATATTTTTAAAATCGATGTTATATATATACAAGGATAGTTGTGCAGTATGTTTAAAATGCTTATAATTTTATTGAATATAAAATAAAATAAAATAAATTAATAAAATTATAAGCATTTTAAAAATACTGCACAACTATCCTTGTATATATATAACATCGATTTTAAAAATACCAGCAACCTGCAAAGCTGATGGAACATATGGAAGCGAGATGGTGCTGATCTGAAGATGATACCGAGTGAAGTGACAATTGATTTCAATGTGTTTTGTCCTCTCATGAAAACAGAATTTTTTGCTATTTGCATGACCCTTTTGTTATCACAATGTAGGGAAATGAGTTTAGTAACATTAAACCCCATATCTGCAAGAAGCTACCGTAACCAAACAATCTCACATGTGGTGACGGCCATAGCACGGTACCCAGCTTCAGTAGACGATCTAGAGACCACATATTGTTTCTTAATTTTCCATGATATTAATGAATCTTCAAAGAAAATATAGAAACCAGTAGTAGATTTCCGGTCATGAAGATCACTATATGAATTAACATCACTATAGGCATGCAGTTTAAGTGATGAGTTCGAGGGGAATAAAATGCTCTGGAACTCAGTGCCACAAAGATATCTCAATATTCGAAGAACAGCTCCTCAGTGGACGGATGTAGGAGCAGTAACAAACTGACTAACCACATGAACATCATAAGCAATATCTGACCGAGTAACTGTAAGATAAACCAAGCTCCTTACAAGAGTTCGCTATAGAGTTGGGTCTGACAAAAGAACACCGTTAGTCGGAGAATACCGAGCATTGATTTCAAGAGGGGTATCTACCGTATTGTTATCAGAAATTTGCACTCGCTTGAATGAATCAAATATATATTTTGTATGAGAGAGAATATAATCTTTTGGTGAGTGAGCCACCTCAATACCTAAAAAATAACATAATAGTCCCAAGTATTTCATCATAAAACGCTGAGCCAAATCATGTTTTAGTGTCTCATTGCCATCAATATCATCAACTGTAATGATCATATCATCTACATATAAGATGTAACGTAAGAATAATACACGAAATAACCACACATGTTTAATCTAAATTGGTCTTACTTAAAGTGAAGATCTACTTAATACGCAAAAAAGTCAATGAGAAGTATATGACCGTTATATATATATATATATATATATATTTATAATTATTCTTGATTGTATACAACCAAATAAAAAATATATTTTAAGGCCTATTAAAAAATTCCGATTTTAAACCAATGATCCTCTAAATGAACAACACCCATCCTATTGGTGTGTTCCTAAATAATTATAGGTAATAATGCTTTGGTAAGATGATATGCTACTACAGAGTTTGTACCGATATTCTCTATAATGATTTGACGATTATGTTATCTTTCTTTAACATACATAAACTTGATATCTATATGTTTAGAGCTATATAAACTTCTATTATTGTTAGAATATATTGAAATATATAATTATGTCATAATATAACTTCAAAGGTTTTTCTATCTCTCACATAATATGTAGTCTAGTGATAAAATTTTACAACCATAATGTCTGGTCCGATGCTTCAAAGCATACAAAACATTCTGATGATATAGTGGATGATGAAAATAACATTTGCTTTACATTTTTCCATGATATTGCACTCATAGTTAATAAGAATATGTAGCCCAATGTGCTTTTAAGTGTGTCTGTATATTCACCAAATTGTGAGTAAGAATTTCTAACCATATTATCTGACTTCCTAAATGTCAAGATGTACAATTTGTGTTCGTTGTAGATACCATGGAACCCTTTTATCTGATCTACACTAGTTCATCCCTAGGTTATTAATATATATACTCAATAATATGACAACAAAGACAATATTTGACTTTGTACAAACTTGAGCAGACATCAAACTCCAACTGTCGAAGCATAAAAACCCCTTTGCATTTCCTCAATCTTAATATTTTTTACATGACTAAGACATAATTTGTCTTTTTTATTATAGAGGTATTCAAAGGCTTGTTATTTCTCATTTCATATTATTGCAACATATTTTCTATATATATAACTTCTATGATATTCATAGGATTCTTTAAGAGTCATCCTAGTGAATCTAGATACATAATACAAAAGTCGCATCACCAAGATTTTTCATATCAATTGTTTTCTGAAGACTTATTTCTTGGTAATATGTAACAATTATTGATCGTTTGGTTGTGAATTCACTACAACTAATCGAATTCTTTCCTTCAGGTAATGGGTCAAGCTTCCAAACCGTTTTATCTTGCACTGACTTATATTCTTAGTTCATGTCATTGATTCATAATTGAGAATTAGAACTCTTCGTGGCTTCATGTAAACACAACATAAATGTTCATGTTATTAAAGATATACTACCTAATATAAATATACAACTTTTATCATTCCTCTAGTGGACCTTCTTAATGATACTATTATTTTTTATAATTCTTGAAGAGGAAAAATTGATCTTCATGAACAATGTCATTTTCTTCTCCATGTAAAATATAAATATTGTATTGAGTCCATTCATGTTCTATGAGTATATTCATGTTCTAACAGTATTGAAATAATTGGCATTATAATCAATCATCTGCTACATGAGTATGTTTGTTAGAACCTTCATTAATCTCTATATATTATTCCTCAAATTTGACATTTATTAAAAAATTATACCCCTAAAACTCAACATCCTCAAAGAATTATGTTGTCCTTGTATCCAAGATACTTATAGTGGAAGGATCATAAAACTTAAAGCCTCTTGAATGTTCTGCATACCCAATAAAATAACAGTTAGCCGTTTTTGGGGTTTAATTTCTCTTCATTCGGCCTATAAGGTTTCTCTTCCAATTAGGCACTCCAAACATGCAAATACATTAGATTAAGCTTACACTCAGTCCAAAGTTCATATGGAGTCTTAATGGTTGACATTGTACGAACCATATTGAGAATATATAGAGCATATTTAATATCTTCACCCCAAAGTAATAGTTGTAGAATCGAATGACTAATAATATTTTTAAAATATCCTTAAACACAGTGTTTCGTCTCTCGGATACACCATTAATGTTTGATGAACCCCATATTCTATATTGAGGAATTATAATGAAATTCTCTAAGTACTTTGCAAATGGTCCATGCAAATGTTCAACCAAATTGTTGTATATGCCATATTAATATCCACACGGTCAGATCTAATACAATTAATGCTCTTACCTATTTTTGTTCAATTTTGGTCTTAAAATCTATAACTCGTCTAGGGATCTGGTTTGTCATCAATGAGGTAAAGGTAACCATATCAATAGAAATCATCTATTAATAACATGAAATTTTGTTGCATATTCAATGATTCATTTGAGAATAGTCCATATATAGCCATATGTATCAACTTTAATGTTTCTTTCACTATATATACATCTCACCTTTTCATTTTAGTATGTTTCTCTTTGATACATTTGATGCAAGCATCAAAGTCTGTATACTCAAGTGAACTTAATAAACTTTCGACAATAACTTTTTCTACTTTTACTTTAGAGATATGACATAAATATTTCTGCCAAATATTTTTCGAATTTTGAATTTTATTATTTAGTTTATTTGTTAAACATGTGTTCATTTCTTAATTATGATTCTTACTAGCATTTAATAAATAAAGTTGTAAACATGTAGTGTCAATCATATTATTTTGAAATGAAATAGTCATATGATTATTTCAAAAAAGACACGAATAACAAAAGTTGTCCAAAACATGAAAATAAATCAAATTCTTTCGAAATGAAGGTATATATAAATTCTTTCTCAAAAATAAGAAATTGCCACTAGAAAGTAACAATAAAATATCACAAATTTCTGAAACCAAACATAAACTAACCTGTGCTGTATAGATGGGTCTTTCACCATCAATAAGGCTTCGTCACATTAGTGTATCCTATAAAAATACAAACATGAATGAGCAGGCATATAAACCGACCATGTATTCCCTCAACTAAAACAAAATAATTTCTGAACATACGAGAGTTATAAGATTACCTTTAACTTTCATATATATATATATATTGGTACTTTTTATATTCCCTCTTGAGATGCCTTATTTTTTCGAAAAGAAATATCAATCATTAGTTGATTCCTTATATTTATTTGGTCACGAACTAGAAGCCTTACCATATTCTTCATCATAGTTTTAATGTTATGGATTTCCCCTAGTTATAGCTCATTATATGCATTTCAGAATATTTGGACTTCATCATTTTTTTTCTTAAGAAATATGAGATATCAGGCTCTTTAAATACCCACTTCTCACGTTGGTAGTTATTATAGGTTTGCAAGCTTTTATACTATCGAGGGATCAACTGGAACTAGTTAAGTACCTTTGAATTTGTGGAAATAATTGAAATCCGTATAATATGTTCCATGATGATCCATTTTCCATTAAACTTAACAGTGAAGATCTGTTTTTTTAATCTACAAGTTATCAATTTTGGAAAAGTATTTCTCAACATCCTCGAGAAACTTAATAACATTGTTGATCTCTCTTAGGAAAACCACATAGAACACTAAAGGCTTTGTTTTATAATTTTCAAGCTAAAATGATTTAATTTCTCCCATGCCTCAAATTCTTTTATCTCTTGAGGATAACTAGCTTCAATTATAGGCACGGGCTTAGGAATCCTTAATGAAAAAGTCATGAGAATTCAAATATAACCCCATATCATATATTCATTGGTAAAAATTCGACCCATCTAAAGTGAGATGTTAATTTCCCATTGAGTTAAAAATAATTGTATTCATTATAGCGTCACATAACATACAACACATAAATCACATATTTATTTTAACATATAATAATGTTTAAATATGAGTTACTGCGTGTAAAACATAACCTTACAACACTAATAATATATATTTGGACAAACATATTAACATACACTTGTATTAGTTTGAGAAAAGTCATTGTTGATCCAATTTAAATAAGCTTAGTTTAGGAGAACCGTCATCTTGGCTAATTTTCTCATTTTGATTAAACACTTAAGGACCAATTCACAAATGATATTCTCATATTCACGATTAATTATACCTAATATTAACCTTATTTATGCCGATAATACTTGCAACAATATTAATCATGAACCCGTCAAAACCTTAAGTAAATTAATTCATAGAAAAGGATAAATTTGATAAATTTTTGGCTTAATGACTCACATACCGAATTTAAGATAATCTTAGTCATACAATTTATATAACACATAAACACTGAAAACCACACAAATACACTTGATTACAAACAAATAATATGGTCCATGTCCGAAAGAAGACCATTGAAGGTGAACATAAGGTGCCAAGATACAATGAGGGCTTTTCACTGCAACAGACTTGGTGTCACCTTGAAAACCAAGGAGGTGTTGCAACGTATTGGGGAATTACCTAACAAAATCAGGGATTTCCACGATGAATACCATTTGATAGTGGTTTTATCGCGATAACATCAGGGGTTGCCGCAACGAAAGGTCATTCTCTAGTTTATATCTCGAATTTGGCTTTATGTGTCGCGATGATGCTTCTTATACGGTACTAATCCGATTCCAAATCGACTAAAAAAACCTAAATTTCATTCAGAATCAATCTTAGTTGATACAACACATAATTTTAACATGCTTAATCCCTAACAAATCAAATAATCATAAAAGTTTAAGCCCTAGATCCACACATCTACCAACTTAATTAACAAACAATTCTCAAATGTGGATAATTTACAGAAAATAAAATCATATGTTCAATATTTGACTAAATAACAAAATGTGTCATTCAATTTCAAAGAAGAATGATCTGATACCAATTTATAAATTTCATATCGCATACACCCTAATCTGAATCTAAATACATAATCCTATAAGATGTGAATACATTCATATATGCAGAATAAATTACTTATAGGATGATGAAGACGTTATATTCTGTTTTATTCCTACTTACTTTTGGTTCATAATTTCACATATTCTTAATCTTGATTTACTATATCTTATGTTCGCGATTAATGATATTAATAAAAAATTTAATTCTTCTCTTTAGCTAGGATTTTTAAATTAGCAATAACGGAAATTTTTGTATGTAAGTGACGTGAATGAATATTTCACTTATCTTCCTCTTATGTAGGATTTATAATTAAGATTCTAATTGCAATCGCATCCAAATTTTTTATTTTCGTAATCATATACCATAACGTAACTAAATGTTTAGTTACTAGTTATTAGCTAAACTTTATATTTAGACTTGAGTGACAATGTCTGAGTTCAATCCTTCACAGAACCCGAATTTGGCATAGTATTTATACAATTACCTCCATAAATGGTTTCCATATATTAATCAAACTTATATTTATATTATTTATCTAAGTACTTATTAATTGAATCATTTATCAATAATAGCTAGTGCATCATTAAATATATGACGATCTATCTTAATAGATAAATTCATAACATTATATATATTTCATGAATCTTAAACCATAAGTACTACTTAAATAAAATATGAATTTTCATGTTTGAATGTATATTTCATTTCATCATTTCACTTATTTATTTATATATATTGTTTCATGTCTTGAATCATTTCCATCTTTTATTTATTTTATAATAAAAAGATTAAAATTGATGTGATTTATTTTTGTTTGAGGGTAAGTTTGTAATTTTGATCTAGAGTTTTGTGGAAGTTTGAGAGTATTTAATGTTTGGGTAGAATGTAGAGGGAGAATTGAGCTGACTGGTTGTATTTAATTTTCATTATCCTCATTTAATGTAGGTGGTTGGGTATTTATACCCTTATCCTTGGGTCATATGGGCTTTCGGGTTGTGTTTAATGGATTCGGGTCGAGTTTAAAGACTCATCAGTTTTAAGTAAGTAAGTAGTCAGCTTAGTCAAAAAGTGATTAAGTTTTAAGTACTTTGGTTCTGTTCGGATAGTTCAGTGAATGAAAGTTGTCCGAACTACCCCTGTCCGGTGAAATGGACATTGTCCGAATTAACCCTGTCCGGCTCCCATAAGGTGTGGTGACAGATTCTGCACTCATCAGTAGCCCCTTTTTTAGGTGGTGTTCAAAGGCCTTTGGCAAGACCTAAAAAATAGTCTGCAGCTGGTCACAATCATATTCGGACAAGTCCTTCGAACTTTGTTATAGTTTTATCCGAACTAAAAAAGTTCTTGAAAATTAAACGGTTTCTTGCCAGAATTCATGGGACACGTGTCACTCTCTGGTTCGCCACATCAGTCGTTGTTTCACCTAGAATGGCACTCCCACCTTCTACAAAAAGTAACCTCTTCATTTAATGAAGATGACATCAGCGCCGTTTTTAATCATTGCAACCCTTTCGAATTCTCCTAGATATCTAAGCATCTTCTTGTGTGTTTACTATAAATTAATAACTCCTTACTGTTTTATCATCCTCTTCATCTTGTTTAAACTTCAAAGCTTTCTCTCAAAAACAAATACTTTTTCTCGGTGTGAGTTTATGTTCACAGCTAGGAACGCTTTAATCAAAGGTGGGTGGCTTAATTTATCAGAGTTAGAAAAGGCTCAGAAGGTTGAACGTGAGAGGCGCATTGCTGCAGGCCTCCCCGTTTCCCCTGTCGACAAACCAGTAATACCCAGTACAGAGCCTGAACAGGGCTCTTCTTCAACCAAAAACGTTAAACCTAGGAGGTTATTTCAAACCAACCTCTCACCAATCGTTTCAGGCTCGTCGGTTCAGGAATCAGAGCCCACTGTTGAACCAGGGCAAGCAGTTACCAGTTTTAAGAAGACTATTCCATTTATTGCCATGGGATCAGATGCTGATGCCTTTCCAAACATGTTAGTTGATCGGAGAAGAGGCCGCTTGGTAAAATGGCAGGCTTCAAAAGGTACACCTTCCAAATCAGGGGCCAAAGACAGCAACAAAGGGTCAGAGGCACCCATGAAAATTCCTAAGGACAAGCTGTCCGGACCGGAGGCATCTAGCTCAAGTCTCCGAAAATAAAACTGCATCTGAGCCCCAGTCGGAGGCCATAATACAAGGAACCAGTGAAACCCAACAATCCGGAGAGCATGCTGAGCCAATTTCTAACTCCCCTCACCCAAAAACAACTGAAAACCCCTCCTTGGTAATGAAAGAAGTAATGTAGGATTATATTGAAGAGGCTCTGTTTGAGTCCGAAGTCTCCGGACAAACGAGTGATGGTGCTGCTGCCAAGAAGGATAAAGGCAAAGAAAAACTATGCCTAAGGCATCCAGATCTGCCGGAGGTCCTTATGGGAAAAGTGGGACCTTGTTTCCACAAGGTTAGTGTTAAGTATTTAATTTCTTTGCAAAAAATTAACTATGCCTTCATCCACACAGCCGAAGTGGGTCGGATGCGAACAAAGTGGGGGATTCCAGAGAATGTAAAAATAAGGATCCCAATAGACCCTGAAACACCAATGGACTGCAAGCTTAGTGAAATAGTTATCTTCACTGAACTCTTTAACTGGGGACTAATGTTTCCCTTAGATCCGAAGATAGTCAAATACTTTCACCTCATCAAGCTTTGCCCAAGTCAACTGAGCCATAATGCTTGGTACACTCTCATGGCCTCCAGGCTCTCCCGAATTCCTCTTCCAATGGAGGAATTTGCAGCTGTGGCTAGCCTCTGTAGAAACCACCATATTCCCTTCTATCACTTCAACATGGGTGATAACTATAAAGAAGTGAATGACCTGCTCGAGTCGGAGAGAAATTGGAGGACTCACTTCTTGTTCGTGAGTGGTGCTTGGGAGAATGGGAGGAAGATCAAAGCCGGAGTCAACCCGAGTCTCCTCACCAGCAGATGGCGAAGCGATACCCACCTTACACTCTCATTTTTATTTTTATCAAACTTGTTTAACTGACTTGTCTTGTCTCTTTTCTCTTTTTTTTCTTTACAGTGCTGCCTAAAGACTTCAACGACCACTTGAACGTCGGGCAAACCACATGTACTAAGATAAACGCTTGGGCTGCTGAAAAGTGGGAAAATCGCTTCCACAACGCCTTTACCGGAGGCAATCTTGCAAGGTCCTATCTGTGGAACACCACTGACCGGAGGGACTTATCATGGGAGGAACTTACCACTTTACCCCCTCCAGAAGTAGTCCTCAAGAGAACACACGCACCGGACGGGGCATTGTATCTGCCTGGTCGAGCCAAGGCCCCAAGTAAGATGAAAGGCAAAAAAGGTAAGGGCAAGGAGAGTGCGGTTGAAGCTAACCCCACCGAAGCGGAGGAAACTGCTCCAACAAGCCAAGAGGGGCTAGTTCCAAGTCAGATTGATGCAGCTCTTCTATAAGTAGTGGAGCACGAGAGTACTAGGGAAGAGGCAGGATCTCCAAAACCTCCAAGGGTTCCTAAGAGAGACAGGAAACGGGGAGCAGAGAGCAAGGATAGGAAGGCCAAGAAGAAAAAGACCTCAAGTGGTGATGAGATTTCTCTCCGGCCCCCGGAGCCCATTCCTCCTGTTGACCCTACTGATCCAACAAGAGCAGAAGAGATCCCTGGTGACTTTCGAACGGATGAGGTTTGAGGAGGAGACATCAGTATTGACGGTGTTGACATTACTGGGCTTGAGGGGATTGGTGACTATTTTGAAAACCTCCCCAGAGATGTTTTTACTGGGCCCTACCTCCCTCCAAGCACTTCGAACATTGTTACCTTCAATGGTAAGTCTTTCACTGTTTCAAGTGAAAGGGATGTTATAACTCACTCTATATTGAGTAATATTCAGCCAATGCTTGGTCTGGAGAAACAAGTGCGAGGTCAGTCAGCAATCATTACGACCCTTAATTCTGACAAGGACAGATTGTCCGGAGACCTCCTCATTGCCAACCAAAATCCTGATGTTCTGAAGATAGAAAATGAGGAGTAAAAGAAGAATTAGGAGGGTTGGGCCACAAAAGTAGCTACCTTAGAAGATACTATCAAAGAGCTCTGGTCAAAGCAGTCTGAGTTGGAGAAATATCTCTCCTCTTCGAAAGAGGAGGTGAAGGGTAAGGACATGGTCATTCATACTTTGACCAATGACAAGATTTCGCTCGAGGATTCGGTGTCCCAGGCTGCGCAGGAAAAAGCTGATCTGCTAAGGGAGCAAGAGGCAAAAATTCAAGCCAAAATTGATGCTTACGCCAACAATGTGATAGATACTCAGGAAGAGATATATGCCAAAGTGAAGTCGGACATGGTCCTGCTCTTTCACAAAAAGTTCCCGAAGAGGAATCTGGGAGATTTGTGGACTTATGTAGAGTACGAAGACCTTCCCTTCCACACTATGGCTGTTGGAGACTTGCATGATTATTCTAATGCTGACTCATCCGATGAGGAAAAGAACACCGGGGAGAGTCCAAATGAGGAGAACGATGACCTCAAGAAGAAGAAAACGAGTGAGGCTGAACCATCTTCAAAGGCTCAGTCTTAGAGTAATTATCTTTTCATTTTTGTTTTGATTGAGCCAAAGTCCTTGGATGGCCAAGGCATTTTTGTAACTGTATCCGGTCTTCGACCGGATAGATCTGTTTGTTTTGACAACTTAAAGTCCTTGGATGGCCAAGGCACTACGGTTTTTTTAATGGGTATCTTTATTTTGCACAACTCTTGCATTCTTTCATAGTTTTTTCAATTTTGGTGGCTAATGTTTAAACAGCCCTTAGATATTTCATAAACATTCGAAAGTGAGAGTGTTTAAATTCTCCGATGACAAATGTTTAAGTAGTCATCACTCCTTTAATCCAATCCGGCCGGTGTTTAAATAAAAATTTGACAAGAAAGAAAGTAAAAGCACTCCAAATTTTTAGGAAGGCATCAAATTTTATAAAACAGCCCGGACACCTCATTAAAACCTCCCCGCGCCACCAGGGTAGGAAAGAGTATGCCCCCAAATATTTACATGAACTTTTAAACAAGTAAATATTTACATAGTTCCTACTCCAAGTACATCCGGAGGTGCTCAATATTCCAAGGGTGATTCAAAATCCTTCCATCTTTGTCTTGGAGCCGGTATGTTCCAGGCTTAAGTTTTTCAATGACCAGGTAGGGTCCTTCCCAAGTTGGAGCCAATTTACCGAACTGCCTCTCTTTAGTGTGTAGGAAACATTTTCTCAACACCTTATCTCCCGGTTGAAAATCCCTTCTCTTGATTTTAGAAGCAAACCTGCTTCTCATCAAACCTTGATAGTGCACAGCTCTAAGGTGAGCCTTAACTCTTCTTTACTCTATCAAGTCAAGTTGACCTCTGATAGCCCCCTCGTTAACGTGTTCAGAGAAATTATGAACTCGAAATGAAGGGAGAGTTGCTTCTATGGGAGCTATGACATCCATCCCATAGACCAAAGCAAAAGGTGATTCTTGTATTGCAGCCCAGGTGTAGTCCACTAAGCCCACAAAAATTCTTGCAAATAACTAGGCCATTTTCCAGCAGCCCCTTCTAAATGTTTCTTCAAACCGGACAGTATAGTCCTATTAGCCACCTCAACTTGACCATTTTCTTGTGGGTGGAAAGGTGAAGAGAAGCAATGTAGTATACCTCTAGAGGCACATAAACTCTCCATTTCCTTGTTGTCGAACTGTGGCCCATTGTATGTTGTTATCTTCTGTGGAATTCCAAATCTGCAACAGATATTGGATAAAATGAATTTTATAACATCTTTTGATGTTGTTCCTGCCAATGGAGCTGCTTCGATCCACTTCGAAAAATAATCAATAGCAACAATTATTGTCCTGCGTCCTCCGGATGCCATAGGTAGAGGTCCCATCAAATCCAACCCCCATCGAGTAAAAGGTATAGGCTCAGAAATTGACTCTAAAGGGATGGCTGGGATATGAATCTCATTGCTATATCTCTGGCATGGGTCACACCTCCTCACCAACTCCTTAGCATCTTGCATTATAGAGGGCCAATAATACCCAGCCAACAAAACTCTCCTTGTTAGAGCCCTGAAACCACAGTGAGCTGATCCCTCACCATCATGTAATTCGGAGAGCACTACTTGAGACTCATCGACCCCCAAACATCGTAAGAGGGGTTTACTGTAAGACTTTTTTATAAAGAACATCTCTTAGTATGATAAAACCATGAGCCTTGGACTTTAATTTCCGGAGGCAAGATGCCATCTGAGAGATATTGAAGGAGAGGAAACCTCCAATCTTGAGGCTGTTTCATTTGTATATCGAAGCTTTCTTCCTCCTTACCCATACTCAGTTGAATGGAAGGGAACTCCAACACATGGATCCAAGGGTAGGATTCAGTATAGGCTATGGTTGCCAAGGAGTCTGCTAGTTCATTTTCTGTTCGGGGTATGTGCTCATAAACAATGCTTTTGAACTTAAGTGCCACATCCTTGAGAAGAAGTAAGTATTTTATTAGTTGCTCCTTTTTGGCTTCAGATTGACCTTGCGCATGATAAATAAGAAGCTGAGAATCACTCATCAACTTGAACCTTTTGGCTCTACAAATAAGAGCTAACTTAAAACCAGCTATGGCAGCTTCATATTCAGACTCATTATTAGAAGCCCTAAAAGCAAAACATATAGCTTGGTACATTTTGTCACCATACGGAGAGGTCAAGCATACCCCTGCACCACATCCCATAGTACTTGATCTACCATCAGTCCGGACGACCCAGACCTTTTTTATCTTTCACATCAGTTGTTTGCTCTGTATCCCTATTTGAATGGAATTCAACTAAGAAATCAGCCACAGCTTGGGCTTTGATTGCTGTCCGAGGAGCAAAATCAATATCGAAGTCTCCTAGTTCCACTGACCACTTAGTCATTCTACTCGAAATGTCTGCCTTTTGAAGAACGTTTTTCAGGGGATAGGATGACCGGAAAATAATAGGATGAGCCTGAAAATAAGGCCTCATCTTCCTTGCAGCAATTACCAGGGCTAATGCTAATTTATCAAGCTTCAGATAACGTTTTTCTGCATCTATCAAGCTATTGCTAATGTAATACACCGGACGGGGATAATTATCTACCTCCCTCACTAATACGTCACTTATGGCACAATTGGAAACTGCAAAGTATATGAAGAGTGTCTCTCCATCAACAGGTTTAAATAGAGTCTTGGGGGAGGACAGATGTTTTTTAATTTCATTAAAGGCCTCATCACATTGTGAAGTCCAGTCGAATCCCTTTGCACCTTTTAAAGTTTGAAAGAACGGGGCACACCTGTCCGAAGACCTTGAAATGAATCGATTTAACGCAGCCAACCTCCCAGTCAACCTTTGTACTTCTTTAATATTCCGAAGAGGCTCCATTTGGAATAAAGCATTAAGCTGGTCCGGATCAGCTGTATCCCTTGCTCACTTATTATATACCCCAGGAATTTCCCGGACTGTACTCCAAACACACACTTCTCTAGATTTAGTTTCAAATTTACTTTTACTAAGTTAACAAAAGTTTCTTGGAGATCTGTCAAGTGTAGCTCTTCGTCCACACTTTTTACCATCATGTCATCGATGTATACTTCCATATTTCTTCCAATTTGATCAGCAAAGGCTTTGTTTACTAACCTCTGATAAGTAGCCCCAACATTTTTTAACCCAAATGGCATCACCTTGTAACAATGAAGGCCCCTATCAGTAACAAACTTAGTATGCTCCTGATCCTTCAGATCAACTCGAATCTGATTGTATCCGGAGAAGGCATCCATGAAAGACAGCAGCTTGTTCCCAGATGTGGAATCTACCAACTGATCAATCCGGGGAATTGGGTACAAATCCTTTGGGCAAGCTCTGTTGAGATCTGTGAAATCGATACACATGCGCCACTTGCCATTTTTATTTTTCACCAAGACCGGATTGGTTGTCCATAAAGGATATTGAGACTCCTTTATGTGCCCCATTTTGGTAAGTCTGTCGACTTCTTGAACTATGACATCAGCCTTTTCCTTGGAAAAAGCTCTCCTCTTTTGTACCACAGGTGCTATGTCTCTTCGGATGGACAGTTGGTGTGATATAATAGTTGCTGGTACTCCGGTAACATCAGCATTGCACCAAGCAAAAACATGTTGATGGTCTTTTAAGAACTTCAACATTTTACCCTTTAGTTCAGATGTCATTTTGGACCCTATCTTAACATTTTTTCCCTCTTCCAAAGAATGTGTTTCGACTTCTTCAACTGGTATTAAAACTCCAGGGGTCTCTCTGGGGTCATCAATTTCACCCTCACCCCCAGAAAGCCCCTCAAACTGCTATTCTTTATTGATACGAAGTGCCCCCAACGTCCGAGGAGCCAGTGCTATTGCATAACACTCTCTTGCTATCTTTTGGCTGCTCCGAACAACTCCCACTTGTCCTTGCACAGCGTATTTCAAACATTGGTGGACTGTTGAGGCCACTGCATGCATCCTAGAGAGCCAAGACCTCTCTAGAATAACATTATAACAAGTGGGACAATCCACTATGACAAACAGTATTCTAACCATCTTCTTAAAAGGGCTCTTGCCCAACAAAACTTCCTCTTCGAACTCCCCGATTACATCTGCTGAGCTTCCAGTGAAACCCACAATTGACCTGTTCGAACGCTGAATTACTGCAAGATTTTTCATCTTTTTGTAGGAAGTTAAAAATAAGATATTAGCTGAACTCCCAGTATCCACCAAAATTTGTCTTATGTCATTGCCCCCAATGGATGCTCCTACGACAACATCATCTTCATGAGGACCTACTATATCCCTTAAGTCATCCTCATCGAAAACAATGAAGGGAAATGGAATCTGCTATTGATAGGAAGTCATGCCTCCCTCCAGTTGGGTAGCTAAAGTATGAACATGCCTCTTCCTCGAAGAAGCAGTGGGTGCTGTCATGGTATCCCCTCCGAAAATTGTGAGTGATTCAAAAACGTTAATAAGCCCGTACACTGTTTTACAACGTTCCTCAATGGCACCCACTCTGTTTCGAGTTGGATCGGGGTCCAAGTACTCTGACTCTACATCGAATCTCTCGATTATCACCATAGCTCCTTCCGGAGCGGATGTGCTTGCATTGTTTGGTCCGGCCCGATGAGCATTATCAGACCTATTTCCTCCTCTTCTTTTAACATATGCTCCCAACTTTCCTCTTTCAATTAAATTATGGACTTCTTGCTTTAAAGCAATACAATCCTCAGTGGTATGTCTAGTATCATTATGATACTGACAGAAGCAATTGTTACGATGCTCCGTAGGAGATTGTAGCACAGCCGGCCTTCTATAGTGTACTTCTTTCTTTGTTTTTTCCTAAATGGTGGCTACACTTTCTTTTAACTCAGCAAACCACTCCGGTTGAACCCAAGACCCTCTCTTATTTCTAGATTTGCTGACTCTGGGCAGACGCAGCTGGCTGAGACTGAGCTTTAGCTCTGTTATGACCCTGCCCGGCCTCCCTTGCCTTGTTCCCGGACTAATTTTGGTTAGGGTTTGGTGCAGCCGGGGCAGACCTCACCTGCATGTGCACCCTAGTTTTCTTTGTTTCATCCACGTTAATTTGCTTTCCAACCTGATTCATTAAACTTCCCCATGTCATGACCTTTTTTCTGGTCACTGAATCAACCAAATTTCCAGGGTTTAAGCCCTGCCTTAGAGAAGCTATTGCTACTTGTTCGAAGAAATCATCCAAACCATTTTTGGTGTTTACAAAGCGACTTATATATTCCTTCAGAGATTCATTCGGTTCTTGGGCACAATGGATAATTGTGTCCCCATTGCCCTTCACCTCCTTACTTCCAACAAACTACCTCCGGAAGGCCACCCCAAAGGTATCGAAATTTCTGATGCACCCCTGTGGTAGGCTGTTATACCACTTCAGGGCACTCCCTGTAAGAGACTGGGAGAATGCTCTACAAAGCAACTTATCGTCATCATCGAAATTCATCATGAAATTTTTGAATTGTTCCAAGTGATTGTCCGAGTCTTTACTGCCATCGTATTTTTCCATTTTTGTACTATCAAACCTCTTGGGGAGGTTTCCGGACAGGATCTTGGATGACAATAGAGATTGTCTCCAATTCCGGCCACGACTGAAAACGATATCCTCGTTAGGAGTTGCAAAGATACCTGGTTTATCATGGAAGGCAAAAGGATCCACCAACATCCGGTCAATGTGTCTCCGGCTATGAGATGACCCTTTGCCTATATGCCTCTTTAACTTTCCATGCCTATCCATTTTTCTTGAATACTTCTTAACCAACTTTTGTTTCTTTTTAGATCGGTCCTCATCACTGCTGGATGACAAAGATTCTTCAACTCCATCTTCTCCCGAGGAGCTACTAGAAGATTCTGAGTCTGAATCAGAGCTTTCCACCGGCTCAGACCGGTGAGACTTTTTAGAGCTAGCATGAGTCTTCTTCGTACTTACATGGGTTTTCGAAGGCTCATGCTCTCTAGGGTTGTCAGTATGATGAGCAACTGATGCCTTTGACTTTTCTTTTATGCCCATCTTTGCCCTCTCTGCCCTCAGGGCTTCTATCTCGCCCTTTAATCTATCACGCTCTTCGATGGTATATTCATCATTTTCTCCCACCACTTCAAGCAAAGCTGGTGGTACTTCCGGTGCGTCCGGATTCATTCAGACTGGTTTTTCTGATGGTTTTGAATGCTAGATTCAGGCACCATCGTTCTCCCACTGTGGTCGCCAATTTGATGTAATTTAATTTTGTTTGAGGGTAAGTTTGTAATTTTAATCTAGAGTTTTGTGGAATTTTGAGAGTATTTAATGTTTGGGTAGAATGTAGAGGGAGAATTGAGCTGCCTCGTTGTATTTAATTTTCATTACCCTCATTTAATGTAGGTGGTTGGGTATTTATACCCTTATCCTTGGGCCATATGGGCTTTCGGGTTGTGTTTAATGGATTCGGGTCGAGTTTAAAGGCCCATCAGTTTTAAGTAAGTAAGTAGTCAGCTTAGTCAAAAAGTGATTAAGTTTTAAGTACTTTGGTTCTGTTCGGATAGTTCAGTGAATGAAAGTTGTCCGAATTACCCCTGTCCGGTGAAATGGACATTGTCCGAATTAACCCTGTCCGGCTCCCATAAGGTGTGGTGACAGAATCCGGACTCATCAAAAATATTATTTGAATATAGTTATAATTTTTTTAATTTTTTTATATAGTTTCTTCTAAAATAATAATAAATATAACAAGATTTTTACAATATATATATATATATATATAGTTATAGTATATTGATATTTATTATTTTGACTACTTAGGTTGATACATTGAAATAATTATAAAGTTGGTTGGTAATATATAAAAAAGAAATATTCTTTTAATATTCTTTTAGAAGTTATTATGTTATATAAAATTGTTATGGGATAATTTTTATTAGTGGTAAAGAGATAATCTCTTGATTTAAAAGATATGTATAATGAAGATGAACGTGAAGGTGAAACTTGCTCTTTTGCATAACTTCAAGCATAATTTGCTTTCCACTATAGCTGAAGTCTTTACATATGAGTTCTCGAAGAAGAATATAAGTTGCAGATGTTTCTATAGTTTGGTAGCTGTTATAATCGTTATATTTGAAGGATGAAGACAATAACACCGAACAGAATATAACGTTCTATAAATTTAGATTATGGTTAGAGAAAGAAGAGAGAAAGTGCTAGAGAGCAGTTACGTTTTAATTCTGATGAAAATGATTCTGTAATGAAATTCGAGCTTTAAACACCTAGTTACATTTACGGTATTTTAGTATCTTAAATTAATTTACAGTTCATACATTTTATTGAAGGTTTTATATACAACTTACTAATTTTTTAAAATAATGCCACTTATTAATTACCAATAAATATAAGATAAGCAATATATATCAAACCCATATAAATAAGAAACCTTAATAAAAGAAGCCTAGTTCAATAAAAAAAAAATTAAATCCAACACCATTTATCGTATCGGTCGAGAAAGCATTCATGCATTCAACTCGTTCTAGTAGAAAACAATTAACATGTTTTCGGCCAAACTTACCTTTGTATTTTGGTAAAGGTTTTTGCATCTAAATCTTGGCCAACTTGTTCTTGAAATAATCGATCGACATATTCATCTTTAATGTGCGTAATCTTTCGACAATATTTTTATTGAGGAGTTACTTCTAATCTACGCCTATTCTTCTCATTAAAATTAATAATTTTATTAATTAATAAATTCATATTAATTAAGAATATATATAATTAAACATATACGGATTTTAGTTTGTATTTATACTATATATGTATAGAATGTAAAGTTGCTTTTTATTTAATAAGAAATGTGAAGAAAAGAATATATTACATAAAATAAGAATACGAAATGGTAAACAAATCATTAAATGTAAGTTAAGAGTATGAAAAGAAGAAATTTTGTAGAATATAAAAACGATGAGGACCTAAAAGGGTCAAACTTGTAGGAGCTAGTTGATTTGTATGAACAGATAGGAATTCAACTCAACTTGTTTATTTTAGAACATAAATACAAAACGAAACCACTCACTTTGTTTGTATTATATAAGATATACAATATTACCACCAACGACCATATAGACTAGCATTTAGAAATAGAAATTGACACAAGAAGCAACTAAGAAAAGTAGCCTAGCCTCCTTGTGTTCTCATATATATATATACTACTCTACATACATAGAGATGAGACACGGAGGTAGCGAAAAAATATGAAGTCGTGTCTGTATATTTTCGCACTCATGCTTCTCCTGACGAGTTCATCTGCGAGTAGCTTGTAAGCGATGCGACGAGTTATATATGTTTTGATAATTACCTTTTTTGTATATTCGATATTGATTTTACTAGATCTGATTGTATTTCTAATGATTGCAGGCAGGTGATCAAGGTTAGAGATAGTTCAACGTGCCAAGTTCAAGTGTTTTGGTGGATTGATCTTGGTTTAGGTTTCACACCCTGGTCTGCGAATAGGTAATCTTTTAATTGCGGTGTATAAACTAATATGATATTGTCCGTTTTAATGTTCGGAGATCCGTACCAATTTGTTTTTGGTCTATTTCTAAAAAACTTTGTACTAGTTGAAATATGTTTTTAGGTATATATATATATCATTTATCTTTCCCGTATTTAACCGAACTGAAATGTAACACTTTGATCTTGCTCATATTTAACCAAAGATTTTGGTCGCCCCCTAACGGATCTTTCCTGAATTGGAAGCATATATTATTTATTCAAAATTAGAGATAATAAATAAATATTGTAAAGACTCACTTATACTTTGGGGAAGTAACTCTATGGTTGTTAACATTCCTACGGTTACTATGCATGTGTCCGGTTAAGATATGTATCCAACTACAATGGTTTGAGCTTCCATCTATATTTCACTTACAAAATTCGATGGTTAATTACAGTACTCCACCAGCCCCTCCGCCTCCGCAGATTCCTGACTCGGAAGACTTCCCTACGG
This sequence comes from Limnanthes douglasii subsp. nivea, assembly GCA_036936605.1. Taxonomy (NCBI): domain Eukaryota; kingdom Viridiplantae; phylum Streptophyta; class Magnoliopsida; order Brassicales; family Limnanthaceae; genus Limnanthes; species Limnanthes douglasii. The sequence goes on along the minus strand of JAUPFV010000001.1, from coordinate 18,826,634 downwards.
TGCTTTTTGGTAGGCCAAGACCTCTATCGGAGCCGGTAACACCACCCCGGCCATAAATAACGTGTATTTGCTATTTTGAATGTTTTGGTACGAGAGTAGTATCGACAATAAATATATATATTAATCAGTTTACCATAGCTCAAGCCAATCCATTGGCTGAACCTTTTTGTAAGAATAAATCGTGATGTATTTAATAATATTTTGTGTATTGTTAGTATTATTACGATTAATAATTAGTCATATAAATAAATATAGGGCAGTAAATGATATTTTTATTTATTTAAACAATTATATAAATATTTGATCGAATTCGGATGATGTAAGAGATTGAATTTAAATAATAATAATTTGAAAATAAAGTATATATTTAAATACTAAACAATTTAATATAGAGATGAATTGCCATTATTGATATATAATGAGTATAAAAATGAAAAGCACATGCATATAAATTATCTATCAATTAAACTTTAAATTGTTTTTTTAGATGCATGTATTTTTCTCCTACATTTAAAAAAAAAAAGTCACCTGAAAATCATTTCTTTTTCATCAAACACTAATTGTAATCCAATTAAGTGAATATTTGTATTAGTTATTTCATCATACTACGATTGTGAAGAAATCCAAAATTAATGTTAATTGAAATATCACAACATACATCGAAAAACGACTAAAACTTTGACAATCTCATTAAAACCCACGACTTTATAATTGGAGCAAATAAAAAATATTTCTTAGTTGGTTATTGAATCGATTTCTTGGTTCTCGCAGCGATAAACATCTCGTTCCAACTTTACATGATAGCGCATGCTTGGTGTCATTTATTTTGGTCTGGACTACATGTTAACTTGAAACTTAAGTATGTTTGTGTGGTTGTTCGGTGTTTATCTGTTATGTAGATAACATGCTTAAGGTCATTTTAACTTGGATAAATATGCCAGGAAGCCAACATATCGCCAAAATGTTCATTGTTGGTGAATTATTTATTTACGATTTTGACGGGTTTATGATTGATGATATTATGTGCATTAGCGGTCACACTAAAAGTTAATATTTGACATAATTGATCACGAACGTTAGACTGTCAATTTTGAATTGGTCATTAAGATTTAATCAGAATAGGGAAATCAACCCCATGAAACGCTTTATCGAATCAATTTTATTGAAATATGATCAACAATGATTTTTTTTAAAACTCATACAAGTGCATGTTAATATGATTTTCCTAAGGTATCTTATTAGCGGTTTAAGATTATGTTTACATATTGAATCCATATTTAAAAAATATTTGAAGTTTACATGTCAATCGATGTTATGCTTACATATTATTATTATTTGTTGCGTGTATTGTTATGATTAATTTAACAAAAGTGAATATTATTAACCCAATGGTCTATAAACCTTCCACGTTAGATGAGTCAGATGTTTCCGAATAGAAAGAGACATTTTGTTGTACTTGAACTATTATGATTTTGACCTAATATTAAATACTAAATAACTTATGCCCCTCACTAAAGATAGTTATCTCGAGAAGAATAAATAATTTGAGACGTGAAAAAAGTTAAATAAAATGTGTTTGGATATCATAAAGGAGGGAATATCTTTGGAATTTGGTGGTACTATCCATACTGAGACCACTCATGCGATTGAGTTTCTTATAGAAGTTGAGAATTTTTTTACCAAGAATGATGATATGGAGATTCAGATGTTACTGTTGCAGTTTTTCACCATAAAGTTTCACGACCAAAGAGAAAATAATATAACATATGAGATATTAATCATCTCAAAGATAAAGACACTTAAAATTGACCTTCGTAAAGAAGGTGTAGTATGGTTCACGTTTTAAATATTTTCCTCTATAGTTTAAGAACTTTCAGAATTCTTATAATCGCCAACCTGAGAAGTAGTTAGTTGGTGAACCAACTTTTCATGCTATTCAGGAGAAGGGTGAACTAAAATTAGAACGCCGTAAAGTCTATATGGTTAGTTCTCGATAGAAGGGAAGAAAAAAGAGAGAGTATAAATGATCAATTGATAACACTTTTGGTTAAAGGTCAAAGTAACCTAAAAATCACCTACTATAAGCCGATGTATCTTTTGCAAGAAGTTGTAACATCTCAAAAGAAAGTGTGAAAAGTACCATGCTTATATGAAAGCTTAAGGTGATCTCACAACTCTGGTATGTTCAAAAGTATATAAAGTTTTAGCTGTAAGAAATACATTGGGAGCTGATACAGTTGTGATACTCATGTTTTTATTTCTCATACAAGGTAAGATAAGGATACGAAGCCTTAGTGATAGTGAGATATCCATATGTATAACATCGACAATTCATGTTTTGTTTATACCATTTGTGATTTTCAATTGTTCCTTATAATTAGACATTTCTTATTTTTGAAAGATATTTTACATCTACATTCTTATAGAAGGAATTTGACATATTCTTTTTATTAGATACCTTTGAATATTAACATATTTTTGGGAATAATTAAATGAAACTTTGTTTAAACTATAATATGGTAGACATTTGATATTTAAACGAATAATAAATTATATTTGTTGAATATTACAGATCACCATAAAAAAGAAATCAACATACATGTAAATAACAAACTAAATTCTAAAGATGGAATTTAAAAAAAAATCCTTGATACAAGCACTTGACTCATATTTTTAAGAGGATAATGGATAATCTTGTTGTTGAAGGTTTATTAGGTTCATCTATCATTTAAACTTTCGTGTTTGCATTGAATCTATAAAGGGAAAACATACCAAAGTGAAAAGGTTAGGTGCATATTAGGCGAAATAAGTCTTGGAGTTGATACATACTCATATATGTGGATTGTTCCCTATGACTTATTGGAATTAGCATCAATCTTTTATATAATTTATAAATGACTTCTCTTGGTAGGGGTATTTATACCTTATTCATAAGAATTAAGAAGTCCTAGACAAGTACATAGGTTTTAAGATCGAAGTTGAAAACAACTTGGTAAGTGTAGTAAACACGACTTATCTGATAGTAATAGTAAATAATATGGCACATATATCGGTTTAGGTGAATAAACAACATGAATCATTTGCATATATATATATAACTTATGAGTCATGCTCTTAATTTTGAAAAATTATTTTCAACGGAGATTCTTTATCTGAACAAATTGTTTCTTCATAACTTATGGCTCAGATTTTTCATGTTAATGATGTTTTTGCTGAAGGAAATTATTTATCTGCACAAATTGTTTCTTCATAACTTATGCATGAGGCTCGTCATGTTGATAAAGTTATTGCTGAATGAAATTATTTATCTAAATAAATTATTCTTTCATAACTTATAGGCCAAGTTCATCATGTTGAATAAGTTGTTTTGAAAAAAAATTCTTTAGCAGAACAAATTATTTCTTCATATTTAGATGACATATTTATGCTTTATTGTTGAAATTAATTTATATTTTCTTTTTTACGTTGAGGGATTGGTACATATGTTTTCTATTACGTCAATACACAATATATGGTCACTTACATAACCATATTGTTTTTAATCTCAGGTTTGGTTTATTAACCATAATAACTAATTTGATTATTATGTTAGGGCACAATATAACCACTTGTGTAACCTTATAATTTTTCAATCTCGGGCTTGGTTTATTAACTATAATCATTAATTTGACTATTATATTAGGGAAGAGCATAACCACTTTCTAACCTTACAGTCTTTCAACTTCATGCTTGGTTTATTAACCATAATCGCTAATTTAGTTATTAAGCCATAGCACGATATGACCACTCGTGTAAGCTTATAGTTTTTGAGCATCAGGCTTGGTTTATTAACTATAATCACTAATTTGTAATTATATATGACCCTCTTTCAATCACAGAGATCACTTGGCTTATAGCATTTTCATCGTGGAGATGAATATCACTTGACTTATAGTCTCTTCATCATCGAGATCACTCTTAAAGCCTTTTTTCTATTATAGATATGGAGATCACTTGGCTTATATTTATTTTTCATCATGAAAATCACTTAGATTGTAAACTTTTCTATCATGGAGATTGAGATATACCTCATATGGTCCCCCCGTATTTGAATCAAATTCAAAGTATTTGTTCAAAGACTAATGATTGATGATAACAAAGTATCACTCACCACACCAATGGGTTACAATTATCCATTTTGAACCTTCTAAATTTTATTTTTGATGTTGTCGAAACCCCCAATTTTTATCTCTTTTTATGTTGTTGACAAATCCCCAAATTTATTTTATGATGTTGAAAAAACTCAAATTTTATAGGTAGATTGATTTTTCGAGGGCTTATTCCACGACCTCATATTTGTTGATAAAAAACTTGATTTTATAGCCTCATACAAAATCATGCACAATTTATATTATACTCGTGTCAAAAGAAATTAAAGCTCTTAAATATTTTCAAAATAAATGAATTCTTTTTAATGTATACGTGTTTACTAATATGTCATATGATAATTAAATTGAGTTATAAGATGTACCTCCCTTTTGTAATTGGAGGCTTTGAAGTTCGAATTAAATTGTAAAACCATTTTTTTGTCTCCCTTAATATATTATCATTGAAAATAATATCACGAGATATAACTTTCACGGGAGTGCTCCACCCATGAACCCGAGGTCCCATGTTTAATTGTTTGGCTCATTTTTTTTTTATTTCATCTAGTTAATTTGATAAACGTTTATAATTTTTAACGAGAGTTTAAATTTCACTAAACCTGCCTAGCAGGTGGGTTAATGTACTATTCAGTACACTCGAGGTCAGAGGCTCGATTTTTTTTTGACGAGGCTCTCATTTATTTTACTTCTATTTGACAAAGGTTTATATATATTTTACGATATTATAAATTACACCAATCCTGATTAGCAAGGTGATTAAACCATTAAATTGTAAACCTAAGAACATGAGTTCGAACCTATGCTCAACTTTGTTTTGACATGGAATTTATTAGTCGATTTTACGAGGGTTTATAAATTTTGACGATGATACAAATTATGATCAGCATGGTGGTTAGAGCATTAACCTATAAACCCGAGGGCACGAGTTTGAACCTAAGCTTGAACTTTTTTAGGAGACTATTATTTATTATTATTTTTCCTCATGAGGATATCATTATTTATTTTCCTTCGAGCCTTCTCTTTATTACCAACTTAATGAGCCGTTTTCTTTAAGCTAGTACCAGTTTTATTGAACAATACCTAGTTATCTAACAATACTTGAACATCCAATTTCAACACTTTAGAACTGTATATGACATGACAATACCTAGTTAATGAACTAGTACCGCTAAATGATATCACATCACATCCAATATGTATTATAATAATGCTTTTCATATCCATTTGATCATTTTAGTTTGCTTCAGAACACAAAGATAACATGATAAACATATTGTTCTAATTTAAAGTAATACTAACATGATATTTTCATATAATGTGTGAGACTCATTACTATACATGATCAAATTAAAGTTGCATTATAAGTACTTCATGCTCTCAATTGTATAAAATATCTAAACATTACATTATACCACATGTAATAAAGCTATTGTAACCATATAGCATTATCATGTTATTAATCGTATTCTAAATGCCCCTCCATATCATACATTTAATCACTAGAGGACTCAAGATATGGAATATCATTTTCTTGACCAACAAGAAGATTAAAACAACAATTATCATAATATCAACCACAAACAAGATATTAAATACAACCAAAACATAGTATAAGCAGTTATTTTACCAAAAATGTAACCAACACACAATATAAATCACTCATATGATTAACATTAAACTGATCAAGTACTATTTTCATCATCTATGCTGATTTAAAGTTTACAACATAAATTACACGAATATCATTTGTGAATGAAAAACCACTTACGATATGCTGCATCTACTGATGAGTCTGGATATTTTGACCACTCACTGTAGAAACCGGACAAGGGAAATTCGGACAAAAACCACCCACTGAACCATCCGAACAGGATTAAAGTATTAAAAACTAATCACTTTTTGACTAAGCTAATTGCTAATCTGCTTAATAAACTAATGGGTTTTTGAACTCAACCCAGTTTCATAAGTATGACCCGAAAGCCCATGTGGCCCATAATTAAGGGTATAAATACCCAACCACTTTCATTAATGAGGGTAATGAACATTTAATACAACCAGACAGCTCAAATCTCTCACTACAAACCACTTAAACATTAAATACCTTTGAAACACCGCAAAACACCTGACCAAATTACCCTCAGACTAAAATAATCCACACCAAATTGGCGACCACAGTGGGAGAAGAAGGTGCCTGTATCTAGCATTCGAAACCATCAAGAAAAACCAGTTTGAATGAATCTAGACGAGCAGGAAGTGCCACCAGCTTTGGCAGAAGTGGTGGGAGAAAACGATGAATATACGATCGAGGAGCGAGATAAACTAAAAGTTGAGATAAAAGCCTTGAGGGGTGCTAAAATGGCGGAGATGGGTTTGAAAGAAAATTCAAAAGTGTCAGCAGTTCACCACACTAACAATCCAAGAGAGCATGTTCCATCAAAGATCCATGTGAGCACTAAAAAGACTCATGCTAGCTCAAAGAAGTCTCACCAGTCTAAACCGGTGGAGAGCTCAGATTCAGACTCAGAATCTTCTAGTAGCTCCTCGAATGAAGATGGTGTTGAAGAATCCCTATCATCCAGCAGCGATGAAGGCCGTTCTAAAAAGAAACAGAAGTTGGTCAAAAAATATTCAAGAAAAAGGGACATGAATGGAAGGTTGAAGAGGCATCTGGGTAAAGGGTCGTCTCATAGTCACATCCATAGCTGGAGACATGTAGACCAGTTATTAATGGATCCTTTCGCCTTTCATGATGAACCATGTATCTTTGCAACTCCCAACGAAGATACTGTGTTTAGTCGTGGCCGGAATTGGAGACAATCTCCATTGTCCTCGAAGATACTGTTCGGAAACCTTCCTAAGAGGTTTGACAGCACAAAGATGGAAAATATGATGGGAGTAAAGATCCAGATAACCATCTGGAGCTATTCAAAAAGTTTATGATGAATTTTGACAATGATGATAAGTTACTTTGTCGAGCGTTCTCCCAGTCTTTTACAGGGAGTGCTCTGAAGTGGTACAATAGTCTGCCACAGGGCTGCATCAGAAATTTTGATACTTTTTGGGTGGCCTTCCGGAGGCAGTTCGTTGGAAGTAAAGAAGTGAAGGGCAATGAAGATACTATCATCCATTGTGCCCAAGAACCAAATGAATCTTTGAAGGAATATATAAGTCGCTTTGTGAACACCAAAAATGGATTAACTGATTGCTTTAAACAAGTAGCAATAGCTTCTCTGAGACAAGGTTTGACCATGGCAATTTGGCTGATTCAGTAACCAGGAAAAGGGCCATGATGTGAGGTGATTTACTGAATCAGGTCGGCAAACAGATTAATGTGGATGAAACAAAGAAAACTAGGGTGCACCAGCAAGTGAGGTCTGCCCCAGATGCACCAAATCAAAACTAGAATCAGTCCGGGTATAAGGCCAAGGAAGCCGGACAGGGTCATAATTGGGCCAAGGCTCAATCCCACCCAGCTGCACCAGCTCAGAGCCAGCAATCTAGAAATAAGCGAGGACCTTGGGTTCAACCGGAGTGGTTTGCTGAGTTGAAAGAAAATGTAGCCACCTTTATGATAAAACAAAAGACGAAGTACATTTTAGAAAGTCGGTTGCATTACAATCTCCCAGGGAGAGTCGTAATAATTTTTTATGTCAGTATCATTATGATACTGGCCATAACACTGAAGATTGCATCGCATTGAAACAAGAAGTGCAGAATTTGATTGAGATAGGGAAGTTGGGGGCTTATGTTAAAAGAAGAAGTGAAAATATGCCTGATAATGCTCATCAGACTGGTCCAAACAATGCAGGGACATCGGCTCCGGATGGGGCTATGGTGATAATTGAAAGGTTTGATGTAGAGTCAAAATATTTGGATCCTGATCCAACCCGAAATATTTTGAGTCACTTACAATATTTGGGGGAGACACCATGACTGCACCATGACTTCGGATGGGGCTATGTTCCTATCAATCGCAAATTCCATTTCCCTTTATTGTTTTCGATGAAGATGACTTGAGGGACATAGCTGGTCCCCATGAAGATGCTGTTGTGATAGGAGCATCCATAGGGGGCAATGACATAAGAAATTTTTTGGTGGACACCGGTAGTTCAGCCAATATCCTTTTTTTAACTTCTTATAAACAAATGAAGAATCCAATAGTGATTCAGCGTTCGAACAAGTCAATAGTGGGTTTCACTGGAAGCTCAGCTGATGTAATTAGGGAGTTTTAAGAGGAGGTTTTGTTGGGCAAGGGTCCTTTTAAGAAGATGGTCAGAATACTTTTTATTGTGGTGGATTGTCCCACGTGTTATAATGCCATTTTGGGGAGATCTTGGCTCTCCAGGATGCACGTTGTGGCTTCAACAATCCATAAATGTTGAAAATATGCTGTACAAGGACAAGTGGGAGTTGTCCGAAGCAGTCAGAAGGTAGCAAGGGAGTGTTATGCAACAACTCTGGCCCCTCAAACTTTGGGGGCCGTTTGGATCAGTGAGGATTAGCAATTTGGGGGGCCCTCTAGGGGAGAGGGTGAAATTGATGACCCAAGAGAGACCCCTGGTGTTTTAATACTAATTGAAGAAGTTAAAAATCACTCTCTGGCTGAAGGAAAAAGTGTCAAGATTGGGTCCAAGATGACATCAGAATTAAAGAGTAAAGTGTTAGCTTTTTTGAAAGACCATCAGCATGTTTTTGCTTGGTGCAATGCTGATGTAACCGGAGTACCAACAGATATTATATCACACCAACTATCCATCCGGAGGGATATAGCACATGTTGTACAAAACAAGAGAGTTTTTTCTAAGGAAAAAGCTGATGTCATAGTTCAAGAGGTTGACCGGCTTACTAAGATGGGGCACATGAAGGAATCTCAGTACCCTTTATGGACAGCCAATCCGGTGTTAGTGAAGAAGAAAAATGGAAAGTGGCATATGTGCATCGATTTCACGGATCTCAATAGAGCTTGCCCAAAAGACCTATATCCGGTCCCCCGAATTGATCAATTGGTGGAATCCACATCTGGGAACAAGCTATTATCCTTTATGGATTCCTTCTCCGGGTATAATCAAATTCAAGTAGATCCGCAGGATCAAGAACACACTACATTTTTTACTGATATAGGCCTCTACTGTTACAAGGTGATTCCTTTTGGGTTAAAGAATGTTGGGGCTAATTATCAAAGGTTAGTGAACAAGGCTTTTGCTGATCAAATCGGAAGAAACATGGAAGTCTACATCGATGACATGATGGTAAAGAGTGTAGAAGAAGAGCTACACTTAGCAGATCTTCAAGAAACTGTTACCAACTTGATAAGGGTGAATTTAAAGCTCAATCCAAAAAAGTGTGACTTCGGAGTAAAGTCCGAGAAATTTTTAGGGTATGTGATAAGTGAGAAAGGGATACAGCCTGATCCAGACCAGCTTAGTGCTTTATTGCAGATGGAGCCTCCCCGGAATATTAAGGAAGTACAAAGATTGACAGGGAGGTTAGCTGCTCTAAACCGTTTTATCTCAAGGTCTTCGGATAGGTGTGCCTCGTTTTTTCAAACTTTAAAAGGTGCAAAAGAATTTAACTGGACTCCACAGTGTGACCAAGCTTTCGATGAAATTAAAAAGCACTTATCCTCCCCTAAAACGTTTTTTAAACCTGTTGATGAAGAGACACTCTACATATACTTGGTAGTTTCTGATTGTGCCATAAGTGCAGTGCTAGTAAAGGAGGTGGATAATTATCCTCGTCCGGTGTACTATGTCAGCAAAAGCTTGATTGATGCAGAAAAAAGATATTTAAAACTTGAAAAATTAGCACTGGCCTTAGTTATTGCTGCTAGGAAGATGAGGCCCTATTTTCAGTCTCATTCTATCATTGTCCGGACATCTTTTCCCTTGAAAAATGTTCTTCAAAAGGCAGACATTTCAAGCAGAATGACCAAGTGGTTAGTGGAGCTGGGAGACTATGATATTGATTTTCCCCCTCGAACAGCAGTCAAGGCTCAGACTGTTGCTGATTTCCTAGTTGAATTTTATTCGGACAGAGACACTAAGCAAGCAACAGTTGAAAAAACTAAGAAAATATGGGTTGTCCGGACTGATGGTGGATCGAGTACCATGGGTTGTGGTGCTGGGATATGTTTAACATCTCCGTACGACGACAAAATGTACCAGGCTATATGTTTTGCTTTCAGGGCTTCCAATAATGAGTCCGAATATGAAGCTGCTATAGCTGGTTTGAAATTAACTCTAATTTGTGGAGCCAAAATGGTCAGGTTAATGAGCGATTCTCAACTGCTTATACATCATGCACAAGGTCAGTCCGAGGCAAAAAGGAGCAGTTGATTAAATATTTATTTGTTCTTAAAGAAGTGGCACTTAATTTCAAAAAAATCACCTATGAGCACATACCCCGAACAGAAAATACACTGGCAGACTCCTTGAAAACCATAACCTATTCTGAGTCCTACCCATGGATTCATGTGCAAGAGTGCCCATCCATTCAACTCAGTCAGAACAAGGAAGAATAAAGTTTAAATATACAAGTAAATCAGCCTCAAGATTGGAGACTTCCTCTTTTCCAATACCTCTCAGATGGCATCTTGCCTCCGGAAAAAGCAGTGGCAAGGAAAGTAAAGTATAAGGCTCGTGGCTTTGTCATCCTAAGAGACGTTCTTTACAAAAAAATATTTTAGTAGACCTCTCTTACGATGTTTGGGGATCGAAGAGTCCCAAATAGTGCTCTCGGAATTACACGATGGCGAGGGATCAACACACTGTGGATTCAGGGCTCTAACCAGAAGATTCTTGTTGGCTGGGTATTAGTGGCCCTCCATAATGCAAGATGCCAAGGAATTGGTGAAGAAGTGTGATCCATGCCAAAGATACAGTAATGAAATTCATATCCCAGCTGTCCCTTTAGAGTCAATTTCTGAGCCAATACCTTTTGCTTGTTGGGGGCTGGATTTGGTGGGACCTCTACCCATGGCATCAGGAGGGTGCAGAACTATCATTGTTGCTATTGATTACTTCTCAAAGTGGGTAGAAGCAGCCCCATTGGCAGGAACTACTTCGAAAGCTGTTATAAAATTTATCATGTCTAATATTTGCTACAGATTTGGGATTCCCCAAAAGATAACTATAGACAATGGGCCACAATTCGATAACAAGGATGTGGATAATTTCTGTACCTCTAGAGACATTCAACACTGTTTCTCTTCTCCTTTCCACCCACAGGAAAATGGGCAAGTTGAAGTAGCTAACAGGACTATCCTGTCCGGTCTTAAAAAGAATCTATAGGGGGCTGCTGGAAAGTGGCCAAGTTATCTACAAGAAGTATTATGGGCCTACCGGACTACTCCAGGGGCTGCAACACAAGAATCCCCATTTGCTTTGGTATATGGTATGGATGCAATAGGTCCCATTGAGGCCACTCTCCCTTCTTTCCGAGTCCACAATTTCTCCGAATAGGCTAACGAAATGGAAATCGGAAGCCAACTTGAATTGATAGAAGAAAGAAGAGTTAAGGCTCACCTCGAAGCCACACACTATCAGGGTTTGATGAGAATCAGGTTTTCTTCCAGAGTGAAAATGAGGGATTTTCAACCAGGAGATAAAGTGTTGAGGAAAGTCTTCCTGCATACTAAGGAGAAGCAGTTCGGCAAGCTAACTCCAACTTGGGAAGGACCCTTTGTGGTCACTGAAAAGCTTAAGCCTGGGACATACATGCTTTAAGATAAAGATGGAAGAATTTTGAATCACCCTTTGAACATTGAACACCTCCGGTTGTATTTAGAATGAAAACTATGTAAATATTACTTGTTTAAAGTCCATGTAAATATTAGGGGGCATAGTATTTCCTACCCTGGTGGCGCGGGGAGGTTTTAATGAGGTGTCCGGGATTTTTAATGAAATTTGATGCCTTCTTGAAAAATTCGGAGTGTTTCAATTGATAGCTTCTTTAAAAAAAATTTAAAGTATCAATGGCAGACCAGATTGAATTGGTAGAGTGATAACTACTTAAAAATTTGTCATCGGAGAATTTAAACACTCTCACTTGAAAATACTTGTAAAATAACTAAGGGTTGTTTAAACATTAGCCATCAAAATTGGGAAACTATAAAACAATGTGAGAGTTGTGTAAGATAAAATTTCTCGGCTAATACCGAGGAATGATTTTAAAATATGTAAATTGCATTGGCCATCCAAGAACTTTGAAGTTTTAAAGAAAAAGGTTTATCCGGACAAGGGCCGGACACAATTACAAAAATTCCTTGGCCATCCAAGGACTTTAGTTCAAACACAAAAATTAAAAGATAGTTAATACTTTAAGGCTGAGCTTCCTTAGAAGGCTCAGCCTCACTTGGTTTCTTTTTGGGATCCTTGGTTTCCTCATCTGGACTCTCTTCGGTCCTTTAATCTTCATCAGTAGTATCATCCCAACCATTGGAATAACCATGCTTATCACTATCGACCATTGTATGGTGAGGAAGATCTTCGGAATTTTTTTATGGAAGAGCAGGACCATGTCTGATTTGACTTCTGCATACCTCTCCTCTTGAGAATCTATCACCTGGTTGATGTATGCATCGATCTTCACCTGAATTGTTTTCTCTTTATCCTTTATCAAATCATAATTTTCCTGGTTAAATCTAGACACATCGTTTTCGAGCGAAATTTTGTCATTGGTTAGGGTCTGGAAGACATTATATTTGACCTTTGCCTCCTTTTTTTAAGCAGAGGGGTCCTTCTCCAAGCTAGAACACTTGGATTGAAGCTCCTTGTTAACCCCCTCCGAAGTGGCTAACTTGAGGGCCAAATCCTCTTTCCCCTTCTTCAACTCCTCAATCTCTCTCTTTAGTGCCTCAGCATTCTGGTTCGTAGTAAGGAGGTCGTTAGACAAGCTCTCTTTATCTGAGTTGAGTGTGTTGATGAGGGCTGATTGATTTCGCACTTGTCTCTCCAAGTTGAGCATCGGTTGAATATTTCTCAACAAAGAGTGAGTTACCATGTCCTTATCTCCTGAAACAGAAAAAGATTTACCATTAAAAGTGACAATGTTCGAAGAGCTTTGGGGGAGGTAAGGGCCAACAAAGTCGTCCTTCTCAAGGTCTTCAAAGTAAAGGCCAATATCTTGAAGGCCACTGATGTCAACACCATCAATGTTAATATCCCCTCCGGCACCCTCTCAGGTATGAAAATCACTGGGGATTTTCTGTGCTTGTGTTGGGTCTGTTGGGTAGACCGAAGGAAGAGACTCCGGAGGCCGGAGAGCTACCTCATCCCCCTTGGAGATTTTATTTTTCTTGACTTCCCTATCATCACCATCTCCTCCCCGTTTCCGGTCTTTTTTGGGAGCCTTTGGGGGTTTTGGAAGTCCAACTGCTTCTTTGGTACTTTCATTTTCCACCACTTGAAGCAAAGCCGCATCAATTCCTCCTTGGTCTTGCACTTCTTGACTTGCTGGGATTGTCTCCTCAACACCACCTTCGTTGAACTCTGGCCCTTTCTTGCCTTTCTTGCCCTTCATTTTACTTGGGCTTTAGCCCTACCCACCAAGGCCAGCTTCCCATCCTTTGCATCTGTCCTCTGTAGAATGACACCCGAAGGAGGCGGTGTGGTTAATTCCTCCCATGACAAGTCTCTCCGGCCGGTTGTGTTCCAGAGGTGGGATCTCACCAGGTTGCCACCATTAAAGCAATTGTGGAAGCGATTTCCCCATTTGTCAGCAGCCCAAGCATTCAGCTTGGCACAAGTAGTCTGCCCTTCTTCCAAGTAGTCAGTAAACTCCTTCAGCAGCACTACCCAAAGAAGAAGAAGAGCATTTAAACAAACAAACTTGTTATAAGGGAAGGTAGATAGACATGATGAAATATTTACTTGTGCTTTTCCTTCTACTGATAAGCATGATTGGGTTGACATCAGCTTTAATCTTCCTCCCATTTTCCCAAGCACCGCTGATAAACAAGAATTAAGTCTTCCAGTTCTTCTCCGATTCGAGCAAGTCATATACCACTGTAAAGTTGTCACCCATATTGTAATGATAGAAGATGATGACATGATTTTTGCAGAGGCTGGCAACAGCAGCAAATTGCTCCATTGGAAGCTGGATTCCGGAGAGCCTGGAAGCCATGATACAAGACATGAGGGTGAACCAAGCATTGGGGCTCAGTTGGCTTGGACAGAGCTTTATCAGATGGAAATATCTGACGATCTCTGGGTCCAAGGGATATCTAAGCCCCCAGTTGAACAACTCTGTGTAGAAAACTATTTCACTTAGCTTGCAGTCCATTGGCGTCTCCGGATCAACCGGTATCCTTATTTTAACAGATTATAGGATCCCCCACTTCGTCCGGATCCGGCCTAGCTCAACAGTGTGAATGAAAGCATAGTTAATGTTCTGCATGGCTAGCAGATACTTCACACTCAATTTTTGGAAGCAAGGTCCCACTCTTCCTCCAAGGCACTCTGGAAGGTCCGGATGTTTTAAACATAATTTCTCTTTACCCTTGTTTTTCTTAACAATGGCAGTCTCACTCGTCTGCCCGGAGATGTCGGTCTCAAAAGGGGCTTCTTCAACACTGTCCTCCATCACCTCTTCCATCACCCTGGAAGGATTGTCAATTGTCTTTGGTGGGAGAGCGTTGGTGGTTGATTTTGTAGGCTGTCTGGATGGTTGAGCTTCACTTTCCCTTTATGGTCTGGTGTCCGGTTGGGGCTCAGATCCGGAGGGTTCATTCCAAAGGCTTGTTCTAGTAGCCTCCAGATCAGATAACTTATCCTTAGGAACTTTGATGGGTGCCTCTGACCTTGTAGTTTTGTCTTTAGCCCCAGACTTAGGGCGACCTGATTTTGGAGATTTTAACTATGGAGCGACAGCCTGGCCCTTTACTAAACGGCCTCTTCGTCGAAGCGATAGTTTTTTGGGGAGATATCAGCATCCGATCCCATGGCTATGAATGGTGAGGGTCTCCTGGTACTTGTAACTTCTTGCTCTCGTTTGATGATAGACTGTGACTCCTTGACCGATGAGCCAGAGACGATTGGTGAAAGACTAGGTTGAAATAACCTTCTAGGTTTGGAGCTTCTAGCAGAAGACGAACCTCGATTAGGCTACGAGCTTGGTGTTTCAGGTTTGTCGATGGGAGAAACTGGAAGGCCTGCAGCAATGGGCCTTTCTCGTTCGACTCTCTGTGCTTTCTCTAACTCCGAAAGATTAAGCCACCCACCTTTTACAAGTGCGTTTCTTGCTGTAAACATAAACTTACACCGAAAAGGGTTTTGAAAGGAGAGATGAAACTTTGAAGAAAAGGAGTGAAAGAGTGATGAAAATGGTAAAACAGTGAAAATAAGGTAATTTATACTAAAGAGACAAAAAAGATACCCAGAAACCTAGGAGAATACGAAAAGATGGAAATAATGATTAAAGACGGCGCTGACGTCACCATCATTAATTGAAGAGGTTGCTTTTTGAAATGAGTGGGAGCGCCGTTCTAGGAGAAAAATGGCTGGTGAGGCGAATCAGAAGGGGACACGTGTTCCACGATCCATGGCAAAACCTTTGAGCTTCTGAAGAGTTTTTTAGTCCGGACAAGTCCTTTACACAATTCGAAATCCCTCCGGACAATGTCACAAGTACTCAAAGGCTATTTTTAGGTCTTGACAAAGGCCTTCGAACAAAACCTAAAAAAAGGGCTAGTGATGAGTCCAGATATTTTCACCACTCACTGTAGAAACCAGACATAGGAAATTCGGACAAAAACCACCCACTGAACCATCCGAACAGGACTAAAGTATTAAAAGCTAATCACTTTTTGACTAAGCTAATTGTTAATCTGCTTAATAAACTAATGGGTTTTTGAACTCAACTCGGTTTCATAAGTATGACCTGAAAGCCCATGTGGCCCATAATTAAGGGTATAAATACCCAACCACTTTCATTAATAAGGGTAATGAACATTTAATACAACGAGACAGCTCAAATCTCTCACTATAAACCACTTAAATATTAAATACCTTTGAAACACCGTAAAACACCTGACCAAATTATCCTCAGACTAAAATAATCCACACCATCTACTATGCACAAGGTTTTTAAACTCCATTGTACGTCACTAAAAATAAAGGCACGTCAACATTTCATCAGCAACATCATATCCACCTATATAAATAGAGAGCAAAGTTATAATATTGCTAATAAAGCATCTTATTTACGTTGAAAAGCATTCAGCTCAATGTTAATATGATTAATAATTAGTCATATAAATAAATATAGTATAATAAATGATTTTTTATATATACACAATTGTGTAAGTATTTGATTGAATTCGGATTTAGTAGGAGATTAAATTTGAATAATTATAATTTAAAAATAAACTATAAATTTAAATACTAAATAACCTAAACAAAAATAAATTTTGATCATAGATATACATAATAAAATTAAATAAATATGAATATAAATTATCTATAAGTTGAATTTGATTTTTTTTTATTTATATTTTCCCATCGCATTTAAAAAGAAAAACATATAAAATAATTTATCTTTTATCAAATCCTAATTGTAATCCAAGTAAATGGGTATTTGTATTACTTTTTTTTATTTTATAACTACAAAAGAAATCCACGATTAACTTTGGTAGGAATATAACAACCAATAAAAAGAAATACATTTTTTTAAATCAGATTCTAATGGTAATCTAATTAAGTGATTATTTGTATTAGTTCTTTCCCCTTATAACTATGAAAAAAATCCAAAATTAACGTTAGTTAGAAGATCATAACCAACAAAAATTTATTCCCTGAAAAAAGAATTGATCTTTGACTGTATGGTTAGAAACCATGACGCTCAATTGGAGCAAGAATAAGATAATCATATAATTTTCTTGCAAGTTTTCAATTTTACATATAAAAAGAAGGTTTGGTTAGTTTTTTTTCTTCCAAACAGATCAAATTTAACAATTGTATTAGAGTCACCGTCTAAAATAGCAAGTAACAAATTTTATGTTACTTAATTAGATATATAATGTATATAATTTGTTTTTCAAATTATTTACATTTAAGATTAACTCATGATGTTTTATAAAAATGTGTGGGTATATAGATTAAATTATATTTTATCTAATTGATTAAGGATGGAATATTAAATTATATGTTATATTCATTGACGATTGGTTTCGAGCCAATCAAAGTTTTTGGATTACTTTGGGATTGCATCACTACATAAAAAGAGACGTCAACGTATTCATTCTAGAAAAAAATAATTTTTTATCGTAATGTTTTTATCAATGTGACAAAAGCTTGTATTTTAGCATCATCCTCGTGCAGCCTAGTTGGTTTTTGCGAGGCACAATTGGTTGTTGCGCCAACTTTACACGGTATGCGCACTTTTGAGATCATTCATTATGGTTTGGACTACATGTTAGCTTGAAATTTGAGTATATTTTTTTGGTTGTTCGGTGTTTATCTGTTATGTGGATAACCTGTTTAAGGTCGTCTTAACTTGGATAAATTGATCAAAAAGCCAACTATCGCTGACATGTTCATTGTTGGTGAATTAATTTATTTATAATTTTTACGGGTTTATGATTGATGATATTGTGTGCATTAACGATCCAAATGAAAGTTAATATTCGACATAATTGATCACGAACGTTAGACTATCAATTTTGAATTGGTCATTAAGATTTGATCAAGTTATGGAAACCAACCCATGTAAGGTTTTATCGAATTAATTTTATTGAAATGGGATCAACAATGATTTTTTTAAAACTTATACAAGTGCATGTTAATATGATTTTTCTAAGGTATTTTATTAGCGGTTTAAGATTATGTTTACATATTGAATCCATATTTAAAAAATATTTGAATTTTACATGTCAATCGGTGATATGTTTATATGTTATTTGTTGCGTGTATTGTTATGTATTGTTGCGGTCTATAAATCTTCCACTTTAGATGGATAAGATATCTCTGAATGAAAAGAGAAATTTAGTTGTACTTGAACTATTATGATGCTTACCTGATATTAAATACTAAATAACCCATGCCTCTCACTAAAGATAGTTATCTCGAGGAGAATAAATAATTTAAGGGGTGAAAAAAGTTAAATTTTGGATATCATAAATGAGAGTATATCTTTGGAATTTGATGGTACAATCCATACTGAGACCACCCATGCAATTGAGTTTCTTATAGAAGTTGAGAATTGTTTTACCAAGAATGATAATGTGGATATTCAAATGTTTTTATTGCAGCTTTTCACCATAAAGTTTCACGACCAAAGAGAGAATAATAGAATATATTGTTGAGATATTGATCGCCTCAAAGATAAATACACTTAAAATTGACATGATCAAAGAAGTTTTAGTATGGTTCACGTTTTAATATTTTCCTTAGTAGTTTAAGAACTCTTAGAATTCTCATAATTACCAACCTGAGAAGTGGCTAGTGGCGAACTAATTTTTCATGTTGTTCAGGAGAAGAGTAAAATCAAAGTAGAACGTCCTGAAGTCTATATGGTGAGTTTTTAACAGAGGGGAATAAAAAAGAGAAAGTATAAAGGAACATTTGATAACACGTTTGGTTAAAGATCAAAGAAACTTAAGAAATCACCTACGATAAGCCGATGTTTCTTTTGTCAGAAGTTAAAACATCTCAAAAGATAGTGTGAAAAGTACCATGCTTATATGAAAGCTTAAGGTGATCTCACGACTATGGTATGTTCAAAAGTATATAAATTGTTAGCTGTAAGAAACACATTGGGAGCTGATACGGTTGTGACACTCATGTTTGTATTTCCTATACAAGGTAAGATAAGGATACGGAGCCTTAGTTATAGTGAGATATCCATCTATATAACATCGAAAATTCATACTTCGTTTATATCATTTGTGATTTCAATTGTTGCTTTTAATTGGACATTTCTTCTATTTGAGAGAAGTTTTACATCTACGTTTTTTAGAAGGAATTTGACATATCCTTTTGTATTAGACACCTTTGGATATTCATATATTTTTGGGAATAATCAAATGACACTTTATTTAAACTATAATATGGTAGACACTTGATATTTAACAATGAATAACAAATTGTATTTATTGAATATTACAGATCATCATAAAAAAGCAATCAACATACATGTAAATTGCAAACTAAACTATAAAGATGGAATTTTAAAAAACAAATTCTTGATACAAGCAATTATGTCATATCTTTAAGGAAATGATGGATAATCTTGTTATTGAAGGTTTATTAGGTTCCATTAATTATTTATACTTTGGTGTTTGCATTGAATCTACAAAGAGAAAACATACCAAAGTGAAAACGTTAGGTGCATATAATAAGTCTTGGTGTTGATACATACTCATATATGTGGATAGTTCCTTATGGCTTATTGGAATGGGCATCAATATTTTATATTTTTTATAAATGACTTGTCTTGGTAGGGGTATTTATACCTTATTCATAAGAAATAATAAGTCCTATTGAAGTATATAGATTTTAAGACCGAAGTTGAAAATACAATTTCCCAAAAAGGGGTATTGTTTTATATTGTACAAGAGGTAAGCTAAAAAATCATATAATTAACCCATTTATGGTCACTTCACCCCACCATTTTACTAATCTCAACCATAATAATTATTTATTACACAAGACTAATTAGCCCATTTATTCTTTTAAAAGATTTTTATACAGCCATATTACCCCCCCCCCCCTATTTAACCGATTTGACTATTATTCTAAATAATTCTATCATTTATCAAATATAACAAGATTTTTATTTTTTTGGATTAAAGTTTATGAAAATTGGAGTTGCGAAAAATATTAACAAAATAAAAATATATAGTATATAGATATTTATTATTTTAACTATTTAGCTTGATACATTGAATCAATTATAATATGAAAAAATATATTCTTTTAATATTCTTTTAAAAGTTATTAGGTTATATAAAATTGTTATAGGGTAAACAATTCTTAAAGTGCTAAAGGTTAATATCTTGTTTTGAAAGACAAGTATAATGATGATGAAGATTACTCTTGCTCTTTTGTATATCTTCAAGCATAATTTCCTCTCTTCTATAGCTGAAGTCTTTAGATATGAGTTCTGAATATGAACAATTTACAGATCTTTTTATAGTTTGCTAGTTGTTATAATCTTTGTCTTAGAAAGATTAAGACAACAACACGGAACGAAATATAATGTATGATGACTCTAGATTATAGTTAGAGAAAAAGGGAGAAAGAGCTAAAGAGCAACTATATTTTAGTTATGATGGAAGTAACTCTACAATGGAATTCGGGCTTTAGATACCTAGTTACATTTATGGTTGTTAAAAATTCATGTATTTTACTGAAGGTTTTTTATACATCCTAATAACTCTCAATTTTAAAGAGAAAAGTACGAGTACATACTCATTCAACTACCTAATTACCCACTAGTACCCAAAATTAGTATAGTGTCACTTTGTAGCTCCACCTAAAATATGGAAATTGGTATTTTTGTTTCTGGGTTTAACGTCATACACAACAGTTTCTTAGGTTGGATGTACAGTTAATCGTTTTGTGCGTGCTGTGATGTATATTAGATGTGTTTTAGGTGGTTGTTTGTTAGTTTTGGTGTTGTTTCCATATTTCCCAGATCCTTGTAATGTGCAAATAAAATATAGAACAATTTGTAGCTGGATACATGTGTAGTATAGTACAATTCACCTCTTCATTATGTATGAATGCAAACAACTCCCAGTATAGCCTTACGTATATATATGTGCAAACAATTCACAACCTATTATTTTTGGAGTTGTTG
Source organism: Limnanthes douglasii subsp. nivea (assembly GCA_036936605.1). Taxonomy (NCBI): domain Eukaryota; kingdom Viridiplantae; phylum Streptophyta; class Magnoliopsida; order Brassicales; family Limnanthaceae; genus Limnanthes; species Limnanthes douglasii. Next base: position 18,805,692 of record JAUPFV010000001.1, on the reverse strand, counting down.
CAACCAATACGTATGAAAACTTGAGAGTTGTGTTAAAAAATCCAACTCCTGAGAGTTGTTTGCAAGTTTTATTTTTACTTGAGAGTTTTTTAGAAACATACCTGAGAATTGTTTGCAACTACAAGGTGGTTGTGTTGTTGTTCACTTATGGGAGTTTGTTTAGAAATGCAGCTGTTGATTTGTGTTTTTGCAGGAAGTATGACAAAAAAACAAAGATTTTATAGGTCAGGATTGGTGAGCTTTTGAAACTTCCGAGAGAGTATCGTATTAACTGCTGCCCACATCGAAGCTACAAGAAACACACCCTTCTACGCGCTTTTGAAGGCGGTATTCGACCTCTGGAATGTGGCAGAGCTTCCGAAGAAGAAGCTTTATTCGAACATTCAGTGGATTGTGAAGATGTTCTCGATCGATCAAGACGCCTTCTGTTTTGGGTCGAAGTTTGTGAAGCTAACGACGAACGATGTAAACATCATTTTTGGGCTGAAGCACGACAGAGACAAAATGGCTTTAACAAAACATGGAGTATTCCTCAATAGATACGTAAACGAGAAGGAGAATGATTCAAGGATTATGAGAACATGCTTCATGGGTGAAACGTCGAGGAAGATAGGGCCGACGAATACTAAAACCATCACGAACACCATGTTAAAGGTACTTGTAAATCTAGTTTCATTTATAAGGAGGATGTTGAGTTGTATAATATAGCATGTTGTGGTGGGTTTTGCATGCAGGTATAGCAAGAGCCATCAGACAAGGGGGAAAGAACAAGTTGGAGGATATTGCGCAGTTGATGATATTGTTTTTCTGCTCAACCCTATTCTACTCGGACTCTGGAGATGTAATGGGTTGGAGTGTGCTTTATTTTGTCGAAGGCTTCAGCTGAATAAAAGATTACGAAGGCTCAAGTGTCTTAGGACATGCTTAGAAGAGGGAAAACCCGATAGAGTTATCGGCTGCGTCGTACTTCTAACCGTAAGATTGTTTTACTTAGTCCAAATATAAGTTAAAACGGAGCTTTGATGATAATAATTTTCCTGATGCAGCCCTTCGTCATGGAGCACTCAAAAATTGGGCTAGAGCTCGTAAAGCCATACACGATCCCAAGGTTCTTCAAATGATGGGGTCAAGAGTCCCAAGCATCGATCGTACAACTATTTGGAAGACTACCTTTGTTGAATGATGATGAGGTATGAAACATATAGTTACATTACAAACAACTCTCAGACTAGTCCGAGAGTTGCATACATCTCTGATATGACTACAATTGCAAACAACTCTCAGGATATTCTGAGAGCTGTTTACAACTCCAACATGATAGATCTCCAAACAAATCTTAGGATATTTTGAGTTGTAAAAAAATCTCAGGAGTTATAGTTTGCAAACAACTCGCATCATAATCTGAGAGTTGTGCACAACTCTCATACTCTAGTTGCAAAAAACTCTCAGCCTATAACCTGATATTTTCTGTTCTTCCCTTTGTAGGTTTTGGAAACTCCACTAGGTTTGACAGAGGCTGAAAGAGAAGCATTCGGAGGTGAAGTAGGAAATAGAGATCCAGATGTTGCACCAGTTTTATCGAAAGAAAGATCAAGGAAAAATAAGAAAAGGGTGACATAGAAACGGAAAGACTCTAATCAGGACATCCCAATCACATTCCAACTACAAACATTCCACAGAACAGTGATTCCGCCAACGCCAATTGAGACAGCCCAGCAGGAGGCCGAGGACGAGAAAGACGATAATATGAGTGACACGATCGGTAATTTTGTCCTCAACGCAGACAGGCTACTCCAAAGAAGTCTGGAACTGTAGCAAGATCAAAACGATTGAAGACGTATACCGATAAGAATAAGTACGAGCGCAAGATCGACCAATAGGCGAAAGAAGTAATTATATGCCTTGAAATATATATATATATATATATATATATATATATATATATATATATATATAATTAGTTTAATCCATACTAAACAAATTATAATGCTTCTGGTTTGCAGCTTGAAGAGTTGAGGTTAAAGGTAGCAAGACTTGAAGAATAACAACTCCACAATGCCCTTGGGTTGCCCTTTTGTTCTACTTGAAGCCCTGCAAAGGAGAAGGAATCGGAGCTACCGGCATTTCGAGCAGCAGCAGCGTCCATTGAATTGCAGACACTCATGCCATCTGAAAAGTATGATGGAGTACCAGAAAAAGACGATACAACTAATTGTCAAGAGGCAGACGAGGCATCTGAACAAAGACCGGAAGAGTTCTTGGTCACCATAGAGATAAACATCGTGGAGAGACAGACAGACAAGTCTTCTCCTACAGAGGAGGCAACGACAGGTCTGAGTCTTCCAAAGGAGACAAAAAGACATGAGTCTCTTACGAATGACCGAAAGCTGGTCCCTTACATACCAGAGGAAGTAGGCTGCTAAGAATACAGAGCTAAGGAGGTAGAAGCTCGTGAGAAGGAAGTGGTAGTAGAAGAATCTGAACTTACAGACGCAGAAAGACGTGAAGATGTAAGTGGATCTGATATACACTAAGATTCAAATATTTTAAAATATTGTTGTGATGAAATTGTCTCCTAATTTATATTATGAGCATTGAGATATTTTTTGGTTGGCAACAATTCGCATCTTAATGTGCGTTATCTATTCAAACAATTCTCAAGGTATGTATTTCAAACAATTTTCGTTTGTCTCGTACTGAACAATTCGCAAACTGTTCTGCTCTATTTTCACGCAATTCGCCACATGTTCATTTTCAAAAAACTCTCAAGGATTGTTATGTTAGTCAAAATAACTCAGGTTTGATATGAAACAGCATGCCGACCAACAATAGCCACAACAAGAACAACAAAATCAAGGAGAACAACGACAACCAGCCTTGGCAAATAGTGAAAGGCTAACACAGACCGGAGATGCACAAGACGTAGCTCCGGAAGATTCAGAGTTTGCCTATCCCTGTAAGAAGTCAGAACTACTCAGCCAGGAAGGAGCACCTGTAAAAGACCAACAACGAGACGGGGATGTACCTAAAAAATAAAAAATGGCCTATACAAAGTCAGAATCACTGAGCCAAGCAGAAGTTGTAGGACCAGTACCAAATTAACTGCAAAACATAGAAGTCCAAGATCCAAAGTCATCTGATACGCACAATAACATAGGACGTTTACCAAATGTATTTATTGATGGTTTTTCCACTCAAGTTTCACAGTCATTTTTAAATGAGATTGATAATGTAGAGTACGATGTTATTATACAACGTTCTTTTGAGAATATGTCAGAGGATGTGATAAATGAATTTTATCAACGAGATCCAGAGATTATGCCGGAGCAGTGAACAGCATTGGTTGTCGCCGATCGTGTGGTAAGAAGATTTTTAAATGATTTTGCAACATGTGTATTTAGGATTTTATGAGTGTTTGGAAATTCGTAAAAAAAAATTATAACAACTCTCAGCATAGCTTGAGAGTTATTTGGATATCTAGTATTTAGAGTATCAAACAACTCTTATAATATGCTGAGAGTTGTTTCTAACTCTGAATAATAGATATCCAAACAACCCTCAGGCTATGCTGAGAGTTGTTTATATATCTATTATCCAGAGTTAAAAACAACTCTCAGCATATTATGATAGTTGTTTGATACTTTATTAGATTGGTGTACCAAATAAATCTCAAATTGTTGTGAGAGTTGTTTGCAACTGGTAATATCATGATGCCTGACACAAATTGTTTTTTATTTTGTATTTATTTGTTCAAATCAAGGAAGAGACAGTAAATGAGGATGACATACTGCCTAATCTAAATCTACTGACACCGACACAGCAGCCGGATGCAGAGGTAAGTGTGGTAGAAGCTTCAAAGGCTGTCCAAATAGAACACCGACAATTAACCTGATCGGCATCCGTGAATACAATAAAATAATTTTAATTAAAGCCATCAAAGACTCACCCGATCCAAATGTATGGTATTTACCAATGTCCCAGTTTTCCTACAGATCTCAAATGCAAATTAGTGATGTGTTGGCGCTACATTTCGAAGAGAAACTAGAGTACAAGGTATCTACTTGTCAAACAACTCTCGTATATGTTTCAAACAACTCTCATATATTTGATTTAAATAAACAACTCGTTTCCCACTGTCATTTCATAGATTGTGGACGCTTGGATTCTAAAGATGCTTAAAGAAGTAAATTGGAAAATTCAATGCAAAAATTTCCCTAAAGTGAAATTTGACTGCATTCAAATTTCTGGCATGACTACGGTAAGTTTAGCTATAAACTACAAAAACCTCACATGTTCTCATTGTAATGTACTCTTCATTGAATGCATCATCAAATGGAAGTAGTAGAGGCAATAACAAATATAGTCGATGATGTTTTTGGAAATTCATCTAAAGACGCGAACCTTGTGCTCATTCCAGTATGCAACAAAACAAAGGATACAATCAACCATTGGACGTCGCTTGTCATTGATATAGACGCCAAGATGACACTAAACTACAACCCACTCCTGCCTATTAAAATCCAAGCAACGGACTACAAAACAAGGACACTTGTTCGGCTGGTAAGACACTTAACTACAACTAGACTTCTAGGGTACTTGGAATACCTGTAAAATACATTTCCAAAACAACTCTCAGAATAGTCCGCGAATTGTTCGCAACTCTATTCGTCTCTAGTTGCAAACAATTCGCAAGACAGTCTGAGAGTTGTTTGTAACTTTTAACGTATGAGACTTCCAAACAACTCTGAGTATAAACCGAGAGTTGTTTGCAAATCTAATACCTTGGAGTTGTAAACAATTCTTAGACTATCGTGAGAGTTGTGTGCAACTCTTTTAGCTTGTAATTGCAAACAACTCTCAGACTGTCATGAGCGTTGTTTGTAACTAGAGTATGAGAGTTTTGTGTAACTCTATTAATTAACCGCGTATTTATTTGTACTGATCTGTGACACAAATTATTATAACCAGTTGGAATATTGTATCGATAACGGATACTTACCTCATTCAAAGATCGGGTATAAGGTGAAAAATGCAAGAAAAATTCCACAATAAAAATGAGGCACCCTCGACTGTGGTATTTGCAGTTGTCAATACACCAGAGATATTATCAAAAAAGGATACGTGCATGAGACTTACCATGATGAAATGATAACACAGGCCAGAGCGGAAATGTTTTATTATTTCATAAACTATCAAAACACTAACCGACACTGGTAATAATCTTTTTGATGTCGAAGACTGTGGAGGGAGACTTTTGTATATATTCCTTGTAAGTTTTTGGTGTACATATATTCCTTGTAAATTTTTGGTGTATATATAGATTTTGTTTGTTTCAGAAATGTGTAATGTATGACATTTTCGAACTCACTTGAGAAAACAGTGGGTAATTTGGCATAATTCGCATCATTCCCTGAGATATACACAACAAGGACACATGTTCGGCTAGTAAGACACCTAACTAATACTAGACTCTTGGGGTACTTGGAATACCTATAAAACACAATTACAAAACAAATCTCAGAATAGTCTGCGAATTGTTCGCAACTCTATTCGTCTCTAGTTGCAAACAATTCGCAAGATAGTCTGAGAGTTGTTTGTAACTCTCTACTACACAATTCCCAATGATTTGTAACTCTCTACTACACAATTAATACTGCACAACTCCCAATGTATACACACAACTACTTCTACATAATTCTCAGGAGTAAATTACACCTAACAGTTCGCATCATATCTAGATATATATTGAATAATTAGAAAAAAACCCAAAGAATACGAATAGACTATGGTGTTTGCCTTGCTAACCGTTAAGTGCATTGAGCACGCAAAAAACCATCTAATCAAAACAGCCCATTAATTGTTGATTGGACAGATGAGGCTATGTAATGATTAATATAGCCACCAACCACCTCACTAAGACTCCCTCCAAGCCTATAAATAATAGTAACCATAGGCTAATTTAAAAACAAACTTTATATTTCAAAAACTCATAACATCTTCAACTTCCAATCACCATGTCTAACTTCGGTTCTTCAGGTGACTCTTGGTCTTCCATAACCACCAATAGAACCTCCGGCTTAATCACTATGGCAACACCACCAAACAGCCCAGTCTCTGTAATGGACTTTGATATCGAGGATTAATTTTTTGCTGACTCTGGACCAGTTGAACTGGTTCCCCTGGTGGCCGCATCTCAGCCAACAGAGGTTCCAAACAGGAAACGAAAGAGGGAAGACACAGAGGAGGAAGATGATGAAGATGTTGGTCTATCGGGGGAGGACCATCAGATGGAGGTATATGACAAGGAGGAAGAGCATAATGGAGATGCTGATGATGAGCATGAAGAGGAGGAAGAAGACGAAGAATCCTCTAGGGATGACTGATAGTCACTACTTCTGTTTTTTGTTTTTTGAATTCAAACTAACAAACACTAAAGACGGTAGTGTTTATTTCTAAGTGGTTAGTGCATGAAGCCTGTTATTGCTATGTAATCTCTTTTTTGTATAAACTTTTATTCAGTGTAAAAAGTTTATGAAGTATTTTTATTTTGCAAACAAATCTCACGTCACCTTGACAAAGAAATCTCTTAATTTATTTTCAAACAACTATCAGGAACTAATATACAAACAATTCACATTCCTCTGTTATACAGACTCAGGGAAGGACATGCAAACAATTAACATTCTAATATATGTATGTGAAACAATTCACACCCTAGTAGTTGCAAATAACTTTCAGTAGTACTTGAGAGTTGTCTGCAATATTATACCCAGATAGATGCAAACAATTCTCAATAGTATAAGCCGTGAGTTGTTTGCAGTTTTATATCCTGAGAGTTGTATACAACTCTATAAGTTAGGATTTGTTTGTAATTTTATATCTTGAGATTTCTATGCAACTCTATAAGTTGGGGAGGGCATGCAAACAATTCGCATCCTCGTATATGTATGTGAAAAAAATTCACACTCTAGTTGTTGCAAACAACTCTTAGTAATACCTGAGAGTTGTTTGCAATATAATACCCAAATAGTTACAAACAATTATCAGTAGTATATGCGAATTGTTGCAACTCTCAGACTATGATGAGAGTTATTTGAAACTATGTTCCTGACATTTGGTTGGGAAAAATAACTTTATTAACCGAACACCTCGCATTTCATTACTATAATACAAACAAGAGCAATATGTGTAAATAAACAATACAAATGTTTAGTGTATTGTCCACAACAAGCACAATATTACTGATTAATGTACCTAACGAGAATTATCCACTAGAAAAATTGTCTTTAAAATGGAACCTCACATGTCCTCCTGTTATGACCTAATTTTGAACAACGACCACACCTCAGCTGCTTGGTTTTGGCTTCTCCTTTAGAAGAGATTTGTATTTACTTAGGCCTTCCAGGGAGTCTTTTCACATCCACCTTCGAACGATCATTAGCGCTTGATCCTTCGCCCAAATCGGTTATCGCTGGTATGCTGAAAGAGTAACTTTCCTTGTAATTCTTAACCGTGAATAATAACTCTATTAAAGTAAAAAGATCTTGTTCGGTAGACTGTATTGCCGCTAAATCGCAAGGACATGGAAAATAATCTTGTTGTCATGCCCCGCAAGAATATTTAAAATCTAACAAATTAACAACCACCACAGGATCTGAATAGACTTCGAGAATGGCTGTAGAAAACTTACATACTAACCAAGTTCGGCACATGTCAACATTCTGCTTTAGCTTCTTCTTATACTCGGGGACTAAATTAGTACTCCAGCTTAACGCCTCTTGGTATCTTCGTGAAACTTGAGTCATAAGAAAGACTCTAATCCAGTCAATAACTTGACAATGGGTAGGCCGCAATATTTTTTGATCTGATTGTTAAAAGATTCAGCCGCAGTAGAAGCCATAGACACGTATCGTTTCCCTTTAACGTTAGCCTGAGCATACTTATTCGGAGGTAAATTTCCAAGAAAATTGCTAATTCTGTCACTACTTTAACATAGAAATTCTGTTAGTATATCCTTGAAAATCTCTCGAGTGGGAGCACTAGCAAGACGATGGAGGAAACACAGCATCCAAGACTTATAGTACCTATTTGAGTGTTCCAATTTGCTTTTCAAATTATGCATGAGATGGAAATAGCAGTACACATGATAGCAGTTTGGATACAAGACAACAACAACATTAATGATACCAGAATGATGGTCTGAAATAAATGTGATTTGGCGCTCCAACACATGAGGTTTCAAACACCCCAAAAACCACATCCAATTGTCACAATCCTCAATGCTAACGATACCAATTGCAACAGTGAATAGTCGTGAAACAAGGCACCAAAAATGGTCAAATATAGCACTCAAGCATGAACATTTATGCAACAACTCTCAATAGTGCGTGAAAGTTGTTCCTAACTATCATGTACTACGAGAGTTGTTTGCAACTCTTGGATATCCTGAGAGTTGTTTGAAACTCTTGGATTTCCTGGGAGTTGTTTGCAACTCTTGGATATCCTGAGAGTTGTTTGAAACTCTTGGATTTCATGGGAGTTGTTTGCAACTCTTGGATTACCTGAGAGTTGTTTGCAACTCTTGGATTTCATGAGAGTTGTTTGCAACTCTTGGATTTTTTTAGAGTTTGTTGCAACTCTGAGAATATGATGAGAGTTGTTTGCAACATTTATATTACCTGAGAGTTGTTAGCAAATATAGGCTCCGAGTTGTTTACACTTTTTACATAAAACATCATAATCCATTAGATAGAAAAAATGAAACTAACCGTTGTTGTCGTACTTTCATACGGCGGTAAGCAATACACCCTTATACTTTCCATATAAGAATGTTCCATCAACAAACAAACTTAAACGGCATGAATGGAAACCCTGAAGGGATGAAACGAATGCTATAAAACAACGCTTGAAGAGGTTTCTAGGAGATAACTCCAACCGGCAGTTCGTAGATATATCGCGGCTCTTCAATCGTTTGACGTATCTGTTTAGTAAACTAAAAGAATTTAAACTATCTCCGAAAACTCCCCTTCTTGCCTTCTCTAAAGCATTCCATGACAACTGGTAGGATAAATCTAGAACTTAATTTTATTTGACAGCTGACTGTATAGTTTTGGCTGTCAATGAATGGCAGATCCGGATAAAATCATGAATTTCCTCCACAATAAAATCTGATGTCAAAGGCCTATGTCGCTTATATTTTCTGGAGAAAACAGGACTGCAAGTATGGTGCGGAACATACTTCTTGATCGTCATTAAGTCGGTGCTAGAATCAATAGATGCATAAAGTCTCCATTTGCATCCGTTTGTAAATTTATTTTCACAATAAGCAGTGATCTTGTTTGTTGTGTTGTGCATGTATTTGAAAGAAAAACGATGCTCTAAATCATATCGGCACCAAGATAACCTTAGAGCTGTAGCACCTTCTTCGAAATCTTGAGCAACTCCTGTAATAACATCAGCCTAACCAGTAGTAGCAAGTTATTTTTTTCTCTGAACAGAATTAACTAAACCATTACTAATCTCCCCACTAATTAGTTGATTATGAGGGTTCTCCCAAACTTATGCTAGGCTGTTTAAACTTTTGACCAAAACCTTTATCACCAGAACTCTTATCACCAGAACACATATCACCAGAACACTTATCACCATAACCTTTATCAAGGACTTGCTGTGCTATGAGAAATCTAACCCATTTTAAACGCTCCAAATCAAGATATAATACTAAACCAACAAAACTGGTTATTAAATAAACAATTCTTGTGATCCCCGCAGAAGTAGGTAATTAGGTAGTCACCTATGACCAGCTCCTCCTATGTGCTCTCCACATACTCTTGGAACTTTCAAAGCTTTCAAACTTCGTGAAAGGCACAATTGCAGTTTGGTGACCATGTTTAAAAATAAAAACTCGTGATTTAGACATACTTTACCCTGCACAATTGTAAATTTTAATTCCAGACAATTTGAATTATCACAAATAAACCAAACAACTAGCATCCTCTCATGAGAGTTGTGTGCAACTATAAGCCGCGAGTTTTTTGCATTTTTATATCTTGAGAGTTGTATGCAACTCTATAAGCCGTGAGTTGTTTGCAATTTTATGTCATGAGAGTTGTATGCAACTCTATAAGTTTGGAGTTGTTTGCAGTTTTATTCTCTGAGAGTTGTATGTAACTCTACTACACTGGAGTTGGATGAAAAACATCATTGAGAGTTGTTTGATGCTTTATTATATCAAATCATGAGAGTTGTTTGCAACTTAATAATATGATTTTTTTTATAATTCGCAATTCCATCTATTATCAAAATAACTCTGAGGGAGTAAACAAAATGTACACAATTCACAACTTATTATAACATAATTCACGTCTTCTTCATTATAAAACATCAAACAATTCGCATCCATAACATTAAAAAACATAAAACAACTTGCATCTTTGTCAGGACTGCGTGGACACCCAAAATTCATAGGATATATATGTTTCACGTTCAAAATCAGCATCTAATATACTAAAAATAAGTATATAACTAGTTAAACAAGAATTGGCGACATAGACTAACATAATAACAAACAACCGCTCGTACAAAAAATAAAAAAGCAGAGAAAACATTCGAAGTGGATTTACTAACACACAAAACAGTAGAAGAAAACATACTTCAACTCAGAAAATCAAGAAATAACCTCAAATCAGTAGTTGTATATCATCACCTAAAAGCAACGCGTAAGATGAAAAGAACAGAGGTTGCAAAAACTCGAAGAACGTGTGATCAACTCTTGTACGTAAAAAGAAATGGTTAGATGCATTTTATATCGAGCTTACCGAAATATACAGACCTTAAACTCCCCGATTACCAGAAAATTATGGTTTCTTGGTGCTTTGCGGTGGTTTGTAGGGTTAGGTGGTTAAAGCGGCTTCACAATTTCAAATCTTTAAAAGCTAGAAAAAGGGGAAGAAAACATAAATTATGCTTATATTGTAGGTAGAGGGTAATGTAGGTATTAAAATAATTTTAGGTATTAAGTGGGAGTTTAATAATTGAGATGGGTATTAAGAAGTAATACAATGAAACTTCGATACTAGATGGCCATATAGTAGTTCGATGGATACTTTACGTGCAATTTCCCTTTTCTAAACCACTTATTAATTAGTTCTAAATTGATAGAGTCGTGATATTTTCCGGTGTAGGGATCATTACATTTATAACAACTAAAATAACAAATTTTTGACCCTCATTCGAAATCCATATAAACCTAACTGATATCCACACTATAAACTTCGATGATACTTATTGTATTATTATCTTCAGGTCTGAAGTACTACATGTTTATTACATTTATAAATTGGACATATACAAACATGCTTGGATATTCTGAAACTAGATATGATAAGATATTCCAAATTAAAAATATTCTTACCTACTATAATTGAAACTCATATAAATATTATTTATTATGTATTTTTTTATTATTTAAAATATATTCGCCGAGAAATCTTATATATTTAAATTAGTCAACTAATGTATATTTTATGTTGGAAAATCAATCATCTACGACGACTTTTAACCATGTTCGATAGAAATGACAAGATAGAATAAATATTAAAGAAACCTAATCACACAATATAATATTTAACATGGTTGTCTACGAGAAACTTATACTTCTATTGTTAAACAAAATTACAGAAAGACTCTCCAAATACAAAATATTCAATCCTTCTATGTAACAAAACTCTCATAGTTTATAAAGATAACATGACTCACATTGGCGGTGGTAAAAACTGATCGGAAGATATTTTTGGTAATTATTTAAGTTGGATATTAAATTCAGGATGGAGAATAGAGAGAGAATATAGGTGCTTGTATTTAATATCTAGAGAGAGAATGTCCAACCCACCCATTTAATGCTATTTGTCAAACTATTTATAGTCTTTTTAGATCCATGGACCATTCGGACCGGGTCATTCAAAGAGGGTTAGATTTGCGAGCCCTCATGCCCAATAAATAAGTGGACTAGACACTCAACTGAGTCACTAAGCACACAACTTACACATCACGATTTAATGTTTAAGTTTGAATTTCCATTCTAAGAAAAATCTTACCCCTTTACTGTTTTAAGCTCCAATATAATACGACCCCATCACACATAACTCTCTATTCAGTGTTTATCTCTCGTATCATTTCTCTTTCACTTAGCTTTGTGTTTCTTATTCAATTTATAGACTTACGGAAAACTCTAATTCTTTAATAGATGCTTCAGATTAGATCACATTAATCAACGACTCAAATAAAATCTTAAAGATCATATATGAAATCCCATAAATAAAAAATTTCGAAACCAATTAAATAAATATCTTAAGTAATAAAAAATCTAATTACTAATTAATATAGGAAAACCAATTAAATATGAGACCCATTTAAATGAAAAACCTTAATAGAAGAAACTCAAATCAATTAAAAACTTAAGTCCAACTCCATTTATAGCATCGATCGATGAAACATTCAACATAAAATTTTAGACAACATGATTCGACATAAACTTTATCCCATTCAGCTTCGACATAGTAAAAAACAACTAACATATTTCTGCTAAACTTGGCTATAGATTCTATTACACGTCTCTGTATTTAAATCTTGTCCGATTTGTTGTGAGATAATCCATCGACATATCTATATTTGACCGATGTAATCTTTTCCTAATACTGCTACCGGTAAATTACATTTAACATACCCCTAACACTAATAAATTCATATCAATTGAGACAATGTATAATTAAACATGTTCGGATAATAATAATAATAATAATAATAATAATAATAATAATAATAATAATAATAATAATAATAATAATAATAATAATAATAATAATAATAATAATAATAATAATAATAATAATATAAACTTGCTTTTCTTTAATAAGAATTGTGAGAGAGAAAAAAGAAAAAAAATAAGTCAATACAAAATGATAAACAAGTCATTAAATGTGTGTAAAAAAGATGTGGACGTAAAGAGGTCAAACTTGTAGGAGCTAGTTGATTTGTACGAACAGATAAGACTTAAACTCAACTTGTATATTTTAGAACATAAATACAAAACGAAACCACTCACTATGTTCGTTTATATAAGATATACAATATTACCAACGACGACCATATAGGCTACCATTTAGCAATAGAAATAAGCACAAGAAGCAACTAAAAAAGGTAGCATCTCCTCTTAGTGGAATCGTATATACTACTCTCTAAACAGAGATGAGACAAGGAGGTAGCGAGAAGCATATGAAGTTGTGGCGCTATATCTTCGCAGTCATGCTTCTCCTGCCGAGTTCATCTGCGAGTAGCTGGTAAGCGAAACACCGAGTTATATATGTTTTGACGAAAGAAAATTTGTACATTCGATATTGGTTTTATTAGATCTGCTTCTATAAGTGACCGGTTCTAATGTTTGCAGGCAGGTTATCAAGTTTAGAGATAGTTCAACGTGCCAAGTTCAAGTGTATTGGTGGATTGATCTTGGGTTAGGTTTCACACCCTGGCCTACCAATAGGTAAATTTGATAGCAAAATGTCATTTCAATCCGTCGGATTTGGATTAAAAACTATAACTAGTCATCATAATTTTATCGGAATTGGATTAAAAGTAATTAATTACCAAAACTAATCACACTTATAAAAAATTATTGATGTTTTATTTGTATAAAACACTTATTTTGCATATTTGGTCATCCGGTGATTCGGACGTGGAAAAAATATTAACACAATAAATAATAAACTATATGTTTCTCGAATTAAGGTTGTAGATTTTTGAGAACCAATAGTGAGATATAACATTGATGTTTGGACATTCGCATATTAGATTCTCGGTATTTAAATTAATAGTACAAATTTTTAAACTATAAAAAACTAATAAAAAATAAAAATAAACATAAAAAACTAATTTAACACTTAAACATATAAGACTACGGTGATAATGGCCATTCTGAAACTAATTACCGTCAATTTTATAAACAATTAGTAAATATTTTTACAATGGCTCCTTTGTTTCTACAATTGGTACATGGTTATTTTAAACAAATGTATAAATAATAAGTATAGTATATTATAAGTCTAGAAATTAGTTATCCACGCAATTGTTTTAAAGTTAAAACACGTGAATCCAAAAAAGATACAAAGAGACAAGTCCAATATCAAAACCTCCATCGAATTTACTATGATTAAATGGAAATCATTATAGTCCAACCTAACCAGTTTCAACAACTCCTTGAAAATTTAGTTCCCCGTAACCACTATTTGTCGTATCATTATTATTTTAACTTGATTTCATACTGTTTTTTATAGCCATTGATTAAGACTATTTATTGCGGATTTAAATGATATATCCTTTTTAAAAAGCTCTTTAAAATACAGTACTTAAAGTATCGTACCAACAACAGATTATCTATTTGATATACTTTAAAAACTAAGATTTAGATGATTTAGATTTATTTATTTGCTTTTATTTAGTTTATATACTTCTTTTTTTCTCTATTATTTAACCCTTTGATTCTTTATTTATTATAGAAATCTAGTGATATTAAATAACTAGTATGAATAGTCACTCATACTAGTAATATATGTTTATTAATGGTTTTGAATATACATCTCATTTACAATTTTCGATGGTTTTTTTACAGTATTCGGCCAAGGCCTCCTCCGCTTCCGCAGTTTCAGATTTCTGGTAGGCCAAGACCTCCGTCTCAGTCGCCAACACCACCCCGCCCATGAATAATATGTTTTTACTTTCGATGCACCATCCCGTCCATGAATAACATGTTCTTACTTACCATACAGTTTTGTAATATTATAGTTTGGTTTTTTAATGTTTTGGTTTGAGAAATAAACAACACATATATATAAGTATGTCTAAGTGTCATAGAAAAAATCATGAGTTAAAATCTATCAGGGATGATAAGAACCATGAAGCTTTACTTTGAGTCAACATTTCTTCCTTTATGTAATTGATTAAAGATTAAACATATTAGGTTATGTGTTTTATCAATTGAGGATGATTTTTTCAGTTAATTAATGGTTTTTTTAACAATTTTGGGATCATATCATCATGACAAAGGAGACGTTACTATAATCATAGAAATGAATAATATTTTTGCTACAATGTCCCCTTATGTTTACCACAATAAAAATGTTATTTTTAGTATTATCGTGATGTCTCAGTTGGTGGTTGCAGTGATGGTATGGTTTTTGGAGCGATAAAGATCTCGCTACAACTTTACACAATAAGCACACCTTTGCCATCACTCGTTCTAACTTGAAAGATATGTTAGTTTGGAACTTAAGGATGTCTTTCTGGTTATTTTAAATTTATCTTCTATGTGAGTAACGAGGTCAGGCTTGTCATGTTGGCAGAGTGGTTGCCAAAGGAGATTATTTATCTGATTATATGTTTATAACTTATGAGTGAGGCTCTTCATTTTAAAAAGGTTGTTGCCAAAGGATATTCTTTCCTGAACAAATTTTTTCTTCATAACTTATGGCTCAGACTATTCATGTTGATGAAGTTTTTGGTGAAGGAAATTTTTTTATCTACACAAATTGTTTCTTCATAACTTCTACATGAGGCTCGTTATATTGATGAAGTTGTTGGTGAATGAAATTATTTATCTAAACAAATTATTTTTTCATAACTTATGGGCCAAGTTCATCATGTTGAAGAAGTTGTTTTTGAAAGAAATTATTTATCTCAACAAATTATTTCTTCATAACTTTATTTTTATCTTGGCGGCATACTTATTTTGGTGACATATTTATGTTTTTGTTATCGAAAGTAATTTATGTTTTCTTTTTCACAGTGAGGGGTAGGTACATATGTTCGTTATTACGTTAAGATACAATATGAACACTTACATAACCATATTGTTTTTAATTTTAGGCTTGGTTTATTAACGATAATAACTAATTTGAGTATTATGTTAGTGCACAATATGGCCACTTGCGTAACCTTATAATTTTTGAATATTGGGCTTGGTTTATTAACCATAATCATTAATTTGACGATTACATTAGGGCAAAGCATGACCACTTGCTAACTTTATAGTCCTTCAACCTCATGCTTGGTTTATTAACCATAATCACTAATTTGATTATTAAGCTATGGGACAATATGACCACTCACGTAAGCTTACGGTTTTTGAACATCATGCTTGGTTTATTAACCATAATCGCTAATTTTTAATTATATATGACCCCCTTTTAATCACGGAGATCACTTGGCTATAACATTTTCATCGTGGAGATAGATATCACTTGGCTTATAGTCTTTTCACCATGGAGATCACTTGTCTTAAAGCCTTTTTTTATCATAGAGATGGAGATCACTTGGCTTATATATTTTTCATCATGAAGATCACTTAGATTATAACCTTTTCTATCATGGAGATTGAGATATACCACATATTCCCCCCATCCAGTATTTGAATCAAATTCAAAGTATTTGTTCAAAGACTAATGACTAATGATAACAAATTATCACTCACCACGCCAATGGGTTACAATTGTCAATTTTGAACCTTCAAAATTTTCTTTTTGATGTTGTCGAAACCCCAATTTTTATGTTGTTGACGAATCCCTAAATTTATTTTTGATGTTGACAAAACTCAAAATTGTATAGGTAGATTGATTTTTCGAGATCTTATTGTACGACCTCATTTTTTTGATAAAAAACTTGATTTATAGCCACATAAAAAATCATGCATAATTTGTTCTTCTTATAATATAAGCATGTTTACTAATATGTCTTATGATAATTAGATTGAGTTATAAAATGTACCTCTCTTTTGTAATAGGAGGTTTTGAAGTTCGAATTAAATTGTGAAACCACTATATTTTTGTATCTCCCTTAATATATTATCATGGAAAATAATATCACGAGATATAACTTTTACATGAGCGCTCCACCCATGAACCCGAGGTCCCAAGTTTATTTATTTGGCTCGACAAAGTTTTATTTTATTTAGTTAATTTGACAAGAGTTTATAATATATTACAAGAGTTTAAATTTCACTAACCTTGCCTAGCACGTGGGTTAAAGTATTATTTAGTAAACTCGAGCTTAGAGACTCGACTTATTTTTTAAGAGACTCTGAGTTATTTTACTTCTATCTGACAAAGGTTTATATATATATATATATATATATTACGACATTGTAAATTACACCAACTCTGATTAGCATGATGATCAAACCATTACGTTGTAAACCTGTGAACATGAGTTTGAACATATGCTCGACCTTTTTTTTTGACGAGGCTCTTATTTAATTTATTTATATTGGACGAGCTTTGATAAGTGCATTTCATATCACTTATTACGCTTCCATTATTCTTAAAATCGTCACCGGTTCTCAAATATTCGTTGAGTTTTAACGTGTTTTTTCAGTATTCTTAAAGGCGCTTGTGCCGCGGGCAAAATGTGATAATATTAATAAATTTGGGGTTGAAATTGAAGAAACTGATAAATTAATATACTTAGGGAAATTTTGGAACAATTGAAAAGAAAAGAAAATATATTAATGCTAAAAATATATTATGACGAGTGATTTTCCAAAGAAAAATATATTAATGCTTGAAAAAATATATTAATGCTTGAAAAAAAAGGAAAATATATTTTCTCACATATTGTTTAAAATATTGAATTAAAAAAATATTAAAACGAAGCACAAAAAGAAATTAATGCTGAATTAAGAAAAAAATATTAGACTAATGCTAAGATTTTATTTAATTATATTGTGTAAAATATTATTTTATTTAATATAATTATTTTATTATTCAAAATTTGTTTTTTTAGGGTTTCGGTCGGTTTATAAATAGAGAAAGAAATTGGTGACTGATGGGAATTATGGCTTTGACTTGGCTTTACGGTCGCTTTTGGAAGAGGAGAGTGTGTCGTTTGGATTTTGTGTTTCGGCTTAGTACAAAATAGAAAATAAGAGAAGTTATACTTGACTACTGGCATAATATACAATCAAGGGTGCTGTTTTGGGTTTTCCTGCTTTTGTATTCATTAGAACACAGAACGGGACTTGAAACGGAAAAGGAAGAGAAAATCCATACGACTACTTTGGGTTTTTTTTCCTGTAGAATATAGAAGAGAAAGAGAGAAAGCAGGACGACGGTTTTTAGGGTTTCGATCGGCAACGGCATCATACAACCAGACGGCAGGAGGTAAGCGATAGTTCGGGTGGTTTTCGATCGGCAGTGTTGGTATTACTTTTGACAAGTGAAACCGGAAAACGCGGCGACGTCTACGGTGGTTTTCCGATCGGTGTTTCTGGCAGGCGATACTTACGGAAGTTGTTCGGTTTAACTTTCTCTAAACTTTTATTCGTTATTTACATTCTTCCTATAGAATTATGTTAACTTTTGCACCCATGATGATGATTTGGTCAATTATGAACTAATCGTTGTCATGGAACCTTAGCAGATTTGTTTGAATAATATTTAGGGTTTATTTCTTAATTGATTTTTGAGATATGTTTATCGGTTACCTAGTATGGTTGTGTTTATCGTTAGATGCGTCGCGGACATCTAGTTTGTTAATCTTTAATGAATGCGAAAGTAGATTTAAGGGTTTAGAACTTGCCATGCTAGCATAGGTTCTTGAATGATTCGTATTGTGATTGTTCATGATGCGTAATATGTCATTAACCATATCATATTACTCTATGTAATCGAAATAGGTAACTTGTGCTTAAAACCAATTGTACCTCAATTCATATAGACATATAGGATTGCCATGCAAGCGGTGTCTGCTTAACTGCTATCTCTTTTGTGGTTGTTTAAGTGGTTTGGTTTACATGTACTGAAAGATAGCATATTCTGATTTCGTGTTATCTAATTAGTAATCGTAGTTATCTTACATATTGATTAAGTATATTAATACTCTGAGTAAAATAAACAATGAAGTTAGGGTTCCATATTTTCTCTCGCATAAGTAATCTCGTTAGTTGATTTGTTTAGTTACATTCATACTATATTACTCGTTCAAGCATTAGTTTAATAATCATATGTTGTTGCATAAGTGAATTCTTGTCTTATACGCCTAGTCTTCGTGGGAACGATCTTTCTTACTTATTACTTGCTACCATTTGACCGCGTATACTTGCGTGAGAAAAGGACTAACAAGTTTTTGGCGCCGTTGCCGGGGACTCGGTGTTATTTGACAGTTTTATTGCTTATCAACAGGAGTCGTTATAAAACTACTGACTTGATTCGGTTACTTTCTTTTTGTGTGTTTTCTTGTGCTTCAGGTACTTGAGCGTGTATGCAAACACAGTCTCAAACTAGAGCACTAGTACAAAAGGAGCTTGAAACACAGCAAGGAACAGAGTTATTATTCGCAGATTCTGATACTAATTCTACAATGGGAGATCCAGCTCCAAAAGCACTCATGGAATACTGTCAACCAAAGATCATGAATATTCAGTCTAGCATTGTCAGACCCAATATCGCTGCGAATAATTTTGAGATTAAACCCAGCACTATTCAGATGATGCAGAATTCTTGTCAGTTTGGGGGAGCGTCATCCGAGGATCCTAATATGCACATTATGAGCTTCCTTGAAATCTCTGATACCTTCAAGTTCAACGGTGTTTCAGATGATGCCATAAGACTGAGACTCTTCCCATTTTCTCTGAGGGACAAAGCTAAGAGCTGGTTACACTCTTTACCAGCAGGCTCGATCACTACTTGGGAGAGACTAGCACAGAAATTTCTCTCAAAATTATTTCCTATGGCAAGAACAGCCACCTTGAGGAATGCTATTACTCAGTTTTCTCAGTCATATGGTGAATCTTTAAGTGAAGCTTGGGAGCGTTACAAGGAGATGCTCAGAAAATGTCCTCATCATGGGATGCCTGATTGGTTAGTAATAAATTTCTTCTACAATGGGTTGGGTGCGCAAACAAGGCCCATGGTCGATGTTGCATCTAGGGGAGCCTTATTAACAAAAAGCTCTGAGGAGGCTCACGAGCTCCTTGAGATGATGGCTGCTAATGAATTCCAGAACCCTTCTCAGAGACAGTTACAGCATAAAGTAGCTGGTATTCTTAACGTAGACATTGCCACTGCTTTAGCAGCTTATCTTGAAGCTCTAATCATGAAAGTAGATTCTTTGACTAAACTAGGGGTACACCAGGTAGCTAGTGTGTGCGAGATTTGTGCTGGAGGGCATGACACTCAACAATTCCCAATCTCTACTGAGCCAATGCAATTTGTGAGTAACTTTCAGAGGCAGAACCAACAACCAATCTCAAACACCTATCACCCAAGCAACATAAATCATCCGAACTTTAGTTGTAGCAATAAGCAACAAGGTAATCAGCATTATGGTGCTAAACCATACGCTCCTCCTGGATTTCAGCAACAAGGGCAGCAACATCAATCTCAACAGTATGCCCCAAGACAACCTCAGAATCAACATCCTGACCATTCTCAACATTCTGTGAGAGACTCTGAATTCGAAGAGATGAAGTTAATGATTAAAATTTTGATGGTATCTCACAAGATCTTGGAAAATCAGATTGGGTAGATGGCCAGTAACATGATTCTTAGACCTCAGGGAGTTCTTCCTAGCGACATGGAACATAATCCAGGTAAACGGGACGGCAAGGAGCAATGCCAAGCTATCACCTTGAGATCAGGAAAGGTTGCCGAGAACCCCATAGTTGAACAAGAGGTTGATTCTTCTCAAAATCAGCCCATTCTGAAACTTTTGCTCAAAATCAGCCCTCATCTAAGGTTAATTCCGATCAAGATGAGCCACCTAAAAATCCATCTCAGTCAGTTGTTGAGCCTACGATCTACCCTCCTCCACCTTTTCCGCAAAGGTTCTAGAAACAGAAGCTAGATGCCCAGTTTGGGAGATTTTTGGAGGTATTCATCTGAGGATCCTAATATGCACATTATGGCCTTCCTTGAAATCTGTGATACCTTCAAGTTCAACGGTGTTTCAGATGATGCCATAAGACTGAGACTCTTCCCATTTTCTCTGAGGGACAAAGCTAAGAGCTGGTTACACTCTTTACCAGCAGGCTCGATCACTACTTGGGATATACTAGCACATAAATTTCTCTCAAAAATTTTCCTATGGCAAGAACAGCCTCCTTGAGGAATGCTATTACTCAATTTCCTCAGTCATATGGTGAATCTTTAGATGAAGCTTGGGAGCGTTACAAGGAGATACTCAGAAAATGTCCTCATCATGGGATGCCTGATTGGTTAGTAATAAATTGCTTCTACAATGGGTTGAGTGCGCAAACAAGGCCCATGGTCGATGCTGCATCTGGGGGAGCCTTATTAACGAAAAGCTATGAGGAAGCTCATGAGCTCCTTGAGATGATGGCTGCTAATGAATTCCAGAACCCTTCTCAGAGACAGTCACATCATAAAGTAGCTGGTATTCTTAACGTAGACATTGCCACTGCTTTAGCAGCTCAGCTTGAAGCTCTAAACATGAAGGTAGATTCTTTGACTAAACTAGGGGTACAGCAGGTAGCTAGTGTGTGTGAGATTTGTGCTAGAGGGCATGACACTCAACAATGCCCAATCTCTACTGAGTCAGTGCAATTTGTGAGTAACTTTCAGAGGCAGAATCAACAACCAATCTCAAACACCTATCACCCAAGCAACAGAAATCATCCGAACTTCATTTGGAGCAATAATCAACAAGGTAATCAGCATTATGGTGCAAAGCCATACGCTCCTCCTGGATTTCAGCAACAAGGGCAACAACATCAATCTGAACAGTATGCCCCAAGACAACCTCAGAATCAACATCCTGACCATTCTCAACATTCTATGAGAGACTTTGAATTCGAAGAGATGAAGTTAATGATTAAAAGTTTGATGGTATCTCACAAGACCTTGGAAAATCAGATTGGGCAAATGGCCAGTAACATGATTGTTAGACCTCAGGGAGTTCTTCCTAGCAACACATAACATAATCTAGGTAAACGGGACAGCAAGGAGCAATGCCAAGCTATCACCTTGCGATCAGGAAAGGTTGCTGAGAACCCTACAGTTGAACAAGAGGTGGATTATTCTCAAAATCAGCCCATTCTGAAAAATTATGCTCAAAATCAGCCCTCATCTGAGGTTAATTCTGGTCAAGATCAACAACCTAACAAGCCATCTCAGTCAGTTGTTGAGCCTACGATCTACCCTCCTCCACCTTTTCAGCAAAGGTTGCAGAAACAGAAGCTAGATGCTCAGTTTGGGAGATTTTTGGAGGTGTTCAAAAAGCTACACATCAACATACCTTTTGCTGAAGCATTAGAGCAAATGCCTAGTTATGCCAAGTTCATGAAGGGAATTCTTTCGAAAAAGCTAAAGCTTGGTGATTTTGAGACAGTGGCGCTCACTGAGGAATGCAGTGCTATCTTACAACAAAAATTGCCTCCCAAACTCAAAGATCCAGGAAGCTTCACCATTCCTTGTTCAATCGGTAATTTAACTTTCAGCAAATGTTTATGTGATTTGGGAGCGAGCATCAATCTGATGCCCCTATATGTGTTTGAGAAACTTGGGCTTCCTGAGCCAAAACCAACTAATATCTCTTTGCAACTAACTGGCTGATCGTTCTATCACATATCCTCGTGGGATCGTAGAAGATGTCTTAGTAAAGGTAGACAAGCTCATCTTTCATGCTGACTTCGTTATCTTGGATTTCGAAGAGGACAAAAACATCCCCATAATCATGGGAAGACCATTCTTGGCTACGGGCAAAACTCTGATCGATGTCCAAAAAGGGGAACCACTATGAGAGTGCAAGATCAAAATGTCACTTTCAACGTTTTCAAGGCTATGAAATCTCCAACAGATGATGAAGAATTTTTCAGGTTGGATATGATTGATTATTTGCACAACAATGAGGTGGATCGGTATGCGAGTTCAGATGTTCTAGGCAGAGTTCTACATGGTGAATCTGACTTCGAAGACGAAGAGATATCCGAATGTGTTCAACTACTACAGGCAGCCCCGTATCAAAAGAGGCTCAATATTCCACATGAGTCGCTCGGACTGGGTGATCTTAAGGGTTCTCAGGAAAGGCTTAAACCTTCTCTAGAAGAAGCTCTTAAACTTGAACTAAAACCACTACCAGATCATCTCAGGTATGCTTACTTAGGAGAGTCATCTACATTACCTGTTATTATTGCATCTAACCTTTCAGGTAGTGAGGAAGAAAAGCTATTGAGAGTCCTGAGGAAGTTCAAATCAGCCATTGGTTGGACCATAGCAGATATCAAGGGAATCAGTCCCTCTTACTGCATGCACAAGATTCTGCTCGAAAAAGAGAGCAAACCATCTATCGAGCATCAGAGGAGACTAAATCCTATCATGAAAGAGGTGGTGAAGAAAGAAATTCTAAAGTGGCTAGATGCAGGCATTATCTATCCTATTTCAGACAGTTAGTGGGTAAGCCCGATGCAATGTGTACCAAAGAAGAGAGGAATGACAATAGTAACAAATGAAAAGAATGAACTCATCCCCACTCGGACAATCACTGGATGAAGAATTTGCATGGATTATCGTAAATTGAATAAGGCCACTAGAAAAGATCACTTTCCCTTGCCATTTATTGATCAGATGTTGGATAGGTTGGCGGGCCATGAATATTACTGTATGCTCGATGGATATTCAGGATACAATCAGATTTGTATAGCTCCAGAAGATCAGGAGAAGACGACCTTCACATGCCCTTTTGGTACCTTTGATTTTCGATGTGTCTCGTTTGGACTTTGCAATGCACCTGCTACTTTTCAAAGGTGCATGATGGCTATTTTCTCTGAAATGGTTGGTGATATCATGGAGGTGTTCATGGACGATTTCACGGTCTTTGGGAAATCAAACGATGGCTGTCTATCTAATCTGGGTAGAGTACTTAAGAGATGTGTGAAAACAAACCTCATTCTTAATTGTGAAAAATGTCACTTCATGGTTCAAGAAGGTATCATCCTTGGACACAAGGTGTCTAAGAGGGGTTTAGAAGTAGACAAGGCCAAGCTTGAAACGATCAAAAATCTTCCTCCTCCGACCTCAGTAAAAGGAATTCGTAGTTTTCTTGGTCATGCTGGATTTTATAGACATTTTATTCAGGACTTCTCAAAGATCACCAAACCACTTTGTAGTCTACTGGAAAAGGATGTTCCCTTTCGATTTACTGAAGAGTGTTTCGTTGCTTTTGAGCTCTTGAAGAAAAAGTTGACTTCAGCCCCTATCATCACTGCGCCTAACTGGGAAAAGCCATTTGAGATGATGTGTGATGCTAGTGATTTCGTTGTGGGAGTCGTTCTTGGTTAAATGAAGCTGAAGGTGTTTCACGTGGTTCATTATGCTAGTAAAACCCTGAATGATGCACAACGAAACTACACAGTTACTGAAAAAGAGCTTTTGGCTGTTGTCTATGGTTTTGAGAAGTTCAGATCCTACTTGCTTGGTGCTAAGGTCACGGTTTTCACGGATCATTCGGCTATCAAGTACCTGCTATCTAAAAAGGATGCAAAACCTCGCTTAATTCGATGGGTACTCTTGCTTCAGGAATTCGAGTTGGAAATTAAAGACAGAAAGGGGACTGAAAATCAGGTAGCTGACCATCTCTCACGTCTTGAGCAACATGAGAAATACAAGGGAGATGAAATTCTTATCAACGAATGTTTCCTAGATGAGCAGTTGTTCCTGATTCAGGGAGAAGTACCATGCTTTGCTGATTTTGTTAACTATCTGGTCAGCAATGTGATTCCTTCAGATTTTACTTGGGCTCAACGGAAGAAATTCTTGCATGACGTGAAATGGTATCTTTGGAATGAACCATTCTTGTTTAAATAGTGTGCTGATAAGATGATTCGACGTTGCATTCCTTACAGTGAGATTGAGAAAGTTTTACAGGATTGTCACTCTACGGTTTATGGAGGACATTATGCTGGGGATAAGACAGCTGCTCGAGTTCTTCAAGCAGGTTTCTACTGGCCTACCTTGTGTAAGGATGCTCGTCTTTACGTTCGTAGATGCGATCGATGCCAAAGGGTTGGTAATATTTCTAGGCGAAATGAGATGCCCCTTAATATGCTTCTTGAGGTTGAGGTATTCGATGTATGGGGAATAGATTTCATGGGACCATTTGTGTCCTCCCGCAACAATCTATACATACTCTTAGGTGTGGATTACGTATCTAAGTGGGTAGAGGTGAAAGCTCTCCCAACTAACGATGCTAAGGTAGTGCTCAATTTCCTTCGTAAGCAAATCTTCACTCGCTTCAGAATTCCTCGTGCTATAATCAGTTATGAAGGGACTCACTTTTGCAATCGTCAGTTCACAACATTGTTGGCTAAGTATGGTGTTTCCCATCTTGTTGCTACCGCTTACCACCCTCAAACTAATGGTCAAGCTGAAGTCTCGAATCGAGAAATCAAGCGAATCTTGGAAAAAGTGGTGAATCCTTCAAGGAAAGATTGGTCTCTGAAGTTAGATGAAGCAGTATGGGCATACCGAACGGCTTACAAAACTCCACTTGGGATGTCACCATTTCAGTTAGTATATGGTAAGGCTTGTCATCTTCCAGCAGAACTCGAGCATAAGGCATTCTACGCTTTAAAGAAGTTAAATTTCGACATTCAAGCAGCTGGTGAGAAGCGTGTGCTTCAATTGAATGAACTTGACGAGTTTCGGTCTCAAGCCTATGAGAACTCGAAGATGTATAAGGAAAAAGTAAAGAAATGGCATGATAGGAAGCTTCTACATAAAGCTTTTGAGCCGGATCAAATGGTTCTTCTTTTCAACTCTCGTCTAAAGCTTTTCCCAGGGAAGCTCAAGTCAAGATGGTCTGGACCTTTTAAGGTCAAGACAGTATATCCACATGGAGCAGTTGAAATCTATGAGGAATCACCAGAGAAAGCATTCAAAGTCAATGGTCAGCGACTCAAGCATTACTATGGAGATGTGGGGAACCGTGAGGCATTCAGCATCAGCCTCGACACTATATGATTCCGAGTGGTATCGTCGAGCTATCGACGTTAAACAAGCGCTTCGTGGGAGGCAACCCACTGGGAAACAATGATCAACAATGCTGGACGAATAGGGGAGTGTTTCTTGTTTCTTTTAATTTCTTGTAGTTGCATTAATCATAGTAGTTATTCATGTTAGTCATGCTTATTTGCATATTCATGCCATGATCATATATACTGTGTTTAGGATCGAGTTAGTCTATTAGCATAGCATTTTGTTCATGCACTTTGCGTCTTTGATCCCTTGAGTTGTTGTTTCT
Source organism: Limnanthes douglasii subsp. nivea (assembly GCA_036936605.1). NCBI lineage: Eukaryota > Viridiplantae > Streptophyta > Magnoliopsida > Brassicales > Limnanthaceae > Limnanthes > Limnanthes douglasii. Next base: position 18,779,391 of record JAUPFV010000001.1, on the reverse strand, counting down.
ACTTAAGTAGCCAATGATGAAATTTGTTTGGAATGACAATAGGGATAAAATCTAATTAGGTTGCTTGTCAGTTAGCTTGCTTGATGTAGAAGCACAATTAATATACGTAGCCTCATCAATTGTTTTTATGCTAGTTATGGACACACTTGAGTATTGTTATACATAATCCTTGCTTAGGTTCAAAATCATACCTTAATCATTTATTCGTTCATGGATTGCAAAAATATAAGTTTGGAGGAGTTGAAAGATAAATATATGTATTATTCAGTTAGGCGTCAAAGGCTAGTAGCCGCTCGTCGATGTACGTCCTCTCGCTGGGGGCTGCGTATTACGAGTAGTCTAGGGGTGGAATGAGATGGAGCGAAACGCACTCATTCCCGATTGCTTGAAAAAAAAGAAGGTAAAAATTGGCTAGGATGAGTTCTTTGGTGCTCGAGTTATTAAGTTCTAGGGGACTTTGTGCCTAGTGACCTAAGATTTTTTCGGTCTGGGATCCGCTAACCTAAAGCTCGTTACATGGGCACCATTGTATAAGTCTTTCGGGGACCTCGTCCATTGCACGGTCAAATAAGCCTTTGTGTATCTGTATATATAGAGTAAATCATAATAAATCTTTGACAACCCCGGGAAAATATGGATGTGAAACTTGACTATGAAGAATCTAGGTTGTATTTTGTTTCTAATCTTGTGATTATTATGATGAGAACAAGTAAGGTCCATTAATTTGTACTAAAAACATGTCAATTGAGTTTGAGCACACACGCACGCTTCTTCACTTGTATTGCTAACATTTGAGTACCTAGTTATTTCACATTCCGACATCATTACATTCGTTGAGGCATTTATGCTTAATTAGTTACGGTTACTCGTTCGGGATCATTGCATTCTTGCATTAATTTAAATTCAGTTGCATTCATGCATTAATTGTTAAACCTGTTTTGCATTGTTTTCATCAATTTTTATGGGACTATTATTTATTATTATATTTCATGACAAGGTCATCATTATTTATTTTACTCTGAGCCCTTCTCTTCATTAACAACTTAATGAGCCGTTTTCTTCAGCTAGCACCGATTTTATTAAAATATTTTCTGAATTAAAGGCTCGTTCAAATCACTCGTGTAAACCTTCTCAATGTATTTATTTTTCCCTTATGCCTTAATTTGATAAACCAACAAAACCAAGACAATATTAATGGATTATAAACTTGTCTTCATTATTTAATTTGATAAACCAACATAACAAATATAAGATAATTACTCCAAACTTTTCAACTGAAATATTGTTTGAAAACAATGATATAAATCTAAACCCAGAATCAATCACCAACAAAGTAAGAAATCTAAACTTCCTTGAGATTTTAATATGCATTATATTGCTAATGCAGAAAACATGTAGGCAATTATTAACAATAAATTCACTAAGCAAAAATTAAACACAAATTTCATATGTTCCAACAATACTTGAACATCCACTTTCAACACTTTAGAACTGTATATGACCATGATAATACCTAGTCAATGAACTAGACATCACATCACATTGAATTTGTATTATAATAATTCTTTTCATATTCATATGATCATTTTAGTTTACTTCAGAATACAAAGATAACATGATAAACATACTATTTAAATTTAAAATAATACTAACATGATATTGTTATATAACGCGTGAGACTCATTACTATACGTTATCAACTTAAAGTTGCATTATAAGTACTTCATGCTCTCAATTGTGCAAAATGTCTAAACATTACATTATTCCGACATGTAATATAGCTATTGTAACCATATAACATTATCATCTTAATAATCATATTTTAAATACCTCTCTAGATCATGCATTCAATCACTGGGGGACTCAAGATATGGAATATCATTTCCTTGACAAACAAGAAGATTAAAATAGTAATTAGCATAATAACAACCACTAACAAGATATAAAATACAACCAAAACGTAGTATAAGAAACTATTTTACAAAAAATGTAACCAACACACAACATGGACTACTAATTACGATTAACAATTAACTGATCAAGTACCATTCTCATCACCTATACTGATTTAAAGTTTATAACATGAAGTACACGACTATCATTTCTAAATTAAAAACCACTTACGATATACATCATCTACTATGCACAAGGTTTTTAAACTTCAGTGTACGTCACTAAAAATAAAAAAGTATGTATGTCACCATTGCATCAGTATCATCACACCCACATATATAAATAGAGATACAAGTTATAATATTTCTAATAAGGCATCTTATTTACATTCAAAAGCATTTAGCTCTCTATTACCTGTGACAAACAAAGACACTCATGGATGCAAATAAGTGAAATTGCAAAACAATAATATATTTATCAAATAAAGTGTGTTTAAACCAAAGTAACATGTCACTAGGGCTGTCAACGGTTCTCCGGAACCGAAAACCGGACCGAGACCGAACCGATAAGGACCGGACTGAAAACCGGACCGAACTTTATCGGTTCGGTTCGCGGTTCCATTCTAAAAACCGAAAACCGATAAAGAACCGAAACAAAAAACCGGTTAGCAACCGAACCGATAAAACCGATAAACCGATAAACCGATAGGACCGATATGGAATCGAACCGATAAAACCGGTAAACCGATAGAAACGATAAACCGGTAGAACCGATAGAAAATCGGACCAATAAAACCGTTAGAACCGATTATTTATTATTATTATTATTATTATTCATTTTTTATAAACTATAGTACCAAAATTAATAGTTAATTACCGATTTTTTAACAAAATCAAAAGATTAATTTATAAACTTTAATTTTTATATTATTTACTTCAATATAAAAAATTAAAAATCAAATTTTAATTGGATTTAATTTTTTTAACCGGACCGATAACGAACCGAACCGAAACTAGACCGAATCGAAACGGACCGAAACGGGACCGGACCGAAACGGGACCGGACCGAACTCGGACCGAACCGGAACCGGAACCGAACCGAATCAACCGAAACAGACCGGACCGAACCGAACCGAACCGAAAGCTTAGCGGTTCGGTTCGGTTCCAAAAATTAGAACCAAAAGCTTAACGGTTCGGTTCGGTCCGAACCAATAAGCTTAGCGGTCCGGTCCGGATCCGGCAAAACCCGGACCAAACCGGACCGATACAACCCTACATGTCACTATAAACTAGATAATTTGCAAATTTTATTTTATTTACACATTTGATTCAAGATATACCCTATTAACGCGTTTTTATTTCAGTATATTTAAAACCTCATAAAAACAATACGCTAACAAACATCATGATATAGTTTATAATTTATTTTCAATCGACGAGAATAATGCATCACTAGCATCATATATAATGAAAATGCAAGGATATATAACTATTTATCAAATGAAGTATGTTTAAATCAAAACACTTATCATACACTACTTATTAAACTTATTATTTTTTAATTAACATAAGAAGTTCCAATTCATATCGATACTTGTATTCTAATTTATCAATGAACAAAAAACTAGTGAATAAACTCTAGAAAGGAAACAAAAAAGCATATAAATATCTAAAATCAATTCAACAATAAAAAAATCATATTATAAAACGCCGTAATTAAATCTAACAAACACAATGCGAATTGAATCAGAGAGACTCAATCTCAAAAAAAAAAAAATTGGAACTTATAGATCGAGAAAATAGAAGAAAATATATGATTTACTTGATTTGATGCTGAATCTCAATAATATGAAGCTTGATTCATTTTTTTCTTGATACAATTCAAGGTTTTGAATCGATTCATTTTTTTGTTTATGATTTTCCCTAATTTTTGAAGAATTTTGTTTTTCTCTATCGACTCCTATTTTGCATATATAATTTGGAGAAATTCTTTAACTGAATGCAGAAAATATAGAATCTTGACTCGATTGAAGCATGAAAAAATCACTTCATCGTTATATCAATTATACTCGATTGATAGCTCTAAAGTTCTTTCTTTGAATCTCGACTCAGTTCGATTTATAGCTCTATCACTTTTTTTATTCTCGAAGCATTCTTCATCGTTCGTCCCATCGTTCAATCATTTTGACTCGTCCAAAATTTTATTCCTCAATCATCTTCTATTCTCGTATTGCAACTAATAAAAAATGAACTCAACATTTTTATCTCTGTAACGAAAAAGACGAACAACTTAGAGAAGAGAAAACAAATCATATGTTTCTCATATATTATTATTATTAATGACTTTTTTCTCCAAATTCAACTGATTGTGGTTCAAAGAATGAGAACAGTCAATTTTTCCATAGACGATACCATTAATAATGGAATAAAAACTTATTAAGAAATACCAAAAGCAGTTGATTCCGAAGGAGAACTAGAAGAGAGAGAATAAAAAAAATTGAGAGAAAATAGTGCTTTTATAGAGTAATCAATTAATTTAATAAGCTAAAAGAAGGAAGCATCCGACATATAATTTCAGACAACATGCATTCATCTTATGCTTTATCATTCAGCTTCCTTTTAGTGGAAAATAACTATCATGTCTTCCGTTAAGCTTACCTTCAGGTTTTGATAAACATTTGTGCATCTAAATCTTGACCAAATTTTCTTGAGATAATCCATCGACATATCCATCTTTGACCTATGTAATCTTTCGACAATATTTTTATTGACGAGTTACTTCTAACCTATTTCTACTTTTCTAATTAAAAGTAATAGTTTTATTCATTAATAAATTCGAACATATAAAACTAAAGCTGTACCGATTTTAGTTGGTATATATGTTATGTATATATGAAATGTAAACCTGCCTTTTATATTAAAAATAATAATTTTATTAATTAATAAATTCATATTAATTGAGGACATGTATAATCAAACATGTACGGATTTTAGTTAGTATTTATATTATGTATATATAAAATATAAACTTGCTTTTTATTTAATAAAAATTGTGAGAGAAAAATAATATTACATACAAATAAGAATACGAAATGATAAAAAAATTACAAGTACGAAAAGAAGAAATTTTGTAGAATACAAAAAAGACATGGACCGAAAAGGGTCAAACTATGAAAACAAGAAATTTTGTAGAATACCAAAAAGATATGGACCTAAAAGGGTCAAACTTGTACGAGCTAGTCGATTTGTATGAACAGATAAGAATTCAACTCAACTTGTTTATTTTAGAACATAAATACAAAACGAAACCACTCACTATGTTTGTATTGTATAAGATATACAATATTACCAACGACCATACAGACCAGCATTTAGAAATAGAAATTGACACAAGAAGCAACTAAGAAAAGTAGCCTACCCTCCTTGTGTTCTCATATATATACTACTCTACACAGAGATGAGACACGGAGGTAGCGAGAAAATATGAAGTTGTGTCTGTATATTTTCGCAGTCATGCTTCTCGTGACGAGTTCATCTGCTGGTAGCTTGTAAGCGATGGGACGAGTTATATATGTTTCGATAATAAAAAGTTGTCTACATTCGATATTGATTTTATTTGATCTGAATTTATAAGTGACCGGTTCTAATGTTTGCAGGCATGTGAGCAAGGTTAGAGATAGTTTAACTTGCCAAGTTCAAGTGTATTGGCGAATTTATCTTGGTTTAGGTTTTACACCTCGGCCTACGAATAGGTAATCTTCTAATTGTGCATGACATATTCGGTTTCCGTATATAAGTAAGAACATATTCGGTTTAGGTTTAAATCCATACAGATTTATTTTTTGTCCACTTCCAAAATATTTTTTACCAATTGAGATATATTCCAAAATGTTTCATACCGATTGATATATGTTTTTATTTATATATTACCGATCCTTTTTATATTTAACAGACAAGGGACTTTGGCCGCCGTCCTAACAAATAAATATAGCATACATATACTTTGGGAAAGTAATTTTATGGTTGTTAAAATTTGTAAAGAGTCGCTTATACTCTGTGGAAGTAATGGATGGTTGTTAAAATTCCTATGGTGTCTGGTTGAGATATGTACTCATCTACAATGGTTTGAGCTTGCATCTATATTTCACTTACAAATTTCGATGGTTAATTACAGTACTCCCCCAGCACCTCCGCCTCCGCAGATTCCTGACCCCGACTCCCCTACGGTGCTTTTTGGTAGGCCAAGACCTCCGTCGGGACCGGTAACAGCACCCCGGCCATAAATAACGTGTATTTGCTATTTTGAATGTTTTGGTACGAGAGTAGTATCGACAATAAATATATATATTAATCAGTTTACCACAGCTCAAGCCAATCCATTAGTTGTACCTTCTTGTAAGAATGAATCGTGATATATTTAATAATATTTTGTGTATTGTTAGTATTAATATGATTAATAATTAGTTATATAAATGACTATGGGATAATAAATAATTTTTTTTTTATATAAATAATTATGCACATATTTGATCGAACTCGGATGATAGGAAAGATTGAATTTGAATAATACTAATTTGAAAATAGACTATTAATTTAAATACTAAACAACTTAATATAAGAGAGGAATTGCGAATCGAGACACATAATAAAAAAAAGTATCTACATAAATTATTAATCAATTGATTTTTTTTTTTGTCTCCTGCATCTAAAAAACAGATAAAAAAAAGTCAAATATTTTCGATCAAACCCTAATTGTAATCTACGATTAACTTTGGTTGGAATAGCACAAGCAACAAGAAAGTATACATTAAAAAAGATTAGATTTTTTTACCGTGTGGTTAGAAATCACGATTCTTCAATAAGAGGAAGAATAAGACCATCACTAGATTTTACTTTTAGATTTTCTAATTTGCATATAAATAAAGACTATAACATTTTAAAGATCAGTTTAAACGGTTAAGAGCCACTAATATATTATAGAGATAAGTATTCATAAATACCTATTCAATTTTGAAATATCAAAATCGTATTAACTTTCAGATTAGTTTCATAAAATATCTAGAGCCATATTTTGGACAAAAATACCCTCTAGGGTATAAGAAGAGGTTTTTTGGTTGAAACCCATTTTTTTCATTTTCTAATCCTGATTTTTGGGTTCCAATTCCCTCCACTTTCACTAGTCTAATTTTGAGAAAAGAAAAACAGGAAAAAACGAGAGCGAACCTAAAATACGAACTTCAACCCAACATGTTGTAACCGTTCCGACGACGATATCATTTTCCCCAGCACCGATCAACAGCTAGAGAAGGAGGCCGTTGTCGAGCCATAATGGTTTTATCAGAATTACCGGGGTCGTTAATGTCGAACATGTTAGTTTGAGGTAGTTTTTGTTGTCGCCGGACGTTGCAATGTAGTTTCGTAGATGTCATAGTCGAGTGTTTTAACGTCCCCGGACTAGCCACTGTGTTTAAGTACTGTATTGGACAGTTCTCCGTTCTCCGAAGACGTTTTTTCGTTTCGTGTACAGTTGTACGTTGAAGTTATTTGTTGGTGTTGAAATGTCGTTGTTTTCATGACATCTTGTCTGATAGTTCGTAGTTAAACATGGCTGGGTGATAGCGTAGTTGTTATGTTAGTGTCGACAGTGGTATTTGAGAATGCCGATGGAAGTGGTTAGTTGTTTTTTAAGTCGAGAATCGCAACCTCGCCGTTTTCAGTTAGCCATGTCTAGCAATGTATATGTTTCAGGAAGTATTTTGCTCATATGCATGAGATGTTGTACTTATCTAGCACTGTATGAAATATTTGTGGCTGTATCTAGCAATGTCATTAATTAGTTTACTGTAACACACTGCACGTATAGCAATGTAGTGGTTAATCTTGGTCATGTCTAGCAATGTAGCCATGAAGTAAGACTGATGTTGTTGTTTGGTTAGTTGCACCAGTGGTGTGTTTGATTGGTAATGTTTATCGTCTCTGCTTAGTTTTTTGTTTTATTGCTTGATGGTTGAAATAAATGTTACTACGGGATTGTTCGGATTATGATTAAGTTGTGTTGAAATTGGAATATATATATAGGAAAACATGACTACGACGAGCGTATTCTACAGGTCAGGCTTAGTCAGTATAATCAACCTTCTAAGATGGGATATAATTACATCAGAACACATAGACGCTGCAAGAGACACACCGTTCTATACGTTTCTGAAAACATCGTTCGATGTAAGGAACGAGAATCTGAAGCTGAAAAAGTTCCACAACCTGATCGAGGAAATTTGCAATTTTTACGATGTGAAAATGAAGGCTTTCAAGATAGGTCGTAAGCATGTTAAGTTAACTACGAAGGATGTGAAGGCCATATTTGGGCTTAAACACGGGAACGAGGAGATGCCAATGAATAAAAGAGGAGCCTTTATTGGTCGGTTTGCTCATGGAGCTGAGAACGATTCCATTTTAATGCAGAAATAATTTTGAGTCCGCGCACAAGGGGGAGCGGGCCGACCAACGACAAATCAGTGTCTAATGCATTGATAAAGGTGAACGAAATCTATAAATTTTTATTTTTTTTAGTTGTTGCAGCAACATATTAGTATGATACCAAAATCTACACGTATCTACCAATGCAGCGTACTCTATCTAGCAATGTGAAAGCAGTATATTAGTATGTTGTTGTTTGTTTACATGTACCTAGCAATGTCTTCGTGTATATCTAGCAATGTCATAGTAGGCTTAACTGTTTTGAATTGTTCTTGCAGTATATGAGTATGATGTTATTTATTTTGTTTGAATCGATTGAGAAAGCAATAAGGGAAGGAGGAGAGGACGAAGCGAAAAACATTGCTTGTCTGTTGATACTTTTCATATGCTTTGGTGAGGTTTATTTTCGGTTGAGGGTAATTTTGTCCAGAGTTTTGTGGTGTTTCAAAGGTATTTAATGTTTGGATAGATTGTAGTGAGAGACTTGAGCTGCCTGGTTGTATTTAATTTTCATTACCCTCATTAATGAAAGTGGTTGGGTATTTATACCCTTAATTATGGGCCACATGGGCTTTTGGGTCAACTTATGGATTCGGGTCGAGTTCCAAGACCCATTAACCTTTAAGCAAGTAGGTAATTATCTTAGTCATGAAGTGATTAAGTTTTTAATATATTAGTTCAGTTCAGATGGTTCAGTGGGTGGATCTTGTCCGAATTTCCCATGTCCGGTCCCAATAGTGAGTGGCAATAAAATCCGGACTCATCATGCTCAACACTGTTCTTTTCAGTGTCAGGCGATATCGTCGGGTGTAAAACAGTATTCTACGTGGAGGATCTAGAGAAAATAAACGACTATGACTGGTCTAGGGCCATCGTTGAAAAGCTGCATAAGTCACTGGACAAATCTCTTGAGGCCGGGAATCCCGGTAGAGTGATCGGATGCGTTGCTCTTCTATTTGTAAGTACAATGGCTTATGTTATCACGTTATTTTCAAAACCATATTTAAATGTTGAGTTATATTGTATGCAGCCATTTTTTATGAAGCATAGTTTCATAGACGTTGAAATACCAAGGCCAAACATAATCCCTTGGTGTTACAAGTGGTGGGGATTGGAGGGGAAGGAGTCAACTTTTGAAATGATCCAGATGGTGAGCCAACTGAGAGACGACCAGGTATGATAAATATGATAATCCCTTAGCAATGATTGGATTTAACGTATCTAGCAATGCATAATTTTATACAACCTATCTACCAGTTACACCCAGTTCCACAATCGCACCCATGTATCTACCAATGACTAGTATTATAACATATCTAGCAACTGTATCCTCAAATAAATCGCATCCACTGTAACATGAGTTGGCAGTAGTAGTTGTTCGTAAATCGCAACCATGATTATGATATTGTGAGGCTGAATGTCTATTATACTGTCAATTTGTATTTCTTAAGTTATGGACGATGAGCTATCGTTGACAGAGGCTGAATGTGAAGCTTTTGAAGAAATTGAATTGGGGAGGAACTCTGAAGGTACTATAGAAACAAGTGAGCGAATGAGTTGGAAAAGAAAGAAGTCTGTTGCAAACAAAAGTATAAGAAGGCAGAAGAAATAGGTCCATGATGAGGCTGGAACAAGAAGTAAAAGGAGTTTGAACAATGAGGTTGAAGACAACACAACACTACCATAAGAAGGAGAGAATTATGATGTTACATTATGTGAATTCATGGGGAAGAAGAAGTCGACAGTTGGTACAAAAAAAAGCGAAAGGTTGAAAAAGAAAAACCACCGTAGGTCCAGTATTCCAAGTTTTAGGGCGCTGTCACAGTCGGTGCTGCGTGACAACCGAAAGCTGAAAAAGCGGAGCGGGATGCACCGGTTTAAAGTTAAGAACAAAAGTTGAAAACGTCGCTTGAACAAAGAAATCAACAAGTGAGTATTCCCATGCTTTTTATAGACTAAGAACGTATTATAAATCATGTATACTATTTCTTACGCTTGTTTGACACAGGTTGAAGAACTGAAGAAAGATTTAAATGAGCTAAAACAGAAGCTCGAGGTGAAAGAGGAAACTGTAGATGTTGAGGATGCCGATCTACTCAACACCTTATCGATGCCGTTTTGCCATGAAGATAAGGAGGATACTGAAGCTGTGGCTGCGAATATTAGCGAGGAGGTAATTAAGAAAACAGTCATTTACGAGTCTCGCAGACATGGATTTGTGCCCAAGAGGAGCCAACAAGTTTCAGAGAGCCCAAAAATAATCGAAGCAGAGAATGTTGAGGTAGAGGAAACAACGGAAGAACATAAGTAGTTTGAGACAGTTGAGACAAACAAGAATGAAGTATCTGAAGAGGAGAACTTAGAAGGAGCTGGAGGGTTTGTTCACTCTGAAATACCTTTTGAACCAAGGCCAGAAACTACCTTAGAGGATGCTATTTTTGTCGATATCGTTGGGAAGCAGACAGCAACTACCAAACTTGGTTGTGACGCTGGTAATGAGAAAAGGGATGTGGTAGCAGACTTATCACCCCTAACTCATGATCCCGGTGTATGAAATGAACTTTTCTTAGCTGAACAGGGACACAGAGTTGGAAATAACAAGGTTGTTGGACAGGGACTAGTGGTGGATAGAAGTGAGCTGTTCGACAAAGGGTGCAACGATGAAACCAAAACTACAAAACAACAGGTAGAGAATACCGAAGAAGCTGTAGAGGAAGGAGGGAATGTAGAGACAGATCAGGATAAAGAAGAAGCTGACAAGTAGAAAGTTGTGGCTACTGCAGATTCAACCAAAGAGATTGAAGAAGCACCTACTGGGGTGGAGAATGCAGCAAAAACAATCCTGGTGCCAGAACCTGGCCCGGAGAAGGTGGTGGAGAATGTGGATGAAGATATAAGTGGATCTTAAAATCGTTAAGATTTATAAATATTTAGTATTATGTTTTGGAAGGTTTGAAATATTCAAACTCTAGGTTGGATAATATTTAAGATGGATGGATTGTTGTTTTTTGAAAATGTTGTCTTGACATGTAAGAAAATTTTAAGACTTGAAATGCTTTTTTGTATAGTTTTGCATCATGATTAAATTTTAATTGATAGATGCATATAACACAAATTGCAATCACAAGTGTATGATGTCTAGCAAACACAAACTAAAATAAGACTGTGATTGCATCAAACAAATCGAATCCACAACATTGGTAATCTGATAAGCTGTATCTAGCAATGTATATTAGGCGTCTATCGCAACACGTCCTACTTACTAGTCTAGCAATGAGTCTTACACTAAAATCGCAATGCATGTTAATGACTTTTTTATGTTACATTATTAGGGAGTGCAAACAACAGTGGCTGAAGACAAGCACCAATCTACTGTACAAACGTTGGTGTACCATGGGGTTGAACAAACAGAAAAGTGTGAACAACTATCACAAGCTGTGTCTCCCTTCAAGATTATTCCAATTTGTAACGAAGAACAGCAATCCGCAGCAAAGATTGGAGTTATTACGCGCGATGAAAAACTAAAACAAGCCGGGGCAGCTACATATGCAACACCCCTACAAGATAATGCAGCATCTAACAAACGGATTGTCAGATTGGTTACCTCATTTGGATGATGATAGTTTTGTAGACTGCACGTAATCCTTTTATGAAGAATGTGACAAGGCTGTAGAAAATTCTAATGAGAAGAGACATACTTTGGAATCCATCGAGGAAGATCAAACAAACGTTGATGTAAGTAGATCTCTGGTATTTACCGTCACCTTCAAAAAGTAATGTTAACAGTTTAATTTGATATTGTATTAAAGGTGCACGTTGATGACATGCTAAGGTGGAACTTACTTACTCCGACGTAGGTGGGACAACAACAGATTACGGTCGTAGATTGGCTGTTTCCTACAGAGACAACGCAACTCATCAATGTTAGTGAGTACAAGAAGCTGTTGAAAATAAACATGGAAGAAGAACAAGAAGATCCAGAAGTATGGTTTTTGCCTATGTCAGAGTTCTCGTATAGGATTGCCATGACTGTGAGCGAGATAACAGAACTGCCTAACCAAACTCAAGTAGACATCAAGGTAATATTACGTTGGTATCGCAATCGCAAAAATAAATTACATATATCTAGCAATGTTAAATTAATGTATCTAGCAATGTGTATTTAGTCCATCTAGCAATGTTATAATAAGGTATCTAGCAATGTCCAAGTATAGGGTACCTAGAGCTGTTACCGTCTAAGTTATCTACATATACATCGTTGTTTCTTGTTTTTAGTCATTGTCATTTACCTATTTTAAGCAATTAATTGTTAATTGATAGATCATATATGTTTGGATATATAAGCTACTTAAGGATACAAATTAGAAAGTCCATGTGAAATGGTTTGACGATAAGTATTCATATATGGTCAGCGCTATTCAAATAACTGGAATGGCAACTGTAGGAGCATCAATCATTATTTATGTTATATTGCAAATATCTAATTCCTATAGTAATGACCAAAATTTGCAGGAAAACACTGGCTTTCAAGGGAGATATGTTTGTCATTGTGGATAAAGTTTTTGAAACAATGAAATCAGACACATACATTGCCCTTGTTCCTCTTTTCACCACTATCAAACCCGGCGTGAACCACTGGACGCTGCTGATTATAGATATGGAGAATGAGACTGCTAGTAGCTACAACCCACTGTTGCCGTGGAGCAAAAACATTCCATATAAGACGAGAAATACAGCCGATGACCTGGTAAAAAATTCTATGCTAAAAATATTGCAAGTGTTTGTGGCCATATGTAGTCATCACATAGCCATGTATCTAGCAATGTGATATTAGAATTGCACCCAAACAGTTATTTCACTGTATCTCACAATGTCGCATATTGTATCTAGCAATGACAGTAGTCGTATCTAGTAATGAAATAGTATCGTAAATCGCAATGTAACAATGCATTTCTTGATTTTGCAGTTGGCCTATTGCATGAAGAAAAAAATGCATACCTCATGTGAAAGATGGATACAAAATCAAAATAATGAGAAATATCCCACAACAGGAGAAGGAGAGCCTTGACTGCGACGTTTTTGTTTGTAAATACGCAAAAGACATCATTAATAAAGGGTATGTTCCTCTGAAATATGGAAAGGAAATGCCTGCCGAAACAAGAGCTGAAATATTTAAGCATTTCCTCAATGATTCAAACACAAACCGGCGATGGTAGTGTTGGGACAAATGTTTTTATGTAATTTATTTTTTGGGACAAGGGATGTATGATTCAGTTAAAAATGGATGCCAGTATTAGACGATTACTCAGAACTTATTTAACAATTGCAACGTATCTCATTGTGTTAAGGATATCTCATCTAGCAACCTTGTTACAACCCATCTAGCAACCTTTTGGATGTTGTATCTATCCAAGTCGTTACACTATATCTAGGAATGTTAAGATGCTGTATCTAGCAACATCATTATAAGGTATCTAACAATGATATATTGCTGTGTTTGTTAATGTGACATATGTTATATCTAGCAGTTTGAAATGGTCGTAAATTGCAATGATATATTAATGATGGACCAATTATATTACTGCATTGCTGGATAGGTTTATTGGGAGACGAGTAAATTAAATGAGATCGAAATGACTGTTAACTACATCCATCAGTTATTAAAAATAAATGTTTTAATCATATTGGTTAGCTTGTTAGTTGAAAAGACAAAGGTAGATGAGTTGAATCACTACATGCATTAATTAGACATGTACAATTAAATATTTGCAATTAATTGGAGTTGTTAGATTGGACATAGCCTTAGGCATTACGTTTGGCTATAAGTAGGGGATTAGAGTTTAACCTATTCATCTCACACTACTCTGCAAAGAAATCATCTAAAACTACCTTGCAAGAAAAAACTCTTGAAAATGCCCCCTCTTACCAAGTCACACCAAGGTACTCATCAGACGACGGATGGTCTTCAGACTACTACCTAGACAACAAGGCATATATGTGAACAACCACTTCAGAGTACTCGTCAGATGAGGAGGATGAGTGCTCTCTTTGGTCTTCCGACTACGAAGAAAACTACGCTTCATGGGACTCATGGTCACTAGACAACAGCTACGAGTCCGACCCTGAACAACTTCCAAAAAGGATGCGACAACGGGATAGCCGAGACTCTGAAAAAGGAGAGGACGATGACTCTGATGAAGCCGACGATGAGAAGTCGGAAAACAAAGAGGATGAAGAAGTTGAAGAAAAAGAAAATGAGGAGGAATCTGAAGGGTCTGATGACGAGGACGACGACATGGATTCTGATTAGGTTTATGGCAGTTCATGCAGCATCATTTCCTTATGTTTTTTATGTTTTTGTATTTTGTTTTTATGTTTTGATGGTCTGAAAGCAATGCCAACCCTCTGAGCAGTTCGATTTTTGGGAGGGTTGTTGTATGTGGCAGTTGTACTGCCATGAATGATGTTAAAAAATTATTATGATGTTATATATATTTGTGTTATCTATATTAGTTTGCATGTTGTTCAAATTTTAAGACTTTAACTAAATATTTGAGAGAAAGTAGTTACATGAAGTAGTTGTAAAGGGCGTTACAACTGACAATCGCAATGTTATCACTAAATTAACTAGTAAATCGCAGGGATATCCAGGGTACACATCAAAGTTACAGACGCACAACAGGACTAAGCATTTAGATTGAATCAATGTAAATCGCAATGTAGATAATACGTATCTAGCAACACCACTGTAACAGTTGTATCTTCAATCTAGCAGTCTAGAGTAGTCGTAAATCGCAAACACTTGACTAACCTATCTAGCAACCTAAAACTGCCAAACTAGCGTGGATCATATGTGTTTGAAATAAAACATAGAGGCAGAAAGCGCAATCTAAATATAACTAATCTACAAATTCGATATTAACCTTAAAATCGCAGAGATAATTTGATGTATCTAGCAATGTTAGATTTGACTAATAGGTACTTCATATTAGTGGAATGTTATTGTCTAGAAAATTATGTATCTAGCAACTTCAAATACACGTATCTAGAAATCTCATTGTAGACCTACAATCGCAGAGGTATTACACCGTATCTATCAAATGTGGAATCAGAAACTTGATTTCAATGCAACTACGAATGATATAACGAGTATCTAGCATTATAATCATAGCATATCTAGCAATGTCAAACACTGGTTAAGAATAGAATTAACGATACAACCAGACATTGTAATAGCAATGTTAACAGTTTCAAAACATACAAATCGAAAGATAATGAGTGCTTATCTATGAATATCCAAAAGAACCAAAAAATGAACATAAGTTTAGAACAGAGCATCGCATGACCACATGTTGTGTCCTAATTTGAAACAGCGACCACACCGGGGCTGGCTGGTGGTTACCTCTCCTTTTGGTGGTTAACAGTAAGGTACTACTAACCTTCGTTCTGATTTCGGAACTGGTTCACCGGTGAAGTCGACGGTAATGTTTGGTTCACACGTTTGAGTCGAGAGTCACGAGAGTAACTGGATTTTGTAGTTCAATGCTTGAAGAATTTGTTTGACAGAAGCTGAAAAACTCAGTTTCGTCGACGTCGTTTGCTCGTCATTGATCGGAAATGACTGGGGAATGGTGGTTAGTTGGCTAAACGGTTGATAGTTAGTTTCGCCGGTGGCCAACGGTGGTTGTCGGAAAGAAAATGATCAGGACAAGAAAATTTTAAACCAACAGACCCTTCTTGGAAAACGGGTTGTTTGTTAGGTTAGGAGAGAGGAGAGAGAGTGTGTCATAAATTCAAAATTCAAAATTTGCGTTATGATACTGTAGCCAAAAGAACTCTTTTTTCACAAATTAGACTTATATACTAGGTTGAGGGTAATTGTGGTATTAAAATAAAATTAGGTCTTAAAAGGGAATAGGTTTATTGAAGTGGGTATTAAGTGAGCATTAACCCTCTTTTGGGTACTAGATAGTAATATGTTTGGCTGATAGGTACTTAGTGTGTCATTTCCCTATATTATATCATAAACAAAATTTAAATAAATCAAATCGTGTATTAGAGTTATCGCCTAAAAATTAACTAAATTTTATGTTCTTTAATCAAATATATAACTTATATAATTTTTCTTTTTTAAAATTATCTATATAAGATTAATTGATAATTTTGTATAACAAATGTGTGGATACAATAATAAATTACGTTGTTTTATAAACTCACGATAGTTTTTGGACCAATCCAAAAAAATTGGACTATTTCGTGTTCAAATCCGCGCATAAAAAAAGATGTTATTCTATTCATCCTAGAAACAAATAACTCTTTTTTTCAGTAATGCTTTATTTTATCGTGGGAGCGAAGGTTTGGATTTTGGCATTATCAACATGGAACCCAGTTGGTTGTCGCGTGACACAGGTTGTTGTTGCATCGATTTTGTGGTTAGGCAATGATAAGCATAACACTTCAACTTTATAAGGTATGGGCACGTTTGGGGTTGATGATGGAAGAATAAATTAACAAGAGCATATTAGAAAGTTAGGGGTGTAATTTGATATAAAGAAAGTTTTTTAGGAGAAATTGATAATTATGTAATATAAAAGGACTAATTTATAGCAAAAAACAAACTTGAAAACGAGTGACTTGCTAGACACGTGGGGCCCAATAAATGTACTATAAAAATACCACACCCCTTTTACGAAATGGTGATTGATTAATGATTACACAATTATTACTCATTACTTTCTCTTTCTAAAAAGGGGAATTTTCTCTCTAATATACATATTAAGTAAATTGAAACACGAACAAAGTCCTTTAATTATTGTTTTACTCTAACATCTCCTCCAAAAATTTCTAGAACTATAATTGGCGTCATCTGTGGGAATCGATTTGGTATCCGAAATCATTTTCCAAAATCTTGTTGAAATTTTGAAAGAAAAGTGATGGAAATTTGAGGAGAATTAAACATGAATAATGATTTGATGATTGGAAAATAATTCGAAGAAAACCCCGTTGAAAATAACATGGATATCGATCAATAACATGTCGATCATTATGCTGGTGAGATTTTGGAAGAGTCCATCTTGGTTGCTCAGAGAAATGAACTATTGGAAGAAATTGAAAAGTTGAACTCTGAAAGAGATGCAACGATGGCTTTCAAGAAAATTTGGTCTGAAGTTCGAAGAGAAAACAAAACTGAGAAAGATGAACCAGATCACCACCATCGAATCAGTAGTATGAATAATAGATACATGAGGCATCGACGTTATTCTCCGAAGAAGAAGCTAAAGCCAATGTACAAGTATGAATCATATGAATCAAGTGATTATTCACTTTATGATTCAAGTGAATCTTCTCTGGAAAGGGATTATCGTAGGAAGAAAGACATAAAAAATAAATATGCGACAAAACATGATTAAGATTATCAAGCGGGTCATCGGACTGAAGACTTGAAAGGGAAATAGCAGTGTTCTGAGGATCATGCAAAGAAAAATAGCATTGTATATACTCAGAACCCGTCCGGAAGTCAAAATTTTGAGTATCGTGTAAGTAATCACTACACAGCTCCTTCCGAGTAGGGCCTCTATGCGATGACTCTTTTGTTCGTGGAAATACTTTCTGGCAACCTCCTAAAGCTTTTTGACATCTCTAAGTTGAAAAAATTTGACAAAACACAAGATTATGATAGCCATATTGAACAATTTAAAAAATTATGATTAATTTCGATGATGATAACAAATTGCTATGTAGGGCTTTCTCCCAAACATTTAAGGGTGTTGCTTCAAAATGGTATAATCGACTTCCGCAGGGTTATATAAAAAACTTTGACATGTTGTGGAACATTTTCTGACAGCATTTCGTGGGTAGTAAGAAATTTTGAGCTAATGGTGACATCATAATATACTGTAGACAAAAGGTTGGAGAAAGTTTATAAAATTATACCAACCGTTTTGTCTAAGCAAAAACTGATATGGAATATTGTAAAGACTCCGTGGATTTGGAAACATATCGAATGAGACTTCTCCCATGAATATTGAAGGACATTGTGGCTGAAAGTTAAGAAATGATGTTTGGGGATCTTTTTGATCAAGTTGAAAAAATAATATTGGTGGAAGAAACTTAGGCTTCAAAAATAGGTTATAGTGATCAGTTGGAGCAGAATAAGTTCCAAAGATCTCTTGCTACCACTCCACCTCCTCGAATAAATGTGCAACCTAAAGGAACTAACCAGTATCCTCCGAGGCTC
Source organism: Limnanthes douglasii subsp. nivea (assembly GCA_036936605.1). Lineage (NCBI taxonomy): Eukaryota > Viridiplantae > Streptophyta > Magnoliopsida > Brassicales > Limnanthaceae > Limnanthes > Limnanthes douglasii. The sequence goes on along the minus strand of JAUPFV010000001.1, from coordinate 18,760,785 downwards.
AGAGTAAATCAGCAACAAACGTACAGTACACAACAGATAACTAGGCTAAAATCCAACAAATGGATTCGTCTAGAATATTTTTTAGATCTGACAGAGTGTATGGCTACTATATTTGACAAAACTCATAGTCAAGTAAAATTTCGCAAACCTTTCCCTATCCAAACCCCAAGGGAGAAAAAAAATATTAGATATTGCAAGTATCACAAATACGTTGGGCATGACACAAAGGAATGCATTGCACTAAATAAAGAAATACAAGCGTTAATTGAAATGAAAAATTGACAAACTTTGTAAGGAAACACTATCAGAAAAATCCGACAGTAAAAAAAGCATCAAAATAAGAAACTACGTCGGTTATTTCTGAAAATATTGATTATTTTGATATTAAAATAAAGTATTTGGATCCAAAAGATGGAATTAACAATATTAGCATGGTGAAAGAAATTATCCCGAGGAAAAGGGTTAATGATTTATGTGCGTTTTTTAAATCTTTGGAAATTTTTAAGGGTGAGACTGTTGCAGGAAATTCGAACAGCTCCCGGAAGAGACAAATAGTCATCTTGACTACTCAGCTAGAAATGGGTACCTTAGCGCATTTGCATCAAGATCCCTTCCCAATAATTTTTTTTCAAGTTGATGATAAGATAAATGTGGCAGGGCCACATGAAGACACAGTGGTAATTATAGCAGGGATAGTCGGCGATCAAATGCAAAGAGTTCTAATTGACACAGGCAGTTCCAGCAATATCTTATTCATGAGCACTTATAAGAAAATTGTTGAACCCCTTGTAATCCGAAGGTCAGATCGAACTATTATAGGATTCATAGGGATGACCGATGAAGTGGTTGGGGAATTTGAAAGTGTGGTTGGGCTAGGGCGAGGGCTATTTAGAAAAGAAGTTGAAATTTTGTATATTGTAGTAGATGCTCCAACATTTTACAATGATATCTTTGGGAGGTCCTGTCTGTCAAAGATGCATGTTGTTATCTCTACAGTTCATCGATGTTTAAAGTATGTTGTGGGGAACAATGTTGGGACAATTAGAAGCAATCAGAAAATGGCTAGAGAATGTTTCCAAATTGCTTTATCTTCCAAGTAAGTTCAGGGGAATGAATAAGAGAAATCATAACAACTAGCAGGGACTTCCTCAGAGCCAACCCCTTTTGATGATCCGAGGGAGTCCCCCAGTCTTTTGGTTCATGTTGAAAGTTATGAAGATCATGTGTATCCAGATGGTACAATTTTGAAAATTGGAACAAAGTTATCTCCAAATTTAAGGGAAATATTAATTGAATTTTTATCCATAAAGTTAGATATGTTTGCATAGAGTTAAGAGAGAATGGATACTTCCATGAAATTAACATGTTTATAAGTATTTCTGAGTCTGATTTGATATTAATGTTTGTTATGTTGTTGAGTTTGTAGATAAGAAACCCATCATGAGGAGATTTGGCTTTAGCTTTGATAGTGAATAAGGCTCCATAAACGTAACCATGACCATGAACCAATTTTCCAACAGTGTCACAAATTACAATACCACCACTAGACTTTTTCAAATTCTCCAAAGAAGAAATGAGAATTTTCTAGGGGTAATGTTATTCCATACTTTTTCAAACAAAGTTGATTTGTTAAATTTAGGTATCATTTGATGATAAGTGTCTTTTTTATTAAAATTTCCATCTTTTGAAGCCTTCCATTGAATGAGGTCTTTAAAAGAAGGATTGAGAGAAAGATTAGTTTTATGAAATTTGTTTGTGACAGATGAGTAAAAACTAAATTTATTTAAATTCTAATGATTTATATCCCATAAATTTTTCACTTATTCTTTGGAGAACCAACTGTTGTTTATGTTAGAGTCAAGTTTGATAAGAGGAGAGGAATCAAACCAGGTATCCAACCAGAAGTCAATGGAACCATTTCTGAGTTTCCAGTAAGTGAAACCTTCAACCATTTCTTTGATATCAGGAAGTCTCTTCCAAGTCTGCGAGTCATGCTTGGTGTACTTGATTTGTAAAGGGTACTTGCCTTTAGTGTATATGTTGTGCATATATCTAGCCCATAGGAATTTGTTTTCCATGTACCTATACCAAAACTTACACGAACAATTGTTGTCCATATCCTTTATACTTTTTAAATTAGGCCCACATTCACTAAAAGTTTTACTGTTGGTTTACCAGTTAGACCAATGAATGTTGCTAGTCTCAAGAGAGCCACTCTAGAGAAACTTATTTAGCATTTTTTCAATTTTACAGATGATGGATTTGGGGATCCGTCAACTTTAAGACCAGTACATGGGAATTGAAAAAAAAATAGAGTTTATTAAGGTAATTCTTCCATCGAATGAGAGATGTTTACCTTCCTAGTCCATAATTTTTCCTATGATTTTATTTAACATAGGGATGTAGTTACAAGTCTTGTTATTAGAATTTAAGGTGACACCAAAATAGGTTGTAGGCAGGAAACTAGTGTTGAACTGAGTTTGAATGGCTAAGATATTTAACTTGTCTTGAAAAATGTTGTTAGCAGTAATGAGCTTAGTTTTTTCCTTATTGATAGATTTCCCCGATGAGATTTGGTAGATCTGGAGAAAGTTTCCAATAATATTCATAGAACGAGGCTTACCATTAGAGAAAATAAGTAAGTCATCAACAAAAACGAGGCTTGAGATGATGATGCTACTTCTAATATAAAATTTCAAATTTTTGTTTGTCTCATATAGACTAGCTAAGCCTATAATAAGTGTTTCTTCAACCATAATAAACCGACTGGGGGACAAGGAATTCCCTTGTCTAATGCCTATGTTTGTCTTGAAGAATCCACTGATGTTACCATTGATTATAATAGACACAAAAACCTTCTTAATTAAGCTACTAATGAGATTAATAAACCTGATTGAGAACCCAAAGAATTGAAAACATTAAGAATAAAATTATGAGAAATATTGTCAAAAGCCTTAGAGATGTCAAGCTTTATGACAATATTACCAGACTTGTTTTTTTTTTCCAGATCATGGATGATTTCCTTAGCCAGAAGAATGTTCTCCTGTATGAGCCTGCCTTTTACAAATCAACCTTGAGTTTCTGATAATAGCTTAGGAAGCATATTGGCTAGTCTATTGTTTAAAATATTGGACTTGATTCTGTTCATGATGGTGCAGCGGCTAATAGGGCGATAATATTTCCGATGTATAAGGTTGTTAGTCTTTGGAATGAGACAGATCTCAGTAGCCATCACACCTTTTGGGATTTGATGACCTTAAAGGAAATAAGTCATGGATTTACATAAGTCAACTTTGGTGATGATCCAACAAGATATATAAAAGCATTTGTTGAAGCCATCTAAGCCAACATCACTATTAGCTTTGGGATTTTTTATGATTGAAAGGACTTCCTCTTCAATAGGATTGAAAAGAAGGCTTGTGTTATCTGCATCATCAATCAGGTTAGGGATATAATTATAGATGTAATCATTAATATTGATCTCAATGTTAATATAACTGAGAAAAAAAAATGTTTTGAAAGTAACATTCAACAAACTTGTTGATTAGATTTTCTTCAGTTATCCAACTATCATTGTCATTGATGATAGTGATTCTACCCTTTCTATTTTTTTCTTAACAAAGTTCTGATAGACTTTGGTTTTACGATCGCCATCTTTCATCCATCTTGTATAACATTTCTAAAACCAGAAATCCTCTTCCACTATAAGGGCAAGCATGTGGTCAGCAATTTCCTTGATATGCTTGATTTTGTTTTCATTATTGTTGGCAATCAGTAAATTATCATCACGGACTTTAACCTTCTCTTCAGTGTATATTACTTTATCAAAAATATTGCCAAAATGGTTATTGTTCCAGTTTTTCAGCACCTTGTTTAACCTTTTTAGTTTATTACAGGACTTGTACATAGGTTAACCTCCCATAGGTATATTCTAGTTGGTCTCAACTAGATCCTTGGAGTCTTTATCTAGAGTCCACATGTTAAGTAATTTGAAATTGTTGTTGTGCATGTGTCTGTCTTTAGTTATTTTGATATTTAAAAAAAAAGGTTACTAATGAGCATGTCCAACCTCTGACGATGAGCATCTCTTTTAGCAACACCCCGAGGATTAGCGGCGGTGTTGACACATGTCCGAATACCGACAATAGTATCGATCAGCTGCACCATTTCGGGTGAGGATAATGCACTAGAGTCGCCCATTGTAAAGAATTTGGGTCAGGAACGTTTCTTTGAAGTTACTGGCTCCGAGTTCAGGTGACCATGGAGGCTGGCAGGAGGGCTCGGGGTGATCAGAGCATGTACGAGCCATGTGAGTCACCATAGTATCATTGAATTGATCATACCATGCATGATTAATCAAAACAATGTCAAGCATTTTCCATTTGGTTTCGTTTGTCCAAGAAGATTTATAACCTACAAAACCAACATCTTCGAGAAAACAATCACAAATCATGTTGTTAAAATCCTCAGAGCTTTGATTGTAGAAAGTTGAATAACCCAACTGTATAATAGGAGAGCATATAGTATTAAACTCTCCCACAACAAGCTAGACTTTAACCTTTCTAGCAATAGCTATGAGTTCATTCCAGCGATAGTTTATATTGCTTCTCTGGAAATTTTCATATAATGTAGTGAAAGAGAAAGACTTATTTAGGAATTTGTGTTTTTATCTCTACATAAATAAATTGAATATAATTTACCATACCCTTAATCTCAAGGGAATCACTCTAGAAAATCTATATTTTATTAGAAATATATGCTGTGAATTTGTTTAGTTTAAGTTTGGAAGATATAACATTTTGTCTGTCATTACTAATCATAGGTTCCTGAATGATAGTGAGGTTGATTCTTTCCTTGATAAAAAATGATTTTAGCCTTCTTAATGAAGCTTTATTCCCTAGTCCACGAATGTTCCAATTTAGAACTTTAATCATTTGGAACTAGTGAGAGTAGCCCTTTTGGTCTCTTAAATTTTTAGGGACTTAATCACCAAATTGTTGTTTTTCTTCTTGCCTCTTGCCTCTTTTAACTTCTTGTTGAGAAGATATTGGAAACTAGTGTTTATAGTCTTGTTTTTGTAGATTGGGGTTTGGAGCAAACTTCCAATATTGTTGGGCGTTTTATTTCCAGATGGTGTATCAGCTTCCATGATAGGAGATAAGTTGAAATCATCATTGATACTTTTTATAACATCTATAATCTCTTCTTCTTTTCTTTAAGTGTGTTTACTAGTTTTTTCAGGAGGATTAGGAATAGCCATGATTTTTCTTTCTCTATCTGTAATTTGAATATCATCCTTTCTTGATTTGTTCTTCTGACTATTCTCTTTGGCCATATTCACCATAATAGATTTCCATTTGTTGTATTTGGGCTATGTGGTTTTATCTTTATCTTCATGTTTAGATAAGGTTTGATTTATGTCTTCATTTGGTTTATAGCCGGTGGATTTCTTGCATTGATCAGCTTCATATCCTATATGTTTGCAGATTTGACAATAATGGGGATGATTTTTATAGCTAAGCTCAATCCAGTATCCATCGTTGTCACCGAATCCAATCCACATATGTCTCTGCAGCTTTTTGGTAAAATCAATTTTTATCCAAGTAAAACAAGCATTAAATAATGCTATATTCTTGTCTCGTATCCAGATTTTGATGGGGTTCCCTAAGGAGGTAGTAATAGTTTGAATTATAGATTCATTGTATGAGAATTCTGGCACTTTGGAGATCTTTATCCATACAGAAATGATCGGGCATTCACCCTTTGGGTTGAATGTTGGGGTCCATTTTAATATTCGCATGACAGATGAACCAACAGTCCAGACACTTATGCTCCAAATTCTCGTCAAATCTTCTTTCAATGTGAGCTCAACTAGGATAAGATGAGAGTCCCAATTTGAGACATTAGAGGGACCTGCGAATCTGCAATTATTCAAGAAGTTTGTTTGTTTATTCTTTTTGTGTAAGCATGTTGAAAACTTGCCAACAACTGTAAGTTTTGATTGAGCCATCAAGATGTTTCTATATTCTTTAGAAAATTGAAAGGAGATATGGTCATTCTTAACTTTGACGTTTTATGGAACAAATTCGGTGTGATCTTTGGTCGATTTGTATCAACATAAGATTTTGCTGAACTTTTGTTGTTCTGTTTCATTGCAGGAGGAAGTAATTTTAGGAAATCTTCTTCTGAAAATTGTTTTGTATCTTGATCTGGTATCGTCCTTGGATTGCAGAGAAAAAGGCAGAAAAAATGACGCAAAACGATCAAAGCTGAAACCTAAAAGAAGTGAAGAAATAAAAAGAATGTTGATTAGATGACTAGAGAAAACAAAATTAAACAATTCCATAGATAATAGAAGCAATCGATAGTATTAATCTCGAAAAATGGATACTTCGAGGAGATGAATTAAGTGTTTTGAAACCTTTCTTAATGATAAAAAAACTTTCTTTAAAAAAAATCTCCTTTTCTGTCTTCATTATATTTAACACTTCAACCCCAATTAGTAATTAAACATACATCTAAACACACCATTCTCAACATTGAATAAATAACCATAAACCTTACACAATCAACCATTCTTTTCAAACCCAAATCCAAATTAAATACAATCCAATGCACATACATAGTGGATTAAAATTAGATATTTTGAAAATAAAAATTAACTATAACAATCTCATCTTTAAGACTCATAGTACATATTACATCACACTTTGGAACTGCACCATATCGTCAAGTTTACTGTTCGGATCAGATCAGACCGTTAAATTTTTTGTTTTACATTTTTGGAACAAGAACGGGTCGTTAAATTTTTTTGTTCGGTTCGGTTTAGTTCGATCAGTTTTTATCCGAATTTCAGTTCGGTTCCGTTCCAAATTTGTCTATTATCGGTCTGGTCCAGACCTAAATTAATTAAATCAAATTATAATTTTCTTTCCAAATTGTTTACTTAAATAAATTATATAAAAATTAAAATTTAAAAGTTAGGCGTTAACTTTTATAATTTTTTTTATAATTAACTATAATTTTGACAATACAATGTATAAAAAATTAATAATAGGAATAAAAAATTGGTTATAGTTTTATGGGTTCCATTTTTTTATCGGTCTATTGGTTTATCGATTCTGTTTCGTATTGGTTGTATCAGTTTATCTGTTTTATCAGTTCAGTTCTAAATCGGTTCTACCGGTTTATCGATTTTATGGGTTAAATTCCAAACTAAATTTATTTGATCAGTCTCGGGTTTTAAAAATAAATAACAAATTCACCCATTAAATTCGATTCTCGATTCCATTCTTATTGGTTTGGTGGCCAATTTTCGATTCTCCAACCGTTGACAACTTCCTTATCCAAACCATTTCAAAAAATAAATAAAAAGAAAACTCCGCACAAAATTAAATGATTCTCTTTTTCTTGTCTCAATCCATACGAATCATTCAATCACTAAAATAGAGTTTACGTATGGAAAAAAAAAATAGCATATAGAAAAGATGTGTACCTAAGAGGGTCAACATGTACGAGCTAGTATGACCAGATAAAACAAGACTTCAACTCCACTTGTCTATTTTAAACATAAACAAAAAACGAAACCACCATGTTCGTTTGTATAAAATATACAATAGGAAGGACCATATAGCATTTCGAAATGGAAATAAGCACATGAAGCAAGTAACTAAGAAACTATCCCCTCTTTGTGTTCAAATATATGCTACCCTACATAGAGACCAGACACAGAAATAGCGAGAAACATATGAAGTTGTGGCTCTATATCTTCGCAGTCATGCTTCTCCTGACCAGTTCATCTGCGAGCAGCTCGTAAGCGACGCGACGAGTTACATATGTTTTGATAATAAAAAAATATGTGTACATTTGATATTGATTTTATTAGATCTGATTTTGTAAGTTACCTGTTCTAATGTTTGCAGGCAGGCGAGCAAGGCTAGAGATAGTTTAACGTGCCAAGTTGAAGTGTATTGGCCGATTGATCTTGGTTTAGGTTTCACACCCTGGCCTACAAATAGGTAAATGTGATGGCAACATTCTTTCGAACTTGTATTCATATCGAATTTAAGTTTTGATTCATGACTACTGATTCTCAAACTCTTTATTTTTTGGTATTTAGTTTTCCGATTTAAATGTATTATTTATTAATTCTTTTTTACGTTATAAACATACGATATTAATCTCTGTTTTGTCGATTTAATAAACAAATGGTCGCTTTTTTTTAACAATTGGTCTACATGTTTATTTTTAACAAATTTATAAATAATACGTAGTATATCTTATGTCAAAAAAATAACATGTGAAATGTAAAAAAAATAAAAAGAAATGAAATGTTTTTCTACAATAAAAAGGTTAGCATTTAAATCACATATAATAAAAAGGTTAGCATTTACTATAAAATAAAAATAAATGAAATGGACTAATTTAATAGAGAAAATAAAAACCCTCAAATTTATTATAACTAAATGTAAACTAATATGGTTCTAATCTAACCATTTTCAACCACTCCTTATAAATTTAGTTCCTTTTTCCCAATGACCTCATCGACGTAACCACTATTAGTGACACTTTTATTGTTTAATTCGATTTTATAGCGTTTTTTATAGGCATTGATTAGGACATTATTTATTGTAAATTTAAATGCTATCTTTTTTATTGTAGAAAAACTCTTTTAATTATGGGACTTTTATTATTGTGAATTTAAATGCTAACCTTTTTATTGTAGAAAAACTCTTTTAATTATGGGAGTATGGGACTTGATCCCATACTTTGAATATAGCATAAAAAAAAGTTTAAAAAAAAGAAAAAAAAAAGAATATAACATAAATTCGATATATATATATATATATATTTGATGTGCTAAATTATTATTATTTTTAATATTTATATATACTCGTTGATTTTATATATTTTGTATTCATAATTTGGATTTTGTATATTCGATCTACCCATTTTTGTTATGTTGGTATATTTTAGATAATACAAAACATTAAAATATAAATGACAGCAGCATAATGATATGAATTGAATATCAGAATTAATAGTATAAAATTTAAAGTTTATCGTTTATGATGGTCAATGAATTGAATATCAGAATTAAGGTTTTGTCCGGTCCGGTCAATACGATGCGGTCCGAACATAGAATGTGTCGATTCGGTTAAAAAATTATAGTCCGTAATCGGTTGGACCAGGTTGGGATTTTAATTTGTCCAACCCATTCCAGTCCGAAAATTGTAAAAAATATATAAAAATAATATTTTTATATATATAATAAAAATAATAGATATATAAAATAAATTAATATATTAAAAATATTAAAAAATATTAAAATTAATGTCCGTAGATCGGACCGGTTTGACCGACGGTCATGACAAATCGATTCAGATTTGCAAATATAAATCCAAAAACGGATCGGACCAAATTAGGATTCAAATATTCAAAATACAGGCTCGGACGAACTGACCTCAACCCAATAAAATTTAGAATTTATAAATCAGAGTGAAAAAAATAAGATTTAGAATTATGCATTTGCTTTTCTATAGTTTATATACATCTAAACCTTCGTATTTTTTCATAGAAATCTTGTGATATTAAATAAATTTTGTGAAGAGTCACTTATGCTTGGGAAATTGTATGTTTGTTAAATTCCTCTGATATTAACGGTATTAGCTTGTTTTTATTTTTATGTACAATTTTCGATGATTAATTACAGTGTTCTCCCAACACCTCCACCGCCCCCGCCGTTTCAGATTTTGGGTAGGCCAAGACCTCCATTGCCGCCGCGGACACCACCCCACCCATGAATAACATGTTTTTGCGTCCGATATTGTTTGTAATATTATCATTTGGTTTCTTGATTGTTTTGGTTGGAGAATAAACAATATATAATATATATATAAGTGTTCATATAACTTCGATACTAAGATAAATAGATAAATAGTGATACTGTTCAGATAAAATTATTTCCTAGAGATATGTTTATAGATAACACAATTTCAACTTTTTTTTTATCTAACCCTTGATATTTTATTTCACAAATTGAAGACTTACACCCTGTAAAACACAGCTTATAAAGCAATAAAACAAAATCCCCAAATTGAAAAAAACCCAATCCTAGAACTCTCTTCTTTTTCGAAAATGATTTTCGTCTTCTTCCTAACCAGTTTCATCAAACAAAACCCAGTAAGTTTAGAAAAAATCTTTGTCCTTTCAAGCTTCAACAGACCGTTCCCAGCTTTACCAGACAAAAATTCTGAAATTCAGTAAGATCAGCGAAAATCTTCAGCATTTCAAGTTCCACCAAACAAAACCCATTAAATCCAGAAAACCAGCCAATATCTGCGACCATCATCCTTCGTCATTGAAAAATCCAGTCCAATTGAACACAAAACAGAAGAAATTGGATAGAGAACAAGAGTGATAGCAATTTGAACGATCAAATAAGAACTACTTTTTCTCTAGCATTAAAATTTCAATTTGCTAGGAACTAGGGTTTGTTCTTATATAACCCAACCGTAATCCTTCAAACATGAACGAAATTTTGTTACTGATGTTGTTGAGGAATCCTTGAAAATCCAGTTTGGCAATAAGTTCAAGGTTTAAGACATTAACCATAGGCTCCTGGATAACTAAACAACTAGCTTCTTAAATCTCCTAATGGACTTGATTCTAGCTTGAGATTGCTTCTTTCCAATACCACGCACGTTCCAATTTAGGATAAAAATAGTTATTTAGAGTATTTGGAAGATGACTTGGATACATTTCTGTGATGTACACACTTGGATGATATGATTCTTTTAGAATTGACAATCTTCACTTTCTTAGTTCTTCTCTGATCAGCTTTTTTAATACCATACTTGATTTGTTCAATTCTGTGGACAGGAGAAGCAGAGAGGATGCCAGTACTTTGTTTAGTTGGAGAAGGTGTTTCTAGCAAAGGATTCACCCCAGAAGAATCATTATGCTTCAAAGAACCCATCTCAAGCATGTGTAAAGCTTCTATGACTTCATTTTTGTCCACTCCCAAAGGTACATTATTCTGAACTTTATTCTCCAAGTCTTTGCCAGTTTCAGTGAGTTGGTTGAATACCATATCTTCATTATTTCTTTTATCTACAATAACTGATCTAATCTTTTGATCAGTAACTATTATCTTGAATGCAGGAACCAAAGAATCAAGATTCAGAGGATTGGAAGTCACTTTCTGCTCCAAGGAATTGCTTTTGTGAGCTTTTTCGCATTCCTTCACAGAATGGCCCTAGTGAGAGAAATTTTTTCAATACTCAAGGAATTTACCATAGACCAAATCCTTCCAGTAACTATAGGACCCAAATGAGATACCAACTCCTTTAGGCAGACGTTTAGAAACATCCAAGATCACCCAAACTCTACAGAATTGTGTCTTTCCCTATTCTTAGGAGGCACCCAAACATTAAGAGGAGAACCAATAATCTTTGTTATTTCTACGATAGTGGCTTCATTATACATAAATTCATGTATGTTAGGGAGATCTACAAAGACACGGGTAGCTGGATTCTCTATGTTAGGATTAAAATTAGGAGACCATTCAAGGAGTCTCATAGTTTTCTCTCATAACTGAAAGACGTTCCTCCTTCATAGACGCTTTAGGTCTTCCATTATTCTAAACTCGATGAATATGTGTTTGCAATCCCAGCTTGTTACATTATATTCCCCCTTAAATCTAAAAGAATCCAAGAAAAATTTAACAGCACTATAAGTAGGTCTCCCGCTGGCAAACTTTCCAACTAACGTGTGATTAGCATTGTCTCTGAGTTCAGTCAAATCTTCTGCCTCAAAATTAATGTAATCTAATCATTCTCTTTGAGAACTGATACATTCTTGTGGTTTATTTTCTCTGAGTTTGATTTGAAAAGATCAGCGAAAGATTTCTTTGTGCCTAACCCATTTCCACAGCTTGTAATAGATTCATACACTGGATTATACCTCATCTTTGGCTGATTAGGACATGGTTTTTTCAAGATAGGAAAATGGGAATCACGATCAGGAGATCGATGGCGTGGTGAGGAGCACTCAGCTTCCTCCATCAGAAGAATCAAACGACGAAGAAGCAGCCAAGAGGAGAGTAGTATCTAGGATTAGATTTCATTCTTGAAGGATTCTTGGAGATTTTGTAACTAACTTTGTATTGGAAACATTATCCGGACTACACAGCTTCAAATTTAATAAAGTATTAATTTTGGAATATTGACAACTAAAACTAAACTAATTTGTATGGCAACAAATGGTCAAAATCTAGTATCTTTCATCAAAACAACTTAGCATAAGCATGAATTGTAACTATGGGGCATGATACAAAAGATGTTTAACAGTAAGATCTAATTTTCGAGACTAGAGAAAGAGAAATACATAGAAAAAAGTCAACTCGTTTATATTAAACCTAATTTCAATTAAATTGAACGGATATTGTAGTGATTCTACAAAATTAACTATGGTTAAAAAGATCATAACAAAAAAAATATTAGAAGGAGAAATGAAACCACGAACGCTTCAGTAATAACAAAAATACGATACTCGTGTTTTTTTTTTCTGTGAGTTTTATATTCTGCATATTATCAAAGATATCGAATCCAACAATTGGTATTAGAGCCATCTTTAAAAGTTTGAGTAATATATTTTATGTTATTCAATTAAATATGTTACATATATTATTTTTAAATGATGCAAACTTGGAATTAATTGATAATATTTTTAGGGGGCGTGACAAAAGCGGCATTGCTGCGATGATATCATGATGTTTTTGTTCCAATGCTTCTCATGTTGCCACGATAAAAGGATTATCTTTTAGTGTTGTTGTGATGTCACAGTTGGTTGTAGCAGTGATACCGTGGTTTTTGCAGCGGTAAGTATCTTGCTTCAACTTTACATAGTATGCACACTTTTGAGATCACTCATTCCGACTTGAACCATATCTTAGCTTGGAATTTGCGTATGTTTTTGTGGTAAATTGACGTTTGTGTGTTATGTGGATAACATGAATAAGGTTATTCTAACTTTGATAAATAGGCCAAGAATCCGACATATCATGCAAGTAACTTTTATTAGTAAATTTATTAATTTATGGTTTTTACGAGTTTGTAATTTATGATATTGTGTACATTGCAGCCCCTATCAAAAAGTATTTTTAACCCATTGGAAAATCAAACCTACATCAAAACCTTATAGGCTGATAAAAATAAATATATTTAAAACATAAGATGATTCAAATGATATTTCTATGCATATTTAAAACATTCAAATGATTTGAAGTTTTATTATTCTTCCACTAAAAATACATTTAAAACTTGAACAATAAGTTTCTATGAGGATGTTGAGTTTGGGAAAAAAATTAAGAATAAATTTTTATTTTGAAAAAGATTTGATAGAGATCCAATAAATGTTCTAGCATATTTATTTAAATATAAGATTATTTTGTTTCATTGCCAATCATTTTAGTCTCGTTAGTTGATTGGAGTTGGAAATATTTGACTATGGTAATCAATGATAGGATCAGATTTCTTTGAGGGGACAATTTAGACCTAATATAAATTATATACTTACATTGTGTTTGGTATAATTATGTGTTTGATATATCTTTAATTATTAGGAAATGTGCCATTAAAAATGGTTAATAGGCTTCTTTGATCTATGGGTTTGACCCATGTCTATGACCCGACCCGATTGGCCCATTAACCTAAAATTAGCATAGAAAAGCTCTGAAGAATAACATATAAGAGCATTGAGACTTTATCTCTCTAAGCATTAAATACAAAAACTGAATTATCTTTTTATAATCTATCCCACATTTATTACACCGTCGTAAAATTACCTAAATGCCCATCGAACCAATTAAAAATATATCAGATTAGCGACTGCAATGAAAAAATAGAGTAAGGTACTTGGATAGTAATATTTAAAACCTAACATACAAAGTTTACCTTTCGAGCTCTTTGGAGCATGGATCATGATATGCAGATAAAATTCCCTCTTGAAAATGAGGAGGTTAGAGTCAAAGAGGATTATGTACACACATCTCATGTGAATTACGATGCTTGAGAAAAGTTTTTCATGCAAGAGGAGCCTGATCAATTACAAGAAGAAATTGAAGCAATGAGGACCTAAAGACAAGCAGAGAAAGATTTGGAGGGAACAATTCCATCGGAGTATCCGAAATATGATGAGCCATATATTTATCCCCAATATAATATGAAGTAAGGTCAAGATGACCAGTCCCTCAAAGCCCATCAAGAATCTAAAAGAGAGCGACGAGCTAAACATCGGTCCAACACTTCAAAGTCCGATGAGGGCTCAACAACAGAATCAAAATCAAAATCAGAAGTATTCTCATTTTTTTCAAATAATGATCATTATCGTAAGAAAAAGAAAACAAAGCTGCGAGCTAAAAACATTCGAAGAAACATCATAAAGCAAACAAGCAGGATTCTTTAGGAAAGAAAATAGGCTCAAAGGGCAAAGGAAAAAAGAAAGAATATTAGGGAAATATGAAGGGGCTCAACTGATCATACCATAGAGTGCTTGCTAAGTGATCAATTTTCCGTGCAGACCGAGTGTGATATCTTTGCTACTGCTAATGAGGATCATATGTTGAGTCAGGAACATAATTGGAGGAAGTCATCATAGCCTTCGAAAATCCTCTATGGACATCTACCTAGGCGTTTTGACATTTTGAAAACGGAAAAATATGATGAAAACCAAGACCTTGATAATCATCTCGAGCAAATTACGAATTTTATGACAAGCTTTGATGATGATGACAAGCTGTTGTGTATAGATGTTTCTCAAACTTTCAAGGATAGTGTCTTGAAATGGTATAATAGATTACCACATAGATCAATCAAGAATTTTGACATCTTTTGGATGGTATTCCGAAGGAAATTCGTGAGAAGTAAAGAACTTAGGGGAAATTAAGATATGATTATCTATTCTTGGCAATACTCTAATGAATATTTAAAATATTAAACCTAACATTTTGTGAACAAAAAAGATGAATTGGTCGACTGTTTTGAACAAGTGACTATATCTGCACTCAAACAAGGATTGTTAGCTGGTGTGTTGTCTGATTCAATGAACCGAAAGAAGGTAACAACTTAGGGTGGTTTATTAAACCAAGTTGGAAAATAATTCACTGCAAAGTAGACTAAGAGACTGAGACAGCCTCAGCAGTATATACATGTCCCTTCAACTCCTCTTCCAAAAGCTAGTAGCCAGTCACAAGCTACACTTATCACTCTTCCAAAGGATTCTAGGTAGGGTTCTCCTCGGCAAAGATCAAACCAGTCTAATCAAGGAAAACAGTCTATGAAAAAATGGAATAAGTGGGTCTAGCACTAGTCATTTCATAGATCTGGTTGAAAATGTTGCAACCATTTATGACAGGCCAAAGATTTTATACAGTTTATAAGGCATGAACCTATCTAAAGTTAGAGTGAAAATTAAAACACCTGATTTTGTAAGTACCATAATGATGTAGGAAACGATACTAAGGATTGTACTACTCTAAAGTAAGATATACAATCGTTAATTAAAAATGGGAAATTGAACACCTTTGTTAAATCACAAGTGGGTAACAAACAAGTGAGAATAAAATCACAACTTAGCACAAGTGGAGCTCAAACAACTTCACCCGTTGTCCGACGAAAAGCTACCGAAGATCCTAACAGGAAAGTAAAATGGTTATTATTGAGCAATTTGATGTTGATTCAGAATATTTGGATCCTGATCCGGGTTGGGGTCGAGTGAATATGGTGATTGTGAATAGTGTAAGGGTTTCCAAGTTGTGTCGATTCTTCGAATCGTAAACTATATTTAGGGGATATACGATGACAACTCTTTCAAGCTATTCCAGAAAAAGACACGGGGATAACTTAATCACTCAATTAGAAGATATAATATCTTCTCATTTATACCAGAATTTTTCCTCGTTCATAGTTTTTGGCAAAGATGATTTGGGGAATATTGCACGCCCACATAAAACACTGTGCTAATATGGGCATCTATCGAGGGAACAAAAATCCGACGTATCCTGATTGACACAAGTAGCTTAGTTAATGTCTTATTTATATCCCCTCAATGAACAAATGAAAAATACATATGTTATTCTTCGATCAAATAGAACCATAATAGGGTTCACAAGTAACCTTGCTGATGTTATTGGGGAGTTCAAAAAGGAGGCCATTCTTGGCAAAAGACCATTTATAAAAAAATATCAGAGTATTATTTATGGTGGTGGACTTTCTAACCCCTTATAATTCTATATTCGGTCGATCTTGGCTTTCAAGAATGCATGCAGTTGCGTCAATAGTTCATCAATGTTTGAAATACACAGTTAGAGGCCAAGTAGGGGTGCTTCGAAGCAACCAAAAAGTAGCTAGGGAATGTTATGTCATTGCTCTTGCTCCAAAGTCCCTGGATAATGTGGCAACAAAAAAGGAATATCCATTACTTGAGTCATCATTAGATCTGAACAAGATAGATGATTCAAGAGAGACTCGTAGTGCATTGAATAATATCGAAGAGGTTGAGGTACATAGCTTAACAAATGGGAAGAGTGTTAGAATTTGGGCTAAATTTCCATGAGTTAAAAGAAACGTTATTATCTTTCTTATCTAAGAATTTTATGTGTTCGCTTGATGTAATGAAGATATGACAAGCATACCAGCTAGTGTCACAAGTTACAAATTTTCTATGCGGTCTGATGCAGGCCCAAGAAACGTTTTTTCTAAAGAGAAATCTGAAGCAATTGTTAAAAATATAGATAAATTAACATATATATGACGTATTCGGGAACCTTAGTATCCATTATGGACATCAAACCCGATGCTCGTGGAAAATAAAAATGGTAAATGGAGAATGTGTATTGATTTCACAGATCTCAACATGGCTTGTCCCAAAGATCCTTTCACTATACCTCAGATGGACTAATTGGTGGATTCTATTTTGGGATTAAATTTTTGTCTTTTATGGATGCATTTTCTGAATACAATCTAATACAAATGGATCTGAAGGACCATGATTCTACCACGGTATCATTGACAGGGGGATGCACTGTTACAATGTAATGCCATTTGGTTTAAAGAATGTTGAGGCTACTTACAACTATTTAGTCAACAAAGTATTTGTCAGATAGATTATAAAAAATATAGAAGTTTATATTGATGATATGATGGAGAAAAGTCCAAGGGAAGAGGATCATTTTCTTGACCTCAAAGAAACTTTCTGTAATTTGGAAGCCATCATTCTAAAGCTAAATCCAGAGAAGTGTACTTTTGGGTGAGATCTGGTCATTTTTTGGGGTACATCATCAATAAGAAAGGGATCCATGCTGAGCCAACACAAGTAGATGCATTGTTAGCTATAGACCCTGCCCGGTCCACAAAATAAGTTCAAGTATTAACTAGTAGGCTGGTAGTTTTGAATGAATTTATTTCAAAATCATCAGATTCATATGCACAATTGTTTCAAGTGTTAAGAAATCCCAAGGATTTCAATCGGTCCTCAAACTATGATAAAATATTCCTTAAAATCAAGAGACATTTATCTTCGCCTAAAACTCTGTTTAAACTGGTCATCAGAGAAAGTAATTATGTGTACTTTGCAGTATCAGATCATATTGTGAGTGTAATATTAGTCGGGAGGTTGATACTTAATTACCCTCGACCAGTTTATTACGTTAGTAAAAGTTTGTTGGATGCTGAGAAAATATACCTAAAGTTGGAGAAATTGGCTTTAGCTTTGGTATTAACAGCCTAGTAAAATGAGACCTTATTTTCAAGCGCACTTCATCGCAATTCAAACTTCTTTTCCACTTAAAAGTATGCTGTAAAAACCAGATGTGTTGGGTAGAATGACCAAGTTGTATGTGAAATTAGGGGATTACGACATTGATTTTTCTCCTCGAACAATAATCAAGGCACAAGCTGTAGGAGACTTCCTGGTAGAGTTCCATTCGGAAATACCCTATGTAGAATCTTCTACCAATAAGCTTGGGAAATAATATGTCATTCGAATAGACAGAGGATTTAGTATAACAGGTTATGAGGTAACAATTTGTTTACTCTCCCCCTTTGGACACTCAATGTACTAAGCCATACTATTTGGTTTCAATACATCAAACAGTGAAGCTGAGTACGAAACAATAGTAACTCGTTTAGGGCTTGCTCAAATATGTGGTGCCAAAAGAGTCCGACTGATAAGTGATTCACAAATGCTCATACATCAAGCACGTGGGAAAGCTGAAAGGAAAAAGAAGTTAGTGAAGTATTTGCAAGTATTAAGAGAAGTTTTTGCCGATTTTAAATATGTGAAGTATGAACATGTACCAAGAACTAAGAATTCAATGGCTGACTCTTTAGCCACTATAGCATATTCTGAGGCGTATCCTTGGATTTCGGGGAAAGAATTTCCTTCTATGACAACAACACTCGAATGGAAATTAAAACTAAAGAAATTCATCAAACATGTTCGTTAGACAACCAAGATTTGAGGTATGGGATCAAATAATTTATAATAAAAGGAAGCCTTCCCGAAGACAAAATCCTAGCTTAGAAACTCAAGTTTAAATCGCACGGGTTTTTAGTTTATGTTGCCTCAGATCCGATGAGTACCAAGTAGTTTTATCTAAATTATATGATGAGAAAGGGTCTGCCCATTCTGTATACAAAGCTTTGACTAGAATGGTATTATTAGCAGGGTATTATTGGCCATTGATCATGTCAGATGCTAAAGAGTTAGTTAAAATATGTGATCCGTACCAGAGATTTAGAAATGTAATTCATGTATCAGAAGTTGCTATGGAGTTAGTGTCCAAAGCGATACCTTTTGATAGATGGGGATTTGATTTTGTTGGAACCCTTCCAATGGATTTTAGAGGATGTTGAACTATTATCTTGGCGATTGATTTTTTTTCTAAAGTGGATAGAGGTTGCGCCCTTCTCTGGAACTACTTCCAAAGTGGTAATCAAGTTTATCATTTCCAACATATATTGTAGATTCAATATTTCTAGACGTATCACGATAAATAATGGCTGTCAGTTTGAAAACAAGAACATGAAGAGTTTTTGTGCATCAAGAGGAATTCACCATTTTTTCTCTTCACGTTTTCATCCCTAAGCTAATTGATAAATAGAGGTTCTAAACCAGTCTATTTTGATAGGTCTCAAAATAATTTCGAAGGGACAACACGAAAATGGACAAATTATTTACAAATATTGTGGGCTTATCGAACTACTCCCCATACTACCACACAAAAAAATTCTTTTTTCCTTAGTCTATAGGGTGGATGCAATAACATCGATAACATATAATATTCCTTCTTTTAGAGTTCAAAATTATTTTGAAGAGGATAATAGGACTGCAATAAGAGCTCAGCTAGACTTGATTGAAGAAAAAAGAATTGGAGTCCATTTGCGAACGGTGTATTATCAAGGTTTAATGAGAAGCAAGTTTACATTTAAAATACGAAGAAAAGAATTCAATGTGAGGGATAAGGTTTTAAGAAAATTATTCTTGCACAGAAAAGACAAGAAATTTGGAAAGCTAGCACCAAATTGGGAGGGACCATACATTGTGTGTGAGAAGATAAAGCAAGCAACATATCGGTTAGTTGACCAAGAAGACAGTCATTTGAAGCATGCATGGAATATCGAACACTTAAGGTCATATCTTTAATAAATATGTATGGTAAATATTTATTTTACTTTTGTTCAATGTAAAGATTTTGGGGGTATACTCTTTCCTACCCTGGTGGCTCAAGAAGGTTTTAATGTGTTATCTGAATCGTTATCAATTTGTTGATAACTATGGTTGCACATTATTTTTTTTTGCCTTCGAATGGATTACCTTTGAATGACTTGTGTATGTTAAGTTTTTGTTGCCATTGAATGAATTGTCTATGTTAAGTTTTTATTGTCTTCAAATGGATTACCTTCGAATGACTTGTGTATGTTAAGTTTTTGTTGCTTTCGAATGGATTACCTTCAAATGGCTTGTGAAAGTTAAGTTCTTATGTGTCTTCAAATGGACTACCTTCGAATGGCTTGCGTATGTTAATATTGTTTTGCCTTTGAATTCTTGGCATGCTAAGTTTTTTGTTGTTTTTGAATAGATTACCTTCGAATGAGTTTTGTTTAAAGATTAATTACCTTCGAATAAAGTGAAATAAGAAATGAAGATAAGAATATATAATGAAACAAGCTAAGTAGATTAGATGATAACTAATATAAAATGCCATGGGTAACCCAATGACTTAATAAAATCTGGGGTCATAAAAATTCCTTGGCCATGCCAAGGGCTTATACAAACATTTCCAATTAAAATCACAAAGTGCCTTGTATACCACAAGGGCTTGCACAAAAACAAAGATATAAAAATCTAATGGCCTTTGGGCTCGTTCCCTTCGACATTTCTTCTTTTCCTTTTTTTGAATTGTCGCTTTCAGAGCCCTCTCCATCGATGTTGTCGGAAACATCATTGGGTGAATCTTTTGAGACACCAAGTTGATCGGCTTTGGTCATGTCAGGGGTAATAGTCCTCATAGAGACCCAAAGGCTAGTGTCGAGAGCTTCTTATGGAATTCCAACGCAATATATGAATTAGTTAATGCATCCCTCTTGTGTAAGGAAGATGAATCTATCACCCTATTGGCATATGCATCTATAACATCATCTTCTTCTTTGATGGATTTCACTTTGAGATAGGCTATTTCATCTTCTTGCTTTATTATAAGAGATTTTTTAGTGTTCTTCTCGCCCAATAAAGTTCAATGGTGGCCCTATATTATTTTACTGGTTCTTAAAAGAAGTAATATCCCTAGATCTGGATGATTGAAGTTTTCCATAATCAGAGTGCAGTTTTTCAAGGTAGAATTTTCCTTAACCAACGCTTCTTTGACTAATGTAACATTTTCAGATAGATAGCCAATTTTGGTTTTTTCCTCTTCGGTAAAAGCTTTCTGATTCTTGTTCTCCTCTTGAAGATAAGTGATGATTTCAGTTTGAGACCTCACTTATTTCTCTAATTCAACAATTGACCTTACATAGCTCAACACCGAATACCCCATTACATCATTCTCTTTTGACAATTCAAAGGGAATCCCTTTGAACCACACCGCGGTGCCGATACTTGTAGATTCTCGGAAGTCAATCTCAAAAGTGTCAAAGTTAAATGCCTTCATACCTTCTATTAGATTGATATCTCTGAACATATACCTCTCAGAGGGGGAAGTAAGGGGGGAAGAGGGTCGGATACTGTGGTTGGTGGAGGTTCAACAGTAGGGATTGTTGGAGGATTAATTTCTGAATGACAGATTATCTCCCGACGAGTTGAGGGTTTCTTCATTTTCTTATCTCTCTTATCACTGCCTTGATTTCCCCTTTGTATGTCTTCTTATTCTTAAGAACATGAGGTGTTAAGGGCATATCATCACCCTTAAAAGTGGCAGCAATTATAACTACCAAGGCCGAGTAATCTTGTCTAACTGTTTTTTGGTTCAGGTTCCAGCAACAAATTGAGATAATCCTTCTTTGTTTTTCTTGTCTTTTTTATTGCAATGGTTTAGGGCTCTGTTCGTGGTTATAAGAAATAGCTTGCCATCAACGACTTTGGTTCTTTTGAGAATGCCAGAATGTCGATGAGGAGTGGTAAACTCTTCCATGCCAGCTCACATTTGGGATTAGTCCTTCAGAGGTGACTTCGAATGAAGTTGGCAAGATTGAAGCACTGATGGAAGCCATTGATTCATTACACCTCTACCAACTGATTCGGCCTTTTAAAATGCATCTTCGCATCAGTCAAATGATACAGATAAGGCTTCAAAATGGCTGATACAAAAAACAATTATGGGTAGGCAGTAAGATATATTTAATGGGAAAAATACAAAAATAATTTCGAGACCTACATCCTACTTGTATTCTTCGACGGACCATTTGTATATAAGTATCAGCAATCTGATCTCCAAAGTAATATGATATTTTCCAATTTGGGCCCAAAGGTCCGCACGACTTTGCTTTGGTAGATTTCCAGAAGGCCTCGTACTAGTTGAGATATGTTCTCGAACAAAGTATCACTTAGCCTCCTCTCAACTAAATTTCATCCGCCTACTCTAATCAGGTTGGAGACCACATGATCGATATATGGGCCACAGATTTATCCACCCACTCTAGTCAGACCACTTTGTATGAGCCATAGAGCTTTACAACATTTTTCACCTTGAGCCTGGTTGTTGGTTTATAAAAGTAAGGAATATGTGTATCACATATTCCACCTCCATATATAAGTATGAACAATCCAATCTCTAAAGTAGTATAATATTTTCCGCTTTGGACACAAAGGTCCGCACAACTTTGCTTTGGTCGCCTTCCAAAAGACCCTGCACTAGTTGAGATACGTCTTTTACTTAAATACCAACATTTTCTATATCTACTCGATGTGTGACTTTGGTAATACCTAACAAATCATCACCACCTGAACCATAAAAGCACCACAAATTTTTGAGTCATAGAGCTTTACAACAAATCTTTTACCTACATTTCGTTTTATCGGGGTTTGGAGCTCTGATACCATTTGTTGGGAATATGGGTATCACACATATCCCACCTCCCTATATAAGTGTTCACAATCCCGATCTCCAAACTTGTATGATATTGTTCGTTTTGAATCTTTGTTCGTTTTGGAACCGAATATCCATACGATTTTATTTTGGTTCACTTCCAAAAGACCACATACTAGTTGAGATATGTTTTTATGCCATCAATTGTTTTATGTATGTAACCAATGTATTTTTTTTAATAAAATTTGGATTGCAATTAAAAAAATTGTAATTACAAGGGACTTAGGGCAAATTTACAAAAATTTAAAAATTTAGCCGTTCTTTTCCACCAAGAACTCAAAACCAGAACCCTAAAGTTTTTCATTGTTGGAGATTCGAAGATAGCCTACATTCAGGCTCTCCAAGAACGTAATAGCTTTCAGCATAGCTGGAGCATCAGCTTCGTTAAAGTCCATTTTTTTGCCTCAATTTAAAACTTCTTTAGCTATCCAATCAGACTCATAGTTTTGTTCACGGAAGACGTGACTGCTAATTATTGAAGGTTGAATAAACTTTTTGCAGCAACTGAGAATCGGCTACAGATACCACACTGATTTACCAAATAACGACATATTGACTAATATTTTAGAGTCGATATCAATGTCGACATTGATGATGTTTAGGAGGTTACAAAGTTTCAGACCATCAAGGAGAACGCTGCACTCAGCAATCAGGGGGTTACCTTTGCCATAAAATCTTCCCATACCAATTATGATGTTGCCCTTGTTGTTGCGAATTAAGATACCTCTACTGGTTTCATTATTGAAATTACAGGAGCCATCAACGTTAAGCTTGAATCTGCTACCTTTTGGATTTTTCCATCTGAGAAATAGCGGCTTGGTAAAGTTTCTTCTCTGGTTAACACAACCCAATTCTAGACCAGCTTTACAGAACCTTCCACAGTGCTTCTTCTTCAAGACATTCGCGAAGTCAAGACCCGAAAGGATGTACAAGATGTGATTTATTTTGGTGACTGAATTCATATTATAACCCCGATGCTTCTTCTTGTTTCGAGCTGACCAAATGGTCCATGCTATGATGGCAGGTTATATAGATCGAATCTCGCACTGCTTCTGTGAGGAGCAATACTACATTCTGACAATATGAACGAGGGACATATGAGGCATGATTTGAATCTTGAAGATGGTACTGAAGTAAACCCAAACTTCCCAAGCTTCCTTGCACTGAACTAAGGCATGCTGAGTGGTCTCACTATTATTACAGAAGGAACATTTCGAGGCAAGCTGAAATTTCTTACTTTGCAAGACAGAGTCAGAAGGAACCCAGTTGTAGAAAGCTCTCCATTGAAAAAAACAAACATTTCTTAGGTGTAACAATATTCCATATATTAGAGTAAAGGTTTGATTTATTCCCTTTCTGTCTAATTGAATTCTATGTATCTTTGCAGTTAAAGACACCATCACTAAATAAGGACCAAAGAAACGTATCTGGCTTGTCTCATAAGGTAATTCATTTGATTTTGTTTATTTCAGTATCAGTTACCAGATTAATGAGCTTATCAAAATCCCAATTATCATTGACCTAAAAACTTTTAACCTTGTCACTTTTAACATCCCAAAGCAAGCTTATGTTATCATTGACTCTAAACTGGATAAATGGCTTTTCAGAGCACCATCTTTCGAGCCAGAAATCCATGTTGCCATGACCCAGATTGAAGAAGATGTGCTCCTTAGAAATGTTTCTGACTTTGATGATATTATCCCAAGCTTTTGATCTTTTAATAGGTGAGCCAGTCAGAATATGGTGAATGTTGTTTCTGCAGTATATTAAAACAGTAAGTCTTGCCCAAAGAGAATTCTGATTTCTGAAATTAAACCAAAGCTTCATAGAATATATATATATATATATATAAGTTGAATAAGCTTTAACTTCTTGAGATTGAGATCACCCTCATCATTTGTTTTACACAATCTATCTCATCTAGACCAGTTAATAACATGCTTGCTTTCCTTGTTTACCCACAGGAGCGTATTGAAGAGAGCCTCCAATCTGTTGATTACAGTGCTAGAAAGGATAGTGTGTTGCAGGAGATAAGTAGGGTAGGATGCTAAGACAATTTGGATCAGTATAAGGAAAGATCCACTTTGTCTCATTCCAGAATTTTGCTTCTAGTTTTTTCAACCAAGTCATCAAAGTTTGCAATCCTGATAGCAGTGGAAATAGTGGAACCCCGGTATTTGATAGGTAACATTTTGTGCTTTATATTCATAATTTTCTCCATTGTGGTAATGCTTTGATTTCTCATGTTACTTGGGACAATAATCTTTGATTTTGAAGAGTTTATTTCCTGACCCGAAACTTGCTAATAGTGGTCAAGAAAACTTTTGATAGCTTGGATTGATGAAACACCACCATTACTAAAAACCATGAAGTCGTCAGCAAATGCAAGACATGAGATGTTGATATCACTTCTGTTTTTGAACCTGAGGTTAGTATTTTCAAACGAAAGCTTCATAAGGTATTCTTCAACCAGAATAAAGAGACTTGGAGATAGTGAATCTCCTTGTCTCAAACCTTGTGTGTTGATAAAGAACCCCTTCATGTCCCTCATTCATTAGGATAGAAGAACGAACCTTGCTGATACAATTGCTTAGAAGCAAAATCACATTAGAATTGAAACCAAATAACTTTAGGATTCTGAATATAAACCTATGGTTAAGCATATCAAAAGCTTTTGTCATGTCAGTCTTTATGATAACGTTCCCACCCTTGCATTTTGAGGTTAAATCACAGCACATTTCTTGAGAAATTAGAATGATCTCATGAATACTCCTACCTTTTACGAAGGCACCCTATTCCTATGATATGAGTTGAGGTAAAATCTTTGAAATTCTATTATAAATGATCTTCGCAATAATTTTGCTGATCATTGTAGTTAAACTTATCGGCCTGTAGTCTTGCCAGATATTAGGATGAACCACCTTGGGGATAAGGTAGATAGCAGTAGATTTAATCCCAGGAGGAAGATTGTGACAATTGAAGAACCACTGAATAGCACTACATAGATCAGAACTTATAATAAGCCAACACTTTTTATAAAATTCTCCATTAAAGCCATCTGGTCCTGCAGCAGACACAGAACTTAGAGAGTTAATAGTACAAAATTTCATTTATATCCGGAATAATCATCAAGTTGTTGTTATCCTCATCAGTGACTAGATTAGGAATAACATCTAACAACTCAGCCTCAATCCCATCATTCAAATTTAGGAGCAAGAAGAGATTGGAAGTAACTGATGGCAGATGTGTTCATTTCCTCCTTTGAAGTGATCCACACATTACCCTCTTTAATTCTATCAATCCCGTTTCTTTTAACCTTTTTTTACAAAGCTATGTTATGCTGCAGTATTTTTATCGCTATCTTTAAGACAATTAGCATGAGTTTTTTGCTTCCAATAAAGTTTTTCCTTGTCAAGCAGCAATAGATGATTCTTCTTAGCCTCTTCAAGCAGTATTTTGTTTTGCTCAGTAGAAGTATCTTGAAGATTAGATTCTCTATAATTTATATCATCCTCAGAGTTCTTGATAGCATCAAAAATGTTACCAAAGATATTCATGTTCGACTCTTTCAAATGAGACTTCAATCTCTTTTGCTTGAACAAAAAACTCATAATAGGATTACCATCAGCCCCTTCAACATCAGCAGCCCAACTGTTTTCCACCAACTTCATAAAACCAGGATGAGTGACCCACATATTTAGGAACTTAAATGAATCCTTCACTTTCTCCAGACTAGAAGAAATCCTGATAGAGATAGGACAGTGATCTGAGCAGTGCCTAGCATGATGTCTAACAGAAGTTGACTCAAAGAAACTCATCCAATAATTATTGATTAAAACCCGATCAAGACGCTTCCACTTCTGACCATTAGACCAAGTAAATTTACAATCAGTGAAGCATGCATCCTTAAGACTACAATCCATTATAAGGTTGTTAAGATCATCCATCCCACGTTGGTTGATGGTAGAATAAGATAACTGCTCGTGAAGATTAATGGTAGTGTTAAAGTCTCCGAAAATAATCCATTCTTTTAAAGAATTGTCAACCAGCCTGATAGTATCCCAGAGAGGCAGTCTAAGTTCTCTCTTACACTAAACATAAATCACAGAAACCATGAAGTCTTTGTCAAGAGAAAGATGATGCACATTAAGATGAAAAATCTGATCACCATCAAGAACAACCTCTACCTTGTAATCCTTTCGCCAGAAAACCCAGATTTTATTACTGGAGTTACAAATGGATCCACTAAAGTTTAACTTGTTAGCAACAGATTGAAGCATCTCAGCCTTAATCAGAGGTTCTGAATAACAGCAAAATTAGCTTTGGTAGATTTAATAAGAGATTTCAGTATTTGAATGGTTTGCTTGTTGCCAAGACCTCTGGCATTTCAACTCAAAATAGTGATAGTCACTTATTATGTATGTAACCGATGTAGAACTTGCCTAACAAATAAATAAGAATGATAAAAAAAATTAAATGTAAATTGAAAAATAAAATAAGACCATACGAGTGATAAAGAATTTATTAGATTTAAATTTACGTGCGAACATAAGAAATTTCGTAGCAGAATAACGAGCTAGTTGATATGTATGAACAAACAAGAATTCAACTCAACTTGTTTATTTTAGAACATAAATACAAAACAATACCACTGTATTCGTTCGTATAAGATATACAATTAGCAAGGACCATCTAGAATTTAGAAATATAAATAAACACAGGAAGCAACTAAGAAAATATCCCCTCTTTGTGTTCCTCTTTGTGTTCTCATATATACTCTACGCATAGAGATGAGGCACGGAGGTAGCCAGAAACATATGAAGTTGTGTATGTATATCTTCGCAGTCATGCTTCTCCTGACCAGTTCATCTGCGAGTAGCTCGTAAGCTATGCGACTAGTTATATAAGTTTTGATAATTACCTTTTTTGTACATTCGATATTGATTTTATTAGATCTGATTTTATAAGTGACCGGTTCTAATGTTTGCAGGCAGACGAGTAAGGTGAGAGATAATTATATGTAAGCCTTTCTTTTATTATTTATACTGTGTGGAAGTAATTGATGGTTGTTAAAATTCATATGGTAGTATGCATGCATAAATTCCGGTTAAGATATGTATCCATCTACGTCTACATGGTCTGAGCTTGCATCTATATTTCCATTACAAATTTCGTTGGTTAATTACAGTACTCCCCCAACACTTCCCCCTCCGCAGAGTCCTGACCCCGTTGATTTCCTGGTTTCGGGTAGGCCACGACCTCCATCTCCGGCACCAAAACCACCCCGTCCATGAATAATATGTTTTTATTTTCGGTTCAATTTTTGTAACACTCATGGCTATTTTGAATAATTGGCTTGAGAATAAAAAGAATACATATATAAACTTTACTATGTATTGTATCAACTATGCGTGGATGGAGTCGTTTTTTTTCGAACGATTTGTGGTATATGAAGTCATGTTTTTTTTTTCCGGTAATAATTCGATTAATAAATAATTATATAAATAAATAAATATAGGATAATACATAAAAAAAATATGAAAAAATTTATTCAAATATTAGATTAAAAAAGATTGATTAAAAGATTGAGTTCAAATATTTATAATTTTAGACTTTAATAATAGACTTAGGAATAACAAGTCAAGGTAAACATTGACTATAATTATTGGCTCTAGATTTAATTATCGATAATTTGATTATTAATCATCTACATATTCACATTCAGACAATTCTAGTTCATGATAAATAGAACAAAACAAAAAAAAAACAAAACAAAAAATTGAAAACATAAATTTTATGATTCGAAAATTCAACTAACATCCATTTTGAACAACAAAAATATTATTTACGATATTGTTCAATCAAATATAATAGTGTAGCTCCAATTTGCCTCTAAAGTTTGACACCTTATGTTATTTATACAACAATAAAGTTTCAACAATTATGTTTTGAGAGTTTCCAAGTCAAAATCATACTTCAAAATTCTCTATCTTGATTTTGACTTACAAGATATTAACACAATTGTTGTAGCTCCAATTTGCCTCTAAAGAGCCTCAAGTGCTTTTGTTATGTATCAAGTCCAAGAAATGTTTTAGCTTGTTTGTTGCACTATTTTATTAAAAATATTTGGTGGATTGTCATTTTTATGAACCTTCTGGAGAACAATCACCTCACTTTCAAAAATACTTCGTACAAAATCAAGTTTAACATCAATGTGCTCATGACGTTCATGAAATACATAGTTCTTTGCCAAATATATTGCACTTTAATTATCACATTGCATAATTGGACTTCTTGTTGAACCCTTAGTTCTCTTAACATTCCTATTAACCATATAGCCTCAGTAACAACAATAGTTTTAGCTTTTGTAAGTACAGTGCTACCATAGGTTGGGGGGTTCACTTTCTAACTTATTTCACTACCAAACAACATAAATACATAATCAATCATAAATTTCCTATTACCCAAATAACCATCATAGTCTGAATCAACTTAATGTTCAACACATTATAGTCACCCAAATCAACCTCTCCATACATCAACCCAAACTTGTGGATCCATTTATGTATCTTAGAATCTACTTAACTACTTTTCAATGTTCTATGGATGGCCTTGACATGAATTTGGTCACTAACCTTGAAACATAAGCCAGATCAGGTCTACTACAACCATAACATATATGATACTTACCACAACATTAGAATATAGAATTCCTTCCATTTTCTATATCCCCACATCTTCGTAATCAACTTTTAAAGATGTTAGTTTAAAATGTTGAGCAATTGGAAATGTGATTGGTTTTGCATATATCATACCAAACTGGTCAAACACGTTTTTCAGATAACTTTCATCAGACACATACAATGTTATTATTTGTCACTCTCTAGTTATCTTCATCCTTATAATTTCTTGGTTGAGCCCAATTTTTCCATTTCAAACTTGCGCCTTAACTTTTCCTTCAGTGAATTAATTTTTCATTATCGTTGCTAGAAATTAACATATCATCTATATAAAACAATATATATATATATATATATATATATATATATCAATATAACTAGATTTCTTCAAATACACACAAATATCATAATTTCTTCTTCCAAAATCTTTGTTGACCATGAAATCATCAAATCATTTATTACCATTTCCTTGGATTAAGTTTTTGTCAAATCTAGTAATTGAAAATGGTAGCGAGTTTGACCCCCTATAGTTGGAAGCCTTTGCATCAATTCACCCTCTGAGGTTAATAAATAAGGTACATATATTATTTAGTAAGTTGGAAACTCTAAATAGATTTATATGTCTCTTTTCTTACAAATGTTTTCATTTTTTCCAAGTTATGAAAAAATCCTATGAGATCCAATGGATGGAGGAATGCGAAAAATATTTATATAAGATAAACGAGTATTTGCGTTCTCCAAAGATATTATTGAACCCATATCTCATAGAAACACTTTGCATCTACCTGACACTATCCGATTGTGTTGTGAGTGTCGTACTGATCCGTGAGGTAGATAGGAGTTCAAGACTTATCGATTATGTGAAAACTATTCTTGATGCAGAAACAAGATTCCTTAAGTTAGAAAAATTAGCTCTTACAATACTGGTGGTAGCAAGGAATATAATACCCTATTTCGAGTGATACTTCATTATTTTCTGAATTTTCTATTTTTTATGGATGAATTTGTAATATAATAGTTCAAAATGATTATTTTTATTCCATTTTCATGTCATTTGATGTATATATATATAATCTTGATCATTTAAAAAGAATTAGGGGTATGGTTCATCCCTCATTATTCATGTTAAATCTCTCATATGTTAAGTCTGTTATATTTCACTTACATCCTTTATGTCGTTAAGAAATATTATCCATGACAAAATAGGTATAAATATGAAATTGCAAATTTCTCATTTGTTTTGCTCTTTTGATTTTTCAATTTTTTCAAAACCTTTTTACAACTTTAAGAAACTTGATCCGAATCTGATTTAGATATTATTTTTTTGAATCAAAAGTGAGCTTTTGTTGTATACATCATAATTTATGTATATTTTTAATTTTTATATCTAATTGTTGTTGTTTACGGCAAATAATATTTGTCTTAAAATTATTTTTTATAATTGTTCATTGTTTAATCTTATTTAAGTTACATTTATATAATAATTATTATGTGATCTATACTTTAAATCATGCAATATGTCATATTTTTTATTTATTTTATGGATACATATAATTTTAAGGTAGTGTGTTCTCTATATTGTTGCATTTTAATTTTTTTACATGTCAATAGAGATTGCGACCCAACAAGGTGGAATGAGTTGTCCATCTAGGAAATTAGGTCTGTCTCTATGGGGTGGAATCATGTGTCAATCTAGACATTTGATTTATGCCTGTTCTGATGGAATCTTAAACTTATTTTTTTAATATTTTTGATTTAAATATTTGTTAGATTTATTTTTATGATAAAATAGAACCAAAACGAGTCTAAACATAAAGCCAAGAAGATAAGAAATAATCGAGAACGAATGTTGCTCTGACTATAATAATATTATATCATTATATATAGAGTTTACAAGATATTATAAGCGTATAAACATGTTTCGTTATAAATTTGTAATCATGTTTCTTAATAACCTATAACATGATGACACGTGTTATTCAGTTATAAACGTTGAAAACTCTCGTCTCGTACTTCTGCGTGATTTCCATCTAGTACATTCTTATGACCCTCGTCTCGTACTTCTTCATGATTATCATCTAGTATCTTTTTTATGACTTTTGTCTCGTACTTATTCATGACCCTCGTCCAATATCGTTTTTATGTCTCTCGTCTCGTACTTCTTCATGAATCTCATCTAATATCCTATTTACAACTTGTCTTATATCTTTTCATGATCCTTTGTTAATATCTCTTTTATGAACCTCGCTTTACACCTTTTATGATCCTCGTCCTCTATGTGTTATATCTCATGTTCTATTTTTATGTTATTACATGCATCTTATTCTTTTATTAGCCTTTGATATATATATATATATATATATATATATATATATATATATATATTTACCTCATTATTGTAAGGAATATATACTATACTATTTATAAGATATAGCTTTATTAAGACTTCCCATGATCCTTCAATTAATTTTATAAAACAAATTCTTAAAGAACTACTAAAAACACTTAGATAAGGTAAGCCGAGTTTATTGAGTAAGGCATGCTTGTGACGAAAGGTCATGAGTTCGAGTCCCTTTACATACGCTTTCTCGGTTGAGCCTATCATCTTGTGTGGTTTACCTTCTAGCATTGGTTTGCAGGTTATTGCATCAGACTGAGGGTTTACCTTGTGCGCACTCATTGCACTCTGAATAGCGGTTGCGGGTTCCCTCCGGAAAAAAAATCAAGCAATTTAATAATTATTAATTTTATTTTAAAAAAATTGGCTTGCACAAAAAACTGTACATATTAGGATTTATACTAATGCGTCTAATTAATATTGATATTAACGACTTTTAAATTCTGACACGTTCTACGCACCAATTCACTTTTAAAAAAATAAAATATTTTATTTTGAAAACATTGTAAAAACCATGAGGGTCAAGCGAAAATCTAATGGTTTTTTGTTTACCATTGATCACCCTTTAATACAACTCTATTTTAATACTGAAAAATCCATATTTTTAATATTTTTGTTTTTTTCTAATTTCTATCTCTAAAACTTATCTATTTTTTGTATTACCACCATTGGAGCTTCAAAACTTTCGACTTTACGTTCGGCTTAAACTCATTTCACAAGATATTTTCTACATCGATTCATTTTCCTATCCTATTTTAAGTATGTTTTGATTGCTAATTAAATGTGCTTAAATAACACATTTTAATGATTCTTTAAAAAAAATCTCAATCTTGTAAAAAAAATCTCAATCTTGTAAAAACAATCTCGTTTCATACTCTTTTCAAACCGTAATATTAACTTAATTTACTTCATCTTCTCAGGAACCTCTCATTAAGTTTAAATTTTGTCTTCGTAATATTGGTTGAAAATGAAACATAAACAATTAATTAGTTTAAAAACTTTGATGATAAAGATTCTTCTATTTACATAGATATGCTTCCAAAAGGAAAATACCTTCGAAACTAGCCAAGAAAAAACTTCATCCTGCAGATATTGTAAAGAAAAAATATGTATAGATCTATTGTTTGGTCAAGTATCTTATACCTATAAAGATATAACTCAAGGAAAAGAAAATCTATTAAGACATTAGTACGATTTTCCTTGGGTCTTCGGTCACCTATTTTATCTGGTTCATACAACACATTTTTCAGGTATGTTTGCATATGTTATACTCAACTAACTACCAATGAATGATGCATAATACTCAATGTAATGCTTAGCTCAGTTTTTTTGAAAATACTTGTACATCTTTGAGAATTCGTCACAAATATTGACATTTTGAAAATCTAAAGATCCTTGTTATATTATATATATTTTAAAAGCTTTAATCGAATTGTCAATTTACCCACTTTTGACCATCACCGGAAAAACTTCTTTATTTTTATATTTGGGAATTAGGAACATTAAATGGAACGACAATACACCTAAGATATGATATTTTAAGTCTATTTTAGCTTCTTTTTTTGTAGTATGCTTTTCTATTTTGAAGATTCTTATCATTTTCCAATTTTGCCAAGACTATCTATTGCAACCTACTCAGATTTGAATCTTGAATATCATTTTCTTTTTACATAATAATTTTTTTTGTTAGCTGGTATTTGGTCTATCCAAGAACTCACCATGACCTCTGATGGTGAAGTTACCCTTACTTTAACTAACCTCTGATGAAAAAAATATACTCTTCAATTACAAAAAAAAAGTTTGTGCTTAGATTCATTATTCTCAAGAACAATTATCAAAAGATTATGATGATACTTCTTTAATCAGGATTGTTTGCGAGGGAATTTTTTTTAAAGAACTATTAAAATACATAGCTGAGGTAACATAATTTTTGTATGAATTATTATTTTTATTTAAAAATATCCGCACCTTAACGTTTTATATAGGGTTTTTAAATTGACACGTGTAAGTAATTATGCCATTAATCATCACAAGTTTTGATACGTTTTAAAAATCGTTTCATTTTCCAAAAGATTTAACCGTTTGGCTTTTTTTTCTAAGTAAACCCAATTTTCTCAAATCATCCTCTTCTTTGGCCTTTGTCTTTTTAAAATTTATCTCATTTGCATGTACTATCTCTATTAAAAATACAAAACCCTTCAATTTCGTTTTCATTATAAGGATTAATAACATACGACAATATGGAGTTCCCTATCAAATTTCAATTTCTTATAGACGGCCCCAAACTTAATAAGGAAATTCCTTCTCCATTGAAATGTCATATGAGTAGAGTTTACAAAAAGTATTATACTAATTACTAGAGTATACGTGTTACCAATTATTTTATTACATGTATTATTATATTATAACCGTCTAAGAAAATTTATTTGTGACTTTTAATATGATGAAACATGTAAATGCAGTTACAACGGTGTAACAATCTTACTGTACGCTTGTCTCTTATCTTCTTATAAATTTCTCTTTGACCTCTGCTTCACATAATTCGACCATTGTCTTAAATCTTCTTATGTTCATCATCCAAATCTTATTTACGTCCCTTGTGTCAATCTTTATAGAACCTTACCATTCATAACCCTTGTTTTGTATATCTTCATGACCATCGGCTGGTACTTTTTTATAAATCTCGTCTTATACATCTTCATGACCCTCGTTTTGTACTTTTTTATAACCCTCTTCTTGTACATCTTCATGGTCTTTTTTTATACTTTTTATAACCCTCGTCTTACTCCCACTACCTTTATGACCCTCATCTTTTTATGATATGTATCTCATACATTTTCTTTAGCATATAATATATATTTTTCTCATCATTATAAGGAATATATACTATCTATAGGATACATTATCACAAAAGTATTTTCTTATTGATTTCTTTATTTTTATTTTTCCAGTTTTCTCACTCTATGGAATCCTTATATGAAAATACAGGTATGTTATTATGTTGTATGCATAAATGTTTCAAAGACTAAAATTCAACACCAACATGATAAGTACAAAGTTTGAAAAGACGATACCATTTTGTTTTTGTTCGACTGGATATTTTCGGTATTATAGTTTAAAGGTTCTTATTCTTATGTTTTTTGGACCTCAGGCAAGCAAAAAATAATTTAGATTTACTCTCGCATTTTTATTTTGATACAAAGTGATACCTAACACGTATCCTAGTTCGTTATCCAATCATTTTATACATTATGTAAGTTGGTTTAGTGTAATGTGTATGAATGTTGATTATATTTGAATAATCTTGTAAAATACTCGTTTCCATATTTATTTTGGTTTCCTACAACATTTTTGTTTCCCAACAATGTGTAACAAAAAAAATCAATATATATTCATAACTAGATAAATTATATAAAAAAAATTATCATATTTATTTTATAAAAAATACAACTAATTTTTTCTCTTTGTATTAATAGATCACCGATTATAAAACACATAATTTTGACACGATATACGGAGGCGAAATATGCAGAGTACCCATATTCCCAACAAATGGTATTAGTGTTGAGATCGGATAATGTCATACTAATGTTGAGATCGGATTGTTCATACTTATATACGGAGGTCGAATATGATGAACCAATAGCCATGCTCAAGGTGAATAATATGCTCTAATAAAGGAATTCCTTATTAACTAAAATGCCAAAATGATGAATTAGAATCTAAAAATAGATCATTCATTGTTTAATTAATTTTATTAAGTATATGAACAGTCTCCAAAGAAGATTTTGGTCAATTTCTATAGAGTTCATAAAAAATATTATACCAATTACTGAATTATACGTGTTACCAATTATTAAATTATACATGTCATTTTTTTATAACAGTCTGACAAAGTTTCTTGGTGACCTCTAGTCTCAAATATTCTTATAAAAAAAATTATGACCTCGACTTCACTTTATTCGACCCTAGTTTTAGATCTCCTTATGTCCCTCGTCTTAAATTTTTATATGAACCTCATCTATATATTCGTTATAACCTTTTTTGTATATCTTCGTGACCTTTGTCTTATATTTCTTTATAACCCTCGTCTTGTACATCTTCCTCTCGTCTCGTAGTTCTCTATAACCCTAGTCATGTACACCTTCATGATCTTTGACTTGTACTTCTTTATATCTTCATCTTTGTTCAAATGATCTTTATGACCCTCTTCTCTATATGATCGCCATCTCGTATATCTTCGTTAGCCTTTAATATATACTTTTATCGTCATTATAAGGAATATATAATATTTATAGGATATAACCTTATCACAAAAGTTTTTTTAATGATTTCTTCATTTTTTCCCGGTTTTCGTACTCCATCACATCCTTTTAGAAAATGCAGTGTATTACTATGTTTCATGCATAAAAATTTAATAGACTACAATCTAATTCCAAAATGATAAGTACTAAGTTTGAAAGGACTGAAACTATTTTTCTTTTATTAGAATTGATCTTTTTTATTTTATTTTAGTTTGAAGGTCCTTATCTGTATTTTTTTGACGAAACAATAATTTTTTTTTAAATGCAGTGTATTACTATTTTTTTTTATTAGACTCTGAACGAACCGGTCCCGATCCATCATATTTGATTCCTTCCGCTTAGCAGTCCGGCTCGACCCACCCGATAGCTTAACGAGTCGGTCCCGGTCTCGCCCAAATCCGGACCTATCCGACCCGATAACAGAACTACTCACATAAATAGAAAAACAATTTATTATTATTACGGTGGTTTTCATTTTCATATAGATTTATACCTCTAACACGTATCCCAATTCTTATCTTCAAATTTAATATAGTATACATGTGATCTCAACACTAGTATGATATTGTCCGGACCTATCCGACCCGATAACAGAACTACTCACATAAATAGAAAAACAATTTATTATTATTTTCATATAGATTTATACCTCTAACACGTATCCCAATTCTTATCTTCAAATTTAATATAGTATACATGTGATCTCAACACTAGTATGATATTGTCCGCTTTGGCCCTCACGGCTTTGCATTTGGTCCACTACCAAAAGGCCTCATACTAGTTGAGATATGTTCTCACTTATATACCATTGATCCTTCCCATGTTTTACCGATGTGGGATGTGGAACTTTGGTCGCTACCCTAACAAATCCTCCTCTCGAACAAAGTACCACTTTAGCCTCCTCTCAATTGACATCCATCCGCTCACTCTAATCAGGTTGGGGCTGCCTGATCTCTAGAGCCTTTACAACGGATCTATCTGATCTCGACCATCCTGCCTTGTTCCTTAACGCCACTCCAAACAAGTACCACCGTCTTGATACACTCCAATCAAGCCACACTGCTTGATGAGCAACGGGCACTCCAAACGAGGATCTCTCCAATCAAGCCACAATGCTTGATGAGCCTCAAATCAAGCCACACTGCTTGATAAGCCACGGGCACTCCAAACAAGGATCTTGAGCATCCTGACTACTAATTCATCATGTTCGACTAATGAGAATTTCACCCACATCACCCACCACATCGCGTACTGTCTGGGACTGGAGCTCTGATACCACATGTTGGGAATATGGGGTCCGGTCCGCATATTCCTCCTCCGTATATAAGTAAGAACACAACCGATCTCAACACTAGTATGATATTGTCCGCTTTGGCACCCGAAGGCCCTCGCGGCTTTGCATTTGGTCCACTACCAAAAGGCCTCATACTAGTTGAGATATGTTCTCACTTATATACCATTGATCCTTTCCATGTTTTACCGATGTGGGATGTGGAACTTTGGTCGCTACCCTAACAAAACGTTTGTTGCTCTCGTTATTCTGATTTCCGATAATTGTAAAATTGTTATAACATATTTATTTTTCAAAAAATATAACTAACTTTTACTTCTTATATGGGTATTAGTTGTCACATCGACACTTAATTACACATTAATGGATTGGAATCTATCGGCTTACGAAACATATAATTCCGACCTGATGAGGTAGAATAAATTGTTCTTTTTAACGGTAGATTTAAAGAAAAATTAATGTATGTGTGTAAATAAAAAAAATCGACCAAATGACTTTGTATGAACGAAAAAGAGGAATGATCCAAACCAAAATTTATATTTCTTCTCAAAGTTATAACTGGGCTACGTGCCTACTACTATACTAAATAAAAAAAGTGGACTGCTTAGTTTATACGTCCGAATCCGTGTGATATACACATAAAATTTCTCTGTTTTCAAAACTATTATAACTTGTATTCAATGATAGAACCATAATGATATTGTTTATGTTTTTCAAGTAGAATAAAAAAAGAAGGACAAAAGAATCAACAAAAGAAATATATGAATATAGGTCATGGGCGTGATGATAGGCCAAGGTATTCGGATACGCCCCCAGTTGGCCGTCCATGAAAACGTTTCGAGCTTCGATATCAAGACGAAAACTTTGTTTGGTTTAGAATGTCTGTTTAATAATAACACACTTTTATTTGACTTGTGGTATCTCTTACCATTTTATTTACTAAGTCTACAAATATATGTATAGTTTTGGCTTTTATATTTGCCCAAATTCACGTCCTTTATCATTTTATTGTATAGGTTTAAGAGAAAAGTTTGGTTGTATTTATTCTACTTTTTCTAGATAGTAATATTTAGTCTAGGATAATTCTGAAATAAGTTTATTGTTTTACATATATATTTTTGGTGATGGTCTATTTATTTTAACTCTTGAGAGTTTAAT
Organism: Limnanthes douglasii subsp. nivea; assembly: GCA_036936605.1. NCBI lineage: Eukaryota > Viridiplantae > Streptophyta > Magnoliopsida > Brassicales > Limnanthaceae > Limnanthes > Limnanthes douglasii. Next base: position 18,722,312 of record JAUPFV010000001.1, on the reverse strand, counting down.
AGCCCAAAAAATGTTCAAAAAATGTGTATTTTTCGGGCAGATCTATCAATTGGCATAATCTTTAAAACTTCATTGCATCGCAATCAAAGCTCCACCAATGAAGAAATTGGAAACACAACCTCACTTCGAGGTTGCTTAATCATCTAAAGAAACATCTCTAAAGGGTTCATCTCTTTGTCAACAATCAAGCAACATAAAAAAAAAGATCCAATTTGTATTCAAATCAATGTCAAACAAAAAAATTCAAATACAACCCCAAATAGAAAATTCAACAAAAGGCTTATCATGCGAAGATTTTCAAAAGCTTCCCACTGCACAAAAAACATATAGTCAATCGTCTTCTCTAGCAAGACATGAGATGAGAACAAACCCCATCTTTGAAGATTTGCTCAACGATTCTCAACAAAATCAAAGAGGAATAAAAAAATCGTTCGCACAAATCTAGAAACCAAAATTCAAGTCTTCCACCCATGAAAAAGTTGAATATCAGCAAAAGCAAAAACAAGAAGAGTGAGTAGTGATCATCTTCAAGGAGACATATAGGAAATTCACCAAAAATCTTTAAACCATTGAATTAGGTCAAATGTTTACCTTATCTCAACACCTGACCAATTCAAATAATAAACAAACCTCACCAAAAGTGCTCACTGTAGGAATCTTTCTTTTATCACCAATAAATGAAAGTTCATCTACTAAAAAAGAACCAAAACAGAACCATAAATAAAATAATAACAATATCAAAAGTCTATTCTCTAAAGGGTCCTAAATCTGCCTAATTTAATGGATCTATAACATCCTCAAACCAATCATTCAAATGAAAATCTCAATACTTAATTGGAATACCAAGGGCATTGACAATAAAAATACAATTAGAAAAATTATGTCAATAATAAAATTTGAAAACATTGACTTCATTTCTCTCAAAGAGACAATAATTTATAAATATAAATTGGATTTAATAAGAAACTTGGTTTCAATTCTGGAATTACCAACATAAACAATAAAATCTGGATTATGTGCAACCATAATTTTTAGATTATCCCTTTGATTGAGCATGATCAATTTATTTATATAATGGTGATTCACTCCTCTTGTAATAAAGAGTTTTTATTCACCATCATATATGCAAAGTGCACAAGATCGGAAAGACTTGAACTTTGAGATAAACTTAGAGAAATCTATGTAATCAATTAAGATCTGTTTTTAGAGAAGTAAAGATTATACTATAAGTTATAGTTTTACGATTAGTATCGATAAAGTTGATCATTCTTTGTGTATATTGACAAATGTGTAACTAATTCGAGCTTTAATAATTAATTTGTAGAGATTAACATAGTTACAAATTATGAAAAGGTGACATTTGGTGTATAAGAAAAGTTTAAAGAACTAACAATATAATATTTAATAAATATGTCTTTAATTAGTAGTGTAGGTGGTGAAAAAATACTACAAAAATAGTATATATATTTTATTTGACACCTTTATAAATCGGTGTACTTGATCTTGAAAAGAAAAAAATATATCTTGGACACTTTATATTTTCTCTCTATAGCAATTAAATTACTTAATTTAGCACTTGTTTTATATCAAATTACAACTTTTTGTTTCCAATGATATCATTCTTCTATTAAAGAGAAAACATATAAATATCGGGGTCTTACCTTAGACTCTAGCGAATCGCCTTAGTCTGATTCTGATGAGCTTTCTCAGACCTTTCGACGAGTTGATGCTTATTGGAAGAAAAATAGAGACATTATTCAAAAAGGCGTGATAGCCGACATCAAGGACATCTAAGGGAGCACAAGTCCAAAAGAAAAATGAATCTAGATTTGTGGTTGAAAATCTAACATTTGAGTATAGTATGACTAATCAATTAACCAATCCCTTAGAGCAAGAATTTTATACGACTATAGGTAATGGTGTAGAAGTTAGCCAATATAGGCAAGGGGTGGATTAGAGGACTTCCTCTTTGTCAAGTGATATAAGGTCAATAACTCTTCTGAAGCGTTTTGATATTACTAAAATTGAAAACTTCGATGGGATGCGGGATCCCGATGACCATATTGAGCAAATTAAATATTACATGATGACTTTTGATGATGACAACAAGTTATTGTATAGGGTCTCTTCATAGATTTTCATAGGCATAGCTTTGAAGTGGTATAATAGGATTATGATGGGATCAATAACTAAATTTAAGATATTCTATACAGCCTTTCGAATGTAATTTTTGGAAGTAAAGAAAATTTATTAGGTTGGGGAAGTTTGAAGGATTATACTAAACCGTTTGTGTTAAAAAAAATACTGATTTGGATGACTCTGATCAATATGTGGCATGTGCTGCTTTCAGAAAAGGGTTACTCCTCGGATATTTAGCTAATTAAACAACTAGGAGAAGGGCACTCACTTTTGGGGGTTCGAGGGATCAAGTGGATGAGCAAATTAAGGTTGAAAAATCAACAAAAGTTTAGATTGGACCTGTCTTGGCGCATAGGCATTCAAATCAAGAGAGCGCTCTTATCAATCAAGGTTATTAGGGTATCACTTTGAACTGTCAAGGACCTATTCGACTCAAGGTATCAGCAAGTTTACCTCTTCGATCTGGACCATCTCAAGTATTGGCTTACAAAGAGCATAAACCTAAACCTAGGTCAAATCAATGAGTGTTACCAGATTATTACGCATAATTAAGAGAAAATGTAGCAAAGATTTCGAACTAGCTAAGAACCATTTCCAATTTAAAAAACCTTCACCTATAACTAAACCCAATGAGAAACGAAGTAATAAATTTTCTAAATACCACAATGATATTGGGAATGACACAACGGATTGCATAGCTCAAAGAAAAGAAATTCAAGTTATGATTCAAAATGGTTAGTTGACTAATTTTGTTAAAAGGCAAGGTGGGACTCAGTAGGTTTTGGGCCCAAATCCGCAAGTGCGACAGATTGAAAATTTATCTTCAGAGAAAGAAAATACATTACTTATAGCATTACCTATGGATGGGTTCCATGTGTCTGCAGAATACCTTGATCTTGTTCCATATCGGAGGTTATTGTTAGTGGTTAATGAGCCAATGCTACGAGGAAATGTGCGAAGTTTATGTGATTATTTTGAATCTTGGTTTAATTTTAGATGAGACACTATGGCGGGGAACACTAACAGTTTATAAAAAATACATGTATTGATTTCAATTACTCAATTGGAAGGTGGAATCTCAACTCATCTCTATGGAAATTCTCATATTCCGTTTATCTTATTTGATGATGATAATCTGAGGGGTGTAGTTGGTCATCATGTAGATGAAGTGGTAATCGAAGTGTAAAAAGCAAAAAACGAGATTCGAAGGATACATGTTGATACTAGTAGTTATCCCAACATATTATTTCTGACAACATATGAAAAAATCCATAATCACCTAGTGATTCTCCGATCAGAGCAGAAAATAGTTACCTCTACTGAGGTGACAGTGCAGGTTATTGGGGAATTCAAAGGTGAACTTTTATTACGTAGTGGTCCGTTTAAGAAAAAGGTGCTAGTGTTATTTATATTAGTTGATAGTTCGACGAGCTACAACTTCCTTTTGGGGAGATCTTGGTTATCAAAAATGCATGACATAACTTTTATAGTTCTAATGTTTGAAGTATGTGACTGGATATGTGTAGTTCAAAAGTAGCCCACAAGTGGCTCGAAAATGTTATGCAATAGATTTGCATACTAAGCAAAGCGGGGTGTTGAGAGAATCACATAAAAGCAGTTAAAAGAGACTTATTCCTCAGATATGAAAAAGTTTGTGAATAGGAACATTATTATCACCATAATGCAAAAATATTTTTTTAATTTTTAGATATATTTTCTTGGATTACTGAGGATGTCGTACGGGTTCCACTCAATGTGATTCGTCACAACCTAGCAGTTAACCAAAAAGTCATACCTATTATAAAAAAAATGAAAGACTTTTCAGTTGAGAAATCAGAGGCAATAGTGGCAGAGCTGGATCGACTGTCTAAAGTGAGTCATATTCGAGATGCAACATACCTAGGATGGACTGTAAATCTTGTGCTTGTGAAAAAGAAGAATGAAAAGTGAAGGATGTGTACGAATTTTACTGATCTAAATCGTGCGTGTCTGAATGACCCTATTCTTGTCCCAAGAATAAACAAACTTGTTTATTCAACGTCAGGTAATAAAATTAGTTCGTTGACAGATGCTTTCGATGAATATAATCATATCCAAATGAATCCCAGTTATCAAGAGACCATTACTTTTATTACTAATATAAGATTAAATTTTTATGGGGTTATGATTTTTGGTCTCAAAAATATTGGAGCCATCTATAAAAAATTAGTGAACAAATTTGTTTCCAATCAAATTGGAAGAAATATAGAATTATACATAGACGATATGTTAGTAAAAATTATGAATGATGAAGATCGCTTACAAGATTCGGAGGAAACATTTTCGAATTAAGAGTTATCTGTTTGAAGTTAAACCCGTAAAAGTGTACCTTTGGAGTTTGATCTGGATAAATTCTTGGGGTACATAGTAATTAAAGATGATATAAGCTGATTTAGAGCAGTTGAAAGCTTTAACAACAATGACTTCGTCGCAGTCAACTAAAGAGGTTCATTTCTAGATCTTCAAATAAATAAGCCCCAATTTTCCAAGTTTCAAGGTAGGCTAAAGAGTGTTCCTGGAAAGTAGAGTGTGATGTAGCATTTGCAAAAATTAAAGAACATTTTTCCTCTCTGGAAATTTTGTGCAAGCCACTTTGAGGTGAGAAGTTGTTCTTGTATATTGCGATCTCAGATTACGCTCTAAGTGTCATTTTAGTAAGGGAGGTAGAAGGGTATCCACGCGCGATATACTATGTGAGTAAAATTTTGCTTACTTTATAAAATAAATATTTAAAATTAGATAAATTAGTTGTGGTTTTAGTTGTAGCCGCTCAAAAAATGCGTTTTTATTTCTTAGCCCATTCGATCATAGTTCGAACGGCGTTTCCATTGAAGAATGCATTGCAGAGGCTAGATTGTCCGAGAGAATGACGAAGTGGTGTGTGGAATTAAAATATTATGACAATAACTTTACTCCTCAAACAACAATCAAGGCCCGAGCCTTGGCTGATGTTCTCGTCAAATTTCACTTAGAACAATTTGATAAAGAGGAAAACAATACAAATGAATTAGCTATAAAATAAAAATTGTTGGTTAGAACTGAAGGAGGTTTAAAATAAGAATGATTAGTAGTTATCTTCTTGGTTTTGGCTTTGACAATTTGAGTTGGGATTTGAGGAGGAACGATTGTTCTTTGAAATGTTTTGCTTTTCGGAGTCACCCATATCAAGAAAATGAGATTGCAGATCAAGTTTTGAGAACAAGCTTTAATGTTTAGAGAAGAAAGGTTATTGGAATAAAATTCTAGGATGTTGGCTTGGGTTTGTTTTTTTGTTGGGGGCCAAAGACCGCGGGTGGTGATTTGAGTAATATGTCGAGGAGAGTTAAATACAATTCATGCAGCCTCTCTTTCAGTAGCTCTTTAAGCAATTGTAGTTTTTTTGTTGAGATGGATTCCGGTGAATGGTGGTGGAAATTTACGGTGGTGAGAAGTGAGAATGATTTTCCCTTTCTATCTCTAGATAATGTTAGGTTAAAATTTATGAGACTAGGTTGCATTTATAATAATCTATCAAGAGGCTTTATGGGTTTTTCTACTAAGAGTTGAGGGGTCTTCAATCTATTAGGAGACATCGATTTTTCATAATAACGATAACATGATGGGATTGCAATGGTTACAACAGGTGTCAAAAGTTTTTAGAAGAACAACGATTTAAAGAAAATGTTTTTAGTGACACCCGAGGAGGGATAGTTAAAATAATATCATGCATTGACTATTATTTCTTTCGTCCATAAAATTACAAAGAGGCCTTATACCATGATGTATTTTAGTCCTTCTTCAGAATTCTCCGCAATGACTAAGAGAGCTACTGATAAGGATGTGAATAATTCAAGCCTTAATAATCAATTTAGAGGGATTAAAATGTTACAATAATGAATAGGTGATATTTGGTGGATAAGAGAAGCTTAAAGGACTCAAATGTAATATTTAATAAATATGTCTTTAGTTAGTAGTATATTGGGGTGAAAATACTACAAAAATAGTATATGTCTACTGTCTAACACCCTGTAAATATGTGCACTTCATTTTGAAAATAAAAAATAGAATTTGGACATTTTCAGTTTATTTCTCTAGAAACGTGTGATGTTTCTTTCTCTCTCTAGCAATTAAATTACCTACTTTAGAATTTTTTTATACCAAATTACATTTTTTATTTTCCAATTATTCAAAAGCGATCATATATAATATTGGTAGAACACATAAACATTAGAAAAGTAAGCAATTGATTATCACAAGGAAATATCGGTAAAAAAAGGTTAGTCAAAGGCGTCGGCAAAAGGATAGAACAACATAACGAGGTGAAAATATCAGCAAGACATATGTTAACGAATGACCGACGCTATAAGTGACTTAACTGCAAATATATCTCAGAAAGATATTACATATTATTAAAATTCTCGTGGAATTAAATGAGTATAATAGTAATCTTTTGTAATAGATGGCCACACGTGTCATAAAATATATGTGTCATTAGTTACGATCAACAACTAAAAACCTTATGACACCATCTTCTCATCTTGTTGATCACACGAGCGTAACAAAAAATATTTTAGCACAAATTAATATGACTAATGTATATTTATAAACGGGTGAGTTAGATATCATTACTCATTCGATAAACCTATTAGTGATTAAGACCCAATAAATTTAACAAACTATGTAACTAAATCGTCATTTTATATAAATCATCAAACACGTGTATACATTATCTTTTTTTTTTAAATTTAAATTTATAAAGTTTCGTATCTTTTAAACTGTAACTTGGAAAAAATTCTGAAAATACCATTGTTTTGTTTTTTAAGACGAACAAAACTAGATTTATTCATGATATTAGGGATTAAGACCCAATAAATTTAACAAACTATGTAACTAAATCATTATTTTGTATAAATCTTCAAACACGTGTATAAATTTTCTTTTCTTTATTTATTTTTTAAATTTTAATTTATAATGTTTGTCATCTTTTCTTCAAACACGTGTTAGTCCCTCATGTTTACCACTTGTATCAACATAGTCCATTTCGTTCACTTCTGCATAAAACGCATCCCATTCGTTTTAAACATTTGCACGATTAGTCCCTCTGTATATTCTGGGGGACCAAAAGTGATACAAAACATAGGATTTGACGATCAAAAGTGATACAAAACTTAGAATTTAAGTGCCACATGCCAGCTTTTAAATGGTTTATATGCGCAGGGGGACTATATTTGCAAATTTTTAAAACGAAGGGGATGAAATTTATGTAGAAGTGAACGAAAGGAACTATGTTGATACAAGTGGTAAACATGGGGGACTAACATTATTTTTTACCCCTTTTAAACTTTAACTTGGAAAAAATTCCGAAAATATCATTGCTTTTGTTTTTTTAGACGAACAAAACTAGATCTATTCATGATATTTTTTGAATTTTTTATTACAAAAATTGCAAGCCCATTTAACATTTATTTTCATCATTTATAGTTAGCATGGTTTCAGATTATTTGTAGTTTTCTTGGTTTTATATCATGTGGTTTCTCATCATTTATAGTTGGTCGTGTTTTGCCTCATTTGTAATTTTCTTGGTTTTGCATCATGTAGTTTTTCATCATTTATAGTTACTCTAGTTTCATATCATGTGGTTTATCATCATTTATAGTTGGACTGGTTTCACATCATTTGTAGTTTTCGTGGTTTCGCATCATGTGGTTTCTCATCATATGTAGTTAGTCTGATTTTGCATCATGTGATTTCTCATCATTTATAGTTTATTTGGTTTCGCATCATTTGTAGTTTGCATAGTTTCGCATCATGTGGTTTCTCATCATTTATACTTAGCCTCATTTTGCATCATGTGGTTTCTCATCATTTATAATTAGTCTGGTTTCACATCATTTGGTTTCTCATCATTTATAGTTGGCATGGTTTTGCATCATGTGGTTTCTCCACATTTATAGTTGGCCCGGTTTCACATTATTAGTAGTTTTTTTGGTCTCGCATCCTGTGGTTTCTCATAATTATAGCTTGTCTGGCCTCGCATCATGTGGTTTCTCATCTATGCCTGTCTCATCTATCGTCTCTGCGTCTCTCATCTATCGTTTATGTGTCTCTAATCTATCGTTTTTGTGTATCTCATCTATCGTCTCTATGTCTTTCATCTATCATTTCAACGTCTCTCTTATGTCGTCTTTGCGTCTCGCGTCTATAATTATAGATAAAACAGATTTCACAACTATCATTACAAAAACTAAATAGGTTTTGCATCTATCAAAACTTTATCTTCTTCGTTTTTATTGTAAAAACATTTCTCAATGATATTTTACAAAAAACTAAAAAAAACTAAAAACTAACAAAACCTAAATCAATACAATATTTCAACTACAAATCAATAATAAAAAAAAGATAAAATACCAAAACCACAAGTAAAACAGAGTCACAGACTAAAAAACAAAAATTATGCAGAAAATCGAGTTGTACGAATCAACAATAAAAATTTAAATGTTGAAATCAAATAAAAAAACAATCAAATCAAAAACTATAAAGTAATCAAATAAAAAAAATTGTTGTTTTCGTAGAAAGAAAAAAAACATAATGATTTTCTTTTTGTATATAGAGAGAGAAAGAAACTGTTTCTCCCGACGCTCTTTATGTAATAGAGAAAAAAATCACTCAAAAATAAAAAAAGATTTTATATAATTAATTAAAGGTATTTCAGATATTTTAAAAATAGTTTGGTCTTATCAGTAAACGAATGAGAGTCAACTGAAAAGAAGCTATAATCATGGGGATCTTTTGGTAGCAATACCATACTGACTTAGAAATCAATGTCCTTATTTATGTACGGAAGCGGAATGCCCATTATGTATCAATAATTATGTATAAAATAGTGGAAAAAAATAAAAAAAATAAAAAAAGTAGTAGCTGTCATTTTAAAGAAGAAAAGATAAAAATTATCTCACAAAACTGAACAATGTTTTAACAGTTATAACTTCGCTCTACTACTATACTAAATAAATAAATAGTGGATTGCTTAGTTTATACGTCCGAATCCGTGTGATATACACATAAAATTTCTCTGTTTTCAAAACTATTATAACTTGTATTTAATGATAGAACCATAATGATATTGTTTATGTTTTTCAACTAGAATAAAAAAAAAAACAAGGACAAAAGAATCAACAAAAGAAATATATGAATATAGGTCACAACTAAGAACAAGTCCAACTTTGTTGGACACCATGTATTGATGATATATAATATTACAAACAACAAGAGAAATGAAGAGATAGGCAACCATGAAGTTATTGAAGTTTGGCCTGCATATTTTGGTGATGATACTTCTGACTATGATTTTATCGGCTACCTCGTAAGTGATCTTCAGTTGAATTATATTGTGTGATTATATCTTATATAAACTTGTATAAACTTGGACCTTTAGGTTATTTACGGAAAGAATTGGTTTATATCTATATTTAACCGGCTGTTGCAGTATACCAGCTATGGATCGTATGGATGGTCGTGATGATAGGCCAAGGTATTCGGATACGCCCCCAGTTGGCCGTCCATGAAAACGTTTCGAGCTTCGATATCAAGACGAAAACTTTGTTTGGTTTAGAATGTCTGTTTAAGAATAACACACTTTTATATTTGACATGTGGTATCTCTTACCATTTTATTTACTAAGTCTACAAATATATGTATAGTTTTGGCTTTTATATTTGCCCAAATCTGTGTCCTTTATCATTTTATTGTATAGGTTTGAAGAAAAGTTTGGTTGTATTTATTCTATTTTTCCCAGATAGTAGTATTTAGTCTAGGATGATTCTGAAATAAATTTATTGTTTCTACTATATTGTGTTTATATTAAGATTTAAGACTTTTGGTAACTTATCAAAAAATAATATATATATATATATATATATATATATATATATATATATATATATATATATATATATATATTAATATTTATTTGGTGATGGTGTATTTATTAAATCGAAAGTTAATAGCCCAAAGAATGTTTAAAGAAATGTGTATTTTTCGGATAGATCAATCATTTGGCATAATCTTTAAAATTTCGTTGCATCAATCAAAGCTCCACCAATGAAGAAATCAGAAACACAACCTCACTTCGAGGTTGCTTTATCTCTAAAGAAACATCTCTAAAGGGTTCATCTTTTTGTCAACAATCAAGCAACATAAAAGAAGATCCAATTTGTATTCCAGTCATTGTCAATGAAAATTTTCAAATACAACCCCAAATAACAAATTCAACAAAAGGTTTATCATGCGAAGATTTCCCACAGCTTCCCACTGCACAAAAAACTTATAGCCAATCGTCTTCTCTAACAGGACATGAGATGAGAACAAACCCATCTTTGAAGATTTGCTCAACGATTCTCAACAAACTCAAAGATAAATAAAAAAAATCTTTCGCACAAATCTTGAAACCCAAAGTCAAGTCTTCCCCTCATGAAAAAGTTAAATATCAGCAAAAAGAAAATTGAATAACGATCATCTTGAAGGAGACAGATAGGAAATTCACCAAAATCTCTTTAAACCATTGAATTAGGTCAAATTTTCACCTTATCTCAATACGTGACCAATTCAGATAATAAACAAACCTTACCAAAAGTTCTCACTGCATGAATCCTTCTTTTATCACCAATAAATGAAAATTTATCTACTAAAAATGAACCAAAACGGAACCATAAATAAAATAATATCAATATCAAAAGTCGGTTCACTAAAGGGCCCTAAATCTGCCTAATTTAAATGACCCATAACACCCTCAAACCAATCATTCAAATGAAAATCTCAATACTTAATTCGAATGCCAAGGGCATTGACAATAAAAATACAACTAGAAGAATTATGTCAATAATAAAATCTGAAAACACTCACTTCATTGCTCTCATAGAGACAATAATTTTTAAATGTAAATTGGATTCAATAACAAACTTGTTTTCAATTTTGGAATTGCCAACATAAACAATAAAATCTGGATTATGTGCAACCATAATTATCAGATTATCCCTTTGATTGAGCATGGTGAATTTATTTATATAATGGTGACTCACTCCTCTTGTAATAAAGAGTTTTTAATCACCATCATATATGCAAAATGCACAAGATCTCAAAAACTTGAACTTTGGGATAAACTTAGGAAAATCTATGTAACCAATTAACATTGGTGCCATTATTTTTAGATTAATATTTGTGTCATTTTTTTGAAAAATAAAGATTATACTATAAGTTATAGTTTTAAGACTAGTATCAATAAATTGATCATTCTTTGTGTAACTAATTCGAGCTTTAATAATTAATTTGTAGAGATTAACATAGATACAAATAATGAAAAGGTGATATCTGGTGTCTAAGAGAAGTTTAAAGAACTAACAATATAATATTTAATAATTATGTCTTTAATTAGTAGTGTAGGTGGTGAAAAAATACTGCAAAAATAGTATGTATCTTTTATTTGACACCCTTATAAATAGGTATACTTGATCTTGAAAAGAAAAATATAGATTTCGGACACTTTATATTTTCTTTATAGCAATTCAATTACTTACTTTAGAACTTGTTTTAGATCAAATTACAACTTTTTGTTTCAAATTATATCTAAAGCGATCAGTGTCGACCATAGTGGAGTTACGCTTGGTACCTAGATTTAATATTTAAAACCAGGAACATGAACATTCGAATCAAGGCAATATCATGGATCCCGAAGTGCAAATCGACCCATCTTTATTTGTTGAAGGGGAGATGGTAGAGTCGGGTATGGGTCGAGGAGAAGCCCAAGTTGATCAATAGACAGAGTCGGAAGTATATTTTCAATTATACCAATGAAATCATTCTTCTAGAAAAAAGAAAAAAGATAAATATCGGTGTCTTCCCTTTGACTCTAACGAATTGTCTTAGTCTGATTTTGATGAGTGTTCTCAGACCCTTTGACGAGTTGATTCTTATAGGAATAAAAAAGACAGACATTATTAAAAAAGGCGTGATAGCCAATATCAAAGACATCTAAGGGAGCACAAGTCCAAAAGCAAAATGAATCTAGAATTGTGGTTGAAAATCCAACATTGGAGTATAGTATGACTAATCAATTTACCAATCCCTCAGAGCAAGAATTTAATACGACTATGGGTAATGGTGTAGGAGTTAGCCAATATAGGCAATGGGTGGATTAGAGGACTTCCTCTATGTCAGCTGATATAAGGTCAATAAGGCTTCCGAAGCGTTTCAATATTATAAAATTGAAAAATTCGATGGGATGCAGGATCCCGATGACCATATTGAGCAATTTAAATATTACATGATGATTTTTTATGATGACAACAAGTTATTTTGTAAGGCCTCTTCATATATTTTCAAAGACATAACTTTGAAGTGGTATAATAGGATTATGATGGGATCAATAACTAAATTTACGATATTCTATACAGCACGAAGGTAATTTTTCAGAAGTAAAGAAAATGTATTAGGTTGGGGAAAGTTTGAAGGATTATACTAAACCGTTTGAAGGATTATAAGAACAATGTCCATTTTAAAAAACCTACACCTATAACTAAACCCAAGAAGAAACGAAGTAATAAATTTTATAAATACCACAATGATATTGGGCATGACAAAACGGATTGAATAGCTCTAAGAAAAGAAATTCAAGTTCTTATTGAAAATGGTAAGCTGACTACTTTTGTTAAAAAGAAAGATGGAACTCAGTAGGTTCTGGGCCCAAATCCGCAAGTGTGGCAGATTGAAAATTTATCTTCAAAGAAAGAAAATACATTACTTATAACAGTGCCTATGGATGGGTTCGATCTGTCTGTAGAATACCTTGATCTTGTTCTATGTCGGAGGCTATTGTTAGTGGTTAATGAGCCAATGTTACAAGGAAATATGTGAAGTTTATATGATTATTTTGAGTCTTGGATTACTTTTAGATGAGACACTATGGCGGGGAACACTAACAGTTTACAAAAAATACATGTAGTGATTTTAACTACTCAATTGGAAGGTGGAATCTCAACTCATCTTTATGGAAATTCTCATATTCCGTTTATCTTATTTGATGATGATGATCTGAGGGGTGTAGTTGGTCATCATGAAGATGAAGTGGTAATCGAAGCGGAAATAGCAAACAACGAGATTCGAAGGATACTTGTTGATACTGGTAGTTCTCCTAATGTATTATTTCTAACAACATATGAAAAATGCACAATCCCCTAGTGATTCTCCGATCAGAGCATGAAATATTTACTTTTACTGAGGTGAGAGTGTGGGTTATTGGGGAATTCGAAGGTGAAGTTTTATTAGGTAGTGGTCCGTTCAAGAAAAAGGTGTGAGTGCTATTTTTAGTAGTTGATAGTTCAACAAGCTAAAACTTCATTTTGGGGAGATCTTGGTTATCAAAAATGCATGATATAACTTTTATAGTTCATTAATGTTTGAAGTATGTGACTCGATATGTGTAGTTCAAAAGTAGCCCACACGTGGCTCGAGAATGTTATGCAATAGCTTTGCATACTAAGCAAGATGAGGTGTTGAGAGAATGACATAATACCAATTAAAAGGGACTTATTCCTCGGATGTGAAAAAGGTAGATGATCTGATGGAGACCCTTGGTTCAATAGTTACCGATGATAATATAAAGGTGTATGTTTTTTCTGATGGAAAATGTTTGTGAATAGGAACATTATTATCACAATTTATTTCAAATGCTAAAATGTTTTTTAAATTTTTTAGATATGTTTTCTTGGAATACTGAGGATGTCGTACGGGTTCCACCCAATGTGATTTTTCACAACGTAGCAGGTTAACCAAAAATTTAGGCCTATTATAAAAAAATAAAAGACTTTTCAGTTGAGAAATCAGAGGCAATAGTGGTAGAGCTGGATCGACTGTCTAAAGTGAGTCATATTCGAGATGCAGCATATCTAGGATGGATGTAAATCTTATGCTTGTGAAAAAAAAATGAAAAGTGAAGGATGTGTATCAATTTTACCGATCTAAATCGTGCGTGTCTGAATAACCCGATCCTTGTCCCAAGAATAAACAAAATTATTGATTCAACGTCAGGTAACAAAACTATTTCGTTTATGGGTGCTTTCGATGGATATAATCATATCCAAATGAATCCCATTTATCAAGAGACCATTAATTTTATTACTAATACAAGATTACATTTTTATTGGGTTATGATTTTTGGTCTAAAAAATGCTGGAGCCATCTATCAAAAATCAGTGAACAATTTTTTTTCCAATCAAATTGGAAGAAATATAGAAGTATACATAGACGATATGTTAGTAAAAATTATGAATGATAAAGATGGCTTAAAAGATTTGGAGGAAACATTTGCGAATTTAAGAGTTATCCGCTTGAAGTTAAACCCAAAAAAGTGACCTTTCGAGTTTGATCTGCAAAAATTCTTGGGGTACATAGTAAGTGAAAGGGGATAGAAGCTGATCCAGAGCAGTTGAAAGCTTTAACAACCATGACTTTGTCGCAGTCAATTAAAGAGGTTCATTTCTAGATCTTCAGATATTTGTGCCCCAATTTTCCAAGTTTTTAGGTAGGCTAAAGAGTGTTCCTGGAAAGCAGAGTGTGATGTAGCATTTACAAAAATTAAAGAACATTTTTCGTCTCTGGAAGTTTTGTCCAAGCCACTTTTAGGCGAGAAGTTGTTTTTGTATATTGCGATCTCAGATTACGCTCTAAGTGTCGTTTTAGTAAGGGAAGTAGAAGGGTATCCACGCGGGGTATACTATGTGAGTAAAATTTTTCTTGCTCTATAAAATAGATATTTAAAATTAGATAAATTAGTTGTGGTTTTAGTTCTAGTCGTTCGAAAAATGCGTTTTTATTTCTTAGCCCATTCGATCATAGTTTGAACAACGTTTCCATTGAAGAATGCATTGCAGAGGCTAGATGTTTCCGAGAGAATGACGAAGTGATATGTGGAATTGACATATTATGACATTGACTTTACTCCTCGAACAATAATCAAGGCCCAAGCCATGGCTGATTTTATCGTCAAATTTCACTTAGAACAATTTGATGAAGAGAAAAACAATACAAATGAATTAGCTTTAAAATAAAAATTGTTGGTTAGAACTTAAGGAGGTTTAAAAGAAGAAGGATTAGTAGTTATCTTCGTGCTTTTGGCTTTGATAGTTTGTTTTGGGATTCGAGGAGGAAGGATTGTTCTTTGAAATATTTTGCTCTTCGGAGTTACCCATATCAAGAAAATGAGATTTTGGATTGGGTTTTGAGAGCAAGCTTTAGTGTTTAGAGAAGAAAGGTTATTGGAATAAAATTCTAGGATGTTGGCTTGAGATTGCTTTTTCGTTGGGGGCCAAGGACCGCAGGTAGTGATTTGAGTAATTTGTCGAGGAGAGTTAAATACAATTCATGCAGTCTCTCTTTTAGTAGCTCTTTGAGCAATTGTAGTTTTTTTGTTGAGATGGATTCTAGTGAATGGTGGTGGCAATTTACGGTGGTGAGAAGTGAGAGTGATTTTCCCTTTAGATCTTTAGATAATGTTAGGTTAAAATTTATGAGACTAAGGGTTGCATTTATAATAATCTATCAAGAGGCTTATGGGTTTTTTCATTAAGAGTTGAGGGGTCTTCGATTTATTGGGAGACGTCGATTTTTCATAATAACGATAACATGATGGGATTGCAATGAATACAACAGGTGTCAAAAAAATTTAGAAGAATAACTATTTAAAGAAAATGCTTTTAGTGACACCCGAGGAGGGACAGTTAAAATAATATCATGGATTGACTATTTCTTTCGTCCATAAAATTCCAAAAAGGCCTTATACTAAGATGTATTTTAGTCCTTCTTAAGAATTCTCGCAATGACTAAGAGGGCTAATGATAAGGATATGAATAATTCAAGCCTTAATAATTAATCTAGAGGGATTAAAATTGTTACAATAATAAATAGGTGATATTTGCTGTATAAGATAAGCTTAAAGGACTGAAATGTAATATTTAATAAATATGTGTTTAATTAGTAGTATATTGGGGTGAAAAAGACTACAAAAATAGTATATGTCTATTGTCTAACACCCTATAAATATGTGCACTTGATTTTGAAAAGAAAAAATAGAATTTGGACATTTTTCAGTTTATTTCTCTAGAAACTTGCGATCTCTCTTTCTCTCTCTACCAATTAAATTACCTACTTTAGAACTTTTTTATACCAAATTACAATTTTTATTTTCCAATTATTTCAGAAGCGATCATATATAGTATTGATAGAACACATAAAACATCAGAAAAGTAAGCAATTGATTAGCAGAAGGAGATATCGGTAAAAAAAAGGTTAGTCAAAGGCGTCGACAAAAGGATAGAACAACATAACAAGGTGAAAATATCAGCAAGACATATGTTAACGAATGACCGACGCTATAAGTGACTTTACTGTAAATATATCTGAGAAAGATATTACATATTACTAAAATTCTCATGGAATTAAATGAGTAAAATAGTAATCTTTTGTAATGGATGGTCACTCGTGTCATAAAATATATGTGTCATTAGTTACGATCATCTACTCATCATGTTGATCACACGAGCTTTACAAAAAATATTTTAGCACAAATTAATATGACTAATGTATATTTATAAATGAGTGAGTTAGATATCATTACTCATTTTATAAAAATATTCGTGATTAAGACCCAATAAATTTAACAATTATGTAACTAAATCATCATTTTATATAAATAATCAAACACGTGTATACATTATATTTTCTTTATTTATTTTTTTAATTTAAAATTATAAAGTTTCGTATCTTTTAAACCGTAACTTGGAAAAAATTCCGAAAATGTCATTGCTTTTGTTTTTTAAGACGAACAAAACTAGATTTATTCATGATATTTTTTGAATTTTTTTATTAAAAAAATTCAGAGCCCAGTTAACATTTATTTTTCATCATTTATAGTTAGCATGGTTTCACATTATTTGTAGTTTTCTTGGTTTTATATCATGTGGTTTCTCATCATTTATAGTTGGTCTCGCATCATGTGGTTTCTCATAATTTATAGTTGGTCGTGTTTCGCATCATTTGTAATTTTCTTGGTTTTGCATCATGTAGTTTTTCATCATTTATAGTTAGTCTATTTTCATATCATGTGGTTTATCATCATTTATAGTTGGACTAGTTTCACATCATTTTTAGTTTTCCTGGTTTCGCATCATGTGGTTTCTCATCATATGTAGTTAGTCTGATTTTGCATCATGTGGTTTCTCATCATTTATAGTTGATTTGGTTTCGCATCATTTGTAGTTTGCATAGTTTTGCATCATGTGGTTTCTCATCATTTATAGTTAGCCTCATTTTGCATCATGTGGTTTCCCATCATCTATAATTGGTCTGTTTTCCCATCATGTGGTTTCTCATCATTTATAGTTGGCATGGTTTTGCATCATGTGGTTTGTCCACATTTATAGTTGGCCCCGTTTCACATTATTAGTAGTTTTTTTGGTCTCGCATCGTGTGGTTTCTCATCATTTATAGTTTTCCTGGTCTCGCATCATGTGGTTTCTCGTCTATGCGTGTCTCATCTATCGTCTCTGTGTCTCTCATTTATCGTCTCTCATTTATCATTTCAACGCCTCTCATCTATCGTCTCTGCGTCTCTCATCTATCCTTTATGCGTCTCAGTTATCATCTCAGTGTCTCTCATCTATCGTTTGTACGTCACTTGTCTCACATCTATAATTATAGAAAAAACTGGTTTCGCAACTATCATTACAAAAACTAAACATGTTTTGCATCTATCAAAACTTCATCTTCTTCGTTTTTTATTGTAAAAACATTTTTCAATGATATTTTACAGAAAACTAAAAAAACTAAAAACTAGCAAAACCTAAATCAATACAACATTTCAACTACAAATCAAAGTAAAAAAAGATAAAAATACTAAAACCACGAGTAAAACAGAATCGCAAACTAAAAAATCAAAGATTCTGCGAAAAATCGAGTTGTATGAAACAACAATAAAAAGTTAAACGTTGAAATCAAATAAAAACAACAATCAAATCGAAAACTATGAAGAAATCAAATGAAAAAAAAATTGTTGTTTTCGTAGAAAGAATAAAACATAATGAATTTTTTTTAGGTAGAGAGAGAAAGAAATTATTTCTCCCGACACTCTTTATATAGATGGAGAAAAAAAATCACTCAAATTTTTTTATATAATTAATTAAAAATATTTTAAATATTATAAAAATAGTTTGGTCTTATGAATAGACGGATGAGAGTCAACTGAAATGAAAAGAAGCTATAACCATGCGGATCTTTCGGTCCGAAACAAACAATATCATACTGACGTAGAAATCAAATGTCCTTATTTATATACGGAAGCGGAATGTACTCCATTATGTTTTAATTCTGTATAAAACAGTGAAAAAAAAAAATTAAAAAATAGCTCTCATTCTAAAGAAGAAAAGAGAAAAATCATCTCCCAAAACTGAACAATGTTTTCATAGTTATAACTTCCCTACGTGCCTACTACTATACTAAATAAATAAATAGTGGATTGCTTAGTTTATACTTCCGAAACCGTGTGATATACACATAAAATTTCTCTGTTTTCAAAACTATTATAACCTGTATTCAATGATAGAACCATAATGATATTGTTTATGTTTTTCTAGTAGAATAAAGAAACAAGGACAAAAGAATCAACAATAAATATGTATATGAATATAGGTCACAACTAAGAACAAGTCCAACTTTGTTGGACACCATGTATTGATGATATATTATTACAAACAAGAGAAATGAAGAGATAGGCTACCATGAAGTTATTGAAGTTTTGCCTCCATATTTTGGTGATGATACTTCTGACAATGATTTTATCGGCTACCTCGTAAGTGATCTTCAGTTGAATTGTATTGTGTGATTATTTCTTATATAAACTTGTATAGACTTCCACCTTTAGGTTATTTATAGAAAGGGTTGGTTCATATCTACAATTTACCGGCTGTTGCAGTATAACAGGTACAGATGAAGATATAGATGGTCGTGATGATAGGCCAAGGCCTTCGGATACACCGCCGGTTAGACGTCCATGAAATTGTTTTTCGAGCTTCGATATCAAAACCAAAACTTTGTTTAGTTTAGACTGCTTGTTTCAGAATAAACAACAGCATCGTTTACAATTTGATGTTTGACATTTGGTATCTCTTTGAAATTTATGGATGTATAGTTTTGGCTTTTATATTTGGTTTTGGAAAACTAATATAGGCTAGATTTTAAGCGAAGGTTTTCGTTATCCGGTTCTAGATTGAAACACAAATTTGATGTTCAGATTTTACTTCATTGTTTTGATTATCATTCATATTTATTTTTATTTTCTTAAGGTATCAGGGATAATTGTTTTGTTACGATTTTTAACAAAATTATTTATTGATTTTGACAATAAGCCATTAACAAAGGTTAGACGTTTTTCGGGATTTTCTTTTATCAATGGTAATGTTGAATTAATATTTTAGCATGAATGTGTTGTGTATGTTTATATTTTATTTTATTTTATTGAGTTTTGTTTTTTTCAATGCTAACGGGCTTTTAATATTGATAAAGTAAGGGCCCAAAAGGCCTTACAAAATCACCCACTAAACCAATCTATTTAATAAATTTGGTCCAGGAAACGAAAACCCAACCTCATATAGTAAGACCTGATAACCGGATAATGACACGTGTCGAGTTATGTAGTTGAAGAAAAGAGAATCAAAGCTCACTTAAGAACGGTTCATTATCAAGATTCGTTGATGAGTAGATATGTGTCTAAAATTCGAAGAAGAAAGTTTGAAGTTAAGGATAGAGTAATGAAAAATGTATTCTTACATAACAAAGACAACACATTTAAAAAAAATTAGCACACAAATAAGAAGGGCCATATACGATAAGTGAAAGGGTCAAGCATGGAACCGAGATCAAGAATGCAACTTTATAAGGCATTTATGGAATGTTGAACACTTAATACTTTATCTTGAATAAGTGTATAGTATGCTTATTTTGTTTATGTTGTTTTATATTTATATAATATTTTGGGACACACTTTTTCCTACTCTCGTGACTCTGGGAGATTTTCATGAGGTGTCTGAATCATTTGCAGTCTATCGTATTTGCCTTAACCCATTCTTATGTTATATTTTGCACTTCAATTTTATTTGTTTTCCTTCGAATGGATTACCTTCAAATGGTTAAACTGATTATTTTATATGTCTTTGAATGAATTACTTTCGAATGGTTAAAGTGATTGTTTTATATGTCTTTGAATAAATTACTTTCGAATGGTTAAAATGATTGTTTTATATGCCTTCAAATGGATTACCTTTGAACGGTTAAAACGATTGTTTTATATGAATTCAAATTATTAAAGTGGTTGTCTTAAGTGTCTTTGAATATATTACCTTTGAGTGGTTATAATGATTGGTATATACACCTCCGAATGGATTAGCTTCAAATAATTGAAGTGAGTGAAATATAAAAAATTCATTCAATATTAGGATAAAAAAAGTACAAAATACCTTAGTTACTCTAAGTTCTTATAATAAAATCTGAATAAGCATTCAAAATGTCGTGGGTAAAATAAGGACTTGGTGGAATCCGAACGAGATAATAAGATACCTTACATGAGTTAAGGACTTGCAACACCAACATAAAATCCATTGGCCTCCGAGCTCGTCCATGTCGATATTTTCTTCTTCTAAAAATCCTACATTCGGAATTCTCCGTATCACTTTCTTCTGAGCTATCACTAGATGAGTCCATATACATGCCCAAATCCTCAGCTATGGATATATCGTTAGGCCACAACCTTTCTGAAACCAGCTCCCACAAAGATCAAATGACTAACTTAGGGAATACCTTGTGAAAATCCAAGACCAGGTCAGATTTAATGAGGCATCCCGTTTGTCTAACTACTTTAAGATCCCATCGGTGTATTCATCCACCACATATGCTTTGTCTTTTGCGACTTGAGCTTTGATGGAAGTTAATTTCTCCATATATATCTTCATAAGGACCTCATAATCCTTCAGCTCTTTTGACAAGCGATCGATGATAGCCTTATCATTGGTTTACTGGTCTTTAATCATTTTAATCTCCCTCGGACTAGATGATTGCAGCCTTCCCTAAACGTTTTTTAAATTTGCAAGATCGTCTTTAACCAGTTTAACCTCATCTGCTAAACTATCAACGTACGCTTTCTCTCATTCGAGAGATTTCTTTTGATCCTTATTATCTTCTCCAATGGAGGCAATGGTCTATCTTTCTGTTTTGACCTCCCTTTCTAATTCAGCAATAGGTTTTACGAATCCCAACAATATGCCACGGTGTCATGTTCCTTAATCAACTCAAAGGGCACATCATCATAAACCACATTTGTGTCATTGCCAGTAGATTCGGGGAAGTCTTTATCAAAATCATCAAAATAAATCCCACCCATAGGTTTCATCAGATTGTCTTCAACATATGTTTCACTGTCTAATGATGGAAGCAATTGAGAAGGTGGGTCAGATGCTGGAAGTGTTAGGGGAATAATGAATAAGAGTATAAAATGGACGATCTCTCAATGAGGGACAATCTCTGAACTGGTAGTTATCTCTCTTTGTCACTACAGTGATTGATTCTCTTGTGTGTTTTTCCTTCTTAGTTACAGGAAGATCCAAGGGTGTTTCACCCTCTTCGACTTTAGCGGTGACAATAGCTAGCAAAAATTCATCAATTATGGCTGGCAAAGACTCATCGGGTTGCACCACAAATTTAGCCTCAACTCTCTCTTTCTTTGAGCCTTGCTTGGCCTTTTTTCCTTTCTTAGCCCGATGGCTAGAGGCCTCTGGTCCTTTTAGGAAGAAATCATTTACCATATGCAGCCTTGATACTTTTAAGGATAGTCGCTGCCTGAGGAATAGTGGTCTATTGCTCCCACGTTAGGTCCCATTTTGAGTTAGTCCTCTAGAGGTGACTCTGAACCAAGTTGTTGAGGATAAAGCACTAGTGGAAGCCATTGACCCAATTCTCCTTGGCCCATTGATGTAGTTTTTTTAAGGTAATTTTGGCATCCTTCAGATAATGCAGATGCGATTTTAGTATTGTTGTAAAGGAAAATTTAGCTATAAGGGGCGAATAATAAAGATAACCAACAGTATAAGTTTGAAGGACTGCATGTGTTCTTCCAAAATCGAGTGAGCTGACTCGGATAACCTTTTGAGGTGATTTTATTCTCATTCTCTCACCAATCACTAATGAAGAGAAATTAAATATTCTACATCTTGTCAGCTTCCAACAGATCATCCAAATCTTTATACTCATCACATATGTTCTACAAGTAGAAGGGGATTTGAGAATTTCAAGATAACCCAACAATTGCAGCAAATTACTTCATTAGCATCTAGATTTTGGATAACCTAGATGCCATGATATATGACATCAAGGTAAACCAAGCATTTAGACTAGCCTGGCTTGGGCATAATCCCACCAATTTGAAATAGTTAATAATGTCTGGGTCCAAAGGAAACCGAAGGGATTAGTTTAGCACATCAGGATAGACAACTAACTCATTCAAACCATAGTTTATTGGGGGTCTCGCCTTGTGTGGAGATTCCAACTTTCACCTCTTGCTAGAATCCATATTTTCTCGAATACGACCTCTACTCACTATACTGAAAATAATTTTAGGATATTATGTCAAGAGCCAAGATATATTTAGAGATGAACTTTAGAAAAATAGGCCATATGCATCCAACCAACGACGGGGGAAGTGTTTAAGCTTCTGTTTTAATGGCCTTAGATTTGATATTTTTACCACAATTTATCTTCAAAGTTCTTTTCCTAGCTAACTTCAAAGTCTCGAAATTCTCCATAGATTGACCAAATTTATCCAAGAGATATTCGCCTCTCAAGTTCCCAACATTATCCTCTAACTTCCTCGGATTGGATATAGAAGGCTCTTCCTATTGAGAAACATTATTTCTCTCCTTGTTTAATTGATGTGAGGGAGTCATATTGGATCTAAAAGGATATAGTTTTTTAGGTATATTATTTATCTCCTTGTTCGTTTGTTGTGATCGAGGATCGATAGAGGGCTGGTTTTATTGAATGGTCTCCTGGTCCCCGGAAGATAGGTTTGTATAACATGTAGCTCGTCTCACCAATCTTGGAGGTGAGTTTTCTTCTGTATCAGAGCCCAACGCTTTAAAGGTGGAAGGGAATCTCCGACTGATGTCACCTTGTAAATATGTTAGTTTTCCTGAACAAGTTTTTGAAGTAACCGACCGACTGAGCGGTGAAAGATGGATTTGGTAGGATGTTGTGTGTATTAGTTGCCCCCGTAACCGATAGTTCCAGTAATCGTAATCACGCCACAAAATGCGGGAAACCCAACAACAATTTTCGCTTTCTTTTTCTCTACGTCTAATTTGGACAAACACAACCATATGATTAGAGCAGTTTGGGCAGTAAACATACAAATAAAAAATATCACTGGAGAATTGAATTCGTGATAGTGGTAGCGGCGGAAAGAAAAGAAAGCACTACCGGCAAATAACTTAATGGTGACAACAAGGCACAACTTGTATCTTTACAAGTGAAATTTCTCTCTCTAAAAACTGCTATAATAGGAGAATGAGGGGAGAGCTTATATAATGGATTGTAGAAGAGCAACCGTTTTGATTCTAGAGAAATGGAAGAGCCACCAACGCGTATAATCTCTATGAATTGAAATCATTTTCAACTGTAGACACGCATCCCCTATGGCATAGCTAGATCGTGAGTCTAATGAAATGATGACACATGTGCCATAATGTTTCAAGTTAGCAGTCATGAAAGGCATCACCAATTTATATGGATGATACCAACGGATGAAATCAGCCCGTTTTTATAAACAAATTTGAAGCAAAACTTTGAAGGACTATATCCGGAAGGATGGCCAACCCCTATTTAAAACCCTCCCAAATATCTTTAAAAGGACTAAAAAACTATCTACTAACATTAAAAATATTTGAAAATCATATCCAACTAACAACCAATATTCCATTTAATTATTGCTTTTAAATATGCTTTTATTATTTAAATGTAATTTATTTTTGTTTAATGGGTTGTGAACCTTGAAAAAGGTTCTTAGAAAGCATTTAATGAGAATGAAACCTCCAAGCTGATTCAATAGTTTTGTAGACTCGGTCATAGAAAAGCGACTACAACTATCTCTACATCATCGACCCTTTTACTAAATTCATTCATGATAATTATAACAGCTTTACTTGTTGAGAAAGTACAGCTATCCGGTTTCACCCACCGTTTGTGTACAACTTGTAACTTGGAGCATTAAATTATACTCGCGTAGTCGTTTGATCATAGGAATACTATCAAAGATTAGCAATTTAAACTTATTTTTTAGTGATTACATTTGATAATATGGTTGACCTATGCCTCGTCAATCCATAAGACCAAACTGATTAAGCGACGTCAATATGCATGCCTAGTTTTGACATATTTGGATGGTACAAGTTCACATTCAACGGGCAGAAGGAAATTTAACACACTAAAATATGAGTCCATCGTTTTATTTTATGTGTCATTTTAAGGAAATTGAATTTTTTTAAATCTAATTAACCAAAAAAAAAATTAATTTCACATACTGAATAATACTTAAAATTTGGTAAAAGATAGATCTTTAAAACTAAAATAGAAAGTATACAAAAAATCGTTCTTCCAAAATACGGAAAAGTAATGATTATGTTGTGATTTCTATAGAATAAAAGAAAAATAAAAAATAAGGAAAATCGTGCAAAAATTGTTTTTTATTATTTTATTTATGTGTTATTTATTTTTTGTAATTAACTTCCATGATATATGTTGAAAATATAAAAATTAAAAATAATGAAAGAAAGGTTTAGGTTTCTCGATTATTGGAGATAGCTGTTAGGATTGTTTTATATTTATGATGAAAAATTAGAAGACAAATTTTTTTTATTTATAGATTTTACAACTTGAAGTTTAAAGTTCCAAAGTCCAACATTTTTACTACATCGTGATCGGGGACCATAATCCAGTAAATTGATAAATCAATTTAGACCATAAATTATCACTTAAAGCTTAAATGTTGAGATTTGAGCCCTCTTCTTCACAGTGCGTTCAACCTGGTTACCACATTTTGGTACATAATGCATTTTTCACCCATATGTCCAATTTAGTTAACTATTTAATTAAGTTAATTAGTTTTGATTTTTTATACTTTAAGATAATGACCAAATATTTATATTTAGCATCTCGGTCCATATCTACATATATGAAAAATATCTCACTTGGACCACCACATGCTACTTAAGTATACATATTCATGTCTAATGGGATCACTAAATTCATTGGTAATGGACAAACGGTACAACCCCGTACATAACTGATAACAATATAGGACTAAAGACCTCTTTCTCGTAATATCAGCAATATGATGTAACAGTAATCACATTATTATGAATCAATTACTTCGGCCAATTATAAGTATATCCTAAGAGTAATATGGCTTATAATCGTACATATTTACTCTTAAATGGTTCCTACAATTGGAGACCCAATGTAATATAACACATATATCAATAAATATTTCCAAGCATATATATATATATATATATATATATATATATATATTACAAGAAACCTTAATGCACAATACTGCAAAATATAACATGAGATCTTATTACAAACTCTCACACTCAAACTAACAATCCTCTAAATCAACTACACCTATATTAATGGTGTCTCCCTGGAAAACCTTAGGCAAAACCTCATTTGTTAAAGGATCTGCTATCATGGAGTTTTTGTCGATGTACACTATACTTATCTGACCCATATGTACTCTTTCTTTAACTGACATGAACTGTATGTCTATGTGTTTGGATTTAGACGAGCTCTTGTTTATGTTAAGGTATTTCCCTGTGGAATTATTGTCGCAGTACAACCTCATAAGACCTTCTTTCTCTTGTATAATACGCAATTCGTTAACAAAATTCCACAGCAATAATCCATGGTTCGATGCCTTAAAGCACGCAACAAATTATGTTGGCATTGTGGACGATGAAATAAGTATTTGCTTTATATGTTTCCATGATATTGCACCTCCAGCTAATAATAATATTTTTATTTTAATTACACATAC
The DNA here is from genome assembly GCA_036936605.1 of Limnanthes douglasii subsp. nivea. Taxonomy (NCBI): domain Eukaryota; kingdom Viridiplantae; phylum Streptophyta; class Magnoliopsida; order Brassicales; family Limnanthaceae; genus Limnanthes; species Limnanthes douglasii. The sequence continues at coordinate 18,695,971 of JAUPFV010000001.1, read as the reverse complement.
CAACCGATATTTAAAATTGATTAAAAAATAACTTTTATTAAAAAAGAAATATATGAAAAATCGCTCTTCAAGAATGCAGAAAAATAATGATCATATTTGTGATTTATATAGAATAAAAGAACATGTAAAATAAGGAAAGTCATGTAAAAATTGATTTTCATTATCTTATTTATGTGTTATTTCTTTGTAAGTATTTGAACTTCGCTGATACATGTTGAAAGTAATGAAAGAAAGCTTTAGGGACTGTTTTAGATTTAGGATGAGGAGATTATAAGACCAAAGCTTCATAATTATAGACTTTACAACTTGAAGCTTAAAGTTGTAAAGCCCACCATATTTGCTACACCGTGATCAGGGACCATAACCCAGTAAATTGATAAATCAATTTACATCCTGAATTATCAATTCAGGCTTTAAGTGTTGAGATTTTGGACCTCTTTTTCACAGTTTCCAAATTCAACTTGGTTACCACATTTGGATCCATAATGCATTTTTCACGTATATGTCCAATTAAGTTAATTACTCTTAATTTTGACTACCTTAAGATAATGACCGAATATTTATATTTAGCATATTGGTCCATATATATATTAAATAAATATATATCAACAATATCCCATTTGGACCACCACATGCTACTTATGTATATATATTCAAGTCTAATGGGATCATTGAATCCATTGTCAATGGGCAAACGGTACAACCCCGTACATCATTTGTCAATGGGCAAACGGTACAACCCCGTACATGATTGGCAACAATATAGGACTAAAGACATATTTCTCGTAATATGAACAATATGATGTAACAGTAATCACATTACTATTATCAATCAATTACTTCTGCCAATTATAGAGTATAGCATAAGATTAATATGGCTTGTAATCGTACATATTTACTCTTAAATGGTTGTTACATTTGGAGATCTAATACAATACATATATCAATAAATATTTCCAAGCATATATATATATAAGAATCAACCTTAATGTGCACAATACTGCAAAATATAACATGAGATCATATTACAAACTCTCACACTAAAACTAATAATCCTCTAAATCAACTACACTCGTACTAATGGTGTCTCCCCGGAAAACCTTAGGAAAAACCTCATTTGTTATAGGATCTTCTATCATTTAGTTTGTGTCGATGTGCAGTATACTTATTTGACCCATTTGTACTCTTTTTTTAACTAACAGGAAATGATGTTTATGTGTTTGAATTTAGACGAGCTCTTGTTTCTGTTATAGTACTGCACCGCAGAATTATTGTCGCAATCCAACCTCATAGGACCTTGTATCCCTTGTGCAATACATAATTTGATAACCAAATTCCACAACCATAATGCATGGTTTGATGACTTAAAGCACGCAGAAAATTATGCTGGCATAGTGGACGATGAAATAAGTGTTTGTTTTACATTTTTCCATAACATTACACCTCCAGCTAATAATAATATGTTGCCTGATGTGCTCTTTAATGTGTGTCTGCCTCTACTAAAATCTGAGTTCGGAATATCAAATGATCTCCAATTTATATGACTTCCCATATGTCAACATCTTCCCATTTATTTTTTGCAGATACCATAGTACATTTTATTGTCTTTTGGTGATATATGCTTAGGTTACTAAACTATTTCCCCAACATTTTTACAACAAAATCAATGCCCATCATAGTACAAACTTGAGTATACATTCAACTCCCAACTGTCGATACATAAGTGATCATTTTCATTGTTTAAATCTCAAGTTTTATCTTATGATAGTGAACCAGACTAAGTATGTTACCTTTTTCTATACGGATACTCAGGGTTTTGCAATCTTCCAATTCGCAACGTTATAGCACACTTTATATGCATGCTTTTTGTGATAATCAAAGAATACCATGTGAATGAAGTCATTGTATCTGGATTTCTAATACAAAACTAGCATTACTAAGATCTTTCATATCAAACTTATATGATAGAAATAGATTTTTAGTGTGTGACAATGTCTTATTGTTCGAAGAAAGAAATATTACATCCACATATAATATAGAAAATATGAAATTACTCTCAATGAACTTGTGATACATAGAATCCTCAACCGGGTTGATTTCAAAATCATAACTAACTATCATCTCAACGAATTTGTGGTACCATTGACGTGAGATGTTTGAGCCCGTAGATAGATTTCTTAAGCCTGCAAACCAGATTCTTTGAGTTTCTTTCTATAAAGTATTATGGTTGGACCATATAGATTGTTTCCTCAATATCACCATTGATAAAAGTAGTCTTAGCATCCATCTTATGGAGCTCAAAATCAAAATGTACAAATAATGCCATGGTGTTCTAAAAGAATCCTTCGATGATGCCGGAGCGAAGGCTTCTTTAAAATTAATTCCTTCACGCAGAGTATAAAATTTCTCTATAAGATATTTTTTATTTCTTTCCACACTACCCAATAAATCACGTTTCATCTAGTAAACTCACCTTTAGGTAATGGGACAAGATCTCATACTACATTGTCCTGCATTGATTTATTCTATTCCTTTATAGCGTCACTCCACTTATGAAAGTCAGATATTTCCATAGCATGTTTGTAGAATGAGGGATCATTTACAGTTCCAATACATGACTTATTATGCTCCTCAAGATATACTATAAATTTTGGACCTATATTACTCTTTATTTTCTCGTGTACCTTCTTAAAAGAAATATTTTATCTTGTTGCACTTCTTAACGATGTATAGTTTGATCATTGCGAATGATGTCATTTTGATCTTCTTATAGATTGTTAACTTGAGAATCCTCTTGTTCTACCTGAACCATATCAGTATCATGGTTAGAACTCACAAGTGGAACATTAGTGAGAATTTGAGGATTACCATATTCTAATTGGACCGAAATGATTTGCAATAAAACCCAATCTTCTGATACATAAGTATCTCCGTTAAAAACTTCATGAATCTCGAAATATTTTTTCTCAAAATTAATATCGCTTCCCTTATTCTTCCCCTCAAACACAACATCTTCGAGATATTTTATCGCTCCCATTGCACATATTATGCCAATGAGAGAATCATGAAACATAAACGCCCCCTGAATGTTCTTAATAACCTATCAAGAAGTAACTGACTGTTTTTTGTTCAAGTTTATTTTCTTGAGGTTTGTAAGGCCGCACTTCAGTTGGACAACCCCACATATGTAGTTGTTTTAAATTGGGTCTCCGTCTATTAAAAAGCTCATATCGGGTCTTAACAGTTTCCTTAGTGTATACTTTGTTGAGTATATAAACAACACATTTGATGGTTTCTCCCCACAAAGATAGTGGTAGAGATGAATGAATTATTATACTTCTAACCATATCTTTTAGTGTTTGGTTCCGTCTCTCAGACCATTCATGCAGGATGAACCCGACAGTATGTATTGACTGACTATACCAACTTCTCTCGGTATTTAGCAAAGGTTCATTAACGTTGTTCACTTAATCCGTTATATCTACCATAGAGTTCACCACCACAGTCAGATATTACGATCTTAATATTTTTACCGAATTGTTTTTCAACTTCGGTCCCAAAAGCTTTGAGATTGTCAAAGGCCTTATATTTTCCAAAATGATAGAAGACATCGATGAATGATATAAATTACGTATGCCATTCCAAGATTCCTTTGGAAACAGTTTACATATTTTGGTATGTATTAACCCTAAGAATATTTTTGCTCGATATACCCATAACCGTTAAGTTTTAGTTTGTTTCCCTTTAATCCACTCGATGCATGTATCGAAGTTAGAGTAACCAAGAGGACCCAATAGACCTTCAACTAAAACATTTTCCATTCTAACTTTTGATATGTGACCTAACCGTTTGTGCCATAGTCTAGACAATCTTTCTGATTTAGTAATGTTCTTTGTTGTACATTGTGCAGTTATAGAAATATGTCGCTTATCAATAGTATGTAAATAATAAAAATGACCATCTTTCATTAAAATTTCATTCCCAACAATCATGTTATTTAAAGAGAGAGTAAAATAATTGTTTTTCATTAGACATGAATAACCTTGCAAGTCTAAAACTGGAAATGAAACATACATTACATTCTCAATAAATAAAATATGACAAGACTTTTTGCATGCAGTGTAAATGGATCTTCCATCCTCACTTAGCATCCTGATCATTGACGTACCCTGCAAAAAATACATACATAAACTGTTGCATCCAAATCAACTAACCAAGTATTTCCTTTCATAGAAACTATATTACAATCTGAAACAACCAAAGATGTGAGAGTAACTTTGCTTAACATGTAAGCCTGGTACTTCTTACAATTCTTCTTCATATGTCTTTTTTCTTTAAAGAAAAAATATTGACCAACGATCGATTCATCAGGGGTTTTTTCTTTATCGGATATTGGTTTGGTATTTTGCTATATGTTTTGTCCTTAGGTCCTTCCCTTTTGAAGAAGTTATCATATTAACCTCAAGCCCCGCTTCTTTAAGTTTTTCTTCCTCCCTTGCACCGTGGAAAATTAACTAACTCACTCATATTCCACTTTTCTTGCATGCAGTTATAAGTGAACTTGAAGTACTTAAACTGGTTTGATAAACACAGAAATATAAACTCCGTTATTTATTCCTCATTAAAGTATACACTCATTACCTACAATTTTTGTCAAATCATAAACATTCCAACAATATGCTCACAAATTTTACCTTTTCCATTATATTTTTTGGTAGATAGCTTGTTCGCTGCATCATTAATTTCTCATTCTTCAGGACCATCCCTCGAAATGCTACTAGAATTCCATGTAACAGCAGACTCATGCATAACTAACTAAAATTCTTCCACATTTGATCTTCCTTAGATTCCTCCGGTGTACTTTCCTGACTAGGGGGAGATGGTTTGAGATGGGTCAATGCATAATCGTAGTCATGTGCAAAGAAATATAGTAGCATATATTCTTTCCATAATTGAAATTCCGAACAATCCAACATGTATGGGTGATTCCCCAATAGATTCTAATTAGTGGAGATTATAAATAGAACAACGAAATACAAAGCATTTTTTGAAACTTGGCATATTACTGAAAAAATATGCACAAACATGGCAGTTACATGTAAAACATAAAATATCTTGATAATACTTAGCGGAGGGAAAACCATACTAACATGAATTTTATGAGTTTGATAAAAATATTATAATCATTATTTATAATTTTCTAAATACCAGTGAAATCCTCCGAAGGGCTGATTTCACTTACTTATATTCAAATAACCTTAATTTTATTTTATAAGTACTGGTGAAACCTTACGAATGATCGATTTTCCTTACTTAAAATTAAATAATATGCAAGGATGTAATTAAGTTTCCTAAGTATCGGTGAAACCTTTCGTAGTTCCCATTACATCTACTTATAATTAAAAATAACACAATGACTATTTCAGTAATTTTCTCCAATGCATGATTAATTTAAACTCAAACGTGAACCTTCCGGTCGGCTGGTAATAATTGAATTTTTATTAATCTTCAAATGTATCGAAGTAGAGGATACTTAAGGAGATTAATTTTTAATTTCCAGAGGTTGATTAACTTAATTCCTTAGTTTCACCTTCTCGTCTACAAAGCCTTAGTCATGTAACATCATTTAATCATTCAAGTATATACAATTTAATTCACAAATAAGTATACAACAATTAGTATGCCAAACACATCATATTTGTGAAATAAATTAAATCATGTATTTTAAATTAATAAAATAATTAATTTTTAATAATATCTAGAAAAAATAAAATATAAAATTTTCTCGACCTGTTGTAGGTCCTAGGCGTGAACCCAGCCTCCAGCAACACTGTTGCAGCTCTTCGGCGTTATCCCAGCCTCCAGCAACACTGCTTCCACTGGGATTTTTCCCAGCCAACAGCCTCACATTGTTATCAACGTGATAAGAGTATATGAAGAATTTCTATTCAAGAATGGGGAGAAATAATGAATCCCAAAGTTCTAAATCCCAACCTTTTTACTATCTCATGATCGGGGACCATAACCCACTAAATTGATAAATCAATTTACACCTTGAATTATTAGTTTATGCTTAAGTGTTGAGATTTGGTTCATCTTCTTCACAATGCCCAAATTCAACCGATTACAATACTTATGCCCACAACGCCTTTTTCACTCATAGGTCCAATTAAGTTAATTGTTTAATTGAGTCGATTACTTTTAATTTGGGCTACCTTAAGACAATGACTGAAAATATATATATGTTCCATGTCGGTCCAAAGTATTTTAAGTTCATAAATATTTAAATAATATTATTCCAACATTATATATATGTTCATTGATAAATGACATCGAAAATTCTTGAATAACATTATTTTACAAAAATAATTATAGGCAACTTTTCTTCGTTACCTAATTAAATGTAACGAGGGATTGCTATACCTAACACCGGTATGAACCACTCGTTAACTATAGTTCGAATTACAAAATCCACAATATTGATGTATGATCTAAACAAGTTTTTATTTTTTAGGATGAACTATCCATAAATACCCAACCAAGTTTTTTAATACTCAAAATTGATAAATTACCAATAGATTCCTCAACCAATGCAAAAAATCACAAGTAACCCTCTTCTCATTATTTGAAGTAAATCTTATATTTCTTATTTTTTATTTTTAAAATTCGTATCTTTTAAATGTAGCTCGGAAAAAATCTGAAATTAATATTTACTTTGTTTTTTAAGACAAACAAAACTAGATAAAGTTTCTTTCACCATAAAACATGCGAGACCAGAAATAGCCAAACATGCGAAACCATCTATATAAATAACATGCAAGACCGAGTATAATAAAGTATCCGAGATCAAGCATAATAAACCATGATAAATTTGAGAGACCAATCATTATTAAATTATGCAAGACCGTGCATAATGAAGCTGGGGGATACGATACGTATACTACTTAATGATAAATATGCGAGACCATGGTTACTAGGTCTGGCGAAAAAAAATCAAAAAGTATCATCAATGGATCTAGTATGTTCATTTTAAAAATGCATGGTCTTGCATGATTTATTATCCCTCCTCTTGCATGATATCATAATTTTTAATCTCTCAACTTTATTATGTTCGATCTCGAATGATTTATTATGTCTAGTCTCACATGTTTTTTATGTCTCGTCTCGCATGTTTAGTTATGCCTCGTCTAGGTGTTTTTTTACACTTGATCCTACATAGTATTTATATATGGTCTTGCATATTTTATGGCGAAAAAATAAATAATTAAATAATTAAACAAAATCATCAATGAATCTAGTTTTGTTTGTCTTAAAATAAATCGTTGGTACTTTCAAAAATATTTCTCCGAACTTCAGTTTGAAAGATACATACCTTTTAAAAATTAAAATAAAAAGTAAAATTAAAAAATAGAAGGTTTGGTTTGAATAATGATAAATGGTTACGTACTTGGTGATAGCGCATGGATATTTGAGGGATAAAAATCATGGTTAGTCACCAAAGTGAGACACTTGTTTTAAAAGTGCTACTTATCTAATATTTGTATTAAAACAACCACTTTGTTGCACCAGTGATCGCTATTGTTGGAATTTGTTTTTTGTATTTTTGGTCACCGCTAGTGACCATAAATGTAAAACAAACCAACAAAATTCACCGCTAGTGACCACTATTTTAAAACAAGCGACAAACTTCGGTGACTAGCCAAAGTTCTTAGCCGATATTTGAGCTATTAATTAAAAAATATACATTAAATTGCAGTTAAATACAAAAAAAAATGATATTAGATAAATAATACTCAAACTTGAAATATTGGATCACAATAAAATTTGGGTTTGATACTTTTTAATGACATTAAATTTCTATGTTAAGTTTATAAAATATTAATTACTAACACCAAATCAAATAATTATGAAATTTAATCACGTTTTAATAAACCAAATTATATAGTTTAGTTAATCAATATTAGAGGAAAGGTTATTATCAAAAAAATTAACCAACATTATATTTGCAATTTTTAATAAATAATATGAATTAAAAGTTTATTAGATATTAAAAAGAATACTAGTTAACCATTATTTAATTTACGTTCACCTTAATAAATTTAAGAGAGACTTACGGTTTAAGATCCAGTCCAAAAGCCTATTACGGATAAATGACCAATAAAATTAACAAACTTTGTACATAAAATAATTTAATATATAATTGGTAAACACGTGTACACATTCTCTTCCACTATTGGTTTTGTTTTTTTAAGACGAACAAAACTAGATCCATTCATTATATGCTTCGAATGTTTTTATAAAAAAATTATATTTTACACTTATTTCTCATTATATGGTTTTGCATCTATCGTATGCTTCGTTTCACATCTAGCATATAACATCTATCACAGTTTGCCTAATTTAGCATCTATCACATTTGGCCTCGTTTTGCATCTATCATAGTTGACATGGTTTAGCATCTATCATAGTTGGTTTGGTTTCGCATCAACAATTATCATAGTTGCGTGGTTTCACATTTAACAGTACAAAAATTAAAGAGTTTTCGCATCTACCAAAAAAAATCTCATCTTCTTCAATAATAGTCTTCCTTCATTTCATTGTAAAAACGTTTTCAAACACATTTTTTATAAACACAAAAAAACACTAAAAACGACTAAAACTAAAACAGTACAACATTTCAACTACAAAATCAAAGTAAAAACAGATGAAATATCAAATATCACGAGTAACGTAGAGTTTGAAACTCAATAACAAATCTGCAAAAAAACCGAGTTACATGAATCAAAAATCAAACGTAAAAAAAAACATAATCAAAATCGAAAACGACAAAGGTAATCATATAAAACAAAAATAACCAAAGAATCGAGTTGAAGCTGAATTGTCTTTGTAGTTCATATATCCTAGAGAGAGAAACTAAAAAAAGTATAAAAAGTTTTATATACAATTAGTTAAAGATATTAAAGGTATTAAAGAAAATAATTGAGTCTTATATGATGAGTATAGTATAGGGGTAAATTGATATTTATCAGAATTATATGAAAACATAAATAGTAAATGGATAATAATTTGGTTTTTGAGTGTTAAATGATATCAAACCCAAAATTTAATTAGTACATTGTTACTTTGACTATAGCGTATGTAAAAAGACGTAAACAAATTAATAAGGTCGTTTACTATGTAGAAAAAAGTAAACAAGTTAATAAGGTCGTTTCAAAAAAATGAACTAATGCATTTGAGTGTATAGTTTAGTTTGAACAAAAGTATTTACAAAAATACTTCAATGTTTTATGGCCATAACTATGGTTCAAATTTTAAAACTTATCTTTTTTATTTTTTGCACTATGCATCATTATCCTGATGATAATAACATTACGATTCAAGAAAAAGAATATTTGTATTGCGGATCCTCACAAAAAATATTATTATCTTTGGAACTATTCAACTTCTCATTAAATTTTTATTTTTAACAATTAGAATTTATAAGATTTACTAGTTTTTTTCCGTAAAAGTTTATTTATTACGTTTTTCATTATATACTAATCATAAATATTTTAATTTTATTAAAAAAATCTTACATTTTTATGTTTTTTTACACAATTTATATGGATAACGTTAACCCTAGGAAATATTTAATATTTATTTTTCCAATAGGTTGTTTTACTTTTTTTAAAAAAATTACGATCATATTATATGTTTTATTCGGTTAGTATTATAGTTTTTTTGTTATTTGTTCCACTAGAGCATTAGATCATTGTTTTACATAATCAGATTTATGTTTTTGGTGAGATACACTATTATAATTAATAAACAAACCATAGTTGTATTTTGTTTATCTTGTTCTTCATGGTATCAGAGCGTTGTTATAGTATTTTGCTTTGATCTTATACGATTTAATATTATATTTTGTTCTTGTTTGATTTGGTATTCTATTTTGATTATATTCAACTTCGTATTTTTCTATCCAATTCGATTTGGTATAGAGTTTTGATTTTGTTTGATTTTGTTTGATACCGATCATGTTCGATTTGTATTCAATTTTTCTCATATTCGATATGGTATTCTAACTTTATGCGATATGATATTCTTCTTTGATCTTGTCCAATTGTGTAATCTGGTTCTCGATTGCTGGTGGTTTTCATGTTAGGTTCAACTTACATCTATTATTCGATTAGATCTTGTAAAATCTCATGGCTAATATGATAAGAATAGATGATTATCTACAGTTTATTAGTACCCAAATTAATATGAAGAACTTTGTTTATTGGAGTTATGTCATAAAGAACTATACCTCATGTATTTAACTACCACCTATGGATAAAACCAATATTGAGATATATAATCTCTTGCTTGATACGTAAGAAACCGATAATGTTAAGGTTATCACTCACATTAATAACTTTGTAACTAAGTCAGTTGGTATCCAATTGGTGAAATATGAAACATTAAAATAATTTTAAGGTCATTTGTAGAGACTGCATAATCAGTCCACTATTGACTCATTAGTTCATGAACTTATGATAAGGGAAAATCAAATATAATTTTAGGTTGACAATGGGTCAAAATTTACTAATGTTCATGTTATCTTTGTTGTCCCATAACGAGCCTTTTCTCTAAACTAACATAGAAAACACCAATGGAAACTTTCGATTAATGTGAATTATGTAAAGAGAAGCGTCATTGGAAGTCCCAATGACCATTTGTGGAAACAAAACAACAACAACCTTTTTAGCAACGACCTTTTCAGCACTACCCATTTCAGCATCATATACGTCTTCCTTAATATTGTTTTCCCCCACGGTTCATTGTTATTGTTGCATCATTAAAAGATACTTATAGCACCACGCCACCCTTTTCTTTGACTCTATAGTTTTTAGTATTTTAGACAATATCTTGTATTTCAGCATCCTCTTATGGCTACATCCATGTTACACTCGAATATGTCATCATCTTCTACTTCACATATTTTTTTCATTCATATGGATTTTAAATTCTTGTACGTTTTTTATATGTTATCTTACATGTCATATTTTGTTTTGTTGTCTTTTTTTCACCTATATATGTTTTTTCTATCAATGTTATATTAGTATCGATATAGGATTTTGGCACTATTGCTAACCCTCATATATCGCTCATTGATGTTTACCATATTGGCAACCTTGCTTTTAACCTATATTTGCTCATCGAATTATGTAAATCTAGTCATCGATACTTCGTTTTTGACCTTTTTGTGCGTTATACATGATCAACATGCTCAAAGGGTGAATCTGATAGATCGTAGATTAGGAAATCTCTATATTTGGAGGACCTCAAAGTGATTAATGTTGTTGCCTCTTGTTTTGATTTAATATTGTTTTGTTCGAGTCATATTTTATAATATTTTTATCTTTTTCATTCATGTTTGGGACATATATCTGAGTCATGTTTAAATCATTTAGTCCTTATAGGTTTTTTAGATCATCTGAACACTTATAATATCTTTGATTGAAATGGTTGTAAATAGACATATTTTAGTGTCTTTTATTTTGTTACTCATTCTCAAATTATCACTTTTGATGTATGGGGTGCATCTCCTATTTATACAAAGAGTGGTTCAACCTATTATATATTTTATTGATCTATGGAGTGCATCTTATACTGACATCCTTCAATAGTATGATATTAGATAAAGAAAATATCGTTACCTTGTTGAGATTTCTCGTACTTTATTTTTATCTACTAAAGTTCATAGTGCCTTTTGGTGATAAATACTTCTTAATATTGTATATACGTTTAATCAGATTATGACTGCACATAATTGAGAGGTGTCTCCATTTTAGATTATTCCTATTTATGAGTGTTTGTATGTACGTATTTTGTCCTCCATCCTTGTGTTAAATGGAACATGATGCTTTCTAAAATAACTATATATATTTTTTAGGTTATGTTATTAGACATAAAGGATAATGATTCTCTAATACCACAAGTCAGAAGGTATACATATCCCGATATATAATATTTGTTAAGCATATTATGTTTTATTCGATTTCAGCAAAATGACATGACAGAACAAAGATAAAACTTCATGATATTGATCTCATTGAAATTGACATCGATACATCCATGTTCTAATATACCAGTTCATGAGACACCTAAATCAGTTGATACTGCTTTCACTTTATCAATGTCTGAATATTTTTTTTCTTTATGGTGAAACTATAAATTCTTCTCTATAAGTACAAGTAAGTCTATGAAATTACAAGATTATTCATATTATTTTTACACATATTTATTTTTACACAATACTATGATAGAAGAGCTTAATGTTATTTATCAGAATCGTGTAAGATTTATGGTCAAACCTTTACATGGTAAGCATAAAATTGGTTCTCACTGATTTTCAAAAATAATAATTACAATATTTTGGATCCTTTCAGAGGTATAGGTATCGTCTTGTAGAAAATTAACAGTCGCATAAGTATTGTATGGATTATCAGAAGATATTCTCCCCAATAAGAAAAAATGATGACACTTCGTACTATTATAGCTAATGTATATGACCACTAGTGTAAGATCTTTCAATTGGATGTTAGAAATAACTTTCTAAATTGTGGTGTTCATGAGAATTTTTACATGACTCATCCCTCTAGGGTTTCTCACCATCCACGTGAAGTTTGTTGGCTTAAAAAATCTTTGTATGCTCTTACACAAGCTCTGTATGTTTGATTTGTGAAATTTTCGAAAATTATTTCTTCACTTGGTTTTATTGAAAGTAATCACAATTCAGATTTATTTATAAAAAATGTACAAGTGCATACTTCTTATTTTAATTCTTTGTGTAAAAGATATGATTATTATTGTTGTGAATGAGTCGAATAGTGCCTTGACAGTGTACTGTGGCTGGCAGTACAATTTTGTGTATGTGATAGTGTTATTGTGCCTTGACAGTGTATTGTGTTTGGCAATACAAATAAGTGTTCTGACAGTATGTTGTTAGTCTTGTGGGATGAGCCCATTAGGCCCATTACCTAGTAAGTTTATTTATTCCCTATAAATAGACTACTAGGACTACACAAAAACACAATCTGAAATCTGTAACCCTTTTTCTATCAAAATGAAACACTTTTCTCTAGCGGCGCCCGTGGACGTAGACCATTGTCGAACACGTTAAATCTTGTGTTCTTTTTTTCTGTCATTTATCCGTGTTTTGTTTTATTTGTGTTCTGTGCTCGAGCCATCTGTAATAAATTGCATAGTGATTTATAAAAATTATTGGTGATGATTTTGATGGCATTGAGGAACCAAAGTATCATTCGATTCAAAGGTTTGTGATTTAATACTTTGGTTTGTTATATTATTTTTTGGGGTATTAAGATGACTCAGTCTCATAAATGATACACCCGTTCTTATAATATATATACGATCTATTCAAAGAAGCACGATTGTCTAATAACATGGGGATAAACACCTCTCTTACAGCCAATACAGGAGTATTCTTTACGGATTGTGTCCCTTTATCAGACCAGACTATATTTCATACTATGGTGAGGAGCTTGGTTTATCTTATAGCTTCTCAACGAGATAGAGCTTATGTTGTTCATGTAGTTAGTCAGTGTGTTACTGCTCATACTTATGTCTATTGAGGATTTCTTCTTTGTACGTTGAAATATCTTCATGACACTCCGGTTTAGAGTCTTTTATTTTATTTGACATCTTCACTTGAACCACGTGGTGCCATAAATTGGGATAAAGACCCTCACGAGTATAACTTCACTATTGATTTTTGTATTTCGTTTGAAGATTTAATCACATTTAAAAGCAAGAAAATAGATTTTGATTTTGGATCATATATCGAGGTTGAGTATCCTGTTACGGCATTAAATACATGTGAGATTATTTTTTGATACAATGATTTCTCATATATATGGAGATTAATATTACTTAGCCTAATTCCTTACATTGTGATAATAAAGGTTTCATGCGGATAACAAATATTTATATTTTTCATGAAACGATGAAGCACGTTGAACCTCAACTTGAAACCATCTTATCTTTATATGTGCTGTCAATTTCGTAGGTTGATCATATATTCGTAAAAGCCCAATCAGCATCTCAGTTTTTTGTAAAATATATTACTCTAATTAATAAACTATTATATATATATATATATATTGTAATAGAAATTTTTGAAAAATATATCAAAGAGTAAAAGATTAAATACTTTCTTAACATATGTATAATATTCATAATATAAATGTTCCACGAAAAAAAATTCTATTAGATAAAAGTATAAATTTTTATTTCCTAATATACATAAATGGTGTCTAAGTATACATATATATTTTCAATATTTTATTAAAAATTTGTTTTCGCAAAAAAAATCTCTCTTTTGTATTATTTAATATATCTTTATTTCAAAATATAAAATCAAATTTATAAAAATACTTCATTCCACACATTTTAGATTTAAAAATACATTTTTTAATGTTTTATGACTTTTTTTAAATTATTTTTGGCAATTATTTTTCATTAATTTTATCTAGAGATAATAAAAGTTTTTTTAATATATAAAAAAAAATCAAAATCACTATTAAAAATATATATTACAATGATATTATTATCTAGAGTTAAAAAAGTATTTATTTTTCAAATGAATTAAAATTGAAATATACAAATGTATTTGATAAAAGAGATACTTACTCAGGTTGTCTCGTGAGTTTGGATAAACAATTAGTCTTGTATAAATAGAGTGTCCAGATTAACTTTTATGTGTGCTTTATATATTCACGAGGATGATGTACCAAAAACTCATAAATATCGTTTTAAATTATCTAGTCACTCAAAAAGATGAATAATTATTTTTTTATTTTTCAAAAATTGAACAAATTTGAATTTTTAGATATTTATTATTTTGTAGGTAATTCAATTAGGTCGAGTTTCATCAGGAGTATCGTCTGTAAAATTACTAGTATCCAAAAGTGTATTTCTGAACCACTACTAGAAGTTGTGAACTACTCATACTAACCTTTCATACGGATGGAGAACCTCGACGAAACCGAAGACGCAACAAAAGCCTGACTTATTCAACAAGGCTCTAGAAGCTTTATAGACTCGGTATCCCCCGAGGCCCAACTTGGAAAGGTTCTCAACACGCTTTTTAACATTAAAAGAATGATAAAGAATATGTACCTCATATATGTGGTGTTAAGATCATAGGTTTGTCGGATTAATATCAAGAAGAATCAATATAAGATCAATACAGGGTCTCAGAGTCTCTAGTGTAAACAACAAATAAAATGACCCGTATTGACATATAAGAAGTTGGATAATACAAATATTATCTAGTATTCTGATTCAATTTTTGGTAGATTGTGTGAAAGTATATATTTATTAGTTGGAGATACAACGTTATGGAAATATATAAAGTAATAGTAGCTGCATAATCTATTATGGATGTGCATGATTTAAGGCGTCCAATCAATCTTATGGTTAAAGAATTTAATCATTATCGAATGGATAAAAAGACCTCTAAAACTATAATGCGACCAATAATTCCATCGTTAACTAGCACGAGTTTGACTAAGTTTAAACATAAGGAATTAGTCGAGTTCTTTTCTATTAAAGAGATGTTATAGAGAACATATGTACCATTTTATGATAGCTATCCTCCTACTAAAGAAATATTATTGTCCGTTTTTAGGAACATGTTATTAGAATGAGTGTTATTGATTTAAATCTCTTTTCTTTTTTTCTTTTTTAAGAGGGAACCTGCAGATGCTACTCAACGAGTGCGCACAGGGTAAACCCTCAGTCTGAGGCAATAGGCTACAAACCAACTGGAAAGCGTATGTAGAGGGATTCGAACTCATGACCTTTGGTCACAAACATGTCTTACTCAACCAACTCGGCTACCCCTTTGGGGCTTATATACACTTTAGTTTATTATATATATATATATATATATATACTATGTTCATTTACATGTTATTTACTTCTCTAGCTCATTAAATAGATCTCCATTTAAGTATGACCATTTAACAATAGATATGTACACTTACCTTCATATTATGCTTATATTATATCAAATCATGTAGTTGATTAATGACCATAATATAATTATTTATGCGTCCATTTGATCACATTGTATTGAAGATGGTGTGAATAATTATCGCCTGAGGGTAGGCTTGTAATTTGCTTGGTATTTTATTGTGGTATGAAGGTGTTTAATATTTAGAGTAGAGAGATAATTAAGCTGGCTGGTTGCAGTTAATTCTCATTACCCACACTTAATGCAGGTGGTTGGGTATTTATACCCTTATGTTTGGGCCCTTATGGGCTTTCGGGTCATGTTTAATGCACCTGGGTCATGTTCAAAGACCCATGAGCTCTAAGTAGGAGAGCAAGTAGCTTAGTCAAGTAGTGTTTAGGTTTTTTAGTACTTTTGTCATTGTTCGAACAGTCCTATGGGCTAAGTGTTCGAAGTGATCTGTCCGATCCGGAGGCCTTGGACTGATTTGTCCCTGTCCGGGGAGCATGCAGAATTCGGACTCATCAGGAGCCCCTTTTTTAGGTGTTTGTACAAATACTCTTGTCAAAAACCTACAAAACAGTCCGACATCAGGGGTAGTTTTGATCCGGACAGGTCTGTCAATTCGAGCTATGGGTTTATCCGGACAGATAAAGCTTCACGAATTCAAAATGGTTTTTGCCAGAGTTTGTGGGACACGTGTCACTCTCTGATTGGTTGCTTCAGCCGTTTTTTCACCTTGAATTTCGAACCCACCTTCTTCGAAAAGCAACCTCTTAATTAAAGGTGGTGACATCAGCGCCGTCTTTAATCATTACCAATCTTTTCGAATTCTCCTAGGAATCAACTTCTTTTTTTCAAATTTACTATAAATTCAGACTCACTTTCTACTGTTTTACTATCTCTTTCATATTTACTCTGCAAAATTTCTCAAAGCTCTCTCTCTCTAAAGCAAAAACTTTGCTCAATAGTTTATGTTTACAGCGAGGAACGCTCTGATCAAAGGCGGGTGACTCAACCTTTCTGAGTTAGAGAAGGCTCAAAAAGTCGAGAGGGAAAGACAAATTGCGGCAGGGTTACCCACTTCGCCTGTTGATAGACCAATCACCTCTGCCACGGAGTCAGATCAAGGCTCTTCTTCTTCTAAAGGCATCAAGCCGAGAAAGCTATTCAAAACTAACCTCTCCCCCATTATCTCTGGTTCCTCAGTTCAGGAATCGGAACATGCTGTCGAGCCAGGAGTAACAGTTACTAGCCTCAGAAAACCCTCACCCTTTTTAGCAATGGGGTCAGATACGGAGCACTCCCCTCAGAAGCTAATCGATAGGAGGAAAGGCCGGTTAGTTAAAGGCCAAGGGTCTAATAACACTCCCTCAAAGTCGGGGGCAAAAGACAGCAGCACCGGGTCAGAGGTGCCTATTAGAGCCCCCAAGGACAGACTGTCCGGTCCGGAGGGCACCAGTCCAAGTCTTCAACGAGAAACTTCTGTTCCAAAAACTCTACCGGAGAGCAGAAACCCAAAGGACACTGAGGCTCAGCAGTCCGGAGACAAGGCTGAGTCAAATTTAAACCCTCCCCCCACTATTGCTGCTGAAAACCCTTCAACAATTATTATAGGAAGTTATGGAGGACTCTGCTGAAGAGGCTCCATTTGAGTCTGAGCCCTCCGGTCAGACCAGTAGTGCTATAGTTTCCAAGAAGGAAAAATGCAAAAAGAAAATGTGTTTGAGGCATCCGGAGCTGCCGGAGAGCCTTGAAGGAAAAGTGGGGCCTTGTTTTCACAAGGTCAGCGTCAAGTATCTCCTTGCCCTGTAGAAAATAAACTACGCATTCATCCACACATCCGAGCTGGGCCGGATGCGTACAAAATGGGGAATACCGGAGAATGTGAAGATTAGGATCCCCATTCACCCAGAGACTCTCATGGACTGCAAGTTAGGCGAAGTGGTCATGTTCACGGAGCTATTCAACTGGGGGCTCAGATTCCCATTAGACCCAGAGATTGTCAGATACTTCCATCTGATAAAACTCTGTCCGAGCCAGCTGAGCCCCAACGCCTGGTACACCCTTATGTCATGCATCATGGCTTCGAGGCTCTCCGGGATCCCTCTGCCTATGGAAGAGTTTGCCGCTGTGGCCAGACTTTGTAGAAACCCCAACATCCCTTTTTACCACTTCAACATGGGGGATGATCTCAAAGTTGTGGATGACCTGTTGGAGGCGGAGAGGAATTGGAGGACCCAGTTCCTATTTGTTAGTGGTGCTTGGGAGAACGGAAAGAAGATCAAACCCGGAGAGAACCCAAGCCTCCTCAGAAGCAGGTGGAGGAGTGACCGTAAGTCTCCTGCCTTATATTTTTGTCTCTTTCTCTTTTTTTTTAGAGTTAGTTTATACTAATTGGTCTTATTTTTGCCTTAGCAGAAATGCCCAAGGAATTTAGTGACTACCTGAAAGCCGGGCAGGTTACTTGTAGCAAGATTAATGCTTGGGCTGCTGAGAAGTGGGGGAACCGATTCCATGCTGCTTTTACCAGTGGCAACTTGGCAAGGTCTCACTTGTGGAACACCACAGGTCGGAGAGACTTGACTTGGGAGGAGCTCACCACTCAGCCTCTTCCGGATGTTGTGCTTAAGAGGACCCATGAACTAGATGGGACACTCTTCCTGCCAGGCCGGGCCAAAGCCCCGAGCAAGATGAAAGGCAAGAAGGTGGTGGGTGGTGCTACCCCTGCTGATGCAGAGAAGGATGCTCCAATAGACCCGGAGGGGCCAGTCCAGAGCCAAATTGATGCTGCTCTCTTGGAAGTGGTGGAGGAAGAGACTGAAAAGCAAGAAGTGAACCCACCAAAACCTCCAAAGGCCTCCAAGAGAAATCGTAAACAGGGAAGCGAAGGCACAGACCGGGAGGCCAAGAAGAAGAAGACTTCTAAGGGTGACGAGCTTTCCCTCCGGGCTCCGGAGCCTCCTTCTCAAGCTGATCTTACTGACCCAACTCTAGCGGAGGAAATACCGGGCGACTTCCATACTGATGATGTCGAGGGGGGAGATATCAATATTGACGGAGTGGACATCACCGGTCTGGGTGGGCTTGGTGAATACTTCATGAATCTTCCCAGAGACGACTTTGTCGGGCCTTACCTACCTCCGAGCACCTCAAATACGGTCACTTTCAATGGTAAGACCTTTATTGTTTCTAGTGAAAGGGATACCATTGCCCACTCTTTGTTAAGCAACGTTCAGTCTGTCCTTGTGTTGGAGAAACAAGTCCGAAATCAGGCTGACATCATCAAAGATCTTAAATCTGACAAAGAGAGGTTGTCTGTGACCTTCGCACTACCACTTCCAATGTTGCCATGTTAAAGGAAGAAACTGAGGAGCTAAAGAGAAACCAAAAGGCAAGCACCACAAAAGTCTCCACTTTAGAGGACACCATCAGAGAGCTCCGGGAGAAGCTGTCCGGTCTGGAGAAAGATCTGGCCACCTCAAAGGGAGAATCCAAGGCCAAGGACCAAATCATCACCAACTTAACCAATGACAAAATTGCTCTTGAGAATACAGTGTCCAAGGCTGCCGAGGAGAAAACGACTTTGCTAAACGAGCAGGAGGCCAAGATTCAAGCCAAGATCGACGCTTATGCCACCAAAATGATTGACAGCCAGGAGGAAATGTATGCCAAGGTGAGGTCTGACATGGTTCTACTCTTCCACGAGAAGTTTCCGAAGAGGAACCTAGGGGATTTACGGTTTCATGTTGAGCCTGACGACCTCCCGTATCATACAATGGTTGATGGAGACTTCAAAGGTTATTCTAGTGCTTCCTCATCTGATGATGAAGAACGCACCGGGGAGAGCCCGGACGAAGAGAAAGATGATCCTAAGGGAAAGAAGGTAGATGAAGGTGAGCCATCTTCAAAGGCTCAACCTTAACTTATGATTTACTTTTTACTTGTTTTTCCAAACTAAAGTCCTTGGAAGGCCAAGGCATTATTTTTTGTAATTGTGTCCGGTATCTGACCGGATAGGCTTTTTGTTTCATTTTGACAATTCAAAAGTCCTTAGAAGGCCAAGGCACTTTAAGTTCTTTCAATGAATATCTTAGTTTTGTGCAATTCTCATCTTCTTTAATTGTTTGTTCCAACTTTGATGGCTTAGAGTTTAAACAACCTTTAATTATTTCATAGTGAGAGTATTTAAATTCTCCGGCTAGAGTTTAAATAGCCCTTAGTTATTTCATAGTGAGAGTGTTTAAATTCTCCGATGACAAATATTTAAGTGGTCATCATTCTTTTATTTCAGTCCGGATAGTGTGACAAAGGACAAAACTTAAAATACTTTAGAAAATTTTTAAGAAGGCATCAAATTTTATTCAAAAACCCGGACACTTCATTAAAACCTCCCCGTGCCACCAGGGAGGAAAGAGTATGCCCCCAAATATTTACATGGATGTTTAAAAAATAAATATTTATACAAGTGCTACTCCAAGTACATCCGGAGATGCTCGATGTTCCAAGGGTGGGTCAGAACTCTTCCATCCTTGTCTTCCAACCAATATGTTCCAGGTTTAATTCTTTCAACAACCACATATGGACCTCCCCAAGTTGGGGCCAACTTTCCGAACAGCTTTTCTTTAGTGTGTAAAAAGACTTTCCTCAATACCTTGTCCCCTGGTTGGAAGTCTCTTCTTTTAACTTTGGAAGCAAACTTGCTTCTCATCAAACCCTCATAGTGTGCAACTCTAAGGTGAGCTTTAACTCGTCTTTCTTCTATCAAATCGAGCTGACTTCTGATTGCTACCTCGTTAGCGTGTTCGGAGAAGTTGTGAACACGAAATGATGGGAGAGTTGCTTCTATGGGAGCTACTGCATCCATCCCATAGACCAAAGCAAAGGGTGACTCTTGTGTTGCAGCCCCAGGTGTTGTCCGGTAGGCCCACAAGACCTCTTGTAAATAACTAGGCCACTTCCCAGCAGTCCCTTCCAAATTCTTCTTCAAACCGGACAGTGTAGTTCTATTAGCCACTTCAACTTGCCTATTTTCTTGTGGGTGGAAAGGTGAAGAGAAACAATATTGTATACCCCTTGAGGCATAGAAGCTCTCCATTTCTCTATTGTCGAACTGTGGCCCATTTTTTGTTGTTATTTTTTGTGGGACACCAAATCTGCAACAGATGTTGGATAGAATGAATTTTATAACAGCTTTTGATGTTGTTCCTGCTAGAGGGGCTGCTTCAATCCACTTCGAAAAGTAGTCTATGGCAACAATTATAGTTTTGCGTCCTCCGGAGGCCATAGGGAGAGGCCCTACTAAATCCAAACCCCATCGAGCAAAAGGAATAGGCTCAGAAATTGACTCTAAAGGAATGGCTGGGACATGAATTTCATTGTTGTACCTCTGGCATGGGTCACACCTTCTCACCAATTCCTTAGCATCTTTCATGATAGATGGCCAATAGTAACCAGACAGTAAAACTCTTCTTGTTAAAGCCCTGAATCCACAATGGGCTGATCCCTCACCATCATGCAATTCGGAGAGGACTACTTGAGACTCTCCATCCCCCAAACAGCGCAGGAGAGATTTACTGTAAGATTTTTTGTACAACACGTCTCTCAATATGATGAAACCACGAGCCTTGTGTTTCAATGTTCTGGCTAGTGATTTATCCGGAGGCATGATACCATCGGAGAGGTATTGCAGGAGAGGAAACCTCCAGTCCTGAGGTTGCTTCACTTGCACTTCAAAAATTTCCTCTTCTTTACCCATACTAAGTTGAATGAAGGGGCTTTCTAACACATGGATCCATGGATATGACTTCGTATATGCTATGGTTGCTAACGAGTCTGCTAGCTCATTTTCTGCTCGGGGTATATGCTCATAAACAACACCTTTAAACTTGAGTGCTTCATTTTTTAGGAGGAGTAAATATTTCACAAGTTGCTCCTTTTTAGCCTCAGATTGTCCTTGAGCATGGTGGATAAGAAGGTGGGAGTCACTTAGTAGCTTGACCCTCTTAGCCCCACAAATGTAGGCTAACTTTAAACCAGCTATAGCTGCTTCGTATTCGGACTCATTATTAGATGCCCTGAAAGCAAAACAAATAGCCTGGTACATTTTGTCTCCATATGGAGAAGTTAAACACACCCCTGCACCACACCCCATAGTGCTAGATCCACCATCTGTTCGGACGACCCATACCTTCTTATCTTTCACGTCAGTAGTCTGCTCTGAATCCCTGTCGGAGTGGAATTCAACCAAAAAGTCGGCCACATCTTGGGCCTTGACTGTTGTTCGAGGAGCAAAGTCTATGTCGAAGTCTCCCAATTCTACTGACCACTTAGTCATCCTGCTTGAAATGTCTGCTTTTTGGAGGACATTCTTCAGGGGGAAAGAAGTCCGGACGATGATGGGATGAGCCTGGAAATAAGGCCTCATCTTCCTGGCAGATATCACCAGGGCTAATGCTAATTTTTCAAGTTTCAAGTAACGCCTTTCTGCATCTATCAAACTTTTGCTGATGTAGCACACTGGATGGGGAAGACCATCGACTTCCCTTACCAATACAACACTGATGGCACAACGTGAAACTGCCAAATATACGAAGAGTGTCTCCCCATCAACTGGTTTAAACAAAGTTTTAGGGAAGGACAGGTGCTTTTTGATCTCATTGAAAGCCTCATCACACTGTGGGGTCCAATCGAATCCCTTTGCACCCTTCAAGGTTTGAAAGAAAGGGGCACACCTGTCCGAAGACCTTGAGATAAATCTGTTTAAGGAAGCTAATCTCCCCGTTAACTGCTGTACTTCTTTAATATTTCTAGGTGGCTCCATCTGGAATAGAGCATTAAGTTGGTCCGGATCGGGTTGTATTCCATGCTCACTTATAATATAGCCCAGAAACTTCTCGGACTGCACTCCGAACACACACTTTTATGGGTTTAATTTCAAATTGACTTTTACCAAGTTGGCAAAAGTTTCTTGGAGATCAGACAAGTGCAATTGCTCATCCACACTCTTCACCATCATGTCATCAATGTATACTTCCATATTTCTTCCAATCTGATCAGCAAACGCTTTGTTTACTAACCTCTGATAAGTAGCCCCAGCATTTTTCAACCTAAATGGCATTACCTTATAGCAATGAAGACCTCTGTCAGTGAGAAATGTGGTGTGCTCTTGATCCTTTGGATCTACTTGAATCTGATTGTATCCGGAGAAGGCATCCATAAAGGAAAGCAACTTGTTCCCAAAGGTGGAGTCTACTAACTGATCAATCCGAGGGACCGGATACAAATCTTTTGGGCAAGCTCTATTGATATCTGTGAAGTCAATGCACATGCGCCACTTGCCATTTTTCTTTTTTACCAGAACCGGATTGGCAGTCCACAAAGGATACTGAGACTCCTTAATGTGCCCCATCTTTGTGAGCCTGTCAACCTCTTGCACAATGACATCAGCCTTCTCCTTGGAGAAAGCTCTTCTCTTTTGAACCATTGGTGCTACATCTCTCTTGACGGATAGGTGATGCGATATTACTTCTGCTGGAACCCCAGTAACATCAGCATTGCACCAAGCAAAAACGTGCTGATGATTCTTCAAAAACTTTAACATCTCATTTTTCAAAAAGGGTGGCATCTTCGACCCTATCTTGACATTTTTTCCTTCTTCCAAACAGTGTGTCTCTACCTTTTCGACTGGTATCAACACTCCAGGGTCTCTCTGGGGTCATCAATTTCACCCTCACCCTTAGAAAGACCCTCAAACTGCTATTGCTTGTTGATGCGAACTGCCCCTAGTGTTCGGGGAGCCAAAGCAGTAGCATAACACTCTCTTGCAATCTTTTGACTGCTCCGGACGACTCCAACCTATCCCTGAACAGCATATTTCAAACACTGATGGACTGTTGAAGCCACTACATGCATCCTAGAGAGCCAAGACCTCCCTAAAATAGCATTATAGCAAGAGGGACAATCCACCACGATAAAAAGTATCCTGACCATTTTCTTGAAAGGGCCCTTGCCCAATAGAACTTCTTCTTCGAATTCTCCGATCACATCTGCTGAGCTGCCAGTAAAGCCCACAATTGATCTGTCCGAACTCTGAATTACAGCTGGATTTTTCATTCTTTTGTATGTGGTTAAGAAAAGGATATTGGCTGAGCTTCCAGTATCCACCAGAATTCGTCTTATGTCATTGGCCCCAATAGATGCTCCTATGACAACAACATCCTCATGAGGGCCAACAATATCTCTTAAATCATCTTCATCAAAAACAATGAAGGAGAATGAATTTTGTGACTGATAGGAAGTCATGCCTCCTTCTAGCTGGGAGGCCAAAGTATGAACATGCCTCTTCCTCGAAGAAGCAGTAGGAGCTGTCATAGTATCTCCTCCGAAAATTGTAAGTGACTCAAAAAACTTAATGAGTCCGGAGACCGACCTAGAACATTCCTCAATTGTACCCACTCTGTTTCGAGCTGGATCAGGATCCAAGTACTCAGATTCTACATCAAACCTCTCAATTATAACCATGGCTCCCTCCGGAGCAGCATTACTTGGACCAACCCGGTGAGTGTTGTCAGGCCTGTTACCTCATCTTCTTTTGACGTAAGCTCCCAGCTTTCCCCTCTCAATCAAGTTCTGAACTTCTTGTTTCAATGCTATGCAGTCATCAGTGGTATGACCAATATCATTGTGATATTGGCAAAAAGAGTTATTGCGATGCTCTCTGGGAGACTGCAATGTGGCTGGTCTCCGATAATGCACCTCTTCCTTTGTTTTATCAAAAATGGTGGCCACACTTTCTTTTAATTCTGCGAACCACTCCGGTTGGACCCATGGCCCTCTCTTGTTTCTGGATTGCTGACTCTGGGCAGGAGCAGCTGGCTGAGACTGAGCTTTTGCCCTACCATGCCCCTGTCCGGTCTCTCTTGCTTTGTTCCCGGACTGATTCTGATTGGGAGTTGGTGCCACCGGGATAGACCTCACCTGCCTGTGTACCATTGTTTTCTTTGTTTCATCGACATTAATTTGTTTTCCAACCTGATTCAGCAACCCTCCCCATGTCATGGCCTTCTTTCTGGTCACTGAGTCAGCCAAATTGCCAGGGTTCAAGCCCTGTCTTAGGGACGCTATTGCTACCTATTCGAAGCAATCAGCCAACCCATTCTTGGTGTTCACAAAACGACTTATATACTCTTTTAAGGACTCATTTGGTTCCTGGGCACAATGGATTATTGTGTCTCCATTGCCCTTTAGCTCTTTACTCCCTACAAACTGCCTTCGAAAGGCTACCCAAAAAGTATCGAAATCTTTAATACAACCCTGAGGCAGACTGTTGTACCATGTTAGAGCACTCCCCGTAAATGACTGGGAGAATGCCCTACAAAGTAGTTTATCATCGTCGTCAAAGTTCATCATGAAGTTTTTAAATTGTTCCAAATGGTTGTCCGGATCAATACTGCCATCGTACTTTTCTATTTTGGTACTGTCAAACCTCTTAGGGAGGTTTCCGGACAGAATTTTAGAAGATAATGAAGATTGCCTCCAATTTCTTCCACGACTGTACACAGTATCCTCATTGGGAGTTGCAAAGATATCTGGTTCATCATGAAAAGCGAAAGGATCCATCAGCATCCGGTCCACATGCCTCCGGCTGTGAGATGACCCTTTACCAATATTCTTCTTCATCTTTCCATGTCTATCCCTTTTTCTTGAATATTTTCTGATCTGCTTTTGCTTCTTTCTAGTTCGACCCTCATCACTGATACAGGATAAAGATTTTTCAACTCCTTCATTGTCCGAAGAGCTATCAGAAGATTTTGAGCTTGAGTCAGAACTCTCCACTGGCCTAGACCGGTGAGACTTTTTGGAGCTGGCATTAGTCTTTTTGGTGCTCACATGAGTCTTTGCAGACTCATGCTCTCTGGGGTTGTCGGTGTGATGAGCAACTGATGCTTTGGACTTTTCTTTCATGCCCATCTTAGCCTTTTCTGCCCTCAGAGCTTTTTATTTCACCCTTTAGCCTATCGCGCTCTTCGATAGTGTACTCATCGTTCTCTCCCACCACTTCGAGCAGAGCTGGTGGTACTTCTAGATTGTCCGGATTCATTCGGACAGACTTTCTTTGCTGGTTTTGAATGCTTGATTCAGGCACCCTCTTCTCCCACTGTGGTCGCCAATTTGGTGTGGATAATTATCGCCTGAGGGTAGGCTTGTAATTTGTTTGGTATTTTATAGTGGTATGGAGGTGTTTAATATTTAGAGTAGAGAGTAGAGAGATAATTAAGCTGGCTGGTTGCAGTTAATTCTCATTACCCACACTTAATGCAGGTGGTTGGGTATTTATACCCTTATGTTTGGGCCCTTATGGGCTTTCGGGTCATGTTTAATGGACCCGGGTCATGTTCAAAGACCCATGAGCTCTAAGTAGGAGAGCAAGTAGCTTAGTCAAGTAGTGTTTAGGTTTTTTAGTACTTTTGTCATTGTTCGAACAGTCCTATAGACTAAGTGTTCGAAGTGATCTGTCCGGTCCGGAGGCCTTGGACTGATCTGTGCCTGTCCGGAGAGCATGCAGAATTTGGACTCATCAGAAGAGATCTTTAATCTTTAATCGTACGAGATTGTTTAGATAATCTATAAAAAGAATTACATGATATCTATCAAATAAATACAACATTTTGTACCATAATCCAAATAAATAAATAAAATGTTAGAATACGTCTATCAGTCATGATTAATTATATATAATCAGATAACTAAAATAAGTGAGAATTTGACCTCATTAAAATGGTTCTGTATATATCGGATAAATTCGGTCTGTTAGTTTTGGATATTTGAATGGTTTTTAATATATCAATTAAAAAAAGGTAAAATGAACGGTTTGGAAGGCGATCATAACAAAAGGAAAGTCAATATTGATAAACAAATCATTTGTTGAGTGTTAGTGTAAAAAGGATACGTACCTAACAGGGTCAACTTGCACGAGCTAGTTGATGTTTACGAACAGATAAGACTTCAACTCAACTTGTCTATTTCGGAACATAAATACAAAACCAAACCACTCACTATGTTCGTTTATATAAGATATACAATAGCAACGACGACCATATAGGCTAGCATTTAGCAATAGAAATAAGCACAAGAACAGCAAAGAAAAGTAGCCTAGCCTCTTTGTGTACTCATATATACTATTCTACGTAAAGATGAGACACCGAGGTAGCGAGAAACATATGAAGTTGTGGCTCTATATCTTCGCAGTCATGCTTCTCCTGACCAGTTCATCTGCGAGCAGCTCGTAAGCGATGCAACGAGTTATATATGTTTTGATAAAAAAAAATTGTGTACAATCGATATTGATTTCATTAGATCTGATTTTATAAGTGACCGGTTCTAATGTTTGCAGGCAGGTGATCAAGGTTAGACATAGTTCAACTTGCCAAGTTCAAGTGTATTGGCGGACTTATCTTGGTTTAGGTTTCGCACCGTGGCCTACGAATAGGTAATATTTTTATCTGAGAAGGCTGTTTCGGAAAAATATCATTTTAATTGTGATGGATCAATCGTTTCTGATTTGGAACCATGTAAAATTTACTATAATACACTTTTCAACTACTCATTATAAAATTAGTTCTCCAACAAATATAAATGATAGCAAAATAAAGATATGAATGCCGAATTGAATATTATAAAATTAATTCTATCCAACTATTATCGATATCTGACCGATTCAAAAAAAAAAACTACGAATTTAAGATATGTATCCATCTATTGTGGTCTCAGCTTCTACATTTCACTTACAAATTTCGATGGTTAATTACAGTACTCCCCCAAGTGCTCCGCCTCCACAGATTCCAACAATACTTCTGAATTTTGGTAGGGTAAGACCTCCGCCTCCGCCAGCATCAGCTCCCCGGCCATGAATAACATGGTTTTATTTAGGATACGAATGTATAATACCACTGGTTCTTTTGAACAATAAAGAATATATTTTTTGTTTCATTTTATACACTTAATTTAAGATTTTATATAAATATTAAGAAAATAATTTTTTTTTAAATAAAATAAATGGCTAAAAAACACCCGTGGTCCTCCATGTTTACCACTTGTATCAACTTGGTCCCCTTCCTTTAATCATAAATAGAACTCATCCCCATCCTTTTTTTTAAGTTGCATTTTCAGTCCTCCGCACATGTGAAGCCTGTGAGCTTGACACGTGGCATCAGTTTTTGTTGCAAGAATGGTCCTCCAATTTTTTTTCCAAAATTGCCCCTTCCCATTCCATCTCAGCAGCCTAGTCAGCCTCCACGTCACCTTCACCATTTACCTTCGGTTTTTACCGTTTAACTTAAAAAGTTACCATTTACCCTAACTTAACAAACCAAACCCGAAACGCCTATAGAACACAGCCCAACCCATAACAAAATAACCCGACCCAACATCTTCATTCATATTCTTCTACATCCCTGTGATTCAATCGAGATCTCAAACCCTTATTTAAAATCAATTTATCTACTGATCAAAAAACATCAACTTTTCTACTCTCTCATCTTAATTTCTATCGAGATCTTTGTTTTCCGTCTCCTTTTGCCGATTATATTACTCAATATCGAGAACCCAGATATAAAAATCGAAGATGATCAAAATGACGAAGCCGATATAAAAACTCAGTGAAATAAGAACCAAACCGAAGTTCTATCTCCTTCTCTTTTCGTAAATTGCTAGATTTTTTTATTACGATTGGTTAAACTATAGGCATACATACACCCATAAAATTGTTATCCTCCAGATTAAACAACATCCAAATTGATATTCGTCTGCGCTTTTTTTATGTAAATTGATCCGCAGTTTCGGGTTCGATACCAATCGGCGAGTTTATAGGGTTTAATTGTTCTATACGCTCTCGTGGCTTGAACGCGGTTACCTAGTTCTACTTTTGACTGTCTAAATCGACAGTGAAGGGTGAAGCAAGAATAGGACGACGATGGGGAAGAGCGGTATTAAATTTGTCATCCATATCATCACTAATCACTTCGGAATCTCGTCGTGAATGTCTTCTCCTTAAAGGAGTCCTAACTCTTCGAGACATTGTTCGGTTCACAAAGCTCAAAGCTTCTCAAGTCAAGAACAATTTACTCGTTATGATTCAACACAATTGCGTTCAAGCTTTCATTCAAGAACAACCAGCTCATACACAATGTTTTTTTTTTCTTTCTTACCTTTTTGGAGAGATATCTGGGTTGATCAGTAGATAAATTGATTTGAAATAAGGGTTTGAGATCTCGATTAAATAGAGAAATAACACGCTAAATACCTTATAGACAAACCTATTACTATCTAGTATCCAAAAATGGATTAATGGTCACTTAATACCCACCTCAATAAACATATCCACTTTAATACCTAATTTAATTTTAATACCATAATTACCCTCAACCTAGTATATAAATGTTAATTTGTGAAAAAGGGACCTTTTGGCTACACTACCTTCTCTCTCATTTTGAATTTTAAATTTTGAATTTATTAGACTCTCTCTCCTCTCTCCTAACCTAACAAACAACCCATTTTTCAAGAACGTCTGTTCGTTTGAAAATTCCTTGCCGTGATCACACTTTTTCCGGCTAACCTAACTAACCACCGGCGAACCTAACTAACCACCGGTGAACCAACTAACCACCGTCTACCATTGTTCCAATCACCGGTGACCAAAAGGATCGACGAACTCATAATTTCAGGCTGTTTTTTTCCAACTCCTCAACAAACCATTGAACTACCTCTTCTAGTCATTCTGGTTGACATTCCGGTAAGAAACTGTAGTTTTTCAGCTCTATTTTATAGGTTGTGATTGTTGTATTGTCAGTTTATGATACATGGTGCGATTTATGTGTAGTGTTATATGTTGTGATTGCTAGGTTGGTATAGTTCTTGACGAGGCTGCGTTTTATTTGTTAATGGCACGAATACCTACATTGCCTTTAGTAATTGCGATTCTACCTAGAACTGATATATGGTTTTGCGATTTATGCATGTATACTGTGGTTGCTAGATGTCAGTATGAACATTGCGATTTTGGTGCAGTGATTGCTAGATTAGTGTACATACATTGCGATTGTAGTTATGATACATTGCTAGATGTCTTCAAACATATATCATTTCGACATGTTTTAGCTCTGTAACACATTCAGCCGTTGTACGATGTCCTACAACAAACTAACCAAAACTCCTAAAATTCAGGGTACCCAATGTCGAAACCAAAAGTTTGTATTTTCAAATTTGGTCACGAAACAGCTATTGTTCCGCTGTCCGAATTCGAAAATTTCGAGTCTTTGCAACAGTACGTTGGGGAAACATGGCATGGTCTTGTTAGAGGCAACTACAGCATTAGCTATTCTTGCGGTGCTCAGAATAATTGTTTGTTTACCTTGATGTTGAGAGTCTCAAGAGTGTTAGTTTTCTTATCGAAGAACAAGTTGTTGATAAAGACTCCGCAATTAAACGTAAACAACATGTTCAACTGTTCGAAGAAACCTCGCATATCCAACGAACTAGTGGTGAAAGCAGTAGCTGTTTGGCGATTTCAACCCCAAAAAAAAGGCATCTTGTTACAACTGGATAGGCGGAAGCTATTATCGGTGTTGGACAGTCATTTGCTGATGGTGCTGCAGGTCTAAGGTTATCCTTATCCCGTTATGCATTAGAGAACGGTTTTTCGTTTAGGTACATGCATAATACCTTTAGGTAGATCATTGTTTATTGTGTAAACAAA
This sequence comes from Limnanthes douglasii subsp. nivea, assembly GCA_036936605.1. NCBI lineage: Eukaryota > Viridiplantae > Streptophyta > Magnoliopsida > Brassicales > Limnanthaceae > Limnanthes > Limnanthes douglasii. The sequence continues at coordinate 18,665,213 of JAUPFV010000001.1, read as the reverse complement.
GATTTGGACGGGTGCAAATAGAGGCTTTATGCTTCTGTTGATTCTAAAACCGGTTTGATGACCATAAAAAGATTTGTTAGTACTCATACGTGCAGTCCCGTATTCACAAAAAAAGAATAGCAGGCATTTGTAGTCCGATTTGATTGCTGATGAAATTCACGATTTCTCTTAGGAACTCCCAATCAGTAACAGCTAAGACTATACAATCCTCCATCAAGCAAGACTACGGTTTAGATATTTCCTATCATCTATCGTGGAATGTGTTAGATAAGGCAAGGCGTGTTGTATTTGGAGACAGCAATACCTCTTTCGGATTGCTAAAATCATACTTCAAGAGACTAAAGAGTCGTGACATCACTACGGACTGCCATTTGGATTTAGCTTCCGGCAATATTTTCCGTCGTTGTTTTAGCGTTTGGGGCGTGTCTTCAGGGTTTCCCTTCGTGCTGGCCTTTACTGTACGTTGACGGAACCCATCTAACAGGGAAGCATGGTGGCGTGTTGCTTTCAGCAGTGGCAAAAGATGGAAACAACGATCAGTCCATATTTACTAATCTTTTGGTCTACATATATGCTTTGTTTTTTCAAATGTATATCATGAGCTAAGGTTGCTAGATTGGTAATGTTTACATTGCGATTTAAACATGCACGCTAGATAGGCAGACCTAGGTTGCTAGATTGGTTATTTTGATGTGATTGTGATTTACGCCTATTTTAGTTTGCTATATTGACGAATAAACAGACTGAATGGTTTTGCTAGATAGGTTTTATATACATTGCGATTTAAATTCATTCACCCAAGCAATGCAGTACTATGCTTCACCCGTATCGTTTCTGTTTCAAGTCTATTCCCCGTAGCTTTTGGTATCTTTGGTAGTGAAGACTCAGACAACTGTTTTGGTTTTTGGAAAGTCTAAAACCGCATTTGCTAGGGCGCCAAATAACTTTCATTTCAGATCGTCATGCTGGTATTATTAACGCTGTCGCAACTCTTTATCCTAATGACTACAACGCGTATTGTATCTTCCATCTGATACAGAATTTGAATAAAGCTCTTGAACACACTAACAGAGTATACAAAAACAATATGCTAGTGATGTTTAAGAGCTGTGTTTATGCCCCGACTTTGGACCTTTTTAATGAACGTTTTGCTCAGTTTTCGCACCAAGGGGGTGATTGTATTGCCAAATTTATAAGCAATTTGCCACCAGAAAAGTATACGTCAAAGGCCAACGGTATGGGGTGATGGCATCAACAACTGTGGAATCGTTCAATTCGCAGATTAAAAAGTTGTGTCATCTGCCTATAGTGGAATTGGTCGACCGGATTAGAGTTCTTCTTATGACTCAGATGTCTCGACGTTCGGCAGAAGTTCTAAGCTGGAACACACAATTATGCCCCGAGTTTGACAAGCTGTTTAAAGAGAATGTACAATACGGTCGGACGTGGTTAGTTCGCAAGTCTTCTGCCGCTTATTTTGAGGTTTTATCAACGCCAGTCATGGTGGTCAACATCCTTGATTTCAAATGCACATGCGGCTCTTGGCAGCAAGAATGTTTTCCATGCGCTCATCCATTGGCTGCAATAGCATCTCTAAACGAAGATCCGATGACATTAGTAGAGCCTTTTTTCAGTGCTGCAAATTTCCGGTCGAGCTATTCTTTTAACATACCGGCTATAACAGAGTTTGGTGAAGCTAGTACCGGTAATGATGATGGAGAGCCAGTGGTTAATCCCCCAAACGTTAAAAGACGAGTGGGGCGGCCGAGAAAAAAGCGTATTCCATCAAGAGGAGAGGTAACCACCAGCCAGTCCCGTTATGGTCGCTGTTTCAAATCAAGGCATAATAGAAGGTCATGCGATGCTCCGTTCTGAACTTATGTTCGTTATTTTTTAGTAACATATGGATTTTGCTAGATAAGCACTCCTTGTCTTTCGACTTATATGTTTGGATACTGTTAACATTGATATGTACCAGGTCTGTTTGATTTGATGATTCTTATCATTATTAATGTCTACATTGCTAGATAGGCTACGATTACAATGCTAGATACTCGTTATCTAATTGCTAGTAACATTGAGACTAAGTTTCTAATCTAAATTTGATAGATACGTTTTCATGTGTATGCGACTGTTGGTCTACAACGAGATTGCTAGATACGTTAGTTTAGTATTGCTAGATGCATAATGCTCCATGCATTTTGATTTTATTATCATGAAACACCTATTAGCCATGACCAAGGTTGCTAGATACAGAAACTTATGTATGAGATTTTAAGGTTCACATCCATCTGATAGATTAGTTATATTTAGTTTGCGATTCTTTTCTTTGTGTTTCATCTCAAACAGTAACGATCCACCCTACGAAGTAAGATTTCAGCTTGCATCACAGATTTTCCTATAGGTTGCGATTCACGACTAATATAGCCTGCTAGATTGAAGATAAATATATGACATCGATATTGCTAGATACGTGGTGTTGTGGTTGTGATTGACATTGATTTATTTGAGGCGTTAAGGTTGATTTACATTCCAGTAAATGGAAGTGCCTATCAGCCATATCCAACATTGCTAGATACAGTAACTTTTGTCTGCGATTATAAGGTTCACATTGTTTTGATAGATTAGTTATCTATAAATTGTGATTTTGAATCCTAACTGCCATTACAACTGCTCCACTTAACTTCTTACTATCAATGTTAACGTGTAGCATTCAAATCTTAACAAAATGCATAGTAACATAGACAACACAAATACTAATAAAACTATAACAATTTTAGAACATCAGTCAAGACATTACAACTTCCAAATACAACAACCCTCTCAAAAAATGAAACTGCTCAGAGGGTTGGTGAAAGTTATCAGTCCATCAAAGCATAAAAAGACATTACAAACAATAACAAAAAACATAATGAAAGGAAACTGCGTGAACTTCTTTAAACCTAATCAGAATCCTCTTCATCTGTCCCTTCAGATCCATCCTCCTCTTCTTCTTCAACTTCTTTGTCCTCTTCATCCTCCGACTTCTCATCGTCGGCTTCCTCAGAATCATCGCCCTCTCCCTTTTCCGAGTCCCAGCTGTCCCGACGTCTCTTCCTTTTTGGAAGTTGTTCAATGTCCGACTCATAACTGTCGTCCAACGACCATGAGTCCCACGAAGCGTAGGGGTCGTCGTGATCGGAAGACCAAACAGACCAGTTATCCTCCTCATCGGACGATTACTACGATTTGGCAGTTCTCTTGTAGACCTTGTTGTCTACGTAGTAGTCCGTAGACCATCCGTCGTCGGACGAGTACATAGGTGTTTCTGCTGAAGATTGTGCCATTTTCGAGAGTTGTTTTGTTGCAAGGTAGGCTAAACTAGCTGGTGGTTTTCTGGTTGGTGTTTTTATTTGTAGTGAAGTCTGAGATGAATAGGCTAAACTATCAGCCCCTACTTATAGCAAAACGCAATGCCCAAGGCTACGTCCCATCTAGAAACTATAATTAATTTCAAAAATTTAATTTTACATGTCTAATTAATGCATGTAATGATTCAACTCATCTACCTTTGTCTTTTCAACTATCAAGCTAACCAATAGGATTAAAACATTTACTTTTAATCACTGATGGGTGTAGTTAACAGTCATTTTGATCTCATTTAATTTACTCGTCTACCAATAAATCTATCCAGCAGTCCAGTAATATAATTGGTTCATCATTAATATGTTATTGCGATTTACACCTATTAGACAATGCTAGATATATAATATTTCATTTTTAAAACCACAACTATATATCATTTCTAGATACGTTATACTTATATTTCTAGATACACCATATAGCCATTACTAGACACATGGTAACGACTTCGATAGATACAAAATCCAAAAGTTTGTTAGATGGGTTGTAACAAGGCTGCTATACTGGGCTTACGAATATTGCTAGATGTTGCATATAATGATTGTTAGATAATGTGTATTAACATTGGTAGATGCTAATATAAAGATTACTAGATGTATAATACGAACATTGCTAGATGCATTATTTTTACATTGCTACGTACGATATACAGACATTGCTAGATGCAGCACTGTTTAGTTGCTAGATACGACATATGGACATTGATAGATACTTGAGTATAAGTCTGATAGATACGAAATATAGACATTGCCAGATGCAGCACTGTATAGTTGCTAGATACGACATATAGACATTGATAGATACTTGAGTATAGGTTTGATCGATACGACATATAGACATTACTAGATAATTGAGTATAAGTCTGATAGATACGATATATAGACATTTCTAGATACGTAATTAATAGTCTGATAGATACGACATATAAACATTGCTAGATACTTGAGTATACGTCTGATAGATACGAAATATAGACATTGCTATATACTTGAATATTACTCTGATAGATACGAAATATAGAAATTGCTAGATACAGCATTGAAGGATGTAACAGTGATGTGAAATTTATTCATACAACAAAAGGAGGATCCTCCAAGGTAGTTTACAAAAACATCTCCCTTGGTAGAAATACTATTAAAATTACTAGTAAAACAAAAGTTTGTTAATAATTTCAGATTAATTGTGTAATACTAGCATCCTTTGTTAACCGAATCATACATCCTGCTCCCAAAAAATGAAATACATACTACCATCGTCTGTTTGTGTTTCGATCATTTAGGAAATGCTTAAATATTTCAGCTCTTGTTTTGGCGGGAAATTCCTTTCTATATTCCAGAGGAATATACCATTTCTGAATGATGTCTTTTGCGTACTTACAAACAAAAACACCACAGTCAGGGCTCTCCTTCTCCTGCTGTGGGATATTTCTCATTGTTTTTATTTTGTATCCACCTTTTACATGAGGTATGTATTTTTTTCTTCATGCAATAGGCCAACTGTAAAATCAAGTAATCCATCGTTACATTGCGATTTACGATGCTATGTCATTTCTATTTACGACTACTGTCATTGATAGATACAGTATGCGACATTGATAGATAGACGAACCAACTGTTTATGTGCAACTCTAATAACACTTTACTATGGGATTGCTAGATATGGGCACAAACACTTTCAATATATTATTAGCATTTAATTTTATACCAGAGCATCAGCTATGTTTTTCGTCTTATCTGGAATGTGTTTGATCCACGGTAATAGCGGGTTATAGCTACTAGCAGTCCCATTCTCCATATCTATAATCAGCAGCGTCCAGTGGTTCACGCCTGACGTGTTAACGGTGCAAAGAGGAACAAGGGCAACGTATGTGTCTGGTTTCATTATTTCAAAAACCTTATCCACAATGACAGACATATCTCTCTTGATAGCCAGTGTTCCCTGCAAATAATTCTTGGAGAACTTACAGTTGTGATTTCAGTTATTTGAATGGCGCTGACCATATATGAATACTTATCGTCAAACTCTTTCACAAGGACTTTCCAATCTGTATCCTTGAGCAGCTTATATATCCAAGCATCTATTATCTATCAATTTACAATTAGAAGCTTAAATCAGGTAAATGACAATTACTGAAAAGAATAATCAACGGTGTATAGGTAGACAACTTAGACGGTAACTTTAATGAGGTACCATATACTAAGACATTGCTAGATGCTGCATATTAATATTGCTAGACCTACAAAGACAAATTGCTAGATACAACCAGAAACCTTATTACCTTGAAGTCGACTTGAGTTTCGTTAGGCAGTTCCATTATCTCGGTCACACTAATGGAAACCCTATACGAGAACTCCGACATTGGAAAATACCATACTTCTGGATCTTCTTGTTGTTCTTCGTTGTTTATTTTCACCACCTTCTCGTACTCACTGACATTGATGAGTTTCGTTGTCTCTGTAAGCAACGGCCAATCTACGACCACAATCTGTTGTTGTTTCACCTGCATCGGAGTAAGTAAGTTCCACGTAGGCATGTCATCAACGTGCAACTATAATAGAGCATCAAATTAAACTATTAACATTATTTTTTGAAGGTGATTGATAATACAAGAGATCTACTTTCGTCAATGTTTGTTTGTTCTTCCTCGATGGAGTCCAGTGTACGTCTCTTCTCGTTTGAATTTTTAACAGCCTTGTCACATTCTTCGTAAAATGATTGAGTACAGTCTACAAAACTATCGTCAGCCAACGGTGTAACAGATCTGACAATCAGATCGTTAGATGCTGCTTTATCTTGTAGGGGTGTTGCATATGAAGATGGCTCGACCTGTTTTAGTTTTTCATCGCGCGTAATAACTTCAATCTTCACTGCGGATTGTTGTTCTTCGTTGATAATTGGAATTACATTTACTGGAGATACAGCTTGTGATAGTTGTTCACACTTTACTGCTTGTTCAATCCCATGGTACGCCAACGTCTGTACAGTAGACTGACGCGTGTCTTCAGGCGCCGCTGTTTGCACTTTATAATAACAGAACATAACAATATCATTAACATACATTGCGAGTTTAGTGCAAGTCGCATTGCTAGACTAGTTATTAGTCGAGTGTTGCGATTTACGCGTATTAGACATTGTTATATATGGCTTAACATATTAATATAGTGTTTTTGCGATTTGTTTGATATGAAAACGGTATTCTTTTATTTTGTGATTGCTAGACTTCAGACATCTTGTGGTTGCGATTTGTTCAACATGAATCTACCAATTAACATAGAATCATGATGCAAATTATGTCTTAAAATTTTCTAATATTGTCAAAACAACATTTTCATAAAAACAACAACCCATCTTAAATATTATCCAACCTAGAGTTTGAACATTTCAAAACCTGCCAAAACATATTATTAAATATTTATGAATCTTAACGATTTTAAGATCCACTTACAACTTCAGCCACATTCTTCACCACCTTCTCAGAGACAGGTTCTGGCACCAGGACTTTTGTTGCTGCGTTCTCCACTCCATTAGGTGCTTCTTCAATCTCTTTGGTTGGATCTGCATTAGCCACAACTTCCTGCTTGTCAGCTTCTTCTTTGTCCTGACCTGTCTCTGCATTCTGTCATTCCTCTACGGCTTCTTCGGTGTTCTCCAACTGTTGTTTCAATGTTTTTGTTCCTTCGTTGCACCCTTTGTCCAACTTCTCACTTCTGTCCACAATTAGCTCTTGTCCATCAACCTCGTTGTTTCCAACTCCGTGTCCCTGTTCAGCTAAGAAAATTTCATTTTGCGTATCGGCAGCATGAGTTAGGGGTGATAAGTCTGCTGCCACATCCCTTTTCTCATTACCAGCGTCACAACCAAGTATTGTAGTCCCTTTCTGCTTTCCAACGACATCAACAGCAATAGCTTCCGGTGTAGTAGTTTCTTGCCTTGGTTCAACAAGTGTTTCGGAGTGAACACACCCTCCATCTCCTTCTAACTTCTCCTCCTCATATACTTCATTTTCTTTTGCCTCAGCTGTCTCAAACTCCTTAACTTCTTCCGCTGTTTCCTCCGCCTCAACATCGTCTTCTTCTATTATTATTTTGCTTTCCGAAACTTGTTGGCTCTTCTTGGGAACAAATCCATGCCTCCGAGATTGGTAAACCAATGTTTTCTTAACTACCTTCTCGCTAATATTTGCAGCCACAGTTTCAGTATCCTCCTCATCTTCACGGCAAAACAACATTGATAAGGTGTTCAGCAGATCCTCATCCTCAGCATCTACACTTTCCTCTTCTAGCTCGAGCTTCTGTTTCAGCTCTTTCAAGTCTTTCATCAATTTTTCAACCTGTATCAAACGAGCATACGAAATAGTTTAGACTATTAACATTGCTAGATACATCATATTGACATTGATATACGCAACGTATGAACATTGCTAGATGCATTATTTTTTCATTGCTAGATGCAGCAGATTAACGTTGCTAGATACCTTATTATGATGTTTGCTAGATCCCTTATAATGATGCTGCTACATACAACATCTAAACATATCTTATATACAGTGTAACCACCTTATATAGATACAGCCTATAAACGTTATTAGTCCTTAAAAAACATGGGAATACTCACTTCTTTGTTTTTCTCCTCAAGCGACGTTTTTAACCTTTTGTTTTCAGCTTTCAACCAGTGCATCCCGCTTCGTTTTTTCAGCTTCTTGTTTTCACGCAGCACAGACTGTGACAACCCTCCAAAACTTGGAATACTGGACCTACGGTTGTTTTTTTTTCAACATCTCCCCTTTTTTGTACCAACTCTCGACTTCTTCTCCCCAATGAATTCACGCAATGTAACATCGTAATTTTGTGCTTCTTCTGGTGTTGTTGTGTTGTCTTCAACCTCAGTGTTCAAACTTCTTTTACTGCTTGTTTCAGCCCCGTCATGTACCTTTTTCTTCTTCCTTCTTATATTTCTGTTTGCAACAGATTTCTTTCTTTTCCTACTCCTCACATCACTTGTTTCCACGGCACCTTCGTAGTTCCTCCCCGAATCAATCTCTCCAAAGCATCACATTCAGCCTCTGTCAACGATAACTCATCCTTCATAACCTAAGAAATACAGTATAATATACATTCAGCTTCATAATATAATAATCATTGACACGCTTTACAAACAATTACTATTGCTAATTAATGTTATAGTGGATGCGATTTGTTTGATGTTATAATTGCTAGATATGTTGAATTTTTTGTCACTGTTATATAGATGGTTGCGATTTAGGTGTTGGACTCATGTGTATGTTATTTGTTTGATATTATAATTTGTACATTGCTAGATGCGTTGAATACCTGGTCGTCCCTGAGTTGACTAACCATCTGGATCATTTCAAATGTTTACTCCTTGCCCTCCAATCCCCACCACTTGTAACACCTATGGATTATGTTTGGCCTTGGTATTTCAACGTTTATCAAACTATGCTTCATCAGAAATGGCTGCAGACAATATAACTCAACATTACAAACACGGTTTTGAAAATAACTTGCTGATCATAAACCATTGTACTTACAAATATTAGAGCAACGCATCCGATCACTCTACCGGGCTTCCCGCCCTTAATACATTTGTCCAGTGATTTATGCAGCTTCTCAGCGATGGCTCTAGACCAGTCATAGTCGTTTATTTTTTCTAGATTCACCATGTAGAATACTGATGTCTACCCGACGACATCGCCTAACACTGAAAAGAACAGTGTCGAGTATATGAAAAGTATCAACAGACGAGCAACATCCTTCACTTCGTCCTCCCCTCCTTCCCTTATTGCTTTTTCGATCGATTCCTACAAAATAAATAACATCATAGTAAGAAGCTGCAAGAACAATTCAAGACAGTTACGCCTACTATGACATTGATAGATATAAAAGAAGACATTGCTAGATGCATATACCCAAAAACCAACATACTAGTATACTGCTTTCACATTGCTAGATAGAGTATGCTACATTGTTAGATACGTGCATACACATGACCATTTTGGTATCATACTAATATTCCTGCAGCATAAACTTAAAACAAATACATTTTTATAGATTTGATTCACCTTTATCAATGCATTAGATATTGATTTGTCGTTGGTTGGCCCGCTCCTCTATGTCTGTGGGCTCAAAAAATATTTCTGCATTAGAATAGAATCGAGCTCAGCTCCATCAGCGAACCGACCGATAAATACGCCTGTTTTATTCATTGGCATCTACTCGTTCCTGTGTTTCAACCCAAATATGTCCTTCACATCTTTCGTCGTTAGCCTTACATGCTTACGTCCTATCTTGAAAGACTTCCATCTCACATCGTAAAAACTACAAATCGCCTCGATCAGGTTGTGGAACTTTTTCAGCTTCAGATTCTCGTTCCTTACATCGAACGATGTTTTGAGAAACGTATCGAACGGTGTTCCTCGTGCAACCTCTATGTGTTCAGATGTAATTATATCCCGTCTTAGAAGGTTGATTATGCTTACCAAGCCTGACCTGTAGAATACTCCTGTCTTATTCATGTTTGCCTGCAAACATTCCCATTTGAAAACGACTTAGTAATAATCCGAACATTCCCATAGTAATATCTATTTCACCCATCAAAAGATTAAACAAAAAAACTAAGCAGCGAACATATACATTAACAATCGAAGACAGCACTGGTGCAACTAACTCGACAACAACATCAGTCTCACTTCATTTCTACATTGCTAGACGTGACCAAGTTCAACTACTACATTGCTAGACGTGTAGTGCTGACAGTAAACTAGTCGCAGACATTGCTAGATACGGCCACAAATACTGTCCACAGTACTAGATCAGTACAACATCTCTGCATATGCACAAAAACCAACCTCAACTCTATACGTTGCTAGATATTCGTACTTCCACCAGCCGAAATTACGATTCTTGGGGAAACAACATCTAACCAGTGCCATCGGTATTGTCCGACGACACTATCGACACTAACAACAACTAACCAGTGCCATCCAGCCATGTCTAACTACTTACGCTGGAGTAACACTATGTACTACAACTAAATTTCAACATCATGGAGTAATACTAACTCCGTACTGTAAACGAAACGATAAAATATCGGCAGAGAAAGGAGAACTGTCCAATACATAACTCAACGACAGTCAGTACTCCGGCGACGTCGATAAAATCTGTTTTTAATCACACAGACAGGCAGTAATATAGACGGCGAAAAAACGACTAACTCGAACGTACCTTTTTTACGGAGACGAAGCCGGTGGTTGGTCGATGAATGCCGTGTAAATGGAATGATCGGTATCGGGTCGAAAGTTACGGTCGTCGGAACGGTTATGGTCGACGATACAGTTAAAGCACGTTCGGTTCAAAATCATGTTTTGGGTTCGCTCTCGTTTTACGTGTTTCTCTCTCCTCAAAATTAGAAATGTGAAAGTGGAGGGAATTGGAACCCAAAAGTTAGATTAGAAGGTGAAAAAAGTGGGTTTCAACCAAAAACCCCCTTTTATAGCCTAGAGGGTATTTTTGTCCAAAATATGACTCTAGGTATTTTATGAAACTAGTCTAAAAGTGGGTACCATTTTGGCATTAGAGAACCCTAATTCGAGACAAAACTCTTCTTCTTCTACTCCGATTTCTTCATACTGCTTTTACCATCCTTTCCAATCTTATAATTAAATGATACCAAAAAACCAGTCGATTTAGAACCTTCTTTCAATTTTAACCCCAAAAGAATTTCAGGTTCAGAAACCCTTGAAATATAAGGTTGCCATTGCTACATTATTCACTACTTTGAATCATCGTCAGAGTAGTGACAAAATTGGGTTGAAAGCAATCGATTGGTGAGTGAAGACTTCAGTTTCCAGGGACAAATTGCATATCGTTCCTTGATTTGAAGACAGTTTTTAGAGTTTTCTATACATGCAATCCATCGAAGCGGTGCTGAAGATTGTAGAAAGTCCCATGGAGTTTAAAATCGGTTCTGATGAAGAATTTGATTTCCAGTAGATGATAGTGGAAGAGTTACCAATATCAGACCTTGGAGCCAGAACATGCATCCTTTTTAGGGTTACAAAAAATTCTCGATCAATTCTGCGATTCAGCGTTCCATCAATCTTCTTCAATGCGTCTCCCCATTATAGCCTGTCAGTTTGAGTAGGAGTTGATCCGTTTTTATTACGGTGTTAAGAGCAGTCAACACCAATTTGTCCAGTCCTTCAACTCAGAGCATTGTCTTGAAAACAAAGTTTAAGTTAATCAACAATTCTTATGGAACCTATCTTTAAACTTTCTAGCAATATTACGGCATCCAGCATAGCTGGTGTTATGAAATCCTTGTAATCAATTTTCTTCTTGCATCTTTGAGTCCATCGAGCAAGCCAATCAGCTGTTTGATTTTGTTCTCTAAAGATGTGAGAGATTTTCATATTACAAGTGATTAAATTCTTAATGTTGCTAAGAATAGAACATAGTTTTAAAGGAAATTTTCCAGTTGATAGTAGAGTGATGATTATTTCTGAGTCAGCCTCTATATCGACGTTTTTGTATCCTTTAATTTTGCAGAGTTGGAATCCATCGTGGATTTCTCTGGCTTCAGCCTGGATCGGGAGGAGCAGTCCATAATTGTTGCCATAACCTAGAACCATGGCACCAATATGGTCTCTGATGACGACTGCACCGGTTGCTTCACCAGAAGATGAACAGCGTGCATCAAAGTTCAATTTATAGTGACCGGGCTGTGGAGGCTTCTGGGTAAGATATGAAATTTTCTTTTTGATGCGTAGATGGTTAGTACAGCCAAGAGTAATGGCAGCATATTCACAATGGTTCCAATACTTGGCTTTAAACCTGTTAAAGTAGTCAAGGTTTGTCAGCAATGTTAGTAATATGACTGATTGCTACTTTTGAAGTAGTATGTATTGCATCCATTTTACACTTGTTTCGACAATACCAAAATACCCAGCTAATTAGGGTAGGCATAAAAAATGACATAAGTTTTGTTATCAGCAGACCAAAACCATGTAAAAAACATATGCTTGACTGTCATGTGTCTTTGAATTTTTACCCTGAGCACTCCTGCAAAAAAAGACCAAATATCCCAAGCAAAAGAACAGTATATAAAAAGGTAATCAATAGATTCATAGTTGGTGAAAAATTAGCATTTAGATGCCATGGTAATATGCATTCATTGGAGTACTGAATCACTAGGAATTTTACTTAATAAGACTCTCCAGGCTAGAAAAGAGCACTTCATAGGTGAAATTTGATTCCAAATGTTACCAAATAGAGCAGAGGAACTATAGGAAGGGTTTAGGGCTTTAATAGTATCTTTAACATTAAAAAAAACCATCCTTAGATAAAGTCCTAATTATTATGTCTTTAGAAGACTTGTCTATTTTCATATTAGAGACTTCATATTGTAGTCACTGAGGATTTTTTTAAGTTCAATTTGATTCCAATTATTACCATCCCATAGTGACTTAACTTTTCTTCCCTTGAACCATTCATTATTATGATTAGGATTAAGGTTTATGAGAGGTAGCCTACCAAACCAGCTATCCAACCAAACATCCATGTTATCACAGCCTAAATTCCACTTGATATGGGATTTAGCAAAATCCCTTATCTTAATCAGTCTTTTCCATGTTTGGGAACCATATTTACTGTCAACTTGAATAGGGTGCTTGTCCAGACAATAAATATTATGTAAAATCTTAGCCCATAGAGAAGTATTTTCTCTAAATCTAATCCATAGTTTGCATGAAAAAGCCTTTTGAATATTCATAAGGCTATTAACATTTAGACCACCCTCTTTAAAAGGTTTACCAATAGAGGGCCAAGTTGACCAGTGAATTCTATTGATTTAGCTACTGGATCCCCAAAAAAACATATTTATCAATCTTTCAATTTTTGTTATGATTGATGAAGGGAGCCAACAACTTTGTACCCAGTAGGTAGGAATAGACATTAGGACAGACTTCACTAAAGTGAGATGCCCACCAAATGATAACAACTTTTTATCCTAGTTAGAAATCCTGTTTCTAATTTTTTCTAGCAAAGGGATAAAATTAAATGATTTATTATTATGGCTTAGAGATACCCCCATATATGTTGTAGGTAGAAGTGCAGTATTGTAACTAGTCTGAGTAGTAAGGCATCTTCTTCTATCTATAGACATATTGGTTGCTGTAATAATTTATGTTTTCTTCTTGTTAACAGATTGAGCAGATATGTCATGAAATATCTGCAAAAGGTTGGAAATCTTCTTAAGAGCTACCTTGGATCCATTCGTAAATATTAAGACATCGTCAGCAAAATCTAAAACGGGTATGTTCATTTTTCCTCGACTTGAAAATTTTAGTTTTTTATTAGTTTCAAATAGATTGGTTATCCCTCTAAAGAGGACCTCCTCAGCTAATATAAAAAGGCTTGGAGACAAGGGGTCACCTTGTCTCACGCCCCTATTAGCTTTGAAATATCCAATAGAATTGCCATTAATAAGTATAGAAAGGTTGACAGACTTAATAATATTGCTGATTATCTCAGTAAAGTGATAGTGAAAACCAAAAGTAATAAGAATCTTTAGGATGAAACTGTGAGCTAAATTATCAAATGCTTTAGACATGTCTAGTTTAATCACCACATTTCCATCCTTAGTCTTCCTACTTATATCATGTACTAATTCTTTAGCTATAAGAATATTGTCATGTATAGATCTATCAAGTACATAGGCTCCCTGAACTTCACATATAAGTTTGGGAAGGACTTTAGAGAGCCTGTTTTTAACCAATTTAGAAATAATTTTATTAGTTAATGTGCATAAGCTAATGGGCCTATATTGACTTCACATAAATGGATTGGTAGTCTTAGGTATAAGACATATACTAGTTGCCAATATGCCCTTAGGAATAGTCTGACCAAACATGAAGGCTTTAATAACATTACAAAAATCAGATTTTATAATGTGCCAGCAAGTGGTGTAAAAACACTTATTAAATCCATCTATCCCAGCAGCCCCATTAGGTTTAAGACTCTGTATTGAGCTCCGAATTTCAGATTAAGTTGGCTCTTCAAGCAACATTCTATTATCAGACTCATTAATTAGCTTAGGGATAACCTTAAAGATATTGTTTCTCAAGATTAAGTTTTCAACATACTTATTTGAGTAAGAGGGATTAGAAAGCATATCTGAAAAGTAGTCAATAGCTGAAGAGTTGATAGTATCCTCTTTAGTGATCCAAACATTTTTTACTTTAACACCCTTGATAGTTCTTTGTCTTCGTTTCATTCTGACGTAATTTTGATATAGTTTAGTATTTCTGTCTCCATCGACTAAGCAGCTTGAGTGTGTTTTTTGTTTCCAGAATTCCTCTTCCATAGAGAGAGCCAGAAGATGAATAGTTATGAGGTTTACTTTATCTTCATTACTACTAGATCTTCTGAAGCTAACTTCACATATTTGTAAGTTATCCTCTGCCTCTTTGATTTTATCAAACAAATTTCCAAAATACTCTTTGTTCCAAGCTTTTAAAGTTGTTTTTAGTCTTTTCAACTTGTTCTAGTAGACAAATAGAGGTAAGCCCATCATAGGGATAGTCCAATTAGCTTCAACCAAACTTAGGAAGTCTTTATCCATAGTCCAGAAATTAAGAAATTTAAATGAACTTCTACGTTTCCTTTTATCTTTAATAATGGTGATACACAGTGGAGTATGGTCTGAGAAAGTACGAGGAAATTGGGATACCTTTGTACTTGCAAAAGAATCAGACCACTCTTGGTTTATTAAAACCCTATCAAGTCTTTTCGACCTAGATCTGTTAGTCCAACTGAACCTAGTACCCATATACCCCACATCCTCTAGATGACAATCATCCATCATCTCAAGAAATTCATTAGCACTGCCTTGACATAAATTAGAACACCCAGTCTGTTCTGAAAGAGAGAGAGTAGTATTAAAATCACCAACCAGTAACCATTCCTTCACCTTAGGCTCAATCCTTTTGATGTTATTCCATAGATCTAACCTTCCACTTCTTTGACATTTTGCATAGATACAAGTAATAAATACTGCATTATTTAAAAGGTTGTGCCCTACCTTCATATGACAGCATTGAATTCTGTCTTCAAGTATGTCTAACTCCAAATCCTCATGCCAAAACACCCAAATTTTATTAGAGACATTAGCATAATATTTGGTTAGCTTTAGTTTAGTGGCTATATTGAAGTTAAACATAATTCGCTATATTCGTGTTTACTTCGGCCTCCAAAAAGATAAGCACATAGAAGAAAATCAAAATCTTAAACCCTAATATCAGTCTAATTAAATGACTAGTTGTATTAATTTTTTCATCATACAACTATGATAAAATATAAAATTGTTGGTTAGAAGATCAAAACAAGATTGAAAGATTACATTTAAAAGGGGGATTAAACCTTTAACCATGTGGGTAATAACCAAGACGCTTAAGTTTGAAGAAGAACAAGATAATCAACAACTTGTTATAAGTTTTCTATTCCGCATATTAGTGTAGGGTCAAACATTTTTGGGGTTTGTTTACTTTAAATAGATTTTAAGCTTTGAACATAAATTAGTACATTGATTATCCATTTTCGTGATCGATAGTCTCTCGACTAAAAAAAATATGGATTTAATCCTTGACTATCCATTTGGTAAAATATAGTCCATCGACTAAAAAATGTCCGGATTTAGTCCACTGACTATTCATTTTAGATATAGTTAGTCTCATGTGCATGTTTATTTAGGAGATTAACTTTATCGAAAATGGAAAGTCAAAGGACTAACTTTATCAAAAATGAAAAGTCAAAGGACTAACTTTATCAAAAATGAATAGGTAAAGGACTATCTGTCACAAAAATGGATCGTCAACACACGCGGAGGATTAACTTTATCCAAAATGGGCATGGCATAAATTCGGACGTTTTTAGTCAATGGACTATCTGTCACGAAAATGGATAGTCAAGGGACTCATTGTTGTTCAAATCCTAGATTTCAAATAGATTACCACCTTTTTCTCAAACATATGTTATTCTCGTCAAAAACACGTGTTTGTTTTTTAAAATTCTACTTTTTTTACTTAAACTAGTATTTTTAACCTTAAGATTATTATTATTAAAATTATTATTATTATTTTGCACTAAACCATTTAGAACTTTTCTATAATAATTATAGTCCTTTTGTTTCCTTATTTAGGGTAATATATAAGTTGGGCACTAAACAACCCATAATAAACTTTTTATTCATGGAACTTTAAAATTTTAAGATCGATAATGTGTCATTCGTTTTGAACCTATGGCAAAAAACGGAGTAATTGAACTACTGTGGTCATGGTCACGTATAAGATTTTAAAGTAAAAAACAATAAAGATGCTATCAGAAAGAAACTTTGTTCCTCAATCTTGAACTTACCATGATATCTAAGATATCTGACTTTACTGATATCCATGTTGAAGTTCACTGTATTTTGTAGTCTAAGAGCATCACCTCTTTTAGGGTCAAATTTTCTTGTTATTGTAGGTAACTCACAGATGTATATCACATATAGATGTAACGTTGAATCTTCGGAAAAACTTACTCGTAAGATAACAACTGATATTTTCCCAAACTCGCCATCAATAAGAACGATGTCATCGTTAACATTACTCAGACTACGTGGAACGATGGACTCAAAAGATAAAGTTGTCCTAAAACTGTAAGTATGAACCATGGCAGCTCGTCTGAATGAAACATTTCATTACTTCAATTAAGTATTTGAGATCTGAAGGACCCCATACATTGACCTTTATGTCCAAAATATATTACAATAGGGTCAGGTTATACTTACCCAAAACCAATCTAAGTTTACCCCAAAAACGCATTTGAATCATGTTTGAAATTTTTGGTACCAAATTAACCTCCAAGTGTCATTTATTTACAGAACTAGAACAAATACTAAGTGTATCCTAAGTTCACCCAAAACCCAAAACAACCTAATTTACTAAACTTACATAAAAAAACACTTTCATTTAGTAAATTAGACCTCATATTGCTACAAATTTATCAACTTCTTGAAAATCTTGTTGAACATTCAAACATCTTCAAGAATGGGTTTTTAATAAAATAGATAAAAAATTAACACATAAAAAATAGGTTTTTTAAAAAACAAACATTTTTTTAAACTTCAACACATAACTAATTAACACATAAAAAATACTACTAGCTAAATATACTAGGTTAATATTTTGACAAATAAAATATTGTCCAACCACATACTTAAAACATTGATGAACTGTAGACATAACCCCATACATTCTTGAAAGCCATGTCTTCCAAAAATAGCATTATAACTTGTGGGACATTCTACCACCACAAAAAGTAGCTGGACCTTTTTTTTAAATGGTCATTTTCCCAAACTAACCTCACTTTTGAATTCTCTAACAACACGAGCTGTTACACCCGTGCATCCAATAATCTCAAAATTTCCATTAAGTAAAAAAACTACTAAGTGTATCCTAAGTATACCCAATTCACCAAATAACCTATTTTGCTATATATACCCAAACAAACACTCTTCTTTAGTGAATTTATCATCCAAATAGTCTAGTTTTCTTAAAATCTTTAAAACCAAGTTCAAACTTCAAAATACAATCAAGAACATTCAACCTCATTATAAAGAAAAACACAAAGTCGATCATGACTCACCCAGAACTAGGGATTAGCGTGGAGGAGTTGACGTCGCCGAAGAAAAGAGATGATGAAATATCGTCGGAAAAAGAGTTGGAGTCGCCGGAGAAGCAGCCACCGTCTCCAGAGAAGCAGCTACTATCGCCGGAAAAGGTAGCAATTTTGCCTGGTAGCCTGAGCACCATTGGTTCTGGGCCGTGGAACCGAGGGTGCATAGGTCACGCACGGCCGGTTCTGGGCCTTAGAACCGGCCGTGCGTGACCTACGCACCCCCGGTTCCATTGCCAGGAACCGATGGTGTTGAGGCCTCAGTCCGGTCGGTACTGAGGCCTCAGTACCACCGGTTCTGTGGCTTTGAACCGGTGGTAGACGGGGCTCAGTCCCCTCGGTTCTGAGGCCCCTTCACCACCGGTTCAAGGCCACAAAACTGGTGGTGCACTTGCTCGTGTACGGCCGGTTCTGAGGCCTGGAACCATCGGTTCTAGGCCTCTTGACCTTTGTTTCGCCGAATTTTCCAAAAAAATCAAGGTCTTTTTTCTTTTTGAATTATACTTGATTGCTTATTGTGATTTGTTGTTGTATAATAAGGGACAGATGTCTCCCATGGGACTCGGGAAGCTTTCGCTACTGACTACAATCATGTATTCTTTACTACCGAGTTTTATACACACGACGCGTTGATTAAATGGGTTACGAAGACAAGAAAACTCCATGGTATGGTTATAAATATAAGTCGGCGCGACAAAGTAAACAGTATAAAAAGTCTTAGGATGTATTTCCAGTGTGAGAGGTCGGGAAAATATATTCCAAGAGTAGCCGAAAAAGACCGTAAACGGAAGTCTACAGGAACGAAAAAGATTGACTGCCCATTTCAGCTTCTCGGGTTAATGGTGGAACTAGATCAATGGAAGTTAGAAGTGAAATATGGTATTCATAATCACGAGAGTTCAAAACAACTAGACGATCATTCTTTTGTTGGCCGTTTGAATGATGAAGAGATGGAATATGTTGAACGAGCGACCTACATTGGTACTAACCCCAGAGATATACTAAATGGTGTTAAGAAGCTAAACGAAGATAATGTTTCTTCTATGCGCACCATCTACAATGCACGACAGAAAAAGTAGGATTGTAAAGAAGACGGGTAGGTCACAACTCCAGTTCTTGTTGGGGGAGCTTAAGTCAAATAATTATTATGAATGGCATAAATCTGGTGAAGACGATGGACAAGTCATTACAGATATGTTTTTCGCCCATCCAGTCAGTGTTGACCTTTTGCGGACATTTCCAACAGTTTTGATCATGGATAGTACGTATAAAGTCATATGATATGGTATACCATTGTTTGAGATAGTGGGTGTGACGTGTACTGGATTGGCTTTCTGTGTGGCATTTGCCTTCATGTCCGGTGAGAAGTTAAACAACTTCAAATGGGTGTTAGAGTGTTTGAAGTCGTTGATTTCCGTTCATGGAATTGAAGAACCTCGTGTCATCCTGACCGACAGAGATTTAGCGCTGATAAACGCCATAGAAGTGGTATTCCGAGAGACAACGCATATGTTATGCCGATGGCACATAGCACAGAATGTTCAGGGGCAAACAAGAAAATATTTCCCTGAGAAAAGTGATCATTTGAAATTTGTTTTTGCTTGGAAGAAGATTGTGTATGCAGCATTAGAGATTGATTCGATCACACCCGACGAGACATGCTATTGGAGTACAAAGACTATCCTCTTGCAATTGAATATACTGAAAAATAGTGGCTCGATAAATATACGGACAAATTCGTTGTTTGGAAGACGAACAATAACTTGCATTTGGGACATTGCACGACTAACCGCGTCGAGAGTACTCATTCTAACCTAAATCGTTACCTACATACAAGAAAATTAAACATTGAGTAATTTTGGGGGAGGTTTCATTCGCTAGTCGAAATCCAACATGCTGCCATTAGGTCGTCGTTCGAGAAGAGTCGTTACATAGCGCTGCATAAGTTTGCGAACAAACTTTTTGATGAAATTCAAGGCAAGGTTTCCCACATTTCTTTAGAACTATTTTTCGACGAAGTAGAGAAGGCCGAAGATAGCAAGATGATCGCTATCGAAGATGGGTCGAATGTTAAACATAATGGCATCTGTATATGCGCTATAAAATCTACCCATGGATAAATAACATCAACGTGATCGCTATCAAAGAAAGTTTAACAAATCTAAAGGAAAAGATGGAAATAAAATACTAGATGTCACAATACAATCAAAGATAGTTTAACAAATCCTACAAATGGATAAACAACATCAACGTGAATGAAAAAGATAGATCATAATAAAGCTAAAACAAGCCCAATAATGAGGACAAATAACCAAGGAGAGAAGAGCTACAAGACTTGATCTCTCCACCTAAGCGCACCCTCTTCCCCCGGTCTACAGGCAATGTAACAATCGACCGAATAGCCTCTAGCAATCTGTTGTCCGTGGTGCGTGGTGGTGGACTAACAGTATGTCAACCATACTCTGCCAAGTACCTCCACTAGGTGTTCGTCGCCGATTGTCTATAAGTGGCGATGGTAACGGTCAACCGATCCTCAGAAAGCAAGTGTTGACGCCAATCTAGCCATGGGCTCTCTCGCCATGTGTACCTTGCCAAATCTCCCTTCTTGTAACCCGGTCAGAGTACAAGTAGGAGTTCAGGTTCATCCTGAACCCGTCCGAACTGGCGCATAACCCGATCAGGCATGTAACCCTCGACCGTGCTCATCATCCACAAAGGATAAACGATGGTGCGAATATCCTGCACGGGGAAGTGGACTCTGATATCCTCGTATGGCTCAAAAATGACATGTTCTAAAAAAGTAAAACACTTAGAATATTTAAAAAATAGAACTTAGTATGAATATGTTACTGACTACTAAAATTTAAACACTTACATCTGTCTCCTTCTGATCTGAAAGGAGAGTATGAACAACCGATTTGGGGCGGATGTTTTGCCCAACAATCCGCTTCGGTAGCCACTTCACAATCCTAGGATGCCTCGCTACGTGGTCTGCATTCTTGGAGGCTCTAAACGTGGGGAAATGGTAATAAATCCAGCAATCTAGCATGGCTATAAATTCGTACAGGTTATGCTTTGATGCTTTCGAAGCATCACCCAAACCAGGGAACAGGAATGCTAATGCACTCGCACCCCACACTATGTCCCACAAACCAGAATCCACATTCTCTAACCCGTATAAATAGTCAGCCTTGACGCTTTTCTGACTAATATCCGTAAAAATAGTGCAACCAAATAAGAACATCAGGTACGCTCGTGATACCTGGAGGATAGTCTCAGCATCAGTCTGCTCGATGTAGCGACCCCTGGTGAAAGTCTCCCGCAGCCACTTGATCTTGAAACCAACGCCTCTAGTGGACCGTATCTCTGCACAGACCTCATCCACTGTCAAACCTAACATACTAGCATAGTAGCTGTATGCCTCATCACGTTGAGCCGTGACTACATCCAAAGTCCGGCCAACTACAGGGAGACCTGTAATGCAGCTGACATCATCAAAGGTAATTGTCATTTCCCCGAACGAGAAATGGAACGTGTTGGTCTCCCGATGCCAACACTCAACGAATACCTCATCAAGTACTGAGTGTGTGAAGTACTGTGGTAAGTGAGCTATGAGAGAACCGAAATGAGTCTGCGCCAAATGTCGTTACACCTCTGGCTGAGCACTGAGGTCCCACATACGAAGCACATTATAATGTGCGTGTATACCTAATGAAGTGCGACCCTTTAAAATAAAAAACTAAGTCAAAAATAAATAATAGTAAAACCTTAGACTAGACGTTTAATAATTTGGTACTTGCCTGTCCAATGAAGATCTGATATGCCTCGTGCTCCTTGTAGTCAGGAAACAGAGGTATCTTGTTGCATTTCATAAATGCAAACGTCTTTCGCTGCTCCTATGTGTGTATCGCATCGATATGCTCCTCATCGATGGTGTCCTGCTCAGGGTCCCCAGTGGCATCCACCCTCTCACTAACAGGTGGTCGATGTGTAGTAGTATGCGCAGGGGATGGAGCACTGCGAGCGGGAGGTGGTGGATGACTAGTAGTGGAAGGTGGTGATCGGTGTAAATGCGACGTCTCGCGTCGTGAGGAGCCTCCACCTCTACTATCATCCACTCCAATCTCTATGGCTTTTTCTTTCCTCTTTCCATGGTTGATTCGGCGCAAAGACCGATCAGACCTTATCATCTCCTCCTCCTTCCTAAGACGAATAGTCTTAGGGTCCTTTGATGAATATCGCCGCGCTTAGCATCGCGGACCCTCTCATCTTCGACGGCCCGTACCGTCTTTAGATTCTTCCCCGGGTATGGCCACCGTGATCCCGGGGGATACGCCCTAGAGCAAGGAAGACGTCGCTCCTCAACGGTATGAGACCTACAATAATACAAAAAAATTAACAAAATTAATAACATATGATAAAATCCGCAAAATTAAAAAAACAAAACTACAATTCAAAATCGAACTTCCAATTGAAAGAACTTTCTTAAAAATTTCAATTTTTTAAAAGTATTTAAAATGACTTTTAAAAATTGTTTCTCAATTTTCACACCGATGGTGCTGCCGTAGGTGATACCATTATTCAATGCAATCAGGCACAGACCCTTTGTACCGAGCGGCACAACCATTCACACCGATGGTGCTGCCGTAGGCGCACCACCGGCGCGTCCGGCCAGCCATTTTCTAGTCGGCAACCGGGCTGGAAAATGGCTCATAAACCCTAATTTCTAGCCTAAATTCTACCCTAAATTCATACCTTAATCTAACCTAAATCCTGCATTCATACCTAAATCTAACTAAATTAATTTGCAAAATTAAATTAGGGAACTTACGTAGGTGGTGGTGGTGGTGGGTTTTTGTTCTTCACCATGATGGAGGAGGAGTAGTGGTGGCTTGCCGGAAAATTTTAGAGAGAGGTGGGAGTGTTTTGAGAGAAGAGAGTTTGAGAGTTTAGAGAGAAGTGAGAGAAAGTTGAGGGAAAATGTGTTGGATGGAAGTTAGTAAAAAAATTTACTTATATACCTAGAAAATGGTATTTTTAGAAAAAAAATGGGTATACTTAGATCACCTTTGGGTATACTCAAAATTGGGTATACTTAAACCAGAATTGGGTATATATAGCTTGACCCATCTGCAAAACTTGTCATTCATTTCATCATTTGGCTTGCTAATTGAGGATGACTTCCTAAAATTTACGAAGCTCTTGGTCTTATCCCATATTACAGAAACATTCTCTGTCAGATCAACATAGTATTCTGGTTTAACCTATTTATTTGGTGTAGGTCTGTTGTAATTGTTAGATGGAGCGTGATTTGAATAACCACCACTCCGAGGAGGCAAATTGTTGTTCTTTTATCTCGACTGCTGATTTCCATTTCC
Source organism: Limnanthes douglasii subsp. nivea (assembly GCA_036936605.1). Lineage (NCBI taxonomy): Eukaryota > Viridiplantae > Streptophyta > Magnoliopsida > Brassicales > Limnanthaceae > Limnanthes > Limnanthes douglasii. The sequence continues at coordinate 18,641,704 of JAUPFV010000001.1, read as the reverse complement.
ATTACCATTCGAAGGCTGCCCCTGATTATTGGCTGCTTGTCCTGAATTCTTCGGAGTGTTGACTGGTCCGCCTTAGACTCTAGTTGACTCATCTATTTTAATCTATTCCTCAACTTGAGCCATCAAAACTCCAAAAGTTAAGGCTCTTCTCTTTGTCGTCTCATTAGCCAGACCCCCTTGCAATAACTCTTGGCGAAAAGCTGCCATCGCGATATTTTCCTCACAGTTTTCCAAACTAGCCTTGGTCAACACAAATTTCTTTGTATAATATTTTAATTTTTCTCCAGGTGCCTGCTTGCATTGAATAATGGTATCACCATTTTCTCTCATCTCTTTGCTTCCCACAGACTGCCTTTGAAATGCAGTATAAAAATATCTGAAATTTGAAATGGACTTCCTCGGAATCCGATTGTACCACTTAAGAGTTGTTCCCTTAAGATTCTATGAAAATGCACGACACACCATCCGGTTGTCATGTTCGAAGTTCATCATATAGTTCTTGAATTGTTCGATGTGATCATCGGGATCTTGCATCCCATCGAACTTCTCCACCTTCAAAATATTAAAACGCTTTGGAAGCGTCATGGAACAAATTTCACTCGTCAACGGAGAATTTCTCCAGTCAACACCTTGAACAAACTGATCATCCGTTCCCATTATAACATATAGATTTCGATCAGTTTCAGCATACTGCTTCGAAGTGTTGCCTTCGAACCATGTAGGACGCGGAACATTATCCCTTTTAGATTTACTCTTTTTTTTCCTCGACTGATCTCTGTGTGATTTCTCTTTCGAAGAATCTTTGTACCTCTTAAAACCCGAAGCGGAACTTTCTACCTCCTCGTCACTAGATGTCACATATTTCTGCTTATTTTTTTTCTCTTTACGAGACGAATATCGCTCTTTAAGAGACACAAAACACGCGTTTTTGTGCTCAGATTTAGCCCATCGGTCATCAAAAGATCGATCTGATTGACCTTCCATCTCAGTCTTTTCTATTTCTTGTCTAACCTCGGATCTAAGCTTTGTCAAGTGTATCTCTTGTTCCCTTCGTTTATACTTCTCATTTAATGCATTAATTTTATCTAAGAGCTGATTCATTCGCGCTTCAATATCAGACTTAGCTCGGATAGGAGACGATCTATCAGTTCTATTTCCATCCCTCTGTAAATCATATTTCACAGTTTCCATCGCTGACCAAAGCGTAGGATTGTTCTCAAGATTCATCGTATGAATTTTAACCAGAAAATACAACTAGATTGTATCAATTTCGAACAGAATAAGCCACTGATTTTTCTTATCCAGTCCCTAGTGAAATCGCCAATTTGATGAGTTAATATTTTGCTTTAGTAAATTGTTGAGAGAGAAATCTAGAGAGAGAAATAGTTTTAGAGTTTTTAGAGAGAGAAAGAGTTTAGAGTTTTTAGAGAGAGAAAGTTCAAGTACAAATGAGTTCCAAAGAAAAAGTGTTCAACCTCTTTACTAGGGTATCCTTGCCCTTTATATAGAGGAGCCAAGATTTAGTCTCAAACTGAAATCTGTTACAAAAGAGGACTAATTGCAGTTTAGTCCTTAACAATTATACATAGTTACAAATATTCTCTTTAAAACTTACATCAATTACAATTTAAGGACAAAACTTATATTATTTATAATTAAATCCTTAAATTTATATTATTTACAACTTAGTCCTCAAAATCCTATTATCAAATCAACTTTATGAGCTTATGGAGTGAAATAATGTATTCAGAGACGACATGTATTTAGAAATAGTCGGATGCAAATAAAAGTTAGATTCAAGGATTATCCTTTAGTAACTGAATACACAAAAAATTCTTGATTAGTTCCATAAATTGATAAATTTGTCACATGGAAAACTAATAAATTCTTACATTTTAGCTAGCCGATGAAAAATCACTCAATTCACACTAAAATATTTTATTGCTAATTGTATACTTAGTTTCTAGTTGTTGTTTTTTCGAACAATTTAACCGAAAATATAACATAAGACAACTAAAGATTCGTGCAAAAATAGTCATTTAATAGCAAAACGTAAATGTAGACATATTTTGTTCCGTGAAACCAAATATAACGTATGGAACACAATTTTATTTTATTTTTAATTCTTTTTTAAATAACCAAAAATATTAAACTAGATGCCACATATTATAATCATACGCCTTACCTACGCATAATTTACCATTTTGGTACGAGTACACAAATTATTACAAAATTATAAATTAAATATAAATACAAATCTTAAACCTACCTCTAATATAAATCCAAGATACCATTGATTTCGAGATACCACTTCAGAACGAGGTGTTCGTCGTTAAATACTGCAGAAATCGAGATTTGCTATAGAAGAGTTTCTACTAAGGTAGATTTTCAAGTTATACAACTTAAAAACAAGATTAAATTACTTTGTTGGTTGATTGTGTGATGTTCTCCAATGTTAAAGCTTAGGTTTGAGTGTCCTCCTTCTCCATGGATAATCTTTATCAAGTATAGGTTTTTTGGTTTTTAAGGTTTAATTTTACAAGGTAAAACATATATGTTGGATTCAATTGGGGTTGATCTTGTGTTTGTTGATATTAGTATTTGAGAATAGTTAATGGCACAAAATTATAAATTAAAAAACAAAGTGAGAGTAAACAATCAAAAGCAAGTCATGAGTGTTTTTCCCCCAAAAGGTAGCCGAGTTGGTGGAGTACGGCATGTTTGTGATCAAAGGTCATGATAGAGTACTTGATAAAGATTATCCATGGAGAAGAAAACACATAATAAAGTTTAAACATTCAAACATATAATAATGTTATTGGAATGTTGTCGGACTAAAAAGAAGAAGTAAGAAAACTAATAGAAGCGATGAAAAATATAAAGTAACGTTTAACACAACCAATGAATTCTCACTATACGGTACTGTTTAACAAAATCAATGTGTTATACTTAATGGAAAAAAATTTAAACACTGCTGGGCTATTATTAAAGATGACTTGTGTGCTGTAATCATGGATTTTTTCAAAGGTGGTGAGCTACCTATGGGCTTATTTGCTACTGTGTTATGCTTGATTCCTAAAGTGGAAGAGCCTAAAAGCTAGAAGGACTATAGACCAATCAGCTAAACAACTTTTCTTAGTAGGATAATTTCTAAAATTATCAATACCAGGCTGTCTGTTTTGTTACCTAAGCTAGTGTCTGCTGAACAAGGGGCATTGATCAAAGGAAGAAACATTCATGAGAACATAATGATTGTTCAGGAGCTCTCCTTTGACCTTAACAACAAGACTAGAGGTGGCAACATTTTGTTGAAGGTGGATATAGATTAGGCATTCGACAGAATCGATCACACTTTTTTACTCAGTGTGTTAAAGACTTATGGTTTCAGGGATGATTTTGTGAGGCTAATCAAAAGAAATGTCACTAACTGTCATTTTTCGGTTTTGGTTAATGGATTGGCTCAGGATTACTTTAAATATAACAAGGGGCTCAGACAGGGTGACCCACTGTCACCCAGTCTCTTCGTCTTGACTTAAGAATATCTTATCATGGGTTTAAAAAGTACTACTTCAAATGATGCATCAATTATATACAAGAGTAGAGAGGGAGAGAACTTATCTTGTCTTTGTTTTGCTGACGACATTCTCGTATTCTGCAACGGGTCCTCAAATTCTGTAAAAATGATAATGAGGATGTTTAATAAACATGAAGAAAGTGTAGGTCAGCTGGTAAATAAGGTGAAGTCTAAATTTCTAACTGCTAAGAAGTTTCCTACTCACCAGGCCAGAAATCTTGAAAATCTTATGGGCTTTAAACATGGCCATCTTCCCTTTAAGTACTTGGGAGCTGTTATTAATACAACAAAGCGGGTAAATGATTTTGAATGTCTAATTGCTAAGACAACTACTAAGATAGCTGAATGGGATCTTAAGACTCAGACTGTTGGAGGTAGACTATTTTTAGCTAAGAACGTTATCTCTACCTATCCTATGTATACGTGCCAACATACTGATATTCCGAAAACTATCATTAAAAAATCGGAAACCTTGTACAACAGATTTCTATAGGGAACAAACCCTAATAGAAACACTACACACTTGTGTAAATGGTCCAATCTCTACAAGACCTATGAGGAGGGGGTCTTAATCTAAGAAATCTGGAGGATATGATTGATGTTTTTTCAGCAAAACTATGGTATAATTTGAGGAAGTAAGACTCACTTTGGCTACTATTACAAAATCTATATATTTCAAGAATCAACATTCTATGTTGGCTCATTTAATCCCTAATAGCTCTCTGATTTGGAAGAGAATATGGAGGATTACGGATAAGGCTGAGAATTTTATCTTCTGGCACATTGGTTGTGTCAAAGTGGACATAAGAATTGATCTATAACGTTTTATAAAGGCTCTTTTGGATCTATCAGAAATTGAGGACAGAAAGGCAATCTCTACTTCTATGGTCAGTGATTACTCGGATACTAATAGGTGGAATATACCAAAACTTGAGAGTGTTGAATCCAAAATATTCTCAAATTTTCCTTGCATAATTCAGTTAAGGATACTATAAGCTGGACTATTAGTTCCGATGGTAATTTTGATACAAAGGCTACATGGAACGAATTCAGGAAAAAAAGAAATATATCTAACCTGTATGCTAGAATGTGGAATAGTGTTACTCCACTCAAGCATTCTTTTATGATGTGGACGGTACTGAAGGGCTGGGTCTCCACTGATAGTGTCCTACAAAAGAGAGATGTACAGTTAACTCCTAAATGTAATCATTGCAACAGTTATGAAAACAGTAATCATGTGTTTGTTAATTGCGAGAAGGCCTGAAGGGTTTGGATCTTTTTTGCTGCTCAGTTCAGAATCCAGATTTCTAAATCAATGACTTTACCTTATTTGGTGAGGTCATGGTATTGGTCAACTGATAAAAAGGTACACATTCGTACAATGCTACCTTCGATTATTGTTTGGGTTGTTTGGCAGGTCAGAAACAAAAAAAAGATGGAAAATGTGGAAACATGTGTTCTGGACATGATTAACACTATTATGTTCATCATCTCGAGTCTTGACAAATCAGGATTATTAAATAAGAAGCATTGGGGAACTGATGTCAATACTAGTATTGCCATTGGCAGTATCAATCAGCTTAGTAAGCCTCATGTTCTGGTGATTCTTAGATGAAAGTCTCCTAAACTAGGTCGTTATAAGTTGAATACAGATGGTGCATGTACTAATTATGGGGAATGTTTTGGAGGGGGTCTGGTCAGAGATCATGAAGGTAACATTGTGTTTGCCTATGGTAAGGTCTATGGGAAAGGTAGTCCCATTATTGCAGAGGCTAGAGCCATGATTGATGGCCTTCAACTTTGTTCAGAGAATGGAATTTATTCTATGGACATTGAATTGGACTGCTGTATTCTGACTCAGTTGATTTTCACGGTTAAAGCACCTTGGTACTTAAAATCCTTCCTTAGTTGTTGCTTCAGACTGATCTCCTCGAACATGAATGTTATTCATGTCTACAGAGAGCAGAATGAAGTTGCTGACTTTCTAGCTAAATTCACTATCGAATCTAAGAGAAACTCATATTTTGAAGGAAATAGAGTTCCTAATAGAGTGAGAACGATCTCATTGCTATAAAGTCTTGGTCTCTGCTATATCAGAACAAACTCAGAAATGTAGAGAATTTTTACTTGGTTTTTTAGCATGATTGAAGTCTCCAAGGCGTTTCGAAGTTGCTCCTTGCTTCATCAATGCATGAAGCTGTTTGATAAGGGCGTCTGTGTTTTCAAAAGAGCTTCGTCGAGGATTTTCGGTTTGCTTCGATTTGGCTTCTTGTGAGTTTGAATTAGTGTTTTGCAGAAGCTTTTTCAGCTAGTCTTGGTATGAGGTTTTCCTGGTTACATGCGATATGGAAGGGATCCCCGGTTCTGGTTGCTTCATGGCGTTTCAAGGTCTACTTCTTGTTCATCAAGGCTAGAAGGGTACTGGTAAAGACGATTGGGTTTCCAAAGGAGTTTCGACGAGGTCTAGTTCAAAGGTTCTTGCTTTGTTTCGACTTGATTGCTTGCAAGATTGAATCGGTTTCTAGTATAAGGTTTTCTAGCTGGTTTTGGTTCGTAGTTTCTCTGATTGCATGTGTTTTGGATGAGATCTTTGGTTTTCATGGTTTTGCTTCTAAAGGGGAAGATGAGAAGCGAAAGAGGACTTAGAAGTAGGGTTTTGTTTTGGACTTATGACAATAGTTGTGTTTTTGTTTTAATTGCCTGGACAATTGTAATGGGCTTTAGTGTTTTAATAAACAAGGTCCAATTGAGCCTATTGAATTAAAAAAAAAAAAAAAAATCAATGTGTTGTATTTAATATATTTTTTATTTAAGGAAAACAAAACAAAACTAGACTGTACTTAAATAATAATGATAGTTAATTTGAAAGATACTAAAACAGATCTGTTGATACAGAGCCGTACGGTTTGAAATTTGAATTAATGTTTTCGTATTTTAAGATCATTTTTAATCTTTTTTAAATAAGGGTAATTTCACTTTTAAAAGAACAGAGTAAACGAAAATTGAATAATTACGGTACCAAAAACGGCGGGTTATAGCGGCACACTAACTTTACTTTGAATTTGACTAACTAGTATAAGAGAAGTCACTGTTCACGATTCTCTAAAGCTAAAGAAAAATGGAGGACGACGGAGGAGGAGAGAGATCAAGCTTCGTGATCGGCCTCATCGAGAACCGAGCTAAAGAGGTATATCAAACTCGAAAGATCCTCTCAGATTTTTAAATTAACCTAGAATTTTCGAAACTATAGAGAGAACTCTAGGGGTTTCTGATGTCGATTCTCTCTGAAGCTTGTGATCATGCTTGTGCCTTGTTCAATTAGTTTGGTAATTGTGATCGATACAGATTTCTTGGTGTAGTAATGATTGTGTTACTTGATTATGAGTTTCTTTTCGAGGATTATGATAGATATCAAAGATCTTTTGAAGTTAGGGATCTTAATGTAGGAAGTGTTGATTTAGTTGTGATCCTAACTAGGTGTATGTAAATAGTACGTGTAGAAAGAATATGTAACGTACTGTGCTTCACCATTTACATCTAAGGAAGCCATTTTTAATGCCTCTAAAATGTCATTTTCTCATTTCAATTTTAATGGACTATTGGCAGAAAAACTGCTATTGCACTTTCAAGGATTTCTTTATTACAGTGATTGCTTTGTAACACAGAGAAAGCTGATGACATCAATTCCGAAATGTATTTTGTTTTCTAGTGTTTACTACTAATTTTTATTTTCGCTTGGCTTGTATTATTAGTTAATATAGAATAGCTAGACAGTTGAAGATGAAAGTTCTAGACAATTGAAGTTTGGTAATGTGGAACAGGTTGGTTTGGCTGCTTTTGACTTGCGGTCGGCTTCCCTACATCTATCTCAATATATCGAGACAAGTAGCTCGTATCAGAATACAATGACTTTGCTACAGCTCTATGACCCGTTAGTGACCATTGTTCCACCAAACAAACTGGCACCTGATGGTATGGTTGGAGTATCAGAACTGTTGGATCGATTTTACAGTTCAGTCAAGAAGGTATTGGAAAAGTGCATATTATCTCCACTTATATACGGACGTTATGTTTTAACTTGGGTTACTGATTTTAATAACAGGTCGTAGTGGCCCGTGGATGCTTTGATGACACTAAGGTTATTCCAGGTCCTTATCATTCTACAGAGGTGTTCTGTACTATGGGATCTGACTCTTGTATCTCTATCGGGCATATGTTGTGTTACAATATTACAGGGTGCTGTGCTTATAAAAAATTTGGCGGCCAAGGAACCTTCAGCACTTGGCTTGGACTCATACTATAAGCAGTACTATCTATGTTTGGCTGCTGCTGCTGCTACTATCAAGTGGTACATACAGGATTTTTAGTTTTTCTTTCAACTACGTGCCAATAGTTTTAATCTAAAATGAGTACGACAATGCTGAATGACTATTAGCATGTTCAGTATGAGTGTGTTTGGTTTTATATATACTTCGTTTGATTAATCACTTCAATAATGCAAGAAAGTCAAGAACTGCATCTAATAGTAGTTGGTCATATCGGTGCGTTTGTGTACATACAATGTTAGATGAAAAAAGCCTATCATTTTCTTTGAATGCAAAAGAGAGTTGGAGTTGCGACCTGTATGTAAAGTTTCCATCACCGTAATTCTATTGCAAACATATTTGTTTAATAACTATACTTCTATCAGTTTATTATTTCAATTTGAACCAAGAAACAAGAAATAGTCACAAATGAAAACCTCCAGCTAGCTGTAAATTTTTAATATAGCTGATATGATGGCGTAATTTCTTAATCCATGCTGGACAGCCATTTTCTTTCTTCCGACTCCATATGATATTGTTGATAGTTGGAATCTAAATACTACAATCTTATCTTAATTAGTATTTGTTATGTATACCCAACCGTTTGCATCTTGAATATGAGACAACTCATTAATGCCCAGGATCGAAGCAGAAAAAGGTGTAATTGTCACCAATCACTCATTAACGGTATGTATAATATGCTGTATATAGAAACTGAAGTTAGCTTTGTTTAAATTATTTAGTGGAAAGATATAGACTTCATTTTTTTATCTGCGTGTGTATTTTTTTCCTGCATAAAGAAATGACATGACATCTGTCGGGGTGCATAACGTGAGAGAGTTGTATCTTGACTATTTATTTCTTTGATGAAGTTTTGTTTACATTAATAAAATACATGGACACAAGGACGGCTAATAGACATGACAACATGCGCGATTATCAATTTTGTTTAACAATCTCGTGGATTGTCGATTTGAGCGTAACGGAGAATCTCAGTAAAGAATTCTGATTTTTTTTAGATGGATTTGACATGACACGTGGCTAAAACGCAGTGAGTTATCCTACACTAGATAAAAGTCTCTAAAGGAGAAATCCATTCATTCTGGATTCTCTAAGATATATGTGACTTTTCCTTTCTGTAAATCACCCAAACATGGTGTTCTTTTTTTAAGCTTTCTACGTTTTAACACCTAGTTGCCTCGATGCTGTGTATTGTTTCATTTTATGTTAGAGATGGATCCAATATTTTGTTTTTAAAAAATATTTCTGGATGTTATTCCATGATTCTTTCAAAATTTTCTACTTTCAAATATTTATTGTAGATTTTATATATGTTAACTTTGATGGATTATGGACCAGTTTTTATTGTGTAGATTATAACGTTTAATCTTAACGGGGCTTTAATATTCCCAGGTCACTTTTAATGGATCATTCGATCACATGAATATTGATGCTACCAGGTTGCTTTTCCTCTCTGAAAGTGTTTGTTTGCTTTAATTCTTGGGTCATTTGCAGTAAAGATTATATAGTACTTCAACATAACATCTCAAAAGCTGTCTATTATAGTAACTATTTTATACACTCAAATGCTAATGACAGCGTCCAGAACTTGGAGATAATTGAGACACTTCATTCAGCTCTTTGGGGCACAAAGAAGAAGAAGAGAAGTCTATTCCAGATGCTCAAGACAACAAAAACAATTGGAGGGTATGAGGAAGGATGATTATTGCTAATTGCCAATGGAGAATTTCTTTTTGTTAAATGCTACTTGGCCTTCTTAAGGGATATCTTCTCAGTATAACGATTATGTATCCAGGACTAGACTTCTTCGTGCAAATTTGTTGCAGCCTTTGAAAGATATTGCAACTATCAACACTCGTCTGGATTGCTTGGTTAGTTTTGACATTATATGCTCTGCTTATCAATTTTAATGGCCCCACTTTAAAGTTTGTTCTTCTTAAATAGATCGTATGTTTCTGAAACCATCTGTTATAGTCTGAAATATTTATTTGGATGATGTTTGCTGATTCGTTTCCCTATGACCACAGTAACCTTTCACCATTTCTTTCTCCACCCTATCTTTTTATAGGATAGCTTGATAAAGATACGTATGTCGAAATTGCATGTCTTGTTGTGTAGTCTGAATTATTTATTTGGATGATGTTTGCTGATTCGTTTCCCTATGATTATGGTAATCTTTAACTATCTCTTTCTCCACCCTATCTTTTTATACGATAGCTTGATAGAGATACGTATAACGAAATTGCATGCCTTGTCGTATAGTCTACTCACTCTTTCCTTGTAACCCTAATTCTATTCCTTTAATGTTAGAGACATATTAAGATGGATTAGTGTGTATCAGACTAGATGCTTCTGTTTTCATCACATTGATTATCTATAATTTTATGCACAAACAATTTAGTTGTTGACATATTACAAGATTTTGAGGTAGATTTAGATTTATGTTCTGATGTCGCTTTTGAAACTAACGGTCTTGTTGAGAATCATGATAAAACTGTTCCGTAATCAATTCCAGGATGAGCTGATGAGCAATGAACAGCTTTTCTTTGGACTTTCTCAGGTTTTGCGCAAATTTCCAAAAGAAAGTGGTAAGAATTACAATATACAGAGCAAGAAAAGATTTATTATTTTATCTTTGAAGTGTGCGGAAGTTGGTCATAAGTTCCCATATAAGATTTAATCATACACATCCTTATCATTCAGACAAGGTTCTTTGTCATTTCTGTTTCAAGCCAAAGAAAGTTACAAACGACGTCGTAGCTTTTGATAATACCAAAAAGAGCCAAATATTGATATCGAGCATTATTCTACTCAAGACTGCTTTAGATGCTCTGCCTCTGCTTGCAAAGGTAATTCGTTTGCTTCCTTACACACCGGCTACTTTCCAACTGAAATATGAGTATCAAGTCTTATCCTCTTTTTTGCTGAATACTGTCGGGCCTTATAAAAACTGTCCAACCTGTACTTGTAGGTGCTTAAGGATGCCAAGTGTTCTCTTCTAGTGAACATTTACAATTCCATTTGTGAGAATGAGAAATACGCTTCGATTAGAAAGAGGTATGTAACAGACTTTATGGTTGCTCTGAAATTATGGTATCTCTTCTTCAGCAGAGATCCTAATCATGATTGTACCCTGTAAACCCCTGCTTTCTTGTTTTTCATTTGGTTAACCAGTTCTTCAAGCAAATAACAATTATTATAGAAAATTCTTCGTATTTCAGAATTGGAGAAGTAATTGATGAGGATGTGCTTCATACACGAGCTCCCTTTGTTGCTCGTACACAGCAGTGCTTTGCTGTCAAGCCCGGAATCGACGGGCTCCTAGATATCGCAAGGAAAAACTTTTGTGATACTAGTGAAGGTTTGCTGGCAAGCTACTGAGTTTCTTCCTCTATAACCAGTAGACTTTACAACTTTTCTGGGTATAATGCTTTCAGATTTGACATACTTACCTCAAACTATCTACTATTGGCAGCTATACATAATCTTGCAACTAAGTATCGCGAGGAGTTCGAGTTGCCAAATTTGAAACTACCATTTAACAATAGACAGGGGTTTTATTTCAGCATTCCGCAGAATGACATTCAGGGAAGGCTCCCTAGAAAGTTCATTCAGGTTCTTTGGAAGTTCTCCTCAAATATCAAGTATGTAACATTCGGTTGATTGTTAATTCTGACTTGTATGCTTGTGAAATGCCACTTAGGTCATGAAACATGGGAATAATATACACTGCTCGACTTTGGAACTTTCATCAGTAAGTTGATCATCACTTCTAAATCATTCGACGTTGCTAGTATTGACTGTGGTTATGTGGTATGCCTTCTACGTCATCAACGTATATAAGTAGATTGACAGAATTGCGAATAGACAATAGTTTGGCTTTGATGAGTTTTTGTACGCTTTCTGGAATAAAGCTACATAATCGGTAAGCCTTCTACATCATCAACGTATATAAGTAGATTGACAGAGTTGCGAATAGACAATAGTTTGGCTTCTATGAGTTTTTGTACTCTTTCTGGCATATAGCTACATCACAATCGGATTCACAAGAGTCTAATTGTTCAGTGCACTAGGAACAATAATTTTTAGGCTAATTTCATATGTTTTTACTGGTTGCTCGATCTTCTGCCGTGTTACAGAAATGACACTTATGCAACCGAAAAAAATTGTCAGGAGAAAAGATAAATGCTTTTAAATTCAAAAGATACAATATTAATGCCACTGTTATCATATTTTCCCTGTATTAAGATCGACATATCGCTTGTTCTGAGCTCTGGACTTATCTTCATATAACTGTATCTCGACGAATAAAAACAAGCCATATTGAAGCATCTACAATTTATACTAATTTCGACGCATATGGATGCATCTCTGTTTTTTCATTATTAGTTAAAATTTTATGTGGATCTATGTAAATGCCAGTCTGTCTCTACATTCATGTTTTAGATGTCTATTTAATTAGGACGTGGTCCTCCAACTCCTATATTTATTCACCTTCGTGCTCCTTGAACAAAATTTACAGTTAAATGTCAGAAATAAGTCCACGGCTGGAGAATGCTACATTCGGACAGAAATTTGCCTAGAAGGTTTATGTATATTCTGTAACTTATTTTTCATGAATTTGAGCAGCCTAAATTTGTAATTACAACATACCTGTTAGAACTTCATTGCGTCAAGTACAGGTGCATAATTCTTTGTGCAAAAATTACCAATGAAAGCATTTCTAAAATCTTCTGAATGTAGTGTAAACGTTGCTAAGAAGTTCTCTGGCAATCAATAAGTATATTGATTTCCAATGAGGATGCCAACTTCAAGTATAGCGTGCAGCCTAGGCACGGAAATCATGCTTTGAATAAGAACTTACTTGTTTGAAGAAGATACTGAATCTTAATTGTGGTTCATTTTATGTCATTTGTTTATTCTTAAGAGGAGACAAACAGCTCATATTTCTGTCTTACTCTTGTTATAGCAAATAAATACGCACAAGCAGTTTATAGTAATCATATTCAAATCACAGTTTTTTCATTTAATTGAACTTCCATTTTGTACTATTTAGTTACTAATGCTACCTTACTGTATCCTGTGATGTATGTCTGTGTATTCTCATGTTTATTTTCCAAGAGATTGGATGCTATTTTTCTTATTCCTCATGGTAGTTTCATTTTATATGCAGTCTTAGTAGACTCAATTAGAGAAGATGTGTCTGCACTCACATTACTTGCAGAGGTGTTATGCCTTTTAGATATGATTGTTAATTCATTTGCGTTTACAATATCAACGAAACCTGTGGATCGGTACACTAGACCAGAGTTTACAGGTAAACACTTCCTTTTGCTTTATTATTAAGAATGGCGTAATAAAATTCTTATTGCGTCTTCTAATGGCAGACAGCGGCCCACTGGCTATTGATACTGGAAGGCACCCTCTTCTGGAAAGCATACACAATGAATTTGTTGTATGGTCATTGCTTTTCTCATAACATATGCTTCCTTAATGAACCTTAGCCGTCTTTTTTAGTTGCGTCTCTAGAACCGCTCAATGCGCTGAATAATTGGTCAATTGGATTGCAGCCCAACAGTATCTTCATGTCAGAAGCATCCAACATGTTGATTGTGACGGGTCCAAACATGTAAGAAAAAATGTCTGCTTTCATGAACTAGTATAGTAGAATGTAAATACTCATTCATTATTGGTTAGTGAATCTCACCAGCTAAGTACTCACTTCTTGAAAAACGTGCATAAATTGGCAATGCTAGCATGGCAGGGTTGTATGGGATAATGAATGAGAGCACAGATTACTTTTAACGATTAAGCCGTAAAACAAAGGGAGCTAGTTTGGCATAAGTACACTAGTTAAAATCTAAAGATAAGGTGCCTTGTTGTTAGCTGTTTCAACTCAAGCAAAATGGTCTAGACATGGAGAAGTCAATTATTTAAACAGATATGGAAAGATAACATCAGACAGGTGAGCTTCCCTTAGGATGCGATTGATGGCAAGTTTGCAACACTTCGCACTTTGCCTGAAACAACTGCTTTCTTTGCTCTTTAAATTGTAAAATTGCATAGAATTACAGTTTGAGTATATTCAATATGATTGTATCAAGTAAGTTATAACAAAAGGCAGTATCAGCAATGCGAGCTTTACGTTGAGTACCACCTAGGCTTTCCTTCCTCTCAGAAAGTTAAGCGCGCATAACTTAGTAATCGAGTTAGTATAAGTGGAGCACTGAGTATGTGGTCTCATAAGTCACATGAGCCCCTTGTACCCTTAGGGAGAGAGCATGCAAACCAGCACTACAGTTGGAACAACTATCTTTCTCTTAAGATTATTGAGTTTATGGATGCATACTTCCATGAACTTTTGCTTGCTTTGTTTTAAGCCTGTCAATATTCCTGCAGTATATGCACGTGTATTCTTCTTGAGTTTCACTTGTTGCTATTTTCAGGAGTGGAAAGAGCACGTATTTGCAACAGGTGTGTCTCATAGTGATTCTTGCACAGATTGGCTGCTATGTTCCAGCGCGCTTCTCAACTATAAGGGTGGTGGACCGTATATTTACTAGGATGGGCGCAATGGATAGCATAGAGTCAAACTCTAGTACGGTACAGTTTCAGATTCTTATGCTGAGGATACTAATTGACATGTAAACAATGATTTTAATTTTACCAGTAATGTCAGTGAAAATATGTGACATGCTTATGGGTGGCAGTATCAGATACTCAGGGGTCGTTCAGTGCACCATCTCATCGGGTTATAAACAGGAAGATTGTTTGGATGGCTAACTTATTTATCTTAATAAAAAAATTAGCTGCCTTATTTGGCTTCTTGGCTAAACTAATATCCAAAAAGCCCAATACGGGACAAAAGAAAGATCTTTTGGTCTTTTTAATTTTTGACTATTTTTCTATACATGCTCTTTTTATACAAAACATGCTTTATTTAGTTTTTAAGTTCTTGTTTTCATTTCATAATGGCGATTTACTCCTTAAAATTAGCTATTTTAATATACAAGTTATTTTTATGCATAACATGGTTTGTATTTTTTTTAAATTAGTTCTGGTTTTCATATTATAATGGCATTTTTATCCTTAAAATTTGCTAGTATAACTTGCATTAAACGGCGCATTACATTTTCTAAAAAGCGAACTTTTTTATCTCCTTATTTAGTGTATAAGTTTGACACCAAACTACCCCAAAGCTAGAGAAATGCATCTTTACCTCGTGGCATGTTTGCTAGTCTGCTTTCTATTAAATTTTTATTTTGTTGATAACCGGATGACTCATACGGTTAGATGTTATTCTTCTTATCATTGAGTCCATAAGCCGAGGGTAAAAGATGCTTGTATAGACAAAAGCTTCCTAGTCTAGTGGAGTTAAATAAGGTGTCAGTTGTATGCAGACGATCTTTATCTATACATGTAGATTTGGAACTGAGGGTTATTACTTCCTTGTAAACATAACTTTGATTAAAAACTTTTCTTTTCAAAGACATTTGAATAAACAAGGTTCTTAGTTACCCGTCTCCATGTTACAGTTCATGACGGAGATGAAAGAGACAGCGTTTATCATGCAGAATGTCACCCACAAGTAAGATGCTTGTAGAATCCTATCGTAAAGTCCAACTTCAATCTGCCTTATACGGGACTGTACTTCTTTGATAGTCGAATAGTAATCCACATCCCCTCGTTATGTATTTTGGATGGACGGCTATGTCAAAATGAGACAGTATGAAATTTCTAACTATATGGGTGTGTTTTATTTGGAGATAGGAGTCTGATAGTTATGGATGAACTTGGGAGGGCTACTTCTTCGTCCGATGGATTTGCGATTGCTTGGAGCTGTTGCGAGCATTTACTATCACCCAAAGCGTAATCCTCCCACTTAGTTTAGTAGAGTGGTAACCTAATCTTTCAGTGGTTTGGTCCCTCTTGTTTTGCTGTACAAGCTTATCTAAAGTAAACCGTTTGATCTTTTTTCAGGTATACTTTATTCTCTACTCATATGGAGAATCTGTCAGAATTAGCAACGGTTCATCCAAATGTGAAAATCCTTCATTTTTATGTTGAAGTAAAAAATAATCGTCTAGATTTCAAGGTCGTCTTTTGTAAGCTACACGTTTATTTTTACCAAGTTTGCTTTGTAATATAAACGTTCAGCTGCTATAACTATTTGATATTCTCGTTTCCTTTGTCAGTTTCAACTTAGGGACGGAACAAGACATGTACCACATTACGGCCTCTTACTAGCAGAATTATCAGGACTGCCAAGCTTTGTTATTGAAACAGCAAGAAGTATCACGTCAAGAATTACAAAAAGGGTAAATAGTTTTTATCCATTTCACTACAGAAGTACATAACTATAGATAATCTCTGGCAGTGCTTTACCTGAATTAACTATCATATGAGGCTTCTTAATTTTCAGTTTCATACACAACTTTGAGTGAGATGTTAGTCTTGAGCTTTGATGTACTTTTTCTTCCTTCCCAATTCGATTTAATTTAGGAATCAAAACGGATGGAAGTGAACTACACGCAGTACCAAGAACTTCAGAAGGTTTATCACGTTGCTCAACGTTTGATGTCATTAAAGTACTCAGGTCAGGATGAAGAATCGATCCGACAAGCGCTACAAAATGTCAAAGAGAGTTATGTTATATGAAATGTATGGTTTCAGTATATTTCAAGCTCTATTCACAGTTATGTTATATGAAATGTATGGTTTCGGCATATTTCAAGCTCTATTCACAGCCTACGATATTTTTGTGTGTTAAGATAATCAAACTGCTGATGTAGTATCCCAATGAGTACATGTTAATGAGATAAACAGCACCGGAATTTGTGTATAGAAGGATCATATTATTTTCATTCATGATGATATCTTTTTGGGGATTTTGTTATTTGTTATGTATATTCAAGTACTATTTAGTTAGAATATGAGTTGTGTAAAATGAGAAAACAGCTGCGCCAGAGATGTTGCTTTACTATTTATTAAAGGAAATAATAATATACATTGACTAAATAATTTATTATAGTCGATATTGAAACGTAATTTATTATAGATATTATTAGATTAGATTTTATTACAGTACACTAGTATAATAATAAGATATTTTCGGAGCCTATATATATGGCTTTAACTTGTACTGAAATTCTAAGTTACAATAAATCTTTTCTAGTTTTTACATGGTATCCTCGTGCTTGGTTCGGCAAGTTTAGTGATGCATTAAATGAATTTGGGTTGAAGAAGAGCAGTTGTGATCACTCTGTCTTTTATAAACGTTCTGCAAATGAAATTATACTCGTTGTATATGTAGATGACATCATTATTACTGGGAATGATACTAAAGGCATTTCATTGCTTAAAACATTTTTACATTCGCGATTTCAAACAAAAGATTTAGGACCATTGAAGTATTTTTTGGGGGTTGAAATAACAAGAAGCAACAAAGGTATTCTTTTATCGCAGAGAAAATATGTTCTAGATTTGTTAATGGAAACAGGAAAGCTAAGAGCAAAACCATGTAATACACCAATGGTTCCTAATTCGCAATTACTGAAAGATGACGGAGAATTGTTTAGTGATCTAGAAAAGTATCGTCGATTAGTAGGAAAACTCAATTACCTTACAGTAACTCGACCAGATATTGCATATCCAATCAGTATTGTAAGTCAGTTTATGTCTTCTCCAACAGTTAATCACTGGGCAGCACTAGAACATATCTTGTGTTATCTCAAATCAGCTCCTGGACTAGGATTGTGGTATGGCAGTATTGGTCATACAAATATAGAGTGTTTTGCAGATGCAGATTGGGTTGGATCTAAAACTGATAGAAGATCGACCACTGGTTACTGTGTTTTTGTAGGGGGTAATTTGGTATCTTGGAAGAGTAAGAAACAAAATGTTGTATCGCGATCAAGTGCTGAAGCTGAATATAGAGCCATGGCTCAATCTACTTGTGAGATAATTTGGATTTTCCAATTGTTAAATGATATTGGCATCAAGACTACCATTCCTGCGCAATTATGGTGTGATAATCAAGCGGCGCTGCACATTGCGTCTAATCCTGTCTTTCACGAAAGAACGAAGCATATTGAAATTGATTGTCATTTTATCCGCGAAAAGATTCAACAAAATCTCATTCATACGAGATATGTCAAAACAAGAGAACAACTAGGAGATATATTCACAAAAGCGCTCAATGGATCACAGATTACTTATATTTGTAACAAGTTGGGCATGCTTAATATATATGCTCCAGGTTGAGAGGGAGTGTGATTTCGTTTCAGTCTTTGGATCAAGCTTGCACTTCAAGTACTTCAGTTCAAGCACTTTCGCACAAGCTTGATGGGGAGTGTTAAAGGAAATGATAATATACATTGACTAAATAATTTATTATAGTCAATATTCAAACGTAATCTATTATAGATATTATTAGATTAGATTTTATTACAGTAGACTAGTATAATAATAAGATATTTTCAGAGCCTATATATATGGCTTTAACTTGTACTGAAATTCTAAGTTATAATAAATCTTTTCTAGTTTTTACACTATTAGTAGTTACTTTCAGGTGTCATGCGAAATGCCTTTTTTGTGTCCAGCGACATGCACCAATTGTGTCATGCAAAACATGGTTTTCGACAGTATATGCATGCGAAAAAGTTTAAAAAATTTGCTATCTAGTAATGAAAGTAGTATTTTTTCGCCATTTGGTAATGATTTTTATAATAGTGCCACAAGTGTCACGGTCCGTCCAATCTCCCTCTAGAGACAGTCCGGTCCGCGAGGTTTTTTAGAAGTATCTGGATTCTAGAATATCTTAGAGAGTTAGAGAAGATTTTGGAAGCCCGTGACACAGGGCAAGGCAAGGTTAAACCAAGACCCTTTTTTTCTTGTAACGAGGCTAAAAATTCAATTTTTTTCCATTGAATGTTAAATTACCAAACTCCCTCTAGATATGAAAGCCTTAATTTTCTATCCACCTCAGCTTTATCCTTTTTTCTCTCTCTCAACTATCTATCTCTCTAATACCAGTCATAAACCTAAAAAAATAGAAAATCATCTCCAAATCTAGTTCATACTATGGATTTAAGTGACTATAACGACGGTTTTAGCTGCAATCTGGAAGGTTTTTGTCAAACGAGGAGGAAACAGAAGCAACTTCGCACTATTTCGCACGTTTCGATGTACACTTCTACGCAAGAACACGCTTGAAAGATGATAAATCACACACAATCGTGCGTGAATTTTGTAAAATCTAGGCATGATTTTGTGCGTGAATTTTGTCAAATCTGGACACAATTTTGTACCGAATTTTGTCAAATCTGGACACGATTTTGTACCGAATTTTGTCAAATGCAGACACAATTTTGCGCGAATTTTGTAAACTCTTTGCATGGTTTCATGCCGAATTTTGCCAAATCATGGCACGATTCATGTCGAATTTTTCCAAGGCACTATTTCATATCAGATTTTGCGTTTGTGTTCTTATTTTAAAGTTTAAATACATGTATGAACTTGTTGACAATTGAATGAGTCACTTAGTTGTTATTTTGTAAAAAAACGTGTTCTTCATAAAATGAGTTATTTTGTTGTTGAATGGAATGAATTACATTATTGCACTAATGTTTTTATGCATTGTGTAGGAACCAGAACAAGCACCATGTAACATTTCCGATTACACTAAAGTTTTTACTACAGATAACGTTTATACTAAATCTGAATTGATTGCATGGGTTGATAGTGAAAGAAAAAGTATAGGATTCATTATTTTGGTCGATAAAGATAACGATGGTAGTAAAAATGGCAAAACTCCAAGGCTATATTTGAAGTGTGAGAGGCACGGTGTGTACAGACCGAGGCCCAAACCGGGGCTTGTGAAGAAGCACCGAGATTGTTCATTGAAAAAATGTGGTTGTCCGTTCATGCTAAGGGGAAATTCGGTCTTAGAACTATCCAGTTATTGGAAATTGGTAGTGGTAAACGGGAAACACAACCACCAACCGTTTTTACACTTGGATGGTCATTCACGTGTTGCGAGGCTAAAAGTAGAGTAGCAGGAGTACGTTCGTAAACTCACAACAATCAGTTCTCAGCCAAGAGATATATATTGTGGTTTGAAGTTAAGTGATCCGAAAAATGTATCAAACATGCGCACCATCTACAACCTGCATCAAAAACACCATTTGGTAGATAAAGCGAGCAAAGCCCAAATGCAATACTTGTTTGGTCAGTTAAAACAACACGAGTACTATGTTTGGGAGCGAGCAAACAAAGCAAAGGACGAGATACTTGAACTGTTTTCTACCCATCCTACAAACATCAATTTATTGCACAGTTTTCTTCAAGTTCTTATAATGGATATCACGTATAAGACTACAAGGTACAAAATGAATTTGCGAGAAATAGTTGGCCAAATTTCGACGAAGAAAACCTTTTGTATTGCTTTTATTTTTATGAGCTCCGAGAAGCAAGAGAACTACACGTGAGGACTGAGCATTTTAAGGAGAGTGGTGATGAATAACATGTGCGCATTATTTAATATTATCATCATCGATAGAGAGTTGACTTTAATGAAAGCTATCGATGATGTATTTTCGGATGCAACTCATATGCTATGCACTTGGTATATCAATAGGAACATTTTCTCATACGCTAAGAAAGTATTGCCCAAAGCGCACATGGTCGAAGAGTTCCTTGAATTTTATGCCTCGGTTTCCCATTCAACGAAAATCGAAGATTATAACAAAAACCTCTCCGAATTACACCTAGCCTACGCCTATTGTCCCAAGGTTGGCGATTACGTCATGCAACAATGGATAGACCCTTACGAACAAAAATTTATTAATATCCACACGAACAAAGTTAAACATTTTGGCAACCACATTAGAAATTGGCGAGTTATATTATCATATTTATACATTAGTTATTTATATTAAGTGTTACACTTCTAAAAAATTTAATTTTATGTTATAGGACGGAGAGTGCTCACTTGAGCCTAAAGCAGAAAATTGGCACAAGTCTATAAATTTCACTTGATGCTTCACATTCAACACTCTAACATCTTTGAAACATTTGAACGAAGTAGGTCTCGTCCTAGACACGTATCTAGGGGGATTTTTGTAGCGAAATCAAAGGTAAACTTTCATGTACGACCATAGAAATATTAGACAAAAATGTTTAAAAAGTCGAGGAATTATGGTTCACTCCCGCAATGTGTGGTTGTGTTATTAGGAAAACTCACAATTTACCGTGTGCATGTGAGTGTGCTATGATTGAGAAAGAAGGTAGGGTAATTCAAACAGATGAATGTGATGTTTATGGAGTACTTTAGAGATCAACCTTAGATAACGTTGGTAATTAAGATGAGCTTACAAGAATACTCTCCTTAATAGATAGTACCATCTACCATTTACGATCCACAGGTGTAAGATCACATAATAAATAAGATGATGCAAATCCTAGATCCCGCAAGAAGCCATTTTTTGGAACCTAAGGAGCCGATTATCACTAAAGATCGGAAAAAATCCGGCGTGGACAAATCAACTAAATAGAACCCATCCGAGTGGGAATACGATGGTAGTTTAGGCGTTAGCACTCTTGGTACGATAGGTAGCACGACTGCCTCAGTGGCTAAGACATTTTTAGTACCCAAAGCCAAAGTCAAATCAAAAGCCCAACTAAAAAAAGGGAAACATGACTCGATCCAGAAAATCAAATGAGGGAAAAAAATATATCGTAACAATATTTTGTTTATAAAATCATCCCTAAAATAAAGGGCCAACTATAGATAGTCATTCAAAACTAAACAATTATGGTTTGCACCTAAAATATAATTACTTAAGTCACTATTTATACTTCTAATTCTCTTCGCCTATACAAGAATTTATTTATACAATAATTTTTTACATGTATTTTTTTGTTTGTTTTTTTTTAAAATTTTAAAATTTTGTATTTTGTATTTTGTGAATATTTGAAAAAAATGAAAATACCACTAGTTTATGTAAAATGAACAAAACCAGATTCATAAACAATATTTTTGTCAATTTTATTTACGAAACAAATGCGATATCAATTAAGCCTTAATTTATAATTTGCAATTGTTAAATGCGAATCGCGAATTAAGGGTGAGACAGTTAAGTTCGTATTTAATTCATCATTCTTTGTTCACATGTTTTATTCGTGATTCTCAATTCACATATAACCCGTGATTTTCAGTTCGAATTGAACACGTGATTATAGGTTCGAATTTAACACATGATAATCGGTTCGAATTTAACACATGATTTTTTGTTCGAATTTAACCCATGATAATTAGTTCGCATTTTAACATTTTATTCTCAATTCGAATTTAACACATGATTCTCAGTTCACGTTTAATCCATGATTTTCAGTTTGCATTTAACACATGATTCTCTGTTCAGATTTAATCCTTGAATTTATTTCATTTTAACCTTATACTCCGTTCATATTTAACCAATGATTCTCAGTTTATAATTGTTTACGACGATTCACGGTTCACATTTCAATATATAACAATTCGTAATTAGCATGTTTTTTTAAACGAAATGATTCACAAATTGCGTTTGCATACACAAAAATTGTGGCTCTAAAACACCATGAAACCTTTCCAACCCACCATTTTACCTTGATCAACAAGTGAGCAAGAAATCAGAAAAGGATTTTATAGTTTTTAAAGTTTTCAATTTTAAAGCTATTTTCTAACTTTAAACCATTAAATTTGAATAAATATTCACAAAGAAAAAAAAGAAAAAAAAATAGATCTCAAATAATAAACCGACGATAATAAACAAAAAAAGTAAAAAAAAGATAAAAAAACCGAAAATCTAAAAGTAAAATTAATATAATATAAAATTGGTATTTAGAATACCTACCAAGAAACACTAATTTTAGACGGTAATAAACAAGTTTACTAATGGGAAATTACACCTAAAGTACCTAATCAACGATTATATTGTCATCTAATACCCAAGTTTCTTTTTATTACCACTCAATACCCATCTCAACTATTATACTCACACTTAATATCCACACTACCCTCTACCAACTATATAAGGATAATTTTCTGTTTTCTTCTCCCTTTTCTAGCTTTTAAAGATTTGAAATTTTGAAGTTGCTTTCTAACCACCTAACCCTACAACCAACAAAAACCACCATAAACCACCAAGAATCCACAATTTTCAGATGATCAGATAGTTTAAGGTATGTATATTTATGTAATCTTGATATAAAATGCATCTAAGTACTGCTTTCCACGCACAGGAGCTGAACATACGGTCATGGAGTTTTTGCAACCTCTGTTATATTCCTTTTACATGTTTCTGTTAGCTAATGGTGTTTAACTACTGATTTTGAGGTTATTTCTTGATTTTATGAGTTAAGGTATGTGTTATTCTACTGGTTTATGATTTGGTAAATCTAGTTCGACAGATTTCTCTATTATTATTTTTTTTGGGGGGGGGGGGGGTTCGAGTGATTGTTTGGTATTATGTTAATATTGGTATGGATAATAATCGCCTGAGGGTAGGCTGGTAATTTCAGTTGGTGTTTTATGGTGGTATGTGGGTGTTTAAGTGGTGGTGTGTGGATGTTTTAGATGTTTAGAGAGTAGAGAGATAATTAAGCATCTTGGTAGCAGTTAATTTTTATTACCCATAGTTAATGCGGGTGGTTGGGTATTTATAGTGTGATGTTTGGGCCCTTATGGGCTTTCAGGTCATGTTTAATGGACTCGGGTCATGTTCAAAGACCCATGAGCTCTAAGTAGGAGAGCAAGCAGCTTAGTCAAGAAGTGTTTAGGTTTTTTAGTACTTTTGTCATAGTTCGGACAGTCCTATAGTCATAGTGTTCGAAGTGATCTGTCCGGTCCATATGACCTGTCCGTTTTGTCCGGTCCGGAGGCTTTGGACTGATCGGTCCCTGTCCGGGGAGCATGCTGAATTCGGACTCATCAGGAGCCCCTTTTTTAGGTGTTTGAGCAAGTATTCTTGTCAGAGACCTGAAAAACAGTTCGAAGTTATAAGTAGTTTTCAATCCGGACAGGTCTATGGGTTTACTCGGACAGATAAAGCTTCACGAATTCAAAATGGTTTTTGCCAGAGTTCGTGGGACACGTGTTACACTCTGATTGGTTGCTTTAGCCGTTTTTTCACCTTGAATTTCGAACCCACCTTCTTCGAAAAGCAACCTCTTTTTTACAAATGATGACATCAGCGCCGTCTTTTAATCATTGCCAAACTTTTCGAATTCTCCTAGGAATCAACTGCTTTTTCAGATTTACTATAAATTCAACTTCACTTTCCACTGTTTTACTATCTCTTTCACATTTACTTTGCAAATTTACTCAGAGCTTTCTCTCTCTAAAGTAAAGATTTTCTTGGTGGTTTATGTTTACAGCAAGAACTACATTGATCAAAGGTGGGGGCTCAACCTCTCTGAGTTGGAGAGAGCACAAAAAGTTAAGAAGGAGAGACGAATAGCAGCAGGGCTACCTTCATCACCCGTTGACAGACCAGTCGCCTCTGTTACAGAGTCAGATCGAGGCTCGTCCTCCTCTAAAGGTACTAAGCCCAAAAAACTATTTCAATCCACCCTCTCGCCTATAGTCTCTGGTTCCTCAGTTCAGGAGTCAGTACCTGCTGTTGAGCCAGGAGTTACAGTCACAAGTGTTAGGAAAACTTCTCCTTTTATCGCTATGGGATCAGACACAGAGCACTCTCCGGAGAAGTTGGTGGTTAAGAGGACAAGCCGGTTGGTAAAGGGGCAGGCCTCCAAGAATACTCCCTCAAAATCGGGGGCAAAAAATAGCAGCTCTGGGTCCGGAGTGCCCCTCAGAGCTCCCCGTGAAAGGCCATCCGGTCCGGAGGCGAGAAAACCAGTACTGCCAAGAGAGACCTCTGCCTCAGAGCCCCAGCCTGAGACTAGGGGTCAAGAAGACATTGAAAACCAGCAGTCCGGAAGCCAGGTTGTGCCAAGTTTGAGCCCTCCCCGGACCACTGCCACTGATATTCCTCCAACGATAATGGAGGAAAGAATGGATGACTCAGTTGAAGAAGTCCCTTTTGAGTCTGAGCCATCCGGTCAGACTAGTAACACTGCTGTTGCCAAAAAAGATAAGGGCAAAGAAAAATTGTGCTTGAGGCATCCGGATCTGCCGGAGTGTCTCAAGGAGACAGTAGGGCCTTGTTTTCACAGGGTCGAACTTAAATACCTCTTGGCCTTACAGAAGACCAAGTATGCTTTTATCCACACGGCCGAACTAGGTCGAATGCGCACAAAATGGGGGATCCCAGAAAACGTGAAGATAAGGATTCCCGTAGATCCTGAAACCCCTTATGGATTGCAAGCTAAATGAGCTGGTCATCTTCACAGAGCTCTTTAACTGGGGACTCAGATTCCTATTGGACCCGAAGATCGTCAGATATTTTCACCTGGTCAAACTCTGCCCGAGCCAGCTGATCCTCAACGGCTGGTATACTCTGATGTCATGTATCATGGCATCCAGGCTGTCCGGGATCCCTCTCCCTATGGAAGAGTTTGCAGTAGTGGTCAACCTTTGCAAACATCACCAATTCCCCTTCTACCATTTCAATATGGGGGACAGTTTCAAGGCTGTCAATGATCTGTTGGAGTCTGAGAGCAAATGGAGGAGCCAGTTTTTGTTTGTCAGTGGCGCCTGGGAAAACGGCAAGAAGATCAAGGCCGGAGAGAACCCAAGCCTCCTCAGAATCAGGTGGAGGAGTGACCGTAAGTTTCACACTTCAAATCTTTGTCCATTTCTTCCCTTTTTAAGTTGGTTTAAATTAACTGATCTCTTTTTTGTTTTAACAGAACTGCCTAAAGAGTTCGGGGACTACTTGAAGGCCGGACAGGTCACTTGTGGCAAAATCAATGCCTGGGCCGCAGAGAACTGGGGGAACCGATTCCACAGTGCCTTCACAAGTGGAAATCTGGCAAGGTCTCACATGTGGAACACCACGGGTCGGAGAGATTTAAGCTGGGAGGAGCTCACCACTCAACCCTCTCCGGACACAGTGCTCAAAAGTGCCCATGAAGCAGATGGGATACTCTTCTTGCCAGGCCGGGCCAAAGCCCCAAGCAAAATAAAGGGCAAGAAGAAAGGCAAAAAGGTGGCGAGCAGTGCTAACCCTGCTGCTGCTGAGAAGGATGCTCCAAGTGACCCGGAGGGGCCGGCTCAGAGCCAAATTGATGCTGCTCTTTTGCAGGTAGTGGAGCAAGAGACTGTAAGGCAGGAAGCAGAACTCCCAAAATCTCCAAGGGCCTCAAAGAGGAATCGCAAGCAGGGGAGTGAAGGGGAAGACCGGGCAGCCAAGAATAAAAAGACTGCTAAAGGAGATGAGCTTGCTCTCCGGGATCCGGAGCCTTCTGCCCAGGCTGACCCTTCTGACCCAACACACGCTGAAGAGATCCCAAGGGACTTTCATACTGATGAAGTTGAGGGAGGAGAGCTTAACATTGATGAAGTAGACATCACCGGTCTTAGTGACCTTGGCGAATACTTCCTCAACCTCCCTAGAGACGACTTCGCAGGACCTTACATTCCTCCGAGCAGCTCTAACACCGTCAATTTCAATGGTAAGACTTTCATTGTTTCTAGTGAAAAGGACACCATAGCCCACTCCTTGCTTAGCAATGTGCAGCCGGTACTTACACTGGAGAGACAAGTTCGGAGTCAAGCAGACACCATCAAAGACCTTAAGTCTGAGAAGGAAAAGCTGTCCGAAGACCTCTGCACTGCTACTGCCAATGCTGACATGCTAAAGGAAGCAAATGAGGAGTTTAAGAAGAATCAAGAGGAAAGCAACATAAAAGTTGCCACTCTAGAGGAAACTATCAAAGGCCTCCGGGAGAAGCTGTCCGGTGTGGAGAAAGATCTTAATGCCTCAAGAGAAGAGACCAAGGCAAAAGACAAGATCATCACCAACCTCACTACTGATAAGATTGCCCTTGAGAATGCAGTGTCCAAAGCTGCCGAAGAGAAAAATACGTTGCTAAGGGATCAAAAGGCTACGATTAATGCCAAGATCAATGCCTATGCCAGCCAGATGATTAAAAGCGAAGAGCTATTGCTTGAGAAGGTGAGGTCCGACATGGTTCTACTTTTCCATGAAAAATTTCTGGACAGGAACCTAGGGGACTTATGGCTCTATGTCGAGCCCGATGAACTCCCATACCACACGATGGCTGAAGGTGACAGGTATGGCTACTCTAGTGGCTCCTCAGTTGATGAAGAACATACTGGGGAGAGCCCAGACGAAGAGAAGGACGATCCCAAAGGCAAAAAGGTAGTCGAAGGGAAAAGCGACTTTGAGAGCAAGAAGACAGATGAAGGTGAGCCATCTTCAAAGGCTCAACCTTAACCCACAATCTTCTTTGTTTATTTTTCATTTAAACTAAAGTCCTTGGAAGGCCAAGGCACTCTTTTTGTAATAGTGTCCGGAATTTGACCGGACAGATTTTTTGTGTTCTACTTTGACTGTTTAAAAGTCCTTGGAAGGCCAAGGCAAATTTAAGTTATTTCATTTAATGAATATCTCTGTTTTGTGCAACCATCATCTTCTTTCATTGTTCATTTTAATTTCGATAGCCAGAGTTTAAGTAGCTTTTAGATATTGCATTGTGAGGGTGTTTAAATTCTCCGGTTAGAGTTTAAATAGCCCTTAGAAATTTCAGTCCGGATAGTGTGACAAGGGACAAAACTTTAAAAACACTTAGAAAATTTTTAAGAAGGCATCAAATTTTATTTAACAGCCCGGACACCTCATTAAAACCTCTCCGTGCCACCGGGGAGGAAAGAGTATGCCCCCAAATATTTACATGGAAGTTTAAACAAGTAAATATTTACACACGTGCTATTCCAAGTACATCCAGAGATGCTCAATATTCCAAGGATGAGTTAGAACTCTGCCATCTTTGTCTTCCAACCAATAAGTCCCAGGCTTAATTCTTTCAACAACAATATATGGACCCTCCCAAGTTGGGGCCATCTTTCCGAAGAGCTTTTCTTTAGTGTGTAAGAAGACCTTTCTTAATACTTTGTCCCCTGGTTGGAAATCTCTTCTTTTGACTTTGGAAGCAAACCTGCTCCTCATCAAGCCTTGATAGCTTTAACTCGTCTTTCTTCTATCAAATCAAGTTGTCCTCTGACTGCCATTTCATTAGCATGTTCGGAGAAGTTATGAACACGAAAAGAGGGGAGAGTTGCTTCTATGGGAGCTACTGCATCCATCCCATAGACCAGGGCAAAAGGTGACTCTTGTGTTGCAGCCCCAGGTGTTGTCTGGTAGGCCCATAAGACCTCTTGTAAATAACTAGGCCACTTTCCAGCAGCCCCTTCCAAATTCTTCTTTAAACCGGACAGGATAGTTCTATTGGCCACTTCAACTTGCCCATTTTCTTGTGGGTGGAAAGGTGAAGAAAAACAATGCTGTATACCCCTTGAGGCACAGAAGCTTTCCATTTCTCTATTGTCGAACTGTGGCTCGTTGTCTGTTGTTATTTTCTGTGGGACACCAAATCTGCAACATATGTTGGATAGAATGAATTTTATAACAGCTTTTGATGTTGTCCCTGCTAGAGGGGCTGCTTCTATCCACTTCGAAAAGTAGTCAATAGCCACAATTATAGTTTTGCGCCCTCCGGACGCCACAGGGAGAGGCCCCACTAAGTCCAATCCCCATCGAGCAAAAGGAATAGGCTAATAAATTGACTCCATAGGAATGGCTGGTACATGAATTTCATTGCTGTACCTCTGGCATGGGTCACACCTCTTTACCAACTCCTTAGCATCTTTCATGATTGATGGCCAATAATAACCGGAGAGTAAAACTCTTCTTGTCAAAGCTCTAAACCCACAATGGGCTGACCCCTCACCATCATGCAATTCAGAGAGGACCATTTGTGATTCTTCATCCCCCAAACAGCGCAGGAGAGGTTTACTGTAAGACTTCTTGTATAACACTTCTCTCAATATGATGAAACCACGAGCCTTGTGTTTCAATGTTCTGGCTTATGACTTATCCGGAGGCACAACACCATCGGAGAGATATTGTATGAGAGGAAACCTCCAGTCTTAAGGTTGTTTCACTTGTATTTCAAAAATCTCCTCCTTTTTACCCTTACAAAGTTGAATGGAGGGGCTTTCAAGCACATGAATCCATTGGTATGACTCCGTATATGCTATGGTTTCCAGTGAGTCTGCTAGTTCATTTTCTGCCCGGGGAATGTGTTCGTAGACAACACTTTTGAATTTAAGCGCTTCACTTTTGAGGAGGAGTAAATACTTCACAAGTTGCTCTTTCTTTGCCTCAGATTGGCCTTGGGCATGGTGGATAATCAGTTGGGAGTCGCTTAGCAGCTTGACCCTCTTAGCCCCACAAATGTAGGCCAACTTTAATCCAGCTATAGCTGCTTCGTATTCGGACTCGTTATTAGATGCCCTGAAAGCAAAACAAATAGCCTGGTACATTTTGTCTCCATATGGGGAAGTTAAGCACACCCCTGCACCACACCCCATTGTGCTAGATCCACCATCTGTTCGGACGACCCATACTTTTTTATCTTTTATACCAGTAGCTTGCTCTGAACCCCTATCAGAGTGGAATTCGACCAGAAAATCAGCCACAGCTTGGGCTTTGACTGCTGTTCGGGGAGCAAAGTCTATGTCGAAGTCCCCCAACTCTACTGACCACTTAGTCATTCTGCTCGAAATGTCTGCTTTTTTAAGGACATTCTTTAGGGGAAAAGAAGTCCGGACGATGATGGGATGAGCCTGGAAATAAGGCCTCATCTTCTTGGCTGCTATTACCAAGGCCAATGCTAACTTTTCAAGTTTTAAGTAACGCTTCTCCGCATCTATCAAGCTTTTGCTGATGTAGTATACTGGATGAGGATGTCCACCAACCTCTCTTACCAACACAGCACTGATGGCACAACTTGAAACTGCCAAATATACAAAGAGAGTCTCCCCATCGACTGGCTTGAACAAAGTTTTGGGGGAGGACAGGTGTTTCTTGATCTCATCGAAAGCCTCATCACATTGCGGGGTCCAGTCAAAGCCCTTTGCACCCTTCAAAGTTTGAAAGAAAGGAGCACACCTGTCCGAAGACCTTGAGATAAATCTGTTTAAGGCAGCTAATCTCCCCGTTAACCGTTGTACTTCTTTGATGTTTCGAGGAGGTTCCATCTGAAAAAGAGCATTCAGCTCGTCCGGATCGGGCTGTATTCCATGCTCACTTATGATATAGCCTACAAACTTCCCGGACTGCACTCCGAAGACACACTTTTCAGGGCTTAACTTTAAATTCACTTTCACCAAGTTGGCAAAAGTTTCTTGGAGGTCGGACAAGTGCAACTGCTCATCTACACTTTTCACCATCATATCGTCAATGTATACCTCCATATTTCTTCCAATTTGATCAACAAATGCCTTGTTGACCAATCTTTGATAAGTAGCCCCAGCATTTTTCAAACCAAACGACATTACCTTGTAGCAATGAAGCCCTCTGTCAGTCACAAATGTGGTACGCTCTTGATCCTTTGGATCCACTTGAATATGATTGTATCCGGAGAAAGCATCCATAAAGGAAAGCAGCTTGTTCCCAAAGGTGGAGTCGACTAACTGATCAATCCGGGGAACCGGATACAAGTCTTTTGGGCAAGATCTATTGAGGTCTGTGAAGTCAATGCACATGCGCCACTTGCCATTCTTCTTTTTTACCAAGATAGGATTGGCAGTCCACAAAGGGTATTGAGACTCCTTGATGTGCCCCATCTTTGTGAGCCTCTCAACCTCTTGCACTATGACATCAGCCTTTTCTTTGGAAAAAGCTCTTCTTTTTTGAACCACTGGAGCTACATCTCTCCGGACGGATAGGTGGTGTGAAATTAATTCTGGTGGAACTCCAGTAACATCAGCATTGCACCAAGCAAAGACGTGCTGATGGTTCTTCAAAAACTTTAACATTTGATCTTTCAAAACAGGGGGCATTTTAGACCCTATCTTGACACATTTTCCATCTTCCAGCCAGTGCGTTTCTACCTCTTCAACCGGTATCAACACTCCGGGGGTCTCTCTGGGGTCATCAATTTCACCCTCACCCCCAGAAAGGCCCTCAAACTGCTATTGTTCATCAATACGGACTGCCCCCAGCGTTCGAGGAGCCAAGACAGTGGCATAACATTCCCTTGCAATCTTTTGGCTGCTCCGGACAACTCCAACCTGCCCCTGAACAACATACTTCAAACACTGATGGACTGTTGAAGCCACTGCATGCATCCTAGAGAGCCAAGACCTCCCTAGAATAGCATTATAGCAAGTGGGACAATCCACCACAATAAAGAGTATTCTGACCATTTTCTTGAAAGGGCCCTTGCCCAATAACACCTCTTCTTCGAACTCCCCGATCACATCTGCTGAGCTGCCTGTGAAGCCCACGATTGACCTGTCCGAATTCTGAATTACAGCTGGATTTTTCATTTTCTTATAAGTGGTTAGGAAAAGGATATTGGCTGAGCTTCCAGTATCCACCAAGATTCGTCGTATGTCATTGCCCCCTATAGATGCTCCTATGACAACAACATCCTCATGAGGGCCAACAATGTTTCTTAAATCATCCTCATCAAACACAATGAAGGGAAATGAGTTTGGTGACTAGTAAGATGTCATGCCTCCTTCTAGCTGGGAGGCCAAGGTATGAACATGCCTCTTCCTCGAAGAAGCAGTAGGAGCTGTCATAGTGTCCCCTCCGAAAATTGTAAGCGACTCGAAAAACTTAATGAGCCCGGAGACCGACCTAGAACATTCTTCTATAGCACCCACTCTGTTCCGAGTTGGATCAGGATCCAAGTATTCAGATTCCACATCAAATCTTTCAACTATTACCATGGCTCCCTCCTGAGCAGCATTACTCGGACCAACCCGGTGAGTGTTGTCAGGCCTGTTGCCTCCTCTTCTTTTAACGTAAGCTCCCAACTTCCCCCTTTCAATCAAATTTTGAACTTCTTGCTTCAATGCTATGTAATCATCAGTGGTATGACCAATATAATTGTGATATTGGCAAAAAGAGTTGTTGCGATGCTCTCTGGGAGACTGCAATGTTGCCGGTCTCCGGTAATGCACCTCATCCTTTGTTTTATCGAAGATAGTGGCCACGCTTTCTTTTAACTCTCCGAACCACTCCGGTTGGACCCATGGCCCTCTCTTGTTTCTGGATTGTTGACTTTGAGCAGGAGCAGCTGGCTGAGACTGAGCTTTTTCCCTACCATGCCCCTGTCCGGTCTCTCTCGCTTTGTTCCCGGACTGATTCTAATTGGGATTAGGTGTCACCGGGGTAGACCTTACCTGCCTGTGTACCCTGGTTGTCTTTGTTTCATCGAAGTTTATCTGTTTGCCAACCTGATTCAGCAATCCTCCCCAGGTCATGGCCTTCTTCCTGGTTACTGAATCAGCTAGATTGCCTGGATTCAAACCTTGCCTTAGGGATGCTATTGCCACCTGTTCGAAGCAATCAACCAACCCATTCTTGGGGTTCACAAAACGACTTATATATTCTTTCAAAGATTCATTTGGTTCCTGGGCACAATGGATTATGGTGTCTCCATTTCCCTTCAGCTCTTTACTCCCTACGAACTGCCTTCGAAAGGCCACCCAAAACGTATCGAAATCTTTAATACAACCCTGAGGCAGGCTGTTGTACCATTTCAGAGCACTCCCCGTAAATGATTGGGAGAATGGCCTACAAAGTAGTTTATCATCATCATCAAAGTTCATCATGAAGTTCTTGAATTGCTCCAGATGGTTGTCCGGATCAGTACTGCCATCGTACTTCTCTATTTTGGTGCTGTCAAACCTCTTGGGGAGGTTTCCGGACAGAATTTTAGAAGACAGCGGAGATTGCCTCCAATTCCTTCCACGACTGAACACAATATCCTCATTGGGAGTTGCAAAGATACATGGCTCATCGTGGAAAGCAAAGGGATCCATCAGCATCTTGTCCGCATGCCTCCGGTGGTGAGATGATCCCTTGCCAATATGCCTTTTCATTCTTCCATGCCTGTCTCTTTTTCTTGAATATTTCTTAACCTGCTTTTGTTTTTTCCTGGTTCGACCCTCATCGCTGCTAGAGGACAAGAATTTTTCATTTCCCTCACTGTCCGAAGAGCTACCTGAAGATTCTGAGCTCGAGTCAGAACTCTCCACAGGCTTGGACCGGTGAGACTTTTTGGAACTAGCATGAGTCTTTTTGGTGCTCACATGAGTTTTGGAAGCCTCATGCTCTCTGGGGTTATCGGTGTGATGAGCAACTGATGCTTTGGATTTTTCTTCCACGCCCATCTTGGCCTTTTCTTCCCTCAGAGCTTCTATTTCACACTTTAGCCTGTCACGCTCTTCGATAGTGTATTCATCGTTCTCTTCCACCACTTCGAGTAAAGACGGTGGTAGCTCTGGATTGTCCGGATTCATTCGGACAGATTTCTTTTAGCTGGTTTTGAATGCTTGATTCAGGTACCTCTCTCTCCCACTGTGGTCGCCAATTTGGTATGGATAATAATCGCCTGAGGGTAGGCTGGTAATTTCAGTTGGTGTTTTATGGTGGTATGTGGGTGTTTAAGTGGTGGTGTGTGGATGTTTTAGATGTTTAGAGAGTAGAGAGATACTTAAGCAGCTTGGTAGCAGTTAATTTTTATTACCCATAGTTAATGCGGGTGGTTGGGTATTTATAGTGTGATGTTTGGGCCCTTATGGGCTTTCGGGTCATGTTTAATGGACCCGGGTCATGTTCAAAGACCCATGAGCTCTAAGTAGGAGAGCAAGCAGCTTAGTCAAGAAGTGTTTAGGTTTTTTAGTACTTTTATCATAGTTCGGACAGTCCTATGGTCATAGTGTTCGAAGTGATCTGTCCGGTCCATGTGACCTGTCCGTTCTGTCCGGTCCGGAGGCTTTGGACTGATCGGTCCCTGTCCGGGGAGCATGCTGAATTCGGACTCATCAAATATAAAGCCTTAATCATTGTTTAACTAGTTATATACTAATTTTTAGTTTATTTGATGTTGATTTTGAACGTGAAATAATATATAAATTAGGAGTTTTAGGTGTCTAGGAATTCCTGACAGAGATGCGACTTGTTTGTGGGAACTCATGCAAATTATTTGATGTTTTTATGTGTAGAGGATGCAAATTGTGTCAAATGAGGGTGCGAGTCATGTACATTATGTTGTGAAACTGGGAGTTGCAATAGAGTTGCAAACAACTATCAGATAATCGAGTTGCAAACAACTCTCAGATAATAGAGTTGAAACAACTCTCAGATAATAAATTTGAAAAAACTCTCAGATAATAGAGTTGCAAACCACTCTCAAATAATTGAGTTGAACCAACTCTCAGATTATAGAGTTGGAAACAACTCTCAGATAATAGAGTTGAAACAACTTTCGGAATATAGAGTTGAAACAACTCTTAAACAATAGAGTTGAAACAACTCTCAGATTATAGAGTTGAAAAAACTCTCAGATTATAGAGTCGAAACAAGTCTCAGATTATAGAGTGGAAACAACTCTCAGATTGTAGAGTTGAAACAACTCTCAGCTTGTATAGGTACAAACAACTCTCAAATAATAGAGTTGTCAACAACTCCCCGATGATAGAGTTACAAATGACTCTCAGATGATAGAGCTGCAAACAACTCTCAGATATATTTGCGGGTTGTTCAATTATGGTACCGAGAGTTGTTCATTTGTGGTAATGCGAATTGTCTGTTATTACTAACTTTCCACGTGACTGCTTTATAATTGTTCAATGAAGGGTAAGATATGCCTAAATCACGAGTTTGTATTAGAAAACATGGTCACCAAACTGCAATTGTGCCTTTCCCGAAGTTTGAAAACTTTCAAAGTATCCAAGAGTACATGGAGAGCACATAGGAGGAGTTGGTCAGAAGTAACTACCTAATTATCTACTCTTGCGGGGATCATAAGAATTGTTTATTTAATAATGAGAAAGATTTTGTTGGTTTAGAATTATATATTGATTTGGAGCGTTTGAAATGAGTTAGTTTTCTCATAGAACAACAAGTCTTTGATAAAGGTTCTGGTGATAAGGGTTCTGGTCAAAAGCGTAAACAAAGTGGCATAATTTTGGGAGAACCCTCTTATAATCAACTAACTAGCGCGAAGAGTAGTAATGGTTTAGTTAATTCTGGTCAGAGAAAAAAATAACTTGCTACTACTGGTTGGGTTGATGTTATTACAGGAGTTGGTCGAACATTCGAAGAAAAGACTTTAGCTCTAAGGTTATCTTTGTGCCGATATGCTTTAGAACATGATTTTTCTTTCAAATACATGCACAATACAACGAATAAGATCACTGCTTATTGTGAAAATAAATTCGCAAGCGGATGCAAATGGAGATTTTATGCATCCATTGATTTCAACACCGGATTAATGATGATTAAGAGGTATTTTGTGCACCGTACTTGAATTTCCGTTTTCTCCCAAAAACATAAGAGGCATAGGCATTTGACATCGGATTTAATTGCGGACGTAATTCATTACTCTATCCGGGTATGTCATTCGTTGACAGCCAAAACCATATAATCGTCTGTCAAACAAGATTACGGTCTAGACATCTCCTACTGTTTGTCATGGAATGCTTTGGAGAAGGAAATAAGAGGATTTTTTGGGGGTAGTTCAATTTCTTTTGATTTACTTAGTGGGATACTTTAAACGATTGAAGAGCCGCGATATTACTACCGACTGCCAGTTGGAATTATTAGTTGGAAACGTCTTGTTTTATAACATTCGGTTCATGTTTTAAAGGTTTCCATTCATGCCGTCCAATATCGTGTGTCGATGGAACCCACTTATACGGCAAGACGAAGGGTGTATTGCTTTCTGCCGTAGAAAAGGATGACAACAATGGTTAGTTTCATACTTTTCTTATAATTTGATGGATTATGAGATTTGTTTAAAAATTGTAAACAACTCTCATATTATAGTTGTAACAACTCTCAGATAATAAAGTTGCATAAAACTCCCAGATAATCGAGTTGCAAACAACTCTCAGATTATAGAGTTGCAACCAACTCTTAGTAAATAGAGTAAAAAACAACTCTCAGTAATAGAGTAACAAACAACTCTCACATTATAAAGTTAAAACAACTCTCATATTGTAGAGTTCAAGCAACTCTCAGATTATTGAGTTGTAACAACTCTCAGATTATTGAGTCGTAAAAACTCTCAAATAATAGAGTTAAAACAACTCTCGGATAATAAAGTTGCAAACAACTCTCGAATTATAGATCACTAGTATATTGTTGCAACAACTCTCAGCATCTAGTTGCAAACAACTCCCATAGTCGAGTTGATAAACTCTCAGATTATACATTGCGAGTTGTGTTGATTTAGATGATAAATATATTGTGAGTTGTTCTATAATTGATCGTGATTTATTGCAGCTTTTGACCATATTTGTTATGTATTTTTAGGACTATTCCCTGTTGCAATTGGTATCATGAGCATTGAGGGTTCTGGCGATTGGCTGTGGTTTTTGGTCGGTTTAAAACCTCATATGTTGAAGCGCCAAATCACATTTATTTCCGACCGTCATTCCAGTATAATTAATTGTGTTTCAGTTTTGTATTCAAAATCGTTTTCATGCATACTGTTATTACCATCTTGTTCAGAATTTGATAAAATCTCTGGAACATACTAACAGATACTATAAATCTAGGATGTTATGTTTCTTCCATCGATGTGCTTATGATCCCACTCAAGATCTTTTTAATGATATAGTAATAGATTTTCTATGTGAAGGTGGTGAGAGAATTGAAACTTTTATTGGAAATTTACCTTCGGAAGTATGCTTATGCATACGTTAAAGGGAAACGATATGAGGCTATGACTTCTACTACGGCCGATTATTTTAACACATATCAAAAACTTCTTCGGCATACCCATTGTTGAGTTGATTGACCGGATTAGAGTTTTTCTTATGACTCAAGTTTTTCACAAAGATACTAAGAGGGGTTAAGTTGGAGTACTAATTTATGCCCGAGTATGAAAGAAGCTAAAGCGGAATGTTGAGAAATGCCAAACTTGGGTAGTACGTAAGTCTTATGTAGCCTTGTTCGAAGTCTTTTCAGACCCTGTAACGGATTATTGATTTTTTGGATTTCAAATGTACTTGCGGAGCATGAAAACAAGAATGTTTTCCATGTCCGCACGCTTTAGCGGCAATACAGTCTACTAATTAAGATCCTCTTACTATAATAAAGTCGTTCTTCACGATTAAGAATTAGAGGTCAAGTTACTATTTTAGCATACCAGCGATAATGGATTTTGGTGAAGGATCAAGCTCTAACGGTTCGTCGGAGGTGAAAATCCTGTCTTCCAACGTGAAAAGACACCCAGAAGGCCTAAGAAAAAACGAATCCCGTCTAGAGGAGAAGCCAAAACCAAGCATAGGAGGTGTGGCCGTTGTTCAAAATCAGGTCATAACATGAGGACATGTGAAGTTCTAGTCTAAAGATCGATATGTTGGGTACATTAATCTGTAATATCGTGTGTGTTGTGGACAATACACTAACCAATTTGAGAGTTGTTTATTGCACACATTCCAAATTGTTGTTAGTGCAATATTGAAATGCGTGATTTTTGTATAATGTGTATAAACAAACAACTCCCATAAGGGAACAATAACACAACTTCCTTATAGCTTTAAACAACTCTCAGATTATAGTTTCAAACAATTCTCAGATATGTTTCCAAACAACTCTCAGAATACAGTTGTAAACAACTCTCTGATATGTTTTCAAATAACAACTCTCAGATTATCGAGTTACAAACAACTCTCATGATACATTCTAATAGTTGTTTTTAAACAACATCAAAATACTAGGATTTGAATTATTTGCATATATATATATATATATGTAAGACGAGGATGCGAGTTGTTAGGATTTACATAAGATGAGGATGCAAATTTCTGTACCCATCGAAAAAATGAGATTTGTTTCCATGTCCTTCCCCTAAGTCTTTATAACCGAGGAAATGCGAATTGTTTGTATATTACTATCCTAAGAGTTCTTTGCAACTGAATTGGTTACATAGGTCTGAGAGTTGTTTGATACTAGAGTATGAGAGTTCTTTTTAATTGAGACATGAGAGTTGTTTGCAAAATATCAATGCTTCATAAAGTTTTTACACTAATTAAATGTTTATACAAAAAAAAAATTACATAGCCATGACAGGCTTCATGCACTAAACACTTCCAAAAAAATATTACCATCTTTAGTGTTTGTTCGTTTGCATGCAAAAAAACAAAAAACAGAAGCACTAACAATCAATCATCACTAGAGAACTCTTATGCTTTATTTTCACGCTCATCATCAGCATCTTATTTATGCTCTTCCTCTTTATCATCTACCTCAATTTGATAGGCCTCCTCCGATGTACCAACATCTTCCTTATCTACCTCCTTTATGTCTTCCCTCTTCCTTTTCTGGTTTGGAACCTCTATTGGCTGAGAGTCAGCCACCAACTCAACCACTTCAATTGACCTAGAGTTAGCAGAGAAGTACTTCTTGAGATCAAAGTCCAGTGCAGAGGCTGGGCTATTTGGTGGTGCCACCGGAGAGATTAAGCCAGAGCTTATTTCAATCGTTATGGAAGACTATGAGTCGCCTAGGTAGACATGGTGATTGTAAATAAAGATGTTATGAGCTTCTGAATTATAGTGTTTATTTTTAAATTACCCTATAGTTACTATTATTTATAGGCAGGTAGGGAGTCTTAATGAGGTGGTGGCTATGTTAATGATTACATCATCCTCTCTGTAAAATCAACAATTAATGGGTTGTTTTGTTTAGATGGTTTTTTACGTGCTCAATGCAGTTACCATTTACCAAGGCAGGGGCCATAGTTTGTTCGTATTCTTTGGTATGTTTGCGAATTTTTTGTATATATCATTGGTAATTCTGCTATGTCGAGCTCATTACTGAAATTTGTCGACTACTACACAAATGAAAATTGTTTAGAAGTAGTTTTTTGTATACGTTGAGAATTGTTTTGTCAAGCTCGATGGTGAGAATTGTTTAGTAGTAAATTTTTTATATATGTTACGAATTGTTTTGTCAATGATGAGTGTTGTGCTAATTTACCCACAGTTCTTTAAAGTGGGTTCGAGAATGTTATACATTGCATATTTCTGAAACAAAAAAACTCTATATATACATTAAAAAATCACAAGCAATACCAAAAAAATCTGGACCAGTCATATCTTCCACTGCATGTTAGTGTTTATATCCAAAAGACTCCGTCCACAGTTTTCCACATAAATAAGATGAATACCAATGTCAGTTAGTGTTTTCATCATTTAGGAAATAATAAAACATTTAAGCTATGAGATCTCTTACTATATATTTTCGGTAAGTCTTTTTCACGTATCATTTTTTGATAATTTCTCTTGCGTATTAACAGATGAAAATACCGCAGTCGAGGGTTCCTAGTTTTTGTTGTGGAATCCCTCTTGCATTTCTCAATTTATACCCATTTTTTGTCTATGGTATGTATCATTTCTTGACACAATATTCCAACTATTTATAATAGTTTGTATGAGGCATCAGGTACAAATAAACTCTCAGATAACAAAGTTGCATACAACTCTCAAATAATAGAATTGCAAACAAATCTCATACAATAGAGTTGCAGACAACTCTCAGACAATAGATTTGGTTAGTAACATTTTGATGTGCGATTTGTTTGCAACTATATTCAGAGAGTTGTTTAGAAAAATGTTTTACAAATATGAAAATACCTTAGGACTTTAATAAAAGTTAGAAATCTTACCAGCGGAACAATTGTCCTTGTTGTGTAGTCCTTTGCATGTACCTTAAGAGGCAGAAGAGGGTTGTAGTTTTTTGTCGTCCGGGAGTCTATATCAATAACGAGCAACGTCCAATGGTTCATTGTATCCTTCTTAGTATTGCAGACTCGAATGAGCACAATGTTCGTGTCTGGAGGTATTTTTTTCAAAAACCTCAAAAACTGTATTTGTTATTTCCTCTATTTTTTCCACTATGAATTGCATTCAAAGAAAAGTACATTACAATGAGAACATGCGGGGTGTTTATAGTTTATAACTAAACTTACCATAATCATGCTAGAAATTTGTAGAGCGCCATATTTGGCTTTAGGGAAAG
Source organism: Limnanthes douglasii subsp. nivea (assembly GCA_036936605.1). NCBI lineage: Eukaryota > Viridiplantae > Streptophyta > Magnoliopsida > Brassicales > Limnanthaceae > Limnanthes > Limnanthes douglasii. The sequence continues at coordinate 18,601,568 of JAUPFV010000001.1, read as the reverse complement.
TCTTGCATTGAACTTTCCAACCTACTTCTTTAAGAATCTTTAAAATCCTAGTGTCTACAATCAACCAAATGACATGGGAAAACGAGTTGTTTAAACGAATTGTTTCGAAAATAATTCAGACAATGTATTAAACAATGAATTGCTTGAAATACTATAAAAGAGAGTTGTTTGAAACATATCTGAGAGTTCTTTGCTAACTGGATACCTTGTAGTCCAGGTCCTTTTCGAAAGGTAGCGTCAACACTTCACTCACGGCCATGCGAAGTCTGTAGGAAAACTGGGACATTGGTAAATACCATACATTTGCATCCATCCCGTCTTCTCTGCTTTTAATTTGAGTTACTTTGTAAGATTCACCGACATCGATCAACCCAATTGTTGGTGTAGTCATTGGCCAGTCAGTGAGAGTTACAGGTGCCAGTGTCGGTGGATCTTTTGAAACACTTACCTCTTCCACCAGCTGTTGGGTCGGTATCAATAGATTAAAATTAGGCAGCATGTTATCCTCCCCACCGTCTCTTCCCTTGACCTGAACGTATAAAGGTATGAGTTATCAAATTATAAAATAAAAAATACACATTTTTTATATATTATCATTTAAAAATCCATTTACCACACGATCTGCGATGACCAATGCCGTTAACTACTCTGACATACTCTTCATAGTCCGTTGAAAAAAGTTATTAATCGCATCCTCTGACATATTCTCCAAAGTCTGTTGTATCATACCATCGTACTCAACATTATCAATTTCATCTAAAACCGACTGTGTAACTTGCGAGTAATAACCATCAATAAATATATTTTGTAAACATAATGTGTTATCATGCGTATCAGAAGACTGTGGAACTTGGCCTTCTATGTTTTCCGGTTGATTCGGTACTGGTCCCATAACTGATGCTTGGCTCAGTGGTTCTGACTTTGCGTAGGCCATTTTTTGTTTTCATTTATCTCTCTGTCTCGCTATTGGACTTCTACCAGTGGTTTTTCCTAGCTGAGTAGTTCTCACTTCTTACAGGGATGGGCAGACTGTGAATCTTCCCGTGCTATAGGTTGTTCATCTTTGGTTTGTGTTAGCATTTCACTATTTGCCAAGGTTGGGTGTTGTTGTTGTTCTCCTTGATTTTGTTGTTCTTGTTGTGGCTGTTGTCGGTCGATATGCTATTTCATATCAAACCTGAGAGTTATTTGGACTAACAAAACGAACTAGATAGTTCTTTGCAGTCCTACACAGCGAGTTCTTCGAAACCATACATACATTTGAGAGTTGTATATTTTTAAAAATCTAGATTTGTTTGAAAATGAATAATTTGCGAATTGTTTGTATGAGACATACGAGAATTGTTTGAAATACATACCACGAGATTTGTTTGAAATACACAACACACATTAAGATAAGAGTTTTTCTCAACATAAATAACTCTTACAGTATACCGGACAGACTATCACTCAACATATGCGAGTTGTTTGAACTAGATAAAACGAGAGTTGTTTGGAAAACATACCACTAGAGTTGTTTCGAAAATATATCATGAGTTGTTTTCAATAAGATTTTGCGCTTTGTGTTTAAATACATACATGGTGGTTTTTTTAAACACTAGACCTGCTAATGTTTTTTAAAAAATAATTTAATAGCCCAACATTTTGCTACCTCTACATACTATCAATTAGGACACAATATATCATAAAATAATATTCAAATAGTTGTATCTTAATGTATTTCAGATCCACTTAAATCTTCACGATTTTCTGTATCCGTAAGTCCAGATTCATCGGCTGTCACTTCCTTCTCACGAGCTTTCACCTCCTCAGGTCTATATTATTCGCAACCTACTTTCTCTGGCATGTGAGGTACGAGTTTTCAGTCATTCGGAAGAGACTCATGTGTTTCTATCTCCTTTGGAGGACTCAGACTTGTCGTTGCCTCCTCTGTATGAGGAGACTTGTCTGAATGTATCTTTATTGTGTCTGTCTCTAAGGTGACTGATAACTCTTCCGGTCTTTGTTCATATTGTACCGGTACCGGTGAATGGTTCCCATCATCTTCCTTCTCCTCCAGTAGTACTCCATCATTATTTTCAACCTCCTGCATTATCCTGTCCCTATTGGGGTCCTTTTCCTAAACTACAGAAGCACATGTGCCTGCATTTCAGTGGACGCGGCTTCTATTGGCAGTGCCGGTAGCCCCGGTTCCTTCTCCTTTGCAGGCCTTCTAGTGGAGAAAAAGGGAAACGAGAGAGCATTGTGGAGTTGTTGTTCTTCAAGTGTCGCTAGCTTTAACCTTAACTCTTCAATCTGCAACGAGAATACCAGACGCATTATAATTTGTTCAGTGCGGATTAAACAGATTAAATATATATAACAAGGCTCAAGCGTATACTTACTTCTTTCTCCTATTGGTTGATCTTCCGCTCACAATTATTCTTATCGGTATAGGTATTCAATCGCTTTGATATTGCTTCAGCTCCAGTCTTCTTTGGAGTAGCCTCTCTGCGTTTGAGCATAAAACGATCGAGTGTTTCACTCATATTTTCATCTTCTGCGTCCTCATCCTCCGGTTGGGTTATCTCGGTTGGTGTTGATGGAATCGTTGTTCTGGTGACTGCTTCTGCTTGGTCTATGGTTGGGATGTCCTTATTAGAGTCTTATCGTGTGTGTGTGTCGTCATTTTCCTTGTTTTTGGGGCTGCGCTTTTCTTCATTTTCCTCGGTATTTCTTTTGGTAAAATCGGTACAGATGCTGGATCTCCATTTGCCGTTACTACTCTGAATGCTTCTCTTTCAGACTCTGTCAAACAAAGACAAGAACATCCAAGTTAATACATACGCGCGAGTTGTTTAATACCAAGTTATAATCTGAGAGTTGTTTGCTACTAACATGGTCATATCTAGCAACCATTGTCATCTCTAGCAACCATGGTCATATCTAGCAATGTTATGCAAAAGTTACACGCATTGTCATATCTAGAAATCATGGTCATAAATAGCAATGTCATATACATATTCCTTTTGGCAACCACAAATCACCAATGTGTTACATGGAATATCTCATTATCATCAACACACCTGATCTAGCAATGTGTGCAATCATGGTCTACTATAGCAATTTTTTAAAACTAATCTACCATTTACTCACAATCTAACATGGTAAAATCAATCTAGCATTATCATCTATAGTCTTATCTAACAATGTTTACAACTAATCTAGCATTTATTCACAATCTAGCATGAGAAAACCAATCTAGCATTACCATCTATGGTCTTATCTAGCAATGTTTTAAAACTAATCTAGCATCCTCTACCTAATCTAGCATCCTCTATCTACATTTCTAAAAATAATCTAACATCCTCTATCTACATTTCTAAAAATAATCTAACATCCTCTACCTGCACTTCTAAAATTAACCTAACATCCTCTACCTACAGCTCAAATCTAATCTAGCATCCTCTACCTACATAAATGAAACTAACATCCACGAAACAAGTATCACCATTCAAAATCAAACTAACAACCACGAACGAATACTAACCAAATCAAACTAACAACCACAAAACAAGTATCACCATCCACAACCAGAATTCAAAACCAAACCCAGAAATAAACATCATAACAAACAAGGAATTGTACGGAATGAAATAGGAAAACAATAATACCAGAATACGAACTCTACTTCTCTATGGACGTTTGTTTGAACACATACAACCTCTAACATGATCAATGACATCGATTTGGTTAGTTATTTGATTTTTTTACCTATAGTTCTTTGTCAACGCCGAAAAAACATCTTCGGCAATGTAACCAACTCACCGACGTTAGAGCTTCAGCAGAATAGGTTTATGGTTATCACCGCACGGTACTTTCGCCGGTTACAAAGTCGGTTTCTTTAACAAAATGGGTTTACGGGTCTTCTATATTGGGTTTCGTGTCTCTCTTTCAAAAATTAGAGAAATCAAATGTGAGAGGGAATGGGAATCCAAAAGTCTGACTTAGGTGTGAAAAAAGTGGATTTCAACCTAAATAAGACTATTTATACCCTTGGGGGTATGACATGGAAATTGTAGTGTCATTGCTAGTTTGCTAGATATGACCATGATTGCTAGATGTGATCATAATTTGTAACTATTGTAGAACATTGCTAGATATGACAATGGTTGCTAGATATGACAATGGTTGCTAGATATGATCATGGGTGCTATATATGGCCATGGTTGCTAGCAATGTTATGATAACACTTGCTAGATTGGGGCATAACATTGCGATTATAATGTCATTGATAGTTTGTTAGATTGTAGTATGTTGCATAACATTTCTAGATTTGATAACACTTTTCTAGATTGAGGTATGACTTTGCTAGATTGGGGTATGGCATTACTAGATTGTAGTCTAATGCATAAGATTGCTAGACATCCTAACGTTGCATAACATTGCTAGATATGATAACACTTTACTTCAAACTTGTACGATGCAATGTAATTGTGTGTTTCATGTTTTTATGTTGATTGCTAAGTTATAAACAAACTGTATTGTGTATTTAATTCACTTATTGTAGTTGTTTTGGTAGTGGTTGACTGTATATAATAAGGTATCTATTTTTCAGTATGACAGGTTGAGGATGCGATTTCTGTTGCAGAGGATGTTATTTTTTATATTTTCAAGAAAAATAAATGAGGCCATGAAAATTCGAGATTAGTGTAGGTTTGGAAACGATGAACATGTATTTTACTAGTTTACGGCTATTACGTTTTCTGTGCAAATATAATATACGATTTTTGTACGTTAACATAGTTGCTTGGTATTATTAACCATGCTAGATTGGTTCAAACTTTTGTATGCAACCATACGATATCTTAGCCTACTACCATCGCGATGTCATATTTATGAAGTTCAATCGCAATGATGTTGAATTAAACTGCAATCGCAATGCTTCGAGACTTAATAAGTAGCATCATATACTGTAATACACATGAATCGCATAACAAGAATAACTTATCTAGCTAAATAAAAATACAAGTGGTTTAAACATAACAGGAATTAAATAACAAATTGAATAAAAAGAAGAACTTATCTAGCAAAGTACAATACAAATGGTTTAAACATAACACGTATATCGCATGATAAATAGAACTTATCTAGCAAAGTACACTACAAGTGGTTTGAACATAACACAAAAATCGCATGTTTTATATTACACAACAAACGCAAATTTAAAATGGAGCTTAACATGTCCTTCTGTTATATCATGATTTTAAATTACGGCCACACCGCAACTGGCTGGTTGTTACTTCTCCTCTAGATGGAATTCATTTCTTCTTATGTCCTGTATTGTATAAGTTTAAGTTAGTAAGTTGTATTTACAGCCACAAAGCAACAATGGTTTACATAGAAAATTGAATTATCATTAATACACCCAGTCTAGCAATGTGTTACATAGAAAATTTAACAATGTGTTATAAATCATAATTATATCTAGCAATGGTATGCAACAGACTACAATCTAACAAACTAGCAATGATATTACAATCGCAATGTCATACCCCAATCTAGCAAAGCGTTGTCATAACATTGCTAGCAACCATAGTTATATCTAGCAATGTTATGTAACAATTACAATCATGGTCACATATAGAAATCATGGTTATATCTAGCAAACCGGCAATGAAACTACAATCGTTATGTCATACTCCAATCGCAATGATAATATACCTATGAATAAAGTATCTAGCATGGTCTTATTTACACCTAGATCGCAATGTCATATCTAGCATGGTTCCATCTAGCAATCATAGTCATATATAGAAATATTATACAACAATTACAAACATGGTCATGTCTAGTAATCATTGTCATCTCTATCAACCATGGTCATATCTAGCAATGTTATGCAAAAGTTACAAGCATTGTCATATCTATAAATCATGGTCATAAATCGCAATGGCATATACCTATTCCTATTGGCAATCACAAATCACCAATGTTTTACATAGAATATCTCACTATCATTAACACACTTGATCTAGCAATGTGTTACGTGGTCATATCTAGCAATCATGGTCTACTCTAGCAATGTTTTAAGACTAATCTACAATTTACTCACAATCTAACATGACAAAACCAATCTAGAATTATCATTTATGGTCATAACTAGCAATGTTTACAACTAATCTAGCATTTACTCACAATCTAGCATGCCAAAACCAATCTAGCATTACCATCTATGGTCTTATCTAGCAATGTTTTAAAACTAATCTAGATCCTCTACGTAATCTAGCATCCTCTACGTAATCTAGCATCCTCTATCTACATTTCAAAAACTAATCTAGCACCCTCTATCTGCAGTTCTAAAACTAATCTAGCATCCTCTACCTACAGTTCTAAAACGAATCTAGCATCCTTTACCTACATAAATGAAACTATCATCCACGAAACAAGTATCACCATTCAAATCAAACTAATAACCACAAACCAATATTAACCAAATCAAATTAACAACCACGAAACAAGTATCACCATCCACAACCATAATTCAAAACCAAACCCAGAAATAAACATCATAACCAACCAGGAACTGTACTGAATGAAATAGGAAAAAAATAATACCAGAATGCGAACTCTACTTCTCTATGAACGCCTGTTTAAACACATACAACCTATAACATGATCAATAACATCAATTTGGTTAGTTATTTGAAATTTATTTTACCTCTAGTTCTCTGTCGACGTTAAAAACACCTCAGACAACGTAACTACTTCATCGGCATTAGAGCTTTGGTCGGAATAAGTTTACGGTTATTAGCAGACTAATTATCTGTCGGCGACGATACTATCGCCAGTTGCAAATTAGTTAACAAAATGGATTTACGGATTTTCTGTATTGAGTTTCGTATCTCTTTTTTAAAAATTAGAAATTTGAAAAAGAATAAAAATCCAAAAATATTTGATGTAAAAAAATGGATTTCAATCTAAATAAACCTACTTATACATTTAAATATATATTTATATATTTAAATGTATTTTTGTCCATTTTTTAAATTATGGATACGAATTTGGTAGACACGAGTATATATATGGATAGTTTTCTCTTACATAAAATTTGGTCATATGCATACCTTTATTATATATATATATATTTTTTTTTCGGAGGGAACCCGCAACCGCTACTCAGAGTGCAATGAGTGCGCACAGGGTAAACCCTCAGTCTGACGCGATAGCCTGCAAACCAACGCCAGAAGGTAAACCACACAAGGTGACAGGCTCAGCCGAGAAAGCGTATGTAGAGGGACTCGAACTCATGACCTTTTGGTCATAAGAATGCCATACTCAACCAACTCGGCTACCCCCCTTGGGGGCTACTATATTTTTTTCTGTTTAATACTTAGGTGGACTAATTAACCATTGATGCATTGATACGTCGCGATCCTCGTTGGCTAATTGACCATTGATAGGTCCGATCCTCGTTATCACACACTAAACTACGGACTAATTGACCATTGATACGTTGATACGTCGCGATCCTTGTTATCACATACTACACACTACACTACACCACTGTCCTTAATTTTATTTCACTTTCTTCCTCGTCGAGTATCACCGATCAAAAAAACCCAAAAACAAAAACCCTAACAGCTGCTTCTCTATTAACCTAAGTCTTCCGTTGAAGTATATCCATTTATACACGTTCAAAATCAGGTGTCTTTGTTAAGCTCCATAATGTTATCGTCGTGATCTTAGCTTGATCCAGTGTCATTTCACTTCTTTCTCATGAAATTGCATGTTATTTAGGCTGCGATTCTTCAAACCAGAGTCCGATTTCAGTACTATCCTTTGGAATTGCATGTTATTTCGGTTCTGTTTCTCCAAACCAGCAGCTGAAGAATCATCTAAGGACTACTTGCATTGTATGAATTATGTGAATCTTTCTGTTTGGTTTTGTTCGGTCTGATTATATCTGGAATTCTATGTTATCTTTGTATGTGTGTTTCATTGATTCTTGTATATATGTTTTTGGTAATAATTAGTGAAGAACTAGTTCACTGGAATATAACTTGTGAGTTTAGAGGAAAACTCTTTGTCACATTCACTCTTCAAATCGAAATCTGTCTGTGTAGAGAATGTCAATGTCTACATAAGACTTATATAAAAGAAAAATTTGTATGATTCTCTTGTTTGTTATGATACAGGTTTACAAGCAAAATGTATAATCAAAATTCGCTTGCTGGGACGAAAACAAATCAATTTCAAGCTAGGAATAGTGACACGGATAATGAATCGGTTTCGGTTTCGCACGCGGAATTCGCTATCTACAACTCAAAGGTTTGTAATAGCTTTCTTGTGAACTCTAATTCTATGTAGACAAAAAGTCTTTGTTTGTTTATTGGGAAACTTTAAGGGATATACATGTTTGGATGTAAAACTTATTAGATATTTTCACTGTGATAGATTTTGTTTTTGAGTATTTTTCCTGATTTTCTAATGTACAAATATATTATTGTTTCTCTCAAAATTTTCGGTGAACAGATAGGAGATCGTTAATTACGAGAAACAGAAAGGAGGATTTCATTTATCATCGTGCTTTATGTTTTCTGTCGTGCAGAGGCTTCAGGAGAATCTCCAAAGTTTGGGAATGTTAGTCAAACAGCATGAAGATAAAATTCAATTTCTCAATGCTCAGATAATTAAATTGGAGGAGTCCTTATTTGATTTGCAAGGTATCTCCGGTTCTTTGTTTTCGTATATATGGATTGTTAACAGTTTCACTTATACTTGGCAACTCTCACAGCTAAAACCGAAGGCAAGGAGCACTTGACAGTTCAAAGAGATGATCAAATCACCAAGCAGATTCTTAAGCATGGTAATACTGCTGCTGGCATTTACTGTCAGATAAAAACAAATTTTGCTACTCAGGCTTCTCTCTTGCCGTTTATAAAAGGCGTTCTAGGTGCTGTTGCAGAACTTGGTAAAGTCAAAGACGAAAATCTTAGCAGGTAGTATCCTCTTGCAAACACCCATGATCCTAGCTTAATTTCTTTTGTATCTAAGCACGACTCTAATTCGGCCGATTTGGATATAATTAATTGTGACCATGGTTTTTACGAGGATCCCAATCGCCTTGTGAAAGCTCAGAAAAATGTGTATCTCCAAAAGAATGGAATGTTTGAGTCGGGACTCTTTGTTTAGAAAGCTTTTACTAAAGCAGTTTTAGGGTTACAATACAAATTACAATTAAACTAGAAGGTCTGGTGTTTTTGTTTCATTAGATTTTGACAGCACCACGTTTCACACATTAAACCTTTTGTATTGTGTTCACCCGTTAATCCCTTTCATACATTAAGCCGTTTGATAGTGGTTGAGTAGTGAATATATTTATATGCAATACTTGATTGATTATTCAAGTCTAACTTGTAGTCTTATGCATTATGCTTGACATGTCTTATATTGAGATGTAGGATTTTATCTGAGTGCTTGGGATTGCAGACTATGTTGGCACTTGTCTGCAAGAACTATGAAGCAGTTAAACTGTTGGAAAAATATAAAAATGATGGCAGTATCGACAAAAACCTCGGTTTTCACGGGCTAGGTTCTTCGATTGGGAAGCCATTAAATGTCCCATTTTCGGTTATCTGTCTTGACAGTACAAGGCATGTGTTTGACATCTCCCTGGTTAAAGATCCACATTTTTTATATTATAAACTAACTGTATTTTATTTTCTAGATCTTATAATGGTCGAGTTTTAGCTGATGACCCGCAGAGGAGGCTTGACATTTTGAAACCAAGATTACCTAATGGTGAATGTCCACCAGGCTTTATTGGCTTTGCTGTGAATATGATTGACATAGACATCAGGAACTTGGTTAGTGTCACAGAAAATGGCTTTGGCCTCAGAGAGACCCTCTTCTACCCTCTCTTGGGCCGCATGCAAGTTTATAAAACAAGGGCAGACATGGTTAATGCTATCGCTTTTGTTGTCGAAGGCGCTGTATCTTTGGATGGAGGCATGATAAGGGACTCGAATGTTCAACAATTGTCACTAGGATATCGGTAAGGAGCCCAATTACTGTATACTGTTTTAAGAGTACCGTAAATATAGTCAACAATAGGGCTTTTTTTTTTGTATATGTTAAACGATGGCACAAGGCAGAACAAGCCATTATAGTTAAATATGGCATGAGACACCCTTCTATACAATATTGTATCTGATAACGTTCTCTACACATTTTAGAATTGCTTTTAAATATTCTTGAGTCTCCTAGTAAGGGAAGTTCTTCCTGTTTCCGTGCTACGCTGAATACAGATTTTTGATTATATATGTCTATTCATTATTGGTGTCTCAGTAGTCATTACTATAAAGGTATGAAGTTGAGGAAAGATAATATAGTTAACTTATGCATAACCTGGTTTTGTGTATTTGTTTGGTTTGATAATGCCAAATTGGATTCTTGTACTAACTTTTCCCTATCCGAAACCAAAAAACAGAGAGGAGGTTGATGTGATATTTCCTAAACCTTCAGCCACACAAAACCAGCCAGACAACTACCTCGAAATGGTAAAACGAATAAAAGAGTTAAAAAATAAGAGGGAAAAATACGAGGCAGATTTAAAGAAAGAAGAAGTTCTAAGGACGCACGCGAAGTCTGATTTCGACAGAAAAAAGCAAGAATTTATGACATTCTTGGCTCAAAGCTATACAACTCAGGTAAATACCAAAATTGACTATCTTGTTTTCTATTTTGCAATCATATAATCTTGAGCAAAAGTTACTCAAATATAATAACGTTTAGTTGATGATATATTTATATTTAGTCAATTTGAATATATAATATGAACGTTAGTTGTTGTTGTAATGTGGTTGGCAGCTCCAGATGCATACACCGGCACAAGAGAGATAGCTCCTGCAATGATTTGAAGTGTTTGTTCCTACCTAGCCATGATCTTTTAATATATACTGCGAAGTCTGCTTTTGTAAAACATAAGCAGACCAGTCTTTGAGCATTGAAAAAAAATGGTGATAAGGAAGTTCTATATGTTGTTCTTGACATCGACAAGAGAAAGTATTACTTTCGATGTTAAACTGAAACATTTGAGTGCTTTGGATGTAGGATCTACTCCTTTTCTATTAATTTTTAACATTGCAAAATTGAAGTAGTTTATGTTTGCTCATTTTTTTCACGTAGGTTTGGTTTGATACATTAGGATTGTACAATGTACATTGAATATACCTCGATATATTAGTTTGCATCTATCAGCACCTTGCTATGCAGTGAAAAATCCTTTCACGCTGCAACATAATACTAGTTCAAGTAACAAAAAAATAAAAAAATAAACTTGGTGAAAAAAGAAATATAGTTTTAAGTCTTTAAGGGTTGAAAGGTATTCGACTCCTCCAAGAATCCTCCAAGAATGGCGCCAAGATTTTCAACTCCGATCTGATTGTCGGCGTTCTTCCTTCCTCCTTTAGGGATTTCTTTCTCCCTCTCTCTCGTCTCTCTTTTCTTCAGAGTTTCAAGCTATTCTGTTTTCGGTGCTGATGTATGGTCTCTGTTTTTCTCTCGAAACAGAGTGTCATTCTTGTTGCTAGTTATCCGCTTTGATTATGGCTTTTAACATTCAAAATGTTGAAGAATTTCCTGTTCTTCACCAAGGATCTGGTAGTGTTCAAGATGGTGCGAAAAAATCATTCGCAGAGGCCCTTAATCCAGCTATGGCTAGGACTGCTATGGCTATTGCTAAGCCTGAATCTGTCAAGATCTCGCAGGACCATAACTCTATTCAGTTTGATATGGATACTTTTGGAACTCTTTTAAAACAATCAAGAACTACTGTTATTGCCAAATTCAGTTTGGGTATTCCTAAGAAATCTGCGTTTCAGTCATTCTTGTAGTCGTTCCGTTTTAAAGGTGCTTATTCATACGTTACTACTAATTCTCGACAAATCTTGGTGGAATTTTGCTTGCTTGAGGATGTCACCAAGTTCTGGTCTAAGCCAATATGGAAGGTAGATGGAAAGACTTTGCGAATCATAAAATGGAGCCCTGATATTCAAAAGAACAGAGAGTCTCCTATAGTGCTTCTATGGGTTCGCTTCGATAGTATGCCTGAATACTTGTACAATGACTCAATTGTGGGGGACATGGCAGCGTCTCTGGGTAGGGTTCATCGTACGTATGTTCCTCAATATAATAGGGCTAAGGCCAATGCCTCTTATGCTCAAATTGAAATAGATATTTCGATCAATCTTAAACGAAAACTTTGGATTGGTTTTGGTGAAAATTTGGGCTGCTGGGTGGGAGTAAGTTATAGGAATGTCCCAGATGATTGCTGTTAGTGTTATCATTTGGGGCACAAAGATGTTGATTGTAAAAAATCTGATTCAAGAAAGGATGAAAGATCAGGAAATGAAAAGAAAGATGTTCTTATTGCTTCAAAATGTGTTACAGACTCTGTTGAACAAAATCATTTTGTTCCTATACATGAAGATGTGCCTAAAGATGCTAAGGAGCAGCCTAAAGTTTCTAAGGAGCAGCCTTTTATTCAAGTGTACAAACGTAGGCTTAAGTCTATAATAACTACTAAGGATAAGGAAAAGGACTCTGAAACTGTAAATCAAAGTTCTTCCTCTTATGTTGCTGCTTCTTCTCACGCCAATCTTGAAGTCATTGGGGCTCTTCAGGATCTGGAGAAAGGAGTCATCTATCAAAGTGTGAAAACCTTTAAGGAATCTCCAAAAGAGGCGAATGCTGGCAGTTGCAATGTTTCCCCATATTACAGTTCTTCAGACCAGGATTTCAACACCATTATAAGTAAGAAAATCAGATCTGCAAAAAAGCACAGAAATGTTAGTAAGTTGTCTATCCACTCTCTGCGTAAAAGAGAGAAATCATTCCACAACTTTTTGTCTGAATGATCAAAGTCCTCTGCTGGAATGCTCGAGGAGTCAGTAATAACTCTACTTTGTCAAGACTTCACTATATTATTAATAAGGACAAAGTTAAAGTTATTGCTCTTCAAGAGCCTATGGTCAGGTTTGAGAAAATTAACTCTATTGCTAACAAACTTGGTTTTTCTAATTATATGAATAACAGTTCTAATAAAATTTGGGTCCTATGGTCTGATGATGTTAACGTTTCTATTATTGAAAATTATGATCAATTTCTTCATTTAGAAATTAGATATGCTGCTCTTACTTGTTTGTTTACCTGTGTCTATGCTAAGAACCAGAAAGTTCAGCGTAGATTGCTTTGGACTAAGTTGTGCTTGCTTGCTAATGAGGATCTGCCTTGGACTGTGGCTGGGGACTTCAATGCTGTCTCTTGTCCTGAGGATCAGCTTTGTTGTGTCTCTTATGATGCAGGCAGTGCTGAGGAATTCAATGACTATGTGAGGCTTTGTAACTTGGTGGATTCTGGATACAGTGGATCAAGGTTTACCTGGAGCAACAATAAAATTTGGAAAAGGTTAGATAGGGTTCTGGTGAACCAGAAAATGCTTTCTCTTTGGCATTTTCAGGTTTCCCATATGGTCAGATCATGTTCTGACCATGCTCCCCTTATTATCTCTATTTCTAATAACAATAACAGAAACTCTAATAATAAAAAAGGCTGCTTTAGATTCATTAATGCATGGGCCAATCATTGTGAATTTCTTAGTTGTGTAAAGAACAATTGGGATAAACACTGTAATGGTAGTCCTAATGATTTCTTCTGGTTTAAGCTCAAAAGGCTTAGAAAATGTCTTAAAGATTGGAATCACTCTACTTTTGGTAATATCTTTACTAAAGTCTCTGATGCTGCTAAGGAGGTTGAGATCTGTGAAGCTAATCACCAGGATTTTAATAGTGCTGACACTAAGGCTTGTCTTTCTAAAGCTAATATTTTATACATTCTTGCTCTTAAAAACGAGGAGTCTTACTGGCGTCAAAAATGTTATAATACATTGCTTAATAATAGTGATGGTAATACTAGGCTTTACCATAATTATGTGTCTAAGAAAAGGCTTAAGAACACTATTAATGGTATTAAAGATGGTGACTGCTGGCTTACTGATCATGTGGATATCTCTAAGTCTGCTGTTTCCTATTTCTCTAATCTCTTATCTAATGACTCTTGTGGTGATGATTCTGTTGACTCTCAGGACTCCATTCTTTGCAACATCCCTAATCTCATTCTTGACAATGACAATGATTCTATTCTTAAGCCTGCTAGCAAGGAGGAAGTGTGGTCTGTCATTCAGGGAATGAGAAATGACAGTGCCCCAGGAATCGATGGTTTTAATTGTTTCTTTCTAAAGTGTTGCTGGGATATTATATGTAATGATGTTAGTATGGCTCTGAATTCCTATCTAAAGGGTTACAGAATTCCCAGTGGTGTTTTTGCCACTAGGATCTGCCTTATTCCTAAGGGGCCCAATCCCATAACCTGGTCTAATTACAGACCAATAAGTCTCTGTACTATTTTTAATAGGCTTGTCTCTGGTCTCATCAATCTTAGACTTTCTCATCTTCTCCCTAATATAATTTCTAGGGGGCAGGGTGCGTTTGTCAAAGACAGGTTAATTCATGAGAATGTCCTTATTATTAAAGAGATGCTGAATAACATCAAAAGAATGCCTTCTAAAGGCAACATTATCATTCAGCTTGATATGACAAAGGCATTTGACAGAATGTCTCATGCCTTTGTCATCAAGACTCTTCAGGGCTTTGGTTTTTCTGATGGTGTTATTTCTCTTATCAAAAGCCTTATTTCTAATGTTATGGTCTCAGTTCTTGTCAATGGTAATTGTGAAGGTTATTTCCCTCAGAAGAAGGGATTAAGGCAGGGGGATCCATTGTCCCCTAGCCTATTTATTCTTGCTGAGGAGGCCTTGCTTAGAGGTCTTGCTAACCTATATCATTCCAATAATGCTTTAAGATTTTATTTAAAATCTGATTTCGTATTACCTTGTTTAGCCTTCGCAGATGACATTATCATCTTCACAAACAGCTCATCTTCCTCCATTGAGAGCATCAGTAACCTGTTAAGCAAATACCAGTTAGAATCTGGGCAGCTGATTAACAAACAAAAGACTAAAGTGATTACCTCTTCTACTTGCACTCTTGCAAACTCTGCCAGGATAAAGACTTCTACAGGCTTCAACACTGATTATCCTCCATTCACTTACTTGGGGATTACCATATCTGCCAATAATAAAGGAAAGAATTACCTTCCTCTTCTCACTAAAATTTATAATCGAATTTATGATTGAGATTTGAAGAGTCTCTCCTTTGGAGGCAGACTCTCCCTTATCAAAAATGTTTTATATCCTATTACTTATTTTTGGATGCAAAATAGTCAGATTCCTATTGGTACTCTTAACAAGCTGGAGCTTTGCTTTAATAGATTTATTTGGAGGTCTAATTACTCTACTAATTCTATTCATTGGTCATCTTGGCATAGTTTGTGTAAGCCCTTTGATGAGGGAGGGTTAAATGTCAAGCTCTTGGCTGACATCCAACTCTCCTTCTCTTTTAAGCTCTGGTTTTTGTTTAGAAAAAGATGTTCTCTTTGGTCTGACCTTATGTATTCCATTTACTGTAATCTTTCTCATCCCTTAAGTGTTGAGAGAAAGACTACAGACTCTACTACTTGGAAAAGGCTTAGCTCTATCAAGGACCAGGCTGATAAATGGATTTATTGGAGGCTGGGCAAGGGTGATATTGATTTCTGGAAGGATTCTTGGCATGACAAGGATCCTATTGCTAATGACTTTAGTCTAAGCAGGGTATTCCTTCCTGTTAAGGTCAATTCTTTCTGGAATAATGAGCAGTGGGATTTTCCTACTCTTTCATCATTTCTCTCTCAGGACAGACTATCTTGCATAGCTAAAACCAGTATCAATTGTAACAAGGATGACACTATCTATTGGAGGCTCTCTAATAATAATGGTTTTAATACTAATGGTACCTGGAACAATATAAGAACTACTTATCCTAAGCAAGCTATCTTCAAAAAGATTTAGCATTCTTTTATTCCTACCAAGTTCTCATTTTTAACCTGGAAACTTCTTAAAAAATTTGCCCCTATAGATAGCATCCTTTCTAACAGGCACTTTGTTCTGGTCTCCAAATGTCAATTCTGCTGCAACTGTGAAGAGAAGAATCATCTTCTCATCAGTTGCAGCTATGCTTGGTCTTTGTGGAATTATTTCGGTAACATGTTTAGGGTCCATGTTAGAAGGTTTATGTCTTTAAGTCATATTCTACATTGTTGGTTCTGGTCCTCCTCTAGTAACTTTCATATTTCTTTTTTAATTCCTCAAGTTATCCTATGGGTGATCTGGTCTAATAGAAACAGGGCCAAGTTTGATAATGTTTTTGATTCTTTCTCTAATGCTGTTAATCGTGTGACTAAAGTTATTTTAGGAATTGATACTAGTAACAGATTAAATTCTAAGCACTGGCATGGTGTTGCTGATGTAGGGGCTGCTATGGGCTGCTTATCTACTGAGAAGAGTAAAGTCAGGTACCTTAAATGGAGTCTTCCGGTGACTGGAAGACTGAAAATCAACATTGATGGTGCTTGTAATTGCTTTGGTGAGGCTTCAGGTGGGCTGATCGTTAGGGATTCCCAAGGCCATATCATTGAAGGTGCTGGTTTTCTCCTTGGCAAGGAAACACCCCTTCTGGCTGAAAGTAGAGCGTTTCTTGAGGCTCTGTTGCTGTGTAGAAATCGCTGTTGGCGAGAAGTAGATATTGAGACTGATTGTCTCACCCTTGTTCGAAATATGTCCACTGGAGCTGTTCTCAACAACTCTCTGATTCCTGTTTGCCGATCTCTCTTCAAGTCTTCTATGAAGCTTCATCATGTGTCTCGTACACAAAATACGGCTGCCGATTGGGTGGCGAAGTGGGCTTTGAAGGAGAACTCTGCTCGCCATTTTACAAACTCCGATGCTCCGATCCCATTGCTAACCATCATTACTCTTGAAAGTCTCGGGGTGGGTTACCTTGATCCTGGATAGTTTTCTTGTGCCAGATTTAAGCTTTGGTTGGCGATTGGTTCCGGTTTAGGGCTTCTGCTCGAAATTAGGGTTTAGGCTTCTTCTCGATTTTGGAGTTGGTTTCTCGATTCATTCGAAGAAATGTCGGTTTGGCATTGATGGTGTTTTTCGGTGGGTGCTCCGATTGTTTTGGCTGTGGCTGCACAAGGTTTGGGCTATGATCGTGCTGTGGTGGTTCAGTTTAGGTCTGTGAAGAAGATGGAAAGATCGTACAATGAATCATCGACCTAGTTTTTCGAGTATAAAGCATACTGACTCTAAAGCAGGGAATCTTTGCTTCGACCTGAACACAATCCCAAAGAACAACCCCTTCAGCTCTCGTGCTGGCCTTCTGGTGCCATAAAGACAACAAATCGATCAGATCGTTCTGCATCTGCTACTCCATTCTCGCATAAAGACTTACAAAGCAAGAATACATTCTCCTCGCAGTAAAAAGGGGTATGTTTGAGCTTCGAAACGACGATGTTGATGGTGGTCGGATCCTCGCAGTAAGAAGATAGAAAGATCGTAATCAATGGGAAAGTTGTTTTAGGGCATCTGATTAGGGTTTGATCCTGATTTGGGGATTTCATTTAGACTATTTGCTTTTGAGTCCTCCAATTTTTGTTTGGTCTTTAATTAGACCTTGAGTCTTGTACAAATTCTAATTTTCTCAGTAATATATTGCTCTTTTGCCAAAAAAAAATAATAATAACTTGGTGGATATAAAATGTCACAATTGCCTTACAACCCCTCTTATCGATATTTTTACAAAAATCATATATTATTTGCTAATATATACAATATATTTTTGAAAAATATTATTTAACATTTAAACATTAATTTTTTTTCTTCTTTTTCTATGTAAAAATCCGTATAGTATTCTTAATATTATTAATTAAATTAAAAATATACTAACATATACCAAAAACCATATATAATTATTAACACCATTATAAAAATACAAAATATTTGTTAATTATCACTAGATACCACATATTTTGAAAAATATCTTTCTACATTTAAACATTAAATTTGAATTTGCATTTTTTCTTTTTAAAAATATTTTTTCTTTTTAATCTAAAAATATTATTATTTAATAAATAAAAAATTATTAACATATATTTTTAATTTTTTTTTTCTGCAATTAGTATCAAACTCAAAAAGACCTAATAACATAATTAAAAAAAATTAAAAAAATACTAATATGTACCAAAACTATGTATTACTTATTAATAGATAAACATTAGCATTAGGTTGATTTTTTTTTTTATAAAACTGTTTTAAATCAAGAGATCAGTGGGTAGTTTTTTTAAAAACAAATCTTAACTTCAATGGGTACCGGCGGATAGATACCCGAACCCGACGGATTCGAGTGTGAAAAAAAATATTACTACCCTACTGCTGCGAGTTAGGATATGAATTTTAAAAAATATAGACGGGATGGGTTACGGGTTTAGCTATACCCGCACCCATCCCGACCCACTCTTATCCCTAACTTTAACTTAACTTTAGGCACTAGATTATGTTTATGTCACATAAATTTCCTAATATAATACATAAGAACTATATATACATATATTCAATTCTATAATAAGTTCTGAAATATTTTTTTAATATTATATTTTTATATGTTTATTTATAGTTTATGATTTTGAGGGGCTTATTTACTATTATTTGTATAATTAATCTTTGAGTTTTTATTTTGTACCCATTAGATATTATAGATTCTCTAATTATTATCCATACGATTATCTTTTATCATATAGTATTCAAATATTATATAATACATAATTTTTTATAATACCACAAATACTATTTACTAACTATATAAAAATAGATTTTTCTCTACGCATCGTGAATATAATTTTTTTTTGGCACAAACAAAGAAACATCGTTTTGATATCGTCTAGTCAAACAAAAGAAGTACCAACATCTCAGAATTTATTCATGACTTTGACAGCCTAAGATCCAAAATTACACATAGAATCATACATTCATCGTCATTTTGGAGAGTTACAATTGAAAGGAGTAAGACTCTATCGCATTTAGTAGTGCGTTGTAGCATCTAAAAATTGCTTTTTTAGCAAAGTGTTTTGTCGTCAAATTGATTGTATTATTACATCGACAATAATAAAAATATATTTGATGAAGCTATTTCCCCACAGTGTGTGTGCATTTTGAATACAACAAACCATGATAAAAAATTAATATAAGCTATATTTCATGAAGCTAATTGATGGAACTATATTTGATAAATATAAGATGTTTCCCGATGGTATGTGTGCAGTTAATATATATTTGATGAAACTATTTATATCGCCAAAATGATAAAAATTAAATATAAATTGGAGACAATGATGATAAAATGAAATTTGATAACATTAACAATTTGTTTCGTCAATGAATATCATTCATATATATTATTTATTTAAAAAACTAAGATATGAAAATTTAGTTTTAAGTAAAAGATGGAACATGTGACATCATTCAAAGAAACTTAATGTTTCAACTATTACATCTCCAAGAATTTTAATTGATATTTTTAATATGAATACAAATATGGTTAAATACAGTTAATTCAGAATCCTATATATTAAAAAAACAAAATTTTATACATTCATCTAAATAGTTAGTTATTTTGTAGTTATGGATTTTGGTTTTAGACACATGACGACTTTAAGCTAAATCTTATCTCATGTTAAAGTAATATAACCTCTTTTAATATTTCAATAATTGAAACATATCAACTTTTGTTTCGATAAATTAATCAATATTTGATATAGGGTAAAACACGTACAAATGTCAAAATACCAACTAGACAATATATTTTTCTTAAAACAAACCCATCCAAGTAGCATGAGATATACAAAATTATATTCAACTTACCTACATTATAATTATATAAATCTAAAACTAAAATATAAGAGAGCATCATGTTTAGCTAATCTTAAACCCATATGTATTAATTAGCTGAATACAAACATTTAAAGTTATTTATTTAGATAAATAAATTTAAAACTAGTAAAGATGATCGGTAAAACGCATAAAAAGCCAAATATAAATTTTAATTAAAAATGACAAAAGAAAGTGATCATCAATAAATATGAACTTTTTAATATTTATTTTACTATTTATATAAAACTATTATATATAAGTTTACGTAAAAGATTGATCTACATCTAATTAGTCTTAATTTTTTGAGTGACTAACTCTCATTTTCTATATTTTTGTACTACTTATCCTTTAAGTAGTCGACATGCACCTCAAACAATAATGAATGCTTTAAAGTGGATTATGTATCAAGTTAATATAAAAAACGTTGTCATTAACTGGCCTTAGGCTCTGGTAAGAATAGAAATTGGATTGAGAAGATTGAGAATATTGACTAAGAATCAGCAGAGATTTTTAGTTGGTGAATATAATCTTTCTCCTCTAATTATTTCATAGGTGTTATCAGTCTCCTCGACCTCTTTAAATAGGCCCAGTGAGTTAGTTACAAATTCGGTTACATAAAAGATTTATTTACAGTTCAGTCCCTATTCTTCTTATAAAGCTTTAATCTTATTCCTTATTAATAGAACTTATCATTCAAGTCCTTATTAATTACATTTAAGTCCCTTATGAATCTATTTCCTTATCAGGCTCTAGATTATATTAGTGTCACAGAAACGTTGGTCAATATAATACTTAAAAACTGATATACATATTTCATATCTTATTTCATTCAACTCGTATAAAAGGTTTTCATATGTGATATAGCTTGGCCTATTTTTTTTATTAAATATCAAGCTAAAATCCATCATCTCAATATGTTTGAAGATTTGAAGGTATGCTAAATTTTATTTTAACTAAATTGAATGTGTTATTTAAATTTAATTTTATGTTAATATATTGTTGTAGTAAAGTTAAGAATTGTTTTTTAAGTAGTAATGAAGATTTTGCGGCTATGCTATGAATGCTTGATGAATTAGGTTATCCAACTATTAACATTGACATAGATGAGGATGTGGTTGATTGAGAAAACAATATGAGAAACTATTTTAAGTTTATTTGAAGCTTAAAATTATAATTTAGTTTGTGGATAAAGTAGTTATCGTATTAGTTTTTTGGATCATAAGAAAAAATAACTTGCTACTATTTGTTAGCTTATGCAATTATAGATGTTGGGTTTTTTTTTTACAAAGAGGTTGCATTTTTTAGATTAGTTTTATCTCGTTATACTATAAATAATAGTTTTTAGTTTAAATATATTCATAATATAAGATAAAACATATTATCATTACGAGGATAAAGTCTCAAGGTGATGCCTATGGAAACTTGATGCATCATTACGTCTATTGATTTCGTAATTATTAAAAAGTATTCATGAAATCATACTTGTGGGACTAGTTATTGTAAGTTTAAGTTGAACATTTATTTTTAATTTGAGAGCTGAGAGAAAATTAAACAATACATAGTTGACACAAAACTAAAATTCCTTTGTGTTGTTGTATTTATTGTCTTTTTGTAAGAGCAAAAGAATTCTATATATTTCATGATGTTTTATATCTCCTTGACTTTCAGTTATTAAGAAACATATTGATAAGTTTTAATGTGAATATATTCATTTTTGTTTGTGTCTTTAAATATGGATCTGATAAGCAGAGAAATTGTGATGATGTTGTTAAAGTTCTGGTAGTTGAAATTCCTATCCGTCGGTGAAATACATATATTTTGATAATTAACCACTGTTTGATTATACAAAAAGGGTAATGACGGTAAGAGTGTCGAAAAATCCAGAATGTGTAACCACGCTTCCAAGTGTTTCAGAAATGAGATATGATGTTAGATGATTTATATATGTTACATCAAATATGTTATTCCTTAATTATTCCTGATCATTTAACGTAAAACATATATTAAACCGATGAAAATTGCTGGGAAGTAAAAATCTATTTTATAATATGGTCCTGCATAATTTGTTAATAATATAAGACATTTAATTTGATGTTTATGAGTAAGATATATCCTCATGTTCTTTGATATGTGATGTATAGTTTTGTTGTGACCATATGTATACATCAATACCATATCTGTCGAATAGTGTTGCATCTTTCAAAATATGTATAGTATTGTGATATAATATCTTGTGCTATAGTTATGTGATGTTTAAAGAATAAAGTTGTGTGTCATGTGCCAATAGATATGTTTCTCAACAATAATTGATTAATAAAGGTTCAAATTTAGGTTTTCATGAAAAACAATGTAAAGCATATAAATTGACGATGTTAGTATAGTGGTCGAGACAATCAAATGTGTAGTAAGTATAAATTGCCGATATGTGATGTAATTTTCTAAAATTGATCTGAATATGTTTAAATAAAACTTGATTTGAATATTAAAACAGTAAGACTTTTATTCATTATCAATCATTAGTCGACTCGTTTAAATTGATTTAATAACATGTTAAAATGCATGTTACACAAATTGGATAATTATTGGTTTATTTTAATGCATCAAATTGCAATTAACATATTATGAAGGATTCATATGTAATGGATTTTATTCAATTAATATATATTTCATAGTGAACATGAATTAATTTCTTAAAATATAAAGATTACGTTTTAACTAATATACTCCGGACGGTCTAGCGTAGAAAAAAGGTTTTGAAATTCTTTTGATTATAAAAGATTAATGGAATGTAATTATAAGTTTTAAAGTCTGTTTGGGTGATTGAGCATATAGAAAAAAAAGTTATGTTTATTAAATTTTATTGTATATGGTTCAATAATTTGAAGTTAACATTATGTTTTTGAATTATATAGAATGAAGATAAATATTATGTTATGAGAATTGAATCAACTAGAAGGAATTTTCCAGTCCTAAAAAGGTTAATTTAAAGTTATTGAACGATTGAAACTTTATGTCCATATTGATGCAGTGGAATGTTTTGATGTAATTGTATTTGGATATTGTTATTGAAATGGAAACATAGGCATCGCAAACAACTATTGTCAATGTTTCTTAAAATCTAAATTTTATTAGAATAAAGCTCGAAAGAGCACAAGAAAAAGATAATGGCTAGAGTATTTGATATTTGAGAGTATGATGGTCAAATGTTTAATAGATTAACGTCATCAAAATGGTTCGTCGGTGAATATTTTTGTCAAATAAATTTCTTCAGCAAAATGAATTTCCCATGAGAGTTCATATCTTCTTACATGTGCCAAAGATAACTGTACTATTTGTTAGAATACAATTACTGTATCGAGATCCGGAAATAAAATTTGTAGGTAGAAAAATATTGGTATTCCCGACAACATATAAAGAAGTTTATTATCAATTCAGTTCATAAGCTTCCAACATAAAAGTAGTGAATTATTTAGGTAACAATGGTCTGTCTCAGTAAGATAGAGTACGAATACGTATACACCTTGTAATTTCTTTGTATTTTGACTTAGAGCAACATAAAATTAATATTATCATGTCAATTAGCTTCATTTATGGTTAGTATAAGTTTCTATATATTGCCAAAATTTTATGTAATTTGGTACCTAAGTTCTAATTCAGACATGTTATTAAGGAACACACTAAACAATTAGTAGTTCCCATTGGATGTCGGGTTAAATTTGGTGGAATATTTTGTTGCATCAATAATTTATTGATGTATGGGTTGTTTCAAAGGTCAATTTTATTTTGTTGGATTCATTGAATTGTGATAAAAATAGAATAAAGATCTTAGAAAGTTAAGGGTGTTTTGACAATAAAGAACATTTCTTGGGAGAAATTGATAATTATGTAACATAAAAGGACTAATTTATAGCAAACAGTGGACTTAAGGATATGGCCACAATTAGTGAATTGTTAGACATGTGGGACATACTATTTGTACTATAAAAGTACCACCCATTTTTTGGGAAATGGTGATTGAGTAATGATTACACAATTATTACTTTAACTTTCTCTCTCTAAAAGTATAGTTTTTCTCTCTATAAAATATCAGCTAAGTAATCTGAATCACGAATTTGGTTCTCTAAACATTGTTTTATTCTAAAACCTCATCCAAAAATTTATAGAACTATCAAAGTGGAGTTTGGATATTGCTGTGAGGTTTATTGTTAACTAGGAAATAATAAAGTACACAAATGTTTTTTGTGGCAACTCCTGTTGGGATGGTTGAAGGATTTAAAGTAGGAAAACTAGTTATTCCATTTGGCTTAACAATTTTGTAGTCAGAATGACTAGCGGAAAATTGTTGCATTAACAATTCATTTTCTGGTGTCAAGTTATTGTGTAGGTGGTAAAAGAAAGACAAATTAATCTTGATAGAGTAAAAATTAATTCAGAGGATGTTTAGGTATTTTTATGATGGGGTAATAAACGTGGGATAGATTGTAGAGTGATAATTGAGTTACTATACTTAATGCTAATAGAGATAAAATATACACATTTTAAATGCTACGTGTCAGAGATTTTATAAGATAATTTTAGGTTAATGGGCCAATTGGGTCGGGTTAGAAGCATAGGCTAAACCCATGAAACAAAGAAGACCATTGACTAAAGATGTGGCAAGCACACAATTGCATCTACCATACAACTTAATCAAAAGGTAAAATAATAGTGAAAATATAGAATTTATTTTAGGTCTGAATTGTCCCATTGAAGAAATTCGGCCCTATACTGCTAAACACACCAACATTTCCGACCCATATCAACTAGCCCCCTTAGCCCTCTCAAAAGAACTTTGGAAGGGCTAACTCATATTTATCCGAATTGTACTAGCTTATTCTTTCAAACCTGATTCACTAGCATTTCATAACTTGGGTAGTAAAATTTATCTGAACCACTTTGATGGCCCAGTTCGAGGATGAATACTGTCCAAAGGTCATAAATTTTAGCCAGTTATATTTTATGAGACATGCCACTTCTTAATTGGAGCCACGGAGTTGTCTCACCTTAGGTAAAACTAACCAATCAAAAGATAGACGATTCCATTTCTCTAGAGTCTCCTAACTACCACTAATGTTTCCACTTCTGTAGTAGGGCACTCAAACATTTTTTACAATTTCCATATAAAAACTTTGTTATTTTTTCACGTTAGAGATTTTAGAGAGAGAGAGAGATAATTTGCATTCTAGATAGAGAAACTCTTCATTGTTGATATTTTTTCCTTTCCTCCACCGCATTAGCCACCGTAGATTCATTTTCCAGCATTATTTTGGTCTTTATATGTTCACCGCAAAATACGCATTAACCAAAGGTGGTTGGTTGAACCTGTTCGAACTAGAAGAAGAAAATAAAAATGCAAGGGCCCCTACTAGGTTTCATGCCTCCTCAGG
Source organism: Limnanthes douglasii subsp. nivea (assembly GCA_036936605.1). Taxonomy (NCBI): domain Eukaryota; kingdom Viridiplantae; phylum Streptophyta; class Magnoliopsida; order Brassicales; family Limnanthaceae; genus Limnanthes; species Limnanthes douglasii. Next base: position 18,576,236 of record JAUPFV010000001.1, on the reverse strand, counting down.
TACAGTTGTTGTAACTCAATCCATTAATTATGGAAGAGTTTATCCTTACAATAGAAGTAACATTACATCTGATCCTTCTTCGACTGCTCAATCATTCACCTCACCAAGTCGTTCTCCAAAACCACTCAAATCATCCCAATCCTAGTTGGCAACCAGCCATCGAAATCCTTCTACTTTCAAACTTATGGGGTTAGACTCCTAGGGGAACATTCTATGTAGAGTAACCAAACTATCAAAAATAAAAACTAGACCCTATGGAGAAAAAGAGCCAATACTGCAACAATCAACTGCAATTAATCCTCCCTCATAAAGTCTAAACAGGAGAGAAGACCATGTAACTCTTTCAACTGAGCTTCCACCAATCCGACCTGAAGAAGAGAACATTGGTACTCAACCTACTGAGCCTTCGGGATCTAGTCCCAAGGTTATGTAAGAAAATATGGTGGATATCAACAAAGACTCCCCTCTCAAGATATCTGGTCAGACCGGGGAGATTTCAAGGCCAACAAATAAGAAATATCTGAAGGTACCACAAGGTGTTGATGGTAAGGGCAAAGGTAACCCTCACAATAGAAGCCGAACCTCTTCTTTCGTCTCTAGTCGGACGTGTCGGGCCCAACTTCACAAGGGTTAATGTCAAATAACGTTTAGCTTTAGATAAAATTTCATATGTTTACTTTCATGAATCTGAGCTAGAGGCTATTCAAGCTAAGTGGGGGTTCCTCAAAACAATTAAATTAAGATTACATAAGCCTGGAGAGACTTTGATGAGCTGTAGCTATAGAGTTAGTAATTTATACTGATGTGCTCAACTGAGGTCTTCAGTTTCCCTTGGATACCGAGATAGTAAAAAACTTTAGTTTGGTTGGGTTGTGTCTAAGCCAAGCTAGTATGAACGCTCGGTTCACAATAATGGCAAGTATCACAGCGTCAAGGTTATCCAAGACTTTGATGCTAATGGAACAAATGGCTGTTGTTGCTGGATTATCTCGCAACTTTCAAATTCCTTACTACTACTTTAATATGGAGAATGACTATAAAATAGTGAATTATTTGCTGGAGGCTGCTAAAATGTGGAAGATACAATTTCTTTTTATCAATGGATGTTGAGAAAACACCAAGAAGATCACCTCCCCAAATAATCTGAGCTAGCTCACTAGATATTAGAAGAATACAGGTAAGCTTCTTTGAAATTATCTTTGACCTTCCATTTTAATTATCAAATATTATACTACTTACACCCAACTTCTTTTATATCAACTATCTTGAAGCCCCATCTGTATCTGGCCAATGCGAATGTGAACTTGAAAATGATAAATTAGTGGGCAGAGGGAAAGTGGTCAATGGCTTCCAACAATGCTTCACTCTAACAAAATTTATTCGAAGTCATCTCATAGTTGTGGTTGCCACTGTTAAAGGAGGTGAGGTGCCCTCAAAATCTCACGTGCTTAAGAAGAAAAAGTTATACAAGACGGGCAAACAAGGGAACGATAAGAGAGGCAAGAAGTGGAAAAGACCTCGACTTGTTCAGAGATAATCTTTTGCTCATAAATTACTCCTCCACCAATCCCTCATGTTAAACCTCCACCAACCACAATATCTGATCCTTCTTATCGTAAAAGGCAGGTGCTCAGAGATGTTAACCCAATTTAAGCTATGAGGGATTTCGACTTCGAAGCTTTTGAAATTGACTCTCCTGAATCCATAAGTAGTGCAACTGTTGTGGTGTTCAAAAGGGTTCCTTTTGAATTATAAAAGAAGAAAGTGTTGGGGTATTCAATAGTGAGCTACGTAAGGCCAATTGTTGACTTGGATAGACAAGTGAGGTTGTAAATCAAAATCATCACTTCTCGTCAAAGGGAAAACAAGAATTTGAAATCTTCGATCGAAAATGAGAAGTCAAAAAATAAAAGTCTATCCGAAGAGGTCAAATCAGTCAGAGAATAGCTGGTCAAGGTGCAGTCCAATCATGAAAATCTATAAGCTGGCTATAAAAATCTACAATCATCCAGTTCTAAAACCACAAGCTACAAGTAATAAAAACTTAACGTACACAAAGCATTCGAAGGTAATCTATTTGAAGGAAATAATAACTTAACATACGCAAGTCATTAGAAGGTTATCCATTCGAAGGTAATAAAAACTTAATATACACAAACCATTTGAAGGTAATTCAATCAAAGGCAATAATAACTTAACATACACAAGTAATTTAAAGGTAATCCATTCAAAGTAAATCATAACTTAACACATACAAGTCATTCGAAGGAAATAAAAACTTAACATACACAAGTTATAAAGGAAAAAGTGGTAGATTGATGATAACTTGGACACCTCATTAAAACCTCCTCAACCCACCAGGATAAGAAAGAGTATGCCTCCAAATATTTACATTGAACAAAAAACAAAGTAAATATTCCTAATACATGTTTATTCGAGATATAACTTTAAGTTTTCGATATTCCAATGGTGTCTTAAAAGACTTCTTTTTTTGTCAACTAGCTGATACATTCCTTGCTTAATATATTCGCACATAATGTATGTCCCTTCTCAATTTGGCGCTAATTTTCCAAATTTCCTGTCTTTGGTATGTAAAAATACTTTTTTTTTAAATCTTCCCCCCCCTACTTGGAAGTCTCTTCTTCGCACTCTAGACGCGTACCTACTTCTCATTAAACCCTGACAATGTATCGTTCTTAAATGAGATTTAATTATCTTTTCTTCGATCAAATCTAGCTAAGCTCTTACTGCAGCTACATTTTCCTCATTTGAATAATTTTGAACCCTGTAAGAAGAAAAAGTGGCTTCTATTGTTGTTATTGCATCTATTCCATACACCAAGTAAAAGGAAATTCTTGTGTGGCAATATGCGGAGTAGTTCGATATGCCCACAATACTTCTTATAAGTAATTTGGCTATTTTCCTGCTGCTCCTTCTAAATTATTTTCGATGCACAAATAATTTACATATCACTATTGTCAAACCGATGGACATTATTAGTTGTAATACGTCTAAGAATTTCGTATCCAAAACATATATTGGAAATGATAAACTTGATTACTCTCTTGGAACTAGTTCTGGAGAAGGGTGCAACTTCTATCCACTTTGAAAAATATTCAATTGCCTAGATAATAGTTCGACATCCTCCATAAGCCATTGGAATGAGTCCAACCATATCAAGCCCCACTTATCAAAAGGTACCACTTCAGAAACTGACTCTATAGGAATTTTCCGGTATATTTATTGGATTTCCATATTTGTAACATCTTTTAACTAGCTCTTTTACATTTGTCATGATGGATGGCCAATAATACCCTGCTAATAAGACCCTTCTAGTCAAAGCCTTTTAGCCACAATGGCCAGACCCTTACCCATCATGTAATTCAGATAGAACTTCTTGGGACTCATCGGATCTGAGGTGGCGCAACAAAGGCTTACTAAAATATATTTTATAGAGGGTCCCTATCCAAACCAAAAACCTATGTGCTTTAAACTTCAATTTCTTAGCTAAGATTTTATCTTCGGGAATGCTTCCTTTAGTAATGAACTCTTGGATACCATACCTCCAATCTTGACTAACTGTGACTGATATTTGAAAAATTTCCTCATTTTAAACTTCCATTTCGAGGGTCATTGTTATAGAAGGGCACTATTGTACAAAAATCTAAGGGTATGCATCAGAATATGCAACGCTGGCTAAAGGTGCTATCATTGTATCTCCTCTGAAAATAGTCAATGATTCAAAAAAGCGACACAACATGGAAACCTTTCTAGTGTTTTCAGCCACCACATTCACTCGAACCCCATCCGGATCAGGATCCAAGTACTCTAAATCCATATCAAATTTCTCAATAATCACCATTGTAATTTCTTGTTTGGGAGCTTATGTATTTTACCTTCAGAAAACATGTGATGCAGCCATAACCCCACTTATACTTGGTTGTGATCTATTACTCACTTTCCTATTACCCCATTTGTGACTTAAAAAAGGTAGTTAATTTTCTATTATTGATTAATGATTGTATCTTATACTTTAAAGCAATACAATCCTTCATATCATGTCCCACATTATTGTGATACCTGCATAATAGTGTATTTCAATTTTTCCCTCGGAGTATGGATAGGTGCAGGCCTTCAGAATTGTAAAACATTATTTACCCTATCATCAATGGTGGCTATAGTCTCAGTCAATTATGTAAAATAGATGGGCTGAATCCACTGGTTGCCTTTTGGCCTAGATTGCTGCCTTGATTAGACTGGCTTGATGTAGGCCGGTGAGATCTATATCAGGAATCCCTCTGGCGATTATTAACCGTTGTTTGTGACTGGCTAGTAGCTTGTGGAATAGGGTTGGAAGGGTCAAAACTATTTTGATAGGGATGCCTTAATATTTTAGTTTCCTCCAGCTAATTTGCTTTCTAATTTGATTTAATAAACCACCCCAAGCCATGGCCTTTTTACGGGTCACTAAATCAGCCAGCTCACTAGCTAATAACCTCTTTTTTTTAGTGAAACTATAGACACCCGTTCAAAGCAATCTGCCAACCCATCTTTGGTGTTTATAAATCATTGAGTATAATATTTTAAATATTCACTAGGGTGTTGTCAACAATAAATTATTGTATCTTCACCCTCTTAAGTTCTTTATTTTTCACAAATTTCCTTTGTAAGGCCATTCAAAATATTTCGAAATTCTTGATCGAAGCCTGTAGCAATCGATTATACCATTTTAAAGTCTTGAAAGTTTGAGAAAAAACTTTGTATAACAGTTTGTCATCACCATTAAAACTCATCATGAAATTCTTAAATACTCAAGATGGTTATCAGAGTCTTGACTCCCATCATACTATTCCATCTTTGAAATGTCAAAACGCCTCGGTAGATGTCTGGAGATGAGTTTTGAAGACAAAAGTGACTGCCTCCAATTATGTCATTGACTGAACATGTGGTCCTCATTAGAATTGGAAAATATTTGAGGCTCGGATTGCATGACAAATTAATCACTTAGCAATCGATCTATGATATGGTCAGCTGAGCCATATATCTTTCCTTGATATTCTTTCTTTTCTCCTTTACCCTTTCAGCCTATTTTCTTGCCTAAAGAATCCTGCTTACTTGATCTATGACGTTTTTTTTATTGATTTTTAGATATGTTTCCTTTTTTCTTCTTATGATAATGATCACTACTTGAAGAAGAATAGGAAACTTCTGATTCTGACTCTGTTGTTGGGCCCTCAACAGCCCCCGAAATGCTTGAGAAATATTTGTCGCGATGTTCCTTTTTAGATTCTTGGTACTCTTTGGGAGACTGGTTAGTTTGACATTCCTTTAAATTATTATGGGGATTATGATATGGCTTGTCGGATTTGGGATATCTAACAGATTATTTTCCCCCAAATCCTTCTCAGTCTGCCTCTAGGCTCTCAAGGATTCACATTCTGCTTGTAATTCATCATGCTCCTCTTGCATGGAAAGCTTCTCTTTATTATCATTGTTCACATGAGACGTGTGATTATGATCATCTTCACCTCTAACAACTTAATTTTGAAGAGGGAGGTCTATCGGCATATCATGATCTATGTTTCAAAGAACTCTAAAGGCAAACTTATATATATTAGATTTTGGATATAGCTATCCGGGCACCTTACTCTGCTCTCCTATTGTGGTTGCCAATCTAATATGGTAAAACAAATTTTAGGTTATTTAGGTAATATTGTGATGGTGTAATAAATGTGGGATAAATTATAGAGAGATAATTGAGGTGATGTACTTAATGCTTAAAGAGATAAAATATCCACCCCCCTTAAATACTATGTGTCATATCTTTTATAAGATGATTTTGGGTTAATGGGTCAATTGGATCGTGTCAGAAACATGGGCTAAACCCATGGACCAAAGAAGTCCATTTACTAAAGACATGCACACAACAACATTTACCATACAACTTAGTCAAAAGGTAAAGGAATAGTGGAAATATATAATATATTTTAGGTCTGAATTTCCCCCTCCAAAAAATATGACCCTATACTGCTAATCACACTCAAACATTTCCGACCCCTATCAAATATAATTTCACAATAAATCGATTTAGTGATGATGTTTGAGTTGGTGATAAGAAGTAAAGTTATTAACACAGATACCCTAGAAGATAGTTTTTGTCAATATCAATTATTACTAAAGTAGCTTATCAAGGGCACGAGATTAGAAATATTTATGGGGTAAATCATCAATTGTTATGATTCCGATTTGTTGAACATTTTCTCCACCTGATGGGACAAATAGAATTGTTTTTAGTTATGAATCGTTAGTTACTAAGAACACACAATCATAAAGCTAGATTTACGAGGCTCGTGAATAATGTTTAACTTTTAAGTTTGAACACCTAATTTGATGTCTCTTTTGCATTCGACATTCACGCTAAAGAAAATGCTCTTTGATGTTTGCCAAAATCAAAGCATTTTGTTATTACTTTAATTTAAAAATACATTTAAATGTATATATTAGTTTTGGACAATTATGAAGTTATCCTAAATTTTAAAAGACGAGCAAGGTTTTGGAGTAACCAAGTTGAGAAATTTGGAAAACTTTTGATATGTTTTGCTTTTTTATCGATGCGAAAATATTAGATTGGATGGTTTGAGGATTATTAAATAATTATACTAACATAAGCTTTAACGGAAATATATTCTCAGTTAAAACAAGGACTTGCTGCTTTTAATAAGTTACATATTGTTATTGGAATGGTTTTCTAACCAAGAGATGATGACCTCATGGAAGAATCTAGACCAGTTATCATACATACTTTTGAAGAATAGGGCTCGAATGTGCTTGTAAATGTGAAATGTGATACTCACTTGTAAATAAAAAATATAAAATGACATTCTTTATTAATTGAATGATAATTGTACATCATTTTTTTCGATTTCATTTGCTATAGTTAGGTTAAAAGATGGTGATGATTATATATGGTTTCTTGTGATATTGAAGTCTCACTTGTTGGTCAATCAAATCACATTCATTTTGGATTGTCATTTTGTATAGTTAATGTCATTTATGTTTTGCTTCCTTATTGTTATAATGTATATTTTATACTCTTATGATGGCAAATGAGTCAAAACTATTCAACTTAAGTTGTCTACATGACCTGAGAAAGTGAAGAACAATATGAGGAACGTGCCTGAATTTAAACGTAATCTTCTTTATTTTGGAATGTTAGACTATAATGGTTTTACTTATACAGGTGGATATAACAGATTTAGGGTTTTTCTAAGATCACTTTTTTTATTATCAATGCATATATGATTAAGGATGTGTTAGTTCTTGGAGCCTTTATAGTGGTAGGGGATATGTCTAGTGTGGAGAAGAATTCAACCATGGGTGGCATCTTCAGTTTGGATATGTGAGTGGCAAAGGACTTATAGCATGGTAGCATAGTTCGGAAGTTGAGATGTTTTGAAAACTGTGTGGTGGTGATAAGTGCATTTCATATCAATTATTACACTTCCATTATTCTTAAAATCGTCACCGGTTCTCAGGTATTCGTTGAGTTTTAACGTATTTTTCCAGTATTCTTAAAGACGCTTGTGCCGCGGGTAAACTGTGATAATATTAATAAATTTGGGGTTGAAATTGAAGAAACTGGAAAATTAATGTACTTGAGGGAAATTTTGGAACAATTGAAAACAATGAAAAATATATTGATGCTTGAAAAAATATATTTATGTTGAAAAAAATATATTAATGCTACGAAAATATATTAGGACCCGTGCTTTTCTAAAGGAAAATATATTAATACTTAAAAAATATATTAATGTTAAAAGAAAATATATTTCCTCAGATATTGTTTAAAATATTGAATTAAGAAAAAAATATTAAAGCGAAGCATAAAAAGAAATTAATGCTGAATTAAGAAAAGAATATTAGATTAATCCGAATATTTTATTTAGCTATATTGTTTAAAATATTATTTTATTTAACATAAATATTTACGATACGTAATTTGATTGTTTTTAGGGTTTCAGCAGAGATTATAAATAGAATAGAGCAAAGAAGAAAAAGCAGAATTGTCTACTGACTCGATTACGACAGACTTGATTACAACAGATACAATTGGTGTCCATTCGAAAAGCAAAGCTAATCGATCCTGCTGAATATATAAAACAGAGAAGACAAAACGGGTTTAACAATTGATGTGTCCGTTTATAACAACTGGTGTGTCCGTTCGAAAAGCAAAGAACCATTATTTTGAATTGTCTTCTTGAGTTTATAACCTACAACCACGAAAGAAAGAGAGAACATGTGACATCTGTTTTGTGCTTTCGATCGGTAACGCCGTTTAGGGTTTTCTTTCGGTAGCGGCAACATATAACCAGACGGCAGGAGGTAGGCGATAGCTGTGGTGGTATTCGATCGACAGAGGAGGTATTACTCTTGACAAACGATACCGGAAAACGCAGTTGACGGCTACGACGTTTTCGACCGGCAGCAGCTACCAGACGGAGATCAAAACGCGGCGACGGCTACGGTGGTTTTCCGATCGGTGTTTCTGTCAGGCAATACTTACGGCAGTTGTTTGGTTTAAGTTTCTCTAAACTTTTCTTCGTTTTTTTTCCTAAAGAATTATGTTAACTTTTGCATCCATGATGATGATTTGGTCGATTATGAACTAATCGTTGTCATAAAACCTTAGCGGATTTGTTTGAATAATATTTAGGGTTTATTGCTTAATTGATTTTTGAGATATGTTTATCGGTTACCAAGTATGGTTGTGTTTATTGTTAGATGCGTCGCGAACATCTAGATTGTTAATCTTTAATGAATGCGAAAGTAGATTTAAGGGTTTAGAACTTGCCATGCTAGCATAGGTTCTTGAATGATTCGTATTTGATTGTTCATGATTCGTAATATGTCATTAACTTATATCATATTACCCTATATAATCGAAATAGGTAACTTGTGCTTAAAACCAATTGTACCTCAATTCATATAGACATCTAGGATTGTCATGCAAGCGGTGTCTGCTTAACTGCTATCTCTTTTGTGGTTGTTTAAGTGGTTTGGTTTACGTGTACTGAAAGGTAGCGTATTCTGATTTCGTGTTATCTGATTAGTAATCGTAGTTATCTTACATATTGATTAAGTATATTAATACTCTGAGTTAAATAAACAATGAAGTTAGGGTTCCATGTTTTCTCTCGCATAAGTAAAACTCATTAGATAATCTTGTTAGTTGATTTGTTTAGTTATATTCATACTTTATTACTCGTTCAAGCATTAGTTTAATAATCATACGTTGTTGCATAAGTGAATTCTTGTCTTATACACCTAGTCTTCGTGGGAACGATCTTTTTTACTTATTACTTGCTATTATTTGACCGCGTATACTTGCGTGAGAAATGGACTAACAAGTTTTTGGCGCCGTTGCCGGGGACTCGATGTTATTTGATAGTTTTATTGCTTATCAGCAGGATTCGTTATAAAACTACTGACTTGATTCAGTTACTTTCTTTTTGTGTGTTTTCTTGTGCTTCAGGTACTTGAGCGTGTATGCAAACACAATCTCAAACTAGAGCACTAGTACAAAAGAAGCTTGAAACACAGCAAGGAACAGAGTTAATATTCCCAGATTGTGATACTAATTCTACAATGGGTAATCCAGCTCCAAAAGCACTCATGGAATACTCTCAACCAAGGATCATGGATATTCAGTCTAGCATTGTCAGACCCAATATCGCTGCGAATGATTTTGATATTAAACCCAGCACTATTCAGATGATGCAGAATTCTTGTCAGTTTGGGGAAGCTTCATTTGAGGATCCTAATATGCACATTATGGCCTTCCTTGAAATCTATGATACCTTCATGTTCAACGGTGTTTCATATGATGCCATAAGACTGAGACTCTTCCCATTTTCTCTGAGGGACAAAGCTAAGAGCTGGTTACACTCTTTACCAGCAGGCTCGATCACTACTTGGGATATACTAGCACATAAATTTCTCTCAAAATTCTTTCCTATGGCAAGAACAGCCGCCTTGAGGAATGCTATTACTCAGTTTTCTCAGTCATATGGTGAATCTTTAAGTGAAGCTTGGGAGCGCTACAAGGAGATGCTCAGAAAATGTCCTCATCATGGGATGCCTGATTGGTTAGTAATAAATTGCTTCTACAATGGGTTGGGTGCGCAAACAGGGCCCATGGTCGATGCTGCATCTGGGGGAGCCTTATTAACGAAAAGCTATGAGGAAGCTCATGAGCTCCTTGAGATGATGGCTGCTAATGAATTCCAGAACCCTTCTCAGAGAAAGTCACAGCATAAAGTAGCTGGTATTCTTAATGTAGACATTGCCACTTCTTTAGAAGCTCAGCTTGAAGCTTTAAACATGAAGGTAGATTCTTTGACTAAACTAGGGGTACAGCAGGTAGCTAGTGTGTGCGAAATTTGTGCTGGAGGGCATGACACTCAACAATGCCCAATCTCTACTGAGTCAGTGCAATTTGTGAGTAACTTTCAGAGGCAGAATCAACAACCAATCTCAAACACTTATCACCCAAGCAACAGAAATCATCCGAACTTCAGTTGGAGCAATAATCAACAAGGTAATCAGCATTATGGTGCTAAGCCATACGCTCCTCCTGGATTTCAGCAACAAGGGCAGCAACATCAATCTCAACAGTATGCCCCAAGACAACCTCAGAATCAACATCCTGACCCTTCTCAACATTATGTGAGAGACTTTGAATTCGAAGAGATGAAGTTAATGATTAAAAGTCTGATGGTATCTCACAAGACCTTGGAAAATCAGATTGGGAAAATGGCCAGTAACATGATTGTTAGAGCTCAGGGAGTTCTTCCTAGCGACACAGAACATAATCCAGGTAAACGGGACAGCAAGGAGCAATGCCAAGCTATCACCTTGCAATCAGGAAAGGTTACTGAGAACCCTATAGTTGAACAAGAGGTGGATTCTTCTCAAAATCAGCCCATTCTGAAAAATTCTGCTCAAAATCAGCCCTCATCTGAGGTTAATTCTGGTCAAGATCAGCAACCTAACAAGCCATCTCAGTCAGTTGTTGAGCCTACAATCTACATTCCTCCACCTTTTCCGCAAAGGTTGCAGAAACAGAAGCTAGATGCTCAGTTTGGGAGATTTTTGGAGGTGTTAAAGAAGCTACACATCAACATACCTTTTGCTGAAGCATTAGAGCAAATGCCTAGTTATGCCAAGTTCTTGAAGGGAATTCTTTCGAAAAAGCTAAAGCTTGGTGATTTTGAGACAGTGGCGCTCACTGAGGAATGCAGTGCGATCTTACTACAAAAATTGCCTCCCAAACTCAAAGATCCAGGAAGCTTCACGATTCCTTGTTCAATCGGCAATTTAACTTTCAGCAAATGTATATGTGATTTGGGAGCGAGCATCAATTTGATGCCCCTATTTGTGTTTGAGAAACTTGGGCTTCCTGAGCCAAAACCAACTAATATCTCTTTGCAACTGGCTGATCGTTCTATCACATATCCTCGTGGGATCGTAGAAGATGTCTTAGTAAAGGTAGACAAGCTCATCTTTCCTGCTGACTTCGTTATCTTGGATTTCGAAGAGGACAAAAACATCCCCATAATCATGGGAAGACCATTCTTGGCTACGGGCAAAACTCTGATCGATGTCCAAAAAAGGGAGCTCACTATGAGAGTGCAAGATCAGAATGTCACTTTCAACGTTTTCAAGGCTATGAAATCTCCAACAGAGGATGAAGAATGTTTCAGGTTGGATATGATCGATTCTTTGCACAACAATGAGGTGGATCGGTATGCGAGTTCAGATGTTCTAGGCAGAGTTCTACATGGTGAATCTGACTTCGAAGATGAAGAGATATCTGAATGTGTTCAACTACTACAGGCAGCCCCGTATCAAAAGAGGCTCAATATTCCACATGAGTCGCTCGGACTGGGTGATCTTAAGGATTCTCAGGAAAAGCTTAAACCTTCGCTAGAAGAAGCTCCTAAACTTGAACTCAAACCACTACCAGATCATCTTAGGTATGCTTACTTAGGAGAGTCATCTACATTACGTTATTATTGCATCTAACCTTTCAGGTTGTGAGGAAGAAAGGCTATTGAGAGTCCTGAGGAAGTTCAAATCAGCCATTGGTTGGACCATAGCAGATATCAAAGGAATCAGTCCCTCTTACTGCATGCACAAGATTCTGCTCGAAGAATGGAGCAAACCATCTATTGAGCATCGGAGGAGGCTAAATTCTATCATGAAAGAGGTGGTGAAGAAAGAAATTCTGAAGTGGCTAGATGCAGGCAATATCTATCCTATATCAGACAGTCAGTGGGTAAGCCCGGTACAATGTGTACCAAAGAAGGGAGGAATGACAGTAGTAACAAATGAAAAGAATGAACTCATCCCCACTCAGACAGTCACTGGATGGAGAATTTGCATGGATTATCGTAAATTGAATAAGGCCACTAGAAAAGATCACTTTCCCTTGCCATTTATTGATCAAATGTTGGATAGGTTGGCGGGCTAT